>OY288253.1:24268531-25670198 GCA_958450325.1 Agrostemma githago
AGAAGCAAAATCCAAGTGCTAAACCTCTCGCCTTTATCTGAGAAGTGGGGCGACCCTAGGAAATACCACAATCACAATCGGGCATCCTGTTCCGGCGTGTTGGGTTCTCGACCCTCTAGCACCGCCACTCGCTCGAAGTGATCGGTGATATACGAACTCACCAAGGCAAGAGGCGCACTATATGCCTCATGCGGTAAACAGTTCCCGATGAGGCCCCGCACCCCATCACTATCTAGCCTAGGGCCTTCGGCGGCACACCTAATCCTATCCGGCCCCAGGGCAAATCGGTAATCATCCCAAAATCCTCTAGGGTCATCCCGACCTCCCCAAAAGCCATGTGGAAAGTCGAGGTAGTATCGTGGAAGCGATCTATCTTCGCTCTAATCATCATAAGGTTGCACTTAGTCTTGCAACCCACCAACCTAACCCACTGCTCAACCACGGGACCTAGAGCAGTCCTCGCGATAATCCCCTTTACCGCGGGGGTCAACTTCTGAAAGTAAACCTCGAAACACGTGGTAAATCCCGAGAAAGTCCTCATCGAACCTGGAAGTTGCAAACCAAAACAACACATGTATAAACAAACTAAACCCAACCTAACCCGAGCCAAAAATCTAAGACATAGCTAATCAGCACAAGCAAAACACTCATCAAACCCCGCACAACGCGGTGAGAAATGTCGCGGTCAAGGTGAAATAGCAGCTGATGACCATCCCAATCCCGAGCCCACTCGAGATCCTTGTAGATAATCTCCTCATCCTCCGGTACAGAAACCGGAACATGAGCCCTCCTAGCAACCGTCTCCGGAAGCCTACGCTTCCTCACTCTATCAAAATCGGCCTCATTAATAGCTTCAAGGTCACGACGCTGAGAGGAGGTACTCCGTCGTCTCCTACAAATCCCTCGGGGAGTCTGTGAACTCGTCCCGACAGTCTCACCACTAGAAGCTCCATCGGGACGCTCGGTGTTACCTCTAACTACAACATCAAACAAAACAAAAAAGGGAAAAATTCATGCCTCAGGTCAGGCTAGAGCAGTTTAAACCAGTCAAAGTAAGGTCAAAATTTCGGATAAGGATATCAAAATTTCGAAAAAGCCAATAGCACCCATTTTCGTCTCCGGTCACGATGGAAGTGATTTCGGGAAAATCCGGCGTTGTTACGACACCTTTTGGTTTGTCTTAAGACACACAGAACTCCACGGAAAGCCTAAAGGTCATCCTAGCCCATAAAAATCGACAAGAGAGCTACCCGCATCCTCACAAACACTATTTGAACAAGATTACGCAAAACAAATACGGAAATAGTCGGGAAAACGGTCCCTAACCCAAGCATTTCGAACCTATCACCCTAGGAAGCCGTTATTGCACCTCGAAAACCTCTATCAAGCTTATAACTAACCTAACAAGCCCTAATTGACCCTAATTTAACAATGGGACTAAGCACAAGCATCAAAACTTAACATACTAAAAGCCCCCAAATCGATTTTCTAGGGTTTCAAACCAAAACAAGCACATAATCAATCAAATCAGACAAAACCGTCAATAAACAAGTAAAAAATGATTACACAGAGTCGGCATTAGCGCGTACGACGGAAATCGAGGCGAAATTTGGCAAAGAAAAGTCGAAAAATCGATTTGTACGCGAAGGGAGTGACGCGCTCGAGTCTTAAAACAAATGAACCATCACCCCCAGTTTTCGATTACTTAAACAGACACGATCCCCAGAAACCCGACCGCTTCAGGTGACGCGTCCGAGCACTGGCACGCTGGAGGCTAGGCGCCTGAAGATTGGAGTGCAGACAAATGCGCGTCCGAGCGGTCCAGTACAAATTAAAACAAGAACAAACGAGACTCGAAATTCGATGCACATAAAGCATGCACCCTTTTAAAGGCAAGACAAAACAACAATAATGAAATGAATACTAATCAATATCGACGAAACACGATACCAAGACAAGCATAAAAACCGCACTTAACACAAACACGCTGCACCCAAATGCACAACAAAACAATTTGAACCAAAACTAATCTAGCAAACTTTGAAAAAATCCCAATTGCCTAACAAATTAAAACAAAGCAAGAACAAACCCGAATGAGATAAAACAAATACACAAAACAAAAGCATCTCAAAGACCAAAACAAATAAGTAAACAGCAATTTCCTCGCCTAACGGGTTTTAGTTATCCGGGGCGCGAAGGAGTCAGATACCTCCACAGCAATTTGATTCGAGTAGATACCAACGCTCTCGAAGGAGTCTGATACCTCCACAACATTTTGCCCGAGGGACGTTAGTATCCCAGAGGCACAGCGTTTTGCCCGAGGGACGTTAGTATCCCGAAGGCACAACATTTTGCCCGAGGGACGTTAGTATCCCAGAGGCACAACATTTTGCCCGAGGGACGTTAGTATCCCGGAGGCACAGCGTTTTGCCCGAGGGACGTTAGTATCCCGGAGGCACAACATTTTGCCCGAGGGACGTTAGTATCCCGGAGGCACAGCATTTTGCCCGAGGGACGTTAGTATCCCGGAGGCACAGCATTTTGTCCGAGGGACGTTAGTATCCCGGAGGCACAACAATTTTGCCCGAGGGACGTTAGTATCCCGGAGGCACAGTATTTTGCCCGAGGGCCGTTAGTATCCTGGAGGCACAGCAATTTTGCCCGAGGGACATTAGAATCCCGGAGGCACAACAACAACAATTTTGTCCTAGAGGTCAGAGGCATCCCGAAGGACAGCTACTCGAGTGGAGACTAACGCCATCGAGTAGTTTTGTAACACCCCTAATTTTATAAAGTAAATTAAATTAAAGTTATATTCTCATTTTTATTTTATTTACGATTTAACTCGTAATTCTTAAAATTATTATAAAACGAATTTATCGTCTAATCTCTCAAACTCCTAAAATCCTATTTGACTCGGAAACTCTTCTTATATTTACAACATATTTTTAGTTCTGTTTCGATTCATTTTATAAATTTAATTTAAGTCTTATCAGGAGTCTATTTTGGCGATTTAAATTCTAAATTCTTTATATTTATTTATATTTAAGTTCGAATTTCTATTTTCGGCTCGAAACTCATTTACTTTTTGTTTCGTCAAAACATTTATTACCTTTCCTCCAAAAATCAATTCAATTCACTTTATCGAAAAATTTATTATTTATCGAGAAATATTATTTCATCGTCTATTTATTTCTATAAGCTTCGTTTTCGTATCGAATACTTTATTTACTCATTTTATTTGACGGACCGATTATTTATTAATTTTATTGACTCTTTTAATTCAATTTGTGAGTCAGTTAACTTATTATTACGGAACCCAATTCATTATTTTGACCCGTATACATCGTATACGTATCATCTCGGAAACCGTACACTTTTTGATGAATTATATTCATCTTACTTGTGATTAACGTGTCCCTTTTATCTGTTTGTTTCATTGCAACTCACTTTGACTTCCCTCATTCAAACCACCGCTTCATAATTTTTTTACTGCTCTCATTCATTCCCTCTTCGTTTTCCCTCCTCATTATCTCACCATCACCCCATTTTCTTCTTCTTTCTCGCCTCATCATCCTTTTTTGTGGACCTGCTGTTTTCGTTCCTCATCTGCATCATCATTCTCGGTTTGTTTCAACTCCCTACTGGTGATGTCACGTTTGTCTGCGGCTGTTGTCGTACTATGTCGTTGTTGCTGCGTTTTATCCGCCAGCCTGGATGCGTGAGGGTAATTATTTTCCTATCTGTCTTTGTTGTTCGATCTCTCGTCCTTCTCCTTCTTCTTTTCCTCTTTGTTTTAGTTGCTGTTCGTACAATGTTGTTTTTGTGTTGCATCGTCGCTGCTGTTCGCTGTTTTAATCAGCCTCTCCTTTTCTTCTTCTTCGTTCTATTCTTACTTCGGCTGTTGTATTTTGTTTTGTTGTGTTGGTCGATTTCGGTCCCATTTCTCATCTTCTTTTCTCCCCGTCTTCTCTCATTTTCTGTCTCATCTTTCGGGTCATTCTTCTTGCTCGTGTTGCTGCTGTACGCTGCTGCTAGTGGTTGGTGTATGATGTTCTTCTTTTCTTTTCTTCCCCGTTTTTTCTGCTGCTGTTTGGTTCTTCTGGTTGTGCGACTGCTACCTTCTTTTTCAGCTTTCTTCTTCTCTGTTTTCTGTCCTCTTATTCTACGATTTTCGTCGCATGATTTGCTGATGCTACTGCTATTCGCGTCGTTTTGCTGCCATCCTTTTCCCTTATGTAGTTATTCTTCATCTACTGTTGTTTGTATGCCGCTCCTGCTACTGATTTTTCGTTTCGTTGTCGACCTTGTCGTATTGTTGTTGATGGGTGTCACTTGTTGCCTCTCTTCTATTCGACCCCTCCCTTGTTTCTCACCGACCTAGTCGTCTCACAATTGCTGCTGTCAACCTTTGTGCCGCCACAGGCTATTGATGCTCGATGCAATCCTTTTCGAGTTCGTGTCCTTTGCTTCCCAATCTTCATCCTCCGTCCTTTTCCAATTTTCTGAAATTTAGTGTGACCGTCAAGGATTTGAACGTGTTTGCTTTGGTTATCGACTCAAGGTAACTTTAGGATGTTACTTGATTTTATATCGTATGTTTGAGTAGTAGTATGTAGTAAATATTTTAACTTCGGTTTTCTAATTTTAGCTATTTATTATTTACTAATAAAATTATTCTTTTAAATCGTGTACGTTATAAATATTTTTATAGTTTTCGATATCGTTTTATAAATCATTACTAATTTAATTATTTATGATCGTTATAATATTTTGTTGGTTATCGTGACACTAGTAAATAAATAATAACGATTTCATATTTTCTTCAGATTCCGTTAATTTATAATTTTAACTCAATTGTATTTTTATATTATAATTGAGGTTTGTATACTTGATTAATAAATTAATTTTCGTTTTACGAATTATACTAATAAATGAGAAAATAGTCGTTTTATTTTAATTATATTTTTAGTCGAGACTATTTTGACTAATAATTTCTTATTTGTTTACAATTAACTATTTTTAGTAAAATCCGTATTATTTATTAATAAAAGCTATTTGTTAAAAATAATTTAAATTCTTGGTAAATTCTTTTCATTTATAAAACTCGTTGACTCAATAAATTTCGATATCATTTTCGTAAAATACCTCTTTTCTAAAATTTATAGTTTTAACTCGATTTCCTAATTATTTATAAAATACTATACATATTGATCTATAATATTTTGAGTAACGAATTTAGAAATAAATTAAAGTTACGGTAACGACGATAATAATAAAATGTTAATTTCGTTAGAAATGATATTTTTATTGATTTCACTTATTTTAATCGCTTACGTATTTTCTATAACAATATTTCCATTTTAAGTGAGTTTCTATTTATAGAAAGTTTCCCTTTTTGTATAAAATGTTTATTCTTTTAATACTCATATTATTTATATTGATTATATCTTTTGTATATCGATAAATGGCTTGTTTTAGAGTTATGGAATAAGGACAAGTGTGAGGTTAGAGTAATATAATCTGAGGTTTACGGTTTTGCCATCAACTATAAGGCTAGTGTATCTGGAATCGGTACATTAGTTGTTGAATCGGGTGACAGGTATCCCGGGAGTTGTGTACATTTTGACATTAAGCTTAGGCCTCGTAGTAAGTCGCTGTCATAAGTTGAACTGGGTGACAGGTAATCCCAGGAGGGGTGTACATTGTCTTAAACTTGGGCCACGCATTTATAAGTCGCCGTCCTATTATGGTTGAGTAGCCTAGTTAGAGACCGAAGTTTGATTTGTTTGAACTAAGTTCTCGAAGCTAGTTTTTTGTATTCTCCTAGTGAAAGTCTAGCCGTCGACACTAATCCTATCCATAACGCCATTTTGAATATTTTTATTATTATCGATACATTTTGGATTTGCAGGTTGGCAAATATTTGAAGTTTTCTTCTGAAAACTTGTTCTGATTTTATTGTTCCAATATTTCAAGTTTTCTCCGAAAACTTATTTTTATTATATCTTTTAACGTTTTCCTTTTTAATTATTTTGATATAGTAATAATATTATTTTCCATATGATATAATATGGCTTGGAGAACGTCCGAGTTACTTCCCACTGACATGGATGTTATGTTTATAACATGACAAGTATTTGCTGCTGGGTTTTTGGGTGTGAGATAGCGAGTAGCGTGGATCCTACTCTTTCTTCATCTACGTAATTTATGGATTTGTATAAACCCGTTGGAAGATTTTCCTTTTAGCCCTTTTGTAAAAAGAGGCCTTTGTATTGACTTACCATTTCTTTAATAAGATATAGTTTGTCAATGTGTTTTAATCCCAACTCTACAGTGTTTCCGCCACTGTATTGCGTTAGATTTTCTAGGGGATTACAACTTTTACCCAAGGGTCTGAGTTATCCCGGAGGCACAGCAACAACAATTTTGTCCTAGGGGTCAGAGGCATCCTGAAGGACAGCTACTCGAGTGGAGACTGACGACCTCGAGTAGTTTATCTTGGTTTACTTTTGTCCTAGGGGTCAAAGGCATCCCGAAGACAAGTGTTCGAGAGGAGACTAACGCTCTCGAACAGTTCTGTTTTGCTTTACTTTGTCCTAAGGGTCAGAGTATCCCCAAGGACGGCCACTCGAGTGGAGACTAAAGCCCTCGAACGTTTCACTCAAGGGTTCACAAGCCCCCCAAAAACATTCATTTAAATAAAAGACAACACATTAGAACGTTCTTTGCACGTGCGCTTAACGCGTCATATACACACAAAAACATTTAAAATTAAAATAACTTTTAAACAATCCAAGAGGCCAAGCGCGCGCATAAAGAACCAAGAACGAGATAGCAAGCACCGGCCTGGGCCCAAGCGAACAGCCGCAAGCAAAGACGTCAGGTATGATTTCTAAGCCTTGGCTGGTGAGCCTCAACTCGTAGTCCAACGGACTTAAAATGACCCGACCGGACAACCACCAGGTCGTAATCCTCGATTGACCTGGGTAGCTATACTTTGACTTTCGCCTTGTCTAAGCCTCAGTCAAAGTGGGGCTTCTGTAGACACCCAGATTTGGACCTGGTGTCTGCAGAGGCTCCCGACAAACACCCGATGACGATAGGACTGCAATGCGACGCAGGTTCGCGATGTTGTAGGTAGTTTTTCTATAGAACGGATCAATTAATTACTCGGAAAATTTAAAACTAACATGATGGAAGCCTTAGTCGTGTCGTTACGGTCGCGTAGACACTAATTAGAGTCAATTCCGACACCGGGACCCCGAGTCGGTCCCGAAACTCAAACCGAGTCAGCACCACGCCAAGCGAACCTCGGGATGCACACCCGAGGCCCACTAATGTTCACGGCGCGAGGTCAAGCCGCGGGAACCTTAATCCCCAAGTATCATATTATCCTCCTCCCTCTCGGTTTTGGAAAGTATCAAAATCGTATCTTCAAAATCCCGACCGCCCCACCTCACGCGCCTTAGCCCAGGCGCCTGAGTCTTGGTGCGCCCCAGCTCAGGCGTCCATATGGGCGACGAGGGCCGAAAAAACCTATAAATACCCCCCTCCGCCTCATTCATTTGACACACTTCTCATCTTCTTTTCCCCCTCTATCTCTCTCGCTAAGGACTCGCACTCCGACACCCGAGGCAAACGATCCACTCGATCGTAGTTCCGATAAAAGCGACATCGATGCTACTCCTCACCTTCGAGCACCCCACTCGATACCAAGGTGCCAGTGATCGACTAGCTCAAGCCTAGTATCGAAGCTCTGACGGATTAGACACAAAACTAGTTTATAGTAACGAAGCTTTGCCGAAGTAGCCGCAGGAGGGGTAAACGGTAACGGAGCTCTGCCGGAGTCACTAGTCAAGCTAGGAGGATCCGCCTGTTGAAACCGAGTCGTCACTAGGTTGTCATCTAAACAAAACTTTCCATATTTGCACTTTCTTTTATTATGCACTACGATAACACTAGATGTGGACACTAGGTCCATCACACGTACTAAAACATGTAACGTCCCAACTTCAATCACAAATACTAAAATACACGAAATAGACTCGAGTAATTCCGAGATCCGTTCTCAACTATCTATGCATGGAGTCCCGTTTAGTGTACACTCCGACGGTGCAACTCCTCATAATGTGATTTACTTACATTCGCATTAACTGTTTTTTGTATGATTTATTGCTTTTATGACCTTATAATCGCATGCTATATCACCTAACACGGAATTCAAAACGTAAAACGACTAAAACTGAACAAAGCGATGGTCGGGTTCCGTATTAGTCCGGGTGCTCACCTTATTAGGTTCGATGCATCTCTATTAATACCGTATCGACGCATCTTATGTAGAATACCAGGTAAGGTATACCACGAGAATGACTAATATCCGTATTATCACGTTAAAACTGATTTGCTAATACGTATAGTACGAGTACTCTCTAATCTCCTACGTGCATCTTTTCATGGCCTGTTTGTCACGTGAAATCGCATGCAAAGAATGTAAACGCAACTACTTTGACGACAATACTTACTTGTCCTTAAACAACCGACGTAGCAAAAGGCATAGGGTTAAAACAACGGATGTTACAACATTTCCACCACAACAAAAGAACTAGGTTATCAGCCCACCGATTGATTATTAGAGGCCACTATAGTGCGGGTGGGGTTGGGTGTTGACATCTATCGGATGTTGGCTTCCCAATACGTACCCTCACCCCTTACTCAAAATCGACGATTTCCGGATGCCCGAAACCATTGACAATTAGAGTCATTCCAGGCATTGAGTGCTTAAGGGTACAAGTCTTTATCTTTAGGTCCCGTGCCACTCAACTTTGAGCCTGCAAGGGATCAAAGTTGACTTGAACGGTTTTCGAGTCCCCATAATTGACTCGGTGGCGACTCCACAAATCGGCAACGAATTCAGTTCACTAAAAAGGTCGCCTTATCAAACAAATCGACCTTTAAACATTTACAACCACAACTCGATCGATTCCAAAATGGAAACACGGGTGCCCACACCCGTCTAGTACAAGTATGGATCGTCATCCGAATCGAGGTCCGAAACATCGCCCGTACGCGAGATCCAACCGGCCCCCGACAGGGAGTGGACCGCGTGGGTGGCCGCCGCCACACGTTGAAAATCGGGTCAACACCGCGCGGGCGCGCGCGGGGTACCGGGCGATGCGAACGGACGTCCACAGCCCCCGCTACCTAGGTGGTAATACTGATCAAGTACTTGTCTATACATGCGCACATACCCTACGCAGACTCTTGAACCGAAACTCTCACTGCCGTAGGACGACTACCTTATACACTAGGTCGACTCTCGGACTGCAGCCTCCGAGTCTGCTTTTTATTACAAGTGCAGTCGAAACACCACATATGGAAGAAACCAACACAAGTCATTTGTGCCAGACTCGCATCGTAGACTTTATATAAAAGTCGCCCGTGAACAAGTAGTATATTATTTGGTAACCTTTAATAATTGGTCAGACTCATTTGAAACAGTCAAATCCTCTAATACTTACTTTCAGTGTGACAACATTATACATTAATCCTCAAGTGTCACCCGAAACATTATATCCCAAATATCGTATGACTTATTTTAAAAGTAAGAGTTTCTTTAGAAGGGGTTTTATATTAAAATAAAAATAAAGTATAATAAAATATTATTTTAAAATTCAAAGTTTTATTTTAAAATTTAAAGTTTCTGTAAAATATAAAAGTTTCTAAAAGAATATATAAATTAAGTTGTACTTAAAATTTGATGTGGAATCACTCTATCACTTATGAGTGTTTTATAAAAGCTTCAAAATAAAATAAATTTATTTACTATAGAAAACGTAATTTATAAGTTTTTGTCTATTTAAAAAGAATTAATTGATATATGATTAAAATAAAATATTTTGTAGGATACTAATTTACTCTATTATATACTATATAAAAAAATGTTAGTTAACTTACTATATTAAGATTGAAGGGTTCGTTTTATCCTTGAAAAAAAAGAATCGAATATGTTTAAGAAAATCGATAACGGAATAAAATAATAAATAAAAAAATTGAAAAAGAAGAAGAAGAAGAAGAAAACGAGATGAAGAAGAGAATCAGAATTTTAGTTAATACCCTCAACCTACATGCTTACTTATCTTGGAAACAGACTCGTATAGTAGTGGCCTAGGCACGGGAGCGTCGAGATGTATATAGGAGATTTATGGTGTGTATAATTGGGAGGGGATTTGAGGAGTTTTGCTCACGGGTTTCCTAAAGGATTTCTAGAGGAAGGATTGGGATTATATGTGTGTATAGTTTGCCTAAGATTGCTGAAATTCTAGGATGCTAATTGTGTGTGGAATTGTATTGCCTAGGATTGCTGAAATTTTTGGGTTGTTAATTGTGAAGTTGTGTGTTGCAAAGGGGTGTATTTATAAGAAAATACCCAGGCTTTGGATAGAAAAGGTACTGGTTTTTGGATAGGTTTCAGGAAAGAAATTATATCCTAAATAGAAGAGAATTTTGCATGCAGCTGATATTTTGTGGTTTTTGACTTCGAGTCGGATTCTTAGGGCTTTGTGCGGCTGATTTGTGTCTCGGAAACAGCTTTCACCGGGGTTTGACCCGGTCGCTAACAGACGGTTTTATTTCCGGTGTCGATTTTGACCCAAATTAGTCTTATTTTATAGGAAATGACCCACTAGACCTGAATATGAGGTCAGTTTGGTGAGATTTTTACTCCGCTCAAAGCTCGCGCCAAATACTATTAATTCGAGTCAAAATTCGGTTATATTAAGTCATGTTTACGTCCGATCATCATCAGGTGTTTTTTGGAAACTGCTATAGACACCAGCAGGCAAAATGTGAGTGTCTACAGAGTCCCCACTCTGACTGAGGCTTGGACAAGGGAAAAGTCAAAGTAGTTACCATGCCAATTGATGATTAAGACCTGGTAGACTTCCGATCGAGTCGTTTATAGTCCATTAGACTTGCGTAAAAGGGCTCGCCAGCCATAAGATAGAAATCATACCTTAGTTCTGTTATCTTGGGATAGCTCCGTGGGGACTTGTTTTTGAAGCCTTGGGTGTATCTGTTTACAGACACATCCCATCTCGGAACTACGCGGGAGCTTGCCTAAGAAGCCCTGAGTGTATCTGTTTACAGACACATCCCATTACGAAACTACGCGGGAGCTTGCCTAAGAAGCCCTGGGTGTATCTGTTTACAGACACATCCCATCTCAGAATTATGCGGGAGCTTGCCTAAGAAGCACTGGGTGTGCCCGTTTTCAGACATATCCCGATTCGGAATTATGCAGGAGCTTGCCTAAGAAGCCCTGGGTGTATCTGTTTGCAAACACATCCCAATTTGCATATGCCACTTTAAGTGAAACTCCGTCTCACGCTGGGGAGATAAAAACTTAACGTTCTGTTGGGAAGCACAAGATGGTACCTGAAATGTTAGTTATACAGGCAGAAATAACAAATATAGCAGATAGGAATTTCAATTAGCATCTATAGACTGACTTGCGTTGGGAAAAATGATTGTTGCTTCATTTTGAAATCGAACTTCTGAAAGCAACTCACGTGCTAGGAGATGGGTTTTCAAAATGGAAAGGGGTAGAAAAGAAATTTGCAGTTTAAATAGACTGAAATTCGACCTTGTCGAAAAGGATTTTCGCAAATGGCTAAGTTTTGCAGATTTCAAAGCGAGAATTTGAAGGGAGAGACATACCAACAGATTCGACTCTGGACGCGACAGGACAAGTTGACAGACACGACTTGGACTCTTAAAGGGGTTGGACCGTGACTCGGTAGGGGGTAGGCCACCTAAGATGACAAGACTCTTAAGTTGCGCTATTCCGAAGCCTAGGCGAGTGGCAACACGGTCGAATAATGAATTGGGGAAGATCTGTTATAAGGGGATTGCAGTAGTCTGTAATGTGATTGTTTTTGCATGACAGGACTTGGCAGTAACAATGTTGTAGTCTAGTGCCCTTCTGGATTTTTGATTTTTAGGGTACACTCCCAAAGTGGATATTGCTTCGAGTCCCTGACAGATTCTCGTCTTCGACTGAGTCGAATACTAGGACACTCTATAGAAAGGAGGCTAGTTTTTTGAAAATCTTTTGGATTATGTGGCGGATGGAGAGCTTCTGCCTAAGAAAACTCCCCAGGACGACAAAGCTAACTGTTGAGAACATGACAGTGTCGTGATAGGAATGACGGCGCTTTTTGAATGTTTGTCAATGTGGGTGGTTGTGCCCTTGTTGAAAGGCTGCCTACGTATTCACGTATAGTGAAATCAAACCAAGAGGTAGCTCAGTGGATTGAAAGATATATTATGGTGCCTAGTTTATTAGGACTTTGTGTGTAACTAGCCATAATGATGGTGTAGGCTAGGTGCATTCCCAGTGATGTCTTGATCAAAGGGCTAGAACAGTTAGGATGTTGATCCTGTGACTGTGAGCGTTCTCCGGGATAGCCCTTAGAGGTGGTGTGAACTATTTGGGCATGTTCTATGCCGACCGCAGGTTGAATTCCCGTGTTTGGGGCTGGTAACTGGTTTGGATGTTTTTGGAAATGTGGAGCTAGGTCGTAAGTGGTTTTGATGATTCAAAATCTGGAGCTCGATTTTGTGGAGCTAAGGCTTCGAGGGTAAGGTATTGTAATGTGGTAGAAAAGGGGAAAGTCGAGTAAAAATGACTCAGACTTTGATTGGGCAGGTTTGATAATGCGGGATCTAGTTTCCAAGTCTGGCCCTAATGTAGGGGTATCCTATGGAGCTTGAATCCTCAAATATTCCAAGCTGTCTCTTAGCCTAGGTATCGAGAAGGTTTTGAGAGTTGCAATATGGGAAGGCTAGATGTGGTGTTAGCTAACCAGTCTGATTATCTCTCCCCTATTGGATGGTATGGGTATTGATAATTTTTGAATTGACCGTGCCCCGGTCAAGGGACTTTCACTTGATTTGACCGATAACTACGGCCATGGGTTTTTGAATTTTTTTGTTGGTTGACCTCTTAGCCTTGGTCATGGGATGTTGAGAATTCTTTTTTATCATGGTCAGCTCTTTTATTTCGGCCGTTTGCTTTTTCCATGGACTTTTGATCTTTTTTTAGTCCAACTTTTTTTTTCTTTTTTTGTTGGTCAGACTAACACCTAAGGTAGGGATTAGTCGATCTTATTGGAGGGGTGTTTATTGTGGGAAATGGGCTTGCCTCTCGTTTTGAACTCAAACTAGGAGACTACCTAGATTTGTCATATGATTCGATACCGCTCCTGCTAAGGGTAGTTATGTGGCTTTCTATGTCAGACATGGAACAGGTAAAGGAAAGCACGGGTCTCGATTTCCTGCAGTCATTATAGATGTGCCTATAATAGTCACGTGCATGTGTTCACAGTGTATGATGGTGTTCGTCATGTTCTCGGAAACACATAAGGAAAGCATATGTGAGAAATAGAAAAAATGATTTTATTGAATTTTGAAAAGAGGAAAGATACAGTTGACCCTGACTCTGACTTTGAAATTGAAAGAAATAGTACATCCTAGACCCGGACTCAGACTCGGACTTAAATCAAATCTGGACTCTTGGATGATCGGTTGGTATATGTTCTTTTTGGTAAGGTCCTTGATTGGAGAAAACGACAGGTGCCATGACTCGCCTAAAATCGACTTTGCGCAAATGCAAGAGAGGGAGTCAAACTAGACACGGCCCAGGGTGACGGGTCGACAAAGACTCTTGGACCGGCATACTCGAATGTTGACCTAGACAAGGTAACGACCCTGGCTTGGACTCGACGATGAGACTCAAGCTGCACGAGAGTGAGTCCGAAAATGGGGCGACCGTGTTTGACCGCATCACGTGTTCGGACCAACCGTGGCGACCTAAACCTTTAGGAGACTCGAGTGTTCGTAGCATATGTACGACTCGAAGAAGGCATCATAAGGACGCCGGTGTATGATGAACGTAAGGTACCCCTTAAGGTGACTGTGGTCGAATGCTCGGGTGGAGGACAACCCCCAAGTGAGACTAAAGACTCTGATAGGACTCAGATGGGGTGACATCTGAGTGACTCAAAAGTGGGGTACGTGAGACGACACGTGTAAGACATGACCCTTAGAGCAACCGTGATTGATCGCCCTGATGAAGGGTAGCCCCCAAGTAGAATTGAAGATTTTGTTAAGACTCGAGTGTTGGACGAGTGACCCTTAGATGTAAGGACCACAAACCTTTTGTTATAGAGCTGTGCCTTGTAAAAGTTTGACTCGGCCTCAAGGAAAGGCAGACGTGGTAAGGGAAGAAACTTGCAATGTAAGATCGGCAGAGTTTCGACGTTAGAGACACTCGACTTGACTTAAATAATTATGACCCTGTGATTAGGGCAGACCCTTAAGTTAAAGGGTTCTCGAATTGGGATGACTTGACTAACGGATTGAAAGACGGGCGAAATTCCCTTAGGAAAGGTCGTGGCGACCGTCCTATTAGAGGGAAAGATCGCGAGGTGCTTTCTAGTTAGGACTCGAGTGTTTAGATGAACCTTCCATTTACGAGTGTATGACTCGTGTTGGTTGGTTATGCCTTTGGGAAAAGGCGGACTAGGATAGGGAAGAAACCTGTGATGTAGGATCGACGGAGTTTCGACGCTAAAAACCTTCAACGACTTATAAAAGACCCGATACACGGATAACGGTAGGTCCTATAATAAGGAAGGTTTTTGAAAAACAAATATTGAATTTTGAAAATTGAGATGACGGTTCTGAAATTGGTAGTGGGCCAATAGGACCGGGCATTTTGAAATATTAGAATGGTTGCGAGTAATTTTGGGTTTTGAAAATTGGGGAACGGTCACGTCTTTTGAAATTGGCAACATGCCAATAGGACCGAGTTTTTTGAAAAGTTGAATATTTGGAATTTTGAAAATGTGAATATCGAAAAAAAATGAATTTCCAAAATTTAAAAAAAATCGAAAACAGGATTCCAAAGATTTGAAAAGTCGAAAACGGCATCTCGATGATTTGAAAATTGCAATGGAATCTCGGAGATTTGGAATCAAAATTGTATTTTGAAAATTCGAAAAAAAATCGAATAGTGATCGAAAATTTGAATATTGAAATGGATTGCACGCCGGCTATAGGCTTGTTTTATGTCAAATCTTAAGTCTAAATTTCGGCAGCGCTCCGATTTTTTAAAAATTGGATATTTTTGAAAAGACGGGTCCCGAAACGGATGGTATTTCAAGTTTTTCAAAATTTGGTATTTTGGAAAGATGCATTTTTTGAAATGACGGTTTTTTTAAAATGACACTGAAACCAAGTAGGACGTAGTCAAACAAGCATTATAACGACAACATGTATGCTTTACGCTAAGTCTCGGTCGGTCGAAATCGGGTCTATACCAACAACGACGGCTTTCTCGTTAATCAGAACGGACTTTCTAAGCCGAATTGGTCTTAGAACATGTCGTGAAACCCATACGAGTTCGGCCATAGAAGCTTTTAGCGCATCCATTTAGGAATGCACCGCGGTATAGTGGGACGTCGCTGACAAGTAACCGGCCCGTGAAATATTTGTGTTATGCATGAACCATCGAACTAAAAGGTGTACACTAATAATCGAACAATTTCTTTTCGAGTCTCACCCTAGAAACCCCGATGACAAGTGGTACATCAGGTATCCCCAGCGGAGTCGCCAAATTGTGGACATGACATAGGTCCACCCCGGCGCGGCCACGCACGGGTTTGGGGAGGCGAATGAATCTCATGTGAGATGGATCTCGGATTGAAATTTAAATATAATTAAGAGTCGCCACCGAACATTGTGGGAGTTCGGGCCCATTCGAGCCCACTCTATATCTTGGTGGGCCGTGCACAGAGTAAGGCCCATTTCGATTTCAGAGTTTATGGGGTTCGTCTCTTTGCATTGCGATACCGATACCGACATTATCGGCTACCGTGTATTGAATGACTCTCGTGTGCCAACAGTTTCGGACATCCGGAAACCATGGTTCTGAGTAAGAGGTGAGGGTACGTGTTGGGAAGCCCACAAAGGACACCCAACCCCGCCCGCTCTTAGCGGCCTCTACTTAGATATCGCTCGTTTTTCGTGTATGCGTGTTAGTTTGACGGTTGAATGATATGCAAACAGTGTCTTTAACTAAACATGTGAAATATGTTTGATCTACATCGTTTTAATGCATCCTTGAAATAGGTCGAAGTTGTTTTAACATGTGAGGTTCGTTTTAGTATAATAAAACAAACAACGAAAATAAAGGCGCGAAAACAGAAAAAATTGAGTTAGTAACGATAATAACGGATGGTAAATAGATTAGATGATATAAGATGATATGATGCATGGTTTTGAAAAGAGTAAATCACGTGATGTACTTGACACGTGATGACCGCAGTCGTTAAAAAAGATTTATCGAGGCTTGAAATATGTTGAAGGCTCACGATTTTGACGTGACAAAGGCCACTCGATCGAGTCATAGAGGGACTCGATCAAGTGGTCCTCGAAAAATACCTTCTGCCCATTTTTGGGGGTGTCACTCGACCGAGTGGCCTATGGCAATTGATCGAGTGCCACCTGTTCGAGGGATTACTCGAGCTCGGATGATGATGAATTTGATTTTTATTGATTTTGAAATTGATAGCCAACCGAGCCAAATAAAAATATGACATAATTTAAATTCAACTCGGTTTTCAATGCTCGTCATATTCGATACTTGATTATAGAATCAATATCTAATATTAGAGTGAATTTGTAAAAACTTTTATAAGTCGTTTTAAATTGAACTAGGATGAAATATTTCCCTCTGCGTTATAATGTCGTAATTAGTCCTTTCGGACTATGTGACAATTATTTCGGCATCAAAGTGGCCTAGGCACGGGAGCGTCGAGATGTATATAGGAGAGTTATGTTGTGTATAATTGGGAAGTGATTTGACGAGTTTTGCTCACGGGTTTCCTAAAGGATTTCTAGAGGAAGGATTGAGATTATATGTGTGTATAGTTTGCCTATGATTGCTGAAATTCTAGGATGTTAATTGTGTGTGGGATTGTATTGCCTAGGATTGGTGAAATTTTTGGGTTGTTAATTGTGAAGTTGTGTGTTGCAAAGGGGTGTATTTATAGGAAAATACCCTGACTTTGGATAGGAAAGGTACTGGTTTTTGGATGGGTTTCAGGAAAGAAATTCTATCCTAAATAGAAGAGGTTTTTGCATGCAACTGATATTTTGTGGTTTTTGACTTTGAGTCGGACTCTTACGGCTTTGTGCGGCTGATTTGTGTCTCGGAAACAGCTTTAACCGAGGTTTGACTCGGTCGCTAAAAGACGGTTTTATTTCCGGTGTCGATTTTGACCCAAATTAGTCTTATTTTATTGGAAACGATCCACTGGGCCAGAATTTGAGGTCGGTTTGGTGAGATTTTTGCTCCGCTAAAAGCTCGTGCCAAATACTATTAATTCGAGTCCAAATTCGGGTATATTAAGTCATGTTTACGTCCGATCACCATCGGATGTTTTTTGGAAACTGATATAGACCCCAGCAGGCAAAATGTGGGTGTCTACAACTTGTCTATACATGCGCACATACCCTACGCAGACTCTTGAACTACACCTCTCACTGCCGTAGGACGACCACCTTAAACACTAGGTCGACTCTCGGACCGCAGCCTCCGAGTCTGCTTTTCATTACAAGTGCAGTCGAAACACCACATACGGTAGAAACCAACACAAGTCATTCATCCCAGACTCGCATCGTAGACTTTATATAAAAGTCGCCCGTGAACAAGTAGTATATTATTTGGTGACCTTTAATAGTCAGAATCATTTGAAACAGTCAAATCCTCCAATTCTTACTTTCAGTGTGACAACATTATAGTTTAATCCTCAAGTGTCACCCGAGACATTATATCCCAAATATCATATGATTTATTTTTAAAATAAGAGTTTCTTTAAAAGAGGTTTTATATTAAAATAAAACGAAAGTATAATAAAATATTATTTTAAAATTCAAAGTTTTATTTTAAAATTTAAAGTTTCTGTAAAATATAAAAATTTCTAAAAGAATATATAAATTAAATCGTACTTAAAAATTGATGTGGAATCACTTTATCACTTATGAGTGTTTTATAAAAGTTTGAAAATAAAATAAATTTATTTACTATAGAAAACGTAATTTATAAGTTTTTGTCTATTTAAAAAGAATTAATTGATATATGATTAAATTAAAATATTTTGTAGGATACTAATTACTCTATTATATACTATATAAACAAATGTAAAATACTATAGAAAGATCAAAATTACAATTATATAAAAGGGTTTTCCTATGGAGTACCCCTCAACTATTGGCTTTTCCAAGTGGTACCCCCGCCTTTTTCGAATTACAAGGTGTACCCCTAAACTTTCCTTATCAGTCCATATCATGACCAAAGTGATAAGTATATTACAATTTTTTTGTAAATGAATCATTAACATTTTAATCAATCCAATTTAATGCTTCAAACCATGTTCTCTTTCTTTACCATTTACCAAGCCACTAAATGCTCACCACAACGCACCTCTGTTGTCGGTCGACGTCGACCTCTCTACCTCACTCTAATAAATCCTTTAACCTCAATTCCTTCATCACCGCTATGTCGTAGTGTGGTGGAATGAAGTTTTTCGAGTAAAGGATGCAGATTGAAGAGATATATCATGGTTGATGAAAGTCAATTAGGGAATAATCACTATTTACATCATCAATTGAGAAATTTTCGTTGGAAAATCATAACTTTGGTTACTATATTGAGTAATTTACAGAGTTTAGGGGTACAACATGTAATTTGAAAAAGACAGGGGTACCACTTGGAAAAGCCGATAGTTGAGGGGTACCCCATAGAAAAACCCTATATAAAATATATACAAAACATAAAGTACATAGAATAAACATACATAGTAAATAGAAATAAATAAATCATATAAGTAAATTTTATTATTAAAAGTTCTTCTATTCATTTTCTCATTTTCTCATATAAACAGAAATGCAAAGGTGATAAATAAATAAATTAAAAAAGTGATAATTTAGTCAAGTTGAATTTAGTCATAAATAAATATATAACACAAATAAGATATCACGTAATACTTATGTCAGCAATTTATGTAACACAAGTGATATACGTAACATTTACATATATGTATATAAGTAATTTAGTCATACAAATAAGCCTAAATATTTATGTAAGCAATTTATTAAGTTACTAACATAATATACTTATATATACAAAATGTTGTTAGAAGAAAAATTTAGTTACCTCAATAAACTATTAAGGATTATTTATTAACGTTATTAAGAATTAAAGGTCGTCATGTCAATAATATATCTACGTTAGAAAAGTCGTCTCCTCCCAATTTTTTAAAGAATTTTTGATCGAGATTGATTTGACCCAAATATGGTTCTAAAAAAGTTATTCCGCCAAATACTGGGTAACTCCTAATCCCCGATGCTCCAATTATATAGAGAAGGACGACAAAGTAAATATAGTATGTAGTATGGAATATATACGAGTAGTAGTATATATAGTATTCCGTAGGAGTAAGTAGTACGGAGTAGTACGTAGAGTAGTATGTAAGTAATAATATGTACGTAGTAATATATATATATATAGAGAGTCGAGATCGGGTGAGAACTCATACTATGGTGAGAACTGTGAGAACTCTTTATTTCAGCCTTTATTTTTTTAAAGTAAAATCTAAATTGAAGTTGGCAGGGTCTCTCTCTTCTTTTCCTCTATTCCTTCGCCCCTTCCTTCACCAATTCACCAAAAATTGAAGAACAATTTCAACATAATTCACCAAAAATCAAGAAAATTGAAGAACAATTTCAACATAATTCACCAAAAATCAAGAAAACGCAGATTAAGCTTCATTTATAAATTCAAATCAATTCAACGAGGTTTGTTATCTAATCTGAATAAATTAGGGTTAGGGTTTTGATTTTAGTCGATTTCAGTTTTGATTTGATAATTAATTTTAGTTTTTTCTTTGTTTAATTCTACCGATTCCAGCTTAAAATCGTTAATTAGAGTGCTAGAATTGTTCTTAAAAAAAGGAACGTTGAGCTGACATGGTTCATGTTCGGAGTATTACTGTTCTTCCCCAATTTGCGATCAACTTCTTCCTCCATTCCTTTAATAATCAACCTTCTGAATCATCAATCAACTGCCATTCCTTTAATCAACCTTCTGAATGATCAATCAACTGGCATTCCTTCTGACTATTCCTCAATTCCTCAATTTTTCAATCAACTATTCTTCTATCCATCGATATGAATCCCAGTTGGTTTTTAATTTCATCTATTTACGGTAAGCTTATTAGATTAAATTCAATTGTTAGATTTTTGAAGTTAGATTTTTAATCTATTGTTGTTGCGGTTGTTATTCAACTAGATTCAATGATTTGATTTGATTATATTTTTCCTCATTCTTCCTCAACCCACTTTCATTCATAATTCATCTCAAATTCTCAAACTTTATTGGTTTTTAATGGTGGTTTAGATCAAAAAAAGTTGTTGCTGTAAAAGGTAAGTAAAAGGGTTTGTCTGATTCGATTTGCTTGTTGTTCTTGTTGTTCGATTAATTCTTAACTGTTCGATTAATTCTACTGATTCTACTAATTCTACTAAAAGGGTAAGTAAAACCATCCATGCACATTTTTTTTTCTAAAATTGAAAATGAGTACGCTAAAATTGAAAAAGGGTACGCTAAAATTGAAAAAAGATACACTGAAATAGAAAATGAAAAAGTGTACGCTAAAATAGAAAAAGATACGCTAATATAGAAAAGGGGTACGCAGAAATAGAAAAAAGGGTACGCTGAAATAGAAAATGAAAAAGGGTACGCTAAAATTGAAATTGAAAAGGGTACGCTGAAAGTGAAATTGAAAAGGTTACGATAAAATTGAAATTTAAAAGGGTACTCTAAAATTGAAATTGAAAAAGGGTACGCAAAAATTGAAAAAGGGTACGCTAAAATTGAAATTGAAAAGGGTTCGCTAAAATTGAAATTGAAAAGAATACGCTAAAATTGAAAAAGGGTACGCTAAAATTGAAAAAGGGTACGCTAAAATTGAAAAAGAATACTGATGAGGGTCGACAGCCAGCACCGGGTTGTCCACCAGGCAAGCCCCCAGGGGAAAACTTTAGACAGTCGCCTGCCCGGCAGATCGACGCGGCCTGCTCAACCCGGCCTTCACATAACCCTTACCCGCCTGTCCTCTAGGGAAATCCCCACAGGCAGGGCAGGGACCACCAAGAGGCCCCTCCGTCATTTCGCCTAAGGTAAATGAGAATGAGTGGATGAGGAGAAGCCACTTGTTACCCCCTCATCCACCCATTCTCCTTCTACTTCCCTCTCTTGTAGGAAGGTATATATACACATATATTTCCCGCTTGAGAGGGGTTGGATTTTCTCTCTCTAGACTTTCACTCCAAAACCGCCGCCTAGCTCCTCACGAACTAGGTTTCTTAAGGCATTTCCACGGACTAACTTAGGCATTGGAGAGAGTTCCCTCGGACACCTCCGAGGCCCTGTGCGTTCACTGTGCAGGGGGCAGGTCACTCTCGCCGGGGAGGTCCGATCACCGGAGTGGAAAGAAGGGGAGACCGAAGGAAATTGAGCGATCGTCACATCCGAAGCATTACATCTTAGAGACCCGTTGTCGGGTTAATTTTTTCCGATACCGGAACAATTTGGCGCCGTCTGTGGGGAAGATCTGGTTGTATCCACGAATTACCCACAAAAGATCAACCATTCCCATACACAAAAACTAACCAATTGAGGCAATCATGCCTGAGATTGTTGACGCTAGAGCAGGGGTAGGTCCGACGGTCCCACCGGTGACCCCCCTATACGGCATGCCGCAGCCAGAAAGAGCTCCTGCCGCCGCGATCCTAGGGGTGGGGGGAACCTGTCTCCTGGGCATGCCAAATACAGCTGTGGCGCCTGGGCAGGGGGCGCATCCTGGGCACACCCTGAACTTAACCCCAGCTCAGATGGTACAGACAGCTGCCTTCTTCTCCGCAATGCTCAACCAGGAATTTACCCCTGAAGACCTGGTAGGCAGGGTCGCAACGGCCCCCAGGCAGCCCCGCTCAGTAAGCAGAGAGGGGGCTGGGTGTACGAAGCAAACCGCCGCCAGAAACGCCCAGAGGAAGGCAAGGAGAACAGCTCAAGTATACGCACAGGTACAGAGGCGTATCACAGCAGGCAGCCAGGAACCGCCTACTCAACAACGGGCGTTCTCTATACACACTACGGAGTCCACGTCCTGAGAGAAGAGGGGGCTGTCTCATGGACTGCAGGATCGAATGAGGCACAGGGAGCCTGCGTCTAAGCGCCTGGGAGAAAAGCAGGGCGGAGTCTTCTCCAGGTTAACGCCAGCAGTAAAAGGACAGCCAGCTCCAGAGTTGTCCCAGAGCCTGCAGTCTAGGCTTAACCGGGGGCAGCCGCTCGAATCAAGGTATCACCAAGATGACAACCTCGGTCAGTCCCGGAGAAAGCGGTCCAGGCAACCCTCCCTTGACACGGAGGACGAGGCAACGAGCAGGCGACCACCAAAGCACCGCTCCTCCAGTACGAGGAAACCGGCCCCTAGATAGTGGGATGTCCACGGTAACCAGTCTGGGGAAAGCAGGTCACGAGTGGTAGGCAGGCCCACGAAGACTCCTCTCCATCCTGACGTACAAGAGTACCCCATCCCGAAGATCAAGATGCCCACCGTAAAGTTTGACGGGACTACAGATCCAGAGGACCATCTGGCGGCATTTGAAAGTCACATGGGCATGTATGATGTGGATGATGCGATCTGGTGCAAAATCTTCCCAACCACCCTTGTAGCACTTGCACAGGGATGGTTCAGGGACCTTCGCCAGGGGTCGATCAGCTTCTTTATAGAGTTAGCCGAGGCGTTCCTTGAACAATACGTAGGGAACAAGAGGAGACGGCTCACTCGTTTTGACCTTATGACCCTGAAACAGAAAAGGGCGAGAGAGTCAGCGAGTACCTAAAGAGATTCGACTTGTCCTACCAACAAGTCAGGGAGATTGATGACTCAACTGCTGCCTACGCCCTGACAATCTCCCTGCTCCCTGGGGAGATGAAGGACCAGATGATCAGGGCCCAGCCTGAAACCTTGGCCAAGGCCAGAAAAATTGCCGAAGGGTTCATTTTGCAGGAAGAGTTTCACAGCCTGCCGGACACCCCTGCAGGTCAAGCAAGGCCGCAAGGGGGACCGGAGGGTGGACGCGGCAGGAACGAACCAGGCAAACAGAAAGAGGAGGGGGATACCCCCAAGAAAGAACGCACAGCTTACCAGTCGAGGTTTGACAGCTACACGGCCCTCAACAGGCCGAGGGCAGAGATCTTTGAGATGGAGAAGGAAACAGCAAAGTGGAATCGCCCGAATAAGCCGCGCAGCCCGAAAGGGGATCCTAAAAAATTCTGCATGTTCCATGATTGCATAGGCCACACCACTGAGGAGTGCAGGCGCTTAAAAGACGAAATAAAAAAAAGCTCATAAGAAACGGCTGGCTGAGTAACTATGAAGCGAGGAACAAGTCCCAAAAGGAGGCGACAGACAAGCCTGAGGGTTCGGCCCAAAATCGCATGATAATTCATGTAGTGTCAGGGGATGCAGAGGGACGAACAAGCAGACGAAGCCAGAAAAGGCAGATCTGCGAATTACGGAATCAGATTTGCTACGCCGAGAAGGCAGGAAGCCCGAGGGACACGACCCTGAGCATCACCCCTGAAGACGCAGGAAGAGTAATATACCCACACAGTGATCCTTTGGTCTTAACTCTTGAGATTAGCAATCACATTGTCAAGAGATGCATGGTGGACACTGGCGCCTACACAAACCTCTTATACAAGGACGCCTTTGAAAGAATGAACATAGAAAAGAGACACCTTAAGCCGGCCCCTGGATCTCTGTATGGGTTCAGTGGGGCAGGCGTGCTTCCCATGGGGATTATCGACTTACCAGTAACGTTCGGGGAAGGGGCCTCTGCCAGGAATGTCAGGGCGTCAATTGTCGTGGTGGATGCAAAGTCTGCATACAACGCCCTGATATGGCGGGCCACCCTGGACGAAATCGAAGCCGCCATATCCATCAGGGCCCTCACCATAGCCTATGTGACAGACTTTGGCATGGAAGGAAAAGTTCACGAGGATCAAGAGTCAGGCAGACATTGCTATTCGGTGGCTCTGCAAGCCCATGAAACAGAAAGAAAGGGAAAACGAAAAGCCGATAGTTCCCCCAGCAGGGAGGGTGAAATCCCGGCTGCTCAGCAAACAACAGCCCACCTGGAACCTGAAGGGGAAAGCATGCCGGTGGACTTAGAACCAGGGAGGCAGGTCCTCATAGGGACCGACCTAGAGGAGTCCTACCAGAAAGAGTTGGTCGCAGTCTTGAGAGAAAACAGGGACGTGTTCGCCTACTCGGCGGATGAGATGCCAGGGGTCGACCCGGATTTTATCGTTCACAAGCTGAACGTTAATACGGAGGCCCGCCCTGTAAAGCAGAAGAAAAGAATTATGTCCGCAGAAAAAGACATGGCGATAAAGGAGGAGATAGACAAACTCTTGAAAGCGGATTTCATAGAAGTCTGCGATTACCCAGAGTGGTTGGCAAATGTTGTGATGGTGAAAAAGTCGTCAGGCGCATGGAGAATGTGCGTAGACTTCACAAATCTTAACAAAGCCTGCCCAAAGGACTGCTACCCCCTGCCCAGAATAGACCAACTGGTAGATGCTACCAGTGGATACACCACGTTGAGTTTCCTAGATGCATTCTTAGGGTACCATCAAGTGTACCTCTGGCAGCCTGACAGAGTGAGGTGCGCCTTCATAACCAGCCATGGAACGTACATGTATAAGATGATGCCATTTGGACTGAAGAATGCAGGCGCCACCTATCAGCGGTTGTTGGAAAAAGTCTTCGAAAATCAAAAGGGGAGGAACTTAGAAGCCTATGTCGATGATGCAATTGTCAAAAGCAAAGGAGACAGGGAGCACCTGGCGGATTTGCAAGAAACCTTCTCCTCCCTGCGCTCCTACAAAATGAAGTTGAATCCAAAAAAGTGCATGTTCGAAGTCCGATCTGGCAAATTCTTAGGGTTCTTAGTCAGCTCTAGAGGAATAGACGCCAATCCCGAGAAGATTCAGGCAGTTTTGGACCTCCCAGAGCCTGAGACTATATGGGACATTCAACGGCTCACAGGCAGAATGGCTGCTCTGGCTCGCTTCATCACCAGATCATAAGACAAATCGACCCCTTTCTTCAAAATATTAAAAGGCAATAAACAGTTCAAATGGGAAGACGAGCAAAAGAAAGCTTTCGAACAACTGAAAGAACATTTGAAAAAACTCCCTACCTTGGCAAGGCCAGTAGCCGGAGAAAAACTATACCTATACATTGCAGTCACAAATTCAACGGTAAGCGCAATCATTCTGAAAGAGGAAGCAGGGTCACAGCAGCCCTTCTACTTTGTAAGTCACGCCCTGGGGGAAGCTGAAAGAAACTATCCCTTGGTAGAAAAAGCCGCCTACGCAGTCATCATAGCAGCTAGAAAACTCAGGCCTTACTTCGACGTGCACCCTGTTGTGGTCCTCACCGACCAGCCACTAGAAAAGATATTGGAAAAATTCAAAAAGTCAGGGAGGCTGCTAAAATGGGCAATTGAGTTGAGCGGACTGGGGATATCATACCAACCCAGGACAGCCATCAAGACACAGGCCTTGGCAGACTTCCTGGCTGAATGTTCTCATTCAGGGGAAGAGGAGCCCCCTGCGGAGAGTGGATAGTATACACTGACGGGTCCTCAACGGCCAATCGAGCAAGAGCAGGTATCGTACTGACCAGCCCTGAAGAAGTGGATTTTGAGCATGCGCTCAGATTCACCTTCCTTGCATCGAACAACAAGGCAGAGTATGAAGTCGTACTTGCAGGGATAAGTCTAGCTAAAGCAGCAGGCGCAGAGCGGATCATATTAGCGACTGACTCTCAGCTCATTGACAATCAAATCAACGGAGAGTATGAAGCTAAGGACCCGGCCATGGCCGCCTACCTAGAAAAGGTGAAGCAGGAACTATCAAACCTGAAATCCTACGAAGTCAGACAAATACCTCGATCAGAGAATAATCGGGCGGACACCCTGTCAAAACTGGCCATCTCTAGCCTACAGGACATAAGGAGATCAGTTTGGGTAGATGTTATACAGGAGAAATCCATTGCTATCTGTCAGACAGTCAACGTTATCGAAGAGAAATAGGAGATCTGGATGACCCCCCTCATTCAGTTCAAAAATTATGGCACCCTACCGTCTGATCCAGTGCAAAAAAGGAAAGTACAGACCAAAGCAGCATGGTTCATAATAATTGATGAAGAGCTATACAAAAAATCCTTCACTTTCCCCCTGCTCAGATGCCTGAGGGCAGAGCAGGCCGCTGAAGTTTTGGATGAGATCCACTCAGGGATCTGCGGGCATCACATTGGAGGAAGATCGTTGGCCCACAAAGCCCTAAGAGCAGGCTACTATTGGCCTACCATGTTAGCAGATGCAAGGAACTTAACCCGGAAATTCAGAAAATGCCAACTCTTCGCCCCATCGATTCATGCCCCGGCCCAAGAGCTTAGGCCAATTCTGTCTCCCATTCCTTTCGCTCAATGGGCGATGGACATACTAGGCCCCTTTACTGCGGCCACGGGAGGACGGAAGTTTATTATCGTAGGGATTGACTACTTTACAAAGTGGGTTGAGGCCGAGGCAGTCCCAAACATCACCGAGCCTGCAGTCAGAAAGGTCGTCTGGAGAAACATCATAACCACATTCGGCCTGCCAAAAATGCTAGTATTTGACCATGGGAGACAGTTTGATAACGACCCCCTAAGAGCCTGGCTGGAAGGGCATGGAATAACAGTCGCCTACTCTGCCGTCTGCCACCCACAAACCAATGGGCAGGCCGAGGCCGCCAACAAGCAGATCCTAAATGGGCTCAAAAAGATGGTGGATGATCTCAAAGGTAGGTGGGCAGACGAGCTACCAAGTATAATTTGGTCAATAAGGACCACCAGAAAGGAATCAACAGGTCAGACGCCATTTGGCCTGGTGTATGGAGCAGAAGCTTTATTACCCATCGAAGTACGAGTTCCTACCCTACGGTCTCAGCAGTACAACAGAGCTGACAATGATGCAGCAATGACCGAAGCCCTAGACCTGGTCCATGAAGTCAGGGAAGAGGCCAGCATCAACATAGCCGCCTATCAACAAAGAATGTGAAAGACATACAACAAAAGGGTACACGAGAGAAGGTTCCAAATAGGCGACCTAGTACTGAGGAAACGCAGGCTGTAGGAAGATCCAGGGAGCATGGCAAGCTAAGTGCCAACTGGGAAGGCCCATACCAGGTGACCCAGATTTTGGGACCAGGCACATACAGAATCGCCAACCCAGAAGGCCAGGAGTTGGGCGCGCACTGGAACGCCGACACCCTGAAAAGATACTATGTCTAGCCGAGTCTTAAGAAAATCTCGTCTTTAGAAAAATACTGGTGGAGAACGATCAGAATGGAATGTCGACGACTCCGACCACCCTTATGTTTAAACAAGTTTTTTTTATATATAAAACTCAAGAGTTCATACTCGTTGTCTGTTTAGACTTGCGCTCTCACACACAAACGAGCAGGGGGCAGTAGGGGGAGGCCCCCCTGTTGCCAGAACCAAGGAAAATGGACCCCCCAACAAAATTCTAAACCCTACCTACCTCTGGGCAGGAAGGGAGCAGGCCTCACGCGCCGGACTAACAAGGACTAGGGGCAATTCTCCCAACCTTGTATAAAAAACGCAAAAGCTCTCCCTGCCTACCTCTGGGCAGGGAGGGGGCAGACCCCCTGGACTCAAAGTAGAGGCCAGGGACAGGCCAAGCTACGCATAACTAACAAGGACTGGGGGCAATTCCCCCAACCTCGTATAAAAAACGCAAAAGCCCTCCCTGCCTACCTCTGGGCAGGCAGGGGGGAGGCCCCCTGGACTTCGAGCAGAAGCCAGGGATAAGCCAGGCTACGCACAGCTAACAATGACTGGGGGCAATTTCCCCAACCTTGTATAAAAAACGCAAAAGCTCTCACTGCCTACCTCTGGGCAGGCAGAGGGCTGGCCCCTTGGACTTCGAGCAGAAGCTAGTGACGGGCCAGGCTACACACAGCTAACAAGGACTGGGGGCAATTTCCCCAACCTTGTATAAAAAACGCAAAAAGCCCTCCCTGCCTATCTCTGGGCAGGCAGGGGGCAGGCCCCCTGGACTCCGAGTAGAGGCCAGGGACAGGCCAGGCTACGCACAGCTAACAAGGACTGGGGGCAATTTCCCCAACCTTGTATAAAAAATGCAAAAGCTCTCCCTGCCTACGTATGGGGAGGAAGGGGGCAGGCCCCCTGGACTCCGAGTAGAGGCCAGGGCCTGGCTAGGCCACGCACAACTAACAAGGACTGAGGGTAATTCCCCCAACCTTGCATAAAAAAAGTAGAAGCCCTCCCTGCCTACCTCTGGGCAGGCAGGGGGCAGGCCCCCTGGACTTCAGGCAGAAGCCAGGGACAGGACAGGTTACGCACGACCAACCAGAACTGAGGAGCAGGCCTCCCAGCCTTGTATAAGAAACATAGATTCCCCTCCCCGCCCCCAGGCAGGCAGGGGGCAAGCCTCATGAGCTTCAACCAGAAGCCAGAATCAGGCCATACCCTAAGAAAGGAAAAAAGCAGATTGAAACAAGAAAAAACATTTCATAACAGATCCATGGAGAGTAAAATGTTTTCACAAAAAACAACAAGGCAAAGATCCGAAGAAACTAAATATTACAGACGACTGGCCATAGCAAGGCTCAGCACGAAAAACAGAGTTATTTCAAGAAAATCTAAACATTATGAGCATCCTGGCTTGGACCAGCAGCCGCCTCAGGAGGTTTGGCTGCCCGAGCCTCGTTTTTGGCAGAGTAAAGATTTCGGAAGGCCTCTTTGTAAAAAACAGGGAACATCTCCCCAATCACCTCCATCACCAGCTCCAGGGAAGAGTTGGCCCCGCTCACAAAACTTGTGTCCACCGCAGCTTCAGTCTCCTCCACGAGGGCATCCTTTTCCTTCTTCCATTCACTCCTGGCCTGCTCAAGGATTGAATCAGCTTTAGACAGACGTTCCTCCAAATCAGCTGTCCTCCTCTTGAAGTGCTCCATCTCAGCCAGGGAAAGGGTAGCTCGCTCCATCGCCAGGCGACTCTCCTTCAGCGCAGCCTCAAATTTGGATGCTTCCCTCACAGCCTTCTCCCCTTGAAGCTTCCACCGGCTTGCCTGATTCTTCGCCTCCTCTAGCTCGCTCTCCTGCTTCGCCAGCTTATCTTTCAAATTATTTATCAAGGCTATATCCCTTTCAACCATAGCCAGACGGTCAGGAAGGGGAGCCCCGGGTGTAACAGTCAGCTCTTCATCGCTCAGGCGGCTGAGAGCCGCCAGCTCAGCAGATGCCAGCAACACCTTGGAGGTACGCTAGATATATTGAATTACTTGGTGGGAAGTCGAAGTCACGGACTTAGTAAGACGGTCGGCCAAAACGACGCCAGAATCGGAGAGCAGGCCCGACACGTCTACACTGTCGCCGGCAGTATAGTGAAACTCCGTGTTTTCCTCGAGAAAAAGGGTGCTCGGAATGTCACGAGCAGGGCATTTTGCCTCAGGAGTATCAACATCAGCCTCCAAGTCCACCACAGGAGTAGTCCCTGAGGGCTCCCTATCCCTTTTCCTTCTCAGCTCAAGGGGAACACTCTCCCCGGTCCCCTCAGAATTCGCGGGACGCGATCCCTGGGAAATACGAGTCCCAGCTGAAGAGTCACCCTGCCTACATCCAGGGGAAGGAGTGGCCCCTGAGGTAACCTCAGCCTCCCCATCCTGGATACTAGGGGAAGGAGTTGCCGGTTTTGCTGACGGCAGTCGTGGAGGAAAGGGGTGCCTCCGGCCAGCAGAGAGATCCTTTACGAGCCTCATTAAACTTTTTTCCCATTTCTTGAAACTTGAAGAAAGGGAAGGACGCTTCGAAACAATGACAAACTCTTCGCTCAAGCCTAGCCTCTTAACATGCTTCCTTGTCCAACGACGAGAAGCGGAATCTGCAGGAAAAAAGGGCAGTCAGCTAAAAAAGCAAAGAGATGAAAGTCTCAGGGAAATTGCGCCGGCGAAAGCCCCCCAAAACTACCTTCGAGGCTAGGGATCAGGCCCAATGGAAGCAGATATTCGTCTGTGGCTATGAGCTCCGCGTGGGGGAGCCAGAAAGCAGGGCCACAAACGCCAGACTTATCCACAACAATCTCGAACTTCTTGACTAGTTCCTCTTCTTTCTCACTCAGCTTTACCTCCAAGGCCTTCCCTCCGACACCTGGATGATACTCTTCACGAGTCTCCATGCAGGTATGAAAATGATTCCTAAAGTGCCTAGGAATCCGCCACCCGGAAGCACTATGTACATACAAAAAATTGTTCTTCCAGTCATTCAGGCTACTTAAAGCCGGCCAGACCAGAGCATATTTTTTCTGCCTCTGGAGGGACCAGTACCCAGGGGAACCATCTCCCCCTGACGAAGACACCATTTGCAGCCCAACCATAAAACGAAGGGCGTCAATATAAGGCCCCTCACCATGAAAAAGGCAGGTCCAGGTATAGGCTATCAGGGACCTAATGGCTGAAGCAGTCAGTTGGGCTATGGCCACATTCATGCTTCTGAAGGTCTCCTCCAGGAAGGGGTGAAGAGGGAATCGCAGGCCGAATTCCAGGCTTTTATGATAAACAGCCACACAACCATCAGGGGGGCAGCATACTGTGTCCTTCTCCCCTGGAACTATGACCGTATATCCCTCCCCGAAATTATAAAACTTCTCAATCTCCCCAGCAGCATTACTTTCTAAGATTAAGTCCCGGTTCTTGGCTTCGGGGTAGGTTTTCAGAGGGATCACGTACTTTTTCTTGTCCAGATAATAAGTTCTCCCTTTTTCCCTGGGAATAAGGGGGCCGACAATCGTGGAGGGGTCCACCTCCAGTGCCTCGTCGTCAGAGTCAACGACGTCGAAGGGAGCAGGTTTGGGGGATTCAGCACCTCCCCCCCTTTCAAAGCGGTCTTCCTCACTGGGCCTAACCCCAGAAGAGGAGGCTAGGTCACGTCTACTCCCATCTCTACCCTCAGTCCTCTCAAGCGATGGGCCAAAAGAGAGAGCACGAACGCGAGACATGATGGTTTATGAAGAAAAAGTATTGAGGAAAAGGAAAAAAAGGCGAGGATTTAAGGAAAGATTCTAACCTAGAACGATGGTCGTCGCCGGGAAATGTGATAGTGGGCGCTCCTCGGTCATATGAAGTTCTCAGCAGCAAGGAGAGTTTAGAAGTATGAAAAGGGATTCAAATTTCGAAAAGATGCGAAAGAAGAAAATAAAGGGGGAGAAGGGTTTATATAAGCCCAGGCAGTTGAAGGGTTGCCCCTCCTGCACAGGCCTCCCCACAAACTGCCCCACGTGTCACGCCTCAAACTACCCACCGCTTCCCAAGAAAGGTCTCGGGAAGACCAAAAAAGGTATCAAAGGGATTAAACTCCCAGTGACGTCAACCCCTTTCAAAAGAAAAAAAAACAACAAACAAACAACAATTAACAAACCTGCTCGGATTTTTCATTAACTTTGAAGAAAACCCAAAAAAAGGGACAAATTACATTCCGTACTTAGCGAAGAAAGAAAATACAAAAGGAGCCTGGATTTCCGGCTCAACGTGCCTGCACCCTGCAAGCAAGCCTAGTCATCATCTAAGTCCGGGGAGTAGTCCCCAGGGCTGCCCCGATCTCCTATGTCAGATCCCCAATCCCAGTCAGAGGAGTCCTTGAAGGGATCGTCAGGGAGTCCGCCCTAGTCTCTGTCACTCGAGCAGCCCAGACCCTCACTATCTCCAGAGTCCCGACTGCTGACGTCCCAGTCCCTGCCGTAGGGAACTGTCTGGGAGTCGTCACAAGTACCGCAGCCCGTTTTCTTCACTGGAGAGGAAGGGCCTGACCCCGAAGAAGAGTCTGTATCAGAACAGTCAGGATCGAACTGTTCAGGGTACAACCATGGAAAACACTCATGGCAACCCCTATCAAAACACCCTCTTCCTTGAGGGCAGCGCTTGAACCTGGGAACAGCAGGGGGCGAGGATCTTCTAGGGCGCTTGCCTGCCCTAATGGAAGCCTTCTGGACGTTTCGGCGAGGATAGGGCCATGGATGTCGGCTACGGCAAAGGGCCCGAAAAGCCGCCCGGGCATACCTTATCCTCCAAAACCCCATGAAGAGGAAGGTAACAGTGCGAACTCCATGACGAACAACAGATTTCTTGATCCAAGGCATGATTTAACAAAGAAAAGTGGAAGAATTGAGGATGAATTGTCAAAATGGCAAAGAGAGCCAGAATTTATACAAAGAGGATGAAGCATTAAATGACATCCCAACCATCCTGGCAGGGAATGCCACCAATCGTGAAGCCATCACACTACCCGAAGATCCACCAAGCATGAGAAGTAATCATTGCTAAAAGACATCCCAACTCTTTGCATGCCCAATGCAATTAACGCTTCCTTCCTCGGGAAAGTACAAACGCATTAAATGCAATAGTAAAACCAATAAGTCAACCTCCCCTCCATCTGAGCAAAAATCGCCAGCCAGAGGGAAACCTTGCTCCCCCCCGGCTTGCGAGGGCCAATTGATGAGGGTCGACAGCCTGCACCGGGTCGTCCACCAGGCAAGCCCCCAGGGGACAACTTTAGACAGTCGCCTGCCCGGCAGGGCGATGCGGCCTGCTCAACCCGGCCTTCACATAACCCTTACCCGCCTGTTCTCTGGGGAAATCCCCACAGGCAGGGCAGGGACCACCAAGGGGCCCCTTCGTCATTTCGCCTAAGGTAAATGAGAATGAGTGGATGAGGATAAGCCACTTGTCACCCCCTCATCCACCCATCCTCCTTCTACTTCCCTCTCTTGTAGGAAGGTATATATACACATATATTTCCCACTTGAGAGGGGTTGGATTTTCTCTCTCTTGACTTTCACTCCAAAACCGCCGCCTAGCTCCTCACGAACTAGGTTTCTTAAGGCATTTCCACGGACTGACTTAGGCATCGGAGAGGGTTCCCTCGAACACCTCCGAGGCCCTGTGCGTTCACTGTGTAGGGGGCAGGTCACTCTCGCCGGGGAGGTCCGATCACCAGAGTGGAAAGAAGGGGAGACCGAAGGAAATTGAGCGATCGTCACATCAGAAGCATTACATCTTAGAGACCCAAATTCGTTGTCGGGTTAATTGTTTCCGATACCGGAACAAATACGTTAGAATCTGATGGCTGAGAAGAGTTCTCACAGTTCTCATTGAGTTGGTGGTTCTAACATGAACCTAAATATATATATATATATATATATATATATATATATATATATATATATATATATATATATATATATATATATATATATATATATATATATATATATATATATATATATATATATATATATATATATATATATATATAAGTAGGATATTTTATCTCCCTTCATTTTATTTTTGTACAATTTACCACCCTTCCAAAGCCATTGGATTTTGTGAGATCGATGTCTCAGATTAAATCTTTCATCCCATGTAAAACCCTATTTTTTCCCCACTTCTCCTCTTTACGTTTATGTCAGTTTCCAAAACTTCTATTTTTCATAAACTCACTTTAATTACTCAATTTTGTTTTTAATTTCTCAACTAATTTTGTTTCGATTCAAGATTAATTTTTCAGGTTAATCTAATTTCACCTTCTTACTCATTAATTTTTTTTCATACTTTTTTTTAAAAAAAAAATAAATTTTGAGTTTCAGTTTTATCAACTTCGATACTGTAATTTGTTCGATTTTTGCACCAATCTTGCTAACGTTGTCATCGTCGTTGTTGTTGTTAATTTTAGTAATATATTTTTTCGTTCGATTCTGAGTAATTTTTAGGGTTTTGTGTGTTATTGTACACGTTTCGATACATTGTCTAAGTAATTTTTATATTTTTATTTACAAGAATGAAAAATGAAATTATGAATATTACAATACTTGAAGATGAACAATGAAATAGTTGAATATTAACATTGAAATAACTACATATAATTACAGTTATTTCAATTCTAACATTATTTGAGTACGTAATTTTTGCATCTTTGCTTACATTATTTTTTTGTTTTCGCATCTCGCATCTGAACTTGAATGCTTTTCTTTGATTTTTTTTTGTATTGAATGTCTGTACTATACGATTTTTTTGTATTGAAATTGAGCATCTGAACTGCAGTTTGAAAGCTTTTCTTTGATTCTGATGAAATCCTCTCACATAATGATTTTCTATACGATTTTAATGCAATTTCTTCGATTTTAATGCATGTCACTGCAATTTCTTCATCATGAATACTGCATCAATCGTCAATCTGTTGTTTACTGTATTTCGTTTACTGTATTAATTTAATGTATTTCGTTTGATTTCGTCAATCTGCTGTTTTAATAAGATAATTTCTGAATTTTTGATTACAAGATTAAAAATTGAAATATGAATATTGCAATATTTGAATATGAACAATGAAATACTTGAATATGCACATTGAAATAACTACATATTATTTAATAGCATGAATTTCTGGTTTGGTACATTATTATTACTATGAAATACCCAATTATTATATTATGTTATTCTAGTTATTCTATACTATTGTTGCGGTTATTCTATATTATTCCTGAAGTTATTTCATTATATTAGTTACTATGTTTTATAACCAGTGTTATTTAATAGTGTATTTATAGTTATTCTATAGCACATATGTGATTATTGTACTTCAATTTTATTGTACTGTAACTAACCCCCTCTATATTTTTGTCTTTTAGTGAAGTGTCTTTTACTGGTTGCACCATCAATGATATGCAAGATGTTTCATCCCAATACAATAACATGAGTTATTCATAACAATAACCGAGTTTCTACATTGGACTAATAACTACGTAAAATCAGATAACATTATTTTAAAACTGATTATATTTAAGTGTCAGCCCAATATAATAACATGAGTTATTCGTTACAATAACTGAGTTTCTACTTTAGAATAACTACGTAAAATCAGATAACGTTATTATAAAGTTAATTATATTTGAATTTCATCTCAATACAATAACACGAGTTATAATAACTGAATTTCTACGTAGGAATAACTACGTAACATTAGATAACATTATTCTAAAAATTATTATATTTGAGTTTCATCTCAATACAATAACTGACTTTCGACATTGAAATCATTACATATCTACCTTGAAATAACCTGACAACATTATTCTTAATTAGTAAACAATTGAGTTAACTATAAAATAACTATGCTTATTCGTTAAAATAATCTTGTTTGTACATCGAAATAACTATAAAAATCTGAGAAAAAATGATTTGGGAATTTAAAGAGTTTTAATCTCATCTCTTGATCATGTGAGATCTAATGGTCACAATTAAGAGGTAAATTGTACCAAATATGACAAATGTACCAGATCCTGCCTCTTTTTTTTTTTTTTTATCTCTCTCTCTCTCTCTCTCTCTCTCTCTATATATATATATATATATATATATATATATATATATATAGAAAAGGGATCAAGGGAGTTTGGTGAGAATTGGAAAGTTGGGAAGTTGTGTTTTTGGCTCTTGATTTGGTTTGGATGGATGACTTAGATTAATCAAAAAGAAAAAAGAAAAAAGGGAGAGGATGTGCGTCGACTGACAAGCAGCATGCAGCAGCAGGGTAAAAGCAGAGTATGCAATCATCATTCCTGTCACCATATCTATCACCCTTTCCATCAACAAAATTCACTCCCTCACTAAAATTCGAAATTCATCCCAAATCTCTCACCAAGCTTTCACTAAAATTCGAAATTTATCCCAAATAAAAAATCATCCCTTTATCTATATCATTATTCACAATAACCAAACCCTAATTCGTAAATTGCTCTACGTCTTTATGCTCTAATGGTGTTGTTTCTCGAAGACTCACGCAATGATGATATGCTCGAAAATGTGCAGCCGAAAATTTCCAGTCAACATGTAGGAGGTTAAATGGATATATACATATATATTTGGTATCTTGCATCTTACATTCCTTTTTTTGATCTTGGTTTGTTAATGAGAAGAGTCACACAATTATAATGTGATAGTCATACTCGATATGACGGATAGTCGCACGTCGCTGTGTACAGGCTTTGATGTATCCATTTTTTTGTTTGGTTTGATATTTTGGAGAGTCACACCGTTATAACGTGATAGTCACACTTAATATGACAGACAATCACACGTTCACTGTTGTTGTAGTTGTTCTGCTGTATTACGTTGTATTACGTTGAAGGTTCTTTATTATTCCAAATATTTATGTTGGTTTCTTTATTATTGTTATATTTATCATTGTATTTTTTTTTTGTTGTTGAGTATTGCATATTGGTTTGTAGTTGTACTTGTAGTTCTTATGTTTTGTGGATATTAATCAAGGCAAATTATTATTGTGTTGGTTCCATGTAGTTGTAGTTTTCTGCTGTAGGTGTAGTTGTATTATGTTGAAGTTGCATTATTATTCAAAATATTTATGTTTGTTTCTTTATCATTGTTATATTTATTGTTGTTGTTGAGTATTGCATCTTGGGTTGTAGTTGTACTTGCAGTTGTTATGCGGTGTGGGTGTTAATCTCTAACAATCATGCTGTTATATGAGCAAAGCCACAGTCGTTGTTCTTCAAACTCACAGTCGTTGTTGAGAAAAGTCGCAATTCATTAAGGTCAGAGATGAATGCGTGCGTTGCAAGATTGATAGTGTGTAATTTAGGGTTTGGTTGTAGTTGTAGTTTTCTGCTGTAGGTGTAGTTGTATTACGTTGAAGTTGCTTTACTATTCAAAATATTTATGTTTGTTTCTTTATCATTGTTATATTTATTATTGTTGGTATTTTTTTGTTGTTGAGTATTACATCTTGGGTTGTAGTTGTACTTGCAGTTGTTATGCGGTGTGGGTGTTAATCTCTAACAATCATGTTGTTATATGAGCAAAGTCACAGTCGTTGTTGAGAAAAGTCACATTTCAATAAGGTCATAGGTGAATGTGTGCGTTGCAAGATTGATAGTGTGTAATTTAGGGTCTCTTTTTTATTGTATAATATAGATTTTTTATTATAGTTTTTTTTGTTCCAACCTTTGATAATTCTTTTTTGTTCAAACCTATATGTCAGTTGAAGACACAGTGATTGTGCCTTACGTAGGGCAGAAGTTCGCGGACATCGAAGGAGCATTCATGTTTTATCAATCTTACGCATCTTATTTTGGTTTCGAGGCGAAGAGGTACACGACAACTAGATCTTTTGATGGTTCGATTAAGAAGAAATTGTTGGCTTGTAACAAGGAGGGCAAAACAGCCAGCCAGAGCATGGTGAAGTTGTCGAGCACGGGAGAGAAGCAGGGGCAAGAGTATGTGGGATCGTACGAACCCAAAAGGAATACGAAGGCGACGAGGACGCAATGTGGAGCAATAATTAGGCTCTGTGCAATGATCGGGGGGTTTTATATTGAAGAGTTCATCGAGGAACACAACCACGATTTTGTGATTGTTAAGGACAGAGAGTTTCAAAAGTCATCTCGAAATCTATCAAGATATCACAAGGAGATGATCGATTGCAACTCGAGGGTGCGTAATGTCTGTGAACAATGTTGTTAGTGTATGGTTGACTGCTAACTGTGCGCGACTAATGCAGTTGCAATTTTGTGTGTGCAGCTGAAGATAGGGGCGACTCAGACATACAGGATTTGCAAGGAGATGTCGGGCGGATATCAGAACATCGGAGCATCGTTGGTTGATTTCAAGAACTGGGGGAGGGACATTAAGTTCTTCGTCCATGAGCAGGATGGTCAATTGTTCATAGACCGGTTCAAGAGTTTGAGGGACAGTCAGGAGGATTTTTACTTTGACTACGATGTGGATGCAGACGGAAGTTTACGCAGGGTCATTTGAGCGGATGGTGCAGCTCGAAGGAACTACACGGCATTCGGGGATGCAGTTTCGTTCGACTCAACGTACGGAACCAACGTGTATTCTATGGTGTTTACACCGTTCACTAGCATGGACAACCACAAACGGTCTGTCACGTTCTGTGGGGCGTTGCTATTAAAGGAGGACTACGAGTCATTTATATGGGTCCTCTCCCGGTTTCTGGAAGCCATGGGCGGGAAGGAACCGTGTTTTATCATTACAGACCAGGATCCCGGTATTTTAAAAGTCGTCCCATAAATATTCAAAGCAGTGCACCAACGGTGCTGCACGTCGCACATCATGAACAAGGTTCCAACAAAGTACGACAGATCAAGAAAAGAGGCCTCGGAATTCGTAAAAGCCCTCAATGCAATTATATGGGATGATGACATCGAGGTGTCGGAGTTCGACGACAGATGGGGGCGGATTATGATCGACCATGATGCTGTTGGGATCGAATGGTTCGAAAATATGTTCGAAGACAGGAGCAAATGGGTTGCCGCGCATTGCAGGGAGGTGAGGATGTTCGGAATTATGAGGACAACGCAGAGATCAGAGAGTGAGAACAATTTCTTCAAAAAGTTTGAAGACAACAGAGGTACGTTGGTCCAGTTCTGGATGCGTTTCGAAAGTGCGATGGACCAACAGAGGCACATGCAGAAGAGGCTAGATAACGATAACCGGCAGACATTCCCCAAAACTGGAACGATGAATCCGATGGAGATCCACGCGGCAAGGGTGTATACGCACGTGGCTTTTGCACACTTTCAGGAAGAGGTCAAGTTTTCGCTGTACACGTGCAGCGTTCGTGGGTATCAGAAGACGGACAGGATCGAAGCGACAACAGTTCTGGATTCCATCCGGGACCGCAACTACATTGTTGAATACAATCCAGGTATTGGCATAGAAAGTCACTGTCCACGTTGTGTAGCCACAGTCACATAGCCTGACTATATGACCTAAACTTGGGATTCTAAACTGCGGCGAGTCTGACTATGCACAACGTGGTTTTGTGAATGCACAACGTAACGAGTTTTATTCCATAATTCATTGAATGTGACTATACACAATAAAGGGTGCGACTCTGGAATGCGGTGCGTGTGATTGTACAACGCAATTCGTTTGATTCTGCGACGTAAGGACTGTGACTATGTAGCATAATGGGTGTGACTATACCCTGTCATGGTTGTGTTTATACCTTTAGAAAGTCACATCTTGTACGTTGCGTAGCCACTGTCCGTACGGTCAAGAGTCGCACTCTTTATGTGTTTTTTAATGCACTCGCAGGTACCTGTGAGGTCAACTGTACTTGCAGGAAGTTCTGTCGGTGTGGAATTCTTTGCAGGCACGCCATTTGGATATACTCTTCGAAAGGACGGGAGACGATCCCGGAACGGTACATGGTGTGTAGATGGACAAAGGATGCTCTACGTAATGTTAATGCGTTTCCCCTGTTAGAGAGTCGCCTAAGCGATGAGAAGGTTGTTACAGTCACGAGGCTGTTTTCGGAGTTCTATGAGACCGTCAGTCATGTCAGCAAAATGGGTAAGGAAGACGTTAGTACTCTAGCTGACGTCATTCGTGACTTCAGGTCCGATATTGCCTTTGCTGGCCCTTGTAGCAAGACGCAAGAATTAGAGGAGATCCTCGGTTGTACGAACGCAATTGAAATAACCATATTGCCCCCGAAGAAAGCCAAGAACAAGGGCAGTGGGAAGCGGATGCTTTCTTCTAAGGCGAAGGCTGCTGCAATTGCCCCCAGGCCTAAACGGCTGTGTAAGAACTGCAAGAGGATGGGGCCCCATGACAAGAGGAACTGCCCCAACCCATTTGCTGAGTACCCACCTATTGCTGACTTGTCTGTTGATGTAGAGGAGGAGGAGGAGCACCCGGCAGGGATTGCCGAGGAGGATTGTTCATGAATATCCTCTGTTACTTAGGAACATTCTTTTTGGAAACACAAAGGTTGTCGACGTTTGAAATGGTCAAGGTCCGTGACATAGTTTTCGTATATTGCGGACCTCAATCATTTCTAATATGGTGTAAGTCGTAGATCATGGGGGCAATTTTTTTTTGTGAAACATAAAGACTTGTCACCGTTTGAAATAGTCAAGGTCCGTGATATAGTTTACGTCTATTGCGGACCTTAATTATTTCTAATATGGCGTAGTGGTAAAGCATGGGGGTCCGTAAAATTGTTTTTGGTTTTTTGACTGTAAGAATATATTGAAATAGCTGTCGTTTTTATTCTGGAATGCATCATCTTTGGCTACAAATACAGCTATACAGGAACATTATGCCCTTAATATTTGGTTGTCACAAAACAAGTGAGTGTGATTGTGCAACGCAATGAGTGCGATTTTACAGTAAGCACTGTGTGAATGTAGAACAAGAGGTGGAGTGTGGTTACACTTATTGTGGGGAGTGTGATTGTACAAGATAATGACTGTGATTCTACAAAATGAAGTGTAGAAACCTAAACTGGTTTTATGACATGATGACTGTGATTATACACCATGTTTAGTGTGACTATAAAACTTGTTGAGTGTGACTATACACCATGTGTCTGTACATTAGAAAAATAGCGATGGAAATAGAGAAATAGCGCAATAGCGATGGAAATATTTGTACATTAGAAAAAGTCCATCTCTTACACAACATATAATACTTGCATAACATTAAACGCGGAAAACATACTACGACATAATGCGGAAAACATCCATTGCATACCATTAAAACTTTAAACACATAAAAACGTCCATTACTAAACGCTACATCTTAACCCAGACATACTTAACCTCCGTACTTTGTAAGCATCTTCTTCAAGTTGGCCAAGTCACGGTGGAACCCTTTCCTTGTGCGGAAACAGTCCATAGACCTCTTCATCAAGAACTGGATGTAGTTGTCCAGTTCGGCCTCTGTATGTGTATCGCCAATGGACACCACGAAGTTCTTCGCGTCAATAGCAGTTGCGACTAGCTGCATGGCTGTTAATTCATTGGACATAGTGGTATCCAATAAACTATTGTACTCCTCGATCAAACATCTGATTTCTTCTATTTTACTGGCCATTTTATCTAAGGTTGAAGTGGTGGAGTTGTAAGTAGGGGCTGGTAAAAGTGGTGAAGTTGAAGTGGTTAAGGTGTAAAAAATGGCGTTGGTATTTAAAGAGGGGGAGGCAGTAAATAGGGGGTTGAAAATTCATGGGTTAGGCAGTAAAGTGGGGGGGGGGGGGGTGTGAAAATTTAATGGGTTAGGTGGGGGGCTTATCCTCATAAATTAATTAGGGTTAGGAGATTACGGTGGGTGTTTGTGTTTTCTCAAAGTTTCATTGAGACTCTCAAACATCCCTTCAAGTCCAATCGGTTTTTAACATTTGTCGTCGACATCGTTTTTTTGAAGTTTTTTGCGAAATAAACTGATTGCGGGAACAATTTTACGGAAATAATGTGTTGTCGACACATTGTGCGTGAATTACATTGTAAATTATACAGCGAATTGCGGGTGAATTGCAGGGATTGCCGAGGAGGATTGTTCGTGAATATCCTCTGTTATTAAGAACATTTTTTTGGGAACACAAAGACTGTCGAAGTTTGAAATGGTCAAGGTCCGTGATACTGTTTTCGTATATTGCGGACCTCAATCATTTCTAATATGGTGTAAGTCGTAGATCATGGGGCAATTTTTTTTTGAAACATAAAGATTGTTGACGTTTGAAATGGTCAAGGTCCGTGATATTGTTTACGTCTATTGCGGACCTTAATCATTTCTAATATGGCATAGTCGTAAAACTTGGGGGTCCGTAAAATTGTTTTTTGTTGTTTGGCTGTAATAATACATTGAAATAGTAGTCGTTTTTTAATCTGAAATGCATCATCTTTGGCTACAAACATTATTAACTTAATATTTGGTTGACACAAAACAAGTGAGTGTGATTGTGCAATGCAATGAATGTGACTTTACAGTAGGCAGGGTGTGACTCTACAACAAGAGGTGGAGTGTGGTTACACTAATTGTAGGAGTGTGATTGTACAAGATAATGACTTTGATTCTACAGTACACTGACTGTGATTCTACAAAATGAAGCGTAGAAACCTAAACTGGTTTTATAACATGATGACTGTGATTATGCACCATGTTGAGTGTGACTATAAAACTTGTCGAGTGTGACTGTTGATCGCCTACCAATCGGTTCGGTCGTTAACGAAGGACGGGGGATCAAACGATATTTATAAGACTCGAGATGATACACAAAAACAAACAAGTATTCGTGGTAAGTCGAGGTCAGTCCACATGGAACGGATGTATTGACGAGTTTAAAGCGATGTGTTTGATATCTAGAGGGGGGGTTTCTAAAGGTCGAGTTTATGGTCGAGTCTATGCTAGAGGAATCACTACGAGAATGGATAGGGGTAATTAATCTAGGGAAAAACATTGGGGAGAAGTCGGGATTCGGAACATGGAATGTAAGAAGGTCGGGATCAAGTTTTCATTGCAACATTGATAAAGGGAGAATGCCACCTTTCAGTTTCTTCACCCAACCCACCTAAAAACCCGCTTTCGCGGCGAAGAAGGGTAAGTCTCTTGTTATAGTAATTTCTACCCCGAGTTTCCCCATATTGATAAAAAAGAGTCAAGGTCGGTCTAGTTGGCCGGACTAAAACAACAATGACACAACAACCACAAACAAGGTAAACCAACATGCAAGCAACCCACCAATACCCCTAAATTCAAATAATCCAAGTCTTCATCCCTAAACCCCCCAACAAGAAATCTACTCACTAAGCATAATGAAAGATAACAAAACATTAATTATGGAGAAACTATCTAAAGCATGCATATTAACTAGATCTAAGGAAACTAGCAACAATATGATGAGAAAACTACAATCTAACAATTATCCACTAAACTATGAAACTAACAAATTAATTTAGAGAATAATCTAGAATAACATGAACAAGATCTAGAGAAACTAACTACACTAAGAGAATCTAAGCTAGATAATAATGAGAAAACTAAATTAATTTTAAACTAGAGATATGAGAGTGGAAAAAAATGTACCAACTATGAAGATCTACAAGAAATAAGAAGTTTGCATGAATAAAGGTTGAAGCTTTGATGGAGATAGTGAAGAACTTGTCACTAATTCTTCAATAAACCCATAAATCTTCAATAAAACTTGAATAATCTTCTTACAAACTCGTAATCTAGAGAATTGATGATGTAAACTAAGTAGATCTACTACTAATTACTATGTAAACTACTAGATTTTTAGAGAATTACTACTAGATTACTAGATTGTTCTAGTAATGGATGGTGATGCTACACTAATGAAAGCCTTACTACACTAATGGGGTGAAGCTACTACACTAATGGAGGATGCCTTGGGCAACAATTTAGGGTTACATATATATAGTAATTCTCATAATGGGTATTTAACCTAAAACCCAAATCCAACTCTTGCTTCATTAGTGAGACAATCACTCTTAGCATCTTCTTGGGGTGAAAGTTTGCCCTGCGGTCTTGACAATAATTCCCACCGGGTGAAATTTCACCCGGTGAGATTTTCTTCCTTTTTTCGCGTTTTTGGCACTTCTTCCCGGTCAGTTTCGCCCGGTGTAGAGTCTCGGAAAATCTTCGGGGAGGCATTTTTACCGTCGGGTGAAATCTCGTCCGGTGGTGTCTCACCGGGTGAAATTATGCCCGGTCATTTCATTGGCCTCTTTTATTGTCTCATTCTTCGTTAATTGATTGGATGGCTTTAAACTTTAAGTTGTGTGCTTTACTCTTAGGACGGTATTCCCTTCTCTTGTGCTCGTGGAAGCTCGATCGTGATTTCGGTGCCAAATTGTAACACCCCTAATTTTTATAAATTAAATTTGTATCCATATTTTTATTTGGTTTGCGATTTAACTTGTAATTCTGCATTTTAAATCTTATCGGATTTACTCTGACTTCGTTAAACTCCTAAAATCTTTATTTTTCCTCGAATTTCTATTTTCAACTCGAAACTTGTTAAGACATTTTATTATTTTCTCAGGAAACCATTTTATTAAACTTTCATTGAAAAGTATCATTTTGTTTTCGAGAAATCAATTTAATTCATTTTCGTTGAAAACTATTTATTCGTCGAGAAACTCAATTTCCTTACAAACAATTATTTAAACTCGAGATTGACCCATTTGATTTCTCTAGTCAACTAATTATTTTTATCAACTTTGAACCTGACCCAAATATTTAATTTTATGACAAAATAATATTTTAGCCCATCTCAAAGTTTGAGTTTAATTCCTTTCTTATGCGATTTTAACCCAATTTATTTGTAAGCCAGTTATTTATTTTTTTACTAATGATTTTGATCAAATCGTAAATTATTTTCCAACCCAAATCGAGTCTGTTACCTCGTCTTACTAGATGAGTCACTAAAATATATTTTATAAGTTTAAGCACCTGTTTTTATTTATCCTAATTCTTGTCAACTGCCTCTATCTCTAGCGGTTGTTATTGTTACATTATCACTTATATTATTTTATGATCTACACTACTTAGCTAACCTCCTATTCCTATCCTATTCCTACTCTCCTACTCCTACTCCAATTTTTGCTTCGTAAGATTAGCTTAGAAGTGAGTTTGTATGCAAACTCTCAACTTCCCATCTTATTTGTTTGCTTGTGCTTCATAAAGGAAGCATATGAACGTTCTTCTTCCTCTTTTTTTTATTATCCGTGTACCATCTCTAATCTACCTCACAAAATCATCCTCTATTCTTGCTCTTAATTCATCATCTTCCGTTCTAAACTCAGGGCTATTTTGAGGATCCCGAGGCAGACGAGTATATTGTCGATTCGAATCTCGATGAAGGTAACATATGATGGCATGACTCGGTATTGCATGATATATATGTTGTAGTTGCTTGTAGTATCGTTTTAAATCGAATTTTATAAATATGTTTAGTATATTATTATGATGATATGTTTCAATCTTCTAAAAATTATTATAGGGCCGAGACTTAAACGTATGAATAAGAATTAATTTCTCAATTTTTCGTGACTTTTAATATGAAATATCAAATTGAAAGTTTTATTGTTTTTAGTAAAGTTACAGCATGTTTTCGAATCTGTTACTACTTTTGTACGATTTTTACTCCTGTTTACAGATCTTATTTTCAAAAAGTTTGAAAAGAGACTACGGTTTATTTTAAGTCTATTATACGTCTATTAAATTTCATAAATTAATTCCAAGTAGTTTCGTCACAATAAATCGTTTATGAAACTATGACGGATTAGTTCGAGAGTCTGTCAGTTATTGAAAAACCTAATTTAAAACCTATGATAAAATTTTAATTTAATTTCGGTAAATTACGTACATTAACTTTAAAGAGTCTAGTTAATGTTTCCATTTGCATTTGTTTCAAAATAAATTTTTAAACATGTTTTATTAAAGGAATACAATCGGGTGACAGATTCTGTCAGTTTACAAAACTACGAATACAAACCGCCTTTAAGTTAATAATTTCAATTTTATCCAGAAACAAAAGTTGTATTTAAGCCTTTAAAGTTTTCAAACTCACTGATCTTACGTCGTTTTGATTTTTAATGATTTAATTATGAATTTTATAGTAAGACAGTGCAAATCTGAAAAATCTGTAAATTTGTAATTTATTTCTCTTAATTACTTAAACTCCAACCTTTTTAGAAATAATTATGATTTTTACTTTCCTTGACCTTTAATCATTAATTATACATTTATCTAATAAATATAATGTTTATGTCTCAAGGCCTAATATTAAATATTTTATATAACTCATATGTTAAACGATTTCTAATTATAATAATACCTATTTTGGAAAGTTACTATTTGAAGAAAGTTTCTATCTTTGGAAAGTTACTATTTTGGGAATATTTAAGATATTTTCGGATGAAATATTTATTGGTTTGAATATGGAATAATGTTGGAAATGAGAATGTACAGTATATAAGTCTAGGATATGTTGGTTGTTACCATCAGCTATATGGTCAGTGTATTTGCGTCAGGGATACATTGATTGTCGAACTGGGTATCGTTTATGCTCAGGAGTCATGCGCATGTACTTAGGCTAGGACCTCGCTGAACGCAGTCCTATTATAGTTTGAGTTGTCTGGTGAGAGGGCTTAGGAGTCGCTTCGTGGGCACTGAGTTCCTTAACCAGTGAGGCTTAGGGGTCGCTTCGTGGGCACTAAGTTACACTTCGGTGTTGTTTTGACATATCTCTAGTAGTAAAAGCTGTACTGATCATCGGTTTTATATTCCATTATTCGTTTTGACGCCGTCAGGCTACTGAATTGTTTTCTGATTTTGAATTTATTTTGATATATATAATGTTTTGAGTTTAATCTATTTTCATATATTATGCTTCTATTGCCTATATATTATGTAATATGGCTGGGAGAACTGCCTGAGTTGCTCCCCACTGAATTGTGGCTGTTATGTTTATAACATGACAGGTATTCTGTGTTCCGGGGTTTGGTGTGCGCTAGCGAGTGACATGGATCCTACTCTGCTTTAATTATGTTTGTTTATGGATTGTTAACCCATTTGAAGGATTTTTATTTTTAGCCCTTTTGTAAAAAGTGGCCTTTGTATTGACTGACCGTTCTTTTTGTAATATATAGAACGTCAGTGTGTACTAATCCCAAATCTACAGTGTTTCCGCCACTGTATTGCGTTAGAATTTGCGTTAGAATCCTATCAAAATCGATAGAAAACTACCAAAAACACGTAAAACGCACAAGAGGGACGCTAATGCAAGAAGTACACAAAATATGGCGATAATCGCACTCTAAACTCGCAAAACGAGGGAAAACGGGTCTAAATGACGGAAAAAACGGTCTAAATTTAGCGCACAACAATTCCCCCACACTAAACCGTTGCTCGTCCTCGAGCAAAGACCCAAAAAGAAACTACAACTACTACTACTAGCTAGACTACGCTAAGCCGATACGGGCCAATTAACGGGCCCGCTCCGTCCCTTCAACTCACATCAAAATACCCATGAGGTAAGGTACTTCCATGCAAGGCAAGTTGGGGCTTGCTCAAAATGGTGGATGCGACTAAACACACAAAAACACATAACACGAAAGAATAGACGCATCCAAAGCGAAATAAAACACCGAATCCCTCATCGAGACGGCGGGGAAGACACCGATTACTTACTTAGAACAACAATAAACTTCCAAGATAAATGATCCATGTAAATGAGGACCAAAGCCTAATACTATGACAACTAAGCAATATAAGTGTTGATAACTTAGCCTAGGTCCTCCTAGTCTTCTAAAGGGGTACGACGGGGCGTATAACAGAGTGGAAAAAAAAGTGAACCATGGATTCGTTCGACACTGTAGGTAGGTGCAGTCCGCTCTCTTTGGCTATCCAAGAGGGTCGTTCCAAGCTCGAATTTCCTAAATTAGCCCAAATAGAAAAGGTGGAGTGTTTACAATTATTGGGGTGGATCGACTAATGACCGCTATCTTCCTACCTCGGGACTCGGTTCTCTAGTTGGCACTTCACGGCGACGAATCGATCAAAGGGTTTTTTTTAGGAGATATTTTTGATGATATGATTTCACTTGAAGCTTCTTTTCTCTCCTTGTTTTTCATACTTCTGTGCCATTTTCTCTTGCTTTGGTTTGCCCTTTTTTGGCTTTTTGATTTTGATGTGGTTCATAACCAAGCTTGGAGGTTATTTTTGTGTAAAATTATTGTGGTGATGTATAGGTGGAGGAAATTAGGTAAACGAGAACACACGTCATTCCCGAATAACCCACAAAAAGGCGGAAAGAATTTGGACTAAAGGTGCAATGGTTGTTCGAGCAAGGTCACCTAGAAAACGGGATGCGGGAACCAAGGCCTAACTCCTCCATGGGTGGTCAAGGTGGTCAAATGCAAACCCCGAAGTAAACCTCTAGTAGAAAAGGTGGACTCAAGCTAAAGGATGAACAAATTCATTGATTAAGAGTCATTCTACTAGATTAAGGTCCAAAATCGGGTTTTCTACAATGGAATGTAAACTCTTGTAAAAGGTTTGTAATCGGGTTTTCGAAAACATTTAGTCCTAGACACTCTATACAAAAGCAAAAAGGAACACACGAAAAGAAAAAGGAAAGATAAAAGAAAACACAAGTAAAGTCATGTACTCCATACTCCATCAACATACAAGCACACAATCAACCAGAACACCCAAAATGCTCAACTTCGAGAGCCTCCAATAGTAACAACCTAACTCCTCTACAAAATTAAAGAAAGAAGGAAGGAAGTTACCAAGCGGAGTGCTTTCATAGTCTCTTCAATTCGCGCTTCAAGGTGGTGGTTACCTGTAAGAGTAGAGAACAAGGCCGTACACGGGACACGAAAACATAACGAGAAACAATAAAGGAAAAGAAAAGAAAAAGGAGAAAAATGTTTTTAATTTTTCAATTTTCCAAATTTTTATGGATTTTGAAAAGATTTTTGAGAAAATAAAAGATAGTAGACTCCTCCCCCACACTAAAACTGTACATTGTTCTCAATGGACAAGTAGGGGAAGAACGAAAAAGACGGAAAAGAAAAATCTTTTTGGATTTTTAGGATTTTTCAAATGTTTTTGTGTTTTTCAAAATTTTTGAGAAAAGAAAAGAAAATGAAAAATGAAGAAAGCGATAAAATAGTGGCGGGCCTAGGTGCAATCACATCACCTAGACCCTAGCCAAGTGGCTAAGAAGTAGAAAAAGAAATAAAAGAGAAGAAAAGAAATTAAAACGAAAGGGTGAAAAATTGGGCATAGGTGTAATGACGTCACTTAGCCCGGATTAAGAAAAATTGAGGAAAGTTGATTAAAATTTGGATTTTCAAAAGGGTCAATGGCGTAATCACATCGCCTAAAGACCGGGAGCAAAACCAAGGCCGCGACGGCCGCAAAAATACCAATGGGACAATGGGAAAACTTGCAATTTGGTTCGATATAAAACAATCACAACGATTATACTGATGGGACAAGGAATAAGGAACAATATCATTTCAAAGATTGATTAAAGACTCACCGACCAAATCCACATACACACACATCACCGACCGACTCTGGGGATAGTTTAATTTGGGTAATCATTTGACGCAAAAGAGACCGTCGGAGACCCGGGTAAGGGTTGTACACCCTCGGTGGGTTCTAGCTCAAAAAGGTCAAATAATGTACGACCCTCGGGTAACCTATAGTTTGCATACTCCCAAATTTCCATTCCCTCCGATTGGTTTAGTCGGAATTCACCGGGACCTAAGGGTAGGTCCCAATTGTGACAATTATAAATATTGGTTCGGTGTATGTTGAGGAAAATTAAAGCACGGTCATGGCAAATGGAGACGAGGCGATGATCGGGTACATTAAATATCCAAGCTGGAAGATAGGCCTCGTCAAGCCAGACACGGTTGTTTAGTGGGATTAGGTGGTTGGTCTCATAACCCAAGTTTTTAGCAATTAAGGTCACAAGACCTCCACAGTCTACGAAGGGGCGTTGAGCAATAATAATTTGATGAAAATGCAACGCTACGACAAGTGGTAGGTCAAGGGGGTTAGGATTACCAAGTAAAGAGTCAAAAATCAATTGTAAGACGCACACATTGAGGTTAAGAATATTATCGGTAGACGGTATCAAGCAATGAGAAAGTATCTCGGCAAAGTAACGAATAGCGGGGTTACGGATTTCAGCGGTAAAGTTTGAATTAGGATCAAAATCTCGTTGACCACGTGCTATGCACCGCCAAAGGTCTCTTCTAGAAGCATTAGCTTGTACATTACTCAAAGGTTTACTAATTCCGATACCCGATGAGGGTAGACCTAAGGCTAGGCCGAATTCAGAAACAGTTAAACAATGAGTTCTACCGAACAATCTAAATTTAAACTCTCTTGGTGTGGTCGGGTTATCGATTGTAAAGGTACTTAAAAATTCACAAGTCAAGTCTTTATTTGTGCAAGGCACAAAATTGATAAGTCCGCTTGTTCCGGTCCTAGACGATAACTCTCTAATATCGTCCTCTATTTGTAGAATTTCCATTGTGAATGGACAAGACCACCTTGTGCTCCAAAAGGTCTTTTCGGAGAAGGTTTGAGCCAAGGGTGTATTAGGACAAGGTGAGAGTTTAGTCTTCGAAGACTTACTAGAAGATGAACATTTAGGAGGTTTAGAAGTCGTAGCCATACCTTGTTTTCGCGCGGCTCGTTGAGCTCTTGTCTCCATAATAGTTGCAAGAAAAATCCCAAAACTTTAGCTTCTTCCCTCTTCAAAGACCCATGAATATAATCACCAAGTGGAAATGGAGTGAAGGTTTGAATGTGAATGGGTATGGAAAGTGGTTTAATGAGTTTATGATGGGTGAAAATGTGGAGTGAATTGTGAGGTAAAAGGGTGATATAAATAAGGGTGATTGGGAGGGTAACTTTGAAGTTTCAAAGTTGGTGGTAAAAATTTGGTGTAAAAATTTTTGGAGGAAAAGTTATGGGTGGTAAATATGAAGGAGGGAATTGAAATTGTAGTGAGGAGGTGTGCTTTAGGTGATCCATTCAAGCCCATGCCGCCGGGTGAAATTTCACCCGATCAAGCACCACCGGGTGAAATTTCACCCGACGGACTTTTCGTAGTGAAAATCGTTTCCTGCCATTTTTCCCACCGGGTGAAATTTCACCCGGTCAAAATCTCACCGGGCAAAATTTTGCCCGGTGGTATCTTCTTCAATTTCGGTAATTCTGGCAACTTTCCGTAGGGCGAAGTTTCGCCCGGTCAGGTCTCACCGGGCGAAATTTCGCCCGACGGTCTTGTTATCTTTGTTTTTTTCGCCTTGCCATTGCATGGCTCTTCAAATAGTCACCTAAAGATTCAAATAATGACTCGACTCATATTACATAATCAATATCTACCACAAACATGCTTGTGGTCTTCAATTTAGCTCCATAACTCCTCCAAAAGCGTGATCTTCATCCAAATTAAGTGCTCCATGGCGAAATCCAAGTTCAACCATTCTTATCAAGCCAACAAACTAATAACACAAATAAATATATTACATATGTACAAGGTGGTTGTTGAGGATACCACCAAACCTACTTCCATTTCGAGAGGGGGTTAGACATCGCTCCCCAATGGGAGTTCACCAAACTTCATGGTAGCGAAGGTCTTACGAAGGTGACCGGGGTGATAAATCTTCAAACGTTGTCCATTAAATAAACTTCCCGGTCTCCGGGCTAGATATCTCTATTGATCCATATGGTTGCACCTTGGTCACTTCGAATGGACCCGACCATTTTGATTTCAACTTACCGGGGAAGAGCTTAAGGCGAGAGTTGAAGAGTAATACCTTATCACCAACGGAGAAGTCCTTACGAAGTATTCGGGAATCATGCCATTAGCGAGTTCATTCCTTGTAAATCTTCGAGTTTTTGTAGGCTTCTAGTCTTAGTTCTTCCAATTCTTGTAGTTGGAGAAGGCGGTTATCTCCTACAACATTCTCATCGAAGTTTAGCTCTTTGATTGCCAATTCGGCTTTATATTCTAATTCCACCGGTAAATGACAAGCTTTACCATACACAAGACGATAAGGAGTGGTTCCAATCGGCGCTTTGTAGGCCGTCCTTAATGCCCAAAGGGCGTCATTTAACTTCAATGACCAATCCTTTCGGTGTGTATTTACAACTTTCTCTAAAATTCCCTTGATTTGACGGTTGGAGATCTCGGCTTGCCCATTTGATTGAGGGTGGTAGGCTAGGGACATCTTGTGAGTGATACCATGTTTCCAAGAAGGTGTTCAAAGGTATCTTTCCTAAAATGAGAGCCTCCATCACTACTTATGGCTCTAGGCATACCGAATCTCGGGAAAATTACATTCTTGAAAAACTTGATTACAACCTTGGAGTCATTGGTGGGGGAAGCTACGGCCTCGATCCATTTCGAGACATAATCAACCGCTACTAAGATATACTTGTTACCAAAATACGATGTGAACGGACCCATGGAATCAATTCCCCAAACATCGAACAATTCAATCTCTAAGATGGGTTGAAGGGGCATCTCATTTCTTCTTGTAATATTCCCACTTCTTTGACAAGCATCGTATGCGAGAATGAAAGCTCGAATGTCCTTAAACATGGAAGGCCACCAAAACCTGCTTTGGAGAACCTTGGCAATTGTCTTTTGGTTGGCCAAGTGTCCACCATAAGATGTCGAGTGAAGGTGCTTCACAATATTATATCCTTCATTGGCCGTGACACGTCGTCGGTAAATTCCATCTACACAACGGCGGAATAAATATGGTTCGTCCCAATAATAGCGTCGGGCTTCATAACGTAGTTTCTTCCTCTCTTGCTTGGAATAATCGTCCGGAATAAAATGAGATACTAGGAAATTGACGATATCGGCATACCAAGGTGTAATAGTATCAATGGCCATCAAGGCCTCATCTCTCATAGCTTCATTTATGTGGATACCATCTTCTTCATTGTTCTTTTTACTAACCGTTAGTCTACTAAGATGATCCGCTACCAAGTTCTCCGATCCGGCTTTGTCTTTAATCTCAATGTCGAATTCTTGTAAAGAAGGACCCACCGAAAGAGTCGGGACTTGGTCTCCTTTTTGGACATGATGTAACGAATCGCCGCACGATCGGTGTGAATTATGACTTTGGAACTAGTAACATAATTTCGGAATTTCTTCACGGCATAGACAACGGCAAGCATCTCTTTCTCGGTTGTTGTATACCTCGATTGGACTTCATCTAATGTCTTGCTTGCGTATTATATCACATGTAGCTTCTTGTCAACCCGTTGACCTAGAACGGCACCTACGGCAAAATCGGAAGCATCGCACATGATCTCAAATGGAAGATTCCAATCGGGAGCTTTGATAATCAGAGTGGTAGTAAGAGCGGTCTTTATCCTGCAAAAGGCCTTAAGACACGAGCCATCGAAAACAAAAGGTGTATCTTTCATAAGCAAAGAGGTCAAAGGCTTAGCAATTTTGGAAAAGTCTTTAATAAATCGTCTATAAAAACTGGCGTGACCTAGAAAACTCCTCACCCCTTTAACATTTGTAGGTGGTGGCAAGTTCTCGATCACGGAGACTTTCGCCTTATCGACTTCGACTCCTCTATTAGAAACAATATGACCTAGGACAACACCTTGTTCAACCATAAAATGACACTTTTCCCAATTTAAAACAAGTCTATACTCTTCACATCGAGCTAACACTTGATCTAGATTTTCAAGACAAGAATCAAAAGATGTACCATGGACACTAAAATCATCCATAAAAACTTCCATGGATTTTTCAATAAAATCGTAGAAAATAACCATCATACATCTTTGAAACGTTCCCGGCGCATTGCATAGTCCAAATGGCATCCTTCTATAAGCATAGGTGCCATAGGGACATGTAAAAGTGGTTTTCTCTTGGTCATCGGGATGAATGGGAATTTGAAGAAATCCGGAATGACCATCAAGGAAACAAAAATAAGAATGATGCGCCAATCTTTCAAGCATTTGATCAATAAAGAGAAGGGGGAAATGATATTTTATGGTGTTCGTGTTCAATTTACGATAGTCTATACACATGCGCCAACCGGTAATGGTCCTAATAGAAATTGACTCACCCTTTTCTCCCTTTACTACCGTCATTCCTCCTTTTTTCGGTACAACTTGGACGGGGCTAACCCATTTACTTCCGGTTATTGGGTATATAATGTTAGCCCCATAAAACTTGAGGACTTCCTTCATGACAACCTCTTTCATGGTGGGGTTCAACCTACGTTGACCCTCAACCGAAGAACAGTGGTCATCATCAAGGATGATCCTATGCATACAAATGTTTGGACTTTTGCCTTGGAGGTCGGAAATGCTATACCCGATGGCCTTTTTGTGTTTTCTCAAAACAATCAAAAGTTTTTCCAATTGAGGTCCATCAAGGGTAGCATTGACGATAACGGGATAATTAGTTCCTTCAGGAAAAGCATATTTGAGGGAAGAGGGGAGTGGTTTAAGTTCAAGATTAGGAGGAGAAGATACCATACTCTTACCCACCTGTAGTGGTTCTACCTTTTCATCGTGCAAACATTCATCTTCAAGGGGTGGAGAGTCAAATGGTTCATCTTCTTGCTTATCATCATCTATCAAGCTATACTCAACCAAACTGTCAATAACTTCAATTGAATTCATTTGTTCAATCATCGGTTGTTTAAGAGCTTGAGAAAGGGAAAACTCTACCGATTCGTTCCCTATGTTAAAAGATAACTTTCCATTTTTAACATCAACTATAGCACCTCCGGTAACCATAAAAGGTCGACCTAAAATAATGGGGGTAGTAGTGTCTTCGGGCATATCCATGACAACAAAGTCGGAGGGGATGAAGAATCTACCAACTTGAACGGGTACATCCTCAAGTATCCCGAGTGGGTACTTGACGGACCTATCCGCAAGTTGAATTGACATGCTAGTGGGTCTCATCTCCCCCACACTAAGTCTCTTGGCAATAGAATAAGGTAACAAACTAACACTAGCCCCTAGGTCACATAAAGCTTGATTAACAATAACGTTTCCAACACGACAAGGGATAGAAAAACTACCGGGATCCTCTAGTTTATTTGGTATTTGGTTCATACGAATGGCATTACATTGTTCCGTGAGAGAAATACATTCTTTATCTTCTATTGTTCTTTTTTTAGTCAAAACATCTTTCAAAAATTTAGAATAGAGGGGCATTTGAGAAATTACCTTGGCGAAGGGTAAAGTTACCTCTACCCTTTTCAACATATCCACGAAACGGCTAAATTGAGCATTCTCCTTTCGTGGCTTAGCTCGTTCGGGAAAGGGCAATGGAGGGACAAAAGTGGGAGGCGGTGGGACATTGAATTCTTCTTCTTCTTCGGCTAATCGTTCCGCCTCTTTTCTTTTTGCTTCTTCCGCTTCCATTTGCTCTTTCTTCTTTCTTTGTTCATTTTCCGCATTTTTAAGGATATCGAACTTCGCTTGTATTCCCCGGTTTTGTTTGGGGGAAGTGGGAGATGATTCTTGTGATGCACTTGGTTGATTGACTTTGGATGGAGTGCTTTTGGTGTTCAAGTTCAAATTCTTGTATGGGTCCTCAAGTTCTTTGCCACCTCTCAAAATAACGGCATTTGCTTGGTGCGAAGGGTCTCTTGGGTTTTGGGGTTGTCCGGGCAAACCATGGGGTGGATGAATTGGGGCGGCTAAGGCTTTTGTTGCTTCTTGAGATTCCCAAACCTTTAGCCTTGCCTTGGTGTCTTGATGTTCATTCCATAGTTGCCCAACGGTCCTTTTCATTTCATTATAGTTTTACCATGGGACTCCTCCTTGACCAATTTGAGAATTGTTTGGTTGGCCATAAGATTGAGTGGGTTGATTAAATGGTGGTTGGTTGTAACCTTGGTTTCCTTGAAAATTACCTTGGAACCCTTGATTGTATCCATGATTAAAATGATTACCATGCTGATTTTGGTAATTGTTGTAATTGTTAGGAACATGGAAGTTGTTACTTTGTTGATTATTGAAGTTACTCCTTTGATGAGGAGGCATATATGAGGGCATCCTTGGAGGACCTTGGTTAAAGGGCCTTTGTTGACTTTGATTGAATGGCCTCAATTGACTCCCTTGGGCACGTGGCATCGGATTTTGGACATTTTTATTGCCATAAGAAAAATTAGGATGAAATCTTGTGCCGGCATTGTAAGTATTGGAAAAGGGATCAAATTGGGGTCTTTGCCCATACACTTGTATAGCTTGGACTTCATTTGGCTCTTCAACATAAACTTCTTCATTAGGAATGCAAGAGCTAGAATCATGGCCATAATTGCCACAATGATCACATTGAACTTCTCATGTTAATTGCTTTGGAGGAGATGGTTTCCTTGGTGGAATACTCCCTTCAACTTGGTACATACCTCTAGGAGTAGGCCTTAAACTCATGGCATCCATTCTCTTTTTTAATTCTTCAAGTTCCGCTTGAAGCTTCAATTCATTAGAACTCGTAGATTAGTTCACTTCAACTTTCTTTCTAGAATCCCTCGATTGACCCATTCTAGAGTCACTCCTTGCCATCTTTTCAATAAGACTCTTAGACGCCTCATCAGTGAGAGAAGAAAAGTCTCCTCCGGCGGCCGAATTGAGGTTTTCTTTGGTTCTCGATGAAAGGGTGTTGTAAAATGTTTGGGTGGTTAGCCAATCGGGTATTCCATGGTGTGGAAATTTGCGTAACAAATCTCTAAATCTTTCCCAAGCCTCACTTAGGCTTTCAAATTCATCTTCTTTGAATGTTTGTATCTGCATGCGATATTGGTTAGTCTTTGACGGCGGGGAATATTTCTCCAAGAAGGCGTTAGATAATTGAGCCCATATTGTAAAAGTATTAGCGGGATGGCCTCGAAGCCATCTACGAGCTCCATCTCTCAAGGTTTTTGGAAATAATAAACGGTGCAATTGGCCTGAAGTTAATCCATTGAGACGGGCTCCTACTGATTTTTCTTTAAATGAAGCAATGTGCTCTTGAGCATCCTCTTGAGAAAAACCGTGAAAAGTATCTTGTTGAAACGCGTTTGTCAAAGAGGCTTTTAGTTCATAATTCTCGGGAATCTCTCCGAAATCGACGGGAGAATGTGTTTCTTCATGTATGAGTTGGGAATGAGAGCCTAGGGTTGCCATTTGATGTATTGGTGGTGATGGTGGATTTGAATTTGAATGATTTGGAGGGGATGGATTTTGATTTTGTGGTGGAGTTTTCGGTGATGGTGGTGAATTTTGTGAAGCGGAAGGTATGGAAGGGTTATTTGGAGTGGGGTTATGTGATGTAGAAGGTGTAGAAGGTGTATGTGGTAGGATGGGATTAAGGTTAGAAGGTGATAATGAAGGATGTGGGATAATAGTAGTTGAGTTATTTCCCCGAAAACGTGATGCTCTAAAAGTCCTTTCCGGCTCCGGATCGAACCACAAGGGCGAAGAAGTATTCCTGGGTATAAAACTCAATTTAAACGATAAGACTCCTAGCACCTTACGGCACTAGGGAAAAGAGAGAAGGGAAAAGAATCAAACACAACAACTAAAAACAATACAATTACTCGCCATTCCCCGGCAACGACGCCACTTTGATCGCCTCCCAATCGGTTCGGTCGTTAACGAAGGATGGGGGATCAAACGATATTTATAAGACTCGAGATGACAAACAAAAACAAACAAGTATTCGTGGTAAGTCGAGGTCGGTCCATAGGGAACGGATGTATTGACGAGTTTAAAGCGATGTGTTTGATATCTAGAGGGGGGGGGGGGTTTCTAAAGGTCGAGTCTATGGTCGAGTCTATGCTAGAGAAATCACTACGAAAATGGCTAGGGGTAATTAATCTAGGGAAAAGCATTGGGGTGAAGTCGGGATTCGGAACATGGAATGTAAGAAGGCCGGGATCGAGTTTTTGTTGCAACAATGATAAAGGGAGAATGCCACCTTTCGGTTTTTTCACCCAACCCACCTAAAAACCCGCTTTCGCGACGAAGAAGGGTAAGTCTCCTGTTATGGTAATTTCTACCCCGAGTTTCCCCATATTGATAGAAATGAGTCAAGGTCGGTCTAGTTGGCCGGACTAAAACAACAATGACACAAAAACCACAAACAAGGTAAACCAACATGCAAGCAACCCACCAATACCCCTAAATTCAAATAATCCAAGTCTTCATCCCTAAACCCCCCAACAAGGAATCTACTCACTAATCATAATGAAAAAAACAAAACATTAACTATGGAGAAACTATCTAAAGCATGCATATTAACTAGATCTAAGGAAACTAGCAACAATATGATGAGAAAACTACAATCTAACAATTACCCACTAAACTATGAAACTAACAAATTAATCTAGAGAATAATCTAGAATAACATGAACAAGATCTAGCGAAACTAACTACACTAAGAGAAACTAAGCTAGATAATAATCAGAAAACTAAATTAAATCTAAACTAGAGATAAGAGAGTGGAAAGAAATGTACCAACTATGAAGATCTACAAGAAATAAGAAGTTTGCATGAATAAAGGTTGAAGCTTTGATGGAGATAGTGAAGAACTTGTCACTAATTCTTCAATAAACCCATAAATCTTCAATAAAACTTGAATAATCTTCTTACAAACTTATAATCTAGAGAATTGATGATGTAAAATAAGTAGATCTACTACTAATTACTATGTAAACTACTAGTTTTTTAGAGAATTACTACTAGATTGTTCTACTAATGGATGGTGATGCTACACTAATGAAAACCTTACTACACTAATGGGGTGAAGCTACTACACTAATGGAGGATGCCTTGGGCAACAATTTAGGGTTACATATATATAGTAATCCTCTTAATGAGTATTTAACCTAAAGCTCAAATCCAACTCTTGCTTCATTAGTGAGACAATCTCCCTTAGCGTCTTCATGGGGTGAAACTTTGCCCTGCGGTCTTGACAATAATTCCCACCGGGTGAAATTTCACCCGGTGAGATTTTCTTCCTTTTTTCGCGTTTTTGGCACTTCTTCCCATCGGGCTAAATTTCACCCACCGGGTGAAATTTCGCCCGGTCAGTTTCGCCCGGTGTAGAGTCTCGGAAAATCTTCGGGGAGGCATTTTTACCGTCGGGTGAAATCTCGTCCGGTGGTGTCTCACCGGGTGAAATTATGCCCGGTCATTTCATTGGCCTCTTTTATTGTCTCATTCTTCGTTAATTGATTGGATGGCTTTAAACTTTAAGTTGTGTGCTTTACTCTTAGGACGGTATTCCCTTCTCTTGTGCTCGTGGAAGCTCGATCGTGATTTCGGTGCCAAATTCTATCAAAATCGATAGAAAACTACCAAAAACACGTAAAATGCACAAGAGGGACGCTAATGCGAGAAGTACACAAAATATGGCGATAATCGCACTCTAAACTCGCAAAACGAGGGAAAAACGGGTCTAAATTTAGCACACAACAACTGTACACCATGTTTCCATAAAAATAGAGAAATAGCGAAACAGCGATGAAAATATTTGTAAATCAGAAAAAGTCACTTCCTGAAACATAAAACTATTCTTGAAACGTAAAAACATTCTACGAACACAGTACTTGAAACATAAAAACATTCCACGACATAATGCGGGAAACATTTAAAACGCTACATTTTAAATCTTAAAACACATTAAAACATCCATTACATACCATTAAAACACGCTACATTTACGCTACATGCATAATTAACACCCGTTTTTTTGAAGCATCTTCTTCAAGTTGGCCAAATCACGCTGCAACGCTTTCTTAGTGCGGAAACATCGAACACACTTTTTCATCAAGAATTCGATTTAGTCGTCCAGTTCGGTCTTCTTTTCTGTATCGCCAATGGATGCCAAATAGTTCCTCGCGTCTATGGCAGTGGCGACTAGCTGCATGGCTGATAATTCATTGGATCTAGTGGTATCCAACAAACCATCGTACTCCTCGATCAATTTTCTGATTTCTTCTATTTTGCTTGCCATTTTTTTTAGGGTTAAAGAGGTGAAGTTGGAAGTAGTTGGGGTAAAAATGGCATTGGTATTTAAAGAGGGGAGGCAGTAAAGGAGGCAGTAAATATTAATTGTGTTAGGTGGGGGTCCTATCCTCCTAAAGTAATTAGGGTTAGGAGAGTGAGGTGATTGTTTTGTGTTCTCAATGTGCATTAAGACTCACAAACATCACTTCTCAGTCCCAGTTCATTTGTTCTGTACAGTTTATATTTTGTCGACATCGTTTTCGAACCATCGTTTTTTTGGGGAAATAATCCGATTTTACGGTGTGTGTATTCTTTTTTTGGTGTCTTCTGTAAATACGGGAACCATCGAGTTTTTTTTATAGGTGAAAAAATCGTTTAATTTTAAGGTGAAATAAACTGAAAGTAAATGGATGGACATATATGCAGGGTTAGTTAGTATAATTAATTAGTGAATTTGTGGTTGTCTGTCATGACTCTGCAGGAGTTTGACTGTGACTGTGAGTCAGAAGTTGCGTGACTGTATCACATCGCACATGCGACCCTGATACTGAGTTGTCATTCATCTGATACTCGGAAGATACTCTAACATGAGATTTTTTCTATATTCACAAAAAAAAGTTTTTACTTCACTACACATTCATGCCTTACGGTTCGCTGAGGTCTTTCGTTCCACGTTTCTCCCTATCTTACGTTTTTCATCGAGTGTTTTCCATATGCTTGACGCGTCTTCTATGAAAGCGCAAATTTTTGGCAACACGTCCCCGCGAGCTTCATTCATGTCAGCAAGTACGAGAGTTGCTGCCACCTCGAACGACAAGTAACGCCTCCCGACCTTTGTCCCAATATCAGTGTGGGTGAACGGCGCACCGTCGTACAGGCACATGTGCATCAAGCAGAAAATGTCGGACTCGGGATCGTTCTTCCGGGCGCTCTGCCATTCCAATTTTACTTGGCGATGCTCAAAATTCGCCAGATGATTGCCTTTAATCAGCCCCTTGCCGTCCATGTAGTCGGTCAATGCTTGCGACTGTTGCAGTATTAGGTAAAAGAAAACGTCAGCACTTATGAAAGCAGTAGAATAGTCGACGTGGTGAAATAAAGCATATGCGTGCAACTTACTATTTTGCTGGACACCCGGAACATATGTGACTCTGGAGCGTGTGTCTGATGATCGAGGATAGCAACTGTTCTTTCTCTAAAGTTGACGCACACACACGCGTAGTGCCCCATAGTATGCACCGGGAAAAACAACAGTTCGGCGTTCAAGTCGAATGTCCCGGCGCAGTCTTGTATGAATCTGTCCCACGCTTTGTACACACCGTCAGTGTCTTCGTCCGCAGGGGTACTTGAGTCGGGTCTTTCCAGTGTACGGGTCAGTGAGTCCTAACGGATGGTGAATATTAGTTGTCACCAGTGACAGGATGCGAGACTGGACTATATCATGTGCGTGGCTGCACATCGCAAAGTGTGTTTTCGTACAGAATAAGCTACTTGACTTTGCAGCGTGCAGAGTGTGACTATACATGCCAGTGTGATTGTAAATAACTTAGTGCCTGACTATCCAACTTATAGCATGTGATTGTACAGACTAAGCTGCGTGACTTTGCAGCGTGCAGAGTGTGACTATACATGACAGTGTCATTGTAAATTCTAGGATGCCTGATTATGCAACTTATAGCATGTGATTGTACAGACTATGTTGCGTGACTTTGCAGCGTACGGAGTGTGACTATACATGACAGTGTGATTGTAAATTATAGGATGTCTGACTATATCATGTGCGTGGCTGTATAACTTATATCACGTGATTGTGCACCTCAACAAGAGTGACTCTGCAAAGTGATGTCTGACTATTACACAGACTTTACATCGTTTCAGTTAATGTGAATGGGGGTCATTTGTACTATTTAATGCCTGACTATGCAACTTATAGCATGTGATTGTACACATCAACATGTGTGACTATGCAACTTATATCACGTGATTGTACACCTCAATATGAGTGACTATGCAACTCATAGCATGTGATTGTACACATCAACATGTGTGACTGTGCTAAGTGAACTTTGTGATTATTTCTAACTATTACACGGACTTTACATCTTTTCATTTAATGTGAATGGGGATCATTTGTACTATTGAATGTGATAGGTAGGAGGTTATGGGGGCATACCAAGTGTTGAATTCCAAACCATGCAATCGTTGGGTCAGTGCGGAAGGATAACCCACGCCGGTTGTTTTCTGATTCCAACCAGTTCACGAGGTGCGACCAACACTCCAGCACAGCGGCGCTCATGCTACCGCCGGACAAGAGTGTTTGAATGTCACGCCTCTCCAGCTGCGCACGAGGGTCATAGGTCCCCATTCGTTCACTGCGGATTTGTTGACACCGGTTAGTAGGTGTAATATGCAACACGTATCAGTAATAAAAGACGGTTACTTACTATTCGTCGTACCCATTATCGTCGAGGAAGCAGTAGTCGGCGGAGTGTTTTCGCAGGCTGGGCATCCTACTCGTCAGCGGTCGGTGCAGGCGAAACAAGGCCGACATGATAATGGCGTCCGGGTCAGGTTCTCCTCGGTTCAAAGAGCAACCCAACCTATCTCCACAGCCCCGTATCCGAGACTTAATTGCCGACTGTCTTTCTTCTGGAACTGATATGGTGGTGGGTTCAGGTGTTTTCGGTGATTTGCTCTGACGCTTCTTGGTGGTTGCCTTCACAGGAGTGGTTTCAAACGTACGGGCAGATTCCAACGATTCCTTGTATTTTCCGAATACAGCCACTTTCTGCAAAACAGCGTTCCACATCTTGTTCGCGTCGCCCAGTATAAGGGTCGTCGTGATCTCCGCCCTGCACATATTCATGGCCGCCATTGTCCCCAAGGAGCAGTTGAATGGAGACTCGGTGTACAGCATCATGTGCATCATCAGGTACACTCCACAGTCATTGGCGGAGTACCCCACTTCCTGCCATGATAAGGGACCGTTTACCAATTTAAATGCACGGACCTTCTCACCTTTCTCCACCCCTCGTTGTACCATGAACTCCTCCATCTGATCAGCCTACAAAACAAGTTCAAACAGGATCAGTTGTTGAACACATTCGCGGTCACATAACTGATTTAATATTAAATTAAAAGGGCCTGACTGCTGTCCGAGCAATGCCATAGTAAGGCAACTTTGTAAAATCTTTATCGTACAACCGGTTGTCGAGGTACTCTATTTGCTCAGAATTGAAGTTGATGCAAGCGCAACTATAGTGACCCTCGTCACCCGTCAAGATCGGGACGAACAGCTGCAAACAATGCGTCAGGATTATGGGCTGATAACAACTACGAATAGACAGTATGTCCAGGAAAATACCATGTCCGAGTCCAAAGCAAAGTCGGAGAAACTATTTTTTATCCACTCGTCCCACACGTAAAATATTTCTTTGTCATAATTATTGCCCTTGCCTCCTTTCCTCCACAATTCCAACACTGGGACCTACTCACATGCATTGATGGTAATACATGTAGTTAGTGTGTGTTTGACATGAGTGTGACTGTGCAGCTGCAATTGTGTGACTATACAGCTTGTAGTGTGCGACTGTACAGCATAAAGTTGGTGACTATACAGCTTATAGCGTGTGACTGTGCAGTTTATAGTGGTGACTGGACAACATAATGTGTGTGACTATACAGGTAATAGTGTGTGACTATATAGCCAATTGTGTGCGACTATACAGCTAATTTGGGGGTTGAACGTACCGTATGTCCAAGAGAGAAGTAACATAAATTGGTTACTCTTGATGCTTTTTTGTCGTACACCAGCTGGTTCAACAGCCTACACCAGCAGTCCATTACGTTATTCATCACCTGCAGGCCAGGCTCGAGCGTCTGCATGTTGCCCCTCGCTATACAGTCGTAAGCTGTGAACTCGACCAGCATTTCGCTGTAGACGAAACAAAGTCCCCATTAGCACATGCATTTTAAAAACGACATGAGCAACACAATAAGTACGTACCCTGACGGACGTGGCGTTGTCCAGTCGAAGACGTAGTCGATTATATCTTTCCCTACGCAGAGGATATCCCAGAAGATGACGATATTGGAGCACATGAATCCAGAGATTACAAGCTGCCCCCTCATTATTCTCCCACAGTCCAACGTGCAGCCCAAATTGTTTGGAATCGTATCCATGCACTCAAATGCCACGTCGGAGTGGAAGATGTACCGATTATGTTTAGCTTTCGGGTGCGTCCTGGTCCCTGAACCCTCGCCTGTCTGCTGATTATCGTCCGTGACGATTTCTGCCGTCACAGGCGTGGTGGCAACAGCGTCCGCTACAGCCCAGCCTGCTTTGTGCAGTTCCCTCTCAAGACTAGAACTGACTGTTGCATCGGGCGGAGCCGGTGTTACATCTAAAGCCGACCGTGCGTCAGTTGTCTCCCACCCTGGTTGCCGTAGAGCCACCACTACGGTCGGACTCATGTCGACCGAACCCTCCACATCGGAGTCTTGGTTTATTTCTTCAGCGGCATCACCCTCTTGAACTTCTCCCTCACAGAAACGTGGTGTCACGATGCCACCATCAAAAGTGCTTTCATCATCGTAACCTTCTGTTCCATCACCATCTCCCACACAAAAACCTGATTTCTCAATTTCCTCATCCACGTATCCAGAATCACGCATGTCTTGCACAATTTGGCGTACTAGAGCGCAGGCTTCAGCATCGCGCTGCTCCTCGCCCTCAACGACGGGGGCGTTCTGGGTAGTCTTCTTCAACTGGCCGGCCAACGAAACGACTTCATCGATATACTGGAGGACAGATGGATCTTCCCAAAATTGTTAGGAGGACGGGTCTTGACTTGGAACCGCGGTGTTCCTCGTCGATATTTCTCTTACTTTGGAGGCAGCCTGCTCGTAGAAACCGTAAAAGGCTAGCGCACACCTTTTAAAATTCATGAAAAACCGCCAGTCGTCCTATAATTCAGTTGAAGTCAAACCATTAGTGTGAAGCTCAGTTGTGTTGAGGATGGTAGTGTGAGTATGACCAAACATCTAAGTGTGTGACTATACGGAATAAAGTGTGTGACTATACAGCATAAAGTGTGTGACTATACAGCTTATAGCGAGTGACTATGCAGGTTATAGTGGTGACTGGACAACATAATGTGTGTGACTATACAGGTAATAGTGTGTGACTATACAGCTACTGGTGTGTGACTATACATCAGGATGAGTGTGATCATAATGACCGTGACTACTAAATTTCAACTGTATTATAAACACAGTTTTTTGAATCGTATATTCTTTTATAAACATAGGTACGGCTGTCAGATTAAATTGTCTCACGAACAATTAATTGATGATTTATAGAGTGACTGCGAGATCACTTACGTCAACGGTGCTGTCTTCCTATTCATCGTATCTCTCCACCCCTGTCGTTATTCTTTTGGGACTAGAGTGCTGATTGTCAGAGGGCATCGTTATAGCGGGGGTTCCCTCGCTGCCCGTTTCCCCACATGTACGTGGGTACGACACCTTCGAACGCAGCTGATTTCCCAGTGATTCTGTCTCCAGTTCACCAGCAAGACGATCGCATATTCTCCGTGCATCCCAATGTCCGATAAATGGTATGTCGCATCTGCAAGTCTCGCTACGGAAATTGTAGCGCTGGAAGTACGCAATCATCAGAATGGGGATGCACCCCTGGAGGTAGTTGAGGACTTTGTTTGAATCACATGTCGCCTTACCCGCCCGCACCAGATCGTGCAGAACAAAGATACACCAGTCCTGTTCCCGAATCAAGTCCACATCATCCACTGCGGCCAGCAGGCTCAGGTCCAGTGAGTTGTTCATAGTAGGCGCGAGGAATGATGACAACGCGAACAACACGAACCTACGGACAAAGTCGTCGTCAGCGGCCTTGGTTGCCATTAACTTTGCGTGCACCCTCCCTAATGTTATTGGCCCGCTGCTGTCCACCACATCGAACCCCTTCCTCCAAGCACTCTTTAACCTGATCACGTCAGGTGAGTCTGCCTCTTTCTTGTTTTTTGTTGGGATCACTTTCACCGGATGAGGTCCTAAAGGTAGCTGAAGGCAATCGTGAACGTCGTACTTTGACATCATGAATGCCTCCCGGCGTGAGGCGCAAAAAATATGGGACCCATCAGAAAACGCACGGAGGAACATAAGTGCGTGGTCAATGGGGACTGATTCGATCCTCAGCTCCAATAGACCGCCGAAGCCAACACCACGCACTCTCTCAATTTGATCATTCGATAACTGCGCAATCAGCTGGTGTAACCGCTTGGGCCTACAGCGAATATCCGGGTGACCTCTAGCCTCTCCTTCTACTGCTAGCCGTCTCCTCCTCCCCCGAGACACGTGCACGACTGTGGGGTGGGCCGGTATATCAGATGTGACCCTTCTCTTTTTCTTTGGCCTGCTTCCCTCAATATTTTCTGTCCCCCCCACATCCAACTCGGCGACCGGTGTATCAAATGTGACTCTCTTTTTTTTCTTTCGTCTGCTTTCGTCATCAATTTCGGTCCCTCCCACATCCGTTTCAGCAACGATATGGTCCCCCGATGTATCTTCAACAGTCTTCTTCTTCTTCCTACCCAATTGTTGGTCCACAACCACTCTATCATCAACTACATGGTCGCGAACCGTTGTCTCTGCCACGGCCTTCTTCTTACCGGCCTTCGTTCGAACTTTCTTCTTTGCACCAGACTTTCTGCTGCAATAACAACATGCGTAATGAGTGTGATTGTACAACCGAGTATACAACATCAACTGTGCGATTCTACAGTAAAATGTCCGTGACTCTGCAACATAACGGGTGTGACTATACAGCTTCAAACGTGTGACTATATAACCAACACTGTATGACTATACAATAAAAAGCGTCTGACTTTGCATCATAACTAGTGTGACTATACATCATTCTGTGACTTCACAACAAAATATAAAGATTGCGACTATGTAGCTTCAAACGGGTGACTGTATAACCAAATCTGTATGACTATTCAAATTTCAAATATTTATCTTCCCAAACAGCCTATGCAACTCTGTATGACTATACAACCTCAAATATGGCTTTTACAACAAAACCCGCATCAGTTATGTCACATGCATCATTGGAAAGATGATTATGGGGATTTTAACATGAGAAAATAAGACTAATTTAACATAAACTTAAACAAGGAAGCATGCAAATTGTATGACTATACAACTACAACAGCGTGGTTATACAACATAGTACGTATGACTATACAACTACAGCAGATGTACAGAACAACAACAAAAAACTTCCTAATCGATGCCACATGCATACTTACATTGATGATTATGGGAACTTCAACATGAACTTCAACAAAGAAATAAAAACTTCTTGAACTTCAACATGAACTTCAACAAAGAAAAAAACCCTTCATCTTTGACTCTATAACTACAACTACTGTACAACTACAACAACTTCAACTCAAAATTAGGGTCATCGGGTTGGAAAAATGCTCTTTTACCACCTTTTAGGGTTCATGGATGACCGAAGTGGAACAAAAGGAAAGGGATACAAAAGGGTTGAACAAAAGGAAAATCGGAGGTCGAAAATGGAACATTCAACATACCTTTGTACGATCATCGGAAATTTAGGAATCATTGGAGATGGAGAAGCTGCGGAGATGGAGTTGGAGATGGAGATGGGCTTTTTTTTGGAGAGAGAAAGAGAGCGGTGAGTGAATAGCCGGTGAAATGAATTCAAAGGGGGTGAATGGGGAAGTGTAAAGGGGTTTGGGCGGGAGTATAGAGAGGAGGGAAATTAATGGGGGTAGGGTGAGGAGGGAAGCTATTGATTAGTGACGGGTTGATGGGGTGATTAGTGATGGCTGTCTCGTAGCATGTCAGTCCCGCAGCTCCTTATATATATATATATATATATATATATATATATATATATATATATATATATATATATATATATATATATATATATATAATTGAACCTCATCCATCCACCGTCCATATTAAGATGAATGGATGGAGGGGATCAACACTAAGCAACTCTTAAGAGTTGCTAACTCCCTTGATCCCCTCCCTCTCTCTTTCTCTCTCTCTCTCTATATATATATATATATATATGTATATATATATTGTGTGTGTGTGTAAATGTAGGAGTAGTAAGTTAGTGTGATAGTGTATAAGTGTAGTGCGTAGTGAGAAGAAGTAATATATATAGGCCAGGGTAGTAATATAGTGTATAGGTAGGATAGGTTTAGTTAGGTGTAAGTTAATTAGGTAGCATAGGTGATTAGGAATTATTAGTGTAGTGTGGGTGTGAGTAGTGTTATTGTGTGTTATACGTGGGAGTTTACAACATACGAGGACGCCCCAGTTTTTCAAGTTTCGGTCCATTTCTCGTACAAACGTCTTTCTTTCTTAAAAAATTGAAATATAAGATTACGGAATAAAAATAATGAAAACCGTAAAATTTATTTTTAAAAAGAAAGTTGTGAGACGATAAGAAAAATAGACGGTAAATAGTATTATGGGACAATAGTTCTAAGAAATCGTTATTTTAAAAATTCGAAAAATTATTAAATTTTTACGAGACGAGAAAATGTCAAAACGATAGGTCAATATTAAAAATATTTTCAACTTTTAAACTTTATTTAACAAAAGATAAAAAATTTAATAATACGATAAATAAATTCTCATATTTATAATACGGAATAATTTTTAATTTAACGAAAATAAAATATTTTATTCACAAAAATAATTTTTCAAGCGTTAAACTTGGTTTAAATAAATGTTTAAAATTTTAACTCTATTTGAAAAATACGGGGTGTTACATTCTACCCCCCTAAAACAATTTTGTCCTCGAAATTCTAGTATAACTTAAGCAATTAACGAAGTAAAATATTATAGTTAGGTAAGAACACTATAGTCTAAGTGGCACGATAGGTTACTGCTCTGTAAGGTTAACACGTTATAAGACACGTCCAAAAACTTGACTCGATTCTTCAACGTGATTCAGTTTGAGTTAGCTCCTATATATAGTTGATTTGGATAAAGCCTTTACTGATGTTCCACAATATAGATGTCCAGATCTTGAGCGGTTGATGTCTCTGAATGTCAATGTCTTCGTTCTTAGTCATCGTATGCATCAAAAATAAATTTAAACAAGCCAATAGGCTAAAGGTTAGGCAGTCAATTTACAAACAATTATGCAGATAGCATGCCAACAATCATATAGGTAAATATCGTATTTCCCCTTAGTGACAATTCTACCCCGATAAATTATTTGATAGGATCCTATTTGTTTTTAAGTGAATCTCTCATTTTAGTGATCTAATACTGTATAAGTATTTTAGTAAGTCTACCCAGTCGCGCTTCTCGTTAGGTAAAGGAAGCTCAATCCTCACTTACAGTCACAAGGTCGCTCTGATACCAACTGTAACAACCCGGATTTTCGATGACCTAAATTAAAAGATAACGCGGAAAGTTATCTAAGTCATTTAATTAAATTATATCAGAGTGTAAATAAATCTAAATTGCTACGGATCCTTACAACAAACGACTATTAATTACATTGTCTTAATTCACTTAATACAGAATATAGATTGTATTTTACGCAAAACATGTTACTAAATCTCTCTCGCTCGATTCCCCCAACGTCTTAGACCTGCAAAAAAAAACAGTGGATGTTGAGCGGAACAGCAACCAAACCGTTCATCTAACATCACCACATACACATAAGACAATCATGTGAATAACAAATAATATGCTTACAAAAATATTAAAAAATATCACGTAACAAATAGTTTCCTTTAATTCAATTAACCAATATGTGAGGTGATGAAAACGGTAAAGTTTAAAGGATGAGACATTGACAGCCATTTGATTTTAAATCATTTTTTTCATAAACAGACAAAACACACGAGTCGTGGCTCCTAGTATCACCGCTACATCCTATTGGCTTGCGTCTCACCAATAGAAGTAATCGTGTTACCGACTCGTAGACCGAACCGATCTTATGAGGTTTACATCTCACCCATAAGGCTCAATTGGGCCCGAACTTCTATTATATTATACGTTTCTTTAGACGAGGCTCTGGGCGAAATGAAAGCCGATGATTACATTCTCTGCATCACCAGGAAGGAACCCGCAGTTTTCAGAATCCTCTTCCGTCCCCGCTACCTAGGTGGTAATACTGATCAAGTACTTGTCTATACATGCGCACATATCCTACGCAGACTGTTGAACCGCAACTCTCACTGCCGTAGGACGACTACCTTAAAACTAGGTCGACTCTCGGACCGCAGCCTCCGAGTCTGCTTTTCATTACAAGTGCAGTCGAAACACCACATATGGTAGAAACCAACACAAGTCATTCGTCCCAGACTCGCATCGTAGACTTTATATAAAAGTCGCCCATGAACAAGTAGTATATTATTTGGTGACCTTTAATAATTGGTCAGACTCATTTGAAACAGTCAAATCCTCCAATACTTACTTTCAGTGTGATAACATTATACATACTTTAATCCTCAAGTGTCACCCGAAACATTATATCTCAAATATAGTATGACTTATTTTAAAAATAAGAGTTTCTTTAAAAGAGGTTTTATATTAAAATAAAACTAAAGTATAATAAAATATTATTTTAAAATTCAAAGTTTTATTTTAAAATTTAAAGTTTCTGTAAAATATAAAAGTTTCTAAATGAATATATAAATTAAGTCGTACTTAAAATTTGATGTGTAATCATTTTAACACTTATGAGTGTTTTATAAAAGTTTCAAAATAAAATAAATTTATTTACTATAGAAAACGTAATTGTAGACACCAGCATTTTGCCTGCTAGTGTCTATAGCAGCTTTCGACAAAACACTCGATAATGATCGGATGTAAACATGCTTTAATGCGCTCAAATATGGGCTTGAAATCAATAGTATCTGGCATGGGCTTTTAGCGGTGTACAAATCTTACAAAACCAACCTCAAATTCGGGCCCAGTGGGTCGTTTACATTCAAATAAGACTAATTTGGGTCAAAATCAACACCGAAAAAAAAAACCCCATCTTTTAGCGGCCGGATCAAAATCCGGTCAAAGAAGAATCCGAAGCAAAAATCAGCTACATTCGCTTCTAGAAGCTAGCCTCAACTACCAAATCCCATTCAAAAAAGTCAACAAATCTTTCCCTAAATGCACTCCTTCCGTTTTGACCCACTCGATCGAGTGGTTCGGGCCGACTCGGTCGAGTAAGGCAGTGAACCGGCCAAACCGTCTTTGAACCAGACACTCGATCGAGTGCACTTACACCACTCGATCCAGTGACCCGGAACCAGGCTTTTTTCTTATAAATACCCCATCATCACACATTCATTTGACAACTTTTTTTTCAACCCTTTCACCACCTTTCACCTTCATATTTTCAGCCAACTTTTACCCTACACTAACATACACAAACATACAACCCTAATCCCGAGAGCAAAGCTCGTCAAATCCATCCCTACAAACCAAAAACACCATAACTCTCCTATATATCTAGACGCTCCTACGCTTCTGCTGCTACTAGACGAGCCGTATTCCGAGACTAAAGCATGTAGGTTAAGGATGTAATTCAAATCCCGACATCCCTTTCTTCCTTCTCCATTTTTCGTTTCTTTTATACATATATATATATATATATATATGTACTATTACTATTAATTGATAATAACGATACTAATACTAACATTTTTATTTTGCACTAACATTTTTATTTCTTGTTAATTACTAACTTTTTTTTATTCTAACGTTTTATTTTATGTACTCCAACCACTAAAATTATTTATTTAGTCACATTTCATTACAATACTAATACCGTTTATAACTATAAAATATATAAACCATTTTCGGATCGAACATGTTTGACTACAATTCCCGCTCAAAGTCCGTTTAATCCCTTTACAAGTCGCAACGGTGGTGGCGCCCTTTCGAGGAGCGCCGCCCTAAGCACTTAAGGGTATAACGTGATCGTGGTCGTACGTAGTTGAACACGTCCGATACCATATTCAATGTAATCCCCTAGAAATTCTAACGCAATACAGTGGCGGAAACACTGTAGAGTTGGGATTAAAACACACTGACAAACTATATCTTATTAAAAGAAATGGTAAGTCAATACAAAGGGCTCTTTTTACAAAAGGGCTTAAGAGAAAATTCATCAAACGGGTTATACAAATCCATAAATTAAATAAATGAAGAAAGAGTATGATCCACGCTACTCGTTAGCTCACACCCAAAACCTAGCAGCAAATACCTGTCATGTTCTAAACATAACAGCCACGTCAGTGGGGAGTAACTCGGACGTTCTCTCGGCCATATTATATCATATGGAAAAAATAATAGTATTACTATATCAAAATAATTAAAATGAGAAAACATTAAAACGATATAATAAAAATAAGTTTACAGCGAAACTTAAAGCATTTGCAAACCTGCAAGTCAATATCAATCGATAATAATAATATTCAAAAATGGCGTTATGGAAATCAAGCAGTGCAACGGAATAGACTTTCACTAGGATAATACTCAAACTAGCTTCGAGAACTTAGTCAAAACAAATTAGACTTCGGTCTCTAACTAGGCAACTCAACTATAACAGGACTGCGTGCAGCGAGGTCCTGGCTTAAGTAATGCACACCCCTCCTGGATACAAACCATATCCAGTTCAACCCGACGCGACTTACACGATGCGATATCTAAGTTTAAGGTCAAAATATACACACTCCTGAACACAAACCATGCTCAGTTCAACGACCAATGCGTCTCAACATAGACACACCAGCTTTATAGTTGATGGCAAAACGTATACCCTAGACTGTATTACTCTACCCATACACTTGTCCTCATTCCATAACTCCAAAACAGTCATTATCGATGTTCAAAAGATAAATATAATCAATATAGATAATATGAGGATAAAAGGAATAACATTTTATATAAAAATGGAAACTTTCTATAAATAGAAAGTTACTAATTTTAGAAACTTACTTAAAAAAGAAATATTATTATAGAAGATACGTAAGTTATTAAAATATGTGAAATGAATTAAAAATAGCATTTCTAACAAAATTAACATTTTATTATTATCGTCGTTATCGTAACTTTATTATATTTCTAAATTCATTACTCAAAATATAAATAAAATATAATAAGTCATTATATAGTATTTTATAAATAATTTAGGAAATCGAGTTAAAACAATAAATCTTACAAAAGAGATATTTTAAGAAAAACGACACCAAAATTAATTGAGTCAACGAGTTTTATAAATGAAATGATTTTTATAAAGGTTTCAAATTATCTTTAAGAAGTAGCTTTGATTTACAAATAATACAAATTTTAATAAAAATAGTCAATCGGAAACAAATAGGAAATTATTAGAGAAAATAGTCTCGACTAAAATGTATTTAAAACTAAATCGACTATTTTCTCATTTATTAGTATAAATCGTAAAACGAAAATTTATTTATTAAACAAGTATACAAATCTTGATTATAATATGAAAATACGATTTTGAGTTAAAAATTAGAAATTAACGAAATATGACGAAAATATGAAATCGACGTTGTTTAGTTACTAGTGTCACGATAACCAACAAAATATTATGACGATCGTAAATAATAAAATTACTAACGATTTATAAAACGATATCGAAAGTCGTAAAATTATTTATAAGGCATACGATTTAAAAAAAAATATATATATAATATTGTAGCGAATAATGAATAGCTAAAATTGGAAAACCAAAGTTAAAATATTTACTACATACTACTACTCAAACATACGATATAAAATCGAGTAACGTCCTAAAGTTACCTCGAGTTGAAACCCGCACCAATCACGTACTTGACTCCTCGTATGGTCCAGGCTCCGTGACTTCAATATTAACGTCTTTAAGCTCCAAGTTGTAGAACCGACAGCCTCAAAAAAAAGGTGCTCCACCAAATAATCGAGAAGATAAAACAAAATAATGAGACAAGGGTAGTCGGCACAAGACGAAAAGGGAATTGACGTGTCAAATAGAAACCCAAAGGTTGAACTTAATAGAGTAGAGTACGACAAAGGAGGGATGACACAGCAACCATGACGAGATGAAACCGACAAGAATCAATAACGAACAGCAGAAGGCTGAGCAGTGCGGAAATACCCATAACCGTAGCAGTAGTTCGGAAGCAAAAATCACGAATAGGACAGGAGGACAACCGGGATAGCAACATCATCAAACAGTAGAAGTAACGACCCATAAACAGGGCAATAGCATCGACGGAAAAATGAAGTGGAAGATGAGCATAACGACAAAACAGCAGTAGAGGACGAAATAAACAGCAACAGCGGCAGAACAACAGAACGAGCAGATCAACAAGGGAACGAGACAAAAGGAAAAGAACGGGATTACCTTTCTGAATTAGACGACACCAGAATCGACATCGGAGTCGAGAAAAACAGCAGCAACACGGCAGTGACAACAATTCAAGAAGAAGGAGCAAAGGAAAAGAACGAGATGAACAAGACAGCAACGACAACAACAATAGAAACATCAACGTGACATGACAGCAGCAGAAAAACGCATCGGCAGCATCGAAACCAAGCAGCAACAGCAGCGAGGAAAACAAAGAACAAAATTAAAGGGGAACAAAAGGAAGAAAAACAGAAGGAATCAGCAGATGAAAGCACAAAATGGCGAGAAGGAAATAGTCACCTTACGACACCAAAGTCGGAGTCAGAAACTGTAATACTCGTCATGTATTACTCGTACTTTCTATATAATTTAGGTCTCTATAATGGGTAGTAGTATATATAAGTAATTAACCCACCCAGTTCACCTAGTTTAACCCATTTCTTATATAGTGGAATACTCGAACTACCCATCCTAGTACAACTATTTCTAATATTATACTAGTAATAACCATTTCGTATTAATACCCATTTTACTAGTTATATTCATTTGTTTCTTTTAATACCTAATTGTAACCTAACCGGCCGCACTCACCTTGTTGTCCCCTTATTCCTTTTACTTTCCACGCACACATAATCCTATTTCTTTATACCGCCATTATTCATCTACGCCGCACACAACCTCCATCATGGACCTCCTACGTCCTCCATTGTGGTGCCCCTCCATTATTAAACACCACCACTGTGACCTGTTTCTTATGGGTTCTTATTGTCATCCACCATAGTCGGGCATTCGTGGTTATTCCATGTTGTCAACTGTCCTTCTCAGACCTCGATAATTTCCGTTATAATTATGTTAGGTATGTCAACATCGTATTCTCCCGTTTCAACATTATTAGTTGTAATTCGATGTTGTATAAGAAGGGTCACGGTCATTGTAGGGTCTTGTCGGGGTTAAAGTGGTGTCGTGGGTGGTGGTTAGGGTCGGTGTAGGTTGTGTCCCGTGAGGCTGCTGTTCCTGTTGTGCGTTATTGTGTTATAAACGGTTGTTGGGGTCGGGATTGCGGTTGTGTCGAATTGTTTTCTGTTGTAGTGTTATTGTTGTTGTCGTTGTGTTAGTTAGTGTCGTGGTCAGGTTGTTGTCATGGGATTGGAGTTGGAGTGCGAGGTGATGAACCCCGGTGATAGACCATCAGGAGCCCTCTAAAACTCGGTTGAGGAGACGTCCTTATACCAACCCCGGCCCTCCTGGTCTAGACCCGGTAACACCGTGTGAGAAATGAGATGGGTACAATAGTAAGGGATACGTTGTGATGTAATGAATGTTTTGTGATGACTGTCTATGATAACTGATTGCTCGGTTTGATGCGCATGATGTAGTGAGCAACATAAGTTGAGTGGTGACTAGTATGTAGTTACGGTGCTACCATTGTAAATTAATAAGTACGGGGCCATATGAACTATATGATTCAGTAAGTAAGGTCAAGGTAGGTGTTGATCATCCTCAGTGGGAGAACGGTTATAGCCAAGATTGGTAGTAAAGTTAGATATACACTGTCAAGTTGTTTGTACGTGATAGTGTCGTACGCGATAGACGAGGTCTGATTAGTTAATTTTATTATACCCGGTGTTGGTTTGACGATGTAGTAAGGTAGTATAACCTTTGTATTACGTGAATGGAGCGTCGATAGGGGTACTCTAGGTACTGTCTCGTCTATGTAGTATACTAGTACGGTTTCATGTTATTTGAAGGGCTCGATGACTAATGTGGTAGGGGTATCGTCAAATGTCAAGAGGGTTGATATCTTATGTGGTTTAAGTGTGTTGTAATGTGTATGTTAATCAAAAGTACCTGGACACCTGCATTCTGGTTCGAGTATCATATGTTTCCTTGCCAATGTAATGTACAAGCTGCCTTCATGTTAACTATGATCGGTATCTAGAAGTTTAATAGTGTCGTACGTGTTAATGGAGCGTTGTCGGATAGGAATCAAGTACGAGTTAATGAGACTAAGAGTTACTTGCTTTATATAGATCTGAGTAGTCCTTATTGCTCCTCATCCTTCTCTCGGAATGGCGTAAATGAACCTGTCTATTAATCGGTTTTTGAAAGCGTACGTGCTATCTAGAATGATGTCGATCTGTTGGTGTTATAGGGAGCAACAATGTACACATAAATGCGTCGTTTCTATCTCACCCTGATTAATACAATGTGTGAAGGACTTGATAAAGTGTGAACTCAAAACCTGTTTATTACTTGAGTTTGAGTAATATATATCTGTGGTGTCATCGTTGTATTCATTGATGTGCATTTCTGTCAAAGTCACTTTGATATTCGTATTTCGTTCCGAGTTTATATGCTTTTTCGCCAATGTGATAGGTTCCGAGTCGTACCTTGTTGTTGATTTCTATTCTTGATGGTTTAAATGAATATTTATAAAAACCGGTGTTGAGTTAATGACATATACATTTATAGCACTTTGTCTAACTTGAATCATGTGTTCACTGAGTTCTGTTTTTGATAGCCTAAACAAACATGCTTGCTAAATGCTAACCGTGTCGAGATAATGTTAGAACAAGTTAAAACACCTTCGTTAATATGAACAATGTGTTACTGAATTGTTCCACCTGTTACAGTGCCTATTTCACAAAAGTTTGAAAAGAGACTCACGATTATTTTAAGTCTAATCTTCACTGTAAAATTTTGGGGTCTAAATCCAAGTACTTCAACCTAATTGCTAGTGGTCAAGTTTTTCATTATAAACCTTACTTGGAGATTAAATTATCATTTGGAATTTTTACCGAGACCACTTTGAAAAGTTTGGATAATGTTGGAACTTGGTTTGCTCGAAATTATGATTTGAAATTCGTTTTCTCAATTGAACCTTTTTCAAAGTCAAATCTGTCAGTTCATGAAAATGATTTTGCAAAATCACCGTTACATCTAGAACTTGAAAATAGTTTTAACTAGAAAGTTTTAGAGGGTTGTCTTCCAAATCTAACCCCACTGATTTTATACCATTTTGAGCACGATTATTTAATTATGATTTTCTATCATGGCTGCAATGTTCTGAAAACATGTAAATCCATTGAATGATCATTGTTTCGTCTTGTTCAAGTGAATGCACTAATTTGAAAGTGTCTACCTTATCGTATGATGCAATAGAATTAGACTTATATGTTAATGATGAATTCAGAGTAAATTCGGGCCACGAGAGGTCATACTGGTTCATGTTGCATAATTGCCTTAACGTGGATCTTATGGATCAAATGTGTTTTTGTCTGATAAATCAATCATGGTCATGAGTTGCTTATGTGATAAAGAACATCGACGCACGTATCCAATAAGTGGAGTCGTTCCAATGAGAAGTCAAGAAAGATCGGGTCATCAAACAACGAACGCGTACTCAACTTATGTACCATTAAACTTGACATCAATCATATTAATTTTAGTCATAATAATGTAAAGAATTTGGACATGTTTGGTGAACAAGTCAAATGATGGTTTAATCCTGCACGTCGCTGATGAGTTTTTCATCCATACGTGTTGGTTGATGAGCAATGTATCTCTAGAGGAATGAACGTTTATAATGTCTACGCGTTGATTGTTGGTCTTAAGTTGTGTATGAGTGTCTAAATTTCAAACTTATACAATGCTAAGACATGATGAACTACTTGACCAGTTGTTGGAGTCCTGATAAAAATATCTCATCGTCGCCTGTCTCAAAGTTTGAAATTATTAACATGGTCATCTAACAGTGTCCAGACGTGTTACTATTTTGCCATGATGATTATATTACTTGCCTAAATGTTTTCTCGCACGTATGCGTACATGTGAGTCTGATCCTACTAACGATACAGCTATGTCAATGAGTTACCATAATTTAGATTAGGAATACATGTCTTAAAGGTAAACCGAGTCATGAGATATAATGACGAGATCGGATGTCATGAGAATGTGGTGTCATTTAATGTACTTGTAAGAATGTCGCAATATGGTGGTTAATGAGTATGACGATACGATCAAGAGTAATAATGTAAACATGTGGAAAGAGGGTCACGATATTATCTATTAAGACCCATTATCGAAGAGTAATGAGTATAGTGATGGTACGATGGTATTAATTAACGAATAGTACGGAGTCTAAGGTATATCCGTGAATTCATTGTGTCATCACACACGTTTCAATGGCAGGAGGTCGGGTTATAGTACAAGGTAGTAAGTTAGTAACATCACCATCACGAGTCCAAGAAGCAAAATAGAATGTAACTGATGGGTATCGGGCCCTAAACGTGGGCAAACTGTCTTTATATGAACTAATTGTCTTTTCTACGTGATAGTCGTGGTGTCCATATATTTCTGAGTGTCTCAGAATGAGGGTTCACGCAATTATGTAGAGTTACAAGTGTATTAGATGTGACATGCCAGCTTGTGAATTGAATCATGACAAGTATAATGAGTATAAACACCGTGGTACTAATAAGCCGTCTGTTTATTAGCTTAAAGTAGTTGGAAGTATGACATATGAGAATGAGTATGCAAATAGTATGTCGGTATTCATGTTGTACCATGAACAATCTATGTGATGATGTCTACACTTGTTAGTAAAAAGAGCATTTATGTTGTGATATGTGGATGAATGTTGGGTAGAACCCCTCGCGATTAGTTGATGGGTGAGTAAGTTTGGAACTCTAGATGAAACATGAATGACCTTTTGTAGTAGGCTTGGTGCTATGTATATGAGAAATATGTTGAAAGTTTTTATGATGGATCGCACGAGCCGATTACAGATACTAGTACCAACCTACTCACCCTGGTCAGTGCTTGCAAGTATCTTCATTTTTTTTAAACTTTACAGTGGTGTCCTATGATAATGGAATAGCATTTTATATAGTAGGGTCGAGGAAAGAGTGATCTCGTTAGTGTCAAGATAGTGTCGGCATATATAAGATGTGTTGGGTAGCATGAGTATAGGATTTGTGAACTTCGGGACGAAGTTCCTTATAAGGAGGGTAGAGTGTGACACCCCGTTATGCTTATCCACGTTACTTTACTTCTGCTAGTTTACTAATTGGGTGATCGGTCAGTTAGTGATTAGTTGGTCGGTTAGGCCGGTATAGTTAGTCGCTCCATAGCAGAAGGTGAACTTCGGGACGAAGTTCCTTATAAGGAGGGTAGATTGTAATACTCGTCATGTATTACTCGTACTTTCTATATAAATTAGGTCTCTATAATGGGTAGTAGTATATATAAGTAATTAACCCACCCAGTTCACCTAGTTTAACCCATTTCTTATATAGTGGAATACTCGAACTACCCATCCTAGTACAACTATTTCTAATATTATACTAGTAATAACCATTTCGTATTAATACCCATTTTACTAGTTATATTCATTTGTTTCTTTTAATACCTAATTGTAACCTAACCGGCCGCACTCACCTTGATGTCCCCTTATTCCTTTTACTTTCCACGCACACATAATCCTATTTCTTTATACCGCCATTATTCATCTACGCCGCACACAACCTCCATCATGGACCTCCTACGTCCTCCATTGTGGTGCCCCTCCATTATTAAACACCACCACTGTGACCTATTTCTTATGGGTTCTTATTGTCAGCCACCATAGTCGGGCATTCGTGGTTATTCCATGTTGTCAACTGTCCTTCTCAGACCTCGATAATTTCCGTTATAATTATGTTAGGTATGTCAACATCTTATTCTCCCGTTTCAACATTATTAGTTGTAATTCGATGTCGTATAAGAAGGGTCACGGCCATTGTAGGGTCTTGTCGGGGTTAAAGTGGTGTCGTGGGTGGTGGTTAGGGTCGGTGTAGGTTGTGTCCCGTGAGGCTGCTGTTGCTGTTGTGCGTTATTGTGTTATAAACGGTTGTTGGGGTCGGGATTGCGGTTGTGTCGAATTGTTTTCTGTTGTAGTGTTATTGTTGTTGCCGTTGTGTTAGTTAGTGTCGTGGTCAGGTTGTTGTCATGGGATTGGAGTTGGAGTGCGAGGTGATGGGCCTACTGTTGATTGTGTCGATGTCGGCTGTAGTTGGGGCTAGTGAGTCGTTACATAATGCTATTGTTAATGTCGTATATTGCTACGGAGTATTTGCTATTGTGTCTAGTTAACACTAGAAACAACGAACCACGTCTACATTATATGGAACTGCGGTCGGTTAATGTGGTTAGGACTTAGAAGGATGTATTTTATATAGAACGGTGGCAGCCTTAGTTTATAATCCAACTATGTTTAGTCCGACTCAGTTTATAATCTAATTAGCTCGGTTTGATCTCATTTTATCATTAGTTAGGTCGGGTCAGTTTCATTTTATAACTTAGTTACGTTAGGGTCGATATTGATTTAATTATATAATATTTTATTAGGTTTGGACTATGTAGAATTTCCGTGCTACTTTGTGCTGCCGATGCGGTGATGACTTGCTGACTAGGTAAGGTTTTCCTTACTTAGAATATGTTAATATTATGATGCACATATGAGTTATGAGTACGATGTGACATCGTGCTAATGAGAATAATGTTGAATAATGATGGGAGAATGATTGATGAATATTTATATATTGGAGTTGGTGAGGCTAGCTTTAGACCTAGCCGGGACCCTTGATCGCGGTCCCCTCCCTGATTTCTCCTCGCGGGTTGTTGAACCTGCGGGGGGTGTGCACACTCGGAATGAAAGGGCCTGCCAGAAGAGTTGAGATGAGATTATTGATTGGTACCGATGTTGGTACTGAGAATATTGAGATGGAGATGATATTGATGATTGGTACCGATGATGGTACCAAGACGATTGAGACTGAATGTTTTATATTATGTACTTGTGTTATGATGTTAGCATATTCTAACCGTATTCTCTGTTTAAATTGTCACCCTATTTTATTGGGGACCTGCGACGATCCAATTGACATTTCTGGTCTTTTGGGGAGCAGTGCTAGTGTGCAGGTTGATGATATGTGATGATTTTATTCTGGTTGACTGTACGGGATGGGTCTGCGCTGTCACTGACCACGTTTATAGGTAGTAGTCATATTAGTTGTGCTTCCGCTGCTGTAATTGTGTAACAGTGTTCTGTAGATACGAGATTGTAACAATTCATTGTTTAGTTTTAAATGGTTGGTTTCGGAATTGTATTGTAATGGTCTACTACCTCGGGTAATACCGAGATGGTAACACCTTTATTTACTTGGAAATGTCTTGATAAGGCTTCTGGGTAAATGGGGGTGTTACAGAAACAGAGAATAAACGGAGAAAAACGGAGGCAGAGAACAAGAGCAGCGACAGCAACAGCGGTAAGCCTTGTGACAGAACACAACAAACACAGACGGAACAAACAGAGAAACGAACAGCAAGGAGAGAGCGGTGATGGAGGCTGACAATGGCGTGACTAAAAAAAAAGAGGAAGAGGAGATGAATTATAAGAATGAAACGGTGGAGATATGAGGGGTGAAATGAATGAAACAGTAACGGGGGGTTGAATGAAATGGATGAAGGGAGAGTTGAAATGAAACGGTTAACCAAAAAGATTGATAAGGGGTAAGAAAGAGGTGGAAAGGTGGGGAGACCAAAAGAAAAATAAAGGGGATGAATTAATTTGATGAAGTGGGTTGAATGTGGGATTAGGACAACCAATTAATCGAAAAGGAACAAGTAGAAGACGGTTTCCGAGCAATACGTTGACTAACCCATGAAATCGAATTAAAATCGAGTTAATAAAAAAATAATAATAGAAGTGACTAATAAAATTAGTAGATAAACGTTTCTCGAGATATAAATAATTATTCGAGACGAAAACGAATCTTATAGAAACAAATAATTAGACGATGAAATAATATTTCCCGATAAATAATAAATTTTCGATAAAACGAATTCAATTGATTTCTCGAGGAAATGAAATAAATGTTTTGACGAAATTTAAAATAAATGAACTTCGAGCCGAAAAATGAAATCCGAGCTTAAATATAAATAAATAAAAGAGTTTAGAATTTAAATCGTCGAAATAGACTTTCGATAAAAATTAAATTAAATGTATAAAATGAATCGGAACAGAAATAAAAATATGTTTTAAATATAAGAAGAGTTTCCGAGACAAATAGAATCTTAGGAGTTTGAAACGATTAAATAATAAATTTACTTTATAATAATTTTAAGAATTACGAGTTAAATTGTAAAAAAAAATAAAAATACGAGCGTAACTTTAATTTAATTTATTTTATAAAATCCGATGTGTTACAATCTTCTCCATTAAAAAGAAGTTTCGTCCTCGTAACTAACAAAAACATAGTAATAGAATGGAAAATAAGGTTATATCACTTGAACAAAATGAGAATGCTTAACTCGCATCACAATCTCGGTTTTCTTTTTTTTAAAGTTTTTACAACTTCAAACGTGATATGAAATCGAAATCGAAGACATAATTTATTTCAAGAAGAGTTGGGCTCAATTCTCAAAGTTTAAAATCATTAAAAACAATAAAATCGCAAGTTAAAAAAAATTATTTTATAAAATAATGACGATTAATAATATTTGTAAACGAACTCGAGGGTGAAAGGTACCCAAATATTTTCAATCCAACAGTAAAACGTTTTGATTAAGAAATTCGTCAATATTTTGTTTTAAAACCAAACAAAAATTTGAGAAATCAAATTTTGTAGTTTGTAAATAAAAATCGAATCAGTCATCAAACATTTCTAATAACAGATTTAAAGTTTATCGACGTTAAAACAAAAATTTAGACATACGAAGTTTTTTGAAAATATGAAATCATTTTACGTAATAATCTTATAAAAATCAAAAATATTTGCAATTATGAAAGTTTTCATAAAAATCTCTATCACGCGAAAATCAAAATTAAAATCTTAAATAATTTCGAAATACTTTAAAATAAATTATTGAGGCCCTTTTTGAAACATGACCAAAATAAAACACAAACGAAATACAAAGTTTTAAAATTTATAACTCAAAATGTTAAAATTTCATGAAAATCAAATTTTGTAGAATAGTCAAACTTTTCATAACATAAGTTCGGCAAAATGATAAACAGATAAAAAGAGTCAAAGTCAACGACGAATCGAAAAAGAAGTTTTTGAACCCGATAAAGAAGTCAAAAGGATTGGCCGAAGGAGAAGTAGCAGGATTAAAGAGAAGCTAAGGGGAGGAACGAAATTGAGAGTCAACGGAGCTCTCAAGAAATTACAGAAGAAGTTAACCATCTCGAGATTCCTAGCACGACTCTCACGACACAGGTTCCTAATTTTCATCAAATATGTTAAGTCTAATATTAGGTGTCAGGTGGTACTACTCAAAAATGTCTTACGTGATTATCCAATCGTTCAAACGACACGATACTAATCCACAATTGTTTTACAATCTGATCTCATCAATTAATATTTCAACGGTCATCAAAACATACCCAAACTCGCAATCCAGCGTTCATAAAGTTTGTACTCGAGGTACACTCCAAATTTCTCGAGTAAGGAACACTAAACAAGATCCACCAATTTAACAATGTTCGGACACAAAATCCTCAAAAATGATCACAAACATATTTATAATGCCACAAGTACAGTAGTTGGGAAAGTACAACAAACCCTCAAACAAGCTCAAACCTATTGGTAATGGCGCAAACACTCACATCTTCAAATACGTTATTCGACTAATGTTTCTGAGAAGTCCATCAAATTTCATATCGTAACAACGAATCCACCAAAATATTTATTAACTCAACGAAGCTACAATCTCGTTGGTCTAAGAGTTCTGAACTATAAATCCATCAAGATGATTCGCATTAAGTATTCCTCAAAACAACGCGATAAATCCAACCTTTAATTGTGCAATATATTTCTCTTTTTCAACAACTTATCCAAGTCAGACCACTCAACCCCAAAGTTCATAGGTTACAACCTTAAACAACGATCAACGACCAAATCCATAAGAAAATGCACGGTAATCTATGTCAACCAAAATTTCTAATGACATTAATGAAAACCTTTAATGGTACCACACCACTCAGCCTAACACTTTAAACAATACTCTTTGATCCCGAATATTCGCGGTGCATTCATCAAATGAGCATTAGGTAAGAATCCCAAGGTAATATTATCCGTTACACTAGATACATTAGATATGATATACTCTTACTACTCCAAAATATATTCAACTCTAAGTACTCCAAAATAACCAAAGTAACCTATAACCCAAGGTCCAAAATCTTAAGTACCAACCTAATTCCATCAAGCAACAATTTGTCATTCAAATCAATCAATGATTTCTTACTTGCTTATAGGATAGGGTAGACTCACAATCCTCAAAACCAGGTAACAAAGGGTTTATTAAATCTCGAACATCTTTTCACGGTGTTCACTGAGACGGAATTCAGTCAAACCAAGAATCTCAAAAGGAAAGATGGTAAGCATGAGAAATAAATCAAAGATTCGTCACAAGAATGAAGACGAGAATTAATAAGAGAAGGATTGGAAAAGGCAGAAGCAGGAAGAAAAGAATCAATGATTCAAGATGATAAAGACCTAAAACGGGAAGGGAAAGTTTACACCTCTAAGGTTCACGAGGGAACCGAATGAATTACTTCATCTTCTTGTAGAGGAACGAGCACACAAGTCTAGGGTCGCTCCATCTTGATCTACTGCAACATCATGGAACAAGAATCTACTCTTGATCATCTAACCTGTAGCTTGAGCAAACTAAATCTGGGCTGAAAGGTCACCATTGTATCTTCCTTGTAGCACAAAGTTGTCCACCCGAATCAACAAGCATCGAGAGTTCTAAGCAGGTCTTGTCCCGATCAGGAGTAGCATCTCGTCAGCATCTTTTTCATTCATCTTCTTCCAGACAAAAGCAACAAATATTCAATGCTAATCATTGAGTTACAAGAACATATAAACCTAACAGTTAAGTCCTTATTTTGTTTCTACCCATCTCTCACTAATTTTTTTTTTGTTCAAATCATTTACTGGTATTTTTCCTAGAATCAGGTGTAAGCGTCGGGAGCAACAATGCTCTGATACCAACTGTAATCCCCTAGAAATTCTAACGCAATACAGTGGCGGAAACACTGTAGAGTTGGGATTAAAACACACTGACAAACTATATCTTAATAAAAGAAATGGTAAGTCAATACAAAGGCCTCTTTTTACAAAAGGGCTAAAGAGAAAATTCATCAAATGGGTTATACAAATCCATAAATTAAATAAATGAAGAAAGAGTAGGATCCACGCTACTCGCTAGCTCACACCCAAAACCTAGCAGCAAATATCTGTCATGTTATAAACATAACAGCCACGTCAGTGGGGAGTAACTCGGACGTTCTAGCTCCCATCCATATTATATCATATGGAAAAAATAATAGTATTACTATATCAAATTAATTAAAATGAGAAAACATTAAAACGATATAATAAAAATAAGTTTTCAGCGAAACTTAAAGCATTTGCAAACCTGCAAGTCAATATCAATCGATAATAATAATATTCAAAAATGGCGTTATGGAAATCAAGCAGTGCAACGGAATAGACTTTCACTAGGATAATACTCAAACTAGCTTCGAGAACTTAGTCAAAACAAATTAGACTTCGGTCTCTAACTAGGCAACTCAACTATAACAGGACTGCGTGCAGCGAGGTCCTGGCTTAAGTAATGCACACCCCTCCTGGATACAAACCATATCCAGTTCAACCCGACGCGACTTACACGATGCGATATCTAAGTTTAAGGTCAAAATATACACACTCCTGAACACAAACCATGCTCAGTTCAACGACCAATGCGTCTCAACATAGACACACCAGCTTTATAGTTGATGGCAAAACGTATACCCTAGACTGTATTACTCTACCCATACACTTGTCCTCATTCCATAACTCCAAAACAGTCATTATCGATGTTCAAAAGATAAACATAATCAATATAGATAATATGAGGATAAAAGGAATAACATTTTATATAAAAATGGAAACTTTCTATAAATAGAAAGTTACTAATTTTAGAAACTTACTTAAAAAAGAAATATTACTCTAGAAGATACGTAAGTTATTAAATTATGTGAAATGCATTAAAAATAGCATTTCTAACAAAATTAACATTTTATTATTATCGTCGTTATCATAACTTTATTATATTTCTAAATTCGTTACTCAAAATATAAATAAAATATAATAAGTCATTATATAGTATTTTATAAATAATTTAGGAAATCGAGTTAAAACAATAAATCTTACAAAAGAGATATTTTAAGAAAAACGACACCAAAATTAATTGAGTCAACGAGTTTTATAAATGAAATGATTTTTATAAAGGTTTCAAATTATCTTTAAGAAATAGCTTTGATTTACAAATAATACAAATTTTAATAAAAATAGTCAATCGGAAACAAATAGGAAATTATTAGAGAAAATAGTCTCGACTAAAATGTATTTAAAACTAAATCGACTATTTTCTCATTTATTAGTATAAATCGTAAAACGAAAATTTATTTATTAAACAAGTATACAAATCTTGATTATAATATGAAAATACGATTTTGAGTTAAAAATTAGAAATTAACGAAATATGACGAAAATATGAAATCGACGTTATTTAGTTACTAGTGTCACGATAACCAACAAAATATTATGACGATCGTAAATAATAAAATTACTAACGATTTATAAAACGATATCGAAAGTCGTAAAATTATTTATAAGGCATACGATTTAAAAAAAAAATATATATATAATATTGTAGCGAATAATGAATAGCTAAAATTGGAAAACCAAAGTTAAAATATTTACTACATACTACTACTCAAACATACGATATAAAATCGAGTAACGTCCTAAAGTTACCTCGAGTTGAAACCCGCACCAATCACGTACTTGACTCCTCGAATGGTCCAAGCTCCGTGACTTCAATATTAACGTCTTTAAGCTCCGAGTTGTAGAACCGACAGCCTCAAAAAAAAGGTGCTCCACCAAATAATCGAGAAGATAAAACAAAATAATGAGACAAGGGTAGTCGGCACAAGACGAAAAGGGAATTGACGTGTCAAATAGAAACCCGAAGGTTGAACTTAATAGAGTAGAGTACGACAAAGGAGGGATGACACAGCAACCATGACGAGATGAAACCGACAAGAATCAATAACGAACAGCAGAAGGTTGAGCAGTGCGGAAATTCCCATAACCGTAGCAGTAGTTCGGAAGCAAAAATCACGAATAGGACAGGAGGACAACCGGGATAGCAACATCATCAAACAGTAGAAGTAACGACCCACAAACAGGGCAATAGCATCGACGGAAAAATGAAGTGGAAGATGAGCATAACGACAAAACAGCAGTAGAGGACGAAATAAACAGCAACAGCGGTAGAACAACAGAACGAGCAGATCAACAGGGGAACGAGACAAAAGGAAAAGAACGGGATTACCTTTCTGAATTAGACGACACCAGAACCGACATCGGAGCCGAGAAAAACAGCAGCAACACGACAGTGACAACAATAGAAGAAGAAGAAGAAGCAAAGGAAAAGAACGAGATGAAAAAGACAGCAACTGCAACAACAATAGAAACATCAACGTGACATGACAGCAGCAGAAAAATGTATCGGCAACATAGAAACCAAGTAGCAACAGTAGCGAGGAAAACAAAGAACAAAATTAAAGCGGAACAAAAGGAAGAAAAACAGAAGGAATCAGCAGATGAAAGCATAAAATGGCGAGAAGTAAATAGTCACCTTACGACACCAAAGTCGGAGTCAGAAACAGAGCATAAACGGAGGAAAACGGAGACAGAGAACAAGAGCAGCGGCAGCAGCAGCATAACAGCAACAGCGGTAAGCGTTGTGACAGAACGCAGCAAACACAGACGGAACAAACATAGAAACGAACATCAAGGAGAGAGCGGTGATGGAGGCTGACAATGGCATGACTAAAAAAAGAGAGGAAGAGGAAATGAATTATAAGAATGAAACGGTGGAGATATGAGGGGTGAAATGAATGAAACAGTAAAGGGGGGTTGAATGAAATGGATGAAGGGAGAGTTGAATTGAAACGGTTAAACAAAAAGATTGATAAGGGGTAAGCAAGAGGTGGAAAGGTGGGGAGACCAAAAGAAAAATAAAGGGGATGAATTAATTTGATGAAGTGGGTTGAATGTGGGATTAGGACAACCGATTAATCGAATAGGAACAAGTAGAAGACGGTTTCCGAGCAATACGTTGACTAACCCATGAAATCGAATTAAAATCGAGTTAATAAAAAAAAATAATAGAAGTGACTAATAAAATTAGTAGATAAACGTTTTTCGAGATATAAATAATTATTCGAGACGAAAACGAATCTTATAGAAACAAATAATTAGACGATCAAATAATATTTCCCGATAAATAATAAATTTTCGATAAAATGAATTCAATTGATTTCTTGAGGAAAGGAAATAAATGTTTTGACGAAATTTAAAATAAATGAACTTCAAGCCGAAAAATGAAATCAGAGCTTAAATATAAATAAATAAAAGAATTTAGAATTTAAATCGTCGAAATAGACTTTCGATAAAAATTAAATTAAATGTATAAAATGAATCGGAACAGAAATAAAAATATGTTTTAAATATAAGAAGAGTTTACGAGACAAATAGAATTTTAGGAGTTTGAAACGATTAAATAATAAATTCACTTTATAATAATTTTAAGAATTACGAGTTAAATTGTAAACAAAATAAAAATACGAACATAACTTTAATTTAATTTATTTTATAAAATCAGGGGTGTTACATTCAAGATTGGTACGAAACTCGTTGACGCTAAACCGAACATCACATAAGCCGTAAGGATTAGTAACGATGTCGTAACGAGGAAGGAATTAATTTCGTCCAAATCCGATTCAAAACAATCTTATAACACCTTTTTCCAAATTTTCGATACTGGTCTCATAATCACAAAATACATATTACGAGTACCGAAAACCGAGCCGAATATAAATTATGCCATATTTATATTCTAGTCGGATGACTATCGATTTTAAACCAATTACAAATTTCGTAATAGCCACCCTTTACGAAATTGAGCAGCAGCTCAAACAGGGGGCACTCGACCGAGTGCCATAGCCCACTCGATCGAGTGACACCCCAAAAACGAGGCAGGAGGGCCTGTACAGGGTCACTCGACCGAGTCCCTCCTATGACTCGATCGAGTGGTCCCTTTTGTTCTAGAAGGTGAACTTCTAAACGTCATTTGGCCTCGTCAAATATTTCACAACTTCGGTCGACACGTGTAAAGTCAATCACGTGCCTATATTTTCAAAACCATGCATTGCATTTTCTAATCCGTTCATTATTCACGTTATTATCACCGTTATTATTTTTGCTATTTCGACTTTGCTCGTTATTTTGTTTTGTCCGGGTTGTAGTTCCGCCCGTGTAGCTTGTAACCTATTTATCCTCTTGCTTTGCTTTTATTTGTTTGCGCTTTACCGTTAACAAAAGAATCTCGCATGCTAAACCACTTCGACGTGAATTAATTGCATTAAAATGACGTAGCAACTTATTCAATTTTTGTATCGTAAAACGTTGCTTGCATAACATCTCACCGAATCACTAACGCGCGTATTAAAAATTCGAACGATATCTTAGTAGAGGCCGCTAAGTGCGGGCGGGGTTGGGTGTCCTTCGTGGGCTTCCCAACACGTACCTTTACTCCTTACTCAGAACCTCGGTTTTCGGATGTCCGAAATCGTTGGCGCACGATAGTCAACCGATATACGATACCCGAAAACTCGGAATCGGTATCCGGGCCCGAACTCCCACAAAGTTCGGTGGCGACTCTAACTTCTTAAATTTCAACCCGAGAACTATCTCACATGAGAAACATTTCGCCGCCCAAACACGCGCGTGGCTGCGTCGGGGTAGACCTATGTCATGTTCACAGTAATTTATAAGTTTTTGTCTATTTAAAAAGAATTAATTGATACATGATTAAAATAAAATATTTTGTAGGATACTAATTTACTCTATTAATATAATATATAAACAAATGTAAAATACTAAAGAAAGACCAAAATTACAATTACATAAAAGGGTAAATTAAAAATTACCCTTTTAAAATACCAATTTTAAAATTTACTCCCTTTTGAAATTTTTATTAAAAATAACTCTCAAAATCTATCAAAAGTTCAAAAATTACTCCAAAATATAATTTTTGGACGAAAATGCCCCTAACTTTTTTATGTCATATTACTTCACCTCACCCTCTAGCCAAGGGCATTTTCGCCCTAAAAATAAATTTGAGATCAACTTTTAAACTTTTGATAGATTTTGGGTGTTATTCTTAACAAAAATTTTAAAAGGGAGTAAATTTTAAAATTGGTATTTTAAAAGTAAGTAATTTTTAATTTACTCTATATAAAATACATACAAAACATAAAGTACATAGAATAAAAGTTCTTTTATTCATTTTCTCAATTTCTCATATAAACAGAAATATAAAGGTGATAAATAAATAAATTAAACAAGTGATAATTTAGTCAAGTTGAATTTAGTCATAAATTAATATATAACACAAATAAAATATAACGTAACATTTATATATATATATATATATATATATATATATTGAGAGAGAGAGAGAGAGAGAGAAAGTAAGGATCAGGTAAGTCCTCTTTTCATCTTTGAGTCCGTAAGTCCTAATTACAACCATTGATTTAGAGGGAGATGGATGGTGGTGATTGATTTGAGTAATAAAAGAAGTAACTGACATATATGGTAAAAATATATGAAATCTCTCTCTCTTCCCTTAATTCTCTCTACTGAATCTTCCTCTCTCTTCTCATACACATTACTTCACAATTAAGAAATTTTCATTCAAAACTCACCGGTCCAACTACTGTACAACCTTTCACCCTTCATCTTCATAATTATTCCTCTTCATAATTTTTAATCATCATATTCAACAATCGTCATCTTCATAAGCTTCAAAATTTCTTCCTCACAAGCTTCGAAATTCAAAAATTGTTACAGTCATATTCAGTTCAATCCGTTCAACTGTACTCAAGGTACGCTTCGATCATCTTTCTATGATTAGGGTTTACAAATTCTTAAGAGTTTTAACCTTTTTCAGTGCTAATTAGTGATTGTATATTGTCATCTGGGCATTTGACTTACATTGAATTTGATTCAATTAATTATTCATCTGTTATTCTGCAATTCAGAATTTGCGTAACATGGATTTTGCGTGACATGGAGTTTGCTGGTTGATGGATAACGTAGACAAGTATGTGGAAGCGAAGCAAAAAATCATTGACGGTCCCAAGAGCAAGTCAACCGAGGGTCGAAAAAATTAATGTCTCTAATGAATTATGTCTATCGTTTTTCTAATTACGAATATTGCTTTGTATCCTTTTGATACTTTTTATATCCATTCGTATTTTGATTATCACTAATGAAATAACGCTTTTAAATTCTGTTACACTGACTAAGTGTTCATGTTACTCTAATGAACGACTGGTGTTACTATGAGAGTGAATGATGTTAACCTACGATACAAATCTGGTCTCATAATCAGTGTGTTACAGCGACACATTGTAGTTGTTACTTTAACGATTAAATGATGTTACTCTAAGTGATGAATGATGGTATTTTCATAATGGTGGTTAAACAATGTTGTTTTCATCAGTTACTCTGACGCATTATTATATATGTTACTTCAAGGAACGAATGTTGTTACTTTGATAATAAATGGTTCTAACCAAAGAAAGAAGGTTGTTAACCCGCATTACAAAGTTGGTTTCATCATCAATATGTGTTACTCTAACGTAGTGTAGCTGTTACTTTAACGAACAAATAATGTTACTATAAGGAATGGTTGTGGTTAATCTAAGAATGAATGATAAACAATGCTAATATCCTCAGTTAATTTTATGCATTATATATATCTGTTACTTTAAGGAACGAATGGTGTTACTCCAATACATATGAGATGTTACTCTAACCAACAACACATGTATTAAATAAATATAGAGTTAACTGCAACGTTGCACATCATTATGTGTAAAAAATATGTAAAAAAATCAGTTATTCTTGTAAACCCACAAAAAAAACAACTTCGAATTTGCAAGCCAGCGCGTAGATTTTATAAAATTCCACCGCCTCATCGATTGTTCCGAATACTTGCCCCATATACGAAGTGAATGCCTCACCCACATCTCTGCACCATTCTTGTGCATTCACTTCTTTGCCAATGCTACCTGCAAAAAAATAAACAACGTTACGCCCATGGAACATATGTGTTACTTTAACTCATAAGTTGTGTTACTCTAACTCGTAAAGCAAGTTACTTCAACATTAGCGCCAAAAACCTTTTTCAATGTTCAGTGTGTGTCACTCTAATTAAAATAAGGTGTTACTGTAACTTAGAACGTATGTTACTTCAATGTCGTGTCTGCTTAATCTATGATTAATCAAATCAAAAAATCATTGATATGAATCTATGATTAATCAAATGAATAAAATTCCACCTTTTCCAGTGTTGTCCTGTGCATTTGCATCTTTGTCAATTCCACCTACACAAAATTAAACAACGTTACGCTCCTGCAACCAATGTGTTACTTCAACTCATAAGTTGAGTTACTCTAACTCGTACAGTTCGTTATTCTAACATCATCGTCAAAAACCTTTTCTTAACGTTCAGTGTGTGTTACTCTAATTAAAATTAAGTGTTATTGTAACTTAGAACGTATGTTACTTCAACGCCGTATCTGGTTTAATAGACAACAAAACAATAGTATCAGTGGAGATTACGGAAAACCTAAATAACAAACATAAAACTCTGGAATCTATACTAACAAGAGACCAATTAACCACTGATACAAATCTATGATGAATGAAACGACCATGAAAACAATATCAACATAAAAATTGACGCAAAACATGAACGCAAATTGACGCAAATTAATCAAGCTGATGAATAAAAATTGACGCAAAACATGAAAGCAATATCGAAACTCACCATTGTTATACTCGATGAATTGTTTATCAACAGTTGATGAAGATGTCACGATCATTGAATTCATAGTAACGGGATTTCGAGCACAGATTTGATTGAATGAATGAATGAACGTGATGATGAGAGCGATTTTTTTAAAGTTTTGATGAACGTGTAACGTGAATGAATGAATGAATGAATGGGAATGAACGTGATTATGGGAGTTATTGTTTCCTAAAATCATGAGAGTTATTTTAGGATGCTAAATCTCTCTCTCTCTCTTTTAATACAAATATTAGGATGCATCTTGTCCATCCATCTTCATCCCATCCATTGGATGGGATGAGGACTTAGGGACACATATATAGAGAAGGAATCATAAGTGCCTTACTCTCTCTCTCTCTCTCTCTCTATATATATATATATAGATATAGATATATAAGTAATTTAATCATACAAATAACCCTAAATATTTAAGGATTTTTATCAAACTCATCCATCTTCAGTGAAATTTATGACCATCTTCATGGATTAAACAGATGGGTTATGTAATGATCGGGTGACAATACACTTTCCGTCTTATTCATTTGTTTATGTTTTATATTATTTGCGTGTAATATTTTAATAAAGGTAATAACAAATGACAGAGACGAAGGAAGAATGTTTTATTTCATTAAAAATAAAATTAGCTAAGTTACTTAGTTAATTATTTCTAACTAAATATTTATTTTGAGAGTAGAGGATTAACAATGATTGAATATTTTTAGTTATGAAATATTAAAACAATGAGATACGAATAATTCTAGCAAAAACATCATAAAAAACACAAAGGATTTTTTCAATATTTCTTCTCGAAGTATACAAATTCATGTTTACGAAAGATATATTCATCTTAATCCTATATCGGGGTGAATGGGATGAATAGGATAAAAATGTATGAATAAATATTGAGCGTATTTCATACTTCCATCTGGATCTCACAACGCTGGCCCTATCTGATAAAGCTGACCCGAGACATGAAAGTGACCAGAAATTGCTTGACTGGAGTATGACTTGAATCCAACCCACCTGAAATGAATGATACTAAATAATAGTATTAATATTATGTACATAAAAAATACTGCAAATGATTAATAAGTTTAAATGTTTCCTAATAAAATCAATAATTTTGCAAAATACTTAGTTATTGATATGAGTATATTCAAAGTGTTAATGACCCAATCCAAATTACTCATATCTGAAAAGGACCCAACCCAAATGACTCGTACCCGGAAAATGGCCCAACTCAAAGCGACCCAACTAATATCCGAAACTGGTCTCCAATCCAAATCACCCCACCCAACCCAACTCAACCAAAAATGACCGACTTATTGACCCAATCCAATCCGATTGACCCATCTTTCACCTCTTAGTTTTAACTAACAAAGATATAGTTGTCATAAAGGAAGCATATCGTGAGGAAAAATATCATTAATGCCTTTGCAAAGTACATTTACTCTAACGAAGTTAATTCATAGAGGGTACACAATTTGGATACATATCCCACGATCCTACCATTAATTAGCATCCTCTCGATTATTTACTCATCATTCTCAACGCACAGTCTATCAATATCTGGTAAGCAAGCAAAAACTAAGCAGAGTAGAATGAAAAATACTACTTTTCATAAAAATTAATCTTCCAGTTTTGTTTGCAACACCTTGGTCGACAATTTGATCCGAAGAGAGGCGAACACTGCGATACGAAACTTAAGTTTTTCCATTAATCATCCAATTTTTCAAAAAATAGTACTCCAAAAAAAGACACAAACTACTTACTTTAAATGATAAAGTTAATAATCTACAATCTACGATAGAAATAACAATAAAAAGCCCTAATTATTTGCATCTTTTCATCAGACTCATCAAATGCAGTCAAACCAAATACACTCGGATACTGCCTCTCTTTGCACCCCTTTATTCCTCTCTTACATGTTAGATCTAATGAGGGTAATACTGCACTAACTTTTATTTTTCAGAGGCATTGTCTCTATGCGAAACTGTATTCCTTGTGAATGCTTACCATGATTTGTCTCTTACACGATGTGTCTCCTGATGTGCACACCTGTGCATCCTCACCATGAAGTCATGAATCCTTATCGTGTCGGTGCACATCACACTTCTAAAACTACAAAGATAAAACACTCCCAAGAGAAAAATGACTGTCTGAGCCCATTCCGAAAATGATTAAATGAGTTACATGTCAAAGAGATTTAATGTCTAGAGACAGACCAACCGACATACTAAATTCTCTGCACCAGAAAGAATTCCTCTTTTAGAATTAACCGCAAGTTCCACATTGCTTATCTGTACCAAGCAAGCAACAAAAAATGTAAGTTATGTCTATTTACTTAACAAAAAATATAAGCATTTCAACCCAAGGATAAGCAAAAACTTGTTAGCATACCTGGCTACTAACCAACAATATTATTGTAGCTTCATTCACACTGGCAAGGACGTGCCCACGTCTATTAACGCTGTTAGGAGGCTTACTGATTGCAACAGTGAAATTACTGGTTGAGTTTCGTAGGTATTGGAGTGGTTGAGTTTCAGCAGACCTACCTTGATGCGTTATTGCTACTGTCGTGTGTGCTGATGCTTTTTGTTACCGCTAATGCTTTTCATCGTTGCTTCGTTTCTGTTCGTATTTGCTATAGTTGCTTTCGTGATGTCTTTATTGATCATGCTATCCTTTGGGTAATGAGTTTGTGTCTCCTTCGTCTTCTCAGTTTTCGGTCATTGACTTTGCTCTATGTCTCAATTTTGTTACTGTTGTGCCATTCTGTTTTCTTGCTTATTTAGTCCGTTGTTTTGTAATCAAGTTCATCCTTCGTATTTCTATTTGACACATTAATCCTCTTTTGGTCTTGTGTCGAATACCTTGTCTGATTCTTTTGTTTTGTCAACTAGATTTTTCGTGGTGAAGCATGCTTAAAAGATTATCGGTTCTACAGCTTGAAGCTTAAAGGCGTTATTATTGAAGTTTTTGAGCTTGGATTATACATGTAGTACAAGTTTTTTTTGGTAAAGGGTAAGCAATTATATATATGTGAAAAATGAACAAAAAAATGACTACATCAGGTTTTGCAGCCATCGAGCGTCTTTAACACTAATCGGGTATTTGATCTTACACATAATTCTACTTCTAACATCCAATTTAATCATTTTAGCAATGTTCTCCGGCCGCTGAACTAGGCCTTCTATTCTACACACATTTCGATGCCTCCATATGTGATAAATAGTCGAATTAATCACAGCCCGAAGAACATTACATTGAAATTTAGAGCACCGCATTTTCGTCGCCCAAGCCAGGCTCCCGATACTCGGTATCCGCTTCCTCGTCCAATCACTCAAAAAATCAATAATCCGCAGGCTCCAACAACATCCAAAGAAAAGATGTTCAAGAGTCTCAGCCTGCGCATCACAAAAAAAACAAAGGTCTGAATCTGCCACTCCAAACCTCAAAAGTTTCAATCTCGTGTTTAGAGCCCCCCTAAACACAAGCCAAGAAATAAAGCTGTGTTTCGGAAGACTCCAACCACTCCAGACAAGTCGACTCCAAGAAACCTTCGGGGCACGATCGCGAAGCTTCTCGTATGCCCTGGAGATTGAAAACGTAGAAAAAGAGCCATGCCATAAATCGTTCTCAAACATATCCTTGATCTTTTTCTTAGTATGACAAATCTTCCTCCACGCCCACGTGACATCAGTATGAGGCTGATAGTCATGCCATGAAGTACCCTTCAAATATATGCTATTCACCCATCAGACCCACGAAGCCAGTTTCGCCACAGCTGCCTCGTTCCAAATCGTCAGGTCTCGTAGCCCTAAACCCCCCTCATCTTTCGGATGACAAATCTTATCCCAACTCACTAAGGCTCGGGTAGTACAAGTTTATTGAAGGCTTTTACTCAAGGTAAATTTAGGACGTTACTCGGTATTATATTATATGTTGATAAGTAGTGTGTAGTAAATCTTTTACCTTTCATATTTTTTTCTAATTTTTAGCTATGTATTATTTGTTAAAGTATAATTTCAATTCGGGTTACCTATAAGCATTTTATAACTATTCGATATCATTTTATAATTTGTTAGTAATTTTATTATTAATTATCGTTATAATATTTTGTTGGTTATCGTGACACTAGTAACTAAATAATAGCGATTTCATAATTTTGTAATATTTCGTTAAGTTACTATTTTAACTTAAAATCGTATTTTAATACAATAATCTAGATTTGAGGAGTTGTTAATTAAATTAATTTCCTTCTACGACTTATATTAATAAATGAGAAAATAGTCGATTTTGTTTTAAATATATTTTTAGTCGAGACTATTTTCCCTAATAAATTCTCATTTGTCAACGATTGATTATTTTTAGTAAAATCCGTATTATTACTAATAAAATTTATTTGTTAAAAATAATTGGAAAGCTTTGTAAAATCTCATTTCATTTATAAAATCTGTCTACTTAATTGATTTTGATACCATTTTCTTGAAACATCTCTTTTCTAAAATTTATAGTTTTAACTCGATTTTCTAATTATTTATAAAATACTAGTATATATTGACTTATTATATTTTATTTATATTTTAAGTAACGAATTTAGAAATATTCTAAGTCACGATAACGACGATATTAATAAAATGTTAATTTTCTTGGAAATTATATTTTTGATCCGTTTAACTTATTTTAACAAGTTTTGTATTGTCTATAACAATATTTCTATTTTAAGTTTCTAAAATTAGTAACTTCCTATTTATAGAAAGTTTCCCTTTTAATATGAAATGTTAATTTCTTTTATCTTCCTATTATTTATAATGATTTTTTATTTTTGAATATTGATAATGGCTTGGTTTTTTAGTTATGGAATAAGGACAAGTTTGAGGTTTAGTGTAATATATATTCTGGAGTTTACATTTTTGCCATCAACTGTAAGGCTAGTGTGTCAATATGAGGCACATTGGTTGTTGAACCGAACATATATAGTGTTCGGGAGTATGTGTATATTTTCTTAAGCTCGTGCCACGCAGTAAGATGTCGTCGGGTTGAATTGGACATATATGGTGCTCAGGAGGGGTGTACATATTATCTTAAACTAGGACCACACATTTATAAGTCGCTGTCCTATTATGGTTGAGTTGCCTAGATTAGAGAATGAAGTCCGATATGTGTTAAGACTGAAGTTCTCGAAGCTAGTTTTAGTATTCTTCTAGTGAAAGTCTAACCTTCGACACTAATTCTTTCCATAACGCCATTTTGAATATTATTATCATTATCGATTGGTTTTGACTTGCAGGTTGGCAAGTGCTTTAAGTTTCTCTGAAAACTTATTCTTATTATATCGTTTTAATGTTTTCCCTTTTTAATATTTTGATATAGCAATACTATTATTTTCCATATGATATAATATGGTCGGGAGAACGTCCGAGTTACTCCCCACTGATGTGGCTATTATGTTTATAACATGATAGGTATTTGCGGATGTGTTTTTGGGTGTGAGCTAGCGAATAGCGTGGATCCTACTCTTTCTACATTCATGTAATTTATGGATTTGTAAAATCCCTTTTGGAGAATTTTTTTAGCTCTTTTGTAAAAAGTGGCATTTGTATTTGTAACACCCGCTATTTTTCCTAAGCATTTTCATTCTTTCCGTTACGACTCCGTCTTAACTCTGTCACTTTTGGCCTCATATTTCATCATTTTACTAAGCTCTATTTTAATTTTTGAGTTTAATAATTTTTTTTTTAATTTTAAAGATTTAAATTCTTTTTAAATCCATTTATTTGGTTTCTTCGTAAACTAATTTATTTTTCCGCAAGGAATTCTATTTCTCTTCGAATTGACATTTTTAAGCTTGGATTTAAGTTATTCCTTTTCCTAAAAATGTTTGAATACGTTTCTATAATATTTTCAACTAGTAAATATTTTTATTTACAAAAATTTAGTTGTTAATGATTTTTATTACGAAGCTTCGCGAATAATTATTTTCTTACGCGAGGTTTACTCGAATTACTTTGAAATGCCTTTAACTATTTTACGATTATACTTTTTATCAACTTATAAATTATTTGAGACCATTTCCTCACATTTTGGACCGACTAAGCTCTTGGTCACAAGTTTTACTACGTTTTATTTAAACGTTTCATTTTATCACGTTAAAACGTAAACGCAAGATTATTTCATTTCATTCATTTGAGGCAATATTATCGAAACTTTTCATACTCCTTTCTCTTCTCGTTTGGCCGGCCACTTTAACAAGGTTGCACATAGTTTTCATCAAACATTAATCCCATTTATATTTAGGAAATCATCCATTTCCTTACACCACTTTATTCATTCTTCAAGTTAAAAAAAATTCTACCTTCATCCATTTTGGCCGTGGCACTCCCCCCCCCCCCCCTATTCTAGGATTATTTTTGCTTCAATTCTATTCTTAATCGACTCAAATTCATCGTCAAATAATCCTCTTTCCGTTCTCTTCGTTAAGGTATTAATCGACGTTTTTTTCGATCAATATTTACCTTGATTTTTATTAGTTTTCTCATGGTATTTTTCTGCCATGATTTTCGTGTTTGGTAGGATTTTTGGACGACCCCGAAGCCGACGAATATATTATCGATTCAGACTTGGAGTAGAGGTAACGTCGATGTTACTCGGTATTTCATGATTTTAATTGAGTATTTGCATGTATATATTTTTATGTTTTATTTTAGCAATATATGTATGTCATAAAATCTGGAAAATTTTAAAAAGTTGAAAATTTGCATGTTTCGGTATTTTTATCGCTTTTACGAGATTAACGATTAAATCGTCATATTAATTTGTAAAACCATAATATTCGGCCTAAACATGTAATAGATGTTTATATTCTGGAAAAATGTTGTTTTTGATGATTTTTAATAATTTAGTATTTTTCTGATATTTTTGATATCGATTATTGAATTATTACCGTTTACGGGCAAAAACGATTAAAAGCCGATTTTTAGTTCTAGCACTTAAACATTTTATTTTAATCTGATTTTTGACGTGGTGAAACTTTCTGGTGAAATCTAATTTTATGAAGTTTTTCATAATTTTTCGGAATTGTTAAGTGGATGAATTAATTAATCACTTTAAATCATCGTTTATCGTTAAAACCGTGTTTGTTGTTTAAATTCTCGATTTCTGGTCTTTGGTTTAAATCTGGAAAAAATTATGATTCTGATGATTTCATATTAAAATCTAATTTTATGATTTTAGTGCCTTAATAAAATGTTAGGAACGAAAAGTTTTATTAATGGAATCGTTAATTGTGAAAACGGGTTTTAAAGATGGTTTTGACGGGATTTATTAAATCGGGAATTTTTGGAAATCTGAAAAAATGGTAGATTCTGGAAAATCATGATTTTTAGGTTTAATAATAATTTTTAGACATTAATACGTAAATCGTTTTATAATTACTATTCTTAATAATCGTTATTGTCGCGATTAGTCGATTAACGAGAAAACCCTCTAAAAACCGAGTCAAAGTATTCTGGAAAATTTTATTTTCTGAACAAAATGTCCATAAATACATTTTAAATATTTTACGTAATTTTTGTACTATTTATTAAAGTCTTTAATTAATAAGTATTGATTTTCGGACAAATTGTGATTTATCGTTAAAATGCTTCGTCTTACCTGAAAGATTTATTTTTCCAGCTATTTGAAAGTATTTAAATCTGAAACTTTCAGAGTTAAATCATCCCTTAACATACTCTAAATATATTCAATGGTTTAATTAAATAAAAGACGTTAAAAGATTTAATTTGACATTTGCCGTAAAATCCTATATATAATCGTATTGTCAAAACTAATAATAATTAGGGAATTTTAGTTTTGTACATTTTGGAAACACCCTAATTAGTAGTATTTAAAATGTTTAAAACATTTCTAAATCAATTTATAAACACTTGTATGACGTTTCAATAATTTCATAAACCTAAATGTTCTTACTTTATCAATTAATATCGTTAAGGCCGAAAGTATTAGTATTATAAATTTATATCGTTTACTAAAAATGTTGTATTAGTATAAACTAATATTTTCGCTATTTTGATATGATGCTATTTTTAGTAAAGTTTCCTAAAATAGAAGTTTCCTAAAATAGAAAGTTTCCTAAAATCGAAAGTTTCCTTTTTGGAAAGTGGCCATTTTTCCTTTTGTTCTCTTATTATTTATAATGATTATATCTTTTGAATATCGATAATGGCTTGGTTTTGGAGTTATGGAACAAGGATAAGTGTGGGGTTAGAGTAATACAGTCTGGGAAGTACGTTTTTGCCATCAACTATAAAGCCGGTGTGCCCATTTGGGGCACATTTGGTCGTTGAACTGAGCATAGTTTCGCCCAGAAAAGTGTGCATTGTGCCCTTAAGCTAGATATCGCATCTTGTTAGTCGCCGTCAGTTGAACTGGATACATTTGGTATCCAGGAGGGGTGTATAACTTAAACCAGGACCTCGCTGCACGCAGTCCTGTTATAGTTGAGTTGCCTAGTTATAGACTGTATTCTGTTATGAGTTAAGTTTACAGTTCTCGAAGCTAGTTTCCAATATTATTCCTAGTGAAAGTCTAGCCTTGTGCACACTAACCAAATATCCATAACGCCATTTTGATTATTTTATTTATTATCGATATAAATTGGTTTGCAAGCTGGCAAATATTTTTATGTTTCTTCGGAAAACCTTTTGATTATTTTGTTTTACGCTAAAGCTTATTTTAATATGATGTTTTACTGTTTTCCTTTTTACTATTTTTCTATAATAGTAGTTACAGTTTTAAAATCCTGTTATACGGCTGGGAGAACGTTGGCGTTGCTCCCCACTGATTGTGGCTGTTATGTTTTAACATGGCAGGTATACGTGTTCCGGGTGTGGGCTAGCGAGCAGTGTGGATCCTGCTTATTTATTTTTATAATTATGTCCTATGGATTGTTCAAACCCCTTTTGTGGATTGTTTTAAATTTTGGCCATTTTATTTAAGGCCTATTATTTGACTTTACCATTTTAATTTTACTAAGAGATAGTTACAGTGTGTTTTAATCCCGACTATACAGTGTTTCCGCCACTGTATCGCGTTAGATTTTCTAGGGGATTACAGTATTGACTTACAATTTCTTTTAATAAGATATAGTTTGTCAGTGTGTTTTAATCCCAAATCTACGGTGTTTCCGCCACTGTATTGCGTTAGAATTTCTAGGTAGAGGATTACAATGCTTGAGTGAAACACCCCACATTGATTCAAGAAGTCATATTTATGAGCTTAAATGACTAGTGCTTAAAAGGATTAAAAGTACTACTCATATCAACAAAGTACACATTCTTTTTTGGTCATCCATGCAAAAGAACTCCGCAGTTAAGCGTGCTTGGCTGGGAGTAGTCCAAGGATGGGTGACCTCCCGGGAAGGTTTTCAGGATGCGCATGAGTGAGGACAAAATGCGCTGGAAAGAACTCGTGTTGGTTTGTGGGACCAGTACAAAGCCTGGCGAGCTACCGCGACTGACATATCCGCTCCTAGTTTGGGACGGGGTGTTACATTGAGTCTACCTTTGAGTAAATGAAGTTGGGTGAGATGAACCCCTTGTAATAAGTCCTTCTCGGGTAACTTGAGATTTGGTGAGATGAACCCCTTGTAATAAGTCCTTCTCGAGTAACTTGAGATTTGGTGAGATGAACCCCTTGTAATAAGTCCTTCTCGGGTAACTTGAGCTTTGGTGAGACGAACCCCTTGTAATATGCTCCTCTCGGGTGACTTGGTTCTTGATTTAATTCCTTTCGGGTGGCTGTCTGGAATTGTATAAATCCTTTTTGGGTGGCTATCTTGAATTGGATAATTCACTTTCGGGTGGCTGTCTTGAATTGTATAAATCTTTTTCGGGTGGCTGTCGTGATTTGTATTGTGTTTGCGTCTCGATATCATTTCATAAACTCTTAGCGAGCGCTTACTCTTGATGAGCGCGTAACTGTATCAATGGTGCTTTTGCTTTGTGTTTTGTTTTTGTTCATTTTTTGTGTTGATGATGGGTTTGGAGTTTTGGTTAAAGGGTTTTTCTGCTGGGATATAGTTTGGTTGCACGGATTTGTATTTGCTTGGGAAATGGGTTTGTATATCCGTCATTGATATAGGAGCGACTTTGCTTTAATTGATAGGTACCGCTGGGGATTTTTGGTTTGTGTTGCGAGAAGTTCTGCTCTGTATGGGGGTCCGCTGGGGATTTGAAAGATGGTTGTAATTGCTTCGTCTTTACTTGTGAGACTTGAAATATGCGTATTCAGATTCCGGGGAACTATTGAATGTGTTAGGATTTGCTTTAGGCTAGCCATTTAGGCGCGTGCTCTCTTGCATCCTAAAACTGAGGCGCGTGGGTCGTTGCGGCTCGACATTGAGGGGCGAGCCCTGCTACGGCTCAGCTTAAATGATATGGGTTTGAAATAAGAACGCGAAACAGGAGGTGATTGGTTTATTTTGTTCGAGAAAGACGCGACTCCTCTTTTTCTCCTCATCGCTATTTTCGCCACTTTTTGTCACTTTCGAGCTTGATTTTTCATCAATCCCGACAATGTCAACCCCAAGTAAGTGCTCTTTATATGTCAATTTATACTTGATTTGTGCTTGATTTAGGTCGAAATTGCGTAGCCCTAGAAATCGATTTAGGGGTTTCACTCTTGCTCGATTTTGATGCTTGTTTTATCTCCCATTCATGAATTGGGGTAGTATAGAACTTGTAGAAGTGATTATTAGCTTGAGTTAGGAGCTTAAAGGTCCTTTAATGGCTTTCCATGGCCAAAATTCGAATATGCTAGGGTTTAGGGTCGATTTCCCCATCGTTTCCATTTTCGATTCTCGTAAACTTGCCATTCCTTGCTTAGGGGGTATGGATAGCTTTTATCACTACTACAAAATTAGTCATAGACATGACCTAATAGACATAGGTTAAAATAAAAACCCACATCTATTTTTAATAGACATAGGTTATTTAAAAACCTATGTATATAAAAGAGAATATACATAGGTCAAAATTAAAACTCATGTCTATAAATTATACACATAGGTCAAAGTAAAACCTATGTCTGTAATAAATGAATAGATGTAGGGCATATAGGAAACCATGTATATTGATATAATAATACTAATAAAGTAGTGACACATGTCTATTCTATTAGTCCTAATAAACTAATAATATTTTATTACTCTTACTAAACTCAAACTTAAATCCTACGCAGCCTTCTTTCCCTTTTTCATTTCAATAATGGAAACAAAGCTCAGCCATACATAGAATAACTCGAAGCTCAGCCATGAAACGAAAATTAAGCTCCGACATACCTAATCGCTAATCCTCCGACATACTCAATAATCTTCCATCCTAATCCTTCAATCAACCTTCAATAAGCTTCAATTCTGATTCTCCGTCACGTGTAGGCTTCTTCAATCCGCCACTTCTAATCCGGCAGTCGCTAGCTTCTTCAATCCGTCAATCCTCCAGCAGTTTCTTCTTCAATTCCTTCAGTAATCCATCGCCTCCTCTGTTATTGTTCGTTTATATTCGATTTTGGGGTTTTAGGGTTTTCGATTTGTGAAATTGTGATGAGTCAGTTTGATTTTCGTTTGTTGATTCGTCCATTAAATTACGTTAAGCTCAGTTTGTTTTTTTCAATTCACATGATCGGAAAGTTATCCCAAATTTTCTAGGTTAAGTCTTGTCTTATCTTACTCTACTCCTTCTGTTACGTTCTTTTTTGTGTATTATGGTAGTTTAATTGATCTGATGGACTTTATTTAACTAATTGTCTTGCTGTTTTGATTATATTAGGGTTTATTAATTTTGGAGCTCGTTTATCGTGAAATTCGAGGGATGATGAACAAAGAATTGCCGCCTGAGCCTTTGGATTTCTTCATCTGAACTGTTGAGGTTGTTAATTTAATTGCTCTTTCTTAATTGATTATTTTGATTGATTAGCTGATTTTTCTGTTTATTTTGAGAAATTCGATCTTTACTGTTTCGATTTAATTTAGTTGATTTAGTTTTGTTGTAGGAGTATCTGGTAGTTGCTACCGTACTTTGTTGCCTTGCTTGAGTGTGTGATTATTACGTTAAGCTCAGTTTGTTTGATTGTTTGTCGATTCGTTGTCAAGTAGTTACAATTTCGAGATTATACTGAGTAATGTTTATAGCATTTTTTTGTTGTCTCATCGTTGATTTATTGAATGTGTTTATGAATTAATTGATTATTCGGCTTTCTGAATTGTCCATAAAAATAGAGGAGAATTGGATGATTGAAGAGTTTCGACTTTGAATTTGCTTCTTGATTGCATTCGTCTGTGAATTAGCGATAATTAAGAGGTTAAGGATGTGATCGGTGTTATATTGTTGTTTCCAGTGACTTAGATTCAAGTTGAGTCTCTAATTTGTTGCCTTATAGAGGAAGCAACTAATAGAAAAATGAGAATGCATATATGTTGAAGAATGTCTTAGTATGATATTATAAACAATGCTTTTAATGCTAATGCTTGAGGAAGTGGAATTAAGAGCTTCTGCACCCTCGTGCTGCGTGATGCAAGTACTAAGGAGAGTAATGGAGTATCTAGCTAGTACTAAGCAAGGAATCAAGTTATTCCTCATACTGAAGTTATTAGAGTTGTTCTTATTTCCCCCCCACTTGCTGTTTCCTTTAGGCTTGGCCCCTCCACACGCAATCAGCTGAAGGAGGACGGGGTTCCGACTCAAGGTAGTCGAATGTGGGTCCCCGTATTCCTCAATCACCATACCCTCCCCAAATCGATTAGAGTCATAACTCGTGTTTGGCTTAACGGGTAGTTTTTCTTGTTGGGCTGGTTTGTCTGAGATGGTTGAAGACGAAGAGGGAAGCAAGTAGGACTCGTCCTGCTCTAGTTGCATTTTTATTGTTTGGTTATCATCGATGTTATTTGGCTTCGAATAGCGTGCATTTGATGAGCTATTGCAGCTCACCCTTTTCTCCTCTTCTTCTGCTTCATACTGGTTGCTCTTAACATTTTGCTCATAGTTTTGATCATCATGTTGTTCAACTTGATTAGTCGATAGTCGTCGAAAGCTATGTCTTTGATGGACTTTGCTACTCATCAATTCATTACTTTCTGATTTAGCATTGTTGTTGTTACTTTTGCTCTGTTTCCACCCTTTCTTCTCAAATTCTTCAAATCTAATTTCTGCCATATGTTATTCACACTAAAGTCAATAATCTATAACACTTATAACCTGGGGAAACGGAGTATCTAGCTATAACACAACAAAAACCTAATTAATTAAGTAATGGAGTATATATATATGTAGCAGCATGCATATATATATATGCAGCATTAAAAATTCTGCTGCATGTTATACATGACGACCTGGATTCTACTAATTAAGCTAGCTAATTCCTAAATGGAGTTATTTATAGTAGTAGTAACTCACACACTTACAGCATGCAGTAGTAAACGAACTGTAAAAGTAAGCAATACTCCGAATCCGGTAGTAGTAATATATAAAAATAATGAGCTAGCAGTAGCTAGGGTAGTGATGCTAGATGAATACGTTGTAAGCCTAAGCAATTGTGGTTAGGTGAGGGTCCAGAGCGGTGGCGTGGACCTCCTCTCGGAGACTGAGTGCAGCGTTGATAGTTGTAGTAGGGGGATTGAATACTGTGTTAGTGATGGGGTTGGGGGAAGGCGCAACATAATTAAGCTGCGATGATTTGATTTTTATCTGGGGATTCAGGAAAGGTATCTCTGCAGGAGAGCTAAAAAGACTTCTCAGTGGGTCCCATGAATCTTTCTCTAAAGACTTTGATGTTAGGCTGGTCGATTGCAGCTGTGCTGTAATTGCCATGCACCAGCCTGGGTTAACACAAGCATTTCTTGATTCTGTGAGTTCTGGTGGAGCTGGCCACAATGAGTTGAGAAATTTGATTTCAGAAGGTTTTAAAGCTGCTAGTTATGGAACTTACAGAAGAATTTTCGACATCAGCAAGTGGGATTATGATTTGGCCGACTGTTTGGACAAAGTTGTGTCGTCAATTGATGAACTCCCACTTGATAGTCATAGAAGCAGGAGTCCATACGAGATTTGGTGGGACGATGATACCATCCTTAACCTTGATGAAGCTTGATCATTCGTATGTACATCCTTGAAATTAAACCATTTAAAGCAAGGTACATTCTTTCACCTCTATAAATCAGGCTGTGTACTTTGGCTTATCGGATCAGCTGTGTTGAGAGTTCCAACATTTCTGGCCTGAGGGTGACAGTCATCTCGATCCCAGAAGATTCTGAATTACTCATATCACTTTTGATCGGCTTTATTCATTCTGAAATCTGAATTCTCAAGTCTTGCCCTTCCTTTCTCACTGAGAGAGCGATCATAATGTTGCTAGTTTGCTGGGGACTGAAGATTCCGAAGAAGTCAGAAATCTGCTATTGAGCTGCAATTTTCTATTTTATCAGGCGGGCAGATTACTAATCTCTGGCTTAGCTACAGCAGATATTATTGGTGCATTTCATTTTTAGCCGCGCTCCATTATTGTAATGTTGATGCTATCCCTTTCTAACTTCCAGAACTGTGAGAAAGGTCTGTGTAACATTATACTCATATTTATAATAGATAAACAAACTGAGCCATTTGTAACGTGAGGGATTCACCTTGGTAGATTTGAAACGTGACGGATATCAAACTGAGCCATTTGTAATGGCTAGCCAGGCAAAACAAATATTTTACATAACCGATCCGGCAGATGAAAAGTGGTCGGTTGTTCTTCATGGTAAAAAGAAGTTTGTGGCCCATGATAATATGGATGAGGTAGATGATGAGTTGCCTCCCTTTTCATGTGGACTACCGGTGGTGGGTGAAAATGATGAGGAGGACGATTTTTATATGCGGGATGATCACACTGAAGGGTTGTGGGTTTAACTCACAAAATCTGCTAGCTAGTACACTTTGATAATTAATAGTTTCTGTCATGTTTTTTAGTTTATGTCACTGATTGTGCTAAAATTAGTTACAACTTATGAAATTTGTTGAATTTTATGTTAGCTTACTTTGAGATATGTTAATGATTCTACATTTGGATTATTAATACTCCGTAATATCTAGATGTATGTGTTGAAATTGTTCTTGTCTTTTAAGATTGCAAATTTAATTATTTTATGTGATATGTTAATATTTATCTAATTTGTTTTGTATTGTTCTATAGCACACAGGTCATTATGTCTTCTCAATCGCATTCTCAAACCGCTAATTCCGAGAATTGGGTCAAACAAACAAAGGGTAAAAGTGTAGTGTTGATGAAGGAATTGATAGCTTTACGTGATGCTGGGAAAAAGCTTGATGTTACCTTCGATGAACTTGGTGAGGCAACTGGAATTATTGGTGATAAATATAAAAGTTACATTGGGGTACTAGCACGAACAAAAGTGCCAATTGATATTTCCAATTGGAAGAAGGTTGCAAATGATACTAAAGAAAAGATTTGGGATGATGTTTTGGTAAGGGTCAATTTTCTTAAAGAAAAGATCAAACATTGTCCATCGGGTATTAGACTTGTGTGCAAGAATGTATTAACATATTATTTACCTTTTGTAGACTATTTTTAACGTTCCACTTTCCAAGAAGGATGAAGTCATCACCACTGCTGGTATTAGATGGTCGAACTTCTAGTCAACATTGACTTCTTTGTATGTGTACAAAAAACAGCAGAAAAAAAGGAAGGTGCCCACTGATGATGATCCACTAGCTAAATACCCGTACATTAAACCTGAAGTTTGGAAGAGATTTAAAGAGACACGCATGACAGATGAATTTAAGGTGTGGTGTAAAATTGATTCATTGTGTATGTATTGTTCATGTGTGTTTATATCGTTGTTGTCCTTAGAAAAACAAGCTTGATAACTAATTGTTTTTTTTATTAGGCTATAAGTGTAAGTGCAACAGAAAGGCAAAAGAGGAATATATATCCGCATAGAATGTCTCGTGGGGGATATCGAAAAACAAGGATGAAGTTGCATGCTAAAAAGTTATCTGATTCATCTAATGATACTACTATCATGACCATCGAAAGAGGTGATTTATGGATAGAGGGAAGAGTTGACAAAGATGGTGAATGTCTTAATGTGGAGACTACGCAAGCAATAGAAAAAATTGTAAGCACACTTATGTTTATTTCAAATATAATTTCAAATTTACTTCGTTCAGAACCAAAAATTATTTTATTTCATTACAGCATTCTATAAAGGAACAAGTGTTGCAAGGGGAGTTTGCACCTATTGGAAAGGTCGACGTGCTAACTAAAGCACTTGGAAATGAAGAGCATTCTGGTCGCGTCAGAGGTGTTGGTGGAAAGGTAGGACATAAGCAGTACTTTGGTAAAAGTAGTAATGATCGAAGTGGAGGAATATCAAAAGAGCTTTTGGAAGCAATTACTCAGAAGATCACTAAGACCGTAGAAGCTAATATGTTAAGACAAATAGATCTATTATATTGATTTGATCTTTCTTATCTCGTTGTATTTATATTTATGATCGAACTTAGGTTATTCTATTATATTGATTTGATCTTTCTTATCTCGTTGTAGGTCGATAAGGGCGTACGGATATAGTGGAGGTACAAGAAAGAGTACTAAAGCACCACAGTGGGTGAAAGTTGATGTAAGTATTGTTTGATTTGAAAAAGTACTAAGGCACATTTTGGTGCTTCGATCGCATTTATCTTGCTGCAATGACTAATTGAGATCGGCTCTCAAAACGAGATTTATATTCATAGATGATAGTTCAAGTGCTATCCTAGATACTTGTTAGTTTCTATATATGTGAATGTGTTGATGTCTTCATAGCCATTGATGTATGTGAATGCATGGCTACTTGCCTACTCCCTGTTCCCGAAACTCAATAATTAGCCGCGTTTATTACTCCGTATTATTATTTACAGCAAATAAAGAAAAACAAAAGTGTAGCTAGCTGAGGGAGGAGGGATGGATGGATGGATTGAAGTGGATCATAATTGCGGGTTGTTAATGGTATTCTACGAGTATGCTTGTGTATGCTTTTCAGATCAGTTTGTAAGGCTTGGTATTCTACGATTCGTGATCCTGATTTCATTGCTAAACATCTAGAGCGCAATAGAAGTCGTCCATTCTATCTACTAGCTACTTCATTTATTTGGCAGCAAGTCAAGTAGGCTTGTTGGAATGAATGACTCCTCTCAAGTCTAGCTTCCTCATCTCATCCTACCTACCTGTCTTTCTTTTTGTTTTAACTACATCAACATGTATGGCTCCTGCTTAGTTTTTATGAACTACTTTGGCTAATTATTTTGGCTAATTATTGATTGGATTTGATGCATGTTGCCTTGTTGGTTCTTGTTTGTGATTGAATTGCTGATGTTGGTATATATGTTGCTATAGTGTGCTTGTCAGCCGGGGAACACAAAATGTGGCTACTACATAATGAAGTACATGACCGACTTAATCACTTCTTCTAGTTTGAAGGGAACTATTGATAAGGTAACAAGACTTCGAGCACATACACATTTTCTCTATGTTATAATCAAAGTATTTATGTTCTTGAAGTATTCGCTTTCAATTATATTGAAATTGTTGCAGCACTTCAAAGTACTTGCCATGTATTCACAAGAAGACATCGATGAGGTTCGTGATTTGTGGGCTAACTATTATCTTCAAAATTAGAAGTATGAGACATGCATGTAGTATTCAATGTATGAGCTAAAAAGATTGGTTGTAGTAGGAAGAGATTTTATTATTGGTACATCGCGTAATTGTGTAGTTTTTTATCTAAGCTACTTATTTGTTTGGGATGATGACTACTTTTATGAAATATGGAACGTTTGATCGTCCAATTCGACGTTGTATAATTTATGAGATTTATTTTGGTTTCGGTTGGATTGCAGTTTCTTATAAAAAATACGGAAAGCATTAATAATTGATATCATTTTCGGACTGATTACTAAGACAATAAACATGGGGCAGATGAAAAACCCATGTTTGTACTACGACAATAAACATGGGGCAAACAAGTAACCCATGTCTGTACTATTACAATAAACATGGGGCGAACAAAAAACCCATGTCTATATTTATAATAGACATAGGGCGAACAAAAAACCCATGTCTATAGTTTTTATAGACATGGGTTAATTCTATAAAGACATGGGTTAATTGAAAAACCTATGTCTATGTTTTAGATAGACATAGGACATACGACCCATGTCTAAGTATTGGACAATAGATGTCGCTCAACTTAACATGGGTCGCGAAACCCATGTCTATTAGTTAAAACGACCCATGTCTATGTCATGTTTTGTAGTAGTGTATGTTGATTTTCGTGACCCGAAATGCACTCTAAGTTGTTTTGTGCGAGACCGTGACGGCTTACGACGGACCAAATGAGACCGTATCGATGCCCGATTTTCACGAAACCTTTATCATTGTGACCGTGATCGAAAATGAATGCTAGGGTGCTTTTCGAAAGTTTGATAGCTTACTTCCAAACTTTGAATCTATTTTGTTCTGTTATAAGCTACCTGACTTGACCAGAAATATTTGTTTTGCATTGTTTTCAGCTGGAAATGATGTAGGGCGTCCCGTTCGGGAGCCTTTAGCTGGTAGGGAGCGGGAGGATCTTAAGGCGGGTACCTCGACTTCGAGGTCTGTTCATAGGTGGAGGCAGAGTGTACACCAGCCTCGACTTGAACCCGGTGCGATCAATGAGGAGGATTACGATTGCGTTCCTAGGAGGAAGCTTCCTGTTACCGCTAACAGGAGGCAACGGAGTCCTCAGGTAGTGCCTGTGGACGAGGAGATTGCTTATGTCGACCCTTCCTGGGCGACGGATTGGAGTCGACGTCTGTTGGTGTTTCGCCCAGACCTGCACATGTCTATCTGTACTATCAACGGCACGGTACGCTCTTTCTTGATTACTTTGGTATCATTCGAGTTTGTAAATGTTCTCTTGTTTGTTTAAATGGGATTTGTTTTGTTTTGCTATCTCTTTCTACAGTCCCCTGGCCAGATGAGGACGTTCTCGGGGATGTGCGTTGAGATCTTTTCGAAGAAACTAAGCCCTGAGGCTAAGGAGTTAATCAGGGGGCGACTTAGAGCCCTCGAGTCGACCATTGGGCCAGGTTAGTGGGCTGCCAGGTTTGGAGTAACCTGATGGTGATTAGGGCGATGGTAGATCACTTTCACGACACTACCTTGACTTTCCATATGTCATTGGGGAAGTCGGGATGACTTTGGAGGATTTCAGCATGAGCACGCGATTGCCTTGGGGTCCTGAGACGATCGGGTGGGCCACGAAGGGCCCTAGGTTGGATAGTGCTTATGTTAGGGGTTGGGTTGGTGATTGCTTACAGCCTTCAGCGTACTGTGGATGCTGCCACACCGCTGCCCGCGCGCACCCGCGCGGAGACCAGTCACGGCGGCCACCCATACGGCCCATCAGGCGCTCGTTGGGTCCGGGCCGATCCGCTTGCGTTTGGAGCAAAGTATCGGACCTCAATTTGGTTGACGATTTGAATTGTACTAGATGGATGTGGGGACAGCCATGTTTTTGTTGAATCGATCGAGACGTGGTTGTAAATGTTTAAAGGCCGATATGTTTGGCCTGACGGCCTTTTTACTGAACCAAATTCGTTGCCGATTTGTGGAGTCACCACCGAGTAATTTTGGGATACTCGGAAACTGTTGAAGTCAATTTTAATCCATAGCCGGCTCGAAGTTGAGTGACATGAGGACATAAAGATAAAGACTTGTACCCTTAAGCATTCCACGTCTAGAATGACTCTCATTGCCAATGGTTTCGGCCATCCGGAAACTATAGATTCTGAGTAAGGGGTGAGGGTACGTATTGAGAAGCTAACGTCCGATAAACATCAACACCCAATCCCGCCCGCGCGTAGCGGTCTCTACTAATCAATCGATGGGCTGATAACTTTGTTCCTTAATAGTGGCGGAAATGCGATAACATCAGTTGTTTTAACCCTATGCCTTTTGTTACGTCAGTTGTTTAAGGACAAGTATGTTTTTGTTGTCGAAGTAATTGCTTTTACATTCTTTGCATGCGATTTCACGTGACAGGCATGCCATGAAAACATGCACGTAGAAGAGTAGAGATTACTAGGTAGTATTCGTATTAGCAAATCAGTTTTAACGTTATATTACGGATATTAGTCATTCTCGCGGTATACCTTACCTGGTATTCTGCTTAAGGTGCATCGGTTCGGTATTAATAATGATGCGTCGAACCACGTGTGAGGGGTGAGCATCGGGATTAATACGGAACCCGACCACAGCTTGTTCAGTTTTAGCTCGTTTACGTTTTGAATTTCGTGTTAGGTGATTTAGCATGCGATTGTGGTCATAAAAGCAGTAAATCATACAAAAGTTGTAAATGCAAAATGTAAGTAAATCACATAATGTGAGGAGTTGCACTCTCACAGTGAACACTAAACGAGACACGATGCGTAGTTGATCAAGAACGGATCTCATGACTACTCGGATTTAGTTAAGGTGTTTTAATGCTTGTGGTTGAAGTTGTGGACGTTACGTATGTTTACGACGCGTCGTGGATTTAGTATCCACATGAGCCGGACTCGATGTTATCTAAGTGTATAATTAAAAGTACGATATGTAAAGTTGTGTTTAGATGACAACCTAATGACGATTCGACTTCTACAGGCAAATCCTCCTATCTTCCTGCTGCAATTCTGGCAGAGCTTCGCTACGGTGAGTCGAGTCGATAAGTCAACACGGGTACCATTTTTTGTTCTTATTGAGTCAATAAATCGACGAACTACGTAGAGTAGTATCGGTTTTTAGGATGCAAATCGAGTGGATCGTGCCTAATGTCGGAGTGCAACGCTAAAGAAGAGTTATGAAGCTAGTAGAGAAGAGAGGGAGAATTCTGAATTGTGTCGATTATGAGTGGAGAGGGGGGGTATTTATAGTTTTTTGTCGTAGTTCAAATCAAGATTTCAGGCGCCTAAAGTCATGCGACCCAGTGTTGGGGCGCCGGAGGTGAAGCGACGCAGGTGTGAGCCGCCAGAGGTGAGGCGACTGGGATTTTGAAGATCCGATTTGAAAACTTTCCAAAGCGGAGATTATACGTGATCTTTGTATCACTTGGTTGCTAACATTTCCGACCCTTGACCTAGCGCGTGCGCCGTTGGGCCTCGAGCGCGTGTCTCGAGGCTCGACTTGGCCTGACGGGCTGACTCGGGTTTGACTTTGCATTTTTCAGGACCAATTCGGAGTCTTCGTGTCGGAATTGACTCTAATTAGTGTCGACGTGACCGTAATGACAACTAAGACCGTCTTGATATTTGTCCGAGTAATTATTTCATCCGTTCTATAGAAAACCATCTAAAAAGTCGTAAAAGATGTTCGTCGGGAACTCCTGCAGCTACTAGTTCCAAATCTGGGTGTCTACAGAAGCCCCAACATTACCGAGGCTTGGATAAGGCGAAAGTCAAAGTATAGCCGCCCAGATCAATCGAGGATTACGACCTGATGGCTATCCGCTCGGGTCATTTTAAGTCCGTTGGACTACATACTAAGACTCGCCAGCCATGGATTAGAAATCATACCTGACCTCCTCGCCTGCGGTTGCTTGTTGAAGATCTGGTCTGGGTTTGCTTGTCTTGCTTTCGGTTTGCAGGGTTGTCGTAATTGGTTAGTGTTTTGATCTTTGGAACAGACCCTTTGTTTGAGTCTTTCTCGGGTGACTTAGTTTTGGTTTGATCCATTACGGGTGTGTAGAAACCCGTATTTTGACCGCCAGGTGTCTATGGTAGTTTCCAAAAATCACCCGATGATGATCGGACGCTAACATGTTTCTACGCGCTCGGATACGGGCTCAAATCCATTAATCGCTGGCTAACACACTTACGGAGTACAAATCTCACCAAGCGGACCTCAAATCCAGGCCCAGTGGATCATTCCGAGTCAAACAAGACTAATTCGGGCCAAAACCGACACCGGAATTAAAACCGGCTTTTCACGATTGGGTCGACCCCGGTCAAAGTCGTTTCCGAGACACACAAAAACAACCCATCAATCATCAAAAGTTCAAGTCAAACACAAAACCCATCAAGGTCAAGGTCCAAACAAGACCCGCGCGACCCATCTAGGCCACTCGATCGAGTGACCCATCCACTCGATCGAGTGGGCCTGCTTTGAGCCCGGCTGCAGGCTTCACGGGCCACTCGACCGAGTTAGCCCTTACTCGGTCGAGTAACCCTAATTCGGGTGCCCTAGCCTTGCCTATATAAGCAACCCTCATGCAACAACTTTCACAACCTCAAAAACCCTAGTACACCCTAGTACACTCTAGGACATCTACACATCACAAAAAAACCCTAAACCTAGTTTTAGGAATTCAACCCGAGCCACCACAACTTAGCCTCCATACACCTCGAAGACTCCCGTGCCATAGCCACGTTTACGAGCCTTGATCCGAGACAGAAACATGTAGGTTGAGGGTGACAAACCTCCTTCTTCTTTCTCTTCTCTTTTCTTCGTCTTTCTATTATTATTACGTATTATTATTATTATTATTACTACGTATTATTATTATTATTATTACGTATTATTATTATTATTATTATTATTATTACTACGTATTATTATTATTATTATTATTATTATTATTACGTATTATTATTATTATTATTACGTATTATTATTAATATTACGGTTATTTTTATTATTTATCTTATCGCGCATTCATCTTTTTTTTTCAAGTAATTATTTCATAAGGGTCGAAACCCGTTGACACGGATCCGACATCACAATCCCTAGGGATTTATTTCGATGTCGGAAAAGTCGAGGGAATCAAGTTTTTTTATTATTCAAGTAAAGCGTCGATTTTGGATTCGATACCAATTCCATAATTGGATATCGAATCTAACAATCAAGTCATACGAATTAATTAACGTGATTTATTCATATCACGATAATTAATTCAAAGCGACTAAAATTAATCCATCTTTTTTATTTTTCACTCTAAATATCCCATATCGATTCAATAATCGAATATGGGATAGGATGAGTATTCAATTTTAGAATCGGGTATAAATTCAACAATATTTATATTCGGTTCAGCAAAATTCGCGATTTATAAAACCAAGTCGAACATAAATTATGCAATATTTATGTCCGATTCGGTAAAACCGTCAAATTATCATAAACCAAAAGCAATTTCAAAATCAATAATTAAATTGCAAACGAATAAAGTTCGTACAGGTGCCACTCGACCGAGTGCCTTAGTCACTCGATCGAGTGACACCCTAAAATCGAGTCAGAAAGCTAATTATGACACCCACTCGATCGAGTCTCACAGTGACTCGGTCGAGTGGCCATGTACTCGACCGAGTTAGTCAATAACTCGACCGAGTACGGTCTTTGACGCAAAACAGAATCATTTTTTTTGGTTCCACTCGATCGAGTCCATCGACCACTCGATCGAGTGGCCTCATAACGACTCAAACACGAGTCGTACATTATTCTATTTTTCAAACTCGATAGTATTTTACGACTTAGGTCAACATGTGCATAATTAATCACGTGTATGCTATCTTTTCAAATCATGCATCCTCACATTTGCATCTTTTCGATTCAATTCATTATTTGCAAACCGTTATTATTCATTATATCGCTATATCGTTACTAACGCGTTTTCTGTTTCTCTTGTTAATTTAATTTTGTTCGTTTATTGTACTAAATGAACCCGCATGCTAAAATACAACTTTGACGTTAATCTTAGCTGCATTAAATTGACTTAGAAACCCGTTTCAATTCAATTCGCATGTTTAGGGAAAATACTGTTTGCATATCATTTTCCCGTTTTACTAGCGCGCGTATTGTAAGTCATTCGAATTCTTAGTAGAGGCCGCTAATGTGCGGGCGGGGTTGGGTGTCCTTTGTGGGCTTCCCAACACGTACCCTCACCCCTTACTCAGAACCTCGGTTTCCGGATGCCCGAAACCGTTGGCGCACGAGAGTCATTCAATACACAATATCCGATAATGTCGGTATTGGTATCAAATGCAAAGGGACGAGCCCAATAAACTCTGGCATCGGAAATGGGCCGTATTTTGTATACGGACCACTACGACATAGAGTGGGCTCGAATGGTTCCGAATAACCACAAAATTCGGTGGCGACTCCACATAGACCTAAATTTCAATTCGATCCGTTTCATATGGAGATTCATTCGCCTACCCAAACCCGCGCGTGGCCGCGTCGGGGTGGACCTATGTCATGTCCACAGGGTGACTGCATTGAATTGAATAAATACCTCTCGGGTGGCACTAGTAGAAAAACATGGATCTGAGGCTCCATAAAACCCTTCATTAGAGACATTCTTTATGATGCCTCATACGGGGGCGCAAATTGGAAATAATAGTGATGCATTTTTTAAAGCCTCTAATATAAGACTATTTTGCGGCGTCTTTTGCAAAAACGCCTCTAATAATAACCTTTTGCAACACATTTTGGTGTTTGACGCCTCTAATAGTCCCATATTTTGATGCGTCATTCGGAATTCGACGCCACAAATATTTATTATTTAAATACAAAATTATATAATCTCTTATATATTAAACCTAAAGAAAATAAAGCTACCATATTCACCCACGTAAGCAGCCACGTAGGCGTCCAGTTAGCGTTGACGTGGCGCTGAGTTGGAAGATTTAAAGAAAAGGTTGAATCAGTTACGATCAGTTACATTAAAAGTTTGCAAAAAAATAAAATGTTCCATTGAAAACTGTTCAGTTAACCTACATAGTGGGGTATTAAAGTAAGGGTGATGCGTAAGTGGGAACGAAAGGAGAGGAAGCCGAGCAACAAGGTTGATCAACATCCAACAAAGAATCAACTTATTTACGACTCTGAAATGATATTAGTTGATGAATTGGTAAGCTTCTTTTTACCCCACGTCAACTCACATTAACTTATCGTCAATTAAAATCCTTTGTATGATGTCCATGTCCTTGATGAAAATGTATATTTTAGGGATCAACAATACAAGCTACTATAAAACAAAAATTACTAAAGTCATTCAATTCCGGTTTCAAAGAGGGCAATATTTATACAATATCCAAGTTCTCATCCTCCGGAAATGTGGCAAACGAGAAAGCAACATCTCATAAGTGAAGGATATGGATTGGATATAGCACGAAAGTTATGGCAATTCATCCCGATCCTAACATACCTTCATGCGTTTACAATTTCGTCAGTTCCGATGATATAATACACTAAAATATTCAAGCAAACATATACATTGGTATGTAAACTCATATCACTTTTTCGTACTACATTTTTTTTTGCTATTTTATTCTGATTTGTTCAGCACATTTACAACTACAAATGTCATCGGAAAATTTATTGAATACCATCCTATTCGAACTTCATCCAAAGGGTTTGATTGGACAGCAATAGCTTTCGAAAATGCACAGTAAAAATCAATTATTTTGTTGTTTTCAATTTAGTACAGAATTATTATTTATTTAAGGTTAACCTTTCAACTTCTCTATTGCCACCCTCACATGAAGAAGCAATTGTCGTGCACTATTTTTGGGGAGTTCATATCGGACATAATAAGCATTGTCAATGAATACCTCGACAAGCCTAGACCGATATTGGTGATGAGACACGTAAAACGAAATGAGTTGAAAGGTATCGTTTTCAAACAAATAAATTTACAGGTTTCATTTGTTCCTATTTACCGACAGACTACATGAATGAAATATGAACTGACTTTTTATACCATTACTTTAATAGATGAAATTAGTATAGTTATTAGGGATGCAACAAAGATCGAAGCCAACCCAACGATCGAGGAAGTCAAGACATTTAATCGCATGTGAGTGCTCCCATAACTGTGTCCACCTTCCTAATTTACTTCTAGCTAACAAATATAGTATGTATCTAAATATCTAGAGTTAATAAATAATTACTATGCATATATAGGTACCCACCCACCAACGGACCTGATCGATGGAAATTGAGAGCACCTCCATCAAGAACCAATGTCCCCATATGTATCCTAATCGGATAAAAAACAATGACATTATCCCAAATCAAGAGCAGTACAGAGCAGTACAGAGGTATATCAACTTAAATGACACATGTTACATAGTTTATTAAATGTCTTCAGTAACAATTTCACTTCTAATTATGCAGGCCGGCTACTTCGTCACTCTGACAACATTTTATGAGATGGACACAACACAAGGATGGTGTTATAGTTCATGTCGGGAATGTTGGTCTAAAATTACAAAGCGGGAAAATGGCTTGTGGTACTGTGAGAAAGAGACGTGCAGTCTCAATGACACAGCTATGATGAAGCCCACCATGAGGTTTGTTATGCTAAATATCATCACTATTAACACTTTACATGTAAACATATACATAGCAGTTTACTCTCTCAAATGAATAATTGTCATTTACTTGCATATTTATTTTGTTATAGCTGCATTCATCACATCTTACTATTTAGTTAATGGGTTTGTGATTCATTTGACTGACATACATTACCAGATAATATAGTTGTCTAAGATAATTATACTCTGTATTAATTAGCTACACTACCAAATCTAGATTCCAAACAAAATTTCTGGTGATGGATGACGACCTATGTTACTCAGACTCGTAGACACGTGTCGGACACAGACACGTGTCGACGTGTCGGACACATAATTTTTAAAATTTTAGGATACGTGGACACGGTCAACGGTGTGTCTTGACCAAGTTAGCAGACACGACACGGACACGGCACTAAATATCTATGTTCTTAAACTTAAAAAAGATCCTATGAAACTAACTTAAAAATAATTAAAAAAAACATTACTTAAAGGTCAATATGAAACCATGTGGAGTAATATCCTACAGGTATTAGTGTATTACCCTTTAGTCATAATGACATTATAGCACTATACCTTATGCATTATTCTCTACTCTATTTATTACTCATACTATTATCAAGAAATAGTCTTGTCTCTTCCCCATAAACAAACCACTGTTCATCTTCTTCCATTGAACATACACATACTTCCATTTTTTTTCGTTTTTCATAAACCATTGTTCATCTTCTTTCTTCAACTCCTCAAGTCCTCTGCCATTCACTCCAGAAAATCAAATCTTCATCTACCATGAAAATATGAAGGACAAGGTAAACTCTTATCGTGTACCCCATGCATTTTTTGCTCTCTCCTCATTCGCCGTGTCTGTGTCGTGTCTGCTAAGGGTGTGTCTGACACGTGTCCCGTGTCGTGTCTGCAGCTGTGTCGTGTCGACACGGGACACGGCCACCGACAGCCGTGTCGGAGTAACACAGATGACGACTATGAGTTCGCTGAGTTCATGATATGGGATGAGGACATGCAAAAACTACTTGGAAAATCAGCATCGGACATTCTTAAGGAACAAGAAGTAAGAACATATTTAGGTACACATTTTTAATATCTAAAACATGGAAACTACATATTAATGAATTTTTTTACCAGGATTTAAGCCCAAATGGTCTCCCCTCCTCAAATTTCCGTGACCTTATAGACAAGGAATACCTTTTAAAAGTTCGGATAACCCAAGCATTCAATTTTCAATAGAAGTCAACTTGCTTTACAGTTACGGGGACGTCAAACAACATCACAGAAATAGCTGAATGGAAGACAATTACTAGCTAGGATCAGTGTGGTATAGACACATCTCCTCACAATTCCTTAAAAATCTATGCTTAAATGTAAGTATGTAACCACATTAACAAACAAACATTTTCGGCAGCCTATTATAAGTACTACAGGGGTAGAAAGTTATTGCAAATAACTTTTTGTTACTATTCCCTTAAAAATTACTATTTGTCCTACAGTCTCATAATACGAATAACAATCTTTTATTTTTGCAACCTGTTGACAGTGACGCTGCGGTGACGGGGGACACCACTGACTATGAGAGGAAGGTGTAAATAAAAAATAATTATTTTGAAGATTTACCAATTACAATGTGATTAAATGTATTATAACTACTGTCACTCCAATATTATCATGGTTGATGACATAGTGGATGATACCGAAGGGTTTGTACCAACCCAACTAGATACTCCGCAAAATGAAGGGAGCATAGAGGCATACTTTCAAGTTCTTTATTTGGATATTTCTACCAATTCCTATTACTGTATCTACCACTTATGTTGCCTACTTTCAAATTTTGAGAGCATACTAACAGTAATCAAATTTTTTTAGACCATGAGGCCTAATAGCAATGTACTAAACACGAACACAAGCAATCAAGCATTGAAGTGGAAACTACAACTACATAGGTAGCTAACAACCAAACCCTAATTAGTAGTTCTACCTATTTAAGTGCCACAAAAACAAAAAACTTTTCATGTCCATGATTGAGTCACTCCTAAATATATTCATTGACAATTTACTTTATCTTAATTTAAATTTAATTCAGTGCAGGCCGACTCGGAGGGCAATTCACCATCTAGAGTTCCCGGACGACCAGTAAAGTCGACAACCACTAAACGAAAACGAATCTATGCCCGCCGAGTAACTAGCTAAAGACAATTGCTATTTCATTTTGTTTGTCTATTATTCAAAAGATTTGTTCTTAACTGCAGTCAATTTCATTTGAAGGATATTATTTGGTTTCAAATTTTTACCCTATAATGACTTTGTTTAACTTATGATTACTGTTAGACGCTAAAAGAACGAGAACAGACAAGGAAGTGGGCAGATTAATACCGAAGGCAACAGTGGGACGGAGGCAACAAACCGTGAAGGCAGCAACGGAAGCAGTGTCGTGGTATGGTGGCCACTGACTTGAAAACTGTATCGGCGCGACTCCGGTGGTTATCGCCTACAATGCCGTAGTTTCCCAAGGTTAACACTGCAGCACTTAAATTCGACCACTCGAGTTGAAGTGCTTTGGAACGATTAATTACAGTACCCAGAATATATGAAAGAGTGATGAGTTGAGAGATAGAGAGGAGGTTGTGTTCGTTGTTGTGTGTTTGAAGGGAAGGGGAGTGTTGTATTTGTAGTGAGGAGGAGCCTCAAAACAGCTCCAAAATCACGATAATTAAGGTCGTAATCTCGCGTAATCAAGGCCATAATCTCCCTCTGAAACTGGACAACGCATGAGTTCAGAATCTGGACATAAACAACACTCACAACTGTGCCATGCACCTAGACACCGAATCTGGACAACCCAAAAAACTTGTGTCAAGTACCTGGACACCGAATCTGGACAACACCGAAAGACTTATTCCAAAATGCCATCACCCCAACAATTACGTATTCTGTTTGTCTCTCAGGCAATTTTTTCAATTTAGGGTATGAATGCTACTCTGCTATCTCCACTAACAATTATTGAATGAGGATACACTTTAATTAGATGGAGAAGGTATATAGGCTATCCATTTACGCTAAGAGCATTTTACTCATTCCACTAGGATTTAGTGATTAGAGTAAACACTTCAATTAGATGGATAGTCTATTGTATCCTACCCACGTACTCTAAGAGCGTTCTCCTCGGAATCAATAATGTTGGTGGAGAGAGGGTCTGCATTCATGTCAGCTTGGTTGTTTAGCGGTTGATTGCTCATCATCGAGGTCTTTACCTACGACTCTATTATCCTCCAACGCTTTAATCATAATGGATGTACAATTGATTACCCACCAAATCAGATCCTAATCTACTATATATATATATATATAATAGAACACCAATGAGCAGTCTTCACATCAGTCAAAGAGAGCCAAACCTTCGCTGTGACAATTGTGTAAATTAGTGTCGACACCGCATTCACGATATCAGGCCAGTTTCCATTCATTCCAATATTTAACTGGCACCTTAATATAAATAACCCCTGCAGCCATTACAGCCAAACCCTGAATATCAAAATCAATCCCAAATTTCAATACACTTGTGGACACCCATCCGCACCGCCCGACGCACCATGCGCGCCCGCGCGGGACCTCCGGTTTATTGCGGTGGCCACCCACACGGTCCCCTCCCGTTAAGGACCGGTCCAATCTCACATACAGGGCAATGTGTCGGACCTCGATTTGGTTGACGATTCAGATTGTACCAGACAAATGCGGACACCCGTGTTTCCGTTAGAATCGATCGGGACGTGATTGTAAATGTTTAAGGGCCGATATGTTTGGTAATGTAGACACCCAGATTTGGACCTGGTGGCTGCATGAGTACCCAACGAACACCCGATGACGATCGGACTGCAACGCGACGCGAGTTCACGATGTTTTAGATAGTTTTTCTATAGAACGGATCAAATAGCTACTCGAAAAAATTAAATTAACATCATGGCAACCTTAGTCGTGTCATTAAGATCGTATAGACACTAATTAGAGTCAATTCTGACACTGGGACCCCGAGTCGGTCCCGAAACATGAACCGAGTCAGCACTCCGCCAAGCGAACCTCGAGACGCACACCCGAGGCCCGTTAGGCGCAACGGCGCTAGGTCAAGCTGGGGAAAAATTAACCCCCAAGAATGGTATAATACGCGCACTTCTCGGTTTTTGAAAAGTATCAAAATCGTATCTTCAAAAATACCTATAAATACCCCCCTCCACCCTCTTCATTCGAGACATCTCATTCTCATTCTCTCTTCCCTCTACACTCGTTAAGAGTTTCTCGCTAAGGGCTCGCACTCCGACTTCCAAGGCAAACAATCCACTCGATCGTAGTTCCGATAAAAGCAAAATCAACGCTACTCCTCACCTTCGAGCATTCCACTCGATCCCGAGGTGCCTGTGTTTGACTAGCCGTCCCGAGTCTAAACGGAGTTCTGTCTGATTAGCCGCAGAACTAGCAAATAGCAGCGGAGCTTTGCCGGATTAGCCGCAGGAGGGTCCAACAGTAACGGAACTCTGCCAAAATCTCAAGACGAGCTAGGAGGATCCGCCTTTTAAGTCGAATCGTCATTAGGTTGTCATTTAAACAAAACTTTACATTCTTGCACTTTCGTTATGCACTACGATAATGTCAAACGCGGACACTAGGTCCACCACCCTACTAAAACACGTAACGACCCAACTTCAGCCATAAAATAAAACACCCTAAATAGACCAGAGTAGCTCCGAGATCTGTTCTCAACCATCTATGCATTGTGTCCCGTTTAGTGTATAATCCGAGGGTGCAACTCCTCTCTACGTGATTTACTTACGTTCGTATTTACAGTTTTTGTATGATTTATTGGTTTTATGACCTTATAATAGCATGCTAAATTACCTAACACGGAAATCAAAACGTAAACAAGCTAAAATTGAACAAAGCGATGGTCGGGTTTCGTATTAGTCCCGGTGCTCGCCATGCATGGTTCGACACATCCCTATTAATACCGATCTGACGCATCTTAAGCAGAATACCGGGTAAGGTATACCACGAGAATGACTAATATCCGTATTATCGCGTTAAAACTAATTTGCTAATACGTATAATACTAGTACTCTCTACCCTCCTATGTGCATCTTTTTCATGGCCTGCTTGTCACGTGAAATAGCATGCAATGAATGTAAACACAACTACTTCAACGATAAAACTTACTTGTCCTTAAACAACCGACATAGCAAAAGGCATAGGGTTAAAACAATGGATGTTACAGTATTTCCGCGACAACAAAGGAACAGAGTTATTAGCCCACCGGTTGATTAGTAGAGGCCGCTACGTGCGGGCGAGATTGGGTGTTGATGTCTAACGGACGTTGGCTTCCCAATACGTACCTTCACCTCTTGCTCAGACTCGATGGTTTCCGGATGTCCGAAACCATTGGCAATGAGAGTCATTCCAGGCATGGAGTGCTAAAGGGTACAAGTCTTTATCTTTAGGTCCCTTGCCCCTCAGCTTTAAGCCGGCTATGGATCAAAGTTGAGTTGAGCGGTTTCCTAGTCCTCATAATTGACTCGGTGGTGACTCCACAAATCAGCAACGAATTCGGTTCACTAAAAAGGTCGCTTTACCAAACATATCGGCCTTTAAACATTTACAACCACGACTCGATCGATTCCAACGAAAACACGGGCACTCGCTCCCGTCTAGTACAAGTCCGAATCATCTTCCGAATCGAGGTCCGAAACTTTGCCCCGAACCGGAGATCGGACCGGCCCCCGACCGGGAGGGGGCTGCCACGATAGGAAACAGGGTCGGTCCCGCACGGGCGCGCACTAGGCCCCGGGCGGTGCAGACGGACGTCCATAGGTAAGACGACCGTTTTAGTGAACCGAATTCGTTGCCGATTTGTGGAGTCGCCACCGAGTCAATTATGGGGACTCAGAAACTGTTCAAGTCAACTTTGATCCTTAGCCGGCTCAAAGTTGAGTGGCATGGGACCTAAAGATTAAGACTTGCACCCTTAAGCACTCCATGTCTGGAATGACTCTCATTGCCAATGGTTTATGACATCCGGAAACTCTCGATTCTGAGTAATCGGGTGAGGGTACGTATTGGGAAGCCAATGTCCGATAGACATCAACACCCAATCCCGTCCGCACATAGCGACATCTACTAATCAATCAGTGGGCAGATAACTTTGTTCCTTAATTGTGGCGGAAGTGCGATAACATCCGTTGTTTTAACCCTATGCCTTTGCTATGTCGGTTGTTTAAGGACAAGTAAGCTTTGTCGTCGAAGTAGTTGTATTTACATTATTTGCATGCGATTTCATGTGACAAGTAAGCCATGAAAAGATGCACGTAGGAGAGTAGAGAGTAATAAGTATTATACGTATCAGCAAATCAGATTTAACGCGATAATACGGATATTAGTCATTATCGTGGTATACCTTACCTGGTATTCTGCTTAAGATGCATCGGTTCGATATTAATAGGAATGCATCGAACAACATGTAGTGAGCATTGGGATTAATTTGGAACCCGACCACCGCTTTGTTCAGTTTTAGCTTGTTTACGTTCTTCGACGACAAAAACTTGTCCTTAAACAAACGACGTAGCAAAGATATAGGGTTAAAACAACGGTTGTTATCGCACTTCCGCCACAATTAAGGAACAAAGTTATCAGCCCACAGATTGATTAGTAGAGGCCGCTATATGCGGGCGGAATTGGGTGTCGGCGTCTATCGAACATTGACTTTCCAATACGTACCCTCACCCCTTACTCAGAATCGATGGTTTCCAGAGATCCGAAACCATTGGCAATGAGAGTCATTCCAGGCATGGAGTGCTTAAGGGTACAAGTCTTTATCTTTAGGTCCCGTGCCACTCAGCTTTGAGCCGACTAAGGAACAAAGTTGACTTGAACGGTTTCCGAGTCCCCATAATTGATTCGGTGGCAACTCCACGAATCGGCAACGAATTCAGTTCACTAAAAAGATCGTCTTACCAAACATATTGGCCTTTAAACTCTTACAACCACATCTCGATCGATTCTATCGGAAACACGGGTGCCCGCATCCATCTAGTATTATCCGAATCATCAACCAAATCGAGATCCGACACATCGCCCCGTACGCGAGATCAGACCGGTCCCCGACGGGAGAAGGCCTCGTGGGTGGCCGTCGCGAGAAAACGGGGGGTCCCGCGCAGGGTGCCGAGCGGTGCGGACGGGCGTCCACAGTTTGGCGACTCAGCTGGGGATTTGGAAACAAGTTTCCAGCGGTGGTGTAACTCGAACGAGGTCGGTGAAGCTAGTTTCCCAGTTCCTCATTGTGGTCACTACTGGTTTTGGCCTTAAAAAGCCCACCCTAACTAATATTAGGACCAATCGACCTCTTCACGATAAGATCCTTACGGACACGCGGAGAGACCCTCGGTTGACGTTTCGGCCGTCTAAGGTAGCCACAGATTCTGTTGATGTACCAAACGAGTGGTACTGAGCGAACGATGTGACGCTCACCTGCCCAGGTGACCTGTCGTCACCTAAGCAAAGACTATTCGTGGGCGGTAGCCTACCCTAACCTACCCGTGTCTGCATCTTGCATGAGTGTACGCATTCCTAGTTATGTGTAGCGTGTTTGACAACCCTAATAAAACATTACAATCTGGATTCAACCACGACAACATATTCAACCACACCCAACTCCGTTTTCGAAAAAAATCATCTTCTTTTCAAAATCACCTTTTTAAGCACCGTTACTCGGGTCAAAGTTAAACCTATTTTCTAAAAAAAAACACTTTTAGCGCCGACACCATGGTCAATTTTACACTCATCACTTTCAAAAAGACACTTTTAAGCGCCATTTACTTTGGCCAAAATGAAACTCGTCATTTTCAAACAACAACGACATACCGTTATTATTACCAAAATCCTAACTAATGGGATCGAGGTGCCTTATACGGTTACATTTTTGCTTTCAAAACATTCACACACATAAACACACCATTACTACCGCCAAATTCCCGGCCAATGGGAGCAAGGTGAGTAAAACGGTTACATTTTATTTCTCAAAACACTTTTAGCACATACCGTTAACATTACTGAAACTTCAATTAATGAAGTCAAGGAACCCACAACGATTACAGCCACGAAACATTTTTTTTACATACGCACCATCACCACCGTCGGAATTCCAATCAATGGATTCGACAAATACGGTCGCACGCTTTCAAAATTTTCTAAAAAGAAAAAAAATACTTTCACAACCTAAATTCTATGATAAGGATTTGGTCACACCTTCAAAGCACCATCACAGACAACTCATGAAACACTATTTACACCGCGAACTTCAAACTCCTAACTAATAGTAGTCTCGATAAATGCGCCACTTCATAATTTTTCAAAAACGGTTCATTTACAACCGCGCTTCTTTTATGAAATCACAACTTATGCTTTTTCCGTCGTCGAATCCTCGACACTCACATATCAACACTTCCCCACACATCACAAGCGATGTAAATAATCCATCGCCATACTGATTTTACAAAAACTCTCACTTTCGAAAAAGTTTGTATTCAAAATCCATTCGTTTTCAAAAATGTCAAAACTCTTTGATTCTGAGCCGGGATCGAGATCAATTCCTTACGTTGTACAACCGTGTGATTAACTCTCTGTGTTAGTTACTAAGATCACCTCCATTCGAGATCTTACATTTTGGGTCATCTCGTCCTAAGAAGTCTTCTTCTTTAAATCTCACTCCCGAGATTTATGTCAAATCGTCTCGTTCTAGAGATATAAGTCTATTAGGCGCTACGCCGAACACACTGAGAGTCTAAAGCACCCGAGTCCCTAATTCGATGACCACAAACACACGCAAATCAAGGGTCTCATGTCTGTGTCGCTCAACTATGAGTATTCATCGAGTCTTTAAGTCGGCTGGTGGATCTAGCCTTATCTGCGGTTATGTTCCGCAGATCAAAGGATGGCCTCCAGCAGCAACATCAATCAACTCAATACCATACTAGACCTCGTCAAAGAACTCCAGACCAACATGGCCCTAATGACTGTCACACACGATAACATCATGCTTCAGCTCGGCAGGTTGGAAGGGACCGCCGACAAAGCAAAAGACACAACACTAGACTGCCCACAGGAGGTAGATGAAAAGCCCCTTATCCCTAGGGAAAAGATGAGACTCAAACCGGCTAGGTTCGTCCCGGCTCATGGGGGACGTCCCTTTAGGAGCCTAACACATTTATGCATGACCTACGCCGAGGCACTTAGAATTGCCAATGATGACTGACAATTATTCCAACTCGCGCCTACCCCAGACCCACCCCTTGAGGCTCGGGATGCAAACTGGGATCCCAGGGCTTACTTCCTATATCACCAGAGCAGAGGCTATTATTGGATCACCCTAGAGTCAAACTGTCGGTGTCATGTCCGTGACTGTCACAACTGTCAAATATTTGCCAACATCTAACACCTACCACCATACCCACTACACACCACAACAACACCCTAGTCCTTCTCTACCTGGGGAATAGACATTATAGGAAATGTACAACCATCCAGAACCGGCGGACACTGTTTTATACTAGTGGTCGTTGATTACTTTACCAAATGGGTAGAAGCATCCTCTTACACCATACTAACCTCCAAACAAGTAGTCAAATTCCTACAAAACAACACCATCTACCATTACGGCATACCAGACGAAATCATCAGTGATCAAGGGGCTCACTTTAGGGCCGATACCCAAAAACTCCAAGACAAATACAAAATCCAACGACACAAATCCTCACCCTACAAACCTCAGACAAACGGGGCTGTGGAAGCAGCAAACAAAACCATCGTCACAGTCCTTAAGAAAATGATAGACTACTATCGGGATTGGCCAAACAAAATACCCTTCGCATTATGGGGATGCCGAACCTCCTACCGAACTCCCACCGGAGCCACCCCTTACTACCTAACCTACGGCTCTGAAGTCGTACAACCAATACAATTAGAAATACCCTCGCTAAGGATACTAGCCGAAAGCGGCATTCCCGAAGAAGAATGGAACCAAAAACGTTACGATGAGCTAGTACTCCTAGATGATCGTAGAATACATGCACTAACCAACGTGCAAGCCTACCAACAAAGAATACAACGAGCCTTTAACAAACGAGTAAAATTCCGAAACATACATGAGGGAGACTTGGTAGTCAAATCCATTAGAGCACCCCTTCCCGTCGACCCTAGAGAGAAATTCAAATCAAACTGGGCGGGCCCCAACCTCGTCAAGAAGATACTCACAGGGGGCGCCGTGATCCTTACCAACCTAGAAGGTCAAGAATTCTCAACCCCAACCAACATGGATCAGCTTAAATGATACTATCCTTAACACCCTAAACAACCTCATCCTGATCTGTAAACTAGGGTGAAAACCCATGCAAAATGCTTAAAAATAATTTGCATTGATAATTGGCATAACGAGTCTAAAGCAAAAATCACTAACATCTATTATGAACTACAAACATGGTTTGATTCCATCTAAACACGGATACGTAGGCAACCCTTCCAAAGGTACAACCAACAAAAATAAAAAAATCAATTACTCGATTGACATGCAAATCAGAACCACCCCTATGTTCCAATTAACGAGTGATTTCAATGATGAAGCACAAACGATGAGCCGAGGAAAAGGTGAAAATTCGAAAGGGCTCCCCGGTCAAAATGAAGAAACAAGTAGCGAGCCGTCATAAAAATAAATTAAAAAATTACAAAAATAAATATATGACGAGCCGAGGACAGGGTGAAAACCCGAAAAGGTGCCTCGGGCAAAATGAAGAATCGAGTTGCGAGCCATAAAAAAAAAAGAGAGAGAGAGCCAAAAAAAGAAAAAAAAACAAAAAAAAGGTGAGCCGAGGACGGATTTAAAACCCGAAAGGGTGCTCCGGGCAAAATGAAGAATTGACTTGCGAGCCACCACAAAAAAAAATTAAAACAAAAAATGTGCTTCTCATTAATGCAAAATCAATTAAATCAAGCCTTTATCGAGGCCCTTTACATCGAGCATCCAAAATCCGGCTACCCAAAATATGACAACATGTCAAGTAAAACCTTACAAAAAAACTTTTACTAATATGCCACATAATATCAATTAATACAACATAGTACTAAATGGCTGGGCTCCACCGGTCCAACTTCCTTTTCCCCTTGCCATTCGGAAGTGCCTCTTTGGGTCTCTCACCATAGACCCTCAGAATACATGCTTCCACTCTTATCTTAGCCAAAGGTGAGTCCAGCCAATCCCATTTCCCCTCCTCACTCACGTTTTCAATATGGGTCTTGTCAGTCTTGGCCCGTTTAGAAGAACTGACGACACTAGGATCGGTGACACTATCTCTAGTTGAGCGCTTAGTGACGTTAACTCGAGTCGCCTCCTTATCCTTTAACATCGCGGTCTTCCTAACATTCGACTTGCCCTGCCCTGGCGGATATCCGTAAGCGCCGATCCCCGCCAGGAACGAGTAGGGTCTGCCGGTCAAACACTTTCTATAATGACGGGACGTCAAAACCTCTGTCTCCATGACATTCCAAACTCCCTGAGAGAACTTTCCGTCCACAGACAAGACTTTTTTTTGGTAAAATGTGAAATGGTATATATATATATAAAAGAATTTACAACTGATCAGAATTAGCTGATGAGACACAGAAACAGGATACAGAATACGAAAAGAAACATCTGACAATCAAATTCAAATGTTCCATAGTCTATTCCAGCGCGTATCCTCTTGAATCAGGGTGGGAAGTTTTGCTTTAACCCTCTTCTTGGCCTGTTGGATAACTAAATTAGCCACCAGTTTAGGCATTTTCAGAACACTATTCACCCTTGCATTGTTTCTTTGCAACCAGACTTGATAATGTACAGCAGTCCACAGAATCGTATGTACCTTATGCTTCAGTGTATGCAAACGACCCGAACCTGCCATAGAAACATTTAATCTGAACCCACACCATTCCTCAATACGCCTGATAACGTGGGCACTATACGAGCATTCAAAAAACAAATGCTCAATAGTTTCAGTTTCTGTTTCACAAATAAAGACAACAACCTTTTTCCTGACAATAACCTAGTTCATACAGCTACCCTCTGCATTTCCACGGGCGACACTTAGGGGCATCAGTAGTAACCTTTGATACAGCTTGCCTCACACCCATTTGGCACTTTAACTCACCTGGGTAAAAATATAAACCTGATCCCTTAAGGACAGTATCTGCATAGTATGAGTCGAGTCGATGATGTGAATAGAAAGCAAAACTGTCCATTGATATGCCACCACAGAATTGTCCACCTAATATCAACCAGCCCATTAGCCTGCAAATAGGAACGCCATCCTTCTTTAGTGTAACCATCGTTCCATGGTTGCGCCATTTTTCGTCCCATGAAACCTTTGTAGCTATAACCCTTAACAGATCGAGGGTGCTCAATCAAACCAAGCCTCACTTGTACCCAAACCTTCACGAATCACAAAACAACGTCAAACTTTCGAACTAAGGCAAGTTTCGAAAAAGAAAAGTAATACCCCGACATACCTGCAAAAATATCCTAGAACCTCGAAAGGGAGCACGATATATCCGTGCACGAGCATCGAGACATGTGATAAGCTCACCTAGAATAAGCTCACATGGTTCTTAACATCCCAAAAACTAGAACATGCCAATAGGAAGTCATCTTGCACTTTAACCTGCTTTAGCGCGGAAACCATGGACAAACCATCACCTGGACAAACCTCATGGTCACATTTCCTGAGATGACCCATCCACCCGGTTAAGAGACACCCAAAACTCGACATGACTCAAAATAATACAAAGAAGGTATAAAGACACTATGGGTGATCTAGTAAGTCTAAAACGAGTACTCATAACCCGCACATATAGCCTTAATCCCACAACAATTTGGAAATTACGAAAAATTTCCATAACCGAGAATCGGGCTGCTTGAACCCAGGCGCCTCAAGGCCGGGCTGCCCGAACCCAAGCGACCCAGAATCGAGCCGCCCAGGCCCAGGCGTCGAAGACCTGGATCATCAACCTCCTGGCATCTGAATTCCATGCTGTCAGCCATGCCTTACCCCATCAAATATCACTTGACAATCCCAAACGTCAGGAACGACCTCCTAAAGTCGCTAAACCTCTTTCCAAAAGCCGAAATGTCCGCGCAAGAATGACAGTCCCACACGAACGATACATTCGTCCATCGGATCCACCGGTCTTAGACGTTCTTTTTAAGGGGATAAGCTACCCCACCTAGGCGTGTTGTAGCCTCAAGTGGCATCGTTAATTTGCTTTTGTAGCCCAGTACGACATTATCATTAAGGTATAAAAAGTGGTACACTTTGTTTTTCAAAAGTGGTATGACCTTTTTCATTTTTTGCCTCAATTTAAACATGAATGTCGAGACAATCACACTTGTCTCCCAGCACCGAACATGTACTCGGTCGAAACACTTTAGCTACAAAGCATTTGTTACAGTTTTGCACGTCTCGAGTCAAACGTTTTAACCGACGTACTTCTTGATCCAACTCCCGGATCAAACTAACGCATTTCAAAAATTCCAAAAAACATTCTCGTACTCCCATGCAATCCTAACTCATCTAAGACACCCTAAACTACGACGAAACCACAAACGAACCAAACCTGAAGTGATTACTTATCATTTAAGTCAATATTTCAAAAAAGAAAAACAAAACGCAAGACTAATAAATCACTCGAAAATACTAAAAGTCTAGAATATACAAACTATACAAAATCCGAACAGAAACCGAGTTTACAAACTAGGGAGGACCCATAGAGGCTGCACCTACGGCCAGCACATACTCACCAATATCATCATCTAGATCATCCTGATCTAGGATAGGAGACTCAGTACCGTCCATACCCGACAGCATATCCATGGTAGCTGTCTCAGGTACTCCTCCAACATCCTCGGTAGCGCCCGTAGCTTGACCTTCAGCCTCAGCCTCTCTCTCCACCTCAGCTCCGAACCTAGCCTCACCCTACGCCGTGGTCTCGTCCTGATTCCGAGCGAACTGCTCCTTAAGCTTGGCAATCTCATTATCCCGAGATTGCAAGAGTTGCAGCAACTTAGCCTCATTCGTCTCCATCTCCGTCACCCGAGTCTCCAACTGTCTCATCATACCCGGAACATCCTGCAAATACACCTATACTTTAGGAAAAGGCACAACAAGCCTAGAAAACCAACCCTAGAAAACACATGCTTACCGATCGAGGTCCCGAAGTATCACGGAAAGAGGCAGCAGCCGCCCTCGACGCATAGGCCAAGAAGCAGTTGGCAACCTGCCACAACCGCTAATGGGAAGCCGAAGAAACCTTAAAAACAAAACCAAACAAATCAGTCAAAGAAAACCTAACCCTTAAAGCCGAGTTCAAGGCAAATCCCAAAAATGTTTCCCGGTACACCCGGTCACACCACTCCATCCCAACCTCCATCTCCTCAGCGAAACACGGACGTAGAGTCTCTGTAAAAGCAACCCCAGCCGCGTCGACCCTAAGTAGTGTTAGGGGGAAATCTGGAGGCTGAACAACATCAGCCGGATCGGCCAGCTGAAGGAAAAGTAAACCGTTCAAAATGTAGGCGAACACTAAACCATATAACAAATCAAACAATAAAACAAGGAACCAAGTACTAACCACGAGACAGTGGCAAGCTAGCCGCTGGCAGACGTGAGACAGATAGGAGGCACCAGGCACCAGTAGTGCGTCGCCTCCCTCTCCGTCCCTATAATCGCGAGCCTCTACGGTGGTCAGTGGTCTAAACATAGTCCAGGAAGGATCAACCGACACCCAGAACTTGTCATATAAATGAACAATAACGCACCAACCTCTCGCCCAAATACCACACCGGGAAAAATAACGCAGGAAGGAGCATTCTCCTGTATCTCCTAGGCCTCAACTCTGCCCCCACATACTTGGGCAGGCCCTCATAGTCGGCCCAAGGACGGGCCACAAACTACGTAGAAAAACCGACATTTCAATAATCCTAATCTTGGGGGCTACTAAGGAAAACAAACCGTAAGAAGGAAACTTACATCCTCGAGGCGCAGCTGGTTCACCATCACATTTTCCGACGAGTAGTGACTCGTCGTGCACTTAGCTTGACCCAACCTCCACGCAATTCCCGCCGGAAACCTAACCGAACAAGCAGGAACCACCTTGGGTGCCAAGGGAAGAAAGTAAGAATAGATCCAAGCCTGCAAAACCTAAAAACCTCGTCATCAAAACTAAACCGAACTAAGTATAACCCTGAAACCGAGTACAAGAACTAACCTCTAGTACGAGACCTAGACGAACGATGGGTAAAGCCGAGCCAAAGTCCACCCTCTGCGGCCTCTCCATGACCTGCAGGCAACAGGTCATCTCCACGAAAGCCGGTCACCCAATCAAAACATCTCACCTGATCTAAATCAGCCAGGAAAGGCAAAATCCTAGTACTAAAGCTCTCGCCCTTATCTGAGAAGTGGGTCGACCCTAATAAGTACCACAACCACAAACGGGCATCCTGCTCCGACGTGTTGGACACTCGGCCCTCTAGCACCGCCATCCTCTCAAAGTGGTTGGTAATGTACGAGCTCACCAGAGTATGGGGCGCACTGTAAGCCTCACACTCAGTCTCCGATCCAGCCCTTGACCTCATCACTATCTAACCGAGAGCCCTCCGGACCCACCTAATCATCTCAGGACCCCAGGCCAAACCTGTAATAACTCCGAAGTTCTTCAAAGTCATCCCAACCTCCCCGAATGACATATGGAAGGTCGAGGTTGTATCGTGAAAGCGATCTACCATCGCTCTAATTACCATGAGGTTTCACTTGGTCTTGCAACCTACTAATCAGATCCAGTGCTCGTCCACGGGACCTAAAGTCGTCCACGCGATAATCTCCTTTGCCGCGAGGCTGAGCTTCTAAGAATAACTTTCCAAGCACGTAGTAAAACCCGAGAAGGTCCTCATCGGAACCGATACAGTACAAGCATAAACAAACCAAACTGGCTCAAACCGAAATTAAAGCCTAAACTAATAAGCACAAGTCAAGGTACTCACCTGGCTGTTCACGACACGACTAGAGATATGCAAATCGGGACGTAGTAATAATTGATGACCATCCCAATCCCGAGCCCAAGGGGGATCACCGTAAACAACCTCCTCACCTTCATTGACAGGACCCGGGACATAGGTCCTCCTGGCAACTGTCACAGGCAGTCTACGCCACGTGACCCTATCAAAACTAGCATCATCCATAGCTCCCGGTTCACGATGCTGCGAAGGAACGCTCCGTCGCCGCTTACGAACCCCCTGTGAGTCAGCGAGCTCGACTCGGCGGCCTCACCACTGGTATCAACCGGAGGAACTCCCTCGGTACGCTCGTTGTCATCTCTAGCTGCAAAACGAAACAAAAAATACGCCTCAGTTCAGGTCCAAGCAGCCCAAACAGGTCAAAATAAACTCAAAATTTTGAACAGAGATATCAAAATTTCGAAAGACCCACTAGCACCCATTTTCGACCCCGGTCGCAATAAAAGTGGTTTTGGAAAAATCTGACATCGTTACGGTATCATTTGGTTTGTCGTAAGCCACACAAACTCTAACAGAATGCCCTAGAGTACATTCTGACTCACAAAAGTGGACATGGAGGTCACCCATAACGTCACAAACGCTAATCGAGCAAAATTACAAAGATCATTAGTTGGTACCAGAGATGACACCGGTTGATACCAGTGGTGAGGCAGCCGGGTCTAGCTCGCTGACTCCCCAAGGGGTTCGTAAGCGGCGACAGAGCGTTCCTTCGCAACATCGTGAACCGGGAGCTGTGGATGAGGCTGGTTTAGATAGGGTCACAAGGCGTACACAACCTGTGACGGTTGTCAGGAGGACCCATGTCCCAGGTTCTATTAACGAGGGTGAGGAGGTTGTTTACGATGATCCCCCTTGGGCTCAAGATTGGGACGGTCATCAATAATTACTACGTCTCGATTTGCACATTTCTAGCCATGTCGTAAACGGCCAGGTGAGTACCTTGACTCGTGCTTATTGGTTTAGGCTTTAATTTTCGTTGGAACTGGTTTGGTTTGTTTATGCTTTTATTGTCTCAGTTTGCAATTGCCCCACCCGATAAGGACCTTCTCGGGTTTCACCACGTGTTTGGAGATTTATTCTCAGAAGCTCAGCCCGACGACAAAGTAGATTATCGCGGAGACGACTTTAGGCCCCGTGGTCGGCCACTGGGTCCGATTAGTAGGTTGGAAGAATAAATGCAACCTCATGGTAATTAGAGCGATGGTAGATCGCTTTCACGATACGACCTCGATATTCCAAATGTCGTTCGGGGAGGTCAAGACGGGTTTGCCCTGGGGTCCTGAGATGATTAGGTGGGCTTCTAAGGGCCCTAGGTTAGATAATGATGAGGTCAAGGGTTGGATCAGGGACTGTTTAGAGCGTTAGGCTTACAGTGTAATCCCCTAGAAATTCTAACGCAATATAGTGGCGGAAACAGTGTAGAGTTGGGATTAAAACACACTGACAAACTATATCTTATTAAAAGAAATGGTAAGTCAATACAAAGGCCTCTTTTTACAAAAGAGCTAAAAGGAAAATCTCCAAACGGGTTTGTACAAATACATAAATTACATAAATGAAGAAAGATTAGGATCCACGCTACTCGCTAGCTCACACCCAAAACCCAGCAGCAAGTATCTGTCATGTTATAAACATAACAGCCACGTCAGTGGGGAGTAACTCGGACGTTCTCCCAGCCATATTATATCTTATGGAAAATAATAGTATTATTATATCAAAATATTTAAAATAAGAAAACATTAAAACGATATAATAAACTAAGTTTTCGGAGAAAACTTAAAACAGTTGTCAACCTGCAAATCAACACCATCGATCATAATAATATTCAAAACTGGCATTATGGATAGGGTTAGTGTAGAATCTAGACTTTCACTAGGATAATACTGGAACTAGCTTCGAGAACTGTAGAATTAACTCATAATAGAATCTAGTCTCTAACGGCAACTCAACTATAATAGGACTGCGTGCAGCGAGGTCCTAGTTTAAGTAGTATACACCCCTCCTGGATACAAACCATATCCAGTTCAACCTGACGTTACACTCTCCTAAACACAAACCATGCTTAGTTCAACAACCAAGGTGCCACATAAAGACACACCAGCCTTACAGTTGATGGCAAAAATGTACATCCCAGACTATATTACTCTAAACCCACATTTGTCCTTATTCCATAACTCCAAAACAAGCCATTATCGATATTCAGAAAAGATATAATCATTATGAGGATAAAATGAATAAACATTTTAAATTAAAAATGAAACTTTCTATAAATAGAAACTTACTAATTTTAGAAACTTACTTAAAAATAGTCTTATAGAAAATATGTAAGTTATTAAAATAAGTGAAATGTATAAAAATAGCATTTCTAAGGAAATTAACATTTTATTATTATCGTCGTTATCCTTACTTTAATATATATATATCTAAATTCGTTACTCAAAATATAAATAAAATATAGTATTTTATAAATAATTATAAATCGAGTTAAAACTATAAATTTCCAAAAAGGAGATGCTTTAAACATTATACTATTATCGTCGTTATCGTAACTTTAATATATATTTAAATTCGTTACTCAAAATATAAATAAAATATAATAAGTCAGTATATAGTATTTTATAAATAATTAGGAAATCGAGTTAAAACTATAAATTTCCAGAAAAGAAATGCTTTAAGAAAATGATATCAAAATTAATTGAGTCGACGAATTTTATAAATTAAACGAGATTTTATAAAGCTTTCAAATTAGTTTTCGCAAATAGATTTAATCAATAAATAATATTGATTTTACTAAAAATAATCAATTGTAGACAAATGAGAAATTATTAGGGAAAATAGTCTCGACTAAAAATGTATTTAAAGAAAAATCGACTACTTTCTCATTTATTAATATAAGTCGTAAAACGAAATTAATTTATTGAACAAGTATGCAAATCTCGATTATAATATAAAAATACGATTTTGAGTTAAAATTATAAATTATCAAAATATGACGAAAATACGAAATCGATATTATTTAGTTACTAGTGTCACGATAACTAACAAAATATTATAACGATCGTAAATAATTAAATTACTAACGATTTATAAAATGATATCGAAAACTTGTGAAATATTTATAAAGTACACGATTTAAAGTAATATTAGTAGCAAATAATAGATAGCTATAATTAGAAACCCGAAGTTATAATATTTACTACATACTACTACTTAAACATACGATATAAAATCGAGTAACGTCCTGAAGTTACCTTGAGTCGATAGTCGAATCGATCCCGTACTTGCCTACTTGCACAGTTCAAGCTCCAAATCTTCAATAGCACGCCTTAAACTTCGTGTCGTGAATCGCTAGCCTTCCAAGTGTGCTTCACTTCATATTCGAGACAAAAAGAAACAAAAACGAAGAGATCGGAATAAGGAATGTTGGAAAAGAAGAACAAGAAGCGGGTAGCGGTTACAAAAGCAAAACGAAACAGCATCAACAAGAGAAGCGAGAACGTAAACGACCAAAATGAAAGCAACACTGATCGGAACAGGAAGTCGAAAACCACAACATTGAAACACAGCAAGGAATGAAAAGAAAGGAAAAGGAACTTCAACAGTAAGACAGATTGAAGAAGAAGGAACGAAGAAAAGGGATCACAAAACAGTGTTATGAGACGAACAAAACGTAGCAATACTACATCATCAATAGCGAACTATGGTGATAACCACAACACACGAATAGTACCGATATTTCAATTTTTGAGAAAAAGTGAGCTTATCTTAACCCGTGTTAAATTTCAGTTATCAATGTTTTCAAAACTTTTTTAGTTTTCTAGTTATAAAATAGTCGAGGTAATTAAAATATAAATTCTCGGTAGCAAGTTTACGTAAAACGGAACGAATTTTGAGAGACCGGAAACTGACCCAATTGAACGAGGCAAAGACTCACGCATACCCCATATTGATGAATTGAAGGAGATATTTGGATACCTCCCTTAGTTAATTCATTTATATTATAACACCATTAAGTACTACCATTTCCTTCTACTTACTTCAACTTTAATTACTACTCTCTTAACCTTTTCACTTACCTTACTCTTACTTCTTCATTTTTTTACCACTACTTCCTAAGTATTGATGAAAATAAATTGTAGAAATATAGTTGCTTAAATTTCGAACAACAATTATGAACTATTTTTATGAACAAATGATATATACTGAGATTATAGAGAATAACTACTACCTCCGTTTCAGTCATTTCTTTGTTTTTTATATTTAGTGTGATCAATATTTTAATTAAAGACAAACAAATGAACGAGATGGAGGGAGTACATCTAAACATCAAGCTTATAAAATTATATACTCTATTTGAAAATAAATTAAAGTGAATATACATTTCACATTTTATTCATATATTATACAAAAAAATATTTAAAAGTGAAACGATTCTCTCGAGAAATATGAAAGACAAATAAAACACAGAGGTAGTAATTTTTTGGACTACATACTTCATGATATTTGTCGAGATCGTTATCTTGATTAATTATGCAATTTCAAATTATTTTATTATATCCAAAAAAAAAAATAATGAAAAATTATCGGGTTGCTAATTAAAATCTATTTCGTATAAATAATTAACTATAAATAAATAATTATTTATAAATACCGCGCATACATGCACGGGGTCTATACTAGTTAAGCATTTAACCCTTCCATACTACTTTAAACTAACATACTTTCTACCTTATATTCTTCTAGTAAGTTTACAAGCTAACATTTTTTCTTACTTATTTTGTTTGGGGCATGTGTCATCCATTGAAGAAGGAGGAGAAGACCTTCCAAAGATCGACGATATTATCGACTCCGACAATCTTTAGTTTTAATATCGTTATTAAATAGTAGCTAATAAGGTAACCAAACTTTTCTTCTAACATCTTTTTTATACATAAGTATATTTATGATACTAATATAATAATATGCTTAGTTTAATATTTAGGCTTATTTTATGACTAACATTACTAAGTTTTATATATATATATATATATATATATATATATATATATATATATATATATATATATATATATATATATATATATATGTATATATATATATATATATATATATATATATATATATATATGTATATATATAAATGTATATAAATGTTAGATGAGTAATTTTAATGCTTTTTATTTTGGTTATAAGACTTATATTAAATTTGATTTAGAGGACGTATAGTTACTATGGGACCGAAATTACTTGTAGCGGACTTTGATTAAATTTTCTTTACTTAGTTTCGTTTATGACTAAAATAATGTCTTGACGAAAAATTCACTATTAAATTTCTCATCACTTTAATTTTTGTTATATAAAAGAAAATGGATAAAAAAGTGGTTAAAAGAACTTATAAGAATAAAATCAATTTTTGTTGTTCTTAGTATCTCTTCATTTTTTTCATTTATGTATTGTTTATTATTCGCACTATATTCCACTTTACTTTTGTTTTACATTTCTTGCTAATTAATTACTTTGTGTATTATGGTTTTTGTTCATATTTTTCTTTTAGTATTATTTGTACTTATTTATATCTTGTAACAATGGTGTAAGTGGGTAACATACAAAACATTTTGTTTTAATCACAATTTATTTCGTTTTAAGAAGATGGAAACTTTAAAAATTACCTCGGATATATTAAATGAATTTATTTTATTTTGAAAACTTTACCCGATATTCATGAGTATTAAAAGTAATACCACGTCAAATTTCCTAATTCTTAGATAAGTAGAAATTTAATTATGAAATTTTCATTATTTAGGATTTAAGAAATTACGTGAAATATTTCATCACTTTAAAAATTTGGAATAAAATATGGTGATCCTAATTAAAATTTAAAGTTATATCCTGATAATATTCATAATTTTTCATCGAGTTTTAGTTTATCAAACGTAATTTACAAATATATTACTTAAAACCGAGTTTTGATAAAAATCTTGTTTGCTAGTTTAAAACTTTGAAAGATATAAAATTATTAAAAAATGACTTGTTAAATAAATTTTCAGAAACTATAAAGTTTTTAGAAAAATATTTTATTTAACTCTCATTTTTAAATAAATTAAAGAAGTGTAAAATCGTTAACGAAGAATACGTTTTAATGTATAGAAACGTCAAGATCCCCAAAAATCAATTAAATATGACTTAATATATATTTTTAAGAAATCTTAAGTCTCAAAATGGTATTTTATTATACCTTAGTCTATTTTAATAAAACCTTAGTTAAAGAAATTTTGATTTAGAAATAAGTTTAAAATAAAGAAAACATGTTTAAAGGTGATTTTTAGAAATGGACAAATGGTAGGACGACACATGTCATGGGACCCTATTAAATTTTAAATCTATATTTTCTAAATTTAAATTTACAAACAAATGCAAAATATATATAAGGACTCAACGAAATAAATAAACATTTATATCCAAAATAACGTATTTAGAAATAATGTATCTTCTCAAATAAATGTTGTACAATATTTGGAATAAAATGTTTCGAGTGACACTTGAGGATTAAAGTATAACACTGTCACCTTGAAAGTAAGAATTTGGGAATTTGTCTGTTTCAAATGAGTCTGACCATTTATTAAAGGTCATCAAATAAAATATTACTTGATCATGGGTGACTTTTATATAAAGTTTACAATGGGAGCCTGGGGTCAGGATAGCTTGTGTTGGATACGTCATTGAGATGTCATCGACTGCACTTGTAATGAAAAGCAGACTCGGAGGCTGCGGTCAAAGAGTCGACCTAGTGTTTAAGGTAGTCGTCCTACGACAGTGAGGACTGCGGTCCAAGAATCTTCGTAGGGTATGTGCGCATATATAGACAAGTACTTGATCAATATTACTATCTAGGTAGCGGAGCCAGAACAGGATTCTGAAAACTGAGGATACCCTCTTGTTGATGCAGAGAATGTAATCAGCAGCTTTCACTCCGTCCAGTGCCCCGTTTGAATAAACATATAATATAATTGAAGTCCGACCCATTTGAGCCTTGTGCGTGAGATGTAAACTTCATAAGATCGGTTCGGTCTACGGGTCAGTAACACGGTTACTCCTATTGGTGAGATGCAAGTCAAAAGGTTGTAGCGGAGGTACTAGGAGCCACGACTCGTGCATTAATCTGTTTATGTGAAAACAAATCTTTTAAAAATTAAATGGCTGCTAACGTCCCATCTTTAAAACTTTACCGTTTTTCATCACCTCACATGCTGATTAACTGAATTAAGGGAAACCAATTGTTAAGTGATATCCTTTAATATTTCTGTTAGCATGATATTTGTTAGTCAGATGATTGTCTTATGTGTATGTGATGTTAGAAGAACGGTTTGGTTGCCGTTTCGCTCAGCAACCTCTGTTTTATAATTTTGCAGGCAGCAGACGATGGGGGGAAATTGAGCAAAGATTGTGATAAAAATAAGTAGTGTAAAACGACAATTTATATTTCTGTACTAGTTATTCTAGACTATGTAATATTTATAGTCGTATTTTGTAATGGATCCGTAGTGATCCGGATTTCTAAAACATACTCTGATATTGTATAATTAAATGACTTAGATAATCTTCCGTATTATCTATTAAAATAAGTCATCGAAAATCCGGGTTGTTACACAACAACAAAAGAGAGCACTGAACAACAACAGAAAAGACAACAGTAGACATCAGCAGCGAAAAGGAAGAAGAATAAGAACGATTAGGCAACCACGGCAGCATCAATGATAACAAAAACGATAGCAGCAGTGGAACATAATACAGCAGCAGAAGCATACGAGTAGGATAAGGGGAACGATAAAGTGATTACTAAAACGAGGTGAGACTGAGGAAGAACAAGGAAACACAGAAGCACGACAAGTGCAACAACATAAAAGACAACAGTAGTAGTAGCGGCGACAGGTGCAACTGCAAACAAAACAACAGGCGGCAACAACACAACGCCAAAAATGGAAGACGAAGAAGTGGAAGAAAAAGAGGAGCAAGGGATTACCTTCGTCGAATCTGGCACGACACCATTGTCGATCCAAAACAAGGCAAACATACGAGTTGATGAAGAAAAGATGGGTGATGATGGCGTTGGGAAGTAACAGCGGCACGAGCCAGGGGAAAAACGGAGAGTAGAAGAGGAAGCAGAGAGATGATAGGAAAAATGGAAGAAGAATGAAGAAGAAGGGACGAAGAGGGTGACAAGGTGGAAAGGGAGATGGACTAAAATAAATGGGAAAGCTTAACAGTGGGGGGGTGTTGAAGCGGTGGAAAGTCAGAAAAGGAAGAGGGAGATGAACCAAAATAATAAACAAGTGAATTGTATGAGAGGTTAGGAAAAAAAATGGAGTAATAAAATATAGTAGATATTATTAGGACACGAATTCGAAGAAGATACGTATATTGACCCACAAAACCGAAATAAACATCGAATTAATAAAAATAATTGGGCCGACTAACAAAATTAGTAAAAAAAACGTTTCTCGAGATATAAATAATTATTCGAGACAAAAACGAAATTTATAGAAATAAACAATTAGACGATGATATAGTATTTGCCGATAAATAATAAATTTTCGATAAAGTGAATTAAATTGATTTCTCGAGGAAAGGTTATAAATATTTTGACGAAACATAAAATAGATGAGCTTCGAGCCAAAAATAGAAATTCGGGCTTAAATGTAAATAAATAAAAAGAATTTAGAAATTAAATCGCCGAAATAGACTTTCGATAAGAATTAAATTAAATGTATTAAATAAATCAAAACAGAAATAAAAATATGTTTGAAATATAAAAAGAGTTTCCGAGACAAATATAATTTTAGGAGTTTGAACAATTAAACGATAAATTCGTATTATAATAATTTCAAGAATTACGAGTTAAATCGTAAACAAAATAAAAATACGACCATAACTTTAAATTAATTTAATTTATAAAATCAGGGGTGTTACAATCTTCCACACTAAAAGAAGTTTCGTCCTCAAAACTCACAAAAACATAATAATAGAATGGAAAACAAGGTTATATTACTTGAACAAAAGGAGAATGCTTAACTCGCATCACAATCTCGGTTTAAAATTTTTTTACAACTTCAAACGTGATATGAAATCGATATCGAAGACAAAATTTATTTCAAGATAATTTGACCTCGGTTACCCAAAGTTTAAAATCATTTAAATTAATAACATCGCAAGTTAAAAATTATTGGATAAAATAATGACGATAAATAATATTTGTAAATGAGCTCGAGGGGGAGAGTACCCAAATATTTTCAAAGCAATAGTAAAACGTTTTGATTAAGAATTTCGACAATATTTTGTTTTAAGACCAAACAAAAATTTGAGAAATCAAATTTTGTAGTTAGAAATCTAATCAGTTGTCAAACATTTTCAATAACAGATTTAAAGTTTTTCGACAATAAAATAGAAATTTAGACATACCAAGTTTTCCTAAAATTTTAAACCGTTCCAATAATCTTATGGAAATCAAAATATTTGCAATTATGAAAGTTTTCATGAAATCTCGATCACTTGAAAATCAAAATTAAAATTTTAAACAATTTCGAAATACTTTAAAATAAATTATTAAAGGCATTTTAAAACGGAGTTAAATATAGGTTATCAACAAAAAAAACAAAAAACAAAGCACAATGTTTTGAGATTCATAACTCAAAATGTTAAAATTTTCACGAAAACCCAAAATTTTAAATTAGTCAAACTTTTCATAACATAAGTTCAGGAAAATGATAAACGGATAAATAGAGTCAAAATCAACGACAAATCGAAACAAAAGTTTTCAAACCCGATAAAGAAGTCAAAGGGATTGTCCGAAGAAGTAGCAGGATTTAGATAAGTTAAGGGGAGGACTAAATTGAGAGTCAAATAGAGCTCTCAAGGATTTACAGAAGAAGTTACCCATCTCGAGATTCCTAGCACGACTCCCACAAACAAGGTTCTTATTTTCTGTCAAATAGTACTAAGTCCAATATTAGGCATTAGGTTGTCCTACTCAGTCTTACAACATCCAAAAATATCGACTGTTACAACCTCCAATAAAAGGTCTTGCAAGATTATCCATTTGTTCAAACGAATACTTATCCTTAAATGCTTTAGAATCTAATCTCATTAGTTAAGCTTCCACGGTCAACAGAACACATCCCAAACTCTTGATCGATAGGGCTTCTAATTTCAAAACTCGTAAGGTTTGAACTCGAGGTATGCTCCAAATTTCTCGAGTAAGGAACACTAAACAAGGTCAATATAACAACGCTAGGGCACATAATCCTCAAAATGATTACCAACATGTTTATAATGCCACAAGTACAGAAGTTGGGGTAAGTATAACAAATCCTCGAACATGCTCAAACCTATAGGTAATGGCGCAAACACTCACATCTTCAAATACGTCATTCGACAAATGTTTCTAGGAGTTCATCAAAATTCAAATCACCACGGTTCAACCACAATATATTTAATAACTCAACGAAGACACGATCTCACTGGTCAAAGAGTTCCGAACAGTAAATTCCATGAAAATGATTGGTATCAAAGTATTCCTCAAAACAACACAGTAAAACCAAGCTGTGATTGTGCAAGATAGTTCTCTTCTTCAAGGACAACAACAATTTATCCAAGTTAGATCACTCAACTCCAAAGTTCATAGATTACAACCTTAAACAACAACCAACGATCTAATCCTTAAGAAATACGGGTAATCTATGTCAACCAAAATTTCTAACGACATTAATGAAAACCTTAAATGGTACCACAACCATTGATCCCAAATAATCATGATGCATTCATCAAATAAGCATTAGGTAAAAATCCTAAAGTAATATTATCTGTTACACTTAGTTCGGTTCTAGATTAGGTACTAGGTATCCATCAAAATATGATATACTCTCAGTATCCAAACATTTATTCAACTCTAGGTATTCCAAAATAATCAAGGTAACCTACAACCCAAGGTTCAGTGTCTAAAGTATTATCTTAATTCCATCAATCAACAATTTGACAATCAAATCAATCCTCAAGAATTTCTTACTTGCCTAGAAGATAGGGTAGGCTCACAATCCTCAAATTATAGGTAACAAGGGTTAACTAAACCTCAAACATCTATAACACGAGTTCCCCAAGACAGGATTCAGTGTAACCAAAGAATCTCAAGAGAAAGATGGTAGAAAAGAAGAATAGAACAAGGATTCACCAAGCGAATGAAGATGAGAATATATAAGAGAAGAATTGGAAGAAGTAGAGAAAGGAAGAAAAAAAAACGATGATCCTAGATAACCAAAATCTAAAAGGAGAAGGGAAAGTTCAGGCCTCCAGAGTTGAGGAGAGAATTAAATGGATTACTTCATTTTCTTGTAGAGGAAAGAGCACGCAAGTCTTGGGTCGCTCCATCTGGATCTACTGAAACATCATGGAACAGGAATCTACTCTCGATCATCTAACCTGTAGTTTGAGCAAAATAAATCTAAGCCGAAAGGTCACCATTGTATCTTCCTTGTAGCACAAAGTTGTCCACTCGAATCAACAGGCGTTGAGACTTTTAAGCAAGTCTTGTCCCGATCTGGAGCAGCATCCTATCAACATCTTGTTCATTCATCTTCTTTCAGACAAAAGCAACAAATATTCAATGCTAATCATTGAGTTTCAAGAACATATAAACCTAACAGTTAAGTCCTTATTTTGGTTTCTATCCATCTCTCACTAATATTTCTTTAATGTACAAATAATTTACGAGTAATTTTCCTAGAAACAGGTGTAAGCATCTGGAGCAACAATGCTCTGATACCAACTGTAATCCCCTAGAAATTCTAACGCAATACAGTGGCGGAAACACTGTAGAGTTGAGATTAAAACACACTGACAAACTATATCTTATTAAAAGAAATTGTAAGTCAATAGAAATGCCTCTTTTTACAAAAGGGCTAAAAGGAATATCTTCAAACGGGTTTATACAAATCCATAAATTACATAAATGAAGAAAGAGTAGGATCCGTGCTACTCGCTACCTCACACCCAAAATCCAACAACAAATACCTGTCATGTTATAAACATAAAAGTCACGTCAGTGGGGAGTAACTCAGACGTTCTCCCAGCCATATTATATCATATGGAAAATAATAGTATTATTATATCAAAATATTTAAAATGAGAAAACATTAAAACGATATAACAAAATAAGATTTCAGAGAAAACTTAAAACAATTGTCAACCTACAAATCAACACCAATCGATAATAATAATATTCAAAGCTAGCGTTATGGATAGGGTTAGTGTAGAATCCAGACTTTCACTAGGATAATACTGGAACTAGCTTCGAGAACTGTAGACTTAACTCATAACAGAATCCAGTTATCTAACTAGGCAACTCAACTATAACATGACTACGTGCAGCAAGGTACTGGTTTAAGTAGTATACACCTCTCCTGGATACAAACCATATCCAGTTCAACCCGACGCAACTTACACGATGCGATATCTAAGTTTAAGGGCACAATGCACACTCTCCTGAACACAAACCATGCTCAGTTCAACAACCAATGTGCCCCATAAAGACACACCAGCCTTATAGTTGATGGCAAAAACGTACATCCTAGACTATATTACTTTAAACCCACACTTGTCCTTATTCCATATGTTGTAGCGGAGGCGTCCCATTACCAACAGTTTGTTGACTACGTGAGAAGAACAAAACTACGAACAAACAATATTTAAACTGAGACACGGAATTACGTGGTTCACCAGCAAAATCACTGGTTACATCCACACCGACAAGGAGAACAATATTCACTACTGTGGAGATAATAGTACAACTCCAAGGAACTCTCTCTAAGACGATGCTTAAGAGATTCCAATTTTGGGTTGATTACTAAGGTGGAAGGGTGAGCTCTATTTATACAAAAAGAATCACCCCACTTAGTTAATCTATCGATGTGGGACAAACCACATTCTTAACAAAATACATCATCTTATTTCCGCACCTAGTTCGACATTCAATCCGAGTCTCGAATACGTCAATTGCTAGTCATTAATCCTAACAATCTCCACCTTGACTTGAATTGTCCAACATGAACCAAGCTCCAAAATGATGCAAGCAAATCAGCTTCCAATTGTCGATTCTCAAGTCACCACTTGTCCCAGTAGTCTCCACACTGACTTGAACTCAACAATAAAAACGGACAAATGAACCAAGTGTGCAACCGTGACCAAATTGTACTAAGTACCAAATGTAGCAAGATGAAACCACCAATGTACTAAGCACCCAACATATCATCATACCAACATGGCCAAACGTAGCGAGATCACTACTAAACGCCAAAAACAAATGTATGAGATATATACCAACGTCACAAATGATGGAATCGTGTTCCGAAACAAATGCACACAAGACTCCAAAACAAATTCTCCTTCAAAATAAAATATGGCCAAATGTACCGTCGTACCAACTAGCCCAAAAGAATACAACGCCATAAACAAAAGTACAAAACAACATCTCACTTGAGTCAACAACGGTGTCATGACACCACAAATTTGCCCACACCAAGGCACAACAACTCAAGCAGAAACAATCAATACCAACGTTCTAAGTGAGCCCAAATCACCTCCATAATCAGGTGCAAATGTTAGACTAACAAGTCCAACCCAACAGCTCCAAAGAACACAAAATAATGAACTCCCGTCGAAGTTCCAAATGACCCCAACAGAGGTCCCAACGGCTCTTTTTCAAGAGCCCAAAACAGCTCCACCTAGAGCCTCAAACCGCCTCATTGAGGCGCAGAAACAACGGTCAATAGCTTGTCTTGAGAATCTTGTAGTTTGACCCGTACAGGCGAAAACTCCACCTTACCGTCAACACTATCATTCTCACACAAGCCTATCAACCCCAAATTATCCAGATGATCATTGAATGAACCAAACTGGATGTGCCTCGACATATCGCCCAAATATCTAAGTTTCGTATGCCCCAACTTAGACCCAAGAGAGCCAGACGAACGACTACTCGATGCACCAACGGTCAACACAATACCACGAAGGACATAAAGTGCTCCTTCCCTGACACCTCTCCAAGTAGCCAACGAACCTCTACCAACGCACAAAGTTCCACCATCACCTTGAAAACTGAAGCTCTTATCGACTAGCATCCCAAGTGACACAAGATTTCTCTTCAACTTTGGAATATGCCTGACACCCTCTAGGAAGACAACAACACCACACCATTATTTGTTTTAATCCGAATAGTCCCAATTCCCATTATCTCACAAATGGACCCGTCACCCATGGTAACACTATCCCCATGTGAAGCTTCGTAAGACTCGAACCATTCCCTAACAGGACACATATGGAAAATGCACCCCGTGTCTAGAATCCAACTATCCAAAGGACGTGGAACAACATCAACAACGATAACTAAATCTTCCTCAGAGTCGCACTCGGCACCTTTATGTGCAACAGCAGAAACACCAACATCCTTCAACCTAGGACACTTGTCTTTCCAATGACCAGGTTCCTTACAATAATTGCAGACATCTTTCCGAGATTTCCTAAACTTGGTTTTACCCTTACTAGGTCCCTCTGTCTTCACAACAAGTCCCATAGGACTACTGTCTACAACATTACCCGACGCTACTCGGCGCAAATCCCTAGTGTGAAGCATTGACCTCACTTCCTCCAGGGTCAAAGTATCTTTACCAACCACAAATGACTCAACAAAAGTCTCAAAAGAATTTGGCAAAGAAACTAACAAAATCAAGGCAGCATCCTCATCATCTATCATAACATCTATATTACGCAAATCAAGTAAAATAGAGTTAAGTCGGTCTAGATGTTACTTCAGAGACATACCTTCCTGCATACGAAGACCGAACAAACGCTGCTTTAGAAGCAATTTGTTGGTTATAGTCTTTGTCATGTACAAAGACTCCAACTCTAACCACAAACCAGCAGCAGTTTCTTCATCGGCAACCTCAATAATCACATCATCAGATAAACACAACAAAATTAAAGAATGCGCCTTCTCCTCCAATGCCACCTCTGCTTTTGTCATCGCCTTATCTTGTGATTTTTCTTTTGCCTTTGACATAACAGACCATACGCCTTGCTGTCTCAGGAAAGCTCTCATCTTCAACTGCCATAACCCAAAACTATTACTCCCGATGAACTTATCAACGTTTAATATTGTTGCTCCGGACATCTTCTCGCCAAAAAATCAACATACCCAAATAACGCCTAACTCAACGGAAGCAGAACTTGGAGCTCTGATACCAGTTTGTTGTAACGAAGGCGTTCCGTTACCAACGGTTTGTTGACTACGCGAGAAGAACAAAACAACGAACAAACAATATTTAAACTGAGATATTGAATTACGTGGTTCACCAGCAAAATCACTGGTTACATCCACATTGATAAGGAGAACAATATTCACTACTGTGGAGATAATAGTACAACTCCAAGGAACTCTCTTTAAGATGATGCTTAGGAGATTCCAATTTTGGGTTGATTACTAAGGTGGAAGGGTGATCTATATTTATACAAAAAGAATCACCTCCACTTAGTTAATCTATCGATGTGGGACAACTTTTTCTTTTTATCATAGAAAAACTACCACATTCCACTACTCTTTAGATGTAGAACAAACTACATTCTTAACAAAATACATCATCTTATTTCCGCACCTAGTTCAACATTCAATTCGAGTCTCGAATACGACAATTGCTAGTCATTAATCCTAACACCATAACTCCAAAACAAGCCATTATCGATATTCAAAAAAGATATAATCATTAGGAATAAACATTTTATATCAAAAGGGAAACTTTCTGTAAATAGAAACTTACTAAGTTTAGAAATTTACTTAAAATAGAAATAGTCTTATAGAAAATACGTAAGTTAATAAAATAAGTGAAATGTATAAAAATAGCATTTCTAACGAAATTAACATTTTATTATTATCGTCGTTATCATAACTTTAATATATATCTAAATTCGTTACTCAAAATATAAATAAAATATAATAAGTCAATATATAGTATTCTATAAATAATTAGAAAATCGAGTTAAAACTACAAATTTCCAGAAAAGAAATGCTTTAAGAAAATGATATCAAAATTAATTGAGTCGACGAATTTTATAAATTGAACGAGATTTTATAAAGCTTTCAAATTGGTTTTAGCAAATAGATTTTATCAATAAATAATACTGATTTTACTAAAAATAATCAATCGTAGACAAATGAGAAATTATTAGGGAAAATAGTATCGACTAAAAATGTATTTAAAGCAAAATTGACTACTTTCTCATTTATTAATATAAGTCGTAAAACGAAATTAATTTATTGAACAAGTATACAAATATCGATTATAATATAAAAATACGATTTTGAGTTAAAATTATAAATTAACAAAATATGACAAAAATACGAAATCTATAGTATTTAGTTACTACTGTCACGATAACCAACAAAATATTATAACAATCATAAATAATAAAATTACTAACGATTTATAAAGCGATATCGAAAGCTTGTAAAATATTAATAAAGTACACGATTTAAAATAATATTATTAGCAAATAATAGATAGCTAAAATTAGAAACCCGAAGTTAAAATGTTTACTACATACTGCTACTCAAACATACATATAAAATCGAGTAACGTCCTAAAGTTACCTTGATTTGATAGTCGAATCGATCCTGTACTTGCCTACTTCCACAGTCCAAGCTCCAAATCTTCAATAACATGCCTTAAGCTTCGTGTCATGAATTGCTAGCCTTCCAAGTATGCTCCACTTCAGATTCGAGAAAAAAAAAAAAACAGAAACGAAGAGATCGGAATAAGGAATGTTGGAAAAGAAGAAGGAGAAGCGGGTAGCGGTTACAAAAGCAAAACGAAACAGCAGCAACAAGAGAAGCGACAACGTAAACGACCAAAACAGAAGTAGCGCTGATTGGAACAGGAAGTCGACAACCACAACATTGAAACATAGCAAGGAATGAAAAGAAAGAAAAAGGAACTGCAACAGTAAGACGGATTGATGAAGAAGGAACAAAGAGAAGGGATCACAAAATAGTGTTATGAGACGAACAAAACGCAACAATACGACATCATCAATAGCGAACTATGGTGACAACCACAACACACGAATAACACCGAGACAGATAGCACCAGGAAAAAGACAGCAGCGGTAACACTAACGTACAGTAGCAGCAACAAGCGAGAAGGACAGAGCTAAAACATAGGACAGTAACATCAAATGAACGAACACAGAACAACAAAACGACAACAACAAAGCAGCAACAGCAAAGGCGAAGAAGGCAAAGCAAAGCAGCAGTAACGACAACACTAAGAGTAAACCAGCAGCAGCGTAAAACAGGACAAACCCAGTGATGTAAATAACGGAAATCGAATGTACAACAACAGAAGAGAGCACAGAACAGAAGCAAAAAAACGCAACAGCAGACATCAGCTGCGAAGAGGAAGAAGAATAAGAACGATTAGGCAACCATGGCATCATCAATGACAACAAAAACGATAGCAGCAACGGAACATAATACAGCAGCAGAAGCATACGAGTAGGATAAGGAGAACGACAAAGTGATTACTAAAACAAGGTGAGACTGAGGAAGAACAAGGAAACACAAAAGCGCGACAAGTGCAACAGCATAAAAGATAACAGTAGTAGTAGCGACAACGGACGCAGAAACAAACAAAACAACAGGCGGCAGCAACACAGTGCCATAAATGGAAGAAGAAGAAGAAGAAGTGGAAGAAAAAGAGGAGCAAGGGATTAACTTCGTCGAATCGGGCACCACACCATTGTCGATCCAAAACAGGGCAGACATACGAGTTGATAAATAAAAGATGGGTGATGATGGCGTTGGGAAGTAACAGCGGCACGAACCAGGGGAAAAACGGAGAGTAGAAGAGGAAGTGGACAAATGATGGGAAAAATGGAAGAAAAACGAACAAGGGACGAAGAGGGTGACAAGGTGAAAGGGAAGGTGGACTAAAGTAAATGGGAAAGACTTAACAATGGGGGAGTGTTGAAGCGGTGGAAAGTCAGAAAAGGAAGAGGGGGATGAATCAAAATAATAAACAAGTGAACTGTATGAGAGGTTAGGAAAAAAATGGAGTAATAAAATATAGTAGATATTAGGGTTATTTAACAGGAATAATACCGATTATGAGTGATATTTCATAAATAAAACTAACTTTAATTAATACGGGAATAAAACCATTTATGAGACATCTTATTAACGAATGAAATAGTCTTATCTGCTACCGCCTATGCCGGTCAATATTTCACTAATCCTTCAGTAACTTCATTAACTTCAGTAATAATACCAAATATATTTCACACTTCATTAATTTTCAAATTTTTAACTTCAAATTTCATCTTCACTTCATCTTCTTCTTTCTTAATTCAACTTATACTTCCTCAATTCATCACTTCATCCTTCTTCTTCCTCAATTCGTCTTATTGAAAGTAATTTTTTTTCGAAACTTTTGTTTGTTTTTCAAGTGTCAGCTACGTCCGTCTTTATAATTACCATTAATATTGTCAAAAATTCATTTTCAAAGGTTATAGTTGTACGGAAATTCATTCCTCAAACCTTTGCGTCGACAATGTCAATGGTGAGTATTGTTTATTTTCATTTCCCCAAAATCAATTTTTCTGGGTTTCCTTTTCTAATTTAGGGTTTTCTTATTCTGGGTTTAATTTAGGAATTTTAGTGTCCTATGAATATGAAGAACATGAATTTGATGGGTCGGATTTGGAGAAATTAGGGTTTAGGAGAGAGAATTGGGTTTAGCGGAAAATCTAGTTCTTTGTGTGAATGAAGAAGATGAAGATGTGTGTTAATTAATAGTATGGGACCCACAAAAACCGACTTCATCCGGTCATTTAAGAGACAATTTCATTTGTGTATAATATGTCTCATACATGGTTTTATTCCCGGATTATTTATTTATTTATGAAATATCACTCAAAGTTGGTATTATTCCTGTTAAATAACCCTAGATATTATTAGGACACGGATTCGAAGAAGATACGTATATTGATCCACGAAACCGAAATTAAAATTGAATTAATAAAAATAATTGGGCCGACTAACAAAATTAGTAAAAAAACGTTTCTCGAGATATAAATAATTATTCGATACGAAAATAAAGTTTATAGAAATAAACAATTAGACGATGAAATAGTATTTCCTGATAAATAATAAATCTTCGATAAAGTGAATTAAATTGATTTCTCGAGGAAAGGTTATAAATGTTTTGAAGAAACATAAAATAGATGAGCTTCGAGCCGAAAATAGAAATTCGGGCTTAAATGTAAATAAATAAAAAGAATTTAGAGTTTAAATCGCCGAAATAGACTTTCGATAAGAATTAAATTAAATGTATAAAATAAATCAAAACAGAAATAAAAGTATGTTTTAAATATAAAAAGAGTTTCCGAGACAAATCGAATTTTAGGAGTTTGAAATGATTAAACGATAAATTCGTTTTATAACAATTTTAAGAATTACGAGTTCAATCATAAACAAAATAAAAATACGACCATAACTTTAAATTAATTTAATTTATAAAATCAGGGGTGTTACATACAGTGCGCCGCATGCTTTGATGAGCTCGTACATTAACGACCACTTTGAGATGGTGTAGCACCCAAATTTGGACCTGGTGGCTGCAGAGGTGCCTAGCAAACACCCGATGAAGATAGGAGTGCAACGCGACACGGGTACGCGATGTTTTAGATAGTTTTCTTGTAGAACGGACCAAATAATTACTCAGAAAAATTAAAACTAACATGATGGCAGCCTTAGTCGTGTCGTTACGGTCATATAGACATTAATTAGAGTCAATTCCAATACCGGGACCCTGAGTCGGCTCCGAAACTCGAACAGAGTCAACCCCGAGACAAGCGAGCCTCGGGATGAACACCCGAGGCCCACGAAACCCACGGCGCTAGGTCAAGCCGTGGGGAAGCCTTCGCGACCAAGCAAGAAATCACGCACCCTCCTCTCGGTTTTGGAAAGTATCAAAATCGTATCTTCAAAACTCCAACCTCCCTACACGACGCGCCTGGGTCTCCCCACGCTCGGACCCAGGCGCCTGAGTCCTGGTGCGCCCCAAGTCACGCGTCCATGTGGGCGACGAGGGCCGAAAACACCTATAAATACCCTCTCCGCCTCATTCATTTCACACAATTCAACTCTCTCTTCTCCCTCAAAAACTCTCGCTAAAGGCTCGCACTCCGACACCCGAGGAACGATCCACTCGATCGCAGTTCCGATAAAAAGCGACATCGATGCTACTTCTCACCTTCGGGCACTCCACTCGATACCGAGGTGCCTGTGATCGACTAGCTCAAAACAAGTACACAGGTTCTGTCGGATTAGCCGCAGAACTAGTCCTTAGTAACGAAGCTCTGCCGGAGTAGCCGCGGGAAGGTCAAACGGTAACGGGGTTCTGCCGGAGTAGATAGGAGGATCCGCCTGTTAATCAAGTCGTCACTAGGTTGTCATCTAAACAAAACTTTCCACATTCGCACTTTTTTATTATTATGCACTACGACAGCACTAGACATGGGCAGTAGGCCCACAAACGTCTACTAAAACACGTAACGTCCCAACTTCAACAACAAATATTAAAACACACGAAATAGACCCGAGTAATTCCGAGATCCGTTCTCAAAACTATCTATGCATCGAGTCCCGTTTAGTGTATACTCCGAGGGTGCAACTCCTCACAATGTGATTTAGTTACATTCACATTTACAGCTTTTCGTATGATTTATTGCTTTTATGACCTCATAATCGCATGCTAAAGCACCTTACACGGAATTCAAAACGTAAAACAACTAAAACTGAACAAAGCGATGGTCGGGTCCCATATTAGTCCAGGTGGTCGCCTTATTGGGTTCGACGAATCTCTATTAATACCGAACCGACGCATCTTAAGTAGAATACTAGGTAAGGTATAACACGAGAATGACTAATATTCGTATTATCGCGTTAAAACTGATTTGCTAATACGTATAATACTAGTACTCTCTACTCTTCAACGTGCATCTTTTCATGGCCTGCCTGTCACGTGAAATCGCATGCAAAGAATGTAAACACTATTATTCTGACGATAAAATTTATTTGTCCTTAAAACAACCGACATAGCAAAGACATAGGGTTTAAAACAATGGATGTTACAGTACTTCCACCATAACAAAAGAACTAGGAAATCAGCCCACCGATCGATTAGTAGTGGTCGTTATAGTGCGGGCGGGATTGGGTGTTGACATCTATCGGATGTTGGCTTCCCAATACGTACCCTCATCCCTTACTCAGAATCGATGGTTTCCGGATGTCCGAAACCATTGGCAATGAGAGTCATTCCAGGCATGGAGTGCTTAAGGGTACAAGTCTTTATCTTTAGGTCCCGTGCCACTCAACTTTGAGCCGGTAAGGATCAAAGTTGACTTGAACGATTTCCGAGTCCCCGTAATTGACTCGGTGGCGACTCCACAAATTGGCAACGAATTCAGTTCACTAAAAAGGTCGCCTTACCAAATGAATCGGCCTTTAAACATTTACAACCACGTCTCGATCGATTCCCAAACGGAAACATGGGTGCCCGCACCTGTCTAGTACAAGTCCGGATCGTCATCCAAATCGAGGCCCGACACTTCGTCCCGTATGCGAGATCGGAGCGGCCCCCGGCAGGGAGGGGGCCGCGTGGGTGGCCGCCGCCACATGATGAAAACCGGGTCGGTCCCGCACGGGGCGCCGGGCGGTGCGGACGGACGTCCACAGTTTGGCGACTCCGCTGGGGAATTGGAAACAAGTTTCCAGTGGTGGTGTAACTTGAATGAGGTCGGTGAAGCTCACTTCTTAGCTCCTAGTTGTGGTCTCTACAGGTTTTGGCCCTAAAAAGCCCACCCTAACCGATATCGGGACCAGTCGACCTCTTCGCGGTAAGATCTCTTGGGACACGCGGAGAGATCCTCGATTGACGCTCCGGCCGCCTTACGCGTAACCCGCGGGATTAATAATCGGAAAGTCCAAACGGACGGTATGACACTCATGTCCCCAGATCATTGTCAATACCTAAGTAAAGACTATTCGTGGGCGGTAGCCTACCCTAACCTACCCGAGTCTGCATCCTGCATGAGTGTATGTATTCCTAGTTATGTGTAGCGTGTTAGAACAATCCAACCTAAATAAAACACTATAACCTGGATTCAACCACGGCAACATATTAAACCGCACCCAATTCCGTTTTCAAAAATATCTCATCTTTTCAAAACGATTTCTGAAACACCGATACTCCGGTCAAGTCATAATTTGTAAAAGCAAAAAGAAAAAAATCTTGAGATGTCGTTGCATGGCAAATTTTACACTTACCGCTTTCAATTTTTTTTTTGTTTTTTTAGCGTCATCACTTGGCTAAAGTAAATCCCGTCAAACAACAAATACCGTTAATATCACAGAGACTCCCGATCAATGGGATCAGGGTGCCTCAAATGGTTACATTTTATTTCAAAAAAAAGAAATGTTTTTACACACGTACCGTTAGCACAACCAAAGCTTCAATTAATGAAGTCAAGAAACTCAAAAAGCGGTTACACTTTCAAAATACTTTTTTTTACAATGCACACCCCCACCGTCTAATGCTAGTTAGTACAACCGACGAACGTGGGTCACTAATTTTAAAAGTTTCTCCAACGAACGAAAGTTTTCTAACAAAACGCTATTCACCACCCAAATCCCTCACTAAGGATTTAGTTACACCTTTAAGGAGACTGTCATCAGACTTCACGCTAAATCACGCACCCCGCGAGTATCGATCTAGCTAATTAATGGTAGTCTCGATAAAAGCATCATGTCATCATTTTCAAAACTGGTTCCCCTAAGAACCATGCTCCTTTCAACAACAAAAAAAACTTTACACTTTTGCTATCACCGGATTCCCGACGTACACGCACGACAACGCCATTCCACACCACAAGCGATGTCACCACACCATCGTCACCTTAATTTTACAATCATTTTTTTTCAAAAAAAAGACTTTCCTCTGCGAGTATTGGCCATTTTCAAAAAAATAATAAAAACTCTTTGATCCTGAGCCGGGATTGCGATCAACTTCTTACGTCGTACAACCGTGGGTTTAACTGTCTATGTTAGTTACTAAGGTCACCTCTACCCGAGGTTTCACATTTCGGGTCGTCTCATTTCGAGAAGTCCTCTTTAAGCCTCACCTCCGAAGTTTGTGTCAAATCGTCTCGTCACGGAGATTTTTAAAATTCATCAGGAGTCTCGCCGAACACACCAAGAGTCTAAAGCACCCGATTCCCTAGGCCAACGACCACACACACGGGTCAAGGGTCTTATTTCCACGTCGCTCGATCACGAGCATTCCTTGAGTCTCTACGTCGTCCGGTGGATCCGTTCTGACCTTTTAATCCATTCCCATTAGAATCACTCCCCGACATGTCGGTAGATCCAAACTCCGTTGAAAGCATCCGCAACGATGTCAATGCCCTAACCAAATTGGTTCGCAACATCCATACTTCGGTAACCAGTTTGACTTCCTCCATCCGTCACATTGATAGCCGCCTCAATTTCCTTGAGAATAGGGACACAGAAAGTGAAACGAACACCAATCCGGGCAATTACCGCGCCCAGGAGCCCACCCAGGATAGATCATCCCAACACTCTGCCCGATCAAAGCTTACCAAAGCCGATACGGAGAGAACACCAAGATCTTATAACACCATATCCAACAAAATAGAAAGATCACCAAGAAGTTTACCCCAATCAGCTCATCTTATACCGAAGCTCTTAAGTGCCCAGTCGATCAAGGGTTGCTCTTGCCGATGGGTTCCACTCCGGAATAACCAGTCGGCAGGCGAGGCAAAAGTTGGACCCCTAATGCTTATTGCCTATATCACCAAGGTAACTGGCATGATACCGAGTCTTGCTATCGACTCAAACATGTCATACAAGATATGATCGAAAATGGGACCATTCCTCTCCCTCCACCCGAGAAACTAAACAACACCAAGAACCCTCTTAGCATCCACGCACTCTTCGGTAATGCCATCGATTATCCCCACCTCGACCCTATAAAGGAGAATGTCCAAAATATTAAGGGAGATCCTGACAGCCCGAGGGCACCCGCCGAGACGAGTAACTCTGTGTCTGAGACAGAGTCTAGTTCGTCTTAGGGCCTAGGCCTAATAGTATAACAAATGTCTCTTGTTTTTATGTCAAGTCAGGAGGTGCGAGGGGATCTGTCCTCCACCTCCCCGGAAACAATATCACTGGCGCATAGCCCGCTTATTACTATCAATAAAAAAAATATAAACTTTTCTTCCTTTATAATGCGCCTCGACAATCGCTTGATTTAATAATGCACTTTCTTGCTTAAAACTTGATATTATGCCATTCATCGATGACAATCAAACATACCTCAAAACAACGAGGAATTACAGAAACCGAGATCCCATGGTTTTTTTACCTATTCCATGCCTGGTATAGAGAGCCACAAACTATCCCTTAGAACGAGAATTCCCGAATCCTATGACGAATCTAGATAGTTTCTTAGCTTGCGATCAAAGACGGAAGGCAACCCCATTTCCCACAATAAATGTCTCTCGAATAAAGACCGACCAACTCCCACCATAGGTGCTAGTCTAACAAAAAAAAAGTCTGAAATGGTCAAAAGGAGCCAAAAGAAAAAGTGAAAACAAGGCCAAACTAAACCGGCCCAATTCAATAATCAAGACCAAACTCGACGGTAAAAATGAAACTCCCAATCATTCGACTCAACCTTAAGTGCAAAATCCGAACAAAAAAAAGAGAAAAAAAAGAAAGGAAAAGAAAAATGAACAGACCAGTCAACTAGCACCCAATACTAGCCTCCCTGCATTATAACCCCTAAGACCTTCCCGAGACACTTGTTAGGAGACAGTCCGGAATTTTGAGGATTCAAGATGAATAGGATAATCCCAACCGTTAGGGCCAGACATGGAAATCAGATCTCACGTAATTTACAACCCACCCGATTGAACCTTGAGTCATTTTTACTCGGCTTCCCCTTTCCTACCACATTATGAAACCGCAACCCCATAACCTTAATTCCACAAAAATAAAGCTCCAGATCTTAGTTCATCAGGGCCACTCACTACCTAGCTCCACATTCCAAAATCGTCCAAGCCACTCACCCTGACCCAAACACGGTATCCCGGTAATTGTCACTTTCAAGGGATCACACCCGACCGTTTCACATTAAGTTTTAGCTAGGATGAAGGCCCATGTGAATACACTCTAAACATCTCACATCGATAATTGGCATAACGAGTCTAAAGCAAAATCACTCACATCTACAAAGAACTACGAACATGGTTTGATTCAATCCAAACACGGATACGTAGGCAACCCACCCCCGGGCACAACCAAACGACCGAACAAGCAAAATCGATTAATCGATTCATGTATAAACCGGGACTCCTTCTACGACCCCACCCACGAGTGAGTTAAAATGACGAAGCACAAACGACGAGCCGAGGACGGGGTGAAAACCCGAAAGGGCGCCCCAGGCAAAATGAAGAAACGAGTTGCGAGCCGTCGTCAAAAAAAAAAAGTAAGAAAAGAATATAACACAAAAAAAAAGCAAAAAAGGTGAGTCGAGTACGGAGTGAAAACCAGAAAGGGCACTCCGGGCAAAATGAGGAATCGAGTTGCAAGGCACCACAAAAAAAATAGAAATAAATAAACGTGCTTCTCAATAATGCAAAATAGATTAAATCAAGCCCTTGTTGAGGCCCTTTACGTCAAACACCCAAAATCCGACTGGCTCAAGAAACGACAACGCGTCAAAAACTAGTGCTAATACGCCACATGTTATCAACTAGTAACATATAATATGAACGGTTGGGCTCTACCGGTCCAACTTTTCCTTTCCCTTGCCATTTGGGTATGCTTGCTCAGGTCTTTCACCATCGACCCCTCCTAACACAAGCTTCCACCGCCCTAGCTAAAAGCGAGCCCAACCAATCCCACTTCCCCTTCTCACTCACATTTTCAATATGAGTCTTGTCGGTCTCGGCCCATTTAGACGAACTGACAAATACTAGGGTCGGTAACGCTGCCTTTGGTCAGGCACTTAGCAACATTAGCCCACATAGCTTCCTTATTCTTTAGTACAATCATCCCCACAGTCTTTAACCTCTCTCTCACATCCGACAACCCCGAACGTCGGGAACGACCTCCCGTAGTCGCAATACCCCTTTCCAAAAGCCAAAGTGTTCGCGCAAGAGTAACAGATCAACGTGAATATCACATTTCACCTGTCAAACCCACCGGACTTAGACGTCTTTTCATTTTTTTAGAGGGATAAGCTACCCCACCTAGGCGTGCTGTAGCCTTTTAACGGTTATCGTCAGGTCGCGTCTGTAGCCTAACAAGGCAATAATAAGAGTATGCAAGAAGTGGTCTAACTTTTTCAAAAATTGCCCGGACTTAAATTCCGACTTCGCACTAAACTCGTTATACTCGGTCAAAACACACCAATGTTTACGTTAGCATTTTACATCTCATGCAACATCAACGCATTCTAAAACGTCCTGAACTACAACAAAGTCGCAAACAATCCAAACTTGAAGTGATTACTTGTCAATCTAGGTAAACAATTCGCCAAACAAAAACACAATGCTAATCCAGCTAATTCGATTACTAAAATGTTAAAAACAAATATACAACATATACAAATCCACACGCAAATCGAGGCTAGGAAGGACCCCTAGAAGCCGCACCAATGGCCATCACGACCTCACAAAGGTTGCCGTCCAGACCTAGGTCCTCCAAATCTATAAGAGGCGACCCACTACCATCCGTCCCCGACAGCGTATCTAGGGTAGCTGTCTCGGGAATCTCTCCAACCTCCTCCGTAGCGCCCGTCGCCTCAGCCTCAGTCTCCCTCTTGATCCCATGCCTGGCCTCACCTTGCGTAGAGGTCTCACCCCGAGACCTGGGCAGCAGCTCCTTTGAGAACGCGATCTCGTCAGCCCGAGATTGCAGGAGCCGCTGCGATTCAACCTCCCTCGCCTCGAGCTCGGTCGCCCGAGTCTCTAGCTGTCCCACTATATCCGGAACATCCTACAAATACACTTAAGCATTAGAAGGGTACACCAACAGCCTAGAAAGCCACCTTAGTTGCGTAAACTCACCGATCGAGGCCCCGAAGTGTCACGGGAGACCCTCGAGGCATAGGCCCGGAAGCGGTAGGCTGCCTGCCACAACCGCTGATGGCAAGCCGAGGAAACCTGAGAAAGCAACCATAAAACTTAGGCAAACCGACCCTAATTCTTAGAGCCCAAACGAAAAACAAAAAAAACTCATCCGGTACACCCGGTCTTGCCACTCTATCCCGATATCCATCTCCTCGGCAGAACACAGGGGGAGGGGCTCAGTAAAGGGTATCCCAGCTGCATCCACCCTAAGCAGGGTCAAAGGAAAATCTGGGGGCTCGATTTCGTCAGCCGGGTCGGCAAGCTGAAAAGACAACAGAATTGGTCGACCAGACGACAATTAAACCACAACACGAATCTTAGAACCAAAGTTAGAACCTTACCACGAGGCGGTACCAAGCCAACCGCCGGGTGACGTGACACAAGTAAGAGGCACCAGGCACCAGGAGTGTATCGCCTCCCTCTCCGTCCCCATCCTCGAGGACCTCTGCGGCGGTCGGGGGTCTGAACATGGTCCGGGGAGGTTCAATCGGTCCCCTAAAGTCGTCGTACAGACACTGACGCACCAACTGGTCGCCCAGGTACCAAACTGGACGAATCAACGCAGGGAGAAACATCCTCCTATAACTCTGAGGCCTCAGCTCCGCAGTCACGTACTGTAGCACGCCCTCATAATCGGCCCAAGGGCGGGCCACAAACTACACCAACAAAACCAACATCCTAGTAAATTCCAAGCCTTGGGGGCTATTGAGCAAATAAACTATAGAGGGAAACTTACATCTTCAATGCGTAGCTTGTTGACTAACGCATTCTTCACCTGGTAATGGCTAATCGTGCTCTTAGGCTGAGCCAGCCTCCACTCGATTCCCGCCGGGAACCTCTTTGGGTGCACCCGTACCGTCTTAGGCGCCAAACGCGGGAAATAAGAGTAGATCCAAGCCTGTAGGATTCCAAAGCAAACTTTAGCATAATCAAGCCAAAACTAACCTCTAATATAAGGCCTGGACCCACGATAGGCACAGCTGAACCCGATCCTATCACCAGTGGCCTCACCATGACTTGCAAGCAGCGAGTCATCTCCGCGAAAGCCGCAGTCACCCAATCGTAGCGCCCTAGCTGAGTCAAGTTGGCTAGGAAGGGCAAAATCCTAGTACTAAACCTCTCGCCTTTGTCCGAGAAGTGAGTCGACCCTAGGAAATACCACAGCCACAGCAGAGCATCCTGATCCGGCGTGTTAGCCTCCCGACCATCTAACACCGCCACTCGCTCGAAGTGGTCGGTGATGTACGAGCACACTATGGCGTGGGGCGTATTATATGCCTCACGCGGCAGACAATCCCCGATGAGGCCCCACATCTCATCACTATCCAGGCTAGGGCCTTCGGCGGCCCACCTAATCTTATCCATACTCCACGGCAAACCACTAATCATCCCGAAATCCTCTAGGGTCATCCCGACCTCCCCAAAAGACATGTGGAAGGTCGAGGTAGTGTCGTGAAAGCGATCTATCATCGCCCGGATCACCATAAGGTTGCATTTAGTCTGGCAATCCACCAACCTAACCCATTGCCCGACCACGGGACCTAGGGTGGTTCTCTCAATTATCCCCTTTACCGTAGGAGTCAGCTTCTGATGGTAGACATCAAGGCATGTAGTAAATCCCGAGAAAGTCCTCATCGGACCTGGGGGCTGCAAACCGAAACAATGCAAGGATAAACAAAACAAACCTAGCCTAACCCGAGCAATAAATAACAAAACCGAAGCCATAACCAGTGAGCACGAATAGAACACTCACCAGGCCCCGCACAATGCGGCTAGAAATATGACGGTCAAGATGAAACATCAGCTGATGACTATCCCAATCCCGAGCCCACTCAGGATCCTCATAAATGATCTCCTCATTCTTCGGTACCGGAACCGGAACATGAGCCCTCCTAGCCACTGTCACCGGCAGCTTTCGTTTGTTCACTCTATCGAACTCAGCCTCGTTGATGGTCTCAGGGTCACGCCGCTGAGACGAGACGCTCCTATGCTTCCTGTGAATCCTTCGGGGATTTTGTGAACTTGCCCCGGCAACCTCCCCACTAGCACCAACCGAGGAAGTTCCCTCGGGACACTCGGTTCCACCTCTAGCTATAAAACAAATCCAAAACAAAAAAAAACACAACAAAACACAACCCTAGTCAGCCTAAGTCAGCTTAAATGGGTCAAAATAGGGTCAAAATTTCGGATAAGAATATCAAAATTCCAAAAGAGCCGCTAGCACACATTTTTGACCCCGGTTACAATGGAAGTGGTTTCGGGAAAATTCAGCATCGTTTCAACACCTTTTGGTCCGTCTTAAGACACACAAAGTCTCACGGAAGGTCCTAAGAGGCCATCCTAGCCCTAGCAATCGGCAATAGAGTTACCCATATCCTCATAAGCGCTATTCAAACAAAAGCACGTAAAATAAATACGGGAATAATCAGGAAACGGTCCTTAACCCTAGCTTTCCAAACACATTTCCATAAAAGAGTCATTATCACCCCTCGAACATCCTTATCAAGCGTACAACTACTTCAACAAGCTCTAATTGACCTTAATTTAACAATGAAATCAAGCACAAGCATCGAAACTTAACAAATAAAAAACACCCAAATCGATTTTCTAGGGTTTTCAACAAACAAATAATCAATCAAATCAAGCAAAATCGACATTAAACAAGTAAAGAACACTAACCCGGAGTCGACATTGTCGTAAATATCGAATCGAAACCTGGCAAGAAAAGTCGAAAATTGATCTTGAGGAGAAGAGATCTTGAGGCGAACGCGTTCGACTTCTTTATGAAATAAGATGAGCGCACCAACCTTCGATTACTTAAACAGACCAGCACCGCAAAACCCTGACCGCATCAGCTAACGCGTCTAAGTTTAGGTGCGCTGGGGGCTAGGCGCCTCAAGACTACGCCGCAGAGAGACGCGCGTCTAAATGGCTCGGTGCAAATTAAAACAAAACAAAACAAGCAAACTCAAGGTTCAATACACACAACCTTTAAAACAAACAAAGTAACAATAAACAGAATAATTACTAATCAACGCCGGTAATACATTCTCGATAATGAAACAAACTTGAGAACCGCACTTAGCTTAGACACTGCACTCGAACGAATAGTAAAGCAATTTAAACTAATCTAAACGAAATCTGAGCAAACTCAACAAATTAAAACGAAGCAAAACAAACGCAACTCAAAAACGATACACATAAAGCATGCACCTACTAAGACAAGCAAAACAACAATAATGGGATAACCACTAATTAACATCGATAAAACACTCCCGACTAATAAAACAAGCTCTTAACGCTGTATCCGGACGCGTAACAAAAAAAAACCGAGATTAACATAAGCAAACTCTGAACAAACTCAAACCCAAGATCAAAACAAAAGCAGGGGCAAACCCGAACAAAACAAGATAAGCATGCGAGACAAAATTAACTAAGACAAATTCACTCCACCAGCATTTTACTAAAACAAATAAACAAACAGCAATTTGCCCGAGGGGTCTGAGTTACCCCGGAGGCACAGCAATTTGCCCGAGGGGTCTAAGTTACCCCGGAGGCACAACAATTTGCCCGAGGGATGCGAGTTACCCCGGTGGCACAGCAATTTGCCCGAGGGGTCTGAGTTACCCCGGACGCACAACAATTTGCTCAAGGGATGTTAGTGATCCCGGAGGCACAGCAACAACAATTTTGTCTTAGGGGTCAGAGGCATCCCGAAAGACAGCTACTCGAGTGGAGACTAACGCCCTTGAGTAGTTTTGCCCAAGGGATCGTCGTAATCCCGGAGGCACAGCAACAACAATTTTGTCCTAGGGGTCAAAGGCATCCCGAAAGACAGCTATTCGAGTGGAGACGAACGCCCTCGGATAGTTTTATATCTCTTTGTGTAGTCCTAGGGGTCATAAGCATCCCAAAGGCGATTTGCATTTTCATGCCTATGCGGGGTAGCTTATCTCCCTAAAAAAATGAAAAGACGTACAAGTCCGGTGGGTCTGACGGGTGAAATGTGATATTCGCGTGGATCTATTACTCTTATTGAAAATGTTACCGACCAAAGGCAGCGTCCGGTGGGTCGGGGGTAGCTAATGTTGCTAAGTGCCCGACCAAAGGCAGTGTTACCGACCCTAGTATTTGCAATTCGTCTAAATGGGCCGAGACCGACAAGTCTCATATTGAAAATGTGAGTGAGAAGGGGAAGTGGGATTGGTTGGGCTCGCTTTTAGCTAGGGCGGTGGAAGCTTGTGTTAAGAGGAGTCGATGGTGAAAGACCCGAGCAAGCATACCCAAATGGCAAGGGAAAGGAAAAGTTGGACCAGTAGAGCCCAACCGTTCATATTATATGTTACTAGTTGATAACATGTGGCGTATTATTACTAGTTTTTGACGAGTTGTCATTTCTTGAGCCAGTCGGATTTTGGGTGTTTGATGTAAAGGGCCTCGACAAGGGCTTGATTTAATTTATTTTGCATTAATCAGAAGCACGTTTATTTTTTTTTAATTTTTTTTGTGGTGGCTCGATACTCGATTCTTCATTTTGCCCGGAGTGCCCTTTTGGGTTTCCACTCCGTCCTCGGCTCACCTTTTTTTGTATTTTGTTATATTCTTTTCTTTTTTTTTGACGACGGCTCGCAACTCGTTTCTTCATTTTGCCCGGGGCGCCCTTTCGGGTTTTCACTTCGTCCTCGGCTCGTCGTTTGTGCCTCGTCATTTTAACTCACTCGTGGGTGGGGTCGTAGAAGGAGTGCCGGTTTATACATGAATCGATTAATCCATTTTGCTTGTTCGATCGTTTGGTTGTGCCCGGGGGTGGGTTGCCTACGTATCCGTGTTTGGATTGAATCAAACCATGTTCGTAGTTCTTTTTAGATGTGAGTGAATTTGCTTTAGACTCGTTATGCCAATTATCGATGTGAGATGTTTAGAGTGTATTCACATGGGCCTTCATCCTAGCTAAAACTTAATGTTAAACGGTTGGGTGTGATCCCTTGAAAGTGACAATTACCGGGATACCGTGTTTGGGTCAGGGTGACTGGCTTGGACGATTTTGGAATGTGGAGCTAGGTAGTGAGTGGCCCTAATGAACTAAGATCTGGAGCTTGATTTTTGTGGAGTTAAGGTTATGGGGTTGCAGTTTCGTAATGTGGTAGGAAAGGGCATGCCGGGTAAAAATGAGTCAAGCTTCAATCGGGTGGGTTGTATATTACGTGGGATCTGATTTCCATGTCTGGCCCTAACCATTGGGATTATCCTATTGAGCTTGAATCCTCAAAATTCCGGACTATCTCCTAACAAGTGTCTCGAGCGCTTTGTTTCATCAAGGGCTCACAAGCAGCCCAAAGTATACTTGCACAAGTAAAAACCAACTTAATGCATTGCTAGCGCGCAAAAAAAACACTTAAAATTAAACAAAACCGAAGAAGACAAAGCGCGCGTGCACAAAGAATCAAGAACAAGATGACCAGCAACGGCCCGGGCCCAAGCAATCAACCACAAGCGAAGACGTCAGGTATGACTTCTCGGTCTTGGCTGGCGAGCCTCACCACGTAGTCCAACGGACTTAAAACGACCCGACCGGACAGCCACCAGATCGTAATCCTCGATTGACCTGGGTGGCTATACTTTGACTTTCGCCTTGTCCAAGCCTCAGTCAAAGTGGGGGCTTCTGTAGACACCCAAATTTGGACCTGGTGGCTGCATAGGTGCCCAGCAAACACTCGATGACGATAGGACTGCAACTCGACACAGATTCGCGATGTTTTAGATAGTTTTCTTGTAGAACGGACCAAATAATTACTCGGAAAAATTAAAACTAACATGATGACAGCCTTAGTCGTGTCGTTACGGTCATATAGACACTAACTAGAGTCAATTCCAACACAGGGACCCCGAGTCGGCCCCGAAACTCGAACCGAGTCAACCCCGAGTCAAGCGAGCCTCGGGATGAACACCCGAGGCCCACGAAACCCACGGCGCTAGGTCAAGCCGTGGGGAAGCCTTCGCGACCAAGCAAGATACCACGCACCCTCCTCTCTGTTTTGGAAAGTATCAAAATTGTGTCTTCAAAACTCCAACCGCCCCACCTGACGTGCCTGGGTCTCCCCACGCTCGGACCCAGGCGCCTGAGTCCTGGTGCACCCCAAGTCACGCGTCCATGTGGGCGACGAGAGCCGAAAACACCTATAAATACCCCCCTCCGCATCATTCATTTCACACAATTCAACTCTCTCTTCTCCCTCAAAAACTCTCGCTAAGGGCTCGCACTCCGACACCCGAGGCAAACGATTCACTCGATCGTAGTTCCGATAAAAAGCGACATCGACGCTACTCCTCACCTTCGAGCACTTCACTCGATACCGAGGTGCCTTTGATCGACTAGCTCAAAACTAGTACCCAGGTTCTGTCGGATTAGCCGCAGAACTAGTCCTTAGTAACGAAGCTCTGCCGGAGTAGCCGCGGGAAGGTCAATCGGTAACGGGGTTCCGCCGGAGTAGCTAGGAGGATCCGCCTGTTGATCAAGTCGTCACTAGGTTGTCATCTAAACAAAACTTTCCACATTTGCACTTTTCTATTATTATGCACTACGACAACACTAGACGTGGGCGCTAGGCCCACGAACGTCTACTAAAATACGTAACGTCCCAACTTCAACAACAAATATTAAAACACACTAAAAAGACCCGAGTAATTCCGAGATCCGTTCTGAAAACTATCTATGCATCGAGTCCCGTTTAGTGTATACTCCGAGGGTGCAACTCCTCACAATGTGATATACTAACATTCGCATTTACAGCTTTTCGTATGATTTATTGCTTTTATGACCTTATAATCGCATGCTAAATCTCCTAACACGGAATTCAAAATGTAAAACCACTAAAACTGAACAAAGCGATGGTCGGGTCCCATATTAGTCCAGGTGCTCGCGTTATTGGGTTCGACGCATCTCTATTAATACCGAACCAACGCATCTTAAGCAGAATGCCAGGTAAGGTATACCACGAGAATGACTAATATCCGTATTATCGCGTTAAAACTGATTTGCTAATACGTATAATACTAGTACTCTCTACTCTTCAACGTGCATCTTTTGACGGCCTGCCTGTCACGTGAAATTGCATGCAAACAATGTAAACACTATTATTCTGACGATAAAACTTATCTGTTCTTAAAACAACCGACATAGCAAAGACATAGGGTTTAAAACAACGGATGTTACAGTACTTCCACCATAACAAAAGAACTAGGAAATCAGCCCACCGATCGATTAGTAGAGGCCGCTATAGTGCGGGCGGGATTGGGTGTTGACATCTATCGGATGTTAGCTTCCCAATACGTACCCTCACCCCTTACTCAGAATTGACGGTTTCTGGATGTCCGAAACCATTGGCAATGAGAGTCATTCCAAGCATGGAGTGCTTAAGGGTACAAGTCTTTATCTTTAGGTCCCGTGCCACTAAACTTTGAGCCGGTAAGGGATCAAAGTTGACTTGAACGGTTTCCGAGTCCCCATTATTGACTCGGTGGCGACTCCACAAATCGGCAACGAATTCAGTTCACTAAAAAGGTCGCCTTACCAAATGAATCGACCTTTAAACATTTACAACCACGTCTCGATCGATTCCCAAACGGAAACATGGGTGCCCGCACCCATCTGGTATAAGTCCGGATCGTCATCCAAATCGAGGTCTGACACTTCACCCCGTATGCGAGATCGGACCGGCCCCTGGCAGGGAGGAGGGGCGCAAGAGTGGCCGCCGCCACATGATGAAAACTGGGTCAGTCCCGCGCGGGGCGTTGGCCGGTGCGGACGGACGTCCACAGATGGTGGCAGTGCTAGAGGGTCGAGTGTCCAACACGCCGGAGAAGGATGCCCGTCTTTGGTTGTGGTACTTCCTACGGATGACCCACTTCTCGGATAAGGGTGAGAGATTTAGTACTAGGATTTTGCCTTTCCTACCTGACTTGGATCAGTTGGGACGTTTTGATTGGGTGACCGTGGCTTTCGTGGAGATGACCCGCTGCCTACAGGTCATGGTGAGGCCGCAGAGGGTGGACTCCGGCTCGGCTTTACCCATCGTGGGTCCAGGTCTCGTACTGGAGGTTAGTTATTGTCTCTTGTACTTGGTTTCAGGATTTTACTTAGTTCGGCTTGGTTTCGCTGACGAGGTTTTGCAGGCTTGGATCTATTCTTACTTTACTCGCTTGGTACCCAAAATGGTGCCCGCTCGTCCGGTTAGGTTTCCGGTGGGGATTGAGTGGAGGTTAGCTTAGGCTAAGAGTACGACGAGTCACTTCTCAACGGAGAATGTGCTGGTGAACCAGCAACGTCTTGAGGATGTAAGTTTCCTTCTTACGGTTTGTTTTCCTTAGTAGCCTCTAAGATTAGGATTATTGAAATATCGGTTTGTTTAAGCAGTTCGTGGCCCGTCCTTGGGCCGACTATGAGGGTCTGCCCGAGTTTGTGGGGGCAGAGTTAAGGCCTAGGAGCTACAAGAGGATGCTCCTTCCTGTGTTGTTTCGCCTAGTGTGGTATATGGGCGAGAGGTTGGTGCGTCAGTGTTTATATGACGAGTTCAGGGTACCGGTTGATCCTCCCCGGACTATGTTTAGACCACCGACCACCGTAGAGGCTCGTGAGGGTAGGGACAAAGAAGGAGGCGACGCACTACTGGTGCATGGTGCCTTCTATCTGTCTCACGTCTGCTAGCGATTAGCTTGCCATTTTCTCGTGGTGAGTACTCGGTTCTCTGTTTTATTGTTTGTTTTGTTCTATGGTTTAGTGTTCGCCTGCATCTTGAACGGTTTGCCTTTCTTTCAGCTGCCCGATCCGATTGATGTTGTTCAACCCCCAGACTTCCCCTTGACACTGCTCAGGATCGATGCGGCTGGGGTAGCTTTTACAGAGCCTCTTCCTCTGTGTTCCACTGAGAAGATGGAGGCTGGGATGGAGTGGCGTGACCGGGTGTACCGGGTAAATTTCGGGATTTGCCTTAAACTCGACTCTCGAGGGTTAGGTTTTGTTTGACTAATTTGTTTGGTTTTGTTTTTCAGGTTTCGTCGGTTTCCCATTAGTGGTTGTGGCAGGCTGCCAACTGAGCCTATGCGTCGAGGGCAGCTGCTACCTATTTCCGTGATACTTTGGGACCTCGATCGGCTAGCATGTTTTTCATAGGGTTGGTTTTCTAGGCTGGCTGCGTCTTTTCCTAAAGTATAGGTGTATTTGCAGGATGTTCCGGATATGGTGAGGCAGTTGGAGACTCGGGTGACCGAGCTCGAGACGAATGAGGCCAAGTTGCCGCAACTACTGCAATCTCGGGATAATGAGATTGCCAAGCTTAAGGAGAAGTTGGCTCGGACTCAAGGCAAGACCTCGGCGCAGAGTGAGGCTAGGTTCGGGAATGAGGTGGAGGCTGAGGCTGATGAGGGCCATGCTACGGGCGCTACCGAGGACGTTGGAGGAGTACCTGAGACAACTACCGTGGATATGCTGTCGGGTATGGACGGTACTGAGTCTTCTATCCTTGATCTGAATAACGACATCGGTGAGTATTTGTTGGCCGTAGGTGCAGCATGTAGGGGTCCTCCCTTATTTTTGAACTCGGTTTGTGTTTTGATCTTGTATAATTTGTATATTTACGACTTTTAGTATTTTCGACTGATTTGTTATTGTTGCGTTTTGTTTCTCTTTTTGAAATGTTGACTTAGATGACAAGTAATCACTTCATGTTTGGTTCGTTTTTGGTTTCGTCGTAGTTTAGGATATCTTAGATGCGTTAGTATTGCAAGGGAGTTCGAGAATGTTTTTCGAAATTTTTGAAATGCGTTAGTTTGAGCCGGGAGTTAGATCTAGTAGTACGTCGATTAAAATGTTTGACTCGAGACGTGCAAAAATGTAAGAAATTCTTTGTAGCTAAAGTGTTTAGACCGAGTACGTGTTCGGTGCTGGGAGACAAGTGTGATTTTCTCGACATTCATGTTTAAAATGAGGCAAAAAAGAAAAAGGTCAGGCCACTTTTTAAACCTTAATGATAATGCCGTACTAGGCTACAGACGCAAATTGACGATGCTACTCAAGGCTACAGCACGCCTAGGTGGGGTAGCTTATCCCCTTAAAAAGAAAATAAAAAAAATGTTTAAGTCCGGTGGATCCGATGGACGAAATGTATCGTCCGTGTGGACCTGTCATTCTTGCGTGGGCATTTTGGCTTTTGGAAAGGGGTTTAGCGACTTCTGGAGGTTGTTCCTGACATCCGGGGTTGTCAAGTGATAGCTGGTGGGGGTAAAGCATGGCTGGTAGCCTGCAATTCGGATGACCCCAGGTTTCGACGCCTGGGCCTGGGCGGCTCGATTCTGGGTCACTTGGGTTCAGGCTGACCGGGCTTGAGGCGTCGGGGTTCAGGCGGCCCGATTCTCAATTATGGAAATTTTCCGTAATTTCCTAATTGTTGTGGGATTAAGGCTATATATGCGGGCTATGGGTACTCGTTTTAGACATACTAGATCACCCATAGTGTCTTTATAGCTTCTTTGTATTATTTTGAGTCATGTCGAGTTTTGGGAGTCTCCTAAACAGGGTGGATGGGTCGTCTCAGGAAATGTGACCTTGAGCTTTTTCCAGGTGATGGTTTGTCTTTGGTTATCGCGCTAAAGCAAGTTAAAATGCAAGATGACTTCTTGTTGGCATGTTCTAGTTTTTGAGATGTTAAGAACCATGTTTTTGTTTTCCCGGGAGGTAATGTTTGTCCCCTTCTCGAGGAGCTAGATGCTATAGATGGGTGGTGTTCGGTTCGACCTTGTATACCCCTTGGAGATGATACTCTCGTGGAACAATTTCGTCATTTTTTGGACATTCCCTTGCTGGAGGAAGCTAAGATTTTCTTTGGGGAAGGTGGTATTGACCAAAAGTTGCTTGTTAGGACATTCTAACAGAAAGGCTCTCGTGATATTTCGCCTTTGGGTTGTAAACGGGCTCTTAATATCACGGTGGCATGCTAATACCTTTTTGAGGATGCGTCGGTGCATGAACGTTGGGGTAGTCCTTGGGTTTTGGATGTTGTAATGGGGATGAAACACGGACGATCACCCTCTTTGCTTATTCTAGGTGAGCTTATCACGTATCTTGACGCTCGTGCGCGGATATATGGTGCTCCCTTTCGGGGTTCTGGGATCATTTTGCAGGTATGTCGGGGTACTACTTTCCTTTTCTGAAATTTGCCCTAGCTCGAGAGTTTGACATTGTGTTGTTCGTGCAGGTTTGGCTACAAGAGAAGCTTGGTTTGATCGATCCCCCTCGGTCCGTCAAGGGCTATACCTACAAAGGTTTCACGGGTCGTAAGATGGCGCAACCATGGAACGATGGTTACACTAAAGAAGGATTACGTTCCTACTTGCAGGCTAATCAGCGGGTTGATGTTAGGTGGACAATCCCGTGGTGGCATATCAGTGGACATATTGGCTTTCCGTTCTCATCATCAGCTCATACTATGCATATACTGTCCTTAAGGGATCGGGTTTTTATTTACCTGGGCGAGTTATCGCGCCAAATGGATGTGAGGTGAGCTGTATCAGAGGATACTGCTGATGCCCCTAAGTCTTATCCGTGGATGGAAAATTCTCCCAGGGAGTTTGGAATGTCTTGGAAACAGAGGTTTTCACGTCCCGTTATTATAGAGAGTGTTCGACCAACAGATCCTACTCGTTCCTGGCCGGGAGCTTACTGATATCCGTAAGGGCAGGGCAAGTCGAATGTTAGGAAGACCGCAATGCTAAAGAATAAGAAGGTGACTCTTGTTAATGTCACTGAGCACTCGACTAGAGACAGTTTTACCGATCCTAGTGTCCTTAGTTCATCTAATTGAGCCAAGACTGACAAGACCCATATTAAAATTGTGAGTGAGGAGGGGAAATGGGATTGGCCGGACTCGCCTTTGGCTAAGAAAAGGGTGGAAGCCTGTATTCTGAGGGTCTATGGTGAGAGACCAGAAGAGGCACTTCCGAATGGCAAGGGCAAAGGGAAGTTGGACCGGTAGAGTCCAGCCGTTTAGTACTTTGTTGTATTAATTGTTATTATGTGGCGTATTAGTATTAGTTTTTGTAGGGTTTTACCAAACACGTTGTCATTTTCCGGGTACCGGATTTTAGATGCTCGGTGTAAAGGGCCTCGAAAAAGGCTTGATCTAATTGATTTTGCATTGATGAGAAGCACATTTTTTTTAAAAAAAAAATTCTGGCTCGCAACTCGATTCTTCATTTTGCCCGGAGCACTCTTTCGGGGTTTCATTTCGTCCTCGGCTCACCCTTATTTTTGCTCTTTTTGAAAAACCCCACATTGATTGAAGATGTCCTATTTATGAGCTTAAATGACTAGTGTTTAAAGGGATTGAAAGTACTCCTCATATCAACAAAGTGCACTTTTTTTTTCTGGTCATACAAGGAAAAGAACTCCACAGTTAAGCAGGCTTGAGCGGGAATAATCTTAGGATGGGTGACCTCCTGGGAATGTCTCCACGATGCGCATGAGTGAGGTCAAAATGCACTGGAAAGGACTCGTGTTGGTAGTACAGAGCCTGGCGAGCTACTGCGACTAACATTTCCGGTCCTAGTTTGGGCCGGGGTGTTACAATTTTTTCTTGCTCTGTTTTTTTTACGGCTCGCAACACGATTCTTCATTTTTCCCGGAGCACCCTTTCGGGTTTTCACTCTGTCCTCAGCTTGTCATTTTTTTTTTTTTTTACGATGGCTCGTTACTCATTTCTTCATTTTGTCCAAGGCGCCCTTTCGGGTTTTCACCCCATCCTCGGCTCGTCATTCGTGCTTCATCATTGAAATCACTCATTAATTGGAACATAGAGGTGGTTCGATTTGCATGCGAATCGAGTAATCGATTTTGTTATTTTTTGTTGGTTGTACTCTTGGAAGGGTTGCCTACGTATCGGTGTGACGAAATCAAACCATGTTCGTAGTTCATAATTGATGTGAGTGATTTTTCTTTGACTCGTTATGCCAATTATCTATGCGAATTATTTTAAAGTGTTTTGCACAGGTTTTCACCCTAGTTTAAGAACTAAGGAGAAGTGGTCGGATGTGACCCCTTGAAATTGACAGTTACCGAGATACCGCGTTTAGGTTAGGGTGACTGGCTTGGATGGTTTTGGAATGTGGAGCTAGGTAGTAAGTGGTTTTGATGGATCAAAATCTGGAGTTGCATTTTGTGAAGCTATGGCTATGGCTATGGGCTAAGGTTTCTTTATGTGGTATGAAAGGGGAAGCTGAGTAAAAATGACTCAAACTTCAATCGGGCGGAATATAAATTGTGTGGCATCCGATTTCCATGTCTTGCCCTAATGGTTGGGATTATCCTATTGAGCTTGAATCCTCAGAATTCCGGATTGTCTCCTAACAAGTGTTTCGGGAAGGTCTTAAGGGTTGTAATGTAGGGAGGCTAATATTTGGTGCTAGCTGACCGGTCTGTTCACTTTTACTCTTTGTTCGGACTGGTATTTGGAATTGAATTGGATGGTTAGGATTTGATTTTGACCATTGAGTTCGGTCTTGATCATTCAATTAGGCCGGTTTAGTTTGGCCTTGGTTTCATTTTTTCTTTGGCCCCTTTTGGCCATTTCAGACTTTTGGTTTGACTAGCACCTATGGTGGATTGGTCGGTCATTGTTGGAGGGATGTTTATTGTGGGAAATGGGGTTGCCTTCCGTCTTTGATCATAAGCTAAAAGACTATCTAGATTCGTCATAGGATTCAGGAATGCTTGTTCTAAGGTATAGTTTGTGGTTTTCTATGCCAGACATGGAATAGGTAAAGAATAGAGTACGGGATCTCGGCTCTTGCATTTCGTCATTGCTTTGAGGAGTCGATAATTGCATGGCATGTTGTTTAAATGTGACGAGTCACAAGCGATAATATTTGCATTAGTGTTTAAATCAAGCATTGTCGAGGCTCATAATAGAGAAGAAAGAATTGCTTTTATCGATAAACTCCGAAAAGGAGTGATGTTTAGACAGGACTAGGAAGTTGGGACATGTCCTCGTACCTCAGACTCAACATAACAATGACTCTGAAGTGAAATGACTTGACCTTACTATGACATTGACCTAGGCTCGGGTCCTTCTTCTTAGGCTTAGATCCTTATGAAGTCTTCTGCTGATGTGACCTCTGATGGTGTTTTGGACTTATTTTTGTTGATGGATTGTCGAGGGATTTGAAATAGCTCGTGACAAACATGGATGTGATTATCTCTCCCTCGGTGTTCTTAAAGGTGAAATCTGCCTTTTGTTGTTTGAGGGAGGGAATGTTCCTTCCTTGATCAGGTTTTGGGTGGCATGTTTTAATTTGGTGCAGGATTGGGTTTCATGATCAGGTCCTTGGTGAAAAGTGCAGAAGGCTTTGGGATCCCATGATATGCTCATTTGTCCTAAGGGGGGTTCGGGTGTTGGCTCTAAAAGAGATAGTAAGCCATGTCGGATGGCGAGTGTCAGAGCTTCGTCATACGGGATGTCTAAATCAGCGAATTTCATAGGGACTTTCCTCTTTTGGATGGTCCTAACACTATTTATTGGGTTTGGCAGGAGGTTTTGAGGGTTGGCTTTAAAGGAATCTACCCGCTCGTTAAGGTTATGGATAGAGGCTTGGATGGAAGCTACAGATGTGACAAGGTTGTAGACCATGTTGGTAACGTCTTTGATGCTAAAGTTCGGGATTGTAGCCATGTTGGAGGACGATTCGGCAAGATGATGTCGGGAATCAGAACGGATCAATCGGACGACCTAAAGGGAGACTTGCGAAATGCTTGTAGGCGAGCGACACGAAAACGAGACCCTTGATTTGCGCGTGTTTGCGGTCATCGGATTAGGGGCTCAGGTACTTTAGACTTTTGGTGTGTTTGGCGAAACGCCTAATACAATTTGATCACTAGAACGAGACGATTTGACATAAACCTCGGGAGTGAGATTTAAAGATTTGAACTTCTCAAGATGAGACGACCCAAAATGGAAGACTTCGGGCGGAGATGATCTTAGTAACTAACGCAGACAGTTAATCATACGGTTGTACGACGTAAGGAATTGATCTCGATCCCGGCTCAGAATCAAAGAGTTTGATGTTTTCGAAAACGAATGAATTTTGAAAACAAACTTTTACAAAAATGAGAGTTTTTGTATAATCGGTATGGCAAATGTTTAGCGACATTGCTTGTGGTGTGTCGAAAAGTGTTGCTATGTGAGCATCGAGGATTCGACGATAACAAAAGTGTGAGTTGTGACTTTGTAAAAAAGTGCGGTCGTGAGAGGACCGGTTTTGAAAAAATTATGACGTTGCGTTTTTATCGAGACTACTATTAGTTAGGAGTTCGAAGTTTGTGGTGTAGACGATGTTTGTGAGAGAACGTGGTGTCTATGATGGTGCTTTCGTTGGTGTGACCAAATACTGATTACAGAACTGAGGTGTTGAAAATGTTTTTAGAAAAACTTTTAAAATGTGCGACCGCACTTGTCAATTGCATTGATTAGAATTTCGATGGTGGTGACGATACGCGTGTGATGCTTTGTGAATGTAACCGTTTTGGGTTCCTTGACTTCATTAATTGAAGTTTCGGTAATGTTAACGGTATGTGCTAAAAGTGTTTGGAGAAATACAATGTAACCGTATTAGGTGTCTTGATCCCATTAGTTGGGAACTTGGCGATAGTAACGGTATGTCGTTGGTGTTTCAAAAAGACGAGTTTCATTTTGGCCAAAGTAATGGTGCTCAAAAGTGTCTTTTGAAAGTGATGAGTGTAAAATTGGCCATGGTGACAGCGCTAAAAGTGCTTTTTTTAAAAAAATAGGTTAAATTTTGACCAGAGTAACGGTGCTGAAAAAGGTAATTTTGAAAAGAAGATGTTCATTTTCGAAAACAGAGTTGGGTGCGGTTGAATATGTTGTCGTGGTTGAATCCGGATTTTAATGTTTTACTCGGGTTGTCAAACACGCTGCACATAACTAGGAATGCATACACTCATGCAGGATGCAGACACGGGTAGGTTAGGGTAGGCTACCGCCAACGAGTAGTCCTTGCTTAGGTGATGACAGGTTACCGGGGGATGTGAGTGTCATACCGTTTGCTCAACACCACTCGTTTGGTACATCCACGGAATGCGTGGCTACGTTAGACAGCCGGAGCGTCAATCGAGGGTCTCTCCGCGTGTCCGAGAAGATCTTACCGCGAAGAGGTTGATTGGTTCTAATATCGGTTAGGGTAAGCTTTTTAGGGCCAAAACCTATAGTGACCACAAAAAGGAACTAGGAAATGAGCTTCACCGAACTCGTTCGAGTTACACCTCCGCTAGAAACTTGTTTCAAAATCCCTAGCAGAGTCGCGAAACTGTGGACGCCCGTCCGCACTGTCCGGCGCCCCGCGCGCACCTGCACGGGACCTCCGGTTTATCGCGGCGGCCATCCACGCGGCCCCCTCTCGTCGGGGGTCGGTCCGATCTTGCGTACGGGGCGATGTGTCAGACCTCGATTTGGTTGACGATTTGGATTATACTAGACGGATGCGGACACCCGTGTTTTCTTTAGAATCGATGGAGACGTGGTTTTAAATGTTTAAAGGCCGATATGTTTGATAAGACTACCTTTTTAGTGAACTGAATTCGTTGCCGATTTGTGGAGTCACCACTGAGTCAATTATGAGGACTCGGAAACCGTTCAAGTTAACTTTGACCCTTAACCGGCTCAAAGTTGAGTGGCATGGAACCTAAAGATAAAGACTTGTACCCTTAAGCACTCCATGCCTGGAATGACACTCATTGCCAATGGTTTCATACATCCGGAAACCGTCGATTCGGAGTAAGGGGTGAGTGTACGTATTGGGAAGCCAAAGTCCTTTAGACATTGACACCCAATCTCACCCGCACATAGCGGCTTCTACTAATCAATCGGTGGGCTGATAATTTTGTTCCTTAATTGTGGCGGAAGTGCGATAACATCCGTTGTTTCAACCCTGTGCCTTTGCTATATCGGTTGTTTAAGGACAAGTAAGCTTTGTCGTCGAAGTAGTTGTATTTGCCCTGTTCTCCGCCACGCAATTCGTCGCCTCCCTCTCTGTGTTGTGCGCAATGTTGCTGCTATTCGCCGCTCTGTTGTTGTCCTTCTTTACGCCTGAATTTGTGAAGGTAATCCTCCTTCTTCTAATATGTTCTTCGTTTCCTTAAGATTTCATCCTTTTTGCTGCATTCTGCTTTTGCGTTTCCTGCTGCTATTTATCGTGCATCTACTGCTGTCTGTTTCTCTATCCTCCTTCTGTTCTTCTTTCTTTCTTGTTCGTTTTATCATATCTGCTGCTCCTGTCTTGGTCGTTGTTGTTATTTGTGCGTTGGTGATGCTATAGCGTATGTCGGGTTTATGTTCGTTTCTACTTCTTCGTTTGGTCTGTTGTTCTTGGTGCGTCTTTTCTGCTCACCTTCGTGCCTTGTCTTTTTCTTCGCCCTGCCTTTGTTGCTGTGTGTCTGTTGTCTTCCTGTCCACCTCCTGTTCTTATTTCTTTGTTATTCATGCTCTTGCTATCCGTTGTTGCTCTTACTCATCTGTTGATATTTGTTGCTGCTGCTGTCCTTGTCGTTTCATTGTTGTGTGATGCTGCTATGCTGGTTATTCTTGGTCTCGTTATCCATTTTTGCTTTGTTCGCTGTCCTAGTTGCTCAATTTTCGTAGCTTTGTCCTGTTATCGTGTTGCTTCTACTATTCCCGTTTTCTTATGTTGCCAGTTTACTTTTCTCCTTCTCGTTCTTTATTTCGGTGTTAACCTACAGTAGTTCATCTCATTTGTGTCGCCAATGTTTGTTGGTTGTTACTGCTCGGTTCGTTGTGTTTGACTCGGTTACGTTCTGTCTTAGAGTTTCTGTTTGACACATCAATTCGTTTTCTGTCTGGTGTCGAATGCTCATCTACTTGTTCAATTCTTCCCATATCTTGAGCTTGAGTATCCATTTGTTCTGATCCATTCATATTTGTTTTAGATTTCCTCCTTGATATTTTGGGTCTATCGATTGTACCTAAATTCAACCCTTATCTCTTCTTTTTGTTTTGTTAACTCGATCTAATGTATAAGACTATCGATTCTACAACTTGGAGCTGAAAGACATTACGCCATTAATTTAGAGCTTGGACTGATCAAGAAGGACGTGTACATGTTCGTTTTGGATATCGACTCAAGGTAACTTTAGGACGTTACTCGGTTTTATATCGTATGTTTAAGTAGTAGTATGTAGTAAATACTTTACTTTCGGTTTTCTAACTTTTAGCTATTTATTATTTGCTAAAAATATAATTTTAAATTGTCTACCTTAGAAATATTTTACAACTTTCGATATCGTTTTATAAATCGTTAGTAATTTTATTATTTATGATCTTTTATAAAATTTTGTTGGTTATCGTGACACTAGTAACTAGATAATAACGATTTCATATTTTCGTCATATTTCGTTAATTTATAATTTTAACTCAAAATCAAAATTTTATATTATAATTTATGTGTGTCGTTTCTATTCGATTTTTCACCTATTTCGGCATGCGCTTTTGTGTCGTTTTATTAATTTTAGGAGTCGGATTACGTTATTTTCTCCCATATGTCCTACCCGGGTATTCTTTTGTTGTTCTACAGATAATCGAGACCGAGTAGTTAAAAGAGCTCAAAATTACGTCAAAAATCGTTAAAGCTCTAAAACCAATTCATTGTATGAAAATCAAGAGAAGATAAAGCTGAGCCCAAATAAGAAGATCCAATCCTTTGGCCCATATGAAAGTGCAGCAAAACAAAAGAAGTCTGTAGACTAAGAAAGAAGGTCTATAGACTAAGATCCTTTGGCGCATCAAGATTCTTTTACCCCACTATCTCTATTTACCTATACTGTAAAAGTATTGGAGGATGAGGTGTTACAGTTAGTGGGGAATGTTTGTGGGTAGTTAATTTAGAGATCCAATTAGTATAAATAGGCAGACTGGCATCTCATCTTTTTCTCGTTCAATCATTCACACACATTAGTTTTAGTTTAGTTTCATGTTAATATTTAGCTTTTATTTTTATCAAGTTTATTTCTCAGAATTCTGGTGTTCATAGTCTCAATCGGGTTATTTTTATTATTCTAATTCTCTGTCTCTGTTCTTTTATTAATTCCAATCCAGTACTTTCTCCCTCTTCCCTAAACTCCTCCGTCTTCCTCTTTACTGTTATTTCTATTTCTTTTCCTCAAATTACCTATTCTCTGTTACTTCTCTTTAATTTGTGGACATGACATAGGTCCACTCCGACGTGGCCACGCGCGGGATTGGGTAGGCGAATAAATCTCGTGTGAGATGGTTCTCGGGTTGAAATTTAAATCGAAGTTGGAGTCGCCACCGAACATTGTGGGAGTTTGGGCCCATTCGAACCCACTCTATATTTGGTGGACCGTGCACAAAGTACGGCCCACTTCGATACTAGAGCTTGTGGGGTTCGTCCCTTTGCATTACGATACCGCTGCCAACATTATCTGGTACCGTATATCGAATGACTCTCATGCGCAAATGGTTTCGGACATCCGGAAACCGAGTTTTTGAGTAAGAGGTGAAGGTACGTGTTGGGAAGCCCACAAAGGACACTCAACCCCGCCCCCACTTAGCGGGCTCTACTAAGATACCGTTCGAATTTTTAATACGCTCGCTAATGATACGGTTGAATGTTATGTAAACAGCGTTTTTGACTAAGCATGTGAATTATATTTGTCTATGTCATCTAATGCATCTAAACTAACGTCAAAGTTATTTTAGCATGCGAGGTTCATTTTAGTGCGATAAAACAAACAACGAAAATAAAAGCGCGTAAATAGATTACAAATACACGGGCGAAATACAACCCGGAATTACAATACAACAAGCGCAGAAATCGGAGAAAATGAAATTGTAACGATGATAATAACGGATTGTAATGGATAATGCAACGCATGGTTTTGAAAATTTAGGCACGTGATAGTCTTTACACGTGATGACCGAGGTCATAAAAATATTTGACGATGCTAACATGATACGCGAAACCCGCGTTTTAGCGTAAATGAGACCACTCGATCGAATCATAGGTGGGACTCGATCGAGTGGTCCTGCTACGAACCTTCTGCCTATTTTTTGGGGCACCAGTCGATCGAGTGGGCTGTGGCACTCGATCGAGTGCCCCCTATACGGACTGCTGTTCGTTTCGAAAGGACGTTGATTTCGAAATTGCTTTTAGTTTTAGATCGGTAATTTACTAAGTCGCGTAAAAATATAATATGATTTATACTTGACTTAGTTTTCGATACTCGTAATATGCATTTTATTATTTACGAGGCCGGTATCGGGAATTTTGAAAGAAGTGTTAGGAAATCGTTTTGAATTGAATTAGGACGAAATAATTCCCTCCGCGCTATGACATCGCTATTAATCCTTACGGATTATGTGATGTTCGATTTCGCCTCAACAGGTTCCGCAGTAACTCGAAAAAAGGAATCGAATTTATTTAATAACGAATATCCGCGATCGCATCACGCCCTTGAGTGTTTAGGGTGGCGCTCCTCGAAAGGGCGCCACCACTGTTACAACTCGAAAAGGGATTAGAAGGATCTCGAACGGGATTCGTTTTTAAACGTATTCGACTCGAAATTGTTTTGTGTATTTATGTATGTGCAATGTTAATTAATTGCGACGATACAATAGACTTAAATAAAATGATCTTTTTAATGTTGATTCGATAGTAGTAATAATAACGAAAGGAAAGAAATAAAAAAACGAAAAAAAAGAAGAAAAAGACGGGAAAGACGAAGAGAAAAGAGGAAATAAAGGAAGAAGTCGGGATTGAATTACACCCTCAACCTACATGCTTTGTCTTCTCGGTGATAGGCTCGTCTAATATGTGGCTTTGGCACGGGAGCGTCGAGATGTATATAGAAGAGTTATGGTGTGTATGATTTCGTAGAGATGAACTTTGATGAGTTTTGATCTCGGGATTCGGGACAAGTATGTGTGTATGTCCGAGATGATGATGGTTGAAGAGGAGAGTTGTAAAAGTTATGAAACTGTAGAGTATCAAAAAAGTTCTAAAATGTGTTGAAAGGATGGGGTATTTATAAGAAAAATACCCCGGTGTAGACACCCACATTTCGACCGCCAGGTGTCTATAGTAGTTCCCGCCAAACACCCGATGATGATCGGATGCAAACGTGCTTTAATGAACTCGGATATGGGCTCGAAATCATGGGCATTTGGTTTAGGCTTTTTACGGAGTACAAATCTCACAAAACCAACCTCAAAATCGGGCCCAGTGGGTCATTTTGAGTCAAATAAGACTAATTTGGGTCAAATCCGACACCGGGGGCAAAACCGTCTTTTAGCGACCGAGTCAAAACACGGTCAAAGATATTTTCGAGACACCCGAATCAGCTGTGACATCCCGTGAGTCCGGTTTGAGCTCAAACACTACAAAAACCAGCCTAAAAAAATATTAAACAATTCCATTAAGGATAGAATTCGATCTCAAATAGGAATCCTATCCGAACACCCGATCAAACACTCGACCGAGCATCAAATACTCGGCCGAGCAACCTTGTTCCAGCCAGATTTCGTGGCTTCCTCCCCAAGGAACGGAGTTCTCGTGCCCCTCGACTTCTTACGTTTCCTATCCAAACCGGTATTTCTTGTCGTCCAAGCAAGAGTACCTCTTCTAGTATCAATCGAGGACCTCACCTATAAATGGACCTTCACATTCAACACAAAAAACATCAGTCATCAGACATCAGACATCAGTTATCAGTTATCAATCATTAACAATTCATAACATATCAACAATTCATAATCATACACCTTCGTTACATAACCAATCCCATAACATCCATACATCCAAAAATAGCATCGAGGTACCTTTACTACAACCCGACGAATCTGTCCTCAAAACCGGTCACCACCCGTCATCTTACACGTCCCAAACCTACACCCTAACTCACCCACATCGTCTCCACGCTCCCGTGCCTAAGCCACTTTCCGACGAGCTCTTTTCCGAGAAAACAAAGCATGTAGGTTGAGGGTGTAAAATCAAACCCGATTCTTCCTCTTTCTCTTCCTTTTTCACGCTTTTTCGTTTTGTTTCGTTGTGTCGGTCCGTTTTTTTAATATGGGTCGTTGTCACTTTTTTCTATTTTTCTAATAAACGATATTACAAAAATATTTTCATAAAACAAACGTTCTTAAAATACGATATAGATTCTCTAAACGAATATCGTATCTAACAAGAACTAAATTAAATCTCGTTGATGGTAACAAAATCGTTACATTTTTTTTAAACAAAATTCGACGATTTTTACGCTGAGAGAATTAACATTTCTTTCCTCTTTTAGTTCAAACTCTTTTCAGAACAAACTTTACAAAACGTTTTTCTAAAAAAAATCATTCCGACTATTTGATATCGATTTCATAATCAAATATCGAATACGAAGAACATCGAAAATATAAATCGAGTATAAATTAATCCATATTTGTACGCGATTTATAAATTGACGATTTCCGAAAATAAAATCCGGGACAGACTCCCGCGTGAGTCGCGCGCCTCCCAGGCGACTCGCGCGAGACCCTGGAAGGCCGAGCCTTTTTTTCTTCGTTTTCTCATTTTTTTTATTCTTTCGCTTCTTACATAAAACAGCGACTTTCGCGACATATTTACATATTTCGATAAATATTTTTTCGACTTCGGTCAACACGTGTTAATCCATCACGTGTCATATGTAATCCCCTAGAAAATCTAACGCAATACAGTGGCGGAAACACTGTAGAGTTGAGATTAAAACACACTGACAAACTATATCTTATTAAAAGAAATGGTAAGTCGATACAAAGGCCACTTTTTACAAAAGGGCTAAATAGAAAATTCTCCAAATGGGTTATACAACTCCGTAAATTACATGAATAGAGATAGAGTAGGATCCACGCTACTAGCTAGCTCACACCCAGAACCTAGCAGCAAATACCTGTCATGTTGTAAACATAACAGCCACGTCAGTGGGGAGTAACTCGGACGTTCTCCCAGCCATATTATATCATATGGAAAAATAATAGTATTACTATATCAAAATAATTAAAATGAGAAAACATTAAAACGATATAATAAAAATAAGTTTTCAGCGAAACTTAAAGCATTTGCAAACCTGCAAGTCAATATCAATCGATAATAATAATATTCAAAAATGGCGTTATGGAAATCAATCAGTGCAACGGAATAGACTTTCACTAGGATAATACTCAAACTAGCTTCGAGAACTTAGTCAAAACAAATTAGACTTCGGTCTCTAACTAGGCAACTCAAACTATAACAGGACTGCGTGCAGCGAGGTCCAGGCTTAAGTAATGTACACCCCTCCTGGACACCAACCGTAATCCAATTCAACCCGACGACGACTTACACGATGCGATATCTAAGTTTAAGGTCAAAATATACACACTCCTGAACACAAACCATGCTCAGTTCAACGACCAATGCGTCTCAACGTAGACACACCAGCTTTATAGTTGATGGCAAAACGTATACCCTAGACTGTATTACTCTACCCATACACTTTTCCTCATTCCATAACTCCAAAACAGCCATTATCGATAGTCAAAAGTAAATATAATCAATATAAATAATATGGATAAAAGGAATAACCAGTTTATATTAAAAGGGAAACTTTCTATAAATAGAAACTTACTAATTTTAGAAACTTACTAAAAATAGAAATAGTCTTATTGAAAATACGTAAGTTATTAAAATTAGTGAAATGTATAGAAATATCATTTCTAACGAAATTAGCGTTTTGTTATTATCGTCGTTATCGTAACTTTAATATATTTCTAAATTTGTTACCCAAAAAATAAATAAAGTATAATAAGTCAATATTTAGTGTTTTTATAAATAATTAGAAAATCGAGTTAAATTATAAATGTTTGAAAAAAGATGTTTTAAGAAAAACGATATCAAAATTACTTGAGTCGACGAGTTTTATAAATTAAACGAGATTTTATAAAACTTTCAAATTGGTTTTAGGAAATAGATTTTATCAATAAATAATACTGATTTTACTAAAAATAATCAATCGTAGACAAATGAGAAATTATTAGGGAAAATAGTCTCGACTAAAATGTATTTAAAACAAAATCGACTACTTTCTCATTTATTAATATAAGTCGTAAAACGAAATAAATTTATTGAACAAGTATACAAACTTCGGTTAAAATATAAAAATACAATTTTGAGTTAAAATTATAGATTAACGAAATACGACGAAAATATGAAATCGATATTATTTAGTTACTAGTGTCACGATAACCAACCAAATACTATAACGATCGTAAATAATTAAAATTACTAACGATTTATAAAACGATATCGAAAAGTTATAAAATGTTTATACGGCGCACGATTTGAAATACTATTTTTAGCAAATAATATGTAGCTAAAAGTAAAATCGAAGGTAAAGTATCTACTACATACTACTACTCAACACACGATATAATACCGAGTAACGCCCTAAAGTTACTTTGAGAAGATATCCAAACGAAGACGTATTCGTCCCTCTTAATCAGTCCAAGCCCCAAATCTATAGCAATGTCTTTAAGCTCCAAGTTGTAGAATCGCTAGTCTTCTAAGAAAGCTTCAGCACGAAAATCGAATTGACAAAACAAAAGAATGAGACAATGGGTATTCGACACAAAATGGAAGGGAAATTGACGTGTCAAATAGAAACTCGAAGGCTGAACCAAACAGAGTCGAATACGACAAAGTAAGGATGAGAATTGTCACGAAAGTGACGAACTAAGAGGAAAAACAAAGAGAGTAACAGCACACACCATAATGCAGAGTCAATAAGAACGAAATGGAACAAAAACAACGAGCATCGACACGAGTAATAACTCTAACAAACCGTCGTCGCAACCAAAGTGAGACAATAACAATAGTAAGTGGATTCACGCACAATCGACGAACGGAAGGAGAGCAACGGAACCACGATACATAACGAGGAAGCACCCAGACAATAGCACAAGACTGAACTAAGAAGGGAAGAACGAGATAGAAGAAATAGATCGAGCAGTAGGTGTGCACGACAACATCAAAAACTGACTGCCAAAACAGCAGCGACATCGAACCACAACAAAGGACACGACAATAGCAGGTGATATAGATCAGAAAACTGAGAGAAAGGTGCAAAAGTACAGAAGGAAAGAAGAAGAACGGAAAATAAAACAACAAAACAAAACGAAGAAGGTGGCAGTAACCGAAATAAAACGACGACAGTAGCAACTATATCGGATTCGATAATGAAACAGTTCACCATAAAACAATAGCAGACTGCAGCACTAACGAAGATGCATACAAACAGCAATAGAGGCCACAACAGCACAACGTGGAGCAACGAAACAGAAAAAGAAGGAAAAGAATGGAGGAAAAGGATAGCAGCAGCAGAGAAACAACCAAGCGAACATAGTCGACACATACACACTAAACAACGACACAACAGGCGATAAAACGAAGAAGAAGAGAAAAGGGACGGATTCGTACAGAGGCGGCAGGGAGCAATCACCACGACAGCAGCAAGGACGACGAGGCGCAGCAACATACAGAGGCGGCGAACAGGGGAAACGATGATGATGAAGATTGATTAAGATTAAAATTAAGGTTAAGGAGGGTGGTGATCGAAATTGATGATGTTGGTGGTTGCAGGGTGAAGGAGAACGAAGAGGGAGATGAAGAAAGGGGAAGAGCGATTGACAAAAGAAACAGAGGTAGGGGAAGTTTTAGGTTAAAACCGAAATGACTCGGAAACAAAACAATAATACGAGTCCAGAAGAAGCGATAAGAGATAAGACGGAATTAAGTAACGAGTTGAAAGGATAGAGTAATACGATAAAAATAGACATATATCCAAAAGTCGGCTCGAGTAGGAAAAAAAATATAATTAATTAATTAATTAATTAACCCAATAAAATATCGATTAAATAATATATTCTCGTGGTAAAATAAAAATAAAAATAAAATAAGTATTTGGGATGGAAAGGAGTTTTGAAAACGAATATTTGGAGCTAAGGATTATAGCATAAAAGTATCTCGGGAATAAAAAAGATTTTGGCGATAAAACGTCTCACGAGAAAATTAATAAATGTTCGATGATAATGAATTAAATTGATTTCTCGAGGAAAAATAATTAATGTTTGACGACGCTTTAATTAAAATGAACTTCGAGCTAAAAGAATAGATAAACTGACACGAAATCGAAGATATGCTTTAAATATAAAAGACTTTTCGAGGCAAATAAACTTCTACGAGTTCAAATGATTGAAAAATGAATCTGTTTTATAATTATTTTAAGAAATACAAATTAAATCGTAAACAGAATAAAATAAGAATAAAATTTAATTAATTTAATTTAATTTATAAAATTAGGGGTGTTACATCATAAACCTTTTCCAAATCATACATATCAACGTATTTATATTCTTATTCGATTTATAAATCATTACTAACTCGTTTGTTCATGTTTGTAGCGATTTATTTTCATCTTTTGTTTTATTAGACTAAAACGAATTTCAAATGCTAAATATAACTTTGATGTTATTAGTTTAAGATGCATTAAACGACTTAGCAACCCATTTAATTTTCCTCACATGCGTAGGGGAAATAATGTTTGCATATCATTCCACTATCGAACTAACACATGTACACCAAAAACGAACGATATCTTAGTAAAGGCCGCTAAGTGCGGGCGGGGTTGGGTGTTCTTTGCGAACTTCCCAACACGTACCCTCACCCTACTCAGAACCGTGGTTTCCGGAAGTCCGAATCCATTGGCAACGAGAGTCATTCAATACACGATATCCGATAGTGTCGGTATCGGTATCAAATGCTAAGGGACGAACCCGATAAACTCTGACATCGGAAATGGGCCATATTTTGTACATGGCCGACTACGACATAGAGTGGGTTCGAACGGGCCCGAACTCCCACAATGTTCGGTGGCGAATCCTACTTCGATTTAAATTTAAATTTGACCATCTCATATGGAGATTCATTCGCCTCCCCAAACCCGCGCGTGGCCGCGTCGGGGTGGACCTATGTCATGTCCACAATTTGGCGACTCCACTGGGGATCAACTGATGAGTCACTTATCATCGGCATCCTCAGGGTGAGACTCGAAAAGAAATCGTTCGATTAGTAATGTACACGTTTTAGTTCAATGGTTCATGCATAACCCAAATTTTTCCCGGGCAGGTTACTTGTGACCGACGTCCCACTATACCACGGTGCATTCCTTAATGGGTGCACTAAAGACTTCGATGGCGGAACTCGCATGGGTTTTACGGCAGGTTCTAAGACCAACTCGGCTTAGGAAGACCGTCCTGATTTGCGAGAAAGCTATCGTCGTTGGTATAGACCCTATTTCGACCGACCGAGACTTAGATTAAGAGCATACATGGTGTCATTATACTGTTTCCATGACTACGTGATACTTGATTTACTTGCCTTCTTTTTCAAAAACCGCTATTTCAAAAGCTTGCATCTTTTCAAACCTATCCATTTTTCAAAGCCCGGAAAGCTACCGAATTTAGAACTTATGATTTTGACTCAAAATAGCCTATTTTTAGCCGGTATGCTGCCCAAACTTTATCAAAATTTCCAAAAATTCGGCCCGATAGGACTTTTCGGTTTTCAAACAAATCGGGCCATCCGATCTGACTTTTTCGGGTTTTTCTAAATCCAGATTTCCCTTTTCAAAATTTTCCTCTTCTTAGGCCTTCCCGTATTTAGTAGTGTTGGGTCTTGTCATAAGTTGTTAGAGTCTATAGCATCGAAACTCCGTCGATCCTACATCACGAGTTTCTTCCCCATCCCAGTCCGCCTTATTCGTCGAGGCACGGCCCACCTGCGTAGGATGAACTCCTACAAAGGGAAGCCCGTTTACACATTCAAGTCCAAAGTCTAGGGAGGATCTCACGTGGACCTTCCTTCGAGCGGGACTCGGTCCACATAGCCGAATCCTAAGGGAGGCCCACCTTTCACGAGTCACCCGTCTAGGTGTCTTTTCCGAGTCATTTCCTTTTCAGGCTTTTCCTCACTCGGGGGCCACCCTTCAGCAGAGCGATCAACCACGGTTGCTCTAAGGGTCATGGCTTACACGTGTTGTCTCACGTATCCCACTTTCGAGTCACTTAGGTGTCACACCATCTGAGTCCTATCAGATTCTTTAGCCTCACTCGGGGGCTATCCCCCAACCGAGCAGTCAACCACGGTCATCCTAAGGGCACCCCACGTTCATCATACACTGGCGTCCTTATGATGCCTTCTTCGAGTCGTACCTATGCTACAAATACTCGAGTCATCTAGGGTTATGTCACCACGGTTGGTCCGAGCACGCGACGCGGTCAAACACGGTTGCCCCATTTTCGGACTCGCCCTCATACACCGTCCGAGTCTCATGCTCGAGTCCAAGCCAGTGTCGTTACCTCGTCTAGATCAACGTTCGAGTATCCCGGTCCAAGAGTCTTTGTCGACCCGTCACCCCGGGCCGTGTCTAGTTTGACTCCCTCACTTGCACTTGCGCAAAGCCGAGTTTAGGCTAGTCGTGACACCCATCGTTCTCTCCAATCAAAGACCTTACCAAAAAAAAACAACCAACCGAGCATCCGAGTCCGGATTTGATTCGAGTCTAAGTCTGAGTTCGAGTCTAGGATACCCAACATCCTCATTTCCAAATCAGCGTCAGAGTCATTTGTATTCTGCCCTCTTTTCAAAAATTCAATAAAATCAACTTTCAATATTCTATCTCCACTATGTGCTTTCCTTATATGTTTCCGAGAACATGATGAGCACCATCGTACACTGTGAGCACATGCACGTGAGTATTATAGGCACATCTATAATGACTGCAGGAAACCGAGCTCGTGTTCCATGTCTGGTATAGAAAAGCCACATAACTACCCTTAGCAGGAGCGGTATCGAATCCTATGATAAATTTAGGTAGTCTTCTAGTTTGGGTTCAAGACGGGAGGCAAGCCCAATTCCCACAATAAACACCCTTCCAATAAGACTTGACCAACTTGACCAATCCTTACCTTAGGTGTTAGTCTGACCAACAAAAAAGGAAAAAAAAAAAAGAAGCTGGACAAAAAAGAAAAAATCAAAAGTCCAAGGAAAAAGCAAAAGGCCAAAACAAAAGAGTTGGCCATAGTCAAAAAGATTTATCAACATCCCTCGACCAGATACGGTCAAGCCCTCGACCAGGCACAGTCAACTCAAATGAAGAATCCCATGACCGGGGCTAAAGAAGTCAACAAAAAATTATTCAAAAACCCATGACCGTAGTGAAAACGGTCAATTCAAAATTATCAATACTCATACCATCCAATAGGGGAGAAACAATCAAGCTGGTCAGCTAGCACCACACTTAGCCTTCCCACATTACAACCCTCAAGACCTTCTCGAGACTTAGGCTAAGAGACAGCCCATAATTTTGAGGATTCAAGCTCCATAGGATACCCTAACCATTAGGGCCAGACATGGAAATCAGATCCCGCATTATCAAACCTGTCCAATCGAAGTCCGAGTCATTTTTACTCGACTTCCCCCTTTCCTACCACATTACAATACCTTTACCCTCGAAGCCTTAGCTCCACAAAATCGAGCTCCAGATTTCGAATCATCAAAGCCACTTATGACCTAGCTCCACATTTCCAAAAACATCTAAACCAGTTACCAGCCCCAAACAAGGGAACTCAACTTGCAGTTGGCATAGAACATGCCCAAATAAGTTCACACCACCTCTGGGGGCTACCCCGAAGAACGCTCACAGTCACAGGATCAACATCCTAACTATTCTAGCCCTTTGATCAAGACATCACTAGGAATGCACCTAGCCTACACCATCGTTGTGGCTAGTTACACACAAAGCCCTAGTAAACTAGGCACCATTATATATCTTTCAATCCACTGAACTACGGCTTGGTTTGATTTCACTACACGTGAATACGTAGGCAGCCTTTCAACAAGGGCACAACCACCCACATTGACACACATTCAAAAAGCGCCATCATTCCGGTCACGACACTATCATGTTCTCAACAACTAGCTTTGTCGTCCTGGGGGCTTCTCTTAGGCAGGAAACCTCCATCCACTCACAAAATCCAGATAAATTCAAAAAATCTAGCCTCCTTTCTGTAGTGTGTCCTAGTACTCGGCTCAGCCGAAGACAAGAATCTGTCAGGACTCGAGGCAATACCCACTTTGGAAATGTACCCAAAAATCAAAAATCCAGAAGAGCACTAGACTACGGCGTTGCTACTACTAAAAGTCCTGTCATGCCAAAACAGTCTCATTACAGACTATTGCAATCCCCCCATAGCACATCCTTCCCATTCCGAGGATTCGACCATGTTGCCACTCGCCTAGGCTACGGAATAGCGCAACTTAAGAGTCTTGTTAGGTGGCCCACACCCTTTTACCGAGTCACGGTTCTACCCCTCGATAGTCCAGTCGTGTCTGTCAACTCGTCCTGTCGCGTCCAGAGTTGAGTCAGTCGGTATGTAGGCCTCTCTTTTCATATTCTCATTTCAAAAACTTGTCAAACTTAACCATTTGAGAAAATCCTTTTCGACAAGGTCAAATTTCAGTCCATTTAAACTACAATTTTCTTTTCTACTCCTTTCAATTTTGAAAATCTATCTCCTAGCACGTGAGTTGCTTTCAGGACTTCAATTTCAAAATGAAGCAAAAATCATTTTCCCCAGCGCAAGTCAGTCTATAGATGCTAACTGCATTTCCTGTATGCTATCTTACTGTCTGCTATATGTGCTATTTCTGCCTATATATCTAATATTTCAGGTATCACTTGTGCTTCCCAAAGGAACATCAAGTTTTTACTTCCCCAGCGTGAGTCGGTGTTTTGCCTAAAATGTTACATGCGAATTGCTATGTGTCGGCATTATACAGGTACACCCAGACTCGAGAGGAAGTCTCCTCGCAAAAATTCCCCAGTGGAAAAGCTCAGGCGACATTTTCTACTGAAGGATCGGGATGTGTCTGTAAACAGATACACCCATGGCTTCCAAGGCAAGCTCCCGCGCAACTCCAAGACGGGATGTGTCTGTAAATAGATACACCCATGGCTTCGAAGGCAAGCTCCCGCGCAACTCCAAGACGGGATGTGTCTGTAAACAGATACACCCATGGCTTCAAAGGCAAGCTCCCGCGCAACTCCAAGACGGGATGTATCTGTAAACAGATACACCAATAGCTTCCAAGGCAAGCTCCCGCACAACTCCAAGATGGGATGTATCCTTAAACAGATACACCCATAGCTTCCAAGGCAAGCTCCCGCGCAACTCCAAGATGGGATGCGTCTGCAAACATACGCACCCAAGACTTTTTAGGCAAAGTCCCCACGGAATTATCAGCATCTATCCAGGTATGATCTCTATCTTATGGCTGGCTAGCCCTTTTACGCTAGTCTAATGGACTATAAACGACCCGACCGGAAGTCTGCCAGGTTTTAATCCTCGATTGGCATGGTAGCTACTCTGACTTTTGCCTTGTCCAAGCCTCAGTCAGAGTGGGGGCTCTGTAGACACCCACATTTTGACCGCCAGGTGTCTATGGTAGTTCCCGCCAAACACCCGATGATGATCGGACGCAAACGTGCTTTAATGAACTCGGATATGGGCTCGAAATCATGGGCATTTGGTTTAGGCTTTTTACGAGTACAAATCTCACAAAACCAACCTCAAAATCGGGCCCAGTGGGTCATTTCGAGTCAAATAAGACTAATTTGGGTCAAATCCGACACCGGGGGCAAAACAGTCTTTTAGCGACCGAGTATAAACCCGGTCAAAGATATTTTCGAGACACCTGAATCAGCCGTGACATCCCGTGAGTCCGGTTTGAGCACAAGCACTACAAAAACCAGCTTAAAAAAATATTAAACAATTCCGTTAAGGATAGAATTCGATCTCAAATAGGAATCCTATCCGAACACCCGATCAAACACTCGACCGAGCATCAAATACTCGGCCGAGCAGCCTTGTTCCATCCAGATTTTGTGGCTTCCTCCCCAAGGAACAAAGTTCTCGTGCCTCTGGACTTCTTACGTTTCCTATCCAAACCGGTATTTCTTGTCGTCCAAGCAAGAGTACCTCTTCTAGTATCAATCGAGGACCTCACCTATAAATAGACCTTCACATTCAACACAAAAAACATCAGTCATCAGACATCAGACATCATACATCAGTTATCAGTTATCAATCATCAACAATTCATAACATATCAACAATTCATAATCATACACCTTCGTTACATAACCAATCCCATAACATCCATACATCCAAAAATAGCATCGAGGTACCGTTACTACAACCCGACGAATCTGTCCTCAAAACCGGTCACCACCCATCATCTTACACGTCCCAAACCGACACCCTAACTCACCCACATCGTCTCCACGCTCCCGTGCCTAAGCCACTTTCCAACGAGCTCTTTTCCGAGAAAACAAAGCATGTAGGTTGAGGGTGTAAAATCAAACCCGATTCTTCCTCTTTCTCTTCCTTTTTCACGTTTTTTTTGTTTTGTGTCGTTGTGTCAGTCAGTTTTTTTAATATGGGTCAATGTCACTTTTTTCTATTTTTCTAATAAACGATATTACAAAAATATTTTCATAAAACAAACGTTCTTAAAATACGATATCGATTCTCTAATCGAAAATCGTATCTAACAAGAACTAAATTAAATCTCGTTGATGCTAACAAAATCGTTACATTTTTTTAAAACAAAATTCGATTTTTACGCGGAGAGAATTAACATTTTTTTCCTCTTTTCGTTCAAACTCTTTTCAAAACAAACTTTACAAAAAACTTTTCTAAAAAAAATCATTCAGACTATTTGATATCGATTTCATAATAGAATATCGAATACGACGAATATCGAAAATATAAATCGAGTATAAATTAATCCATATTTGTACGCAATTTATAAATTGACGATTTCCGAAAATAAAATCCAGGACCGACTCCCGCGCTAGTCGCGTGCCTCCCAGGCGACTCGCGCGAGAGCCTGGAAGGCCGAGCCTCTTTTTCTTTGTTTTCTCGTTTTTTTATTCTTTCGCTTCATACATAAAACAGCGACTTTCGCGACATATTTACATATTTCGATAAATATTTTTTCGACTTCGGTCAACACTTGTTAATCCATCACGTGTCATAAACCTTTTCCAAATCATACATATCATCCTATTTATATTCTTATTCGATTTATAAATCATTACTAACTCGTTTGTTCATGTTTGTAGCGATTTATTTTCATCTTTTGTTTTATTAGACTAAAACGAACTTCACATGCTAAATATAACTTTGACGTTATTAGTTTAAGATGCATTAAACGACTTAGCAACCCATTTAATTTTCCTCACATGCTTAGGGGAAATAATGTTTGCATATCATTCCACTATCGAACTAACATGTGTACACCAAAAAAGAACGATATCTTAGTAAAGGCCGCTAAGTGCGGGCAGGGTTGGGTGTTCTTTGTGAACTTCCCAACACATACCCTCACCCTACTCAGAACCGTGGTTTCCGGATGTCCGAATCCATTGGCAACGAGAGTCATTCAATACACGATATACGATAATGTCGGTATCGGTATCAAATGCTAAGGGACGAACCCGATAAACTCTGACATCGGAAATGGGCCATATTTTGTACATTGCCCACTACGACCTAGAGTGAGTTCGAACGGGCCCGAACCCCCACAGAGTTCGGTGGCGACTCCTACTTCGATTTAAATTTCAATTTGACCATCTCATATGGAGATTCTTTCGCCTCCCCAAACCCGCGCGTGGCCGCGTCGGGGTGGACCTATGTCATGTCCACACCCGGTTTAGGGTAAAAAGGGACCACTCGATCGAGTGGTGTGAGCGCACGCGATCGAGTGCCCGGTCTAGGCCTGGTTCGCCCAGTTCGCAAGCCTACTCGACCGAGTGGGCCAGATCCACTCGATCGAGTGGGTCAAAACGGAGGGATAAAATTTAGGAAGGAAATTCTATCCTATTTTGAAGAGATTTGGTTGTTTAGGTTCTCTTCTAAAATGCGTATATGGCTGATTTTTGTGTCGGATTCATCTTTGACCGTGTTTTGACGCAGTCGCCAAAAGATGGTTTTATTTCTGGTGTCTGTTTTGACCCAAATTAGTCTTTTTTGAATGGAAACGACCCACTACGCCTGAATTTGAGGTTGGTTTCGTGAGATTTGTACTCCGCTAGAAGCCCAAGCTAAATACTAATGATTTCGAGCCCATATCCGAGCGTGTGAAAGCACGTTTGCTTCCGATCGTCATCGGGTGTTTTGTCGAAGACCGCTATAGACACTAGCAACCAAATGCGGGTGTCTACAGGTTCCTCACTCTGAATGAAGGTTGGACAAGGCGAAAGTCAGAGTACCTACCAGGCCAACCGATGATGAAGACCTGGCAGACTTCCGGTCGGGTCGTTTATAGTCCAATAGACTCGCGTGAAGGGCTCGCCAGCCATAAGATAGAAATCATACCTGAGTTGATGTTGATAGCTCCATGGGGAGTCGAACATGCCTTTGAAGTCCTGGGTGCACTTGTATGTAGGCACATCCCACGCTGTTTCGGGAGAAATGCGGCCTCGGGCTTTCCGCTGGGGAGTAAGTAAGTTGCGCGGGCTTGCTTCTGAAGCCTTGAGTGTACCTGTGTACAGTTATATAAAATTTCGCATGTAACACTTAGGTGAAACACAACTCGCGCTGGGGAATAAAAAAAAATTATTTTTGAATGATTTTGAACATTTTTGAAAATTTTGACTCCTTTGAAAATTAGGAATGCCCTGGATGACATTATTCCTGTGCTGATATGAGGAAGCTGAGATCAGGCCTGTTTGCCTAGGCTCACTTGGGCTAAGGAATCATAGTAGTAGGAGGACTTTCAGGGCCTTGGTGTTATAAATACACATCCCCTGCTTTAGCTTTTCTTGCACTCCTCACAATTTTTTCTTTCTTAAAAAGAAAAAAAACTCTTTTAAGAAATCTAGCTATGGGTATTGAGCGTTTGACTGCGATACTGCAAGCTTGGTCCCGATGCTTTAGGGACGCGGATAGGGTAACCCTAAACCAGACGGGTATTTCTCAGCTGTTTACGATCCGTCAGATGTCGGTGGATCTTTATTTTCGAAATGCTTGTCTGTCCTACTGGGATGATATATACCATGTTTTTGCCCTTCCTCAGGGCGAGATATGTCCTATACCCGAGGAAATTGCTGCTGTAGGAGAACGAAACACTTTGTAACGTCCTGCTGTCCCGTTTTTAGTTCATGACCCGAGAAAGAAGCTACGGGAATTTTTAGGACTCTCCCACATGAAGGTATCTCGTATGCTAGACGGGGATAATGTTTCTTTGTATGCTTTGGCCGACAAATTTATGAATCTGCACGATGTCCGGGTCATGCCAGTCCACAGCCGTAGGGCTTTTGCTTTTTGTATGCTTCATGTTTTTTTGCCTTCGAAGGTCACATGGATCTGCTGTCGTGTACGGGTAATGTTCGGTTTTTTACCATTGCTGACTTGATGGAGACGGAACACAGTCCCGCGTGGTTAATCACGTGGGAAATTATCCAGGGTTTGGATAACCATAAAAGGGACCCATAAGTTCGTTTGACCAGGAGTACCCGTTTGCTGCAAGTATACCGCTTCGGAATTTTTTTTATTTTTATTTTTATTTTTTATCGCGATAATCTGCTACAGAGGGCACTCGATCGAGTCACCCTGGCATTCGATCGAGTGCCTTCATTAAAAAAACCGGTTGCCCAGTTTTAGGGGTGCCACTCGATCGAGTGACCCTCAGGCACTCAATCAAGTGCCCTCAGGCAGACGTCGAAATTGCCTCGAGAACTCATAAATTCATTTTTTCTTTTCAGCTTTGGCTATTTGAGAGGCTATCAATCATAGAACCTCCCCTTGACCCGAGTCGGTACTGGCCTAATCAGGTGATGACAAGCAGACGAGCTATCGATTCTTCTCGCCATATGAATAAAAAATACTGGGACGAAGAGTTGTCGTTCCATAGCGGTCCATTGATCCGATGGGTGGTGCCATGGTGGCCTATTTATGTTTGGACAGGTTTGGCACTAAGGGATAAGGCTCGCTATCAGGTGATTTTGTCCTTTAGACAGACAGTTCACCTCTTCCTCGACCGCATACTTAGGCAGTATGGTTGGTCCCAATGGATCCCGGAGAACGAAGTAGTTGTGAGCGATCCAACCCAGCTGACTGATGTAATGTGCGATACCTGGATGCAACAATGGTACACCCAAGTTACTTGGTCTGTTCCCGAGTCTCTTCACTCTATTTGGGTATCAGACTCTTATGTGAAATGGACGAAAGCAGATTATGCCAAGGCCCGAGCTGCTTTAAAGCTTGATGAAGCTTTTGACCTGCTTTGACGGGAGCAGGGTAAAGATAATAGAGGCTTTTTTGACGAAGGTGACACTCCGGCTACACAGGTTTGTCTAATGTCGGGTCATAGAGGTAGAGCTAGGACTCAGGCTGAAGGGTCTAGTGATAGAGGTGCGCGGGGGAGAGTGAGCCCCCAGACAGACTTAGAAAGAAGACTCAGCCCAAAGTTGGCAGTTCTGGGCCGACTTGGTCCTCGGGACAGGCTACCGGAGCACGTACGGGCTCGACTTGGACTGGTTACAATAGGAAAAGTCCCACTGTCGAAGAAATGGGTTCGAGCTAAAGAGGTTCCCTTGTAATCCGAGAACGCTCGCCCCGGCGACCACAGGCTCCGCGCGACCCAAAAGACAAAGGCAAGGGCAAGATACCCTAAATATTTGCCTCAGTTTTTATTATTTAGATATTATTACTATTTTTTGTAGTGTGCTTTTTTTTTTTTTTTTTTTTGTGATGTAATTTGAAATTTCCGAGTTTATCGAGTTTTTATTTAACAATAAAAAAGCATTTTGTTAGTGAATCTGTTTCCGTCTTTTCGTTATTGCGGTGGTTGGGCCCTTTTGAGGGGCTGCCTACGTATGCACAGTTAGTGGAATCAAACCGAACGTAGTTCGGACGTAGAATTTTTTTGCAATTTCTAAATACATCAAACTATTAGTTCGAGGTGCGCGCGACAGTAGGATAAATAATCCCAACTTATTGACTTGCTTATAATTTTGAAAGTTTATTTATAAAAAGACAATTTTTTATAAACTTTTGCAAATGACATTGAGATAAGGTTTAGGGGTAGTAGCGTTTCAGTTGGTCCAATTTGGTCGGGTTGACGAATTCATTCCCGTCCAAGTCTGTCAGCATCAATGCTCCTCTTGATAGAACCTTCTTTACCAGATATGGCCCGACCCAATTGGGTTTGAATTTTCCCCTTGGGTCAACTGGTAGTAATGCTCGAACGGACTTGAGGACCAAATCTCCATCTTTGATATTTATGGGCCTAAATCTTTTGTTGAAGGCCCATTGTATCCATTTTGGTATATTTGAATGTTGTTGAGGGCCCGGGACCGTCGTTCGTCCAAAAGAACTAGAGAGTCGTATCGAGCTTGGACCCAATCAGCTTCGAGCACTTGGCTTCCTAGTAAAATCCTGAGGAATGGTACTTCCAATTCGACTGGTTGGACTGCTTCAATTCCATACGTCAGTTAATATGGAGTTGCCCCGATTGCGGTACGAATTGAAGTTCGGTATCCCCACAGGGCAAAAGATATTTTGTCGGGCCAGTCTCGATAATTATCGGCCATCTTTTTAAGTATGGTGACAATTGTTTTATTAGCTGCCTCTACCGCTCCATTTGTTTGGGGACGGTAAGGCGAAGATGTATGCCTCTGGATTTTGTATTTGGCTAGCAAAGTAGCAGTTTCGGCTTGGAAATGCATCCCGTGATCACTGATGAACTCGTATGGGATCCTGTACCGGCATATAATCTTGTTTTGGATGAACTTGGCAACATGTTTAGCATTCAAAATTCGGTATGACTCGGCTTCGAACCATTTGGTGAAATAGTCGATAGCCACCAAAATGAAACAATGACCTCCCATCCCGGAAGGGTTTACTTTCCCAATTATGTCAATTCCCCATGTTGAAAATGGCCATGGTGATGTCATGGTGTATAATAGGGATGACGGCATATGCTGAACGTTGGCAAAAATCTGGCAGTTATGGCAGTGTTTGACATATAACTGGCAGTCGGTCTCCATACTATTCCAATAATATCCGAGCCTCATGATTTTTTGGACCAGCATTTGGGCGTTCATATGGGGACCACATAGGAGGAGAGCCCCATGTGTCGTCTTTTTGTATAGTTGTCCGTCGTCCGTACAGAGGAACTGGGTTGCCAATCTCCGCAGGGCTTTCTTGGCCCAATTTTCAGTTCCCGGAGGATATTCTTCTGTCTCGAGTAGGTAGAACATCCTGATACCAAGGTTCCGGATTGGTTATCTCGATGTCTTGAATGGCGTGGATATATGGCGGCTCGAACCGTCTTTCCACACAAATCGACATGCTGGTTAGGTGATCCGGGATATTAAGTAAGGATGCTGATTAATTTGGAAAGTGCATCCGCAAACTGGTTTTCTTCGCGGGGCAGATATATATATTCTACCTTTTGGAATTGTTTTTCGAGAACCCTTACTTGCGCCTGATAGGCCACGAGGTTGGCGTTCCGAGTTTTTCATTTTTTGGAGAGCTTGGTTGATGACTAGAGACAAGTCTCCGAGGACTCGGAGGTTTGTGACCCCTAAATCTGCGGTGGCTTGCAACCCGAGAATGCATGCTTCATATTCGGCTGCATTATTAGTCACGTCGAAATCTAGTTTAATGGATAACGGAGTGTGCTCCCATTTTGGTGATATTAGGATAATGCCAACTCCGAACCCTCGGAAATTAAATGCCCCGTCAAAATATAAATCCCATGTTTCTGTGTCGGTATGGAATATATCTTCATCTGGGAAGGACCAAATGTCGGTGTGGCCTTCTTCGGTTACGGGACTATCGGCGAGAAACTCGGCTACTGCCCGACCCTTAATAGCTTTTAATGGCACAAACTCGAGGTTGAACTCTGCCAACATTAAGGTCCATCTAGACATCCTGCCATTGAGGATGAGCTTCTCGAATAGGTACTTGATAGGATCCATTTTGGATAATACATGTACCTCGTAACTAGGCTTATATAGTGTCAAAGTTACTTGGTGGCCCAGACTAGGGCTAGGCACGTCTTCTCGAGCATGGTATACTTGCATTCATACTCCAAGAATTTTTTGCTGATGTAGTAAATTGTTCGTTCTTCCGAATCGATCGTCTGTGCTAGCATAGCCCCCATGGTTGTCTCGGTTGTTGTTAGGTATAACGGCAAAGGCAAACCGGATTGAGGTGGCGTTAATACCGGCGGAGCAGACATGATCTCTTTGATTTTATCGAAATGCGCTTGACATTTTTCGTCCCACAGTGTTCGTTCTCCCACTTTCAGTTTCTTGAAAATGGGTTCACATACCATAGTTAGTTTGAAAATAAACCGGTTGATATATTGAACTTTCCCGAGAAATCCCCTTATGCATTTTTGATATATAAACCACGAAACTGCATTTTTGAGGGTTTAACCTCATGGTGTATCTGTGCAGTCGGGTGAAAAACTTCCTTAGGGCAGCAATATGCCCGTCTCGATCTTTGGACTTCACGATCATGTCGTCTTCATAAACTTCCACTTCCTTGTGTATCATGTCGTGTAGTAAGGTCGTGGCTGTTCGTTGATAAGTGGCCCCGGCATTGATGAGGCCAAACGGCGTGACGGTGTAACAGTAGGTACCCCAAGGTGTAATGAAGGTGGTCTTACTCATATCTTCTTTTGCCATTTTGATCTGATTGTACCCGGCATACCCGTCCATAAATGATAAGAGGGCATGATCGGCCGTGTTGTCCACTATTATATCGATGTGTGGCAATGGGAAGTCATCTTTCGGGCTTGCTTTGTTATGATCCCGAAAATCTACACATACGCGCACCTTATCGTCCTTTTTAGGTACCGGCACGATGTTCGCGACCCAATCCGGATATTTGGACACTTGTATGAAGCCGGCTTTGAACTTTTTGTCGACCTCTTCCTTGACCTTGAGAGACCATTCGGGCCTCATACTGCGGAGCATCTGTTTTACCGGCTTACACCCTTCTTTGATAGGTATACGGTGTTCAGCTATTTTCCGATCTATCCCCGGCATGTCCTTGTAGGACCATGCGAAGACATCCTTGAACTCTTGGAGAAGGTTTGTGAATTGTTGTCTCTCCTCGGGATCTAAAGATAACCCTATCTTAAGCATCTGTGTCTCTAAGGTGGTTCCCACATTGATGGACTGCGGTTTTTTCGAATACCGGGTCTCGGGATTCCCTTTGCTCTAGTTGCTCGATCAGATGTGGAGGCAAGGATACCTGTTCATTTGGTTTCTCAATGTCATTGCATATAATATTTTTGAAATTGAAAGCATTTTGAAAATAAGACAAGTTGTAAGCAGAACGGTTATCGTTATTATTGATAGTAAATTTGGAAAACAGCTCAAAGAGAGCAGCCATCTGATCGTTGGTGAGAGGCGGGATTTGGAGTGACCCCGAGGCTTCAGTGGAAGTAACTACAGGGAGAGGGGTTACAGATTGGACTCTAGCAGCAGACCCTCTAGACTCGGACTTAAACTCTGACTCTGACTCTAACTCTGACCCAGACTTGGTGTCCGGCATGTCTCCTTCACCGGTGGTCAGCTTCTAGACTCGGCCCTAGCTATCGGTCCACTTGATGGTCTTCCTCCATGCCATTTTCCCGGTATCAGAGCCGACTTCAGAGATCAGATTCGTGGGATCGAACCTCTTGCTTCGGAGGATCAGGTTCACCAGGTCTTCTTTAGGAGTCGGGATAGGCTTGTCTTCCCCAAATAGTAGCCCTAGTGCGGGCTCAGCATTGTCAGCACCCTCCTTGGATTCTGACTGGATGAGGACAAAAAAATGTCTTCCGGAATGTAGTTACATTCCCGTGCCAATTTGGTCTCGGGATATGTAATGGTGGGTTGGTACAGACCAACTTGGACAGCTCCGAAGACTGGAGTAACAAAGTAATCGGTCAGTCTTGGGCTATATGGGCTCAAGTAGATACCCTTGATAATATTGCAGGCCTTTTCAATGCCTGCCCCAACAACGTTACCCGGGGTCATAGCATTCCCTAGGCCGAAGCGTGATTCCCCGTCGTTCAGGACTTCAATGATCTTCCAAGCTGGAAGATACGACCTCGAGGTAGCTCCCGGTAAATACCTCTAATTCTGTAGCATCATGTCGATGCTAGTGGTGAAATAAGCCTGAAGAGATATTCCTCTTCGATAATCACTACGAAATCAAACGCTACTCGTAGGTCGGTACGGCCTGTGGCGTTGCAGCTAGCCACAGTTATGGGGGTTGCCTTCAAAGTAATGACACCATCTTGCAGGGGCAGCTTGACCTTTCGGTGAAGAGTGGAGGACACCACCTTAACGGCGTGGATCCACGGCCTTCCGAGAAGCAGGTTGAAAGAAAAGGTGACATCAATCACCTGGAACTCCAACTCCTTCTCAATTGGGCCCGTTATAATTGTTTGCTTAACGGCCCCGACAACCAATTTTGGGCTTCCATCGAAAGCCTGGATAGTCTACGCAGTTGGAAGGTAATTGGCCTCGATAATGCCGAGGGCTTTAGCGGTCCTTGAAGAAAGGATATTCATAGCTGACCTGTCATCAATCAGGGTCATTGGGAGGTACTTCCCTCGGCAAATCACCGTGATGTACAGGGCCAAGTTATGAGAGGCCCCGAACGAGGGTAGGTCGGACTCAGAGAAGGTAATTACTGGGCCTTCTTTTTTGAACTTGTCCTTGAGATGGGGCATGACAGTGGCTACCATTTCAGTAGAGGTAACCATGAAATCGATCTTGATCTGATCGAGAGCCTTAGTAAGTGCCTCTCGATGTTCTTGCGAGCTAACGAAGAGTTGCCATATAATGAGGTCAACTCGAGCCCTTTTCAGCTATTTGACAAGAGTCGTGTCAGTGCTTGACTCTTCAAGGGCAGCTTCCGTCCTGGCAGGTTCAAGGACGGTTGTGGAGATAGGGGTATCCTTAGAGCTAGTAGCTTGATAAGGACGACCGGCAGCGACGAGGTGGTTACTGGCTAACGCTTTGGACATAACCTTTTGGACCTCTTCAGGATGATGGGGACATCTTCTCTTTTAACCAGGTAAACATCATCTTCATCATCGAACCAGATTCCATTAACTTGTGGGATGAAAAGAGAAATGAGGTGAGAACAGTCGATTACTTCTCCGGTGAAGATGGCATGGGCGCTGGAGCGGTTTTCTTTGTTGCTTGGTTTCTCCCCGGGCAATGGTATTTTCCCACTCTCGATCAAATCCTGAATCAGATGCTTTAACTTCCAGCAATTTTCAGTATTGTGCCCATTACCTCAGTGATATTGGCAATAAGCCTGAATATTGTAGCTTTTGGAGCTTTTTTCAACTGGGACATCAGGAGTTGGGCCTAGCGGTTGGATTAGGCTCTTGGAGGATAGCCTTCGTAAGGCATATGTATAGGTAGTACCTATATCGGTGAATACCCGAGGTGGGGTATTCTTCTTAGACGAGGCATCTAGTAGATTAACTGCGTCGAAGATGCTGCGAGTTGCAGCTGGGGGCTTAGTAGTTGAAGAGGTATCCCCTTGGTATCCCTTGGTAGAGGCCTTAGTAAGGCACTCTAGCCTAAAATCATTTTCGATTCTCATACCCTTTTCAGTAAGAGTGATGAAATTGGGTATGACAGCATACTGGAGGTGGACCCGGTAGGAGCTATGGTAGGAGGTTCTTGACAAAGGCCTCCACTAAAGTTTTCTCACTGGGCTTATCGACCAGTTTCACACTCTCGGCCCTCCAGCGTTGAAGGTATTTGGTAAAGCCTTCCTTGGGCTCCTGGGCCATAAACTCCATGGAGCGCATCGTGGTCTGGATCTCGGTATTGTCAGCATAGTTCCGAGCAAATTTCGTAGCCACGTCATCCCAAGTTGGATATTTCTTGGGGTCTACCCTGTAGTACCAGGCCTTTGGGTGTTTCTCCAGAGAGGCAGCTAACAGATTTTTGAACATGCTCGAATCAACCCCTTTGATAGCCATAAACTCCCTGAAGGCCCGAATATGGAGTAGCGGGTCTTCTGTCCCTTCGAACATTGGTAGGTCCGTTAGGTTCAGATTGGCGGGCAGCTTGTCGTTCACAGGGGAATAAATTCCGGAGTTCTCCGTGTGGATGTTGTTACCCCCGTACAGGTGAACCTGTTCCTCTAGACGGCGCATCGCACTAATCAGTTCAGCCATGGACATAGTGGTCCCCGACTTAGTGATGGGAGTCCCTTGCTCCACAGCGGTCAGACGAGCGGCCATAGCTGTTTGCTCGGTCCTCATAGTTGTTAGTTGGGCCTCGATTTCGATCTTCTTGAAGATCATAGTTTCCATTGAGGCTGCCAGCTTGTTCAAAGATTCCTCCATTTTGCGCTTGTGTCTGGTCAACGGTGGCCTGTCTGAAAGAATACCGCGTAATCAGAAACTAAACCCGGACCTTGGAACCAAAATGGTACATCCCGAGCAAGGAAAGGACTAAATAAAATGGCTCGAAAAAGACATCTATATGGGTGACTCGTGGAGTCGTGGGTGGTGTGACTTCCTTAGGATTTGGCTATGTGGGCCGAGTCCTGTTCGAAGGAAGGTCCACGTGAAATTTTCCCCAGACTTTAGACTCGAGTGTGTAAATGGGCTTTCCTTGGTATGGGTATGCCCTACGTTGGTTAGCCATGCCTTAGACAAATAAGGCGGACCGGGATGGGGAGGAAACTCGTGATGTAAGATCGACGGAGTTCCAACGCTAAAGACCTCCGACGACTTATAAAAGACCCGACACTACTAAATACGGTAAGTCCTAAAATAAGGAAGGTTTTTTTTGAAAAGGTTTGAATTCCGAGAAAATTGGAAGACGGTCCCGACTTTTGAAATTGGCAAAAATGTCGTCGGGGCCAGAATTTTTGAAGGTTCGAAAGCTTTTTGAATTTTGAAATGTATAGCATACCGGCTAAAAATAGGCTATTTTGAATCAAATAATAAGTCTTAATTTCGGTAGCATTCCGGGTTTTTTAAAATTGAATATTTTTGAAAAGATGCATTTTTGAAATGATGGTTTTCGAAAACGACACGGAAACCAAGTAGCAAATAGTCACGCAAGCATTATGACGACACCATGTATGCTTTATACTAAGTCTCGGTCGGTTTAAAAAAGGGGCTATACCAGTGTGCATGGCCTTTTCGAGAATCGGGACGGACTTCCTAAGTCGAGTTGATCTTAGAACAAGCCGCGAAACCCATACGAATTAGCCATGGACACTTTGACATATCAAATTTGGAATATATCACAGTATAGTGGGACGTCGGTCACTAGTACCGGCCCGGGTAAAAATGAGGTTATGCATGAACCGTAAAACTAAAGCGCGTATTGTACTAATCGAACGATTTCTCCTCGAGTCTCACCCTGAGGATCCCGATGGTAAGTCACACATCAATCATCCCCAGCGGAGTCACCAAATTGTGGACATGACAAAGGTCCACCCCGACGCGGCCACGCGCGGGTTTGGGTAGGCGAATAAATCTCGTGTGAGATGGTTCTCGGGTTGAAATTTAAACCGAAGTTGGAGTCGCCACCGAACATTGTGGGAGTTCGGGCCATTCGAACCCACTCTATATTTGGTGGACCATGCACAAAGTACGGCCCACTTCGATACTAGAGCTTGTGGGGTTCGTCCCTTTGCATTACGATACCGATGCCAACATTATCGGGTACCGTATATCGAATGACTCTCGTGCGCCAACGGTTTCGGATATCCGGAAACCAAGGTTCTGAGTAAGGGGTGAAGGTACGGGTTGGGAAGCCCACAAAGGACACCCATCCCCGCCCGCAATTAACGGCCACTACTAAGATATCGTTCGAATTTTTAATACGCGCTAGTGATTCGGTTGAATGTTATGCAAACAACGTTTTTGACTAAGAATGTGAATTATATTCGTCTACGTCATTTAATGAATCTAAACTAACGGCGAAGTTATTATAGCATGCGAGGTTCATTTTAGTGCGATAAAACAAACAACGAAAATAAAAGCGCGTAAATACATTACAAATACACGGGCAGAATAAAACCTGGAATTATAATACAACAAGCGCAGAAATCGGAGAAAACAAAATAGTAACGATGATAATAACGGATTGTAATAGATAATGCAATGCATGCTTTTGAAAATTTAGGCACGTGATAGTCTTTACACGTGATGACCGAGGTCATAAAAATATTTGACGATGCTAACATGATACGTAAAAACCACGTTTTAGCGTAAAGAAGACCACTCAATCGAATCATAGGTGGGACTCGATCGAGTGGTCCTTCTATGGACCTTCTGCCTGTTTTTTGGGGCACCACTCGATCGATTGGGCTGTGGCACTCGATCAAGTGCCCCCTGTACGGACTGCTGTCCCTTTCGAAATGACGTTGATTTCGAAATTGCTTTTAGTTTTAGATCGGTAATTTACTAAGTCGCGTAAAAATATAAAATGATTTATTCTTGACTTAATTTTCGATACTCGTAATATGCATTTTATTATTTACGAGGCCGGTATCAGGAATTTTGAAAGAAGTGTTATGAAATCGTTTTGAATTGAATTAGGACGAAATAATTCCCTCCGCACTACGACATCGTTATTAATCCTTACGGATTATGTGATGTTCAATTTCACCTCAACAGGTTCCGCACTAACTCAAAAAAAGGAATCGAATATATTTAATAATGAATATCCGCGATCGCATCACGCCCTTGAGTGTTTAGGGCGGCGCTCCTCGAAAGGGCGCCACCACTGTTACAACTCGTAAAGGGATTAGAAAGATCTCAAACGGGATTCATTTTTAAACGTATTCGACTCGAAATTGTTTCGTGTATTTATGTATGTGCGATGTTAATTAATTGCGATGTTAATTAATTGCGTGATAAAACGATCTTTTTAATGTTGATTCGATATTAGTAATAATAACGAACAGAAAGAAACAAAAAAATGAAAAAAATGAAGAAAAAGACGGGAAAGAGGGAGAGAAGAGAGGGAATAAAGGAAGAAGTCGGGATTGAATTACACCCTCAACCTACGTGCTTCGTCTTCTCGGTGATAGGCTCGTCTAATATGTGGCTTTGGCACGGGAGCGTCGAGATGTATATAAGAGAGTTATGGTGTGAGTGATTTCGTACGTAGAGATGAATTTTGATGAGTTTCGATATCGGGATTCGGGACAAGTATGTGTGTATGTGCCGAGATGATGATGGTTGAAGAGGAGAGTTCTAAAAGTTATGAAATTGTAGAGTATCAAAAAAGTTCTAAAATGTGTTGAAGGGATGGGGTATTTATAAGAAAAATACCCCGGTTTAGGGTATAAAGGGACCACTCGATCAAGTTGTGTGAGCGCACTCGATCGAGTGCCCGGTCTAAGCCCGGTTTGCCAAGTTCGCAAGCCTACTACCGAGTGGGCCTGATCCACTCGATCGAGTGGGTCAAAACGGAGGGATAAAATTTAAGAAGGAAATTCTATCCTATTTTGAAGAGATTTGGTTGTTTGGATTCTCTTCTAAAATGCGTATATGGCTGATTTTTGTGTCAGATTCATCTTTGACCGGGTTTTGACCCGGTCGCCAAAAGACAGTTTTATTTTTTGTGTCGGTTTTGACCCAAATTAGTCTTTTTTGAATGGAACGACCCACTGGGCCTGAATTTGAGGTTGGTTTCGGGAGATTTGTACTCCACTAGAAGCCCAAGCCAAATACTAATGATTTTGAGCCCATATCTGAGCGCGTTAAAGCACGTTTGCGTCCGATCATCATCGGGTGTTTTGTCGGAGACCGCTATAGACACTTGCAGCCAAATGCGGGTGTCTACACTCTTCATTCTGCTACTTTATTTTCTCCTTATTTTTATTCATGTTATTATTTCATCATGATTCAATCTTTTAGTATTATTATCATCGTAAATATGTTTAACTAATATATCCGTCACTGGAGTTTAGGTGAATTACGAGTTGAACCGATTTTATTTGTGATCACTAAATAGTCGACCTTCACGAGTTAAATCGCTCTTGCAACATTATAACGACGAGTAATTAATTATAGTCCGTAATTGATTATTTGTAAATCGTAATTCCAGACCTACGTAGCGAAAGCCCGGGAACGGATTAGACTCATTGTAATCGATAGAAATCCCAAGCGAGAGCCCGTTAGGTGACTTCTAGGATGACTAGTAGCGATGTGAGAGGACCGTGTCGATATTCTTTAACTCGTCTTAACTGATTATTTGGAAATTGTACGTTTACCTGTTTTATTCGTAGTGATCCGAAGACTCTGGTGCTTTTCTTATTTTTAATTAATTCATTATTTTTATTAGACCCTCAGCTCACCAAACCATACAAAATTCGTGACCCGATAATTTAATTGACTAACTTATAATTTTCAACCTGCCTCCCTGTGGAATCGACCCTACTTACCGCTGACTACCTGTTAGTAGTAATCTAGGATTATTTCGATTACGGTGACAAGACTAACCCTTATCAATAATCAAGATTTGTATACTTGTTCAATAAATTAATTTCGTTTTACGACTTATATTAATAAATGAGAAAGTAGTCAATTTTGTTTTAAATACATTTTTATTCGAGACTATTTTCCTTAATAATTTCTCATTTGTCGACGATTGATTATTTTGAGTAAAATCAGTAATATTTATTGGTAAAATTTAATTGCTAAAACTATTTTGAAAGCTTTATAAAATCTCGTTTAATTTATGAAACTCGTCGACTCAAACAATTTTGATATCATTTTCTTAAAACTTTTCGTTTTAACTCGATTCTCCTAAATTATTTATAGAATATTATACTTTGATTTGTTCTATTTGATTTATATTTTAGAAACGAATTTAGAAATATATTAAAGTTACGATAACGATGATAATACTAAAATGTTAATTTCGTTAGAAATGCTATTTTTATACATTTCACTAATTTTAATAACTTACGTATTTTCTATAAGACAATTTCTATTAAGTAAGTTTCTGAAATTAGTAAGTTTCTATTTATAGAAAGTTTCTCTTTTAATATAAAATTATTTATTCCGTTTATCTTCATATTACTTATAATGATTATATCTTTTGTATAATATATCGATAATGGCTGTTTTGGAATTATGGAATAAAGATAAGTGTGGGGTTAGAGTAATATAGTCTAGGATGTACTTTTTTGTCATCAACTGTAAGGCTGGAGTGACTTTATGGGGCAGATTTGGTCGTTGAACTGGGCGTAGTTTCGCCCAGGAGAGTGTATGTTTTGACCTTAAGATAAATATCGCATCGTGTTAGTCGCCGTCAGCTGAACTAGACATAATTGTTGTCTAGGAGGGGTATGCACTACTAAAACCAGGACCTCGCTACACGCAGTGCTGTTATAGTTGAGTTGCCCAGTTAGAGACCGGATTCTGTTATTAGTTAAGTCTACAGTTCTCGAAGCTAGTTTCCAGTATTATCCCCAGTAAAAGTCTAGCCTTGTGCACACTGATCGAATTTGCATAACGCCATTTTTGAATATTATTATTATCGATTGATTTTGACTTACAGGTTGACAAGTACTTTAAGTTTCGTTAAAAACTTATTTTATTATATCGTTTTTATTGTTTTTTCCATTGTAATATATTTTGATATATTAATACTATTATTTTCCTTATGATATAATTTGGCTGAGAGAACATCTGAGTTACTCCCCACTGATGTCGCTGCTCTGTTAATAACATGACAGGTATTTGCTACTGGGTTTTGGGTGTGAGTTAGCGAGTAGCGTGGATCCTACTTTTTCTCAATTCATGAAATTTATGGATTTGAATAAACCCGTTTGAAGAGTTTTATTTTAGCCCTTTTGTAAAAAGTGGTCTTTGTATCGACTTACGATTTCTTTTAATAAGATTTAGTTTGTCAGTGTGTTGTAATCTCAACTCCATAGTATTTCCGCCACTGTATTGCGTTAGAATTTCTAGGGGATTACAGTTGGTATCAGAGCATTGTTGCTCCCGATGCTTACACCTAATCCTAGGAAAAATACCAGTAAATGATTTGAACATTAAATAAATATTAGTGAAAGATGGGTAGAAACAAAGTAAGGACTTAATTGTTAGGCTTACATGTTTTTGTAACTCAATGACTAGCATTGAATATATGTTTCTTTTGTCTGGAAGAAGATGAATGAACAAGATGCTGACGTGATGCCGCTCTAGATCGGGACAAGACCTACTTAGAACCTTCGACACCTGCTGATTCGAGTGGAAAGCTTTGTGCTACAAGGAAGATACAATGGTTACTTTCCAGCATGGATCCAGTTTGCTAAAGCTACAGGCCGCTAGAGGATCAATAGTAGATTTTGGTTCCCCAATGGTGCAGTAGACCTAGATGTGACTCCACTTTAGATCCAGATGGAGTGACCCAAGATTAGTGTTCTTGTATCCCTACGAGATGATGAAGATATCTCGCGAATTCCTTTGTGAAACTCTAGAGGTTCGAACTTTCCCCTCTCGTTTTAGATCTTAATCATCTAGGATCTTTGGTTCTTTTCTCCCTGCCTCTATTTCATCCAATTCATCTCTTATAGATTCTCATCTTAATTCTTGTGATGAATTTTCGAATAATTCTCCTACTTTACCATCTTTCCTCTTGAGAATCTTGGTTTGACCGAATTCTGTCCTAGTGAACCTCGTGAAAAGTTATAGATGTTTGAGGTTTAGTAAACCCTTGTTACTTGATTTGAGGATTTTGAATCTACCCTATCTTCTAAGCAAGTAAGAAATTCTTGAGGATTGATTTGAATGGTATTATTTAGATTAATGGAATTAGGCTGATACTTTAGACATTGAACCTTGGTTATAGGTTACTTTGATTATTTTGGATGTAATCCCCTATAATTTTTAATGCAAAACAGTGGCGGAATCACTGTCGAATTGGGATTATATCACACTGATAACTAAATTTATTAAGTAAAGGTAAGTCAATACAACGGCCACTTTTTATAAAAGGGCTAAAAATTAAAATCCTCAAAGTGTTTATCAAAACCCAAAGCGTAAATATTAAATCAGCAGCACAAGACCAAATGCAGCTCGCTAGCTCACACCACCACCCGGAACATAGAATACCTGTCATGTTATAAACATAACAGCCACAATTCAGTGGGTGAGTAACGACGACGTTCTCCCAGCCATATTACATGACACTAAAGCATAATTACTATTATATCAAAATAGTTCAAAATGGAAAACGTTAAAAACGATATAGTAAAATAATTCAAAATGATTGTCAACCTGCAAGTCAATATCAACCAATAATAATAACGGCGTTATGGATATGAATCAGTGTAACAGAATAGACTTTCACTAGAAGAATACTAAAAACTAGCTTCGAGAACTTAGTTTAAACAAATCAAACTTCGATCTCTAATCTAGGCTACTCAACCATAATAGGACGGCGACTTATCAATGCGAGGTCCTAGCTTAAGTAAATATGCACACCCCTCCTGGAACACCAATTGTGCCCAGTTCAACCCGACGGCGTCTTACATGCGAGGTACGAGCTTAAGGTCAAAATGAACATACACTCCTGGACAAGAACATGCCCAGTTCAACAACCAATGCATCCCGCTCGGATACACTAGCCTTATAGCTGATGGCAAAACGTATACTCTAGACTGTATTACTCTACCCGTACACTTCTCTTATTCCATAACTCCAAATCAAAGCCATTATCGTAATTCAATAGAAATATAGTTTGTTTTTCAAAGGAAGAAACTTTATAGATATAGAAATATAACTTTCCAAAAGTAGGTATTATTATAAATAGAAATAGATTAAAATAGGAGTTATATAAAATAGTTAATATTAGGCCTTGAGATGTAAACATTATATTTATTATATAAATGTTTAATTCATGATTAAAAGTCAACTAAAGTTAAAATCACAATTATTTTTAAAAAGATTGAAGTTTAAGTAATTAAAAGTATTTAAATAACAAATTGACAGATTTTCCTGAACTGCACTGTTCTACTATAAAATTCGTAATTAAATCATTAAAAATCAAAACAACGTAAGATCAGTGTGCTTGAAAACTTTAGAAACGTAGTTACAACTTCTATTTCTGAAGAAAATCCAAATTCCGAATAAAACATGGGTTTTTGTTCATATATTTACAAACTGTCAGAACTAGACTCCCGTTTGTATTTATTTAATAAAACACGTTTAAAAATCGATTTTAAAGAAAATCCAATTGAAAACATTATGTAGACTCTTCATAGTTTATGTACGTAAATTACCAAAATTAAATAAAAAATTTAGTATATGTTTCAATTTAAATCTTATCACAACTGACAGAATCGCGGATTAGTTTGACATCTCTTCATAAACAATTTATTGCGACCAAACTACATGGAATTAGTTTACGAAATTAAATATACATAAACTAGACTTAAAATAAATAGTAGTCTCTTTTCAAAGTTTTCGAAAATAAAGTGTTTAAAATAAAATAGTAATTCGCACAAAAACACTATGAGATTCTGAAACAAGTTGCAACTTTAGTAAAAACAATAAAACTTTCAATTTGACACTTTATACTTTCAAAATCACGAAAATTTTAAAATAAAATTATTAGGTGTATGTTTTAGTCTTGGCCTTATAATACTTTTAAATAATTAAAAGAAAGACTTATTCACAAATCTCGTAAAAACGATTTAAAATAACGCAACAAGTGAAAACTTACGATTTTAAAGATTTTGTTATTAAAAACGAGACATAAATATATTGTCTAACAAGAAACTAATTTCTATACATGCAACTACAACAATAACATCACATAATACCGAGTAACGTGTCAATGTTACCTTAATCGAGATCTGAATAAATAATATACTCGTTTTCGTCGTGACTAGCACGATAACCTACGAAATAATTAAATATATGGTATTAAAACCACATTATAAGTGAATAGAAAGGAGAAAAGAGAAAAGAGAATAAGAGTAATTAATTACCCTCAAGATTGGAACGAAGAAGGAATGAATTAGGAGGTTGAAATAAAAGGAAAAAGACTGTTTTGTTGGACAAAATCGCGACAGACAGGAGTGGCTCAAAGCAGAGATTATCGAGAGGAGCTTGTGTGTGTGCTTGGCAAAACTAACGGGGAAGACAAATCATAAGGGAGCAACCTGCTTGTTAGCTTAAATATAAAAGCTAAGAGTTTTTCTTTGATATAAACGTATAAGTAGGTACGGAAAAACTTGAGTCGGAGTAGGAATCGGAAGCTAATAAACAAATAAAGGGAATTTGTATTCCTTTAGGAGACGGAAAAAAAATCAGCTCATGAAATCTATATCTATAATATGGATTAAATAATTCTTAAAAGTCGATTATAAAAGAGCATGCGGGTCCGAGGAGAAATCGGGTAAAAACGCATTAGAAAAGAATTAGGCCCAAACTGCGAAACGAGCTAAAAGAAAATATTATTTTGTTGTAAATTTAAATTTCGGGTCAAATTTGATGTTAAATAAATATAATTAGTTGACTCGAGAAGTCAAATGGGTCAATCTCTAGTTTAAAACAAACGTTTGTAAAGAAATGAAGTCCCACGAAGAGTCAATAAATAATTTTCAACGAAAACGAATTAAATTGATTTCTCGAAAATAAAATATGATTATTCAACAAAATTTTGATAAAATGATTTCTCGGAAAAATAACAATTATTTGACGAAAAGTTTGATAAAAACGATTTTTGAGGCCTATAAACATAATTAAAATACAAACAAAATTTTAATTTATAAAATTAGGGGTGTTACATTGGAGTACTTAAAGTTGAATGATATTTTGGAGTAGTAAGAGTATATCATATTTGATGGATACCTAATAGCTAATCTAGAACCGAACTAAGTGTAACTGACAATATTACTTTGGGATTCCTACCTAATGCTTATTTGATGGATGCATCGTGAATATTCGAGATCATAGAGTATTGTTTAAAGTGTTAGCCCGAGTGTTGTCGTACCATTAAAGGTTTTCATTAATATCGTTAGAAATTTTTGTTGACATAGATTACCCTTGTTTCTTAAGGATTAGAACATTGATCGTTGTTCAAGGTTGTAACCTATGAACTTTGGAGTTGAGTGATCTAACTTGGATAAGTTGTTGTTGTCCTTGAAGAAGAGAACTATTATGCACAATCACAGTTTGGTTTTACTGGTGTTGTTTTGAGGGATACTTAATGTCAATCATCTTAATGGATTTATAGTTTAGAACCCTTAGACCAACGAGATTATGGTTTCGTTGAGTTAATAAATATTTTAGTGGTTTCACTGTTACGATATAAAATTTGATGGAATTTTCAGAAACCTTAACCAATTGACGTGTTTGAAGATGTGAGTACTTGCGCAATTACCTATAGGTTTGAGCGGGTTCGAGGATTTATTGTACTCTCCCAACTTCTGTACTTGTGGCATTATAAATATGTTAGTGATCAATTTTGAGGATTTTGTACTCGAGCATTGTTAAATTGGTGGACCGTGTTTAGTGTTCCTTACTCCAGAAATTTGGAGTATACTTCGAGTTCAAACCTTATGAGCTTTAATTTAGGAGCCTTATCGATCAAGAGTTCGGGTGTGTTTTGATGACCGTTGGAATTTTAATTGATGAGATTAGATTGTAAAATAATTGTGGATTAGTATCGTGTCATTTGAACGATTGGATAATCACGTAAAACATTTTTGGAGATTATGACTGAGTAGTACCACCTAGTGCCTAATATTGGACTTAACATTATTTGATGGAAATTAGGAACCCATGTTGTGGGAGTCGTACCGGGAATCTCGAGATGGTTAATTTATTCTCTATTCCTTGAGAGCTCTCTTTGACTCTCAATTTCGTCCTCCCCTTAGCTTTTCTTAAATCCTGCTACTTCTTCTTCGGCCAACACCTTTGACTTCTTTATTGGGTTCGAAAACTTTTGTTTCGATTTATCGTTGACCTTGACTCTATTTATCCGTTTACCAATTTCCCGAACCTATGTTATGAAAAGTTTGACCAATTTAAAAAAATTGATTTTCATGAAATTTTATCATTTTGAAGAATAATTTCAAACTTTAAAACTCCCCGTTTTGTAAAAAACTTTGAGGAACTTATACTTTTCGGTTATCAAGGAATTTAACATTTTCGAGTTATGCCATTAAGAACTTTATACTTTGTTTTTGTTTTATTTTTGGTTGATAACATATATTTAGTCCTGTTTCAAAATGTCTTATTAATTTATTTTAAAATATTTCGAAACTGATTTAAATCTTTTGATTTTCAAACAATTGAAATTTTATTGAACCTTCATAAATGCAAAATGTAACACTCCTAATTTTTATAAATTAAATTCGTATTTGTATTTTTATTTTGTTTACGATCTAACTCATAATCCTTAATTTTAGTTCTTATTGGACTTACATTGACTCCGTCTTAAATTCCAAAAATCGTTATTTTTGCTCGAATTTCAATTTTCAACTCGAAACTCGTTAAGAGATTTTATTATTTCCTCGGGAAACCATTTTTTAAACTTTCGTTGAATAATTATCATTTTGTTTTCGAGAAATAAATTTAATTCATTTTTTCGTTGGAAACTATTTATTCGTCGAGAAACTCTACTTCCTTGAAAACAATTATTTAAATTCGAGATTGACCCATTTGTTTTCTCGAGTAAGCTAATTTTTTTTATTAACACTGAACCTGACCCAAATATTTAATGTTACGACAAAATAATATTTTAGCCCATCTCGAAGTTTGGGCCTAATTCTTTTCTTGTGTGATTTTAACCCAATTTATTTGTAAGCCAATTATTTATTTTTACTAATGATTTCGATCACACCGTGAATTATTTCCTTACCCAAATCGAGTCTGTTACCTCGTTACTAACTATTAGAAGTCCTAATGACTCGGTTTTCTTATCTTTTAGTATCCTAATTCCTCTTGTATTCTTTTATATTAGCCTATTTTATACTCAATACAATTCCTTTTCTTTTTATCCATCATCACGCTGAACTCCTCTAGTACTGATTGCATTGTTACTCCTGCCCTTGTCTCTCCTTTTCTCGTTCGTTCTCGTCCTATGTTCCGCTGTCGTGATCTACTGTTCTGCCAGATCAGTTTTTCTTCTTATTTTCCATATCTCGTTTCCCTCTTTTTATTAACTTACGATATGGTTCGGATACCATATGTTTAATTGTTTTGTAGGCTATCGTGCTAGTTCCGACGAAGGCGATTATTATAATTGAGTCGGATCTCAATGAAGTTAACACATGATGGCATGATTCGGTATTGCATAATATATATGTTGCAGTTGTTTATAGTTATTGTTTTAAAAATCGAATTTTATAAACATGTTTACTATATTATTACGATAATATGTTTTAATCGATTTGAAATTATTTTGCATGGAATCTATTAAAAGTATTATATGGCCGAGACTAAAACATAAAAATAAAGAGTTATTTATTAATTTTCGTGATTTTTAATATGAATTATTAAATTGAAATATTTATTGGTTTTAGCAAAGTTACAGCATGTTTTCGAATCAGTTACTATTTTTGTACGATTTATTACTCCTGTTTAAATACTTTATTTTCAAAAACTTTTAAAAAAGACTATTATTTATTTTAAGTCTAGTATGTGTCTATTAAATTTCGTAAAATAATTCCAAGAATTTTGGTCACAATATATTGTTTACGAACAGATGTCGAAACAGTCCGCGAATCTGTCAGTTGTTGTAAAACATAATTTAAAACCTTTGAAAAACTTTGAATTTAATTTGGGTAATTTACCTACGTAAACTTTGAAGAGTTTGGTTAATGTTTCAATTGGTTTTTCTTTGAAATAAATTTTTAAACGTGTTTTATTAAAGAGATACAATCGGGTGTCGAATTTTGTCAGTTTAAAAACTTACGAATAAAAACCTCTCTTAAGTTAAGAATTCGATTTACTCCAGAAAAAAAAAGTTATAGTTAATCTTCTAAAGTTTTCAACCTCACTGATCTTACGTTGTTTTGAATTATAATGGTTTATTTATGAACTTTATAGTAAGACAGTGCAATTCTGAAAAATCTGTAAATTTGTAGTTTATTACTTTTAATTACTTAAACTCCAGCCTTTTAAGAAATAATTATGATTTTTACTTTGCTTGACTTTTAAATCAATATTATACATTTCTATAATAAATATAGTGATTTCGTCTCGAGGTCAAATATTAACTATTTTATATAACTCATATGTTAAACGATTTTTATTATAATAACACTTATTTTGGAAAGTTAATATTTGAAGAAAGTTTCTATATTTGGAAGGTTACTATTTTGGGAATGTTTTAAGATTTCTTCGGATAAAATACTTTTAATGGTTTGAATGTGGAATAATGTTGGAAATGAGAATGTACCGTATATAAGTCTAGGATATGTCGTTTGTTGCCATCAACTATATGGTCAGTGTATCTGCGTTAGGGATACATTGATTGTCGAACTAGGTATCGTTTAAGCTCAGGAGTTATACACATGTAGTTAGGCTAGTACCTCGCTAAACGCAGTTCTATTATAGTTTGAGTTGTTTGGTGAGAGGGCTTAGTAGTCGCTTCGTGGGCACTGAGTTCCTTACCTAGAGAGGGCTTAGGGGTCGCTTCGTGGGCACTGAGTTCCTTATCTAGTGACACTTTAATGTTGTTTTGACATATCTCTAGTAGTAAAAGTTGTACTGATCATCAGTTTTATATTCCATTATTCGTTTTGACGTCGTCAGGCTGCTGAATTGTTTTCTGATTTTGAATACCATTTTATATATATAATGTTGAGAGTTTTACTCTATTTTCATATATTATACTTCTATTGCCTATGTATTATGTAATATCGCTGGGAGAACTGCCTGAGTTGCTCCCCACTGAATTGTGCCTGTTATGTTTATAACACGACAGGTATTCTTTGTTCCGGGGTTTGGTGTGAGCGAGCGAGTGGCATGGATCCTACTTTGCTTCGTCATGTTGTTTATGGATTGTTAAACCCATTTGAAGGATTTTTATTTATAGCTCTTTTGTAAAAACTGGTCTTTGTATTGACTGACCGTTCTTTCTGTAAAATATAGAACATCAGTGTGTTTTAATCCCAAATCAACACTGTTTCCGCCACTGTATTGCGTTAGAATTTATAGGGGATTACACAAAATTTTTGATTTCTATAAGGTTACTATATAAAACAGTTTTAAGAGTTTCTAAATAATTTTGTTTGTACAAGTTTTCGATACATTGTCCGTAGATTTTTGAAATTTGTATTGAAATCGTCTAGCGGCTGGTCCGATTTTTATTCACTAACTACAAAATTTGATTTCTCATAACTAAATTTTGTTTTGTCTTAATACAATATATTGTTGAATTTCTTAATCAAAACGTTTTATTGTTGCGTTGAAAGTATTTGGGGACTCTCCTCCTCGAGTTCGTTTACAAATATCATTTATCATCATTATTTTATCGAATAAATTTTTAACTTACGAATCAATTTAAATGATTTTGAACTTTGGGTAACTGAGCCCAACTCCTCTTGAAATAAATTTTGTCTTCGATTTTGATTTCATATCACGTTTAAAGGTATACAAATTTTTAAACCGAGATTGTGATGCAAGTTAAGCATTCTCCTTTTGTTCAAATGATATAACCTTGTTTTCCATTCTATTATTATGTTTTTGTTAGTTTTGAGGATGAAACTTCTTTTTAGTGGGGAGGATTGTAACACCCCCGATTTTATAAATTAAATTAATTTAAAGTTATGTACGTGTTTTATTTTGTTTACGATTTAACTCGTAATTCTTAAAATTATTATAAAACGAATTTATCGTTTAATCATTTCAAACTCCTAAAATTCTATTTGTCTCGAAAACACTTCTTATATTTAAAACATATTCTTATTTCTGTTTTGATTTATTTTATACATTTCATTTAATTTTTATCGAGAGTCTATTTCTGCGATTTAAATTCTAAATTCTTTTTATTTATTTTTGTCTACGCTCGAATTTCTATTTTCGGCTCGAAGTTAATATATTTTAAGTTTCGTCAAAACAACTTTTACCTTTCCTCAAGAAATCAATTTAATTCCCTTTATCAAAGATTTATTATTTATCGAGAAATACTATTTCGTCTTCTAATTATTAATTTCTATAAGCTTCGTTTTCGTCTCGAATAAATTATTTACTCATTTCATTTGAAGGCCCGATTATTTATTAATTTTATTAACTCGTTTTAATTTGATTTGTGGGTCAGTCAACCTTATCGTTACGGAATTCGTCTCCTACCCGATTCATTTAATTGAGCTGATTCAATCCCCTTTCCTCTTTTCTTTTTTGTTTTTGTTTTCCCACTACATTTAACGTACATCGCCCTTAATCTCACTTGTTTTTCACATGATCCATTCCTAGGGATGGCAACGGATCCGAGATCCGATCCGGATCCGCAAGATCCGGTCCGCACGGACCGGATATGGATCCTAAATTTTGAGATCCGTTGGATATGGATCCGGATCCGGATCCGCTATCTTTAAACGGATCCGGATCTAGATCTTTAGAACTCTAAGACTCTTTTTTTTAGTTTATTAATCTTTGATTATGAATCTTTATATTTAATTTTATTTGTAAAATTATGAAAATTAATATGGTCGTAAATACGTATTAATTAAAAAATTTGTAGAATTTAAGTAATAAATTGAATCCGCGGATCCAATCCGGATCCGGTCCAGATCCGGCGGATCCGGTCCAGATCCGGCGGATCCGGATCTGGATCTATATTTTTGAGATCCGTCGGATCCGGATCCGCTACTAGGAGTGCGGATCTGGATCTGGATCCATGCGGATCCGGTCCGGATCCGGTCCGTTGCCATCCCTATCCATTCCCCCTTCCTTTTCTTTTCAGAATCCACCGCTTCGCCTACTCCCTCCCTGCTTTTCCTCTTCCTTCTTCGTTCTTCTTCAGTTTTCTCCACCAGCGGTCCATTTCCTCTTCTACTCTCTCTATTTTTCCCCTTGTTCGTGCCCCTGTTTCTTGTTGCTTTCCACCACCATCTTCACCTTCACGCATCACCTTCCTTGTCGACTTGGTTGCCCTGTTCTTCGCCATGCGATTCGTCGCCTCCCTCTTTGTGTTGTGCGCGCTGCGGCTGCTATTCGTCGCTCTGTTGTTGTCCTTCTTTACGCCTGAATTCGTGAAGGTAATTCTCCTTCTTCTGATATCTTCTTTGTCACCTTCTAATTTCATCCTTTTTGCTGCGTTCAGCTTTTGCGTTTCCTGCTGCTGTTTGTCGTGCATCTGCTGCTGTACATTTCTCCTCCTTCTAATTTCTTTGTTATTCATGCTCTTGCTGTCCGTTGTTGCTCTTACTCATCTGTCGATGTTTGTTGCTGCTGTTGTCCTTGTCGTTTCATTGTTGGGTGATGCTGCTATGCTGGTTATTCTTGGTCTCGTTATCCATTTTTGCTTTGTTCGCTGTCCTAGTTGCTCAATTTTCGTAGCTTTGTCCTGTTATCGTGTTGCTTCTACTATTCCCGTTTTCTTACGTTGCCAGTTTACTTTTCTCCTCCTTGTTCTTTATTTCGGTGTTCACCTGCAGTAGTTCATCTCATTTGTGTCGTCAATGTTTGTTGTTGGTTACTGCTCGGTTCGTTGTGTTCGACTCGATTACGTTCTATCTTCGAGTTTCTGTTTGACACATCAATTCCTTTTCTGTCTGGTGTCGAATGCTCGTCTCCTTGTTCAATTCTTCCCTTATCTTGAGTTTGAGTATCATTTCGTTCTGATCCATTCATATTTGTTTTAGCTTTCCTCCTTGATGTTTTGGGTCTATCGATTGTACCTAAATCCAACCCTTATCTCTTCATTTTGTTTTGTCAACTCAATCTAATGTGGAGCATGCATATAAGACTATCGATTCTACAACTTGGAGCTGAAAGACATTGCGCTATTAATTTAGATCTTGGACTGATAAAGAAGGACGATTAGATGTTCGTTTTGGATATCGACTCAAGGTAACTTTAGGACGTTACTTGATTTTATATCGTATGTTTTAGTAGCAGTATGTAGTAAATACTTTACTTTCGGTTTTCTAACTTTTAGCTATTTATTATTTGCTAAAAATACTATTTTAAATTGTGTACCTTATAAATATTTTACAACTTTCGATATCGTTTTCTAGACCGTTAGTAATTTTATTATTTATGATCGTTTATAATATTTTGTTGGTTATCGTGACACAAGTAACTAGATAATAAAGATTTCATATTTTCGTCATATTTCGTTAATTTATAATTTTAACTCAAAATCGTATTTTTATATTATAATCAAGATTTGTATACTTGTTCAATAAAATAATTTCGTTCTACCACCTATATTAATAAATGAGAAAGTAGTCGATTTTGTTTTAAATACATTTTTACTCGCGACTATTTTCCCTAATAATTTCTCATTTGTCTACGATTGATTATTTTTAGTAAAATCAGTAATATTTATTGGCAAAATCTAATTGCTAAAACTATTTTTAAAGCTTTATAAAATATCGTTTAATTTATAAAACTCGTCGACTCAATTAATTTTGATATCATTTTCTTAAAACATCTCTTTTCTAAAACTTGTCATTTTAACTCGATTCTCCTAAAGTTATTTATAAAATACTATACTTTGACTTGTTCTATTTGATTTATATTTTAGTAACGAATTTAGAAATATATTAAAGTTACGATAACGACAATAATAATAAAATGTTAATTTCGTCAGAAATGCTATTTTTATACATTTCACTAATTTTAATAACTTACGTATTTTCTATAAGACTATTTGTATTTTAAGTAAATTTCTAAAATTAGTAAGTTTCTATTTATAGAAAGTCTCCCTTTTAATATAAAATTGTTTATTCCGTTTATCTTCATATTACTTCGTTCTAATGACTATATCTTTTGTATATATATCGATAATGGCTGTTTTTGAGTTATGGAATAAAGACAGGTATGGGGTTAGATTAATATAGACTGGGATGTACGTTTTTGCCATCAACTGTAAGGCAGGTGAGTCTTTATTGGGTACATTTGGTCGTTGAACTGGGCGTAGTTTCGCCTAGGAGAGTGTACGTTTTGACCTTAAGATAGATATTGCATCGTTTTAGTCGCCGTCAGCTGAACTAGACATAATTGTTGTCTAGGAGGGGTATGCACTACTTAAACCTTAGGTTGCACCGATAAGGACACGGACAAGGGACACGGCGGTCAAATTTTTTCAAGACACGGGGACACGACAAAAAAAGACAATATGTATATCGAAATAAAGGAAATTTTAAGCTCTTTATAACGAACATTAAAAATTTTGTCACTTATAAGACCACAAAAAAAGAAGTAATGAACTAATACATCACTGTCGATAGTCACAGAGGAGGACCGGTCAGGGCCGCCATCAGCATCGGAGTTGGGGTCGGTGTCAGCGTCGGGTTGAGGTGAAAAGGGTTGTTGAAACTTGAAAGGAGGTAATAAGGGGATAGTTGTTGGCGGGTGTGTTTGAAAAGAGGAGAGTTTTTTTTTTCTTGAACCGTGTCCTAAATGTGTCGGTCCGTGTCCAATACGTGTCCATTTTATTTTTAAAACCAAGACACGGTTTTTGGTGTGTGCGACACGGATACGCCACAAATGAGGTGTGTCTGTGCAACCTAGCTTAAACCAGGACCTCGCTGCACGCAGTCCTGTTATAGTTGAGTTACCTAGTTAGAGATCGGATTCTGTTATGGGTTAAGTCTACAGTTCTCGAAGCTAGTTTCCAGTATTATCCCCAGTGAAAGTCTAGCCTTGTGCACACTGATCGAATTTCCATAATGCCATTTTCGAATATTATTATTATCGAATGATTTTGACTTGCAGGTTGACAAGTACTTTAAGTTTCGCTGAAAACTTATTTTATTATATCGTTCTTAATATTTTTTTTCCTTTTTAATATACTTTTAAATATTAATACTATTATTTTTCTTATGATATAATTTGATTGGGAGAACGTCCGAGTTACTCCTCACTAATGTGGTTGCTATGTTTATAACATGACAGGTATTTGCTGCTAGATTTTGGGTGTGAGCTAGCGAGTAGCGTGGATCTTACTCTTTCTCCATTCATGGAATTTATGGATTTGTATGAACCCGTTTGAAGAGTTTTATTTTAGCCCTTTTGTAAAAAGTGGTCTTTGTATCGACTTACCATTTCTTTTAATAAGATATAGTTTCTCAATGAGTTTTAATCTCAACTCTACAGTGTTTCCGCCACTGTATTGCGTTAGAATTTCTAGCGAATTACATGTTCTGCGGGGTCAACGGGTTTGTGTTCCGTGGGAATGTCGCAATCTTCCTCGATATTTAAGACATCCTCCTCTATAGGGTCGATCTTGGAGCGGGTAGGACATCCTCCTATATAGGACATCCTCCTCTTCGGTTTTGTTATTCCCGGATGACCCGTAGGAGTGGGTTCCCGTGGATGTGGTTGGTCCTTGATAACCCTTCCCCATTATTTGGAGAGCACTCCCTTCTTCATATAGTCTTCTAGGCGTATTCCTAGAGTAGACAGTTCCTTGAACGTACGGATAATTTTGGTACCTAAGGTGAGAGGCGTAAGTGGGCTTGAGGTTATTGATGAATTTTTCTAGTAACGTGGCCTCGTCGGGGTGATTTACTAATTTGGTGTTGACTTTTCTCCATCTAGTCATAAATTCGGAGAAGCCTTCCTTCTCGTTTTGGGAAAAGACTTCAAGGCTCCGGATGGTGATTTGTGTTTCGGAGTTATCCGCAATTCCGCATATTGTTTTGCGAATTCTATGGAGATGTCGTCCCAGGTGGATAGTTTTTTGGGGTCAAGTGAATAAAACCAGTATCGTGGTGTGTCGCCTAAAGAGGATGGGAATATTCTAGCGAAAAGACTAGGTTTGACCCCCTTAATGGCCATGTAATCCTTAGAGGCCCGGATATGGTTCAGGGGGTCCCCAGTTCCTTTAAACTTAGGTAGGTCATCTAAGGAAAAGTTCTCTAGTAGTTGGTCGTTCACCATCTCCAACTTTCGGTGGTATTCGAGGTGGACGTTGTTGCCTTGGTTTAGGCGCATTTGGTTTTCAAGGAAGTCTATGCGACTCATGGCTGAGTGTAGAATATCGTCTTGAGGTGGTGTAGTAGGGTCATTAGGGATGACTTCGACGGGAACACCGCCTAACGGTGTGGAGGTTAGAAGAACCTCGTTGAGGATTTGGTTATGGTGTTCATCAGAGACCTTATCTTCCAAGTGGTCTAGGCGGAAATCGATGCTGTTTACGGATACATTCATGGCAATGATGGTGGCCTATAAATCTCGGATCATATTGGCTAAAGTTCCTACGGTGTTTTCCCCGGACTGTTCGGCATCGTTCCCACTATGGTTACTTGCGTCTACGCTTGAATCTTCTGACATGACTGTGGAAAAGTTGGTATTGATGAGAGTGGATCCACCAAACGACTTAAAGACTCGAGGAATGCTCGTAAGAGAGCAATACGGAAATGAGACCCTTTGATTTGCGCGTGTTTGCGGTCATCGGATTAGGGAATCGGGTGCTTTAGACTCTTGGTGTATTCGGCAAAATGCCTAACAAAGTTGATCTCTAGAGCGAGACGATTTGACACAAATCTCGGTGTGAGATTTAAAAAAGAGGACTAGAGGTGACCATTGTAACCAACTCAGGCATTTAATCACACAGTTGTATGATGTAAGGAGTTAATCTCAATTCCGGCTCGGAATCAAAGAGTTTTGACGTTTTCGAAAACGGATGAGTTTTGAAAGTAAATTTTTTTCGAAAGTGTGAGTCTTTGAGAAATCGATGTTACGATGGTTTAGTGACATCGCTTGTGGTGTGCGTAAATTGTTTCTATGTGAGCGTAGAGGACTCGACGATAGCGAAAGTGTAAATTGTGATTTTGTAAAAGCGCGGTTGTGGGGGAATCGATTTGGAAAATTGTGACGTCACATTTTTTTATCGAAGCTATTATTAATTAGGAGTTCGAAGTTTGCGGTGTAGATAGTGTTTCGTGAGAGAATACGGTGCTCGTGATGGTGCTTTTGAAAATGTGACCAAGTTCTTGTTATGGATCTTAGTGGTGATAGTGCTTTTAGAAAAACTTTTAAAGCGTGTGACCGTTTTTTGTTGATTCTATTGATTAGAATTTCGACGGTGATGACGGTGTGTGTGCAATGCTTTGCGAGTATAACCGCGTTTTACATTTCTCGACTTCATTAATTGGAGTTTTGGGTAATGCTAGCGATATATGCAAAAAGTGTTTTGAAATAAAATGTAACCGTTTTACATGCCTTGGTCCCATAGGTTGGGAATTTGGCAATAGTAACGGTGTGTGCGTGAATGTTTTAAAAGCAAAATGTGACTGTATGAGGTACCTTGATCCCATTGGTTGGGAGTTTGGTAGTAATGACGGTATCGTTCCTTTTTGAAAATGAGGAGTTTTATTTTGACCAAAGTAATGGCGCAAAAAATGTCTTTTGAGTGTAAAATTGGCCATGGTGATGGCGCTAAAGTGCCTTTTGAAAATAAGTTTGATTTTGGCCGGAGTAACGGCATTTAAAAGGTGATTATGAAAAGAAGATGTCCTTTTTCGAAAACGGAGTTGGGTGGGGTTGAATATGTTGTCGTGGTTGAATCCAGATTTGAATGTTTTATTCGGATTGTCACACACGCTACACATAACTAGGAATGCATACACTCATGCAGAATGCAGACACGGGTAGGCTAGGGTAGGCTACCGTCCACTAGTAGTCTTTGCTTAGGTGACGACAGGTCACCGGGGGAGGTGAGTGTCATCTCGTTCGCTCAACACCACTCATTTGGTACATCCACGGAATACGTGGCCACCTTAGACGGCCGGAATGTCAACCAAGGGTCTCTCCGTGTGTCTGTAGGGATCTTACCGTGAAGAGGTCGATTTGTCCTAATATCGGTTAGGGTGGGCTTTTTGGGACCAAAACCTGTAGTGACCACAAAAAGGAACTAGGAAATGAGCTTCACCGACCTCGTTCGAGTTACACCACCGCTGGAAACATGTTTCTAAATCTCCAGCGGAGTCGCCAAACTGTGGACGCTCGTCCGCACCGCCCGATGCCCCGCGCGCGCCCGTGCGGGACCTCTGATTTTCGCGGAGGCCACCCACACGGCCCCGTTCATCCCGAGGCCGGTCCGATCTCGCGTACGGGGCGATGTGTCGGACCTCGATTTGGTTGACGATTCGGGTAGTACTAGACGGACGCGGACATCCGTGTTTCAATTAGAATCAATCGAGACGTGGTTGTAAATTTTTAAAGGCCGATATGTTTGGTAAGAGGACCTTTTTAGTGAACCGAATTCGTTGCCGACTAGTGGACTCACTGACGGGCACCCCAATCGGATCGGTCGTTTAGGGAAGAACGGGGGGTCAAACAATATTTATAGATTCGGAATAACACAAAAAATTCTAGAGTAATTGTGATAAGTCGAGGTCGGTCCACAGGGAACATAACGGAGTGTTTTGACGAGTTAAAAGCGATGCGTTTGATGTCTAGAGGGAGGGTTTCTAAGAGGCGAGTCTATACTAGAGAAATAACGATAAAAATAGCTAGAGATGATCAATCTAGGGAAAGGCGTTACGGGGAAGTCATGATTCAGAACATGGAGTCTAAGAAGGTCGGGATCGAGTTTTTGTCGCAACATTGATAAAGGGAGAATGCCACCTTTCAGTTTCTTCACCCAACCCACCTAAAAACCCGCTTTCGCGGCGAAGAAGGGTAAGTCTCTAGTTGTGGTAATTTCTACACCAAGTTTCCCCATATTGATAGAAACGAGTCAAGGTCGGTCAAGTTAGCCGGACTAAAACAACAATGACACAAAAACCACAAACAAGATGAACCAACAAGCAAGCAACCCACCAATACCCCTAAATTCAAATAATCCAAGTCCTCATCCCTAAACCCTCCAACAAGAAATCCACTCATAATGGAAAGCAACAAAACATTAACTAAGGAGAAACTAACTAAAGCATGCATATTAACAAGATCTAAAGAAAATAACTACAAAATAATGAGAAAACGACGATCTAACAATTATCCACTAAACTATGGAAGAGACAAGATCTAACGAAATAAACTAGAGAATATTCTAGAACAACATAAATAACATCTAGAGAAACTAACAACACTAAGATGATCTAAACAAGATAATAATGAGAAAACTAAAATAAATCTAAACTAGAGATTAGAGAGTGGAAAGAAATGTACCAACTTGAAGATCTAGAATAAATAAGAAGGTTGCATAAATAAAGATTGAATCTTTGATGGAGAGAATGAAGAACTTGTCACTAATTCTTCAATAAATCCACAAATCTTCAAATAAAACTTGAAATAATCTTCTACAAACTAGAAATCTAGAGAATTGTTGATGGAAACTAAGTAGATTTACTACTAATTACTATGTAAACTACTATAATTATAGAGAACTACTAAGAAACTACTAAATTACTACTACTAATGGAGGTGTAATATGATGGAGGAACTAAACTAATGGAGGCCTATTACTACTTGCTTATCACTACATATTAGGGTAACATATATATAGTAATGCCTTAATGACTCTCTTAACCTAAAGCCCAAATCCAACTTTTGCTTCATTTGTGAGAAAATCACCCTTTGCATCTTCATGGGGTGAAACTTCGCCCTGCGGTATGTCGAACTAATCCCACCGGGTGAAATTTCGCCCGGTGAGACTTTCTTCTCACTTGCGATTTTTGGCACTTTTCTTCATCGGGCAAAATTTCACCAGGTGGGCGAAATTTTGCCCGGTCATTTTCGCCCGGTGGGGATGCTCGAAAAATCTTCGAGGAGGCATTTTACCGTCAGGTGAAATTTCACCCGGTGGTACTTCATAGGGTGAAATTTCACCCGGTCAATTTTTCTGGCCTATTTCCTTGTCTCATTCTTCGTCAATTGATTGAATAACTTTAAACATTAAGTTGTGTGCTTTGCTCTTTTGGACGGTATTCCCTTCCCTTGTGCTCGTGGAAGCTCGATCGTGATTTCGGTGCCAAATCCTATCAAAATTGGTAGAAAAACTACCAAAAACACGTAAAACGCGCAAGAGGGACGCTAATGCGAGAAGTACTCAAAATATGGCGATAATTGCACTCTAAACTTGCAAAACGAAGGAGAAACGAGTCTAAATGAGGGGAAAAACGGTCTAAATTTAGCACACAACAATTCCCCCACACTAAACCGTTGCTCGTCTTCGAGCAAAGACCCAAAAAGAAATTACAACTACTACTACTAGCTAGACTATGCTAAGCCGATACGGGGCAATTAACGGGCCCGCTCCATCCCTTCAACTCACATCGAAATACCCATGAGGTAGAGTACTCCCGTGCAAGGCAAGTTGGGGCTTGCTCTAATTGGTGGATGCGACTAAACACACAAAAACACATAACACGAAAGAATAGACGCACCCAAAGCAAAAATAAAACACCGAATCCCTCATCGAGACGGCGGGGAAGACACTGATTGTTTTCCTAAAACGAAAATAAACTTCCAAGATAAATGACTCACGTAAACAAGGACCAAAGCCTAATACTATGACAATTAAGCAATATAAATGTTGATACCTTAGCCTAGGTCCTCCTAGTCTTCTAAAGCGGTACGACGGGGCGTATAACGGAGTGGAAAAAGTGAACCATGGATTCGTTCGATACTGTAGGTAGGTGCAGTCCCGCTCTCTTTGGCTAAGCCAAGAGGGTCGTTCCAAACTCGAATTTCCTAAATTAGCCCAATCAAAAAGGTGGAGTGTTCACAATTATTGGGGTGGATCGACTAATCACCGCTATCTTCCTACCTCGGGACTCGGTCCTCTAGTTGGCACTTCACGGCGATGAATGGATCAAAGGGCTAATTTTTTTCGATGATATGATTTTCATTTGAAGCTCCTTTTCGCTCCTTGTTTTTCATATTTTTGTGCCTTTTCTTTTGCTTTGGTTCGCCTTTTTTTGGCTTTTTGATGTGGATCGAAACCAAGCTTGGAGGTTATTTTTGTGTAAACTTATTGTGGTGATGTATAGGTAGGTGGAGGGAAAATAGGTAGTCGAGAACGCGCGCCATTCCCGGATAACCCACAAAAAGGCGGAAAGAATTTGGACTAAAGGTGCAATGGTCATTCCAGCAAGGTCACCTAGAAAACGGAATGCGGGAACCAAGGCCTAACTCCTCCATGGGTGGTCAAGGTGGTCAAATGCAAACACCGGAGTAAACCTCTAGTAGAAAAGATGGACTCAAGCTAAAGGATCAACAAATTCATTGATTAAGAGTCATTCTACTAGATCAAGGTCCAAAATCTACGATGGGTTATCTACAATGGAATGTAAACTCTTGTAAAAGGTTTGTAATCGGGTTTTCGAAAAGTTTAGTCCTAGGCACTCTATACAAGAACAAAAGAAACACACGAAAAGGAAAAACAAATAAAAGAAAACACAAGTAAGGTCGTGTACTCCACACTCCATCAAACATTAAAGCACACAAATAAACCACAACACCCAAATGCTCAACTTCGAGAGCCTCCAATAGCAACAACCTAACTCCTCTACAAACGTAAAGAAGAAAGAAGGAAGGAAGTTACCAAGCGGAGTGCTCTCATAATATCTTCAATACGCGCTATCAAGGTGGTGGTTACCTGTAAGAGTAGAGAACAAGACTATACACGGGACACGAAACATAACGAGAAACAAGAAAAGAAAAGAAAAATGTTTTTTGATTTTTCGAATTTTTCAAAGATAGTAGACTCCTCCCCCATACTAAAACTGTACATTGTTCTCAATGGACAAGTAAGGGAAGAACAAAAAAGACGGAAAAGAAAAATCTTTTTGGATTTTTATGATTTTTCGAATGTTTTTGGATTTTTCGAAATTTTTGAGAAAAGAAAAAGGAAAAGGAAAATAAAGAAAGCGATAAAATAGTGGCGGGCCTAGGTGCAATCACATCACCTAGACCCTAGCCAAGTGGCTAAGAAATTGAAAGAGAAATAAACGGAAAAGAAAATAAAATTAAAACGAAAGGGTGAAAAATTGGGCGTAGGTGTAGTCACGTCACCTAGCCCGGATTAAGAAAAATTGAGGGAAATTGATTAAAATTTGGATTTTTCAAAATGGTCAATGGCGTAATCACGTCGCCTAAAGACCGGGAGCAATACCAAGGCCGCTTGGGCCACAAAAATCGATGGGACAGTGGGACAATGGGACAACTTGCGATTTTTGTTAGAGGTAAAACGATTCACAATGATCATAAAATGATGAAGCAAGGAACAAGGAACGAATTCAATTCAAGGACTGATTTAAAGCTCACCGACCTAATCCACACACATACACAACATACACAACACCGACTGACTCTAGGGGATAGTTTAATTTGGGTAATCATTTGACGCAAAAGAAATCGTCGGAGACCCGGGATAGGGTTGCACGCCCTCGGTGGGTTCTAACTCAGAAAGGTCGAATAACGTACGACCCTCGGGTAACCTATAGTTCGCATACTCCCAAATTTCCATTCCCCCCGATTGGTTTAGTCTGAATTCATCGGGACCTAAGGGTAGGTCCCAATTGTGACAATTATAAATATTGGTTCGGTGTATGTTGGGGACTATTAAAGCACGGTCATGGCAAATGGAGACGAGGCGATGATCGGGTACATTAAAGATCCACGCCGGGAGATAGGCCTCGTCAAGCCAGACTCTATTATCTAGTGGGATAAGGTGGTCGGTCGCATAACCCAAGTTTTTCGCGATTAAGGTCACAAGACCTCCACAGTCTACGAAGGGGCATTGAGCAACGATAATTTTGTGAAAATGCAACGCTACAACAAGTGGTAGGTCTAGGGGGTTAGGGTTACCAAGAAAGGAGTCATAAATCAATTGTAAAACGCACACATTAAGATTAAAAATATTATCGGTAGATGGTATCAAGCAATGGGGGAGTATCTCCGCGAAGTAACGAATAACGGGGTTACGGATTTAAGAGGTAAAGTTTGAATTAGGTTCGAAGTCTCGTTGACCAAGTGCTATGCACCTCCAAAGGTCTCTTCTAGACGCACTAGCTTATACATCACTCAAAGGTTCACTAAGTCCCCTACCCGATGAGGGTAAGCCTAAAGCTAAGCCAAATTCGGAAATAGTCAAACAATGGGGTTTACCGAATAAACGAAATCTAAGCTCTCTTGGTGTGGTCGGGTTATCAATAGTAAAGGTACCTAAGAACTCACATGCAAGGTCTTTATACGTGCAAGCCACGAAACTAAGAAGTCCGCTTGTTCCGGTCCTTAACGATAACTCTCTAATATCGTCCTCCATTCTTAGAATTTCCATTGTGAACGGACAAGGCCACCTTGTGCTTCGAAAGGTATTTTCGGAGAAGGTTTGAGCTAAGGGTGTATTATGACAAGGTAAAAGTTTAGGCTTATGAGACTTAGAAAGTTTAGAGGTTGAAGCCATACCTTGTTTACGCGCGGATCGTTGGGCTCTTGTCTCCATAATAATTTGCAAGAATGATCCCAAAACTTTAGCTTTTCCTTCTTCAAAACCCCAAAATAAATCACCAAGGATGGAGATGAAACTATAAATGGAGGTTTGAATGTGTTTGGGGTATGAAAGGTGGTTTGATGTTTTTATGAAGGGTAAAAATGTGGAGTGAATTGGGAGGTAAAGCTAATATAAATAAAGGTGGTTGAGGAAGGAAAGTGAAAGTTTTAAAGTGGGTGGTAAAATTTTGGTATAAAAATTTTGGAGGGAAAGTTATGTGTGATAAATGTGAAGAAGGGAATTGAAATTGTAGTGAGGAAATAGGATAAAGGTGATCCATTCAAGCTCATGCCCCCGGGTGAAATTTCACCCGGTCAAGCACCATCGGGTGAAATTTCACCCGACGGACTTTTCGTTGTGAAAATCATTTTTGCCACTTTTTCCAGCGGGTGAAATTTCACCCGGTCAAAATCTCACCGGGCGAAATTTCTCCCGGTGGTGTCTTCGTTAATTCCGGCAAATCTGGCAACTTTTCCGTAGGGCGAAATTCCGCCCGGTCAAGTCTCACCGGGCGAAGTTTCGCCCGGCGGTCTTGTTTTCTTTGTTTTTCCGCCTTGCCATTTCATGGCTCTTCAATAATCACCTAAAGATTCAAATATTGACTCGACTCACATTACATAATCAATATCTCCCACAAACATGCTTGTTGTCTTCAATTAGGCTCCATAATTTTCTCCAAAAGCTTGATCTTCACCTAAATAGATGCTCCATGGCGAAATCCAAGTTCAACCATTCTTCTCAAGCTAACAAAACTAACAAACCCAAAGAAATATGATACATATATACAAGGTGGTTGTTGAGGATACCACCAAACCTACTTCAATTTCGAGAGGGGGTTAGACAACGCTCCCCAACGGGAGCTCACCAAACTTCACGGTAGCAAAGGTCTCACGAACGTGACCGGGATGATAAATCTTCAAACATTGCCCGTTAACCATAAATTACCCCGTTTCCGGGCTTGATATCTCTATTGAACCATATGAATGCACCTTGGTCACTTCGAATGGACCCGACCATTTTGATTTGAACTTACCGGGGAAGAGCTTGAAGCGAGATCAGAGTTGAAGAGTAATATCTTATCACCAACGGAGAAGTCCTTACGAAGTATTCGAGAATCGTGCCATTGGCGAGTTCCTTCCTTGTAAATCTTTGAATTTTCGTAGGGTTCAAGTCTTAATTCTTTCAATTCTTGTAGTTGGATAAGGCGATTATCTCCTACAACACTCTCATCGAAGTTTAGCTCTTTGATTGTCCATTCGGCTTTGTGTTCTAATTCCACCGATAAATGACAAGCTTTACCATACACAAGACGATAAGGAGTGGTTCCAATCGGCGCTTTGTAAGCCGTTCTTAATGCCCAAAGGGCGTCATTTAAGTTGATTGACTAATCCATTTGGTGTGTATTTACAACTTTCTCTAAAATTCCCTTGATTTGACGGTTGGAGATCTCGGCTTGCCCATTTGATTGAGGGTGGTAGGCTAGGGACATCTTGTGAGTAATACCATATTTCTTAAGAAGGTATTCAAAGGTATCTTTCCCAAATTAAGAGTCTCCATCACTAATTATGGCTCTAGGCATACCGAATCTTGGGAAAATTACATTCTTAAAAAGCTTGATTACAACCTTGGAGTCATTGGTGGGGGAAGCTACGGCCTCGATCCATTTTGAGACATAATCAACCGCTACTAGAATGTATTTGTTACCAAAAGAGGATGTGAACGGACCCATGAAATCAATGCCCCAAACATTGAACAATTCAATTTCTAGGATGGGTTGAAGGGGCATCTCATTTCTTCTTGTAATATTCTCACTTCTTTGACAAGCATCGCATGTGAGAATGAAAGCTCGAATGTCCTTGAACATGGAAGGCCACCAAAACCCACTTTGGAGAACCTTGGCAATTGTCTTTTGGTTGGCCAAGTGTCCACCATAAGATGTCGAGTGGAGGTGCTTCACAATATTATATCCTTCATCGGTCGTAACACATCGTCGGTAAATTCCATCTACACAACGGCGGAATAAATAAGGCTCGTCCCAATAATAACGTTGGGCTTCATAACGTAGTTTCTTCCTCTCTTGCTTCGAATAATCGTTCGTAATAAATTGAGATAAAGAAATTGACGATATCGGCATACCAAGGTGTAATAGTTTCAACGGCCATCAAGGCCTCATCTCTCATAGCTTCATTGATGGGTATACCATCTTCTCTATTGCTTCCTTTACTAACCGTTAGTCTACTAAGATGATCCGATACCAAGTTCTCCGATCCGGCTTTGTCTTTAATCTCAATATCAAATTCTTGTAGAAGGAGGACCCACCAAAAGAGTCGGGACTTGGTCACCTTTTTGGACATGATGTATCAAATCGCCGCATGATCGGTATGAATAATGACTTTGGAACTGGTAACATAATTTTGAAATTTCTCCATAGCATAGACAACGGCAAGCATCTCTTTCTCGGTTGTTGTATACCTCGATTGGGCTTCATCTAATATTTTGCTTGCGTAGTATATCACATATAGCTTCTTATCCACCCGTTGACCTAAAATGGCACCAACGGCAAAATCGGATGTATTGCACATGATCTCAAATGAAAGATTCCAATCGGGAGCTTTGATAATTGGAGTGGTAGTGAGAGCGGTCTTTATCCTGCAAATGGCCTCAAGACACGAGTCATCAAAAACAAAAGGTTCATCTTTCATAAGAAAGAAGTTAAAGGCTTGACAATCTTGGAAAAGCCTTTAATAAATCGTCTATAAAAACCGGCGCGACCTAGAAAACTCCTCACCCCTTTAACGTTTGTAGGTGGTGGCAAGTTCTCAATCATGGAGACTTTCTCCTTATCAACTTCGACTCCTCTATTAGAAACAATATGACCTAAGACAACACCTTGTTCAACCATAAAATGACATTTTTCCCAATTTAAAACAAGTATATACTCTTCACATCGAGCTAACACTTGATCAAGATTTTCAAGACAAGAATCAAAAGATGTACCATGGACACTAAATTCATCCATAAAAGCTTCCATAGATTTTTCAATGAAATCGGAAAATATAGCCATCATACATCTTTGAAACGTTCCCGGCGCATTGCACAATCCAAATGGCATCCTTCTATAAGCGTTGGTGCCATAGGGACATGTGAAAGTGGTTTTCTCTTGGTCATCGAGATGAATGGGAATTTGAGGAAATCCGGAATGACCGTCAAGGGAAAAAAAATAAGAATGATGCGCCAATCTTTCAAGCATTTGATCAATGAAGGAAAGAGGGAAATGATCTTTTATGGTGGCCGTGTTCAATTTTCGATAGTCTATACACATGCGCCAACCGGTAATGGTCCTAGTAGAAATTGACTCACCCTTTTCTCCTTTAACAACCGTCATTTCTCCTTTTTTCGGCACAACTTACACGGGGCTAACCCATTTAATTCCGGTTATTGGGTATATGATGTTAGCCTCATACAACTTGATGATTTCCTTCATGACAACCTCTTTCATGGTGGGGTTCAACCTACGTTGACCCTCAACCGAAGGACGGTGGTCATCATCAAGGATGATCCTATGCATACAAACATTTGGGCTTATGCCTTGGAGGTCGGCAATGCTATACCCGATGGCCTTTTTGTGTTTTCTCAAAACAATCAAAAGTTTTTCCAATTGAGATCCATCAAGTGTAGTATTGACGATAACGGGATAATTAGTTCCTTCAAGAAAAGCATATTTGAGGGAAGATGGGAGTGGTTTAAGTTCAAGATTAGGAGGAGAAGATACCATACTCTTACCCACCGGTAGTGGTTCTACCTTATCTTCATGCGAGCATTCATCTTCAAAGGGTGGAGAGTCAAATGGTTCATCTTCTTGGTTATCATCATCTATCAAGCTATACTCAACCAAACTATCAATAATTTGTTCAATAATTTGTTGTTTAAGAGCTTGAGAAAGGGAAAACTCTACCGACTCGTTTCCTATGTTAAAAGACAACTTACCATTCTTGACATCAACTATAGTACCTCCGGTAGCCATAGAAGGTCGACCTAAAATAATGGGGGTAATAGTGTCTTCGGGCATATCCATGAAAACAAAGTCGGAGGGGATGAAAAACTTACCAACTTGAACGGGTACATCCGCAAGTATCCCAAGTGGGTACTTAACGGACCTATCCGCAAGTTGAATCGACATGCTAGTGGGTCTCATCTCTCCCACGCTAAGTCTCTTAGTAATAGAATAAGGTAACAAACTAACACTAGCCCCTAGGTCACGTAAAGCATGATTAACAACTACATTTCCAATCCGACAAGGGATGAAAAAGCTACCGAGATCCTCTAGTTTCTTTGGCATTTGATTTTTGAGAATGGCACTACATTGTGCCATGAGAGAGACACATTCTTTGTTCTTTATATTTCTCTTTTTAGTCAAGACATCTTTTAAAAACTTAGAGTAGAGGGGCATTTGAGAAATTACCTCGGTGAAGGGTAAAGCTACCTCCACCTTCTTCAACATCTCCACGAAACAACTAAATTGGGCATTCTCCTTATGTGGCTTAGCTCATTCGGGAAAAGGCAATGGTGGGACAAAAGCGGGAGGCGGTGGAACATTGGATTTTTCTTCTTCTTCGGCTAATCGCTCCACCTCTTTTCTTTTTGCTTCTTCCGCTTCCATTCGCTCTTTCTTCTTTCTTTGTTCTCTTAGTTCAATCTCCGCATTTTAAAAGATTTCAAACTCCGCTTGTATTCCCTGGTTTTGTTTGGGGGAAGTGGGAGATGATGTTTGTGGTGCACTTGGTTGATTGACTTTGGATGGGGTGCTTTTGGTGTTCAAGTTCAAAATCTTATATGGGTCCTCAAGTTCTTTGCCACCTCTCAAAATGACGGCATTTGCTTGGTGTGGAGGGTCTCTTGGGTTTTGGGGTTGCCCGGGCAAAACCATGGGGTGGATGGATTGGTGCGGCTAAGGCTTTTGTTGCTTCTTGTGATTCCAAACCTTTACCCTTGCCTTGGTATCTTGATGTTCATTCCATAGTTGCCCAACGGCTCTCTGTAAATCATTGATGTTATCCCATGGAAAACCTCCTTGACCAAATTGAAAATTGCTTGATTGGCCATAAGATTGAGAGGGTTGATTAAATGGTTGCTGATTGTAACCTTGATTTCCTTGAAAATTGCCTTGGAACCCTTGATTGTATCCATGATTGAAATGATTACCATGTTGATTTTGGTAATTGTTGTAATTGTTGGAAACATGGATGTTGCTACCTTGTTGATTGAAGTTGCTCCTTTAATGAGGAGGCATATATGGGGGCATCCTTGGAGGACCTTGGTTAAAGGGCCTTTTTTGAGTTTGATTAAATGTCCTCAATTGACTCCCTTGGGCGCGAGGCATCCGATTTTGGACATTTTGATTTCCATAAGAAAATTTAGGATGAAATCTTGTGCCGGCATTGTAAGTATTGGAAAAGAGATCAAATTGAGGTCTTTGCCCATACACTTGTATAGCTTGGACTTCATTTGGCTCTTCAATATAAACTTTTTCATTAGGAATGCAAGAGCTAGAATCATGGCCATAATTGCCACAATGATCACATTGAACTTCCCATGTTAATTGCTTTGGAGGAGATGGTTGCATTGGTAGAACACTCCCTTGAATTTGGTACATACCTCTAGGAGTAGGCTTTGAAGTCATGACATCCATTCTCTTTTTCAATTCTTCAACTTCCGCTTGAAGTTTCAATTCATTAGAACTCTGAGTTGAATTCACTTCGACTTTCTTTCTAGAATCCCTCGATTGACCCATTCTAGAATCATTCCTTGCCATCTTCTCAATAAGATTTTTAGATGCCTCATCGGTGAGAGAAGAGAAGTCTCCTCCGACGGCCGAATTGAGGTTTTCTTTGGTTCTCGATGAAAGAGTGTTATAAAATGTTTGGGTAGTTAGCCAATCGGGTATTCCATGGTGTGGACATTTGCGCAATAGATCTCCAAATATTTCCCACGCCTCCCTTAGGCTTTCAAATTCGTCTTGCTTGAAGGTTTGTATCTCCATGCGATATTGGTTAGTCTTTGACGGCGGAAAATATTTCTACAAGAAGGCATTAGATAATTGAGCCCATGTTGTGAATGTATTAGCGGGATGACCTTGAAGCCATCTTCGAGCTCCATCTCTCAAGGTCTTTGGAAATAATAAACGATGCAATTGGCATGAAGTTAATCCATTGAGACGGGCTCCTACTAATTCTTCTTTAAATGAAGCAATGTGCTCTTGAGCATCTTCTTGGGAGAAACCGTGAAAAGTATCTTGTTGAACCGCATTTGTCAAAGAGGCTTTCAATTCATAATTCTCGGGAATCACTCCGAAATCGACGGGAGAAGGTGTTTCTTCATGTGTGAGTTGAGAATGAGATCCTAAGGTTGCCATTTGTTGGACTGGTGGTGATGGTGGATTTGAATTTGGATGATTTGGAGGGGATGGATTTTGATTTGGTGGTGGTGTTTTTGGTGATGGTGGTGAAGTGGAAGGTATGGAAGGATTATTTGGAGTGGGATTATGTGATGTAGAGGGTGTAGAAGGTGTATGCGGTAGGATGGAATTAAGGTTAGGAGGTGATAATGAAGGATGTGGAATAATGGTGGTTGAGTTATTTCCCCGAAAACGCAATGCTCTAAAAGTACTTTCCGGCTCCGGATCGAACCACAAGGGTGATGACGTGTTTCTGGGCATAAAACTCAATTAAACAGTGAGACTCCTAGCACCTATTGGTACTAGAGAAAAGGGAGAAGAGAAAAGAATCAAACACAACAACTAAAAACACAAAAATTACTCGCCGTTCCCCGGCAACGGCGCCATTTTGACGGGCACCCCAATCGGATCGGTCGTTTAGCAAAGAACAGGGGGTCAAACAATATTTATAGACTCGGAATAACACAAAAACTACTAGAGTAATCGTGGTAAGTCGAGGTCGGTCCACAGGGAACGGAACGGAGTGTTTTGACGAGTTAAAAGCGATGCGTTTGATGTCTAGAGGGGGGGTTTCTAAGGGTCGAGTCTATACTAGAGAAATAACGATAAAAATAGCTAGAGATGATCAATCTAGGGAAAGGCGTTAGGGGGAAGTCGGGATTCGGAACATGGAGTCTAAGAAGGTCGGGATCGAGTTTTTGTCGCAACATTGATAAAGGGAGAATGCCACCTTTCGATTTCTTCACCTAACCCACCTAAAAACCCGCTTTCACGGCGAAAAAGGGTAAGTTTCTAGTTGTGGTAATTTCTACCCCGAGTTTCCCCATATTAATAGAAACGAGTCAAGGTTGTTCTAGTTGGCCGGATTAAAACAACAATGACACAACAACCACAAACAAGATGAACCAACAAGCAAGCAACCCACCAACATTCATAAATTCAAATAATCCAAGTCCTCATCCCTAAACCCCCCAACAAGAAATTTACTCACTAATCATAATGTAAAGCAACAAAACATTAACTAAGGAGAAACTAACTAAAGCATGCATATTAACTAGATCTAAAGAAAATAACTACAAAATAATGAGAAAACGACGATCTAACAATTACCCACTAAACTATGGAAGAGACAAGATCTAACGAAATAAACTAGAGAATAATCTAGAACAACATAAATAACATCTAGAGAAACTAACAATACTAAGATGATCTAAACAAGACAATAATGAGAAAACTAAAATAAATCTAAACTACAGATTAGAGAGTGGAAAGAAATGTACCAACTATGAAGATCTAGAAGAAATAAGAAGGTTGCATAAATAAAGATTGAATCTTTGATGGAGAAAATGAAGAACTTGTCACTAATTCTTCAATAAATAAACCCACAAATCTTCAAATAAAACTTGAAATAATCTTCTACAAACTCAAAATCTAGAGAATTGTTGATGGAACTAAGTAGATCTACTACTAATTACTATGTAAACTACTAGAATTATAGAGAACTACTAAGAATACTACTAAATTACTACAACTAATGGAGGTGTGATGGAGGAACTAAACTAATGGAGGCCTATTACTACTTGCTTATCACTACAAATTAGGGTAACATATATATAGTAATGCTTTAATGGGTCTCTTAACCTAAAGCCCAAATCCAACTTTTGCTTCATTAGTGAGACAATCACCCTTTGCATCTTCATGGGGTGAAACTTCGCCCTGCGGTATGTCGAACTAATCCCACTGGGTGAAATTTCGCCCGGTGAGACTTTCTTCTCATTTGCGATTTTTGGCACTTTTCTTCATCGGGCGAAATTTCACCCGGTGGGGAAGCTCGGAAAATCTTCGGGGAGGCATTTTACCGTCTGGTCAAATTTCGCCCGGTGGTACTTCATCGGGTGAAATTTCACCCGGTCAATTTTTCTGACCTCTTTCCTTGTCTCATTCTTCGTCGATTGATTGGATGACTTTAAACTTTAAGTTCTGTGTTTTGCTCTTTTGGACGGTATTCCCTTCACTTGTGCTCGTGGAAGCTCGATCGTGATTTCGTTGCCAAATTATATCAAAATTGATAGAAAAACTACCAAAACACGTAAAACGCACAAGAGGGACGATAATGCGAGTAGTACTAAAAATATGGCGATAATCGCACTCTAAACGCGCAAAACGAGGGAGAAACGAGTCTAAATGATGGGAAAAACGGTCTAAATTTAGCACACAACAATTCCCCCACACTAAACCGTGGAGTCGCCACCGAGTTAATTATGGGAATTTGGAAACCGTTCAAGTCAACTTTGATCCTTAGCCGGCTCAAAGTTGAGTGGAACAGGGACCTAAAGATAGAGACTTGTACCCTTAAGTACTCCATGCCTGGAATGACTGTCATCATTGCCAATGGTTTCGGACATCCGAAAACCGTCGATTCTGAGTAAGGGGTGTGGGTACGTATTGGGAAGTCAACGTCCGATAGACATCAACATCCAATCTCGCCCGCACATAGAGGCCTCTACTAATCAATCGGTGGGCGGATAACTTTGTTCCTTAATTGTGGCGGAAGTGCGATAACATCCGTTGTTTTAACCCTATGTCTTTGCTATGTCGATTGTTTAAAGACAAGTACGTTTATTGTCGAAGTAGTAGTATTTAAATTCTTTGCATGCGATTTCACGTGACAAGCAGGCCATGAAAAAATGCACGTAGGAGAGTAGAGAGTACTAAGTATTATACGTATTAACAAATCAGTTTTAACATGATAATACGGATATTAGTCATTCTCGTGGTATACCTTACCTGATATTCTGCTTAAGGTGCGTCGGTTTGGTATTAATAGGGATGCGTCGAACCACATGTGGGAGGTGAGCATCGGGATTAATATGGAACCCGACCACCGCTTTGTTCAATTTTAGTTCGTTTACATTTTGAATTTTGTGTTAGGTGATTTACCATGCGATTATAGGGTCATAAAAGCGGTAAATCATACGAAAGCGGTAAATGCGAAATGTAAGTAAATCACATAGTGAGGAGTTGCACTCTCGGAGTGTACACTAAACAAGACACGATGCGTGGATGATTGAGAACGGATCTCAGAACTACTCGGGTTTAGTTACGTTACGTATGTTTATAACGTGCCATGGACCTAGTGTCCAAACTAGTCGGACTCTACGTTATCAAAGTGCGTAAATAAATATACGGAATGTAAACTTTTGTTTAGATGACAACCTAGTGACGATACGACTTTGAGGCGGATCCTCCTAACTTTTTCTACGGTGAAATCTGGCAGAGCTTCGCTACTGTATCTGGAGGTGGCTAGTCGAGCACGGGTGCCCCTTCTCGTTCTTATCAAGTAAGGAATCCAAGGAACTACGAGGAGTAGTGTCGATTCGCGTATTGGGACAAACGATCGAGTGGATCGTACTTAGAGTTGGAGTGCAACCTAAGTTAAAGAGAAGCTCGTAAAGAGTAAGAGGGAAACAGAATTGATGGTGAGTTGTGTTAAATGAGCGGAATGAGTGGGGTATTTATAGTTGTTCGTGCAGTTCAAATCGACCTTTCGGACGCTTGAAGTTTTGCGCACCAAGACTGAGGCGCCTGATGTCTTGCGTTGAGGAACTCGGTCGCCTGGTGGGGCGATTCGACTTTTGAATATCCGATTTTGAAACATTCCAAAATGGAGAAGATGTATATATAGGAGTTACTTGGGATTTAAGACTCCTTGTTTGCCGTGTGGCCTGGGCTTTGGGAGCGTGTCTCGAGGTTCGCTCGGCCCGACTTGCTGACTCGGATTTGATTTTGCGTTTTTCGGAACCGATTCGAAGCCCCGATGTCAGAATTGACTCTAATTAGTGTCGACGCGACCGTAATGACATGACTAAGACCGTGTTGATGTTGAATTAATTTTTTCGAGTAATTATTTGATCCATTTTATAAAAAAAAACTCATCTAAAACATCGTAATCTCATGTCACGTTGTTGTCCGATCGTCATCGGGTGTTTGTCGGACACTCCTGCAGCCACCAGGTCAGAATCTGGGTGTCTACAATACTATAAGTATAACTAATTTAAGGGAGGTAGATGAATGTTCACTCTAACATCCATTTATACACAATTAAGTAGATAGCTGTGATAAATTTTTAAACTGCATGTATGGTCACAGTTCAAACATCATCATGATCCGACATTAATGCAACTCACTAAGGCAAGCAATATAATAAAACCACAAATTCGATTAAAAAAACCACATGCTCACTGTTGAATTGGAATCATTATTTGATCTTAAGTGTTGCGTATGAAATATAGTAAGAGTTACTTACACTTATTATCAAACTGATCATGCTTCCATTTTGATTTCAAAATTTTGATTGCAGAAAGTTGCTAATCACACTATTGTGGGAACACTATGTTGATTGCCTTTGTGCGTTTACTCCGAGAAGAAAAGATTAAGAGAGGGGGAGTTAGAGAGAGTTATATTTGAGAGTTGATGTTACTTTTTTGTGTTGGTTCCCAAATTTTTTTATTTCCGGTGATAAAATTAAACACCGCAGTAATTTTTGTACCCGTCAAATATTATCTTACTAAGTGTAGTAAAAATAAACTATTTCAAATTCAGATGTTGTAGATATTTAATGTCGCTATTAACATTATTCTGACGATTAGTCGTACGTTTATATTTTATTACACGAAAACAAGAAAATGAAATAGTCTAAAGATAATAGTCTCACATTTCATAAAAAAAATAAAGATATCATTATTATTGGACTTTTTCGTATCATGATCATCATTTTTATCCGAACTTTTGTGTCATTAAGACGAGAAGTTACGATAAAATAATACTCCATCCGTTCCAATGAATTGTTTGCCTATTCCATATTGGGACGTCTCAATGAATTGTTTGCCTTTCCATTTTAGGAATGCTTTTTATATGTAATTTCACACTTCTCATGAGTTTTGCTCCACATGTCACTTCCTCATTGGATGTCTTACCCTTGTTGCCAAAAACAAAGGCAAACAATTCACTGGAACGGAGGGAGTAGTATAAAACCATGTGTCGTTGTTTTGTAAACATCTCATGTCCATACCACTAACGTCACTTGATGTCCTACTGTAACTAACGTACAACAATCTATAATAAGTTTATCACAATCTAAGAAGAATACTAAACTCCTAAACAAATAATCCACGTTTAAAACCGTATACATTCCAATTACAAAATAAAAAAATACAACTTTGTGACGTGTCAAACTAGTTATTTTTACTTTGTGTTCATGTGTTGTATTAACTTAATTGGTTAAGTGGCCAAGTGTGAACATTGACTCGATCGGTTATGTAGTCGGATAAGAGTATTAAAAATTGTAACAACCATATTAAAAGTTATAATCACAACATTTTAAATTCATATTCCTTAATCATTTCCTAATTATTATGACAATTATAACTTCATAAGCCTAGTCAATAAACACATACTATGCCATCATGAAAAAGTCTCATCACTACAAAATTCATATATTATAAGTCAACGCCATACGTGATAGATTTGATAGGATTGATGATAGATCATTGTAGCTTGAAAGTCGCAGCATTATTAACGAAATTAATATATTACAAAGTACCGTAGTCCTCAAAAATGTATATAAATACAAATGATGAATAAATAAAATGAATGAAGTATATTTTATGTAAAACAATGAAAAGTGCGAAAAAATATTGCAATACATAAATACAATGAACTTCAAATAAATTGCATACAAATATAAAAATTGCAACAAAAGGCAATAAGACGAAATTCCTGAGGACCTTATCATGATACGGATCTACTCAAATCATGGAGTGAAGAACCAATCTCATTTTCCTTCGCCGAAATTTCAATTTCGCTATTATTGTTATTTTTAATTAGTTACCTAGCTTGCTTGTATTCACTAGCTAAAGTAGCGCAAAAAAAACCCATGCTATTTGCATGAAGCATAAGATGATTGGTCGTGCACATTCAAGAAGGAGGTTCGACAAAGAGGACAGGTAAATTGGTTCCTATCTACCCACTTATCTATGCATGTCATGTGAAAAACATGGCGACATTTAGACAGTTGGCTAACCAAATGTTCACCCTCAAACTCCACCAAACAAACCGAGCACGCTTCTTCTTCTTCTTCTTTATCGTCGCATTCGTGTTCATGGCTCTTCTTCAAGTCTTTATAGTTGCTCATCGGAAGGTCAATGTGGCACATTGTTTCGCTCAAAGAATCGTTATTGCCTTTTGAGCAGTATAAGCATTCTACGTGGTGGTGGTGCATGCAAATGATGAACCCTAGGATGTTTGATACAATGCCTTTGATACGTTGGTATGGCATGTAAATGCATGTGTAAAACACAACGCTCGCCATGCACAATTTTGATCCATACACAAAGAAAATCATCTTTGCTTGCTTGCTTTGGTTGAATATTTGCAAGAGCGACTGAGCGAGCAAGGTTGTATATGTTTTTTTGGCTTAATTAGTTTATAATAATAAATATTCGAATGACGTGAATGAATGAAGATGAGTCCCTGGGCTCTTTATATAGAGAGAGATTTAAGTCAACCACCATTAATTTACATAGTACATGGAGAACATAATAACTTTAAAACCAAGTAAACTCTGACTTTTGGGTGGTGGAAGGACTACATATATCTATTAATTTTATCCGATTTATATGTATATATATTATTAAAAGTCAATTTAAAATAAGTTTTTTTTTTCGTGGCAATCTTGAATATAAATATTATCAAGTTAATTTTTAATAACTCCATATTACTCCTACGTGACCTTTTCACTTTCCACAGAGTTAACGGCTCATATGTCGTCTAAAATCTCAAAATTTCATTTGACGACTCTCTAAATTACCATTTCAACTGTATTACGAACCATATAAAACACGATCATTTTGTATATAACCTTCATTGTTATGAGTATAAATTTTGGGGAGTGCAGGAGGGAAAATCATTGTGAAATATTCTCTCCCATCCATTCAATTCTTTACGTGGGAACCATTTTTTTGAGAAAAAATTTTGGGCTAGGTAAAAAATTGAACTGATGGTGGGGAGTAAAATCTTATCTTCTCCCTCCGGTCAGTATCCCCCTTCACTTTCCTTTTTTGATAGGTCTTTAGTTTTTTGCCCCGCTTCTCCACTTTTCTTTTATATTTTACCCTTTCATCGTATTATTTTTCTTTCTATCCTTTATTTACTAGAAATTTCATTCAATTTTAAATGGTTGAAAAGTATGTCTTCCATTCTTCCAACCTCTTTTTACCGTAATGCAGTTGCATGTATTTGGTGTTTTGTGTTTGATTATTTTGGTTGATCGTTATATTTCATTATTTAGTGTGAATGATTATTTTGTCCTTTGATGTTGTTCATATTCATTGCTTACTTAATACGAGTATTATTTACACTCTTTCAGATAATAATTTTTGTTGTCTATGGTTCCTCGACTATGTGCGTCTATCTCTTAGTAACTCCAAATTAATTAATTGTTGGATGCGTTAATTCTTCTAAATGGGTTCAATACAAAAATTTCTCAAGCAACCAGACGTAGTTTCTTAATTGCTTTTTATATTTATATCTCACCAAATTCGTAGTACTCACATAATATTAATTCTATATATATACTCCATATATATCAGTTTTATTCGTCTTTTATTTTCGACTAATAATTGAAGATAAATTACTAATGCATTCAAATTATTACTCCCTCCATTTTTTTGTGTAACTTCTCATTTTAAAATTATATGTGAGAACTATTTTAATGAAACGAGAAGAAAATAGAAAAACGGTATGAGTACTTCCCTTATTTTATTAAATCGATTGTACTGTATAATTATTTCAAAATAATTTTCATTAAAGTAGTAGTACTAGAGTACCTCGTGCATTGTACCGGAATAAAAACTAGTTGTATATTATAAGGTTTGAAATAGGTAGACTTAGCTTATATGGTGCTCTCAAGTCATAAGGGTTAGCATTATTAATTATCTGGATCAACATCAAAGTCTTAAACCGAGGGATCCGGGGCCGGCGCCGACCCCACATTCTTTTTAGTTCCTTACTTATCAGAGTAATTAAGACGGTAGCTATGCTTCCTATGTCATAAAAGCAGCAAGTGCTACAAACTAGTACTCCCTAATATGGTGATTTCATAAATTGTTAAGGTTAAGGACATTAGGGATAGCTAGAGCAGACAAAAGCTAATCCGACTCGGCGATTTGTCAAACCGATCTAACCCACCCAACACCAGTCTCTATAGAACCCAAAAATTTAACGACCTGAAACCGATCCAACCCGACTCGATTGTAATCCGTTAATAGATATAATAACCTGATGACCGGCGCACCGAATCTAACCCGACTCAATAAGATTGACGATAGACAATATTAAGCTTAATAATTGATTCAAACGAAAGTTATTTAGAGTATAACTTGATACATTAAACATAATAACAAATTAATTAAACCACATAGTGATTAATAATTAAACTTATCTGGAAAATATTGAATTAATACGGAGTATGATGTAGGAGTATTAACTAGTCCCGATAATGACCCGTCCTAAACCCGATGTGACCCGACATATCAGTTGACCCGAAAATGACACGACTCAATAATGTCCTGACCCGAACTAGACTCGACCCGAAAGAGTATGTTGACCCAATATAACCCGAATCCGATATGATCGTACCCGTATTGACTCAGCCAAAACCCAACCCGAGTGACCCGATTACCACCTATAGGGATGACAACGGGTCGGGTCTGGAACGAGATCCAGACCCGAAATTTGTACCTTAGACTTAGACTCCAACGGGTCCAAAATTATCAAACCCAGAAAAACTTAATATTTTTTGGGGGTTTTCTACATTGCACCCTAATGTTTTTCCGTTTTCTACCATGTATCCCTCTTATTTTTTAAACCCCCACTAATATCCCTGTAATTGATTAACTTCACGAAACGTGATCTAATCACAATTATCCGTCTAATGCTCCGTTAATTAGATTACATGGAAATGAATAAGATGTGACATTGCTAGTTTTGACGACTTTGACTGGTTTTCCCTCCACATTTCCCTTCATTTCATTAATTTTACCTCATTTTCCCACTTTTATACATGAACTTCTTTTTTACCTTATTGATTTCTCTCAACTTTCTTCTCAGCCTATTATTTTACTTAAAATAATGATATTTTACTGATTTCGAACGAGTTATTTCAATCACATTAATAAACAAAGCATTGATGTTGCAGAATCATGAATTTTAAAAACAAATAAATAAAGAAGAAGAGTGAAAGAATTATGATAAAATGAAGAAAAAAACTAGAAATTATGTCTGGAATATTAGAATTGGAGCTAGCATATGAGACGGAGATAGTGATTAAATAGAGTTTCTGAGTAGGATAATTGTGATTAGATCACATTTAATTAAATTAATCAACTACAGTGGTATAAATGGGGGTTTAGAAAATAGATGCAGTACATGATAGAAAATGAAAAAAATAGGAGGGTACTGATGCTTGCGATTTATATATAATTATTACGGCTTTTGCGCACAAATTTCTATGCATATTGAGTAGCATCGACAACTATTTTCTTCTGAATTCGATACTTTGTGCTCGTTTTGCATCTTATGTGGGGCATGGACCTGTGGGCGCATAAACAAGCCAAAACTTGTCCTTAAAAATGAAATCTTATGCTAAATAAGAGAAGAGAGAATAATCATTTTTCAAATTGGTCAATTTAAAACTTGAATATCTTGTGTTATACAACTCTAAATGAGCATATTCAAGTTTCTTTGGAAAGATATTTCTCTTAGCTTTGCAACGGTATATGACACGCTCGATTTGGATAAGTAACGAAGAAACTACAAGCGTTTGAAGTCAAGCGTGCAGTGCTGAGAACGGAAACGGGTCAATTTTAGTCGATCGACTATTCAATTCAGTCGACAGACTATTCATGAGACTGTACTAAATTTTCTCTTTCCTAATGTAATCTTAGGGTTATTAGGACTTCAATTATTTGTATTTCAGAAAAGTATTAGATTAGTTTCTAGCTTCTAGCTTCTTTCTCCTTTTTCCTCTCTTCTCTTCTTTTTCCTCTCTTCTCTTTTTCTACTTTTTACTCTCAACATTTAGGTTTTTATTCTCTTAGACTACGAACATGGTTTACGTTAATTGTTTCCTAAGTCTTGAATTTCTCTTTACTCCCTTCTCTTGAACTTGGTAATTTAATTCTACTTTCTCTTTCTCTTTAATCTATTATTCTAGTTATCATTTTTATTATTGTTGTCGTAAGTTTCACTATGAGTAGCTAATTTTTTTTGCTAGAATTTAAGGGATCTGCGAATTGAATATGGTTTCTAAATAGTTTATAGATCTGTCGATGATATTGTGTCTGAGTTGTTAATTTTAGTATTTAATTGAGATTAATTGATTAAGTCGATGTAATTGATTAAATGAATTGGTAACTCGAACCTAAAATCGGAAGCCTGGTAAGAGTTATACCTGGTACAACACATTAATTTGCTCTTATAATATCGGAAGTCATTAGAAGCATTCTGGGGTGAATAGCGGACCAGGAGAACCTTTTTACTGCCCCTTAGATCAATATCTACGACAGACCTTTGACCTAGACCGTGACCTTCAAAAATTCATGGGTAAACCGACAATCCTAATTCTCTCTAATATATTCATCTTAATTCATCTCTATTGCTTTAGTTTTATTTTTCTCTTTTATTTATGTTTCCCTCACTACTTTTAGTTTAGTCAAACAATTAAACAACCGCTGTTTTGGTTACTTATGTTGGAATGATTACCTTTGTTAGCCAAATATTTATGTTGTGTTGTTGAGTTTGAATCAGTCTTTGGAACTGTTGTATAGTTCCTACTCTTAGGGAGGTTGTTTGTAACAACCCGGTTCTTCCAATGACATTAATTAATAAGGCGGAAAAATAATTAAGTCGTAAAAAGGGGTAAAAATTAAAAACCGTCAACTCCAGTGAGTCTTATACTGAAAATCGAACCGTTTGTTAAAATACAACAACTGAAAATCGAATTACAAATTTCTAAATACAATAGTCTGATAAAATTTGTGTTACAAGATTTATAGTTTGAAACTCTCATCTACTACACTGTATCTCTTGCACTCTTGCATGCCCCCATGTCCAGTCTTGAGGTTCGGCAACCTGAATGCATATTTAAATATACATGTCCCACTTAGTGGGAGTAACCTAACCGTCCTTCTAACACGGCCCCAAATAATCAAATCAGTATAACGTTTGGGTTATCTAATTAACAGATAAGCAGACATGTTACATTACAAATTGACATGTATACTATGTGAGATACACATGAAGTGATTTCTGTTAACATGCGAATCAATTTAAATATATAAGACATGTAGGTTATATAGAATAAAGTAATACATATATCATATGAGTATCATGTGGATAGAATACAGTAAAGAATGTATCATGGATTCATAGAAGTGTCATGTGAAAATAGAGTAAGAAATACATAATACAAATCATATGAAACATAATATCAATCATAATCAATATTCAGGTAAGACAAAAATCAAAATATCACTTCCCATTATGAAGCATTTCAATCACATCATTAGTCATAAGAGTATAGAATAGTAACGAAGCATACTAACACATGTGATTTAAAAAACTGTAGTCATTTACTTTTAAAAACAATGGTTTTCTTTCACATAATGCACGGTACGTGACTACTAATGTCTCATGCACACTTAAGGCTTCCATCCACATGCAGCTTCAGGATATGCTGTCCGTACTCTCATAGCAAAAGCTCTCTGAGCAATCGCCCATCACGTCGATTTCTAAACCTCGGCATAATATTGCCCAACACGTAACAATACTACGATATAGATTGTCTATATGAGACATATAAGGATACTGGACACTTAGACTCCCGTAGGATCATTGGTTCAAACAACTAGAATGATCGCATACTGTCCCGGAGGTACAGTTGTTACATTTGGCTCACTTGGTATCGAACGGTCAGACTCCCGTAGGAACTTGGTTCAGATAACCGGAAGGATGCATACTGCCCCATAGGTACAGAAGCTCCAAGAAATGGAACACTGGGAAGGTCCACTGATTCATATAAAACACTGACTAACCCGACGGTACAACAGTTCCTTAAAGCTAATTTAGAAACGATTTACAAAACGATCATAACAATTATATTATGTGTATTTTACTTGACTGAATATCTTAAGTATATTTGATGTTAGAGATTTGGAACGTTTTATTTGATGTATATTATTTGAAGCGTTCATTAGTTGAGATTTGATTAAAGATTCAATTATTTCTATGTACATTATTTAATATGAGTCTCTTTATCTTGACTTGGTCAATGTTGACATAAAAAGTCAAAGTTTGACCAAGATGGACTAGTTAACTCTTAGTTTTGACTTAGTCACTAATTAGTCTTTATGTGGTTATTAATAAGTTTAAGGGTTGTTTAGCACATTTAAGCATATTTTAACTTAGTACTTTTGGGTTATTCGTCTTTTAGTACTCTATACTTTTTGGGCATAAGTATTTAGTACATTTATACTTCAAGTTTACATATTTAATATTTTTATACGGTTTCGTATTTGTACAAGTGTACTTATCTTTTAAAATCTATTTATACTTAGTAAAATATTTCAAAAATCAAATAAATTTATAATAATTATTTTTAACCTTATCAAGTATTATATTTCTCAAAACATAGAGTTTTACAAAAATAAGTTTAAGTAATAACGAAATCGGTAACATTATTAAGGATACAAAATAAGTCATTTTTCAAATGTCATTTTTGAATCACAATTTTCATAATAAATATTTTTTTATGAGTTAGAATTCCATATATAAACTCATTTTTCAGAAATAAGAAGTTTTATTATTTTTAAGAAATTAAAAACAAAAATGATACGATTTTCAATACTCTCTTTTAAATCTTTTAAAATACTTACAAATCATGAAAGTTAACCAAATATTTATTTTAGATACCTATACTTGTACATAAATTAACCCCATAAATGTAGATTAAAATACTTTATAAATGATCTTAAATAAAATCATCTTTCCAGATCTGACCTATTTTAGTACAAATTTTATAAATGAAAAAATATATGATGGATTTATATGAAATTTAACGTACACATAATAGACATCATCAAGAACATAATATACTGTTTTCAAGTCTAAAAGAAACGTTTAACATTAGGGATACATGTCATTTGCCCAGACAGTACATAAAAACATACAATACCGATTTAAGAAATAAATAATTATTAATTATATATATTAATAAAAACTTACTTTTAATATTTTTCTTCTATTCTAGACATTCAGATCTACAAATTTCATGAAGGAACCTAAGGCAAATTCGAAACATATATTACACAGAAAAATCGTAAACATACATCATATATCACAGAATCCAGTTTACAGCATGTATTGTTAAGTGATAATCAACAAATAGTTAACTTTAAACTTGGTGATCTAACGATTTAGTCCTAAATATGATGTTATTTGTTATTTAGAATCTAAACACTATACTACGAGATTTGAGGGCGAAGAAAAGTTAGGTTCCCTTGAGCATAAATAATCGATTCTACAACATATAAGAAAACGAAGATCAATGCTTCTTTTCTCTTGCTCCTCTTCATAAATTAGTTAGAATGACACAAAATAAACTAATTTAGTAGTTATATTATTAAATAACTTTGAAAATAAGTAGTATAAGTTAAGAGAAAAAGGGGATTAATGCTCTTCAAAATGGTGGTGTAAAGCCTTAAGAACTTAGTATTATTTTGATGGTTTTCCTTTGGTTTTTAGAAAGGATTTTAAGGAGGATGTTAGGTGGATGAATAAGTGATTTTAATGGGCATAAGAGGCAGGTTATATGAGGTCTTGTTCGTGCAAAAGATGGGGGAGCAAAGGGGGGACAAGAATTTGACAATTACTCAAAGTAGCTAATCATACTTTAAGAAGTACATTACTAGAAATAGTATTTTTGATTAGTTAGGCATATTTTGAGGCTTGGAATTCAAAGTGACGGTATGGAATGCCTTACGGTGATATTTTTGAGTTTATTTGATCATACAATGGTTAGGAAAGAAGTACGGAAATCGAATGTCGAGAAACGATTCGTCGGATGACTATTTTCGTAGTAAAGGAGCTGTCCAGTACAATTTTTTTATGATGCACTTATAAATTATAATTTTGAATATCACCATTGTGTATATCTTGTAAAATTAATAAAGTTAAGCTTTTCAAACGCCTCAATCGGAGTCCGTATAAGAAAATAGGAACCGTTTTATGAAATCGCGCAAAATTGTGATAAGATAGAAATTTCAGTTTTGAAAACAATGAAGTGAAATAGAAAGGTTCCAAAGGCACAAGAATTGAATATTACTGTAGACAGCCACATTTTGACCGCCAGGTGTCTATAATAGTTCCCGCCAAACACCTGATGATGATTGGACGTAAACGTGCTTTGATGGACTCGGATATGGGCTCGTAATCATGGACATTTGGCTTAGGCTTATTACGGAGTACAAATCTTACAAAACCAACCTCAAATCCAGGGCCAGTGGGTCGTTTCGAGTCAAATAAGACTAATTTGGGTCGATTCCGACACCAGGGGTAAAACCGTCTTTTAGCGACCGAGTCGAAACCCGGTCAAAGATATTTCCCGAAACTCACGGACCAGCCGTGACACCTCACGTATCCAGTTTGTACTCCAATACTACAAAAAATCAACTTCGAAAATATTAAACAATTCCGTTAAAGGTAGAATTCGATCTCAAGTAGGAATTCTATCCAGAAACCGGAACAGACACAATCCGAGCTCAAACACTCGGTTTAAGCGTCCCAACTCAGCCGAAATACTCCCCACACCAGCCGAGATACTTGACTTCTCCACCAAGAAACGAGACTTTGATTTCCTCTCGAACTCTCGTATTTCCTATCCAAACCGGTATTTCTTGTCACACAAGCAAGACTACCTCGATTTCTATAAATAGGACCTCACATACAACAATTTTTACACAACAATAAACCCCAAAAAAACAGCCTCATAACACGGTTTACACATCCTACATCCTCGATATCTAGTAAATCCCGACACCTTCCCGAAGTAGCCTCGAAGCCCCGAGAAAACCATCCAACCACACGTCCCATTACACGACCAAATCAACACCTAAACTCATCCTCATCATCTCGACGCTCCCAAGTCTAAGCCACTTTCCGACGAGCCTTATCCCGAGAAAACAAAGCATGTAGGTTGAGGGTGTAAATCAAACCCGATTCTTCTTCTTCTCTTCTCTCCTTCTCGTTTTTTATTACGGGTCTTTCGTCGGTTCTTTTTTATTTTTTTTCTAATATCAATATTATTAAAAAAAACTATTTTCATATATCGAACATTCTTAAAAATATGATATCGATTCTATATAATCGAATATTGTATCGAAAAGAATTATATTAAGATTTCGACGATATCGTTACATTTTTTCGTTCAAAATCCTTTTTTTTAAACTTTTCGTTCAAAACAAACTATTTTTCAAAACCTTTTCTAAAGTCATTCCGACTATTCGATATCGATTTCATAATTGAATATCGAATACGACGAATATCGAAAATATAAATCGGGCATAAATTAATCCATATTTGTACGCGATTTATAAATTAACAATTTTCGACAAAAAACGGGCAGACCCGCACGCGAGTCGCGCCATGCTCAGGTGACTCGCGCACGGGCCTGTGACCCGGACCTTTTTTTTTAGCCTTTTCGATCGTTTTATTTTATTATTCTACGAAACGATTTCTAAAATTTATATCTTTTCCAAAACTATTCCAAATATTTGATATTGATTTCGTAGTCAACTATCGAATATAACGAATATCGAGAATATTAAGTCGAGTACGAATTATGCAATATTCGTACGCGATTTAATCGAAAATTTCAAAAAAACCGCTTCTGAAAACAGGCCGCCACGCGACCCGCCGGCATCCCGGGCGAGTCGCGCGGCCGGCTGCCTTCGCGCGCCTTTTTCGTTCTTTTTATTATTTTTCGAGCTTCGTTTTTTATACAAAACAACGTTTTAGCAATATTTTTCAGATTTCGATTAATATTCATTTTCTCGATCTCGTATATTTATTTACTATATTATTATTCAATCGTTACTAACCCGTTTTCTCGTGTTTGTAGCAATTTATTTATTATTTTGTTTTATTAGACTAAAACGAATTCACATGCTAAAATAACTTTGACGTTATTAGTTTAACATGCATTAAACGACTTAGCAACCCATTTATTTATTTTCCTCACATGTCTTAGGAAAATAATCTCTGCATATCATTCAATCGTCGAACTAACGCGTGTACACAAAACCGAACGATATCTTAGTAAAGGCCGCTAAGTGCGGGCGGGGTTGGGTGTTCTCAATGAGCTTCCCAACACGTACCCTCACCCCTTACTCAGAACCATGGTTTCCGGATGTCCGAATCCATTGGCAACGAGAGTCATTCAATATACGATTAACCGCTCAAGTCGGCATCGGTATCGAACTGCAAAGGGACGAACCCGATAAGCTCTGACATCGGAAATGGGCCAGGTTTTAAATATTGCCCACTACGATATAGAGTGGGTTCGAATGGTTCCGAATAACCACAAAATTCGGTGGCGACTCCTACTTCGATTTAAAATTCTATTCGATCCATCTCATATGGAAATTCATTTGCCTCCCCAAACCCGCACGTGGCCGCGTCGGGGTGGACCTATGTCATGTCCACAATTACTATATAAAATAGTTTTTCGAGACTTGATTTAATAATATTAATGTTATTATAAATAACTAAAATGGTCAAAAACACGGGGTGTTACAGACTACCCCCCTTAAGAAAATTCCGTCCTCGAAATTCACAACTACTAGGTTGGTAAGGTATATATTTCTTAAGGTTAGGCTAAGGTTTTCCTTTAATTTGTTTAGATGTTGGTATTTATGCGTAGGATATTCTCAAGCTCTCAAAAGTAAAACAATCTCGGGTCATTTTGAGATTTGGTTTATTGTGATTTCTAACTCCATATATAACATGATAATCTATGTTCCTTAAAAACAATATTGGATGTTCTGTGGAAATGTTTGGTTTGGCTTAAGGTATTAATCCATTCAAATAAAGGTTGTTCTAATTTCCATAAAATTTCAAAACGTTTATTAGTTTTGATCTCTTTAGGTTTATCACGACTGTTACTTGTATATCCTAAATTATCAATCATATCGAAATTCATGGTTCTTATGGCACCCTAAACATTTATATTCGAAAAGTTTGATCTCCTAAGGTTGCGTGGTTCTTTCAGTGATAAGCTCTTAGGGTTAATCCAAAACTCTTGTATTGATTTCTCTTAAGTTTCCAAAATCTCCAATTGTTTTCTTGTTTCTCGATTCCTCAATTGGTAGGTTATTCCAAAATTCAAATTGACAATGTGTTGGGTTTTGAAGTATCCGTCATCATTACGACACTTGGGGTTGTAATATTATTAACCATCATTCAAAACACAAGTAATTCTCCAAAATAGATACAGTGTTCCTGTAAATTCCCAAAAATCATGGTTATAAATCAATCAATCACTGGATTTTTAGATACGTGATAAGCCATGTTCACATATTATATCTCAAAACAGCTTTTAATCTCTATAAAGGATATCCTCAAAGGAAATTCGATCGATATCCTTCTTTCGAGCACATAATTCCACAAATACAAGGTAATGACATCTCAAACATCTCCCGACCTCAAAGGTATTCTAAATTTGTTATAACAAGGTGGTTAAGATTTTGGCTAGAAAACTATGGGCTATGTCTCATGATAGGTTAACACTCAAAGAGGATTATGCGTAAGACACGCCCTGATAACTTGAATTAATAAGGTTTCAAATCCTAAAAGTGTTCTAAGATTGGAAAATGGTCAGGCAAAACAAAAACAGAAATTAGTTTAGTGACGCTTCAGGCCGAGGTTCGCATGTGGATCTCATAGGTCTTCTTTGATGATATATTCCTTCATCAGGTTTCTGAACTCTATGCTTCTTGGTGATTTCCTTCTGGATCAACTTGAATAGGTTCATCATATTAATAGTCTTTCTTCTATACGATCTTGGTGAAGTTGTTCTCTTGCTCCCAACAGTTCCAATGTTACATCTACTTGTATAAGTACTAAATCGTCAGGTCAATGGTTAATAACAATATTTTAGGTTGTTAAGTTAACTCGATCGGAGATGCATAGAAAATGTCAATGAAAGTATGTAGGTACAGTTGATCAAAGAAGTGGGATTAGGTTTCACAAAAGAACGTATGTGAATAGAAGAAGTGGTAAGTGAAACAAAAAATTGTCATTGGGTTCGTCACATAAAAGAGGTAAGGGAAATGACACCCAATAGAACATTGTTCCAACCGACCAAAGAGTCTCTCGCCCAATAGAAGGAACGAGAAGATAATTTGAGTTTATATAAGACAACTTCTAGAAAACTTTATTTTTCAAAGGAATGAGAAAGGTAAGGATCGAGATAGATACGTTATTGATGTACTCCTCAATGAGAAGAATAGAAGTATTAGTGAGTTTTCAAATAACATATGAGGTTTTAGGTAGTAGGCAAAGCAGAATTCAAGACCAAAAGGTCAGGGTTGAAGATTTGCATAGGTTCTGTTGTGATACGAAGTCGGGCTAAGAAGTGTTACCACGACTCTAGATAATAAATAGAATAGGGACATATAAGATCATAATGAGAACATCACTGATCCATGAAAGGCTTCGTTTAAGGAGTAGCTGGAAAGTGTTCCACACGAAAATTGATATGGAGTGAATTAACTGATAATGGAAACAACATATCATCAATCAAGAACCATGTTAGATTGGGTCACTCATATCTCTATTCTTAGTAATTTCTTCATTCGACATTTCTTTCTAGTTAATCCTCAAAACGTTTTTTTTTGTTTCTCCAGTTGTTCCTTTAACCTTTATATTCAGAAGTTTGGTTCCTTAAACTCTCGGCATATTATTCCTCAAATATTTCATATGAGTATATCTCGCGTAGGGATACATCTCCGATAGTATAAGAATGTCCTTTATTTTCTCAATTGTACTGATTAACTTAATTCTTTCAGTCAACTCCCTGATAACCAGTAAGGTAGGATCCATCGGTGTTTCCATTCATCAAGGATTTTTCTCTAAAGGTTACACAACCTTACATCTAATTTGGATTTAAACAATCCCATTAAGTTTTATGAGGTTTCATCTATATCCTCGAATTTAAAAATTATAATTAACAAATTCATTGAAAGTCTACGCAACTCAAGTTACAAGTCATCAGATAATCAAGGTTCTCTTTTTAATCATTGGCTATTGACCTCGATTTATCAATTCTAAAGCTATTCATGATTTAACTAAGAGTTCCATAAATTTATTCATTCAGAACTATGTATCTTATCATTAGTATACAACTTTCATTCTTCAAAAAATTCTCCTACAATTCTCTTACTCCTAAAAATTAATGTTGTAGCTATTTTACGTTCTATCTTTTAGTGTTCTTTATTGCTTCTTTGTCCTCAGTATATTTGCATACCAGTCAAAACTCTCTTATTTTTACAAGTAGTTACTCATCCATAAGACTCGTCTATTAACAAACTTAATCCTAAAAAACATTCAAACAAAAGGGTTCTAAATTCCACAAAAATCTGTATGACTTAGTTTCTCATCTCATTTGTTATATGTATGTGGGTTAGAATTCCATAAATGTCATTCTTTCTTATCTTTCTTTAATTTACAACCTTAAATCTTCTAATCTTCTGTTATTCTTTACTATCCTCAAGTTACAATCTCTAAACCTCTCAATCGTTGGTTAAAATTAATAATCCTTATAATAGTTGAATCCAATGCAAGATCAACACTCAAAAACAATGGTTGGTTCTCATCTTTTTCCAACCTCTTGTCATTGTAATCCCCTATAATTTCTAACGCGAAACAGTGGCGGAATCACTGTTGAGTTGGGATTAACACACTGATAACTAAACTTCATAATGTAAATGTAAGTCTGTACAACTGCCACTTTATACAAAAAGGGCAAAAAATTAAAATCCTCAAAATAAAATTGTTAACATGCAATCCAAAAGATGAAAATAATCTCAATGGCGCAAGACTAAATGCCGCTCGCTAGCCCACACAAACCCGAATATATAATACCTGCCATGTTATAAAAATAACAGCCACAATTCAGTGGGGAGTAATGATGACGTTCTCCCAGCCATATTACATGATATAAAAGCGTAGTTACAATTATATCAAAATAGTTGAAAAAAGGAGAACATTTAAAATGATACGGTAAAATAATTCGAAATGATTGTCAACCTGCAAATCAATGTCAATCAATAATAATAACGGCGTTATGGAAATCAATCAGTGTAACGGAATAGACTTTCACTAGGATCATACTAAACTAGGTTCGAGAATTTAGTCAAAACAAATTAGACTTCAGTCCCTAACTAGGCAACTCAAACTATAACAGGACTACGTGCAGCGAGTTTCAGGCTTAAGTAATGTACACCCCCTCCTGGACACCAACCGTAATCCAGTTCAACCCTACGGCGACTTACACGATGCGATATCTAAGCTTAAGCTCAAAATATATACATACTCCTGAACACAAATCATGCTCAGTTCAACGACCAATGCGTCTCACATAGACACACCAGCTTTATAGTTGATGGCAAAAACGTGTACCCTAGGCTGTATTACTCTACCCGTACACTTGTCCTTATTCCATAACTCCAAAACAAAGTCGTTGTCGTAATTCGATAAGATTATCAAAATGTTCTAAAAATGAAACTTTCTATTTTGGGAAACTTTCTATTTAGGGAAACTTTTCTATTTTAGAAATTTTTTCTTGGGATACCGTTACGATGAAATTAGCATTATATAAAAATATCGAGAATAGTACTCTAACAATAAAGTAAATGATTAATTTCGCAAACTACTATTTTCGGCCTTAACAGTTATTAAGTTCTAAATCGAGTATAAATTATCAATAAGAATTATCGAAATATTTCACAAACATATTATTATTATGAATTAGGGTGTTTTGAAAATATATAAAACTAAAATTCCATAATTATTATTAGTTTCAATGGAACGAGCATAAAACAATGTTTTACGACAATCATATCTTTATAAAAGTAATTTATTTAACATTCTTTATTTTATTAAACATTTAAATCATTTTCGAATAACATAAGGGGTGAATTAAGATGAAATGGTTAAATTTTCAGAGGGTTCGAAGTTGCTGGAAAATTAAATAAGTTGCTGCAAAATCGTATTTTAATGATAATTCACGATTTCGCTTAAAAATTGATTCTACCATTTAAAGCTTCGAAAAATAGTGTAAAAATTACAATAAATAATTAAAACTAATATTTAGACAATCTGTCCATAAAATATTTTTTTTCAAAATCTGGAAACCCGGTTTTAAAGGTTTTTACGGAAAACACGCTAATTAAACGTTAATGATTAAAAATAAAAGCTAAATACAAAACGATTTATGCGCGGGTGTTTAAAAATCATAACTTATCAAGGAAATCAAAATTTTCCAGAAAATTTTCAATAAAAAAAAAATGAAAATTCCAGAATTAAAAAAAATAGGAAAAATCGTCTTTAAATCATCGGTTTCGTTTTAAAAGGTTAAATAACGATTTATCGCTCTTTTTATTTTATTAAATTTCGAATGTCACGAAAATAAGTATTTTGTTAGAAAATAACTGAAACTTTATTTCAAATCGAGAATTAAAATAAAAATCAGAAATTAAAAGGGATATTTGGTTTTAACGATAAACGGTATTTTAGGACTATTAATTTTTTTACCCACTTATAAAATTCGAAAAATTCAGAAAAATTCCAGAAAATTAAATTTTGTCAGAATGTACGTACACAAAACCATTTCAGATTTAAATACGTAATTTAGGCATTTGAACATTAAATCGATTTTAAATCGATTTTGTACGAAATCTGTTAAAAATCCATTAAACGACTCTAAAGATTCGAAATCTGTAAAATTTATTTTCTTACAGGAACTTTATAATTATATTAGTGTATCGGCCAAATATTATGATTTAATAACTAATATAACGATTTATTCAATAATCTCGTAAAAACGAAGGCAACAACAAAATAATTGAAAATTAACGATTATAAAACCTTTATAAGAAAAAATGACATACTATGATAGCCAAACAACAATTTAAATTCTAAACATGTAACTACGACAAAAATATCAGCAATACCGAGATCGTCGTGTTAGCTTAATTGAGATCTGAGCCAATAATGTACTCGTCCTCCTCGGGGTTGTCTCGAAAGCCTATAAAAAAATTTATAAACAAGGTACAAGACCCTTATTAGTATCATAAATCGAGAACTAGGAAGGAGGAATAGGGGTTTCGATGATTACCCTTGAATTAAGAAGAACACGGGATGAAGGGAATGATCGAAAACGGAAAAAAATTGATGAACAGTGTACTGAATGTTGTTATTGTTACGTTTTTTTTTTTGGAGAGAAGAGAAGATTAGGGAGAGTACGTACAATATTATTGAGGTTTTTGAGAAGTTGAGGGAGTATAAACTGATAAAGAGAACGTGCAGTAGGAATAAGAGAGAGTAGAGGAGTCGGTTTGACTTTCTCAACCAAACTACAAAAATATCTCAGTCCGAAGAGGGAAACGGTTGGGTCTGCTGCAATCTGAGCCCGATTCGCGCTTAACATCGTAGATGGATCACTTTTAAAAAAAAAAAAGATAAGAAGACGGAAATCGTATAAGAACGTGTTTGTGAGAAAGAAGTATTAAAATCACGTTTCAAAAATAATTATATACGAAATCGCGTAGAAAAAATATTAAATAGCAGTTTCTCGAGATTGATTAAAAGTTTGCGAACGAGGTAATTTAAAATGGGTTTTTGAACGAAAATGAAGTTATTAAAACCTTTTTACGAAAGTCGTATCCAAGATAGATAAAATAACGAGACTCGAATAAAGTCGATTAAATAGCAACGGGACGGATAACAGAATTATAATTTTACGGGTGTTACAACACTCCCCCCTAAAAAGAAGTTTCGTCCTCGAAAGTGGAAAATAGGCAGAAAAGAAAGAATCGGGATTACCTTACTCGAAAAGATAAGGATGCTTAGCTTGCATCGCCGCTTCGGTTTCCCAAGTTTCTTCTTCGAACTTGTTACAGCGTCATAAAACTTTCACCAAGGGTACAACTTTATTCCTCAAGCGCTTCTCCCGTCGATCAGTAATCTTCACGGGTCTCTCCTCGTACGTCAGGTCAGGTTCTACATCAACAATCCCTGGTTCTAGAACATGCTCGGGGTCACTAACATACCTCCTCAGCTGAGATACGTGAAAGACGTCATGAACTTTGCCCATCGAAGCAGGCAACTCAAGCTTGTAAGCCACTTCGCCTACCTTCTCGATCACAGGGTACGGTCCAATGAACTTAGGACTAAGCTTGCCTTTGATCCCGAATCGTTTCACCCCTTTCATCGGCGATACCTTAAGAAATACCAGATCACCAACTGCAAATTCAAGAGGTCGGCGGTGGACATCAGCATAGGATTTCTGACGATCCTGAGCAGCTTTCATCCTAGAATGAATTAATTCCACTGCGTCAACGGTCTCGGCCAACAGATCAGAACCCAATGTCTTCACCTCACCAGGCACGTCCCAACACAATGGGCTACGACACTTACAACCATAAAGTGCTTCAAACGGGGCCATCTTGATGGAAGCATGATAATTGTTGTTGTAGGAGAATTCCATTAATGGAAGATGTCGGATCCAATTATCCTGAAAATCCAACGCACAAGCTCGTAACATGTCTTCCAAAGTCTGAATCGTCCTCTCGGATTGACCATCGGTAGCGGTGTGAAAAGCGGTACTCATTAACAATTGGCTTCCCAAGGCACTTTGTAACGCCTTCCAGAACTTAGAACAGAACCTCGGATCTTGGTCGGACACGATCTCGAGTGGAACACCGTGATGACGGACCACCTTGGCAATATAGACTTCTGCAAGTTTCTCCAGACTCCAAGTGTCACAAATAGGAACGAATCGTGCACACTTGGTCAAACAATCTATTATGACCCAAATGCCGTTTCTTCCATTTACGGTTCTCGGTAATGCCATTACAAAGTCCATGGCTACACACTGCCACTTCCATTCTGGAACAGGGAGCGGCTGTAGCATACCCGCAGGTTTCTTGTGTTCAAACTTAACCTTTTGACAAGTTAAACACTTACTCACAAATTTGGCAATGTCGTCTCTCATGAAGGGCCACTAGAAATGAAGCTTCAAATCCTTATACATTTTACTACCTCCGGGATGTACAGAATATCTCGACTTATGAGCTTCGGTCAAAATCTTCTTCTTGACTTCCACCTCATCCGGAATGATCCAACGGTCCCTAAACTTTAGAGCTCCACTGGAATCCACAGAGAAATCGAGAGCTTTACCTTGTTTCATCTTCTCACGGATACCGGCAACGAGAGGATCTTCCAACTGTTTCTCACGAATCTCCTATAAAAGAGTTGGTTCAGCAACTAAGGCATTGATCCGCCTATCAGAACCTTCGATAACCACATCAATTGTCATCTTTGCGAACTCTCGGGATAAAATTTCAGAAATGCCAGAACATGGAGTTATGGAATGTAGGACCTTTCTGCTAAGAGCATCTGCAACCACATTGGCTTTACCCTCACAGTACACCAATTCAAGGTCGTAGTCGTTCACCAACTCTACTACCCACCGTCTCTGTCTCGCACTAAGATCTTTCTGCGTAAAGAGATATCGTAGGCTTTTATGGTCAGTGTACACCTTGCACCTTACTCCATAGAGATAATGTCTCCAGATCATTAGAGCATGAACTACAGAAGCTAACTCAAGATCGTGGGTAGGGTAATTCACCTCATGAACTTTTAACTGTCTAGAGGCATAAGCGACTACCTTACCACCTTGCATGAGAACACAATCCAAACCATGCTTAGAAGCGTCACAATAAACTTAAAAGTTAACGCCTTCCTCAGGTAGGGTCAAAACTGGAGCAGTAGTAAGCCGTCTCTTCAGCTCGGAGAAAGCATCTTCACAGACCTGGTTCCGTAGGAACTTCGACTCTTTCTTAAGCAACCAAGTCATAGGACGGGCCACCTTAGAGAAATCTTGAACGAATCTTCGGTAATATCCAGCAAGACCTAAGAAACTTCGAATCTCACCAACATCTTTCGGACTTGTCCAGTTCTCGATAGCGGAAATCTTAGCCGGGTCCACTTTAATACCGTCTTTAGCACTGACATGACCCAGGAAAGCCACTTCAGAGAGCCAGAATTCACACTTAGAGAACTTAGCATACCACTTTTGATCTCGTTGGATGCCAAGAATGATCTTAAGATGCTCGGCATGCTCATCCTCAGATTTGGAATAGATTAGGATGTCGTCAATAAAGACAACAACACACTGGTCTAGATATCCCCGAAACGTTCGGTTCATCTGATCCATGAATATTGCGGGAGCATTGGTCAGTCCAAAAGGCATAACTTTAAACTCGTAGTGTCCATACCTTGAACTGAAAGCCGTCTTAGGAATATCTGATTCACGAACAGGGATTTGATGATAACCCAATCTGAGAGCGATCTTGGAAAATACAGAAGCGCCCTTAAGTTGATCAAATAGATCATCGATTCTGGGCAAGGGATATTTGTTCTTGATCGTAACCTTGTTAAGGTCACGATAGTCAATACATAGGCGCATAGTACCGTCTTTCTTCTTTACAAATAGTACAGGAGCGCCCCAAGGAGATGAACTAGGACGAATGAAGTCCTTCTCAATCATATCATCCAACTGTTTACGCAATTCTTGCAACTCAGCTGGAGCCATTCTATAAGGAGCCTTGGCAATAGGGTCAGTGCCTGGTACGAGCTCGATGGTGAATTCTACATCTCGCTCAGGGGGAATACCAGGTAATTCCTCGGGAAATACATCTGCATATTCACTGACTATGCGTACTTCCTCAAGTTTGGGTAATCCTGCAGTTACAGTCACCATACACAAAAATGCTTGGCAACCTTTTCTCTGCAAACGGATAGCTTTCATAGCAGAAATGATTTTGATACCCTTCTGGCGTCGACCACCACGGTAAGTAATACGAGAACCACTAGAAGTCTTCAGAAAAATCTTTTGGTCTCGGCTCTGAAATCTTGCATCATAGAAGGATAACCAATCCATGCCCAAAATAACATCGAACTCTGCTAGAGGAAACTCGAGAAGAGTCGAAGGAAGAATAATACCGACAAAAAGAATAGGAACAGCTTGATATGCTTTAGAACAAGCAACGATTTCACCAGAAGGAAGAGTGATAGAAATAGGCTCGGCTTGGGAAGGAATAAGAGATAATTTCGAAGCAAAGCTGGAGGAGATAGCGGATATGGAGGCACCAGTATCGAATAATATAAAGGCACTAACACCAGAGATCGTAAACATACCCGTAACTACGTCAGGGTTAGCCTCAGCATCGGCTCGGCTCATCAAGAATATGCGCCTCTTTCGAGCAGGTGTGGTGACAGCATCGCTGGTTGCAGCCTTCTTCGGACATCTGGTCGAAATATGTCCCGGTTCTCCGCAGGTGAAACAGACGATGGGAGAGCCGTCACAGTTCTTGCCCGGGTGGAAATCCTTCTTGCATTTGAAGCAGGCACTGCTCCTTTTGTCTTGAAATCGAGAGTTAGAGTTGTTCTTTTTCCCTGTAAAACATATGATGTGATTCTGATGTAACAAGATAAGAAGAAAGAAAACAAAGGAATATTTCAGACCTCCAGAAGAATGGAATTTCTTCGATGAAGAAGAGGTGTTGCCAGAAGATTGGAATGGTCTCTTGTAGCCAGCAGCAGTGGTCTCCATTTTCTTGACTTCCTTCAGTGAGGACTCGATAAACAGCGCGGCATTGTAGATATCTTGTACAGTCTCCAAATCTCTTTGAATATTGTGCGCAATATCTGCTCTGAGCCCCCCTCTGAAATAAAAGGCTCGATTGTCCTCAGTTTGTAGCAGGCCTTCAGCATAATGCTCCAGGAAATGGAATTGTTTCGAGTACTCCCTCATTCTTTGTTGCTTTAGCTCCTTGGGATAGAACTTACGCTCTAACAAGGTCTTGAATTGAGGCCATCCAAAACCCGGAGTCTGCAAGGTAGTTGGGCCAACTAGGGTCCACCATCGATCGGCCTCATCAGACAAGTAAAGCACGGCCAGGCCCACCTTTTGGTTCTCGGGAGCAGAATAAATCCCGAATTGCCTCTTCATCAACCGGAACCAACGATTCATGACTTCAGGGTCTACAGAGCCGTCGTAAAACTCTAACTTGCTTTTAGCCATTCCCTCAGCTGCGTGCGAGAAGCTAAAGGGTCGCTGGTTGTTTGCTTTCATGTTGGTCAATTCCTGGAGCGTTTGTGTAACACCCCCATTTACCCAAGAGTCTTATCAAGACATTTCCGAATAAATAAAGATGTTATCATCTCGGTTTCCCGAGGTAGTAGCTCATTACAATACAACATGGAATGCCAAACCGACCATTTGATTTAAACATTACAACTCATTAACTATTACAAGTCTAGTTACACAGCGGAAGCTATACATTCTATATAAACAGGAATGTCTACGCATTAACCCGTGTTACGACCAGGATCATTATCGCATTCACCTCAATCCTGTACAAGCAGTACCGCATCCAAACGCATCACAATATACATAACCTGTATTATAGACTACTCCCCAGTTGATCGGAAATATCAATTGGATCATCACAGGCCCCCAATAAAATAGGGTGACAATAAAGACAGAGAAAACGGTTAGAACATGCTAACTTTATAACACAGATACAAAATAAGCATCCAGTTTCAACCGTCTCAGTACCATCATCGGTACCAATCAATAATATCATCTCCACATTCTCGGCACTATCACGGTGCCAATCAATAATCTCATCCCAACATTCAGTACCATCCCAGTACCATATTAATAATCTCATCTCAACTCTTCTGGTAGGCCCTTTCATTCCGAGTGTGCACACCCCCCGCAGGTTCAACAACCCGCGAGGAGAAATCAGGGAGGGGACCGTGATCAGGGGCCCCCGACTAGGTCTAAACCTAGCCTCACCAACTCCAATATATAAATATTCATCAATCATTCTCCCGTCGTTATTCAACATTATTCTCATTAGCACGATATTACATTGTACTCGTAACTCATACATGCATAATAATAATATTAACTTATTCTAAGTAAGGAAAAACCTTACCTAGTCAGCAAGTCATAACCGCGTCGACAGCACAAATCAGCACGAAAATTCTACAAAACCCGATCCTAATAAAATATTATATACTTAAATTAATATAAATTATACCATAATTAAATTATAAGGAAACCGATCGACAACGGCCTAACTAAATTATAACAAGACCCTGACTCGAGCTAACTAAGCTATAACAAGAACCGACTCAACCGGACTTAACTAAACACTTCACCAACAATTCGTACCAACAATAACTACCCTAACAATAAACAGGACAACACCAACAATGAACGTAACAAAAACGCTATAACTGAACGCACCAACACTAACAGGACAACTACACTAGCACGACAACAAAAACTAGCCAACGACAATAATAACATCACCACGACGACACCAACCGCAGCCCTGACAACCGTCGTAACATCCCGAAACCGACAATAACAGTAACAGAAGCTATACGGAGTTTTGAAGGTGCGTGTTTATCCGACGACAACCGACAATGACAACTGACAAATATGTAAACCGAGAAGTAAGACCTTACCTAACAAACGCATCACCGACAAGCAGATCGTAATTGACGACACTAGAAAGAGGCCAACATGACACAAAGAACCTAAAGCACCTCAGAATTCAACAACTATCCGCAACCTAAATGTCCCATAAAGGTTCCCACGACAACCCGACCATTCGTTGGAACCACTACGACAACCTGATGATATATCAAATATCTTTGATGATGATGCTAGGTTTGATGATAGATTTGGTGATGATGATGGAATTTATGATGGTGATGATAAAATACAAAAGAGGAGGGTGAGCGTGAAGATGGAGATTGATATGTAATGGCGGTGACGTAGTAATGCGGTAGGGTTAAATAATGAAAAAGGGAATCGTGGGCTTAAACATACGTACTACTACCCCTCCTTAGTATTATATTATTATTATTATTATTATAATCATTATCATTATTATATTTTTGAACAATATTATTATGTTATTGTTATTAACAATTATATAGAACGGTACATAACACGCGGTTTACTTGACTTGACTCGACTTGCCTGGGGTTTGACTTCCATACAAATCACGGGTATTACAATCTACCCTCCTTACAAGAACTTCGTCCCGAAGTTCAGAATCCAACCAATAACAACACCTCTCGACTAAGAACTTCTTGCACCACTCACACTTAGTCAAATACATAACCTTACTCATAATATAACTAACCTGTGTATTTGCATCACCTACTGTTAACTATGTGTATACACACACTAACGACAACAATTCCAACTTTTTGCACGACGATGGACACGACCATTAAATACACATGTCATAGGAAATAACATGGTACGTATAACGGGGTATGACATCCTACCTTCCTTATAAGGAACTTCGCTCCGAACTTCAATGATCTCATTGTCACTCTTTCCAACACATATATATTATGACAGTATCTTCACACTAAAAGTTCTACTCTTTCTCGATCTAATCATATAATACGTACGCTACTCAATTATCAATGACACAACTTTAAACTTTTCAAACAAATATATTTGCAAGTCATGGCCAAAGGTGAGTAGGTTGATAGTATCTGTGTGGACATGACGTAGGTCCACCCCGACGCGGCCACGCGCGGGTTTGGGTAGGCGAATGAATCTCGTGGTGAGATTGTTCTCGGGTTCGAAATTTAAGTCAAAATGGAGTCGCCACCGAATTTTGTGGTTATTCGGAACCATACGAGCCCACTCTATGTCGTCATGGGCTATACACAAAGTAAGCCCACTTCGATTTCAGAGTTCATTGGGCTCGTCCCTTTGCATTGCAATACCGATTCCGTATAAACCGGCTTTCGTGTATAGAATGACTCTCGTGCGCCAAGGGTTTCGGGCATCCGGAAACCAAAGGTTCTGAGTAAGGGGTGAGGGTACGTGTTGGGAAGCCCACTAAGGACACCCAACCCCGCCCGCACATGGCGGCCTCTACTAAGACATCGTTCGTGTTCGTGTGAGCGCGCTAGTAAAACGATTAAATGATATGCAAACAGCGTTTTCGGGCTAAGCATGCGAGTTATTGGTTAACTACGTCATTTAATGCATCTTGATTCACGTCAAAGTGATTTAGCATGTGATGTTCATTTAAGGCAATAAATGGCAAACATCAAGAATAGAAAACTCGTAAATAAATTACAAATTACACGGGCGGAATACAACCCGGAATTCACAATACAACGAGCAATAAAATAGAATAATTGAATTGAATAAGAAGAGCGATAAATAAATACCCGACTCGACAAAGATCCGTATACAATAACTGCACGCGAGATCGTGAATTAGTTAGACGGACGAACTTTAATTATTTACGCATTATATTGCATATTAATAAAAGGACGGAGGTTCGAGACCTAGGTGTGGTGCTAACCCGATTTCGAACCTCGATGCCTTGTCTCGACTTATCACCTCGAGAAATGGAGTCTAAATTAATTATGTGTCGGATACGACTAAAGAGTCGTCGATACAAAAATTAATAGTGTGAGACCGTCGATCAAAGTCGTTTTAAGTGTCGTGATATGCATGAGTTTTGAAAATAGGATAGTCACGTGATAGTCTTTACACGTGATGACTAATGTCGATAAAAGGACGAGGCTTGAAAGTGTGTGTCAAGGCCCTCGGTTTTCTGGGTTACAGGACCCACTCGGTCGAGTCATAGTCTGACTCGGTCGAGTGTGTCCTCAAAAAAGTTTCTGCCCAGTGATATGGACGCTACTCGATCGAGTGGCCTATGCACTCGGTCGAGTATCCCCTCGAAAAGGGTTCTGTCCAGTGTTATGGACGCTACTCGATCGAGTGGCCTATGTACTCGGTCGAGTAGCCCCTGTACGAGTATCAACTCGTTCATTCTTTGGGGTTGAAAACGATGGTCGGTCGAGTTAAATACAAATATCGCATGATTTGAATTTAACTCGACCTCCGGTGCTATAATCGTATATATGTACGATTATAATACCGTTGTCGGGATTTTATGAAAACGTTTACGTTAGAAAATTTGAATTAGCAACGGAATGCCTCCCTCTACGTCACGACATCGAAACTAACCCTTTCGGGTTATGTGATGTCGGTTTTCGTGTCAACGGGTTCCGCACTAATTAAAATGGGATTGAATACGTTCAACTACGATTAGTCGCGATCACGTCACGCCCTTGAGTACATTGGGGCGGGGCTCCTCGAAAGGGCTCCACCTCCGTCGTTGCTCGTAAAGGGATTAGACGGACTTTAGGCGACAATTATAGTCAAACGCATCCGAAACCGAGATTTAAATACTAGTATGTATATATACACGGTATAATAATGTTAGATGTTAGAATATGGAATTAAAGTGTTAGTATACAAAAATGAAAGTTAGTGTTAGAATACATAAATAAAATGTTAGTATGCACAAAATTAAAGATTAGTGTTAGTGGTTAGTAGTAGTAATGATAATAATATTAATAATAATAATAATAATAATAATAATAATAATATATACATAAAAAATAGTAAAAGAGAAGGGAGAAAAAGAAACGGGGTTTGATGACACCCTCAACCTACATGCTTAAATGGCCTCGGAAACGAACTCGTAGTAGCGGCGTGTGCGCGGGAGTGTCGAGATATGTAGGGTGAGTTAGGGTGTGTTTGGTTAGGGAGAGGATGCTCTCGGGTCTTTGACGAGTTTTGATCTCGGGTTTTGAATGTGTATGTGTTGATTTTGTATATATGAATGTGTATGAATGTGGAAGATTGAATATAGTAGAAATGTAGTATGGTAGGATTAGGGTAGAAAGTGTAGACTAAGAATGCATGGGGAAAAAGCTTCTTTGAAATGAATGGGGTTAAGGGGGTATTTATAGGAGAAATCCCACGACCTAGGGTCACTCGATCGAGTGCCCTAGTGCACTCGGTCGAGTGCCTTCAGAAATGAATCTGGTCCGGTTTTTGACGCTCCACTCGACCGAGTGGGTCAATCCACTCGATCGAGTGGATCAAACAAATCGAGCTATTTTAGGAAGGAATTGATATTGTTGTTTGGATTGATTTTATTTGAATTTAGACTTGGCGCCAGCTTCTAGAAGATGCATTTAGGCTGGTTTTTGTGACGGGTTCGTCTTTGACCGGGTTTTGACCCGGTCGCCAAAAGACGGGATTTATTTTTGGTGTCGGTTTTGGCCCAAATTAGTCTCATTTTGCTCGGAACGACCCACTGAGCCTGGATTTGAGGTCGGTTTTGAGATATTTGCACTCCGCTAAATGCCCACGTCGGATACTATTGATTCTGAGTCCGTATTCGAGCATATTAAGTCACGTTGACGTCCGATCATCATCGGGTGTTTTGTCGGGAACTGCTATAGACACTAGCAGGCAAAATGCGGGTGTCTACAGAGCCCCCACTCTGACTGAGGCTTGGACAAGGCGAAAGTCAGAGTAGCTACCAGGCCAATCGAGGATTACGACCTGGCAGCCTTCCGGTCGGGTCGTTTATAGTCCAGTAGACTTGCGTGAAGGGCTCGCCAGCCATGAGCAGAGGGTCATTCCTGTCCTGATGATGATAGCTCCGCGGGGAGTCAGACTTGTTGGATAAGTCCTAGGCGTGCCTATATGTGGGCCCATCCCGTACCATTTCGGGGAATATGCCGCCTCGGGCGTTCCGCTGGGGAAATATGTGATCTGTACGGGCTTGCTTTTGAAGCCTTGAGTCGTACCTAACCTGATGATGATGCTCCGTGGGGAGTAAAACTTGCCTTTCGGGGCGTAGGTGTACCCGTATGCCGATACATCATGTCTTGGATGTAGCATACCGGGGAAAAGTTGACTCCGTTGGGGAATAGTTTCGCGGGGACTTGCTTCTGAAGTCTGGAGTGTACCGGTATGCTGACACATAACAACTTGTATGTAACATATAGGCAAAACACTGACTCGTGTTGGGGAGTAAAGTAGCTGCGCGGGGACTTGCTTCTGAAGTCTTGGGTGTACCCGTATGCTGACACATGACAACTTGCATGTAGCATTTCAGGAGAAACACCGCCTTTGATGTTCCGTTGGGAAGCACTAGCTGGCACCTGAAATGTTGGATACATAGGCAGAAATAGCAGGCATAGTATATAGCAAGATAGCACATAGGAAATGCAGTTAGCATCTATAGACTGGCTTGCGCTGGGAAAATGATTTTTGCTTAGTTTTGAAATCGAAATCCTGAAAGCAACTCACGTGCTAGGAGATAGGTTTTCAAAATTGAAAGGGGTAGAAATTTGCAGTTTAAATAGACCGAAATTTGACCTTGTCGAAAAGGATTTTCTCAAATGGCTAAGTTTTGCAAACTTTGAAGTGAAAATTTGAGGAGGGAGGTACCGACAGACTCGACTCTGGACGTGACAGGACGACGAGTTGACAGACACGACTTGGACTCTCGAGGGGTTGGATTGTGACTCGGTAGGGGGGTGGGCCACCTAAGATGACAAGACTCTTAAGCTGCGCTATTCCGTAGCCTAGGCGAGTGGCAACACAGTCGAACATCGAAATGAGAAGGATGTGCTATAGAGTGGCTGCAGTAGTCTGTAACGAGACTGTAACGACAGGACTTAGTAGTAGCAATGTTATAGTCTGGTGCCCTTTTGGATCTTTGGTTTTGGGGTATAGTCCCAAAATGGGTGTTGGTTCGAGTCCCTGACGGATTCTCGTCTTCGACTGAGTCGAGTACTAGGACACTCTATAGAAAGGAGGCTAGATTTTGAAAGTCTTTGGATTTTGTGAGTGGATGGAGATCTTCTGTCTAAGAGAAGCCTCCTGGACGACAAAGCTAACTGTTGAGAACATGACAGTGTCGTGACCGGAATGATGGTGTTTTTTGAACGTGTGTCCATGTGAGTGGTTGTGCCCTTGTTGAAAGGCTGCCTACGTATTCACGTGTAGTGAAATCAAACCAAGCCGTAGTTCAGTGGATTGGAAGATATATTATGGTGCCTAGTTTATTAGGGCTTTGTGTGTAACTAGCCATAGCGATGGTGTAGGCTAGGTGAATTACCAATGATGTCTTGATCAAAGGGTTAGAATAGTTAGGATGTTGATCCCGTGACTGTGAGCGTTCTCCGGGGTAGCCCCCAGAGGTGGTGTGAACTATTTGGGCATGTTCTATGCCGACCGCAGGTTGAGTTCCCGTGTTTGGGGTTGGTAACTGGTTTGGATAATCTTGGAAATGTGGAGCTAGGTCGCAAGTGGCTTTGATGATTCGAAATCTGGAGCTCGATTTTGTGGAGCTAAGGCTTCGAGGGTAAGGTATTGCAATGTGATAGGAAAGGGGGGAAGTCGAGTAAAAATGACTCGGACTTCGATCAGGGTAGGTTTGATAATGCGGGATCTGATTTCCATGTCTGGCCCTATTGGTTAGGGTGTATCCTATGGAGCTAGAATCCTCAAAATTCCGGGCTGTCTCTTAGCCTAGGTCTCGAGAAGGTCTTGAGGGTTGCAATGTGGGAAGGCTAAGTGTGGTGTTAGCTGACCAGCTTGATTGTCTCTCCCCTATTGGACGGTATAGGTATCGATAATTTTTGAATTGACCGTACCCCGGTCAAGGAGCTTTCACTTGAGCTGACCGTTGACCACGGTCATGGTTTTTTTTTTTGGGTTGACCTCTTAGCCCCAGTCGTGGGATCCTTCACTTGAGTAGACTGTGTCCCGGTCAAGGGATTGATCGTATCTGGTCGAGGGATGTTGAGAGTTCTTTTTTGGTCATGGCCAGCTCTTTTGTTTTGGCCTTTTGTTTTTTTCTTTGGACTTCTGTTTTTTGTCCAGTTTTTTTCGGCTATCCCTCCCTTTGATGTTGTGGGTGGATATGGGGGTGGGCCCATCGGTTGGATTAGGCTTGTGGAGCTAAACCTTTGTAAGGTATAAGCCTAGTTGGTGAGTGCAACTCGCGGTGGAGTACTCTATGGTAAGCATGGTGATTTGGATCTCGGTATTGTCATCATAATTCCGAGCAGGCTTAGTGGGAGCATCGTCCCGAGTTCGTATTTTTGGCATCAAGTCTATAGAGTCACGATGCCTTCTTTTTTGCTTCTGGTCAGACTAACGCCTAAGGTAGGGATTGATCAGTCTTATTAGAGGGGTGTTTATTGTGGGAAATGGGCTTACCTCCTGTCTTGAACCCAAACTAGGAGACTACCTAGATTTGTCATAGGATTCGATACCGCTCCTGCTAAGGGTAGTTATGTGGCTTTCTATACCAAACATGGAACAGGTAAAGGAAAACACGGGTCTCGGTTCCTGCAGTTATTATAGATGTGCCTATAATAGTCACGTGCATGTGCTCACAGTGTATGATGGTGTTCATCATGTCCTCGGAAACACATAAGGGAAGCATATATGAGAGATTGAAAAAGCTGATTTTATTGAATTTTGAAAAGAGGACAGAATACAGTTGACTCTGACTCTGACTTTGAAAAGAGGATGTAGGATATCCTAAACTCGGACTCAGACTCGGACTTAAATCAAATCTGGACTCTGGGATGAGGTTGTCAGTAATCTTCGACTTCTAAGGACTCAAATGGATGTCCAGTATAGCCTTCGGTAGAAGCTTTACCCAGATCTTCATCATGTCGATGATCGTCTTCAATCCTAGTGCCCATTTCGGTAAGCACTGCAAAGTTTGAAATGCCGGCATACCTAAGATGGACGCGGTAGGAGGGTAGAAGGTTGTTGATGAATGCTTCCACTAGTGTCTTCTCGCTGGGCTTGTCTACCAGCTTAACACTCTCAGCCCGCCAACGTTGAAGGTATTTGGTGAAACCTTCTGTTGGATCTTGGGCCATGACTTCTAAAGTCCGCATGGTAGTCTGAAGTTCAGTATTATCAGAATAGTTTTTAGCGAACTCGGTAGCCACATCTTCCCAAGTGGGGAATCTTTTTGTATTAAGCCTATAGAACCAGGCTTTTGGATATTTCCCGAGGGATGTGCCGAACAGATTGATGAACATGTCGGCTTTGACCCCCTTGATCGCCATAAACGCCTTGAAAGCTCGGAGGTGTAGTAATGGATCCTCCGTCCCTTCGAATATGGGTAACCCTTCTAGATTGAGGTCTGTTGGTAGTTTCTCACTAATGGGTGTATAGTCTCGGGAGTTTTCAACTCGGATGTTGTTCTCTTGGGAGGCATGGAACTGTTGTTCAAGCTCACGCACCGTGCTGATCAGTTTGGCAAATGACCCAGTATTTACCGACCCGTAATTGAAGTCTTGTTCTTCAACGACAGTTAAACGAGCATTCAAGGCCTCTTGGTCGGCTCTTATGAACCCTAGTTGGGTTTCAAACATGGCCTGCTTACTAGCCACGGTTTCTAGCAAAGCCTTCAGTTTATTAATGGTGTTTTCCATCTCCCTATTCCCGGTTGTGGATGCCATCCTCTGCGAGAATACCCACGTAATCAGAAATGTTGCTTCGGAACTTGAATACACCAAGGCATAGGAAATAGCGCGGGAGGAGAGACAACTCTGGTTTGACTCGGGTTAGACTCTCCTAAGACAAATATGTAGGGTACGATTCTTGGAGTGATTGTGATTAATCGCCCCGTCGGAGAATAGCCCCCAAGTGAGACCAAGGACTCTTGTAGGACTCAGATTGTGTGACATCTAAGTGACTCAAAAGCGGGGTACGTGAGACAACACGTGTAAGACATGACCCTTAGAGCAACCGTGACTGATCGCTCTGCTGAAGGGTAGCCCCCGAGTGAGATTGAAGGTTTTGCTAAGACTCGAGTGTCGGGCGAGTGATCCTTAGATGTAAGGATCACGAACCTTTAGCTACAGGGCTATGCCTTGTAAAAGGTTGACTCGGCCTCGAGAAAAGGCAGACGGGGTAAGGGAAGAAACTCGCGATGTAAGATCGGCAGAGTTTCGACGCTAGATACCCTTGACTTGACTTGAATAAGGATAGACCCTGTGATTAGGGTAGACCCTTAAGTTAAAGGAGTTGAATTGGGATGACTCGACTAACAGATTGAAAGACGGACAAAATTCCCCTAGGAAAGGTCGTGAGGACCGTCCTGTCGGAGGGAAAGATCGCGTGTGACTTTCTAGTTAGGACTCGAGTGTTCAGACGAACCTTCCATTTACGAGTGTATGACTCGTGTTGGTCGGTTATGCCTTTAGGAAAAGGCGGACTAGGATGGGGAAGAAACCCGTGATGTAGGATCGACGGAGTTTCGACGCTACAGACCTTCGACAAATTACGAAAAGACCCGACACACGAATTACGGTAGGTCCTATAATAAGGAAGGTTTTTGAAAAAATGATTGAATTTTGAAAATTGAGAGGACGGTCCTGAAATTGGCAGTGGGCCAATAGGGCCGGGCATTTTGAAATATTAGAATGGTTGCGAGTAATTTCGCGTTTTGAAAATTGAGGAGGCGATCCCGTCTTTTGAAATTGGCAGCATGCCGACAGGGCCGAGTTTTTTTTTTTGATAAGTTGAATATTTGAAAATTTGAAAATTTGAATATCGAAAAATAAATTTTGGAAAATTTGAAAATCGAAAATAAGATCCCGAAGATTTGAAAGTCGAAAACGACATCTCGGAGATATGAAAATCGAGAATCACATCTCGAGGATCTGAAAAAAAATCGAAATGGAATTTTGAAATTTGAAAATCGAAATGGAATTTGAAAATTCGAAAATCGAATGGTAGATCGGAAATTCGAATTTTGAAATGAACAGCATGCCGGCTAGAAAATAGGCTATTTTGAGTCAAATCGTAAGTCTAAATTTTGGCAGCATTCCGAGTTTTTGAAATTGGATATTTTGAAAAGATGGGTCCCGAAACGGACAGTATTTCGGGTTTTTCAAAATTTGGTATTTTGGAAAGATGCATTTTTTGAAATGACGGTTTTTTGAAAAATTGACACGGAAACCAAGTAGCACGTAGTCAAACAAGCATTATAACGACGCTTATGTATGCATTACGCTAAGTCTCGGTCGGTCAAAGTAGGGTCTATACCAACAATGATAGCATTCTCACGAAACGGGACGGACTCCCTAGCCGATTTGGAACTAGGACCTGCCGTAAAACCCCGGTGAGTTCCGCCATCGAAGTCTTTAGTGCACCCATGTAGGAATGCACCGTGGTATAGTGGGACGTCGGTCACAAGTAACCGGCCCGGGCAAAATTTGGGTTATGCATGAACCATTAAACTAATGCGCGCACACTAATATTCGAACGATTTCTCTTCGAGTCTCACCCTAGGAACCCCGATGACATGTAGTACATCAGGTATCCCCAGCGGAGTCGCCAAATTGTGGACATGACGTAGGTCCACCCCGACGCGGCCACGCGCGGGTTTGGGTAGGCGAATGAATCTCGTGGTGAGATTGTTCTCGGGTTCGAAATTTAAGTCAAAATGGAGTCGCCACCGAATTTTGTGGTTATTCGGAACCATACGAGCCCACTCTATGTCGTCATGGGCTATACACAAAGTAAGCCCACTTCGATTTCAGAGTTCATTGGGCTCGTCCCTTTGCATTGCAATACCGATTCCGTATAAACCGGCTTTCGTGTATAGAATGACTCTCGTGCGCCAAGGGTTTCGGGCATCCGGAAACCAAAGGTTCTGAGTAAGGGGTGAGGGTACGTGTTGGGAAGCCCACTAAGGACACCCAACCCCGTCCGCACATGGCGGCCTCTACTAAGACATCGTTCGTGTTCGTGTGAGCGCGCTAGTAAAACGATTAAATGATATGCAAACAGCGTTTTCGGGCTAAGCATGCGAGTTATTGGTTAACTACGTCATTTAATGCATCTTGATTCACGTCAAAGTGATTTAGCATGTGATGTTCATTTAAGGCAATAAATGGCAAACATCAAGAATAGAAAACTCGTAAATAAATTACAAATTACACGGGCGGAATACAACCCGGAATTCACAATACAACGAGCAATAAAATAGAATAATTGAATTGAATAAGAAGAGCGATAAATAAATACCCGACTCGACAAAGACCCGTATACAATAACTGCACGCGAGATCGTGAATTAGTTAGACGGACGAACTTTAATTATTTACGCATTATATTGCATATTAATCAAAGGACGGAGGTTCGAGACCTAGGTGTGGTGCTAACCCGATTTCGAACCTCGATGCCTTGTCCCGACTTATCACCTCGAGAAATGGAGTCTAAATTAATTATGTGTCGGATACGACTAAAGAGTCGTCGATACAAAAATTAATAGTGTGAGACCGTCGATCAAAGTCGTTTTAAGTGTCGTGATATGCATGAGTTTTGAAAATAGGATAGTCACGTGATAGTCTTTACACGTGATGACTAATGTCGATAAAAGGACGAGGCTTGAAAGTGTGTGTCAAGGCCCTCGGTTTTCTGGGTTACAGGACCCACTCGGTCGAGTCATAGTCTGACTCGGTCGAGTGTGTCCTCAAAAAATTTTCTGCCCAGTGATATGGACGCTACTCGATCGAGTGGCCTATGCACTCGGTCGAGTAACCACTCGAAAAGGGTTCTGTCCAGTGTTATGGACGCTACTCGATCGAGTGGCCTATGTACTCGGTCGAGTAGCCCCTGTACGAGTATCAACTCGTTCATTCTTTGGGGTTGAAAACGACGGTCGGTCGAGTTAAATACAAATATCGCATGATTTGAATTTAACTCGACCTCCGGTGCTATAATCGTGTATATGTACGATTATAATACCGTTGTCGGGATTTTATGAAAACGTTTACGTTAGAAAATTTGAATTAGCAACGGAATGCCTCCCTCTACGTCACGACATCGAAACTAACCCTTTCGGGTTATGTGATGTCGGTTTTCGTGTCAACGGGTTCCGCACTAATTAAAATGGGATTGAATACGTTCAACTACGATTAGTCGCGATCACGTCACGCCCTTGAGTACATTGGGGCGGGGCTCCTCGAAAGGGCTCCACCTCCGTCGTTGCTCGTAAAGGGATTAGACGGACTTTAGGCGACAATTATAGTCAAACGCATCCGAAACCGAGATTTAAATACTAGTATGTATATATACACGGTATAATAATGTTAGATGTTAGAATACGGAATTAAAGTGTTAGTATACAAAAATGAAAGTTAGTGTTAGAATACATAAATAAAATGTTAGTATGCACAAAATTAAAGATTAGTGTTAGTGGTTAGTAGTAGTAATGATAATAATAATAATAATAATAATAATAATAATAATAATAATAATAATATATACATAAAAAACAGTAAAAGAGAAGGGAGAAAAAGAAACGGGGTTTGATGACACCCTCAACCTACATGCTTAAATGGCCTCGGAAACGAACTCGTAGTAGCGGCGTGTGTGCGGGAGTGTCGAGATATGTAGGGTGCGTTAGGGTGTGTTTGGTTAGGGAGAGGATGCTCTCGGGTCTTTGACGAGTTTTGATCTCGGGTTTTGAATGTGTATGTGTTGATTTTGTATATATGAATGTGTATGAATGTGGAAGATTGAATATAGTAGAAATGTAGTATGGTAGGATTAGGGTAGAAAGTGTAGACTAAGAATGCATGGGGAAAAAGCTTCTTTGAAATGAATGGGGTTAAGGGGGTATTTATAGGAGAAATCCCACGACCTAGGGTCACTCGATCGAGTGCCCTAGTGCACTCGGTCGAGTGCCTTCAGAAATGAATCTGGTCCGGTTTTTGACGCTCCACTCGACCGAGTGGGTCAATCCACTCGATCGAGTGGATCAAACAAATCGAGCTATTTTAGGAAGGAATTGATATTGTTGTTTGGATTGATTTTATTTGAATTTAGACTTGGCGCCAGCTTCTAGAAGATGCATTTAGGCTGGTTTTTGTGACGGGTTCGTCTTTGACCGGGTTTTGACCCGGTCGCCAAAAGACGGGATTTATTTTTGGTGTCGGTTTTGGCCCAAATTAGTCTCATTTTGCTCGGAACGACCCACTGAGCCTGGATTTGAGGTCGGTTTTGAGAGATTTGCACTCCGCTAAATGCCCACGTCGGATACTATTGATTCCGAGTCCGTATTCGAGCATATTAAGTCACGTTGACGTCCGATCATCATCGGGTGTTTTGTCGGGAACTGCTATAGACACTAGCAGGCAAAATGCGGGTGTCTACAATCTGTAATCGACTTATGCGATCCATCATAACAATTTTCAACATATTTCTTATATACATAAAAAATTATGATTTTTCATGAGCGACCTCCATTTCTCTTGGCATCGTGCCTAACACGATAGTTTGTTCAAATTTCATCTAGATTTCCCAACTTACTCACCAATCAACTGTTCTCAAGGGGTTCTATTCCCGCATTCCTCCACACTTCACAACATAAATTCTTGTTTTACTAATAGTTGCAGGCAGCATCACTCTGATGGTCCTCATGGTTTGACATAAATACGAATAAATTATTCGTATACTCATTCTCATATATCATGTGTCACATAACTTAAGCTAAACAAACTGCTTGTTAGTACCACTATGTTTATACTTGTTATACTTGTCCTGACTCAATTCACATGCTAGCATGCCACACGTAATGCACTTTTAACATTACATAGTTGCACGAACTCTCACTCCGAGACACTATTACAGATATGGACACCACTATTATCACGCAAGTAAGAAAATTAGTTCACAAAGAGACGATTTGCCAAACTCATGGCCGGCCTGATACCCTGTGACATTTTGTTTTTGTGGACTCGTGGTCGTGATGTTACTACCCTATATTATAACTTGACCTGCTGATATCGAAATATATGTGATGAGACGATAAATTAACGGTTATACCTTGGACCCCTAATCTATTTCAAGTGACGAGATCATTAACCCTGAAACTTCGTGATATAGAACTCAATTTACATATTATAGTCAATTTGAGCCAACATTATAGTTCAGTTCTTTCAGATATAGAAGCACGTATGTCTCCTCTCAATTTTGTCACTATTAAGTCATCATGTACCTCTTTGACTCCTTACTGTTCATTATTCCAGATCCTCGAACCATCATTGCACCTATTATCATTCTTGAACGAATCTCGGTATTGTTGTTATTATTGATACAGTGAGACTCATTAACCCCCATTATTACGAAATTCTTGCACGTAATTTAAACAACCCCACATTCTCATGAAATCTGATCTCATCATCATATCTCACTACTCGGTTTTTGACACGTGCTCCCAATCTATGTTATGATAACACATTGACATAGTTGTATTGTTAGCAGGTTCAGACTCACATGCATACATACGTGCGGGAAGCATTTACGCAAGTAATATAACCATCACGGCAAAACAGTAAAACAATTGGACAATATTAGATGACTACGTTAAAAATCTTAGACCTTGAGAACGGCAACGATGACATATATTTATCAGGATTCCCACCACTGGTCAAGTAGTTCATCATGTCTTAGGTTCGTTTTTTTTAAGTTTAGACAGTAACATACAACTTAAGACACAATCAACCTGTAGACATTATAAACATTCACTCCTCTAGGCATACATTACTCATCGCCAATACGTAAGGACGAGAAACTCATCAGGGATGTACATGATTAAACCAACGTTTGACTTGTTCTCCATACATGTCTAAATTCTTTACATTATTACGACCAAAATATGAAATTGATGTCACGTTTAACTGTATGAGTAATCGGCTCGTTGTTTGATGACTCGACCTTTCTTGACTTCTCGTTAGGACGAGTCCACTTATTAGATACGTGGCAGATGTTCTTTATCTCATAAGAGACTCATGACCATGACAGATTTATCAGACAACAATACATTTGATCAGAAAGATCTACGTTAAGGCAATTATACAAGATGAACCAATATGACCTCTCGTGACCCGAATTTACTCCAAATTCATCATTAACAAACAAGTCTAACTTTACTGCATCATACGATAAGGTAGACATATTCAAATTAGTGCATTCACTTGAACAAGAGGAAACAATGACCATTAAAGGGACTTAGACACATTTTCAGAACATTTTCGTCATGATAGAAAAATCATAATTAAATTGTTATAACTCAAAACAATGTAGTTCAGCCGTATCTATTGTATTGGTAGAGCATATGTTTTTGTAAATACCTATTTTCTGGATGAATGAAATTCCTCACATTTCACCGAAAAAAAATTCTCAAAAACAATGTAAAACTAGTGGGCTAAGACTCTGAAGACAGTCTTGTCCAACTTTCTAGTCAAAACAATTTTCAAATTCCAAACGTAACAGTGATTTGCAGAATCATTTTCTTGAACTGACAAATTTTGACTTTGAAAAATATTTGATTGATCAAATGAGTTTCAAATCATATTTTTGAGCAAATCAAATTCCAACATTATCCAAACTCTTCAAAGTGATCTCGGTAAAAGTTCCCAATGATAATTTAATATGTAAGTAAGGTTTATAATGAAAAACTTGACCACTAGCAAATAGTTTGAAGTACTTGGATTTAGATCCAGAAATTTTAAAATAAACGTGAGTCTCTTTTCAAACTTTTGTGAAACTGGTGCTGTCCACTGGTGAAACAATTCAATAGACACATTGTTCAGGCTAACAAAGATGCGGTACATTGCTTTTGACATTATCTCGACACGGTTAGCAAGCATGTTTGTTTAAGCTATCAAAACATAACTCAGTAAACACATTATTCAAGTTAGATGAAGTGTTATAAATGTGTATATAAGTAACTTAACATATTAAAAAAAATACGTATTTAAACCATCAAGAATAGAAATCGGCAACAAGATACGACTTGGAACCTATCACGCACATTGATGGGGAAGCATATAAACGCTGAACGAAACACAAATATCCAAGTATCTTTGACAGAAATTCACCTTAACGAATACAACACCATAAATATATCATTTTAATAACACGTTGTACTCAAATAATTCAAGTACTAAACAGATTTTGATTTCACATTTTATCTTGTTAATCACACATTGTATTAATCAAGGTGAAATAGGAACAACACATTTATACACACATTGTTGCTCCCTATAATATAAACAGCTCGACATACTTTCGGGTACCACATACGTTTTCAAGAACCGATTAATAGACAAGTTCATTTACGCCATTACGAGAGAAGGATGAGTACAAATAAGGACGCCACTCAAATCAATATAAAGCAAGTCAATCAAATTAACTCGAAATGGACCACAAGTATTCTTACATTGTTCGACTATTAGTCTCATTAACTCGTACTTGATGACATGCAACAAAGCTCAATTAACACGTCACGACACCATTAAACTTCTAGATGTCGATCCTACTTAACATGAAGGCAACTTGTACATTACATTGGCCGGGAAACATATAATACTCGAAACAGAATGCAAGTATCCAGGTACTTTTGAATAACATTCACATTACGACACACTTAAACAACGTAAGTTATCTACTCTCTTGACATATTACGATATGTATACCATCACCAAGTATTAATCTCCCTTACAGTAACGCGAGACGACTAAAGTAAATTATTTCTATTAAAGCGACAAATTACCACAAACTCAACTAATTAAACTCGTTTATCGCTTACGACACTACTACGTCCAAACACCCACATGGCGTATCCTACATTACTAAGCTACCTAACCCTGACCATGACCGTTCTCCCACTCAAGAATGATCGAAGAATACCTTGACCCTACCTACTGTAACAAATAGCTCGCATCACCCTGTACTAATTATTATACCATGCTAACACCGTAACTACATACTAGTCAAACCTCGGCTTAGGTCGCTCACAACATCATATGCATCAAACCGAGCAATCAGTTATCACAAGCAGTCATCACAAAATAATCATTGCATTACAACGTATCCCTTCCTATTGTACCCCATCTCATTTCTCACACGTGGTTACCAGGTCAAGACCAAGAGGGCCAGAGTTGGTATAAGGACGTCTCCTCAACCGAGTTTTAGAGGGGCTCCTGATGGTCCATCATCGGGATTCATTTTATTTTTCCTAGGTTCGTTTATTTTAGGCTCCAGGATCGTTCGCTCTGATACCACTTTGTAACACCCCCATTTACCCAAGAGCCTTATCAAGACATTCCCGGATAAATAAAGATGTTACCATCTCGGTTTCCCGAGGTAGTAGCTCATTACAATACAACATGGAATGTCAAACCGACCATTTGATTTAAACATTACAACTCATTAACTATTACAAGTCTAGTTACACAGCGGAAGCTATACATTCTATATAAACAGGAATGTCTACGCATTAACCCGTGCTACGACCAGGATCATTATCGCGTTCACCCCAATCCCGTACAAGCAGTACCGCATCCAAACGCATCACAATATACAAAACTTGTATTATAGACTGCTCCCCAGTTGATCGGAAATATCAATTGGATCATCACAGGCCCCCAATAAAATAGGGTGACAATAAAGACAGAGAAAACGGTTAGAACAGGCTAACTTTATAACACAGATACAAAATATAAAAGCATCCAGTCTCAACCGTCTCAGTACCATCATCGGTACTAATCAATAATATCATCTCCACATTCTCGGCACCATCACGGTGCCAATCAATAATCTCTTCCCAACATTCAGTACCATCCCGGCACCATATCAATATTCTCATCTCAACTCTTCTGGCAGGCCCTTTCATTCCAAGTGTGCACACCCCCCGCAGGCTTAACAACCCGCGAGGAGAAATCAGGGAGGGGACCGTGATCAGGGGCCCCGGCTAGGTCTAAAGCTAGCCTCACCAACTCCAATATATAAATATTCATCAATCATTCTCCCGTCGTTATTCAACATTATTCTCATTAGCACGATATTACATTGTACTCGTAACTCATACATGCATAATAATATTAACGTATTCTAAGTAAGGAAAAACCTTACCTAGTCAGCAAGTCATCACCGCGTCGGCAGCACAAATCAGCACGAAAATTCTACAAAGCCCGATCCTAATAAAATATTATATACTTAAATTAATATAAATTATACCGTAACTAAATTATAAGGAAACCGATCGACAACGGCCTAACTAAATTAAAACAAGACCCTGACTCGAGCTAACTAAGCTATAACAAGAACCGACTCGACCGGACTTAACTAAACACTTCACCAACAATACGTACCAACAATAACTACCCTAACAATAAACAGGACAACACCAACAATGAACGTAACAAAAACGCTATAACTAAACGCACCAACACTAACAGGACAACAACACTAACACGACAACAAAAACTAGCCAACGACAATAATAACATCACCACGACGACACCAACCGCAGCCCTGACAACCTTTGTAACATCCTGAAACCGACAATAACAGTAACAGAAGCTATACGGAGTATTGAAGGTGCGTGTTTATCCGACGACAACCGACAATGACAACTGAAAAATATGTAAACCGAGAAGTAAGACCTTACCTAACAAACGCATCACCGACAAGCAGATCGTAATTGACGACAATAGAAAGAGGCCAACACGACACCAAGAACCCAAAGCACCTCAGAATTCAACAACTATCCGCAACCTAAACGTCCCACAAAGGTTCCCACGACAACCCGACCATTCGTCGGAACCACTACGACGACCTGATGATATATGAAATATCTTTGATGATTATGCTAGGTTTGATGATAGAATTGGTGATGATGATGGAATTTATGATGGTGATGATAAAATACAAAAGAGGAGGGTGAGCGTTAAGATGAAGATTGATATGTAATGGCGGTGGCGTAGTAATGCGGTAGGGTTAAATAATGAAAAAGGGAATCGTGGGCTTAAACATACGTACTACTATCCCTCCTTAGTATATTATTATTATTACTATTATTATTATTATTAATATAATCATTATCATTATTATATTGTTGAACACTATTATTATGTTATTGTTATTAACAATTACATAGAACGGTACATAACACTCGGTTTACTTGACTTGACTCGAGTTTGACTCGACTTGCCTGGGGTTTGACTTCCATACAAATCACGGGTATTACAGTTTGCGTCATCGTATTCAGGTTGTTTAGCAACGTATTATTGATGGTTCGCTCGGCCGTTCATCTTCAACCACAAAAGAAACACATAATCAATGCTAATCATTGAGTTCAGGAACATATTAACTTAACAAGTAAGTCCTTATTTTGGTTTCTACCCCTCTCACACCAATCTCTTATTTCATGTTTAAACTATTCACAGATATTTTTCCTAAAATCATGTGTGAGCGTCGGGAGCAACAATGCTCTGGTACCAACTGTAATCCCCTATAATTTCTAATGCGAAATAGTGGTGGAATCTCTATTGAGTTGGGATTAACACACTGATAACTAAACTTCATAATGTAAATGTAAGTCTGTACAACTGCCACTTTATACAAAAAGGGCAAAAAATTAAAATCCTCAAAATAAATGTGTTGACATGCAATCCTGTAGACACCCACATTTTGACCGCCAGGTGTCTATAGTAGTTCCCGACAAACACCCGATGATGATCGGACGCTAACGTGCTCTAACGTACTCGGAAATGGGCTCGAAATGATGGACATTTGGCCTAGGCATTTTAAGGAGTACAAATCTCACAAAACCAACCTCAAATTCAGGCCCAGTGGGTCGTTTCGAGTCAAATAACACTAATTTGGGTCGGATCCGTCACCAGGGGTAAAACCGTCTTTTAGCGACCGAGTCAAAACCCGGTCAAAGATATTTCCCGTAACCTCCGGACTGACCGTGACACCTCACGTGTCCAGTCCACACTCCAACTCCACAAAAATCAGCTTCACAAAATAATAAACAATTCCGTTTAAGGTAGAATTCGATCCCGAGTAGGAATCCTATCCGAGAACCGACTCAGACACTCAACCGAGTTGAGACACTCGGCCAAGTACCCAAACCAGCCGGTATTTCCTCTTTTCTTCCCTCAAAAGAAAACGGAATTCTCGTTCTCCTCAGCTTCTTACTCAAGCGGTAATTCTAGCTCAAACAGGAGTCCTATTCAAAAACCGATTCGAGCATCCGACCGAGTGTAAAACACTCGGCCGAAACAGCCCAAAACAGTAGCAAAACACCCGGTTTCCCTTTCTTCCTCTACAAGAAAGCGGAATTCTTATTTCCCTCAAATTCTCTCGTTTCCTATCCTAAGCGGTAGTCAAACTCTCCCAAGCCAAGGTCGGGAATTTCCTATAAATAGCCCCTTGCATCTAACATCAAACAGACATCAGAGAAGACCGAAATTATACACACACACACACGATTTTTCAGCAATAATTATCTAGCATCCCGACACACATAATTCCTTAGCATCGTTAGACCGATATTACGTCGCAAACCCGAAGGAAAACCGGTTCCCATACCCGAGCCTTCACCCGTCCGAACCTTCACCTTAGCCGAACCAAATCTCGACGCTCCCGTGCCTAGCCACATTCCGACGAGTCCCGATCCGAGTCGACAAGAGCATGTAGGTTGAGGGTGTACAAAACCCGATTTCTTCCTTTCTCTCTTTCTCCTTCCTTCGTCCGTTTTTATTTTTACGGGTCTAGAGTCGTTTTTTCTAATATCGTTATTAACGAAAAACTATTTTCATAACAAATATTCTTAAACATGCGATATCGATTTTTCTATAATCGAATATCGCATCGAAAAGAATTATATTAAGATTTTCGACGATATCAGAAATCGTTACATCTTTTTTTGTCAAAATTCTTTTTCTTTTACTTTTCGTTCAAAATAACAATTTTCGAACAAAAATACAAAAACGGACAGACCCGCACGCGAGTCGCGCCATGCCCAGGCGACTCGCGCGCCGGCCTGGAACCCGAGTCCCTTTTTTCTGATTTTTCGTTCGTTTTATTATTTATTCTTCGAACGATTTCTAAAATTTACATCTTTTCCAAAACTATTCTAGGTATTCGATATTGATTTCGTAGTCAACTATCGAATATAAAGAATATCGAAAATATTAAGTCGAGTGTGAATCATGCAATATTCATATGCGATTTAATACGAACTTCGAGTTTTCGAAAACCGGACCCGAAACAGGCCACCACGCGACCCGCCGGCGTCCCGGGCGAGTCGCGCGGCTGGCTGTTTGCCGCGGCCCTTTTCCGTATTTTTACTATTTTTCGAACTTCGTTTTTTATACAAAACAACGTTCTTTTCAAACAATTATTTTTCATATTTCGATTAATTTATTTTCTCGATTTTACATATTTATTTTTTGCTATTATTATTCACAAATCGATACTAACTCGTTTGTTTGTTTTGTAGCAAATTCATTCTTTTTATTTCATTTGTTTTATTATACTAAAACGAATCTCACATGCTAAATACAACTTTGACGTTAATCAATTTTCATGCATTAAATTGACTTAGCAACCCATTCAATTCCTCACATGCTTAGAAAACAATGTTTGCATAATCATTCATCGTTCTACTAACGCGCGCATTAAAACGTCATTCGATATCCTAGTAGAGGCCGCTAATGTGCGGGCGGGGTTGGGTGTTCTTAGTGAACTTCCCAACACGTACCCTCACCCCTTACTCAGAACCGTGGTTTCCGGATGTCCGAAACCATTGGCAACGAGAGTCATTCAATATACGATTAACCGCCCAGTCGGCATCTATATCGATATGCAAAAGGGACGAGCCCAATAAACTCTGACATCGGAAATGGGCCGTATTCTGTACACGGCCCACTACGACGTAGAGTGGGCTCGAACGGTTCCGAATAACCATAAAATTCGGTGGCGACTCCGACTTCGATTTAAATTTCCATTTGACCATCTCATGGAGATTCATTCGCCTCCCCAAACCCGCGCGTGGCCGCGTCGGGGTGGACCTATGTCATGTCCACCATTTGGCGACTCCGCTGGGGATTTTCTGATGAGTTAATAACCTTCAGTGTCCTCAGGGTGAGACTCGAATAGAAATCGTTTGACTAGTACAATGCGCGTTTTAGTTTTACGGTTCATGCATAACCCCATTTTCCCGGGACGGTACTCGCGACCGACGTCCCACTATACCGTTGATATAGTCCAAACTGGTTATGTCAAAGGTGTCCATTAGCCGATTCATATGGGTTTTACGGCATGTCCTAATCTCAACTTGAGTTAGGGAGTCCGCCCCGATTCTTGATAGGCTATGTACACTGGTATAGACCCTTACAGACTGACCGAGACTTAGATTAAGAGCATACATGGCGTCATTATACTGTTTCCATGACTACGTGCTACTTGATCCACATCTTTTTCAAAACCGTCATTTTTCAAAAATTTGCATCCTCTTTTCAAAATATCCAATTTCAAAACCCGGGTCATATACCGAATTTAGGACTTATGATTTTACTCAAAATAGCCTTTTTCTAGCCGGTACTATGCCCAATTCAAAACTCGAAACTTTCAAAACCCGACATCCGGCCCACTTTTTTTTCTTTTTTTCGAAAAAGGGCCGGATTTCTCCACCCGATTCATTTCGGGATTTTCAAAAATTCATATTTCAAAACCTTCTCTTCTTAGACTTCCCGTATTTAGCAGTGTCGGGTCGTGTCGTAAGTCGTTGAAGTCTCTAGCGTCCAAACTCCGTCGATCTCACATCACGGATTTTTCCCCCATCCTAATCCGCCTTACCTAACTAAGGAAAGGCCCACCTACGTAGGACATACTCCTACAAAGGTTGGCCCGTTTACACAATCGAGTCTAAAAGTCTGGGAATGTCTCACGTGAACCTTCCTCCAGACAGGGCCCAACCCACAGCGTTGGATCCTGAGGAAGGCCCACCTCTTCACAAGTCACCCGTCTAGGTGTCTTTTCCGAGTCATTTACCGTCTTTTTTAGTCTCCTTCTTTTTTTTCCCTTGCTCGGGATGTACTTTCCTTAGGATTCGGGTTAAGTTGCTAATTACGCGGTGCTCTTACAGACAAGCCACCCTTCACTCGAACCATGACGCAAAAAGCCATCGACGAATTGAACACCACGTTGGCCCAAATCCAGACCCAATTGAGGCAAATGAGGGAAGACCAGATCGCTATCGTCACCCGGGTTAGTGCCGTAGAACAGGGAACTCCTAACGCCTCGATCGATGATGATGGGCCCTTAGCCGCGCTAGCTGGCGCAGTCCAAAAGCTGCAGGAACAAGTCCACTCGACCACCAGAAACACCATTCTCACGGAAAATGCCCGTACCTATTCGACCCTAACTGATGAATTGCCCGCTAACCTTAACTTAACGGGCTTACCAATGTTCGATGGGACTGAAGACCCGGTACTTCACATTCGGGCTTTTAAGGACTTTATGGCTGTCAAGGGGGTCAAATCGACCATGTTCAAGCATCTCTTTGCTTCCTCTCTGGAGAAACACCCAAAAGCCTGGTACTACAGGCTTGACCCTAAGAAATTCAAAACTTGGGACGATGTTGCCATGGAATTCGCACGGAACTACGCGGATAATGCTGAAATCCAGACTACCATGCGTACTCTGGAAGTTATGGCCCAAGAACCAAAGGAGGGTTTCACCAAATACCTCCAAAGGTGGCGGACCGAGAGTGTCAAGCTGGTGGACAAGCCCACCGAAAAAGTTCTAGTGGAGGCCTTTGTCAAAAACCTCCTCCCTGCTTACCGAGTCCATCTCAGGTACGCTATTATACCCGACTTCGCAACTTTGACCGAAATGGGTAGCAGAATCGAAGACGATTTAAGGCAAGAGAGCCTTACTAAGGCCTCTACCAAGGGGTATCAAGGAGCTAGTTCATCCTCCAGTAAGCCCGCCAACACAACGGCGGCCCGAAGCATCTTCGACGAGGTAAACTCACTCGACACCTCAACCAAGAAGAATACTCCAAATCGGGTATTCACTGACATTGGGACAACTTATGCTAATACCTTACAAAGGCTATCTTCGAAGGGCCTAATCCAACCGATAGGCCCAACTCCGGAAGTTCCCATAGAAAAACGGTCCGAGAGCTACAACATTCAAGCCTATTGCCACTATCACCAAGGCAATGGGCATGACACGGAGAAATGCTGGAAATTGAAACATCTTATCCAGGATCTGATCGAAAATGGGAAGATATCGCTACCCAGTGACAAGCCAAGTAACAAAAACAATCCTCTCGCTACTCACGCCATTTTTACTGGAGAGATAGTTGACTGCTCCCATCTCATTTCCCCTTTCATTTCCCAAATCAACGGGATATGGAACGACGACGAAGATGATGTCTACTTGGTTAAAGGGGAGGCTATCCCCGTCACTATCGAGGAAGTCCGGAGGGCTAAAGCCAGAGCTCTGGCCGGTACACACTCCATCACTGCCACCCCGGAAACCGTCACTGAACCTTCCAGGACGGAACTCACTCCTGAAGAACCAAACGCCGACACAGCCCTAGTCAGACAATTGAAGAGGGTCCGAACCGATATTACCATATGGCAGCTTTTGGTTAGTTCACAGGAGCATCGAGCGGCACTTACTAAGGCCCTTGATGAAATTAAGGTCGACTCATCGGTTACCCCCGCTGAAATGGTAGCCACGGTCTTACCATATCTCAAGGACAAGCCCAAAGGAGAAGGCCCACTCATCACCTTCTCCGAGTCCGACCTTCCACCATTCGGGACCACGCATAACTTGGCCCTATATATCACGGTGATTTGTCGAAACAAATATCTCCCAATGACCCTAATTGATGACGGGTCCGCAGTTAACGTCCTTCCTTTAAGGACAGCCAAGGCCCTCGGCATTACCGAGGCTGACTACCTTCCGACCGCGAAGACTATCCAGGCTTTTGATGGAAGCCCAAAATCAGTGGCTGGGGCTGTTAAACTGACCATCATAACGGGCCCGATCGAGAAGGAGTTAGAATTCCAAGTGATCGATGTTACTTCATTTTTCAATCTGCTACTTGGAAGACCATGGATTCACGCGGTCAAAGCAGTATCTTCTACTCTTCACAGAAAGGTTAAGCTACCTTTACAGGACGGGATCATCACTCTCGAAGCCACTCCCATAACCGTGTCAAGCTGCAACACGGCGGGCTCGGCCGACCCACGAGGATTCAACTTTGTGGGAATGATCGAAGAAGGGTACCTTTTCCAGCCATACTTCACCGTTAGCATCTACACGATGCTACAGAACCTGGGTTGCCTACCGGGAGTCACTTCAAGGCCATATCTACCACCGGGAAAGATCATCGAAACCTTGAACAACGGGCAATCTCACCTCGGTCTAGGCTATACTATGGCATCCGGCTACACGAACCAAACCAAGACGGTCACGTTCGTCACCCCGGTATTCAAAACCGTGCAAACAGGCCTCTATCGGCCCACCACCTCATATCCCGGGACCAAACTGGCTCGGGAATGCAATTTCATTCCAGATGACATATTCGCCCTTATCCAGGCCGAATCAAAGGAGGGCCCGAGCAGCACTGAGCCCATTCTAGGACTACTCTTTGGGGAAGACAAGATCATCCCTACCCCTAAGCAAGAGCTAGTCAGCTTGATCCTTCGCAGCAGCAACTTTGATCCAACCAAGCTGATCTCGGAAGTTGGTGCCGACACCGGGAAGAGAGCTTGGAGGAAGACAATCAAGTGGACCGACGGTCAGGGTCGAGTCTACAAGCTAACTACTGGCGAAGGAGATATGCATGCTATCGAGTCTGAATCTGAGTCCGAGTCCGAGTCAGAGTCAGAGTCGGAGTCTGAGTCAAAGTCTAGAGGGTCCAGTACTAGGATCGAGTCTGTAACCCCTCTCCCTTCTTTAGCCTCACCATCGGGAGCCCCGGAGTCTGTCCCGAGGGCTCTCCCTATCCCGCCTCTGACCAACGATCAGATGGCAGCTCTCTTCGAGCTCTTTTCAAAATTTACTATCAATAATAACGATAACCGTTCTGCTTATGACTTGGCTTATTTTCAAAATGTTTTCAAAAATCTTACTTGAAATGACATTGAGAAACCCGACGAATAGGTACCATTGCCTCCGCATCTAATTGAGCAACTTGAACAAAGGGAGTCCCGAGATCCGGTAATCGAAGAAACCGATTCCATCAACGTAGGAACCCCTTTAGAGCCTCAGATGCTTAGGTTGGGCCTATCTTTAGATCCCGAGGAGAAACAACAATTCACGGACCTCCTCCAGGAATTCAAAGACGTTTTCGCATGGTCCTACAAGGACATGCCGGGAATAGACCGGGAGATAGCTGAACACCGAATACCCATCAAAGACGGGTACAAGCCGGTAAAACAGAAACTCCGAAGAATGAGGCCCGAATGGTCTCTCAAAGTCAAAGAAGAAGTTGATAAACAATTCAAAGCGGGCTTTATTCGAGTGTCCGAATATCCAGACTGGGTTGCGAACATAGTACCGGTACCTAAAAAGGATGGCAAAGTCCGAGTATGTGTAGATTTTCGGGACCTTAATAAGGCCAGCCCAAAAGACGATTTTCCGTTACCACACATCGACATACTGGTGGATAACACGGCCGATCATGCCCTTCTGTCATTTATGGACGGGTATGCCGGATATAATCAGATCAAATTGGCGGAAGAAGACATGAGTAAGACCACCTTCATCACACCTTGGGGGACTTACTGTTATACAGTGATGCCATTTGGGCTTATCAACGCTGGTGCCACTTATCAACGGACCGCTACTACTTTATTGCATGACATGATGCATAAGGAAGTAGAGGTCTACGTCGACGATATGATTGTCAAATCCAAGAACCGAAACGGGCACATTACAGCCCTAAGGAAGTTCTTTACCCGACTACGCAAGTACAACATGAGGTTAAACCCTCAAAAATGCAGTTTCGGGGTAACATCGGGCAAGCTACTGGGCCACATTGTCAGCCAACGGGGCATCGAAGTTGACCCAGCAAAGATCAAGGCCATAACCGAGATGCAGCCGCCTAAAACCGAAAAAGAAATAAGGGGGTTTCTCGGGAAAGTCCAATACATAAGCCGATTCATTTCAAAGCTAACCATGGTATGTGAACCCATTTTCAAGAAACTGAAGATAGGAGAACGAACACTATGGGACGACAAATGTCAAATGGCTTTCGACAAGATCAAGGAAATTCTATCCTCTCCACCGGTGCTAATGCCACCTCAGCACGGTTTGCCTTTATCGCTATATTTAACGACAACCGAGACTGCCATGGGCGCTATGCTGGCCCAGACGGTCGATTCTGAAGAACGGGCCATTTACTACATCAGTAAGAAGTTCTTAGAATACGAATGCAAATACACCATGCTCGAGAAGACGTGTCTAGCATTAGTATGGGCCACTAAAAAGCTCCGACACTACATGCTTAGTCACGAGGTACATGTGCTATCCAAAATGGATCCGATCAAGTATCTATTTGAGAAGCCCATCCTTAACGGTCGTATATCCCGATGGACTTTAATGCTAGCTGAGTTTGACCTCAAGTTTGTACCTCTAAAAGCCATCAAGGGTCGGGTAGTAGCAGAATTCCTCGCCGACAGTCCGGTACCCGAGGAAGATCACACCGACACTTGGGCTTTTCCAGATGAGGATATATTCTATACCGACACTGACACATGGGATCTGTATTTTGACGGAGCGTCCAACTTTCGAGGATTTGGTGTCGGGATCTTGCTAATCTCACCACAAGGTGAACATACCCCGTTATCCATCAAGCTAGATTTTGACGTGACTAATAACGCAGCCGAATACGAAGCGTGCATTCACGGGTTGCAAGCCGCCGCCGATTTAGGAGTAACAAACCTCCGGGTCCACGGTGACTCATCATTGGTCATAAACCAAACCCTACAAAAATGGAAGACTCGGAACGCAAATCTCGTGGCTTACCAAGCACGAGTAAGGGTTCTCGAAAAACAATTTCAAAAGGTGGAGTACATTTATCTGCCTCGGGAAGAAAACCAGTTTGCAGATGCTCTGTCAAAATTAGCATCTTTACTGAATATCCCAGCACATTTAACCAGCATGCCCATCTGTGTCGAAAGACGGTCTGAGCCAGCATATATCAACACTATCCAAGATATTGAGATAACTGATCCAGAACCTTGGTACCAGGCTGTTCTAACCTACTTGACGTCAGGGGAATATCCTCCGGGAACTGAAAACCGGACCAAGAAGGCTCTACGAAGATGGGCAACCCAGTTCGTCCGCACAGACGATGGACAGCTATACAAAAAGACAGCACAGGGGGCTTTACTTCTATGCATTGACAAAACTCGGGCCGAAAGAGTTATGGCCGAGGTGCACGACGGCGAAAACGGACCGCACATGAATGCCCATATGTTGGCCCGAAAAATCGCGAGACTCGGTTACTATTGGAATAGCATGGAAACTGACTGTCAGGTGTATGTTAAACACTGTCATAACTGTCAGATTTTCGCTAACGTTCAGCATATGCCTTCATCCCTACTATATACAATGACATCGCCATGGCCATTCTCGACATGGGGAATTGATATAATCGGGAAAGTGAACCCTTCTGGGACAGGAGGTCACTGTTTTATTCTAGTGGCTATCGACTATTTCACCAAATGGGTCGAAGCCGAGTCATATCGGATCTTGAATGCCAAACATGTGGCTAAGTTCATCCAAAACAAAATTATATGCCGATATGGGATTCCACACGAGTTCATCAGCGATCACGGGACCCATTTCCAAGCTGAAACTGCCACTCTACTGGAAAAGTACAAGATCCAAAGGCATACATCGTCACCTTACCGTCCTCAAACAAATGGAGCGGTAGAAGCGGCCAATAAAACAATTGTCACCATTCTTAAAAAGATGGCTGAGAATTACCGGGATTGGCCCGACAAGATACCCTTTGCCTTATGGGGATATCGAACATCGATTCGAACTGCAACCGGAGCAACTCCATACTATCTGACATATGGAATGGAAGCGGTCCAACCAGTCAAGCTAGAAGTACCCTCTCTTAGGATTCTGCTCGAAAGCCAGGTACCTGAAGCAGATTGGGTCCAGGCCCGATATGACTCGCTAATCCTCTTAGACGAACGGCGATCCCGGGCTCTGAATAATATTCAGATATATCAGAAAAGGATCCAACGGGCTTTTAACAAAAGGGTTAGGCCCAGGAACATCAAAGAGGGCGATCTAGTCCTAAAATCTGTTCGAGCTTTGCTACCAGTTGACCCAAGGGGAAAATTCAAACCCAATTGGGCTGGGCCATATTTAGTAAAGAAGACCCTTTCAGGAGGAGCAGTAATGCTAACGTACTTGGACGGGAACGAGTTCGTCAATCCAACAAACTTGGACCAGCTGAAGCGTTACTACCCATAAACCCTATCTCAATGTCATTAGCAAAGTTTATAAAAATGTCCTTTTTATGAATTTTCAAAATTTTAAGCAAGTCAATAAGTTAGGATCATTTATCCTACCGTTGCACATCTCGAATTAATAATCTTGATGTATTTCGAAAAATTGCAAAAATACTTCTGAACTACGGAAGGTTTGATTACATTAATTTTGGATACGTAGGCAACCCCTCAAAAGGGTACAACCATTGCAATAACGAAAAGACGGGAACGGTATTCACTAATATGTCTTTTTATTATTTCAAAAAAAATACATTACAAAAAGAAACAACAAAATCACACCACAAAAATAGTAGTAATACTTAAATAATTAATTTAGGAGACTACTCGTACATTTTGCCCTTTCCCTTATCTTTCGGGTCACGTGGAGCCCGAGGCCGACGGGGCGGGGGCGAACGTTCCCTAATCACAACGGGAACTTCCTTTGCTCGAACCCGCTTCTTCGATTCAGGGTTTTCCATATGTTGCACCGGCCCAAGCCGAGCCCTGACCGGCTCAGGAAGCCTGCCTCGAGGACCAAGTCGGTCCTTAGCAGCTAGTCTTGGCCCTAGTCTCCTTTCTAAATCCGTCTGGGGGCTCACTCTCCCCCGTGCACCCTTATTACTGGACCCTTCAGTCTGAGTCTTAGATTTTCTTTTCTGACCTGTCGAAGTATCTCCCTCAGTAAAGAAGCTCCTGTTGTCTTTAGCATGCTCTCGGCGTAAAAGGTCATAAGCCTCGTCAATTTTCAGGGCAGCCCGAGTCTTAGCTGAGTCAGCTCGGGTCCATCTTACATAAGAATCGGTTACCCAGATCGAATGGGAATTTTTAAGAACAGGCCAAGTAGCTCGAGTATACCACCTTTGCATCCAGGTGTCACACATCACGTCCGTCAGCTGAGTAGATTCACTCACAACGGCTTCGATTTCCGGGATTCTATGCGCCCGACCATATTGCCTAAGTATGCGATTGGGAAAGAGGTGAATTGTCTGCCTAAAAGATAGGATTACCTGATATCTAGCCCTATCTCGAGATTCCAGACCAGTCCAGAGGTAAATAGGCCACCATGGCACGGCCCAACGGATCAACAGGCCTCCATGGAAAGATAGCACCTCATCCCAATATTTTTGGGGATTGAAGCGAGAAAAGGCAATGGCTCGTCTCCTCGACATAACTTGCCTGGGTTGATATCGGCTCACATTTAGGGGAGGATCCAAGATCGATAATCTCTCAAATAGCCACAGCTGAAAAACCCGCAAAAAAAATCAAAATTGCAAAAATCGTCAAAATCACGAAAAAAAAAACGTGAAAACCGAGAAAAACCGCAGAAGCCGGGAAATCGGAAAACCGCGCGCAAAACCGAAAAATGGGAGAAGCCGGAAATTCAAAAAATTCAAAAAAAACGGCATACCTGCAGAAGCCGGGTACTCCCAGTCAACCTAGCTGACGGATCCCTCTTACGATTGTCCAAGCCCTGGATAATCTCCCCTGTAATCAGCCAAGCCGGGCTATGCTCCGTCTCCATCAGGTCAGCCACGGTGAAAAGTTTAACGTGGCCCATGCAAGATAACAAGTCCATATGCCCTTCGAAGGCAGGCATAAACATGGAGCATACAAAAAGTAAAGGCCCTACGACTATGAACTGGCCTAACCCGGACATCATCTGGATTCATGAATTTTTCAGCCAGGTCGATCAGGGAAACGGTATCTCCTTCTAGCATACGGGATACCTCCATATGGGAAAGCCCTAAAAATTCCCTTAACTTCCTCCTTGGGTCAGAAACCGAAAAAGGGATAGCAGGGCGAAGTATAGAATTCCATCCTCCTGCAGCAGCAATTTCCTCAGGAATAGGGCAAATCTCTCCTCGAGGAAAACTAAATACATGATATGTGTCATCCCAATAGGATATGCAAGCATCCAAGAAGTGACAGTCTACTTGCATCTGACGGATCACGAACAATTGGGTAACGCCATTCTGATTTAGGATAGCCTATCGGCATCCCTAAAATATTTGGACCACTCGTGCAACATTCCGACTAATCGATCGATTCCCATATTTGATTTGCTAAAAGAAAGGATAAATTTTTCAGGCCTTATTCTTTTCTTTAAGGAACTAAGGAATTGTGGAATTATGAAATTTATGGAGCAAGAAGGGGTATTTATAGCATGAAAATAAGTTCTCCTCCTCACCTTAGGATTCCCAATCCTAGAGCATTTAGCATACAAGCCATTGTCCTAAGACTTAGCTAAGTCATCCCGAGCATTCCTATTCCTTTTCAAAGTCAAAACAAAAATTCTCTAATTTTTCAAAGACTTTTTCAAACTCAAAAAAATTCAAACCTTTTCTCAAAATTTTTATTCCCCAGCACGAGTCATTTTTCCTACAAATGTTACATGCAAAATTTTGCAGCTTTGCATAAATATGTACAGGACGACTCAAGCAGGACCATGCAATTTGCATAACTCCCCAACGGCATTTAACAAGATGAGCCCACATACAGGCCCATTTTAAGTCTCATGCGACGAATTCCCCCACGGAGTTATCATCAATTCAGGTACATTTCTAGCCCATGGCCGGCGGGCCCTCCACGCAGGTCTAATGGACCTTAAACGACCCGACCGGAAGCTGCCAGGTTTTAATCCTTGGTTGACCTGGTAGCTACTCTGACTTTCGCCCTGTCCAAGCCTCAGTCAGAGTGGGGGCTCTGTAGACACCCACATTTTGACCGCCAGGTGTCTATAGTAGTTCCCAACAAACACCCGATGATGATCGGACGCTAACGTGCTCTAACGTACTCGGAAATGGGCTCGAAATGATGGACATTTGGCCTAGGCATTTTAAGGAGTACAAATCTCACAAAACCAACCTCAAATTCAGGCCCAGTGGGTCGTTTGAGTCAAATAACACTAATTTGGGTCGGATCCGTCACCAGGGGTAAAACCGTCTTTTAGCGACCGAGTCAAAACCCGGTCAAAGATATTTCCCGTAACCTCCGGACTGACCGTGACACCTCACGTGTCCAGTCCACACTCCAACTCCACAAAAATCAGCTTCACAAAATAATAAACAATTCCGTTTAAGGTAGAATTCGATCCCGAGTAGGAATCCTATCCGAGAACCGACTCAGACACTCAACCGAGTTGAAACACTCGGCCAAGTACCCAAACCAGCCGGTATTTCCTCTTTTCTTCCCTCACAAGAAAACGGAATTCTCGTTCTCCTCAGCTTCTTACTCAAGCGGTAATTCTAGCTCAAACAGGAGTCCTATTCAAAAACCGATTCGAGCATCCGACCGAGTGTAAAACACTCGGCCGAAACAGCCCAAAACAGTAGCAAAACACCCGGTTTCCCTTTCTTCCTCTACAAGAAAGCGGAATTCTTATTTCCCTCAAATTCTCTCGTTTCCTATCCTAAGCGGTAGTCAAACTCTCCCAAGCCAAGGTCGGGAATTTCCTATAAATAGCCCCTTGCATCTAACATCAAACAGACATCAGAGAAGACCGAAATTATACACACACACACACGATTTTTCAGCAATAATTATCTAGCATCCCGACACACATAATTCCTTAGCATCGTTAGACCGATATTACGTCGCAAACCCGAAGGAAAACCGGTTCCCATACCCGAGCCTTCACCCGTCCGAACCTTCACCTTAGCCGAACCAAATCTCGACGCTCCCGTGCCTAGCCACATTCCGACGAGTCCCGATCCGAGTCGACAAGAGCATGTAGGTTGAGGGTGTACAAAACCCGATTTCTTCCTTTCTCTCTTTCTCCTTCCTTCGTCCGTTTTTATTATTACGGGTCTAGAGTCGTTTTTTCTAATATCGTTATTAACGAAAAACTATTTTCATAACGAATATTCTTAAACATGCGATATCGATTTTTCTATAATCGAATATCGCATCGAAAAGAATTATATTAAGATTTTCGACGATATCAGAAATCGTTACATCTTTTTTTGTCAAAATTCTTTTTCTTTTACTTTTCGTTCAAAATAACAATTTTCGAACAAAAATACAAAAACGGACAGACCCGCACGCGAGTCGCGCCATGCCCAGGCGACTCGCGCGCCGGCCTGGAACCCGAGTCCCTTTTTTCTGATTTTTCGTTCGTTTTATTATTTATTCTTCGAACGATTTCTAAAATTTACATCTTTTCCAAAACTATTCTAGGTATTCGATATTGATTTCGTAGTCAACTATCGAATATAAAGAATATCGAAAATATTAAGTCGAGTGTGAATCATGCAATATTCATATGCGATTTAATACGAACTTCGAGTTTTCGAAAACCGGACCCGAAACAGGCCACCACGCGACCCGCCGGCGTCCCGGGCGAGTCGCGCGGCTGGCTGTTTGCCGCGGCCCTTTTCCATATTTTTACTATTTTTCGAACTTCGTTTTTTATACAAAACAACGTTCTTTTCAAACAATTATTTTTCAGATTTCGATTAATTTATTTTCTCGATTTTACATATTTATTTTTTGCTATTATTATTCACAAATCGATACTAACTCGTTTGTTTGTTTTGTAGCAAATTCATTCTTTTTATTTCATTTGTTTTATTATACTAAAACGAATCTCACATGCTAAATACAACTTTGACGTTAATCAATTTTCATGCATTAAATTGACTTAGCAACCCATTCAATTCCTCACATGCTTAGAAAACAATGTTTGCATAATCATTCATCGTTCTACTAACGCGCGCATTAAAACATCATTCGATATCCTAGTAGAGGCCGCTAATGTGCGGGCGGGGTTGGGTGTTCTTAGTGAACTTCCCAACACGTACCCTCACCCCTTACTCAGAACCGTGGTTTCTGGATGTCCGAAACCATTGGCAACGAGAGTCATTCAATATACGATTAACCGCCCAGTCGGCATCTATATCGATATGCAAAAGGGACGAGCCCAATAAACTCTGACATCGGAAATGGGCCGTATTCTGTACACGGCCCACTACGACATAGAGTGGGCTCGAACGGTTTCGAATAACCATAAAATTCGGTGGCGACTCCGACTTCGATTTAAATTTCCATTTGACCATCTCATGGAGATTCATTCGCCTCCCCAAACCCGCGCGTGGCCGCGTCGGGGTGGACCTATGTCATGTCCACAAATCCAAAAGATGAAAATAATCTCAATGGTGCAAGACTAAATGCCGCTAGCTAGTCCACACAAACCCGAACATATAATACCTGCCATGTTATAAACATAACAGCCACAATTCAGTGGGGAGTAACGATGACGTTCTCCCAGCCATATTACATGATATTAAAGCGTAGTTACTATTATATCAAAATAGTAGAAAAATGGAAAACACTTAAAATGATACGGTAAAATAATTCGAAATGATTGTCAACCTGCAAATCAATGTCAATCAATAATAATAACGGCGTTATGGAAATCAATCAGTGTAACGGAATAAACTTTCACTAGGATCATACTAAACTAGGTTCGGAAATTTAGTCAAAACAAATTAGACTTCAGTCTCTAACTAGGCAACTCAAACTATTACAGGACTGCGTGCAGCGAGGTCTTGGCTTAAGTAATGCACACCCCTCCTCGACACCAACCGTAATCCAGTTCAACCCGACGACGACTTACACGATGCGATATCTAAGTTTAAGGTCAAAATATACACACTCCTGAACACAAACCATGCTCAGTTCAACGACCAATGCGTCTCACATAGACACACCAGCTTTATAGTTGATGGCAAAAACGTATACCCTAGACTGTATTACTCTACCCGTACACTTGTCCTTATTTCATAACTCCAAAACAAAGCCGTTGTCGTAATTTGATAGGATTATCAAAATGTTCTAAAAATGAAACTTTCTAATTCGGGAAACTTTCTATTTTGGGAAACTTTCTATTTTGGGAAACTTTTCTATTTTAGAATTTTTTTCCTCGGAATAACGTTACGATGAAATTAGCATTATATAAAAATATCGAGAATAGTAATTTACTCTAACTATAAAGTAAATATTATTAATTTTGCAAACTACTATTTTCGGCCTTAACAATTATTAAGTTCTAAATCGAGTATAAATTATCTATAAGAATTATCGAAATATTTCTCAAACATATTAATATTATGAATTAGGGTGTTTCGAAAATATATAAAACTAAAATTCCCTAATTATTATTAGTTTCAATGGAACGAGCATAAAACAATGTTTTACGAAAATTATATATTTATAAAAGTAATTTATTTAACATTCTTTATTTTATTAAACATTTAAATCATTTTCGAATAACATAAGAAGTGAATTAAGATGAAATGGTTAAATTTTCAGAAGGTTCAAAGTTGCTGGAAAATTAAATAAGTTGCTGCAAAATCGTATTTTAATGATAATTCACGATTTCGCTTAAAAATTGATTCTACCATTTAAAGCTTCGAAAAATAGTGTAAAAATTACGATAAATAATTAAAACTAATATTGAGACAATCTGCCCAGAAAATAATTTTTTTTCAAAATCTGGAAACTCGGGTTTAAAGGTTTTTACGGAAAACGCGCTAATTTAACGTTAACGATTAAAAATAAAAGCTAAATACAAAACGATTTATGCGCGGGTGTCTAAAATTCATAACTTATCAAGGAAATCAAAATTTTCCATAAATTTTTTTTTTAAAAAAATGAAAAATTAAAAATTTAAAAAAATAGGAAAAACTGTATTTAAATCATCGGTTTCGTTTTAAAAGGTTAAATAACGATTTATCGCTCTTTTTATTTTATTAAATTTTGAATGTCACGAAAATACGGATTTTGTTAGAAAATATACAAAAACTTTATTTCAAATCCAGAATTAAAAATAAAAATCAGAAATTAAAAGGGATATTCGGTTTTAACGATAAACGGTGTTTTAGGACTATTAATTTTTTTACCCAATTATAAAATTCGAAAAATTACGAAAAATTCCAGAAAATTAAATTTTGTCACAATGTACTTACACAAAAACATTTCAGATTTAAATACGTAATTTAGGCATTTGAACATTAAATCGGTTTTAAATCGATTTTGTACGAAATCTGTTAAAAATCCATCACACGACTCTAAAAATTCGAAATCGGTAAAATTTATTTTCTTACAGGAACTTTATAATTATATTAGTGTATCGGCAAAATATTATGATTTAATAACTAATATAACGATTTATTCAATAATCTCGTAAAACCGAAGGCAACAACAAAATAATTGAAAATTAACGATTATAAAACGTTTATAAGAAAAATTGACATACTATGATAGCCAAACAACAATTTAAATTCTAAACATGTAACTACGACAAAAATATCAGCAATACCGAGATCGTCGTGTTACCTTAATCGAGATTTGAGTCAATAATGTACTCGTCCTCCTCGCGGTTGTCTCGAAAGCCTATGAAATAATTTATAAACAAGGTACAAGACCCTTATTAGTATCATAAATCGAGAACTAGGAAGGAGGAATAGGGGTTTCGATGATTACCCTTGAATTAAGAAGAACACGGGATGAAGAGAATGATCGAAAACGGAAAAAAATTTGAAGAACAGTGTACTGACTGTTGTTGTTATTGTTACGTTCTTTTTTTTGGAGAGAAGAGAAGATTAGGGAGAGTACGTACAATATTATTGAGGTTTTTGAGAAGTTGAGGGAGTATAAACTGATAAAGAGAACGTGCAGTAGGAATAGGAGAGAGTAGAGGAGTCAGTTTGACTTTCTAAACCAAACTACAAAAATATCTCAGTCCGAAGAGGGAAACGGTTGGGTCTGCTGCAATCTGAGCCCGATTCGCGCTTAAAATCGTAGATGGATCACTTTAAAAAAAGATAAGAAGACGGAAATTGTATAAGACTGTGTTTGTGAGAAAGAAGTATTAAAATCACGTTTCAAAAATAATTATATACAAAATCGCGTAGAAAAAATCTTAAATAGCAGTTTCTCGAGATTGATTAAAAATTTGCGAACGAGGTAATTTAAAATGGGTTTTTGAACGAAAATAAATTTATCAAAACCTTTTTACGAAGGTCGGATCCAAGCTAGATAAAATAACGTGACTCGAATAGAGTCGTTTAAATAGCAACGGGACGGATAACAGAATTATAATTCTACGGGTGTTACAGTCATTCCAAAAATCAATAGGTTCCTATGTCCAATAATTATAGGTTGACTAAAAGGGTAAAGATTGTGTGATCCTAGTGTGGTTGGTTAGGAATGATATCGGATACTTCAAGTACATTATACTGGTGAGAATCCTTAGTATAATTGTGTCCATTCTGAGTGGTTTCTGGGTTCATCGTGCTTTCACTGCAGTCTAATAAGTTGTAACCATGGTTCATTCAAGAATTAGAAATATACTTAGAAAATGGGTTGAAAGAATAAATATTTAAGAATTTTGAATTGGGTTGATGAGAATAATAACTGAGAGTATTGAAGTTCATCTCCACGGTTATGACAAACATGGAAATAGGAAATGGTAACAAGGTAGGGATAAAAGACGATGAATATGTATGATGTCAGCATACATGCAGTTTGATAGCAATCTAAAAGAATAGGAAGCAAGCTGAAGAAATGAGAAGGAAATAAGATAGAACGGTAAATATGAAAGGTTCCATCGGATAGGAATATTTTAGACTAAGTTTAGCTGAGCAATAATATACGTAGGTGAAATAAGCGAAAAACTTCTTGTCTGACTCAGGATGAGTAGTCAGACATAAGAACTAGTTCACGAAAGGATTAAACTGAGTTTAAAAACAAAAGAGAAGGAATCAGTTGAGGTTAAAACTTCTTTAGAAAAGATTAGAAGTTTGCTCATGGATGGTTCAAGGGTTAGGCTTTAAATGACTTTTGTTTATGCATCCTGATATAGGTTCAAATGTAGGATCTGATTGGTGAACAATTTAACCAAAATAATAATAATAATAATAATAATAATAATAATAATAATGATAATAATAATAATAATAATAATAATAATTGGAACGTTATGTTTAGAGAGCGAGAGGATGAGGGGGTTGCGATCAGGGGTTTCTTGCTAGGGTTCTGCCGCCTGCTTGCCACTGGCCACGGCGGCCCTCCTGCTCGCCGACAACCGCCGTCAACCCTCCTCTACCGCCTGGACCATCGTTCTTTTCTCCCTCCTCGGCCGCTTTTTCGCTTGATTTGGTCTGGGTTTTTTGTTGCTGCTCTGCTGCCGTCGCCTGGTTCTACCTGCGACCCTCTGCCGCCTCCTCCTACCGGAGATTCGCCGGCGCCTCGCCGAAATTTCGTTCGTCTCTTTTGTCGGTTCTTTTGTGGCCTGTTTCCTGAGGCATGGGTTTGCCTCTGCTGCTGCTCCTGCCGGAATTCGGTCGTTGTGGCTGTCCTTGCCGTTACTTCCTTGCTTTTTCTTGCTGCCGGCCATACCCCGCCTAAGGGCTCCGTCTTCTCCGGCAACCTGGTACCAGACTGTCGTTTCTCTTCTCTTTTGTGGGTCTTCCCTGTTTCTTTTTGTTTGCTGCTCTTTTTGGGGTTGTTTTGGCCTCGGTTTTTCCGTATCTCCGCTGCTTTGGGTTGGGTTGTTGTCAGGTGTTGGTGGCTGCTGCTGTTTTGCTCCTTTGATTGGGTTTTAGTTTTTGGTTTGCTGCTGTTTGCTTGTTGACTGCTGTTTACTTCTTTTTGGTGGTTTCGGGATTCGGTTTTCGGTCTTTTTGGTTGCTTTGCTGCTTGTTTGCTGCTTTCTCCTTCTCTTGTGGTTTTGGGTTTCTTTCTCCCTCGCCCTCTGCTTTGCTCGTGTGGTTTGACTCCTGTGTTTTGCTTTTCCCTTTTGCCTTCCTCTGCCATGCCTCCTTCAGTTCGCTTCCATTGTCCCTTCGTGGGTCTTTCTGACTGTCAAGATGGTTGCGGAAAAGGTCTAACCGAACAATCCCTGCTCGTTCACTACTTGCGCAACCGCCATTTCTGTGCCGGGGCTCAGGTTTTAATGCGACAAATCCTCTCCAGTAGTTTCTCCGTCTACTCTTCGGCTGAGGTCACCTTTAAGCGTATGAGTATTTGGTTGTGTGGTGTTTGCCTTTCAACTCATTCGCTCACTTCTAAATGTCGGCATGGGACGGGGGATTATGTGGAGGCGCCTGATTGTGGGGATGGGTTCGTTCGATTTATTCTGTATGACCTCCCTCGCCCCGTTCCGTCCCCTAGGCCGTCTGTGGGAGATATTGACCAGGACTTGCTCTCTGGCCTTTCTTTGACTTCTCTTGATCGTTTGCTCTCTAAGGGGTTGCGCACGGTTAAGTCTATCCCCCCTAGGTGTTGACTTGGATTCGCGCGGGTTATGAAGGATGCCTTGGATGATGTTGTTGCCTCCCCTTTTGATATTTCTCGTTGGGTTTCCTTGCTTGTCTTACATCTTCGTGTCTTGAAGATCTTTGCCCCGAGGAGTAGTATGGAGTGTAGAACTACTATTAGACGTCAACGCCAGGAAGAGGCTATTGCCGGAGCTATTCGTAGTTGCGGAGTGCCGGGGGGGAAGTTGTTGCTCTTGTGCGAAGCCCTAGCGGAGGTCTCCCCTTCTTTTGGGGCAGAAGAAGAGGTTGACTTAGGTGAGCTCAACGTCTGTCAGTGTCGTAAGAAGATTTATGATGGTCATTACACAGCTGCTGTTCGTGTTCTTTCTTCGTTCGGGGTATCTCCGTACACTGATGCCACCTTTCGAGCCCTCCAGGATAAGCACCCAGCTGCTCTTCCTCCTGCCCTCCCGGCAGAGCCATTTGGCCGCAGCCTTGAGGCGTCGGTGTCTATTGTTTTGGACATGATTCAGTGTTTCCCCCGGAGCACGTCTTGTGGGAGGGATGGGTTTCGGGCCCAACATCTGCTGGACTGTTTGAGTGGTGCTGCTATTGCCATTTCTGATGAGTTGATTGCCTCTATCGCTCGGGTGGTCAACCTTTTTCTCGATGGGAAGTGTCCACAGGTGTTAGGTGAGTACATTGCCAGTGCTCCGCTCACCCCACTTGTTAAGCCAGGGGGAGGGGTTCGTCCTATTGTTGTGGGCACCATTTGGAGGCACCTTGTTTCCAAGGTTGGAGCTTGCTTGGTTGGCCCATCTTTAGGGGGCTATTTTGAGGGCCTTCAATTTGGGGTAGGTGTTTCTAGCGGGGGTGAGGCTATTCTGCATTCCTTGAACCGCCTTGTTGAGGATCGTGGTGCTGATGTGGGTCTCTCCATGTTACTTGTCGATTTCAAGAATGCCTTTAACTTGGTTGACAGGGAGACTATGCTGGGGGAGGTTCGCCGTCAGTGCCCTGCCCTCTCCCATTGGGTTGAGTTTTGCTACTCCAGTCCTGCTATCCAGCAGGGTGACCTCTTAGGCCCCCTCCTTTTCTCCTTGGTTCTGCATCCCCTAGTTTGTAGGATAAGGGACTCCTTTGATCTTTGCTTCCAGGCTTGGTATCTCGATGATGGTACCATCGTTGGGGATACTCTTGTTGTGGGGAAGGTCCTCCAGATGATTATGGATGAGGGTCCTCGTTCTGGCCTCCATCTCAACGTTACTAAAACGGTGGTTTTCTGGCCTACCGAAGGCCCGAGGAGTAGGGATGCTGGTGTTTTCCCCATCGCTATTGCCAGACCCTTGGATGGTGTTATGGTCCTGGGGAGGGGGCCGGTCAGCATGTGTCCTGCTTTCAACGGTGCTCTTGTCTCGAAGAGGGTTGCTCGTACTATAGAGCTTATGGACTTGGTTGCAACGATTGAGGACCCCCAGTGTGAGTTACTTCTTCTCCGGGCGTGCACATGTATTTCTAAGTTATACTTTGCTTTGCGCACTTGCTCTCCCTGTGCTTTTGAGTCGGCCCACCTTTCTTTCGATATTGCGCTCCGATCTAGTCTTGAACGTATTGTCACTGCGTCTGGACCCGGTTTCGGGGAGTGGCAGTGGCGGCTGGCCACCCTCCCCTTTTCCCTAGAGGGGCTCAGTGTCTTTGCCGCCGCGGATGCTCTGCACTTTGCCTTCCTTGCTTCTCGCCTCCAGTCTGCCGATTTACAAGCTAAGTTGATTCGTCCCTCCGAGATCGCCTCTCTTGGATTTGCCTTTGAGTCTGCCTTGAGTGGGTTTGTTGAGGCTACCGGTTCTGACTTCTTGGGTAACCACTCTGAGATTGCTGCCCCAAAACTTATGAAGAAATTGGCAGATATATATTTCACGAGGGTTACTTCAGCGGCGGAATCTGTTTTCTCCTTGACTCCTCGACAGGTTGCCTTGTGGAAATCTCAGCAGGAGGACCATTCTTCTGACTGGTTGAGGGCTGTCCCTATTACTGGGCTTGGGCAAACCATGAATGGTCGGACATATCGCAGTGTGCTTAGTTACCGCCTGGGAGTCCCTTTGTTTCCGTTTTCCGGGACTTGCTCTTCCTGCTTCAGGTCCCTCAGAGAGGATATTTTTGGGGATCATGCGGTTTCCTGTGCTGGTACTGTGGGGATTAAACATCGCCATAACCTTGTCCGCGACACACTATTGGATATTTGCTTCCGGACGGGGATCTCTGCAGGCAAGGAGGTGGACATTGGCTTTTGCGACGATAACGACAAGCCCTTGCGACCTGCTCACCTTCTGCTCTACTCGTGGGACAGGGGGCGTGATGTTTGTGTTGATCTGACCGGATCCTCTCCTTTGACCCAGTCCGGTTTGACTTCTTTTGAGCCCGGACGGGTCATTGCTGATGCTGCTAGTCGTAAGTGTGCCATGTATCAGGCAAGCTGCGCTGCCATTGGGTATGGTTTCCTTCCTTTCTCCTTCTCCTCTCTCGGTGAGCTCAACACGGAGGCTGTCTCTCTGCTCCAGCAGATTCGTAAATTCGCTATGTCACAGGATGCTAGAGCGCGTGCCACAGTTCATATTTTCACCAGAATTAGTTTTGCTATTGCTAAGGGAGTGGGGGCCCAGATAGTTTCTCGGCTCCCCTCAGACTTCTTGTAATTTGTTCTGGTGTTAATGCAAGTTCCGTTTAAAAAAAAATAAAAAAATAATAATAATAATGATGAAAGATTAAAAGGTGTTCATTGATTTATAAAGGTATGGATGTTAGACATGAAGGAAAGCTTTGTATGTGATGTTTAAGAATTTTGATGGATGATTGAAAATAATTCGGAATTGAACTCAAATCGTTGCTTGGTTAGACGAATAAAGTGGGGCAAAGGTAGAAAATAAGGATAAGCTAGAAAAATGAATTAAATGTGGTGTAAGGTGTTAATGTGAAATGAATATGGGCAAGAAGGGTTCATTTACATGACTACAATTTAGAAATGATCTTCGATGTACGAGTTATATAGGTAAGTAGAGTCTCGGTCAAGTCTAAGTCGACACCTAAATAGTACTCGAGGACTACTATCTTACGTCTGCACTTGATCTTCTCGTATGTTACATCTCGTCTGCATAGCATCACTCGATTCTTCAACATGATCCAAATTGATTTTGCAACTATAGTTGAGTTGGAAGATGCGTCTATTTGTGCTTACAATGGTGTTCTACCAGTCTTGAGCTCTTAATGGTTGCAAGTGCTTTATCTTGGTCATCACGTTGATCACAAGTAAATTAAAACTAGCCAATTGGCCAAGGTTAGATAATCACTGTACATACAACTATTCAGATAGCATATGAAAACAAGCGAGGGGCCAAAATCTAAATTGGACGGTACGGGCAATCCTTAATAGTTCTACGCATTTATCTATTCTACCCAAGTATATTATTTGATCCTAGGGTTATGCTAGTGAATCTCTCATTTAGTGATCTTAAATGTTCTACAACTTTTATACACATCAGACACTCTAGACACGTGTCATGAGCTCCAGGCGCGTTCCCTCGATAGGTGATGTAAATATGCATCGCACATAGTTAAACACGGTCTCAAGGTCGCTCTGATACCAACTGTAACAACCCGGTTCTTCCAATGACATTAATTAATAAGGCGGAAAAATAATTAAGTTGTAAAAATTAAAAATCGTCGACTTCAGTGAGTCTTTTACCAATAAATGAACCATTTGTTAAAATACAACAACTGAAAACCGAATTACAAATTTCTAAATACAATAGTCTGATAAAATTTGTGTTACAAGATTTATAGTTTCACACTCTCATCTGCTACACTGTATCTCTTGCACTCATGCATGCCCCCATGTCCAATCTTGAGGTTCGTCAACCTGAATGCATATTTAAATATACATGTCCCACTTAGTGGGAGTAACCTAACCATTCTTCAAACACGGTCCAGAATAATCAATGCAGTATAACGTTTAGGTTATCTAAGTAACGGATAAGCAGGCATGTCACATTACAAATCGACATGTATACAATGTGAGATACACATGAAGTGATTTCAATTAACATGCGAATCAATTTAAATATATAAGACATGTAGGTTATATAGAATAAAGTAATACATACATCATATGAGTATCATGTGGATAGAATACAGTAAAACATGGATCATGGATTCATAGAAGTGTCATGTGAAAATAGAGTAAGACATACATAATACAAATCATATGAAACATAATATCAATCATAATCTATATTCAGGCAAGACATATAACAAAACATCACTTCCCATTATCAACCATTTTAATCACGTCATTAGCCATAAGAGTATAGAACAGTAACGAAGCATACTAACACATGTGATTTAAAAAACTGTAGTCATTTACTTTTAAAAACAATGGTTTTCTTTCACATAATGCACGAGACGTGACTAATAATGTCTCATGCACACTTAAGGCTTGCATCTCACCATAAGTGCGGATGGGAACATCAATCCCGCCAATCATATCGATACTAGGAGGTTTACATCTCACCCCTAGTGCTCAATAGGATCGAACAACAGCTATGATTTGATTTAAAACTCTAATCGCGGGGGAGAACAAATTGCTGATAATGTAGACGACAACTCGCAGAAGCCTACCCACACCACCGCGAGGCCCACTGACAACACGCAGAAGTTAGGGAAAAGAATCACGTACACAACTGTGAATAAAAGTGGCAAGATATTAGAAAGAGAGTAGAGCTGATCAGACTCTTGTCAAATACATGCGTACGTACCCCCTAACACCACTCTCGGACTCCCGCAGGTCCTCAGTGATAGCCGGTGACTACTACTCCAACGACAATCCATCCACACGCAGCTTCAGGATGTGTTGTCCGTACTCTCATAGTAAAAGCTCTCTGAGCAATCTTCCATCACGTCGATTTCTAAACCTCAGCATAATATTGCCCAACACGTAATGATACTACGATATAGATTGGTTATATGAGACATATAAGGATACTGGACACTTTGACTCCCGTAGGATCATTGGTTCAGACAACTAGAATGATCGCATACCGTACCTAAGGTACAGTTGCTACATATGGCTCACTTGGTATCGAACGGTCAGACTCCTGTAGGAACTTAGTTCAGATAACCGGAAGGATGCATAGTGTCCCATAGGTACAGAAGCTCCAAGAAATGGAACACTGGGAAGGTCCACTGATTCATATAGGACACTGACTGATCCAAAGGTACAACAGTTCCTTAAAGCTAATTTAGAAACAATTTACTAAACGATCATAAGAATTATATTATGTATATTTTACTTTACCGAATATCTTAAGTATATTTGATGTTAGAGATTTGGAACGTTTTATTTGATGTATATTATTTGAAGCGTTCATTAGTTGAGATTTTATTAAAGATTCAATTATTTCTAAGTATATTATTTAAGATGGGTTTCTTTATCTTGAGTTGGTCTATGTTGACATAAAAAGTCAAAGTTTGACGAAGATGGAATAGTCAACTCTTAGTTTGAACTTAGTCACTAATTAGTCCTTATGTGGTTATTAATAAGTTTAAGGGTTGTTTAGCACATTTAAGCATGTTTTAACTAAGTACTTTTGGGTTATTCGTCTTTTATTACTCTATACTTTTTGGGCATAACTATTTAGTACATTTATATTTCAAGTGTACATATTTAGTATTTTTATACGGTTTCGTATTTATACTTATCTTTTAAAACCTATTTATACTTAGTAATATATTTCTAAAATCAAATAAATTTATAATAATTATAAACATTATTTTTAACCTTATCAAGTATTATATTTCTCTAAACTTAGAGTTTTACAAAAATAAATTTAAGTAATAATGAAATCGGTAACATTATTAAGGATACAAAGTAAGTCATTTTTCAAATGTCATTTTTGAATCACGATTTTCACACTAAATATAGTTTTATGAGTTAGAATTCCATATATAAACTCATTTTTCAGAAATAAGAACATTTATTATTTTTAAGAAATTAAAAACGAAAATGATACGATTTTCAATACTCTCTTTTAAATCTTTTAAAATACTTAAAAATCATGAAATTAACCAAATATTTATTTTTGATATCTATATTTGTACATAAATTAACCCCATAAATTTTGATTAAAATACTTTATAAATGTTCTTAAATAAAATCATCTTTCCAGATCTGACCTATTTTAGTACAAATTTTATAAATGAAAATATATATGATGGATTTATATGAAATTTGACGTACACATAATAGACATCATTAGGAATATAATATATTGTTTTCAAGTCTAAAAGAAACATTTAACATTAGGATACATATCATTTGCCCAGACAGTACATAAAAGCATACAATACTAATTTATAAATAATTATTTGATATAATTATATTGTATACGTATGGAATAAGAATACAAGAGAAACCGTTTATTGTATGCAAAGAGATTGTATATTCGTTATCTTGTAATACATGGCTCGATACATATATATAGATATCGATACAAAGGGATATGTTGCTTGGTGAAGGGTTGTATTGTTTGGGATGATAACATCCATATCATAACACTCCCCCTTGGATGTTAATCATCCAAAAATATAACATCTTCTATGTTGTCTCATTAAAACCTTACCAGGAAAACCCAGTGGGAAAAAAACCATGGTGAAGGAAAAAGAGTACAACTTGCATTACTCCCCCTCATCATTACATAACTTAATCTTCGGATAACTCTTGATCTTCGATGTAGATTCCATTGTAGCTAATAAACTTGATATCTTCGATTAATAAAACTCTGTGATACTTGTAAGCTTCATGTTCTTCAGAACTCATCATATATGGATAATTCACTAACGATATGATCCATTTCATTTGCTTAAAACCATTTCAATCATTCGCAATATGAACAACATGAGCACAACTACCTCGTTAAAAACCTTGCTAGGTAAAACCCAGTGGGACAAAAACCCTAGACGAAGGAAAAAAGAGTGTAGCAATAATTATTCATTCATTTGATCTCTTCTGGAGAATCAATTTGATTAACAACTAAGTCATTTCACTCACACTTCCTTAGGATATTACCTAGAAATCATAGTGTCGAAATGATACATAATCTTAGGATCTTTATATTATCAATCCATTTATGAATCTCAATTTCATGATCTTTTAAAACAAGCTCCTTCAAGGAGTCATAGATCATGACAATGTTTATAATTCTATATATTTATCCTGCAATAAACCATTTGATAACAATAATAGTGTGCATGCATGTAATATAATATAAACAATGTTTTATGATAAATGTCTTAAGCTAATGATGATAATGTATGAAACAAAAATGAAATTCTATTTACATGCACATGAAGACCAAATGAAAATTACACGGGATTTTTAACCAATATTCATAATTTGATTGACTTCGGGTCAATAGGTGGACTTCATGTCCATAGCTCATTTTAACCATAAATTATATGTCGACTTTCTAGATGGACTTTTTTATAAGATCCCCACTAGTGTCCATTTTATATCGCGCGCAAATTGTATTCGGTTCCAAAACGTAAATATATCGATATAATTTCTTATATTATCAGTACTGCTTGATATCTGAATTCACATATTTCGTAAAGGCCATCTATTTTCTTTCAGATATCTACGTCACATCTGGATATTTATTTTCTTCCAAACTTTAGTACCAACTGCACATGCTTGCCATTTTCTTACTTATGATATATGAACCGAATATTATTTTCATGCTGCACATCAAATGTGATTAATTTATGATTTTGGCAAGTTTCGCAATTTATATCTTTGTATGATAAGGTGCTGATATATCATCGTCATCATATCCAAGTGATGTAAATCATAATTCATACGGAGTTTTCTTGACTCTCGTATTTTAACAAGTCACTGAACTTCAAGTTCAGTTGGGGACCAATTATTACTTGTTTGTTCTTTTTACCAGCTTATCCTTATCAATCTCCCCCTAAGGTGGTAAAAACTATCATTACCTGATATATTTTAAGGGCAATAATATCCACCTTAGCTAGAAATTATTTCATATTTCATAAACTTTAATCAATTGTTTCTTTTCAATCGAATAATATATTGAGGAGCTAGATATAAGGCAGTTGGTTTTCCACGTGCTGACTTAAAATTGCCCATTCAGGAGATTATATTGTTCATATGATACTCAAATTGTGAACTTTAATTACCCAAACTACTCGTAAAATTCTTTATGACTACAGGTCACATAATTAAGCCATACATAAACATATTCATTTCTATCATCCAACTACGAGTAGTATTCGAATCTCCAACATAATTTTCATCTCAGTGTATTGTCTTGCCTAAAATATTATTTCATTGATACACGAGAGAAGTTAAGCACTTTTCCATTTCTTTCAAGATAAACTACGGGTTTATAAAAAACGGGTGTAATAATAATAACCCGGATGGCCTTTATTGTCACATCTTTAACATTTTCTTGTCGACTTTGGCTTCATTTCATTGCAATTTTCTTATGCATTTGGCTATATCTCGATAAATCCACTTCTTGTATGCCGTATTTTCAGTTAACTGAAACTCATCATGCTAAACTTCCGGTTAGCTATATATATTGTATGTGCACAATACTTGTATTTTATCATATGGCCAAAACAAAAATGATAGATGTGACATGACACAATTGGTGTCTTATATAATTAAATAGATAGGCAAGACACGTCCATATACCTTCCGGGAATATGACTATATTACTCTTGCTTTGAGTATTTTAAACAGCGTAATTTATCCATTTTACGCGTATATTGAGTATGCTATGTCATACTTATCGATTGTTTAATATAATATTTTCGCGAACTTCAGGTTACAAAATGAATTAGTAAAATTGCCAAAAGATTAATACTCCGTATATAATACTTCATAACGATGAACTATACATAATATAACTAGTAAATTAAAACAATAATAAAATCCAATTAAGATACATATATATCATGTTCATAAAATACTTAAACACCATAAAAAACATATACAAAGTATAATAATAAAATCCAAGCTTTCACAAAGTGAAAAAATAAAATAAATACAAATATGGTACTAATAAGTTTGACATGTCATAAAATCATAGTAATACTTTCATAATTTAATTATTCCCTTCATTGATCGGAAAGAAATCGGCCGCATCTAAGTGGGTTGTATCATTACAATCAAACTCCTCTTCACCATCGTTGGTATCATCATAATCAAAGTCACCTTCACCATTGTCTATCACCATGTTTGTCTCAACATTCTTTCTCTTTTGCTTTATTGATTGTTGATAGAGATCTACTAGGTGCTTTGGTGTACGACAAACGCGAGACCAGTGACCTTTCCCACCACATCGAAAACATGTATTGGTCACATCCTCACTTTTATCGTCCACATTTTGTTCTTCATTCTGGTTCCACTGTGGGTGGTATTGTGTCCTTTTGAAATAACCTCCACGACCTCTAAGATATCCACCGTAACCACGTCCACGACCTCGCCATGGTCCACGACCACGACCACGACCACGGCCTCTCCCGCGACCACTACTACTAGCATCATCTCTATTATAATGTGTCGCATTCGCTTCAGGAAATGGAGTAGAGCCAGTAGGACGTCATTCATGATTTTTCATCAACAACTCGTTATTTTGTTCAGCCACCAATAAACAAGATATTAGTTCAGAATATTTTTTAAATCCCTTTTCACGATATTGTGTCTGCAGGACGATATTATTAGCATGAAAAGTAGAGTATGTTTTTTCTAGCATATCTCCATCAGTAATTTTCTCACCACATAATTTTAACTGAGAAGTAATTCTGAACATGGCGGAGTTATACTCGCTTACAGATTTAAAATCTTGCAAACGCAAATGCAACCAATCATAACGAGCCTTTGGTAATATAACGGTTTTTTGGTGGTCATATCTTTCCTTCAGATCACTCCAAAGGATTTGTGGGTCTTTAACCGTCAAATACTCATTTTTAAGACCGTCATGGAGGTGATGGCGGAGAAATATCATGCCTTTGGCCTTTTCTTGGCATGTTGTCTTATTTCCTTCCTTTATCGTTTCACCTAATGCTTCGGCATTTAAGTGCATTTCGGCATCTAATATCCATGACAAATAATTCTTTCCGGAAATATCAAGGGCTTCAAACTCGAGTTTAGTAAGATTCGACATGGTTCACTATATAAACTAAATTAATAAATAATCAGTAAACAAGTAAATTTGTACAAAGAAAATATATGAAAAAATAAATAAATCAATTTAAGAAATCAATTTAAAAAATAGAACAAAACAAAACCTTTATGAAATCCGTTACCACTAAGCATTCCAAAACAGAATAATAGTCAAAAATTTTATCTAATCATAACACCACGAATGTATAGAAGTAATCATGCCAATATCAGAACAAGCCGTATATGAAATATCATGCATTTGAAGTGTTCAACTTGTATAAGTTAAACACTTCAAATATACCGTAGTTGTTAGAATTTGGTGATGATGAATTTATTATTTATGTATGGCAATAGTAATATCAAAACATGACAAAATGCCAATATGCCTCTCCGACAACTTGACCTCAAAAGATAAAAACTTACCAATTTGACTTCGAACGATGATAATCAAATAAGAGAAAATAAGAATAAGTTCTTGGTTCTTTTCAATCAACTTCCGAAATTGATGATGAATATATTTCCGTAACAATTGTCGATTATAAATAATATAAAACAAATTTCTCTTAAGATACCTTTTTAATTATATATCAATTAGATAATCTCAATAAATTTCTAGATAATCTCAATTGTAACTGAAAAATAATAAATCTCTACTTGAGAAAATTAACGAAATAGGTTGATCATATTCTCAATAGTGATCAAAATATTAACGTATGATTCAAGATACTACTACTCCGTAACATACACTTCCGTATATATATTTAATCAAAGTATCATGGTGTGATAAAAAAAAATGCACTCAATTCTAACTATTATCAACAAATTTTCATACAATGGATGACATACACAGTACGTAACACAGATACTACTAATATACTTGTTAAATTTGATCATAAATTAATATTTATCGTGAAAAGATGTTACCTATGCTATTTGGGAGCAATATTTAGACAATTTCATGGTTTGATATATTTGCATACAATGTCATACAACGCAATCATAAATTGTACGAGTTATATAAATACGCCAATGTTAATGCATGCAATTATCCCGTAACTCCAGAAACAATCATGATATAATGAATTCTTTTTATCCCGTTACATGTGCAGTAATTAATTAGCAAAGTTCATGACACCAAAATTCCTATATAGTCAGAGTCTCCTCAACAATCATTAATATATTAATATATCACATTGTATTTATGAAAATAAACTAGCAAATCAAACCGTGATTGCAAACAAAGACATTGAAAGTGATCAACTCAATTTCACAAGTAATATGAGTGTACCTTGTATAATCATGATAGAACTTTATCAAAAAAAAAATACTAGATAAGAAACGTACTACTTAGGGATTCCTAGAATCTGAATCAGGGATGAGTGAATTCAAAGTATAATCTTGTTGTAATCGAACCCAAAAAGTCGATGCTATTCCCGTTAATCAATTGTTAATCTTAAAGACGATCGTGCTGATAACGTGATATAATTATATTGTATACGTATGGAATAAGAATACAAGAGAAACCGTTTATTGTATGCAAAGAGATTGTATATTCGTTATCTTGTATACATGGCTCGATACATATATATAGATATCGATAGAAAGGGATATGTTGCTTGGTGAAGGGTTGTATTGTTTAGGATGATACCATCCATATCATAACATTATTAAATATATATAATCATAAAAACTTACTTTTCATATTTTTCTTATATTCTAGACGTTCAGATCTACAACTTTCATGAAGGAACCTAAGGCTAATTCGAAACATATTTTACACAGAATAATCGTAAACACACATCATATATCACAGAATCCATTTTATAGCATGTATTGTTAAGTAATAATCAACAAATAGTTAACTTTAAACTTGGTGATCTAAAGATTAGTCCTAAGCATGATGTTATATGTTATTTAGAGTCTAAACACTATACTACGAGATTTGAGGGCGAAGAAAAGTTAGGTTACCTTGAGCATAAATAATTGATTCTACAACATAAAACAAAACAAAGATCGATGCTCCTTTTCTCTTGCTCCTCTTTATAAATTAGTTAGAATGACACAAAAAAAAATAATTTAGTAGTTATATTATTAAATAACTTTGAAAATAAGTAGTATAAGATAAGAGAAAAAGGGGATTAATGCTCTTCAAAATGGTGGTGTAAAGCCTTAAGAACTTAGTATTATTTTGATGGTTTTCCTTTGGGTTTTAGAAAGGATTTTAAGGAGGATGTTAGGTGGATGAATAAGTGATTTTAATGGGCATAAGAGGTTGTTTATATGAGGTCTTGGTCGTGCAAAAGATGGGGGAGCAAAGGGTGGACAAGAATTTGACATTTACTGAAAGTAGCTAATCATACTTTAAGAAGTACATTACTAGAAATGGTGTTTTAGATTAGTTAGGCATATTTTGAGGCTTGGAATTCAAAGTGACGGTATGGCATGCCTTAGGGTTATATTTTTTGAGTTTAGTTGGTCACACAATGGTTAGGAAAGAAGTACGGAAATCGAATGTCGAGAAACGATTCGTCGGGTGACAATTTTCGTAGTAAAGGAGCTGTCCAGTACAATATTTTTATGATGAACTTATAAATTGTAATTTTGAATTTCACCATTGTGTAGATATTGGAAAATTAATAAAGTTAGGCTTTTGAAATGCCTCAATCGGAGTCCGTATGAGAAAATAGGAACCATTTTACAAAATCCCGTACAACTGCAATAACGATAGAAATTTCAGTTTTGAAAACAATGAAGTGAAATTGAAAGGTTCCAAAGGCACAAGAATTGAATATTAATATATAAAATAGTTTGTCGAGACTCAATTTATTATTATTAATCGTTATTATAAATTACTAAAATGGTCAAAAACACGGGGTGTTACATTGTTTCTCCTAACTTTGTGGTTGAGTGGCTGGCTTTTAGGTCACATTTTCTTGGTGGTTTTGTTTGTTCTCTACCTCTATAATTAAGTGCACCCTTGAATTGTAGCCTTCAATCATTACAAACAGTAAGAACAAACACAATTTCTGCTCTCTTCTCCCCTTATTCTCTTCTTTCTCTCTTTCTCTTAAAGTTACTGATCTTTCCTTCGTGTAGTCTTTGTCAGTTCCATAACTCTCGTATTTGAGTGGTCGGGTCCAAGCGTTGTAGTGTTAACCTTGGGGAACTACCAAAAAGTAGACGATATTCACCGTGGTCGTGTGTAGACACCCACATTTTGACCGCCAGGTGTCTATAGTAGTTCCCGCCAAACACCCGATGATGATCGGACGCAAACATGCTTTGATGGACTCGGATATAGGCTCGAAATCATGGACATTTGGCTTGGGCTTATTACGAAGTACAAATCTTACAAAACCAACCTCAAATCCAGGCCCAGTGAGTTGTTTCGAGTCAAATGAGACTAATTTGGGTCGATTCCGACACCAGGGGTAAAACCGTCTTTTAGCGACCGAGTCAAAACCCGGTCAAAAATATTCTCGAGACACACGAGTCGGCCGTGACACCTCACATGGCTGATTCGGTCTCAAACACCACAAAAAATCAGCTTCAAAAAATATTAAACAAATCCGTTTAAGGATAGAATTCGATCTCAAGTAGGAATTCTATCCGAAAACCGAATCAATTACCGACCGAGCATCAAAATACTCGGCCAAGTCCCCCCAACGAGCCGAGATTCCTTGCTTCCTCCCCAAGCAATGGACTTCTCGTTCCTTTCGAACTCTCGCGTTTCCTATCCAAATCGGTATTTCTTGTTGTCTAAGCAAGATACCTCTCCTAAACCTCTTCGCCTATAAATAGGACCCTCTGTTCAACATAATTCATGCAGAAACTATCCATCAATAGGCGATCAATTATTCCCATACATGAAATATACATCTATCATTCCTACATCCTCGACATCTAGCAAAAAAAATAATCTCAACATACATCCAAAGAAGCACCGAAATACTGTCAAAATACCGACGAAACCCGACCCCACCATCCGGCCGAATCCGTCACCTCACACATAAAAAAATGCACCATCCTAAACTCATCCACATCATCTCGACGCTCCCGTGCCTAAGCCACCGTCCGACGAGCTCTATACCGAGAAAGCAAAGCATGTAGGTTGAGGGTGTAAATCAAACCCGACTCTTTCCCTTTTCTCTTCCTTCTCCACGTTTTTTCTTCTTTCTTTTCGTTGCGTCGTCGGTCATTTCGTATTTTTAATATGGGTCGTTCGTCACATATTTTTTATTATTTCTAATAATCGGTACTTCAAAAAACTATTTCTTTTTATATAACGTTCTTAAAATACGATATTGATTTTCTAATCAAATATCGTATCCAACAAGAACTAAATTAATTAAAACTCGTTGATGCAAAAAATCGTTACATCTTTTTTAAACCAAATTCGACGATTTTACGCGGAGAGAATTAACATCTTTTTTTCTCTTTTCGTTCAAATTTCTTTTTTTCTTCTTTTCGTTCAAAGCAAACTTTTGTTTTTTCAAAACCTTTTCTAAAAACCTTCCGACTATTTGATATCGATTTCATAATCGAATATCGAATACAACGAATATCGAAAACATAAATCGAGTATAAATTAATCCATATTTGTACGCAACTTATCAAAATTATCAATTTTCGAAAACCGAATCCGAGACAGTCATTCGCGCGAGTCGCGCCCCTCCCAGGCGAGTCGCGCGGACTGCTGTAAACCGCGGCCTGTTTTCTCGTCTTTTCCGATTTTTTCCAGCATCGTTTTCTAACATAAAACAGCGGTTTTTTCGGTATATTTTCAGATTTCGACAAGTATTTTTCGCGCGTCATAAAATCTTTTCCAAAATCATGCATATTATCGTATTTACATCTTTATTCGATTTATTCAACCGTTACTAACTCGTTTGCTCCTTGTTTGTAGCGATTTATTTTTATTGTTTGTTTTATTAGACTAAAACGAACTTCACATGCTAAAATAACTTTGACGTTATTAGTTTAATATCCATTAAACGACTTAGCAACCCATTTATTTTTCTCTCACATGTCTAGGGAAAATAATCTTTGCATATCATTCAACCGTCGAACTAACGCGTGTACACCAAAAACGAACGATATCTTAGTAAAGGCCGCTAAGTGTGGGCGGGGTTGGGTGTTCTTAGTGAACTTCCCAACACGTACCCTCACCCCTTACTCAGAACCATGGTTTCCGGATGTCCGAATCCATTGGCAACGAGAGTTATTCAATACACGGTATCCGATAATGTCGGTATCGGTATCGTAATGCAAAGGGACGAGCCCAATAAACTCTCACATCGGATATGGGCCGTATTTTGTATACGGCCCACTACGACATAGAGTGGGCTCGAATGGTTCCGAATAACCACAAAATTCGGTGGCGACTCCTACTTCGATTTAAATTTCAATTTGACCATCTCATATGGAGATTCATTCGCCTCCCAAAACCCACGCGTGGCCGCGTCAGGGTGGACCTATGTCATGTCCACATCGTGCCGATCTAGTTTTCAAGTCAGTGGCTCCTTTGCCACGACACTACTATTTCTATCCGCCTCGATAAGTTGTTTTGTCCCGTCATTTTTCTATCTTCGGCTATTCTACTTTCTCTTTCTTCTTCCATTTTTTTCTGCCGTTTTTCATTTGCCTTTCCATTTAGTGTTCTTTGTCTTTTTTTTTTGTCTTATTTGTTACTCCCTCCATCCATTTTATAACTTTCCACTTTTCATTTTTAGTTGTTCACCTTTAAACCTTACACGTGTAAATTTCTCTAACTTGACTCACATTTGTGATCATTATACTTTTGACCCCACATCTTTCCCCAACTTTCACTTTCCACCACATATTATCTCTCTCCTTAATTTTTATACTCCATGAAACATGAAGTTTAATTTTTGATAAAGGGAATATCATTTAATCATTTTCCAGCTCCTATCCTTCCTTATTTAGTCCGCCTTTCGTTTCGCTTTTGTTCATTTTCGTACAACAATTTGAAAACAAGATTTTTACTATCATAATAATGGCTGTATTTTTGAACAAAGCTATCCCGGATTTATCAAAACTTCAACCATTAGATGGTCAAAATTATCGGAGGTGGTCACAAAAATTACTTATGTATTTTGAGCAGTTAGAGAATGATTATGTACTATTTAGTGACCCTCCTAAACCTACTGTCACCAGTTCTGCGAAGACCACTCCTCCGACCACTGCCTCTACTAAGTCAAATGAGGAAAAAATTAAGAAACATGATAAGGATAATAAAAATGCTAGGTGTCATCTTCTTAAACGTATGACCAATACCCTCTTTGATTTATTTATGGTTCATAAATCGTCTAAGACTATTTGGGAGAACTTAGAGAAAAAATATGTGGTTGATGATGCGGCTAAAAAGAAATATGTTGTCAGGCAATGAAAAAGGTTTCAAATGGAAGATGTAATCCCCTAGAAAATCTAACGCGATACAGTGGCAGAAACACTGTCGAATCGGAATTAAAAACACACTGTAACTATGTCATAATAATATAAAAGGGTAAAGTCAAACAGTCGGCCATTAAATAAAAATGGCTAAATAAAAACAATTCATAAGAAAAGTTTAACAATCCATATTACAGAACTTATTAATCAACGAAACAGGATCCGTAACTACTCCCTAGCCCACCCGAAGGAAAACACGCATGTATACCTACCATGTTAAAAACATAACAGCCACAATCAGGGAGCAATGTGAACGTTCTCCTTGCCGTATAACAAGATTTTAAAAATGTAATTACTATTATAGAAAAATAGTAAAAACGGAAGACATTGAAACATCATAATAAAAATAAGCTTTCAGTGGAAAACTTCACATATCGAAACAATATAATAAAAATGAGTTTTCCGGAGAAAACATAAAACATTTGCCAACCTGCAAACCAAATTATATCGATAACAATAAAATATTCAAAATGGCGTTATGGATAGAATTAGTGTAGAATCTAGACTTTCACTAGAATAATACTAGAAACTAGCTTCGACAACTGCAACCTTAACTCATAACAGATTCCAGTCTCTAACTAGGCAACTCAATTATAACGGGACTGCGTGTAGTGAGGTCCTGGTTTAAGTAGTGCATACCCCTCCTAGACAACAATTATGCTAGTTCAGCTGACGGCGACTAACACGATGCGATATCTAGCTTAAGGTCAAAACATACACTCTCCTGGGCGAAACTACGCCCAGTTCAACAACCAAATGTGCCCCAAATAGACACACCGACTTTATAGCTGATGGCAAAAACGTACATCCGAGACTATAATACTCTAAACCCACAATTGTCCTTATTCCATAACTCCAAAACAAAGCCATTATTGATGTATATACAAAAGATATAATCATTGTAATAATAAGATAACGAAAGGGAAAAAGGATCACCCTCCATAAGAGGAAACTTTCTATTTTAGGAAACTTCTATATTTAGAAACTTAACAAAAATAGCATTATATCTAATTATTGAAAATATTAGTTCATACTATTAAAACATTTTAGTAAACGGCATAGATTTATAAAACTAATACTTTCGGCCTTAACGATATTAATTGTTAAAATGAAAACAATAGGGTTTATGTAATTATTGAAATATCATACAAGTGTTTATAAAATGATTAAAAAATGTCTTAAGTATTTTAATACTACTAATTAGGGTGTTTCCAAAATTTATAAAACTCAAATTCCCTAATTATTAATAGTTTCAACAATACGAACATAAATAGAATTTTACGGCAAATGTCAAAATAAATCTTTTAACGTCTTTTATTTAATTAAACAATTGAACACATTTAGAGTATGTTAAGGGGCGATTTAACTCTTAAAGTTTCAAATTTAAATATTTTCAAAATTGCTGGAAAAATTATTCATTTAGCTGAAACATATCATTTTAACGATAAATTGCAATTTTGTCCAAAAATCAATGCTATCAATTAAAGGCTTCGATAAATAGTACAAAATGTAATCCCCTACAAATTGTAACGCAATACAGTGGTGGAAACACTGTAGATTTGAGATTAAAACACACTGATGTTCTATATTTCACAAAAAGAACTGTCAGTCAATACAATTGTCACTTTTCACAAAAGGGCTAAAAATAAATATTCTCCAAATGGGTTTAACAATCCAAAAATTAATATAAATGAAGTAGAGTAGAATCCATGCTACTCGCTAGCTCACACCCAAACCCAATAGCAAATACCTGTCATGTTATAAACATAACCGCCACAATTCAGTGGGGAGTGACGACGACGTTCTTCCAGCCATATTACATGACATTAAAGCATAATTACTATTATATCAAAATAGTTCAAAATGGAAAACGTTTAAAACGATATAGTAAAATGATTCAAAACACTTGTCAACCTGCAAGTCAATATCAACTGATAATAATAACGGCGTTATGGATATGAGTTAGAGCAACAGAATAGACTTTCACTAGGAGAATACTAAAAACTAGCTTCGAGAACTTAGTTCAAACAAATCAAACCTCGATCTCTAACCAGACTACTCAACCATAATAGTACGGCGACTTATAATGCGAGGTCCTAGCTTAAGTAAATATGCACACCCCTCCTGGAACACCAAATGTGTCCAGTTCAACCCGACGGCGTCTTATATGCGAGGTACGAGCTTAAGGTCAAAATGAACATACACTCCTGGACAAAAACATGTCCAGTACAACAACCAATGCATCCCGCTCGGATACACTATCCTTATAGCTAATGGCAAAACTTATAGCTGATGGCAACAACCAAAATGTGTCCAGTTCAACCCAACGGCGTCATACATGCGAGGTACGAGCTTAAGGTCCTGGACAAAAACATGTCCAGTACAACAACCAATGCATCCCGCTCGGATACACTATCCTTATAGCTAATGGCAAAACTTATAGCTGATGGCAACAACCAAAATGTGTCCAGTTCAACCCGACGGCGTCTTACATGCAAGGTACGAGCTTAAGGTCAAAATGAACATACACTCTTGGACAAAAACATGCCCAGTACAACAACCAATGCATCCCGTTCAGATACACTATCCTTATAGCTGATGGCAAAACGTGTACTCTAGACTGTATTACTCTACCCATACACTTCTCTTATTCCATAACTCCAAAACAAAGCCATTATCGTAATTCAGTAGAAATATAGTTCATTTCTCAAAACAGGAAACTTTATAGATATAGAACTTTTCTTAAAATAATAACTTTCCAAAAGTAGGTACTATTATAAATAGAAATCGATTAAAATAGGAGTTATATAAAATAGTTAATATTAGGCCTCGAGATGTAAACATTATATTTATTATATAAAGTTATAATTCAAGATTAAAAGTCAACTAAAGTCAAAATCGTAATTATTTCTAAACAGATTGAAGTTTAAGAAATTAAAAGTATTTAAATAACAAATTGACATATTTTCCAGAATTGCACTGTCTTACTATAAAATTCGTACTTAAATAATTAAAAATCAAAATAATGTAAGACCAGTGGGGCTGAAAACTTTAGAAACTTAGTTACAACTTTTATTTCCGGATAAATTCCAAATAAAACATGGGTTTCTGTTCGTATGTTTACAAACTGTCAGAATTAGATACGCGATTGTATTTCTTTAATAAAACACGTTTAAAAATTGATTTTAAAGAAAATTTAATTGGAAACATTAAATAGACTATTCATAGTTTATGTACGTAAATTATGTAGATTAAATAAAAATTTTAACATACGTTTCAATTTAAATCTTATCACAACTGACATAATCGCGGATTAATTTGACACCTGTTCATAAACAATTTATTGTGACCAAAATACTTGGAATTATTTTACGAAATTAAACACACATAAATTAGACTTAAAATAAACAGTAGTTTATTTTTAAATTTTTCGGAAATAAAGTATTTAAATTATAATATTAATTCACACAAAAACACTAACAGATTCTGAAACATGTTGTAACTTTGTTAAAAATAAAACTTTCAGTTTGACAATTCATATCAAAAATCACGAAAATTGTTAAATAAATTATTAGTTTTATGTTTTACTCTCGGTCTTATAATACTTTTCAATAATCAAAAGAACGATTTATTCGCAAATCTTGTAAAAATGATTTCGAATAACAAAACATGTGAAAACATACGATTTTAAAGCCTTTGTTATTAAAAACGAAACATACATATATTGTTTAACAAAAATCTAATTTCTATACATGCAACTACAACAATAATATCACATAATACCGAGTAACGTGTCAATGTTACCTTAATCGAGATCCGAATCAATTAAATAATCATCTTCGTCGGATCTAGCATGATAGCCTACGAAATAATTAAACATATGATATTAAAACCGCATTATAAGTAAATAGAAAGGAGAAAACGAGATGAAGAACGAATAAGAGTAATTAAATTACCCCCGAGATCGGAAAGATTTAAAGACGAACTAGGATCGGATTGATGAACAAAAAGGAGGAAGTTTAACGTAAAACATAGAGGAGAAAAGAAGACTTGTGTGGTGAATAAAAATAGACTAGAATGAAAGAAAATATAAAGAAATTAGGAAACTAAAAGATAGGAATAATCGAGTCACAAGGACTCTTAACTCAGCTAGGAGACGAGATGGTTGAGATGGAAAGAACAAGCAACGAATCAATGTGATAAGTTTTTGATTAAAATAAATAGGGTAAAAATAATATGTAGTGTTAATAAAAGGTGTCCAAAAATATTTCTCAAGTTGATGAAAGAAGGTTCGTAAAATAATATAAGCGTTTACGAAGAAATCGGATTAAAACGTGTTAGAAAATAATTATTTATTAAATCGCATAGTAAAATAATTAAACAACCATTTTTTGAAAATAAAATATTTTTGAGCTAGAAACCATTATAAATATAATCGAGCATTTTTAGAAAAATAAATGGTTCAAACTCGATTTTAAAACTATTGTTCGTAGAAAATATGATTTCACAAAAATAATTAAACATTCGACGAAAAGAATTAAATGAGTTTTAGAATAAAAATAGAATAATTAAAATCCTTTTATGAAAATAAATAACTTTAGGCTCGATATTGAAAGAGACCTCGAAATTGGAAAAATGTAATTGACAAAATATTACAGATTGAGTTACGATATAATCGTAATGAAATAGATATCAGAGCTAAGAAATTTGCGGGTGTTACACAAAAATTATGTAAAATAGCTACATTTTTGGACATTCTGTTCAGAAAAATAAATTTTCCAGAATTTGTAAACTCGATTTTTAAAGGGTTTTCTCATTAATCGTCTAATCTCGACAACAATGATTAATAAAAATAGTAATTACAAAACGATTTAAGTATTAATATCCAAAAATTATTATTAAACCTAAAAATCATGATTTTCCATAAACTATCAATATTTTTGGATTTCCAAAATTCCATATTTCACAAATTCCGTTAAAACCGTCTTTTAAAGCCCATTTCCACAATTTGCGATTCTCTAAAAAAAACTTGTAGTTCCTAATATTTTAATAAAGCAATAAAAATAATAAAAATAAATTTTATCAAGAAACCATCAGTTTTTTTTCCTGATTTAAAACAAAAATCAGAAATCGGGAATTAAAATGACGAACACGGTTTTAATGATAAACGACGATTCAAAGTGATTAATTAATTCACGCACCTAACAATTCTGAAAAATTATGGGAAAATTGAGAAAATTGTTTTCCACCAGAAGTATTATCCATGCCAAATTTCAGATTAAAATAAAATATTTAAGTGTTAGAACAAAAAATCAGCTTTTAATCATTTTTGTCCAAAAACGGTAACAATTCTATAATCGATGCGTAAAATATCAGAAAAATAAAAAAATTATCAAAAATGATAAAAAGAAATACTAAATGAAATGTAAAAAGAAAAATGTAGTAAGGTTGTGACAAGGGGGTGTCGGTCCAACATATGGGAAAAAGGTCCCAATTAATTTATAATTTGATAAAAAGAAGGATCGTAAAATCGTTAAAGGTATTTCAAAACAATTCAAGTATATCTCGCGTTGGAAAACAATTATTTACGAAACTTCGTAGTAAAATCATTAAATGATAAATTTTCATAAATAAAAATACGTTCTTAGTTAGAAATATTATATAAACGTGGTTGGACGTTTTTAAGAAAAGAAATAACTTAAATCTGAGCTTAAAACGTTAATTCGTAGAGAAGTAGAATTTCTCGCGGGAAAATGAACAGTTTACGATGAAAATAAAATAAATAGGTTTTAAAGAATAAAAATCTTTTAAAATAAAAATAAATATTATTTGACTCGAAAATAAAAATAAAGCTTGGAAAAATGATGAAACAGAAGGCTGAAATGTGATAGAGTTATGACGAAGTCATAACGGGAGATATAAAAGCATTAGGAAAATAGCGGGTGTTACAGAATATGGTAAACCTGTGTGAGAATTTGTGTGCTGATGTCTCTAATGAGGGTATGAAACTAGATGACGTCTTCCTAGCTAATGTCTGTCTTGAAAGTTTTCCTCCTCCTGGAATGAATATAGGAGCCAAGTGAAACATAAAAAGAAGGATTTGCCGCTTCAAGAGCTTATAAGTCACATGAGAACCGAGAAGCTAATTGTCTTAAGGATAGGTCCTTTGTTATGTCATCTGTTACCACTAAAGCTAACATGGTCGAACCATGTGGTCCATCACACAGACAGGCGACAACTCAAGGGTAGGGAAGCTCAGATGGAACAGGATCTAGGTCAAAACAAGGCAAAGGGTACAAATGGTAAGAATTCGGGTCCAGGGAAAGGTACTAAACCAATTCCAATTATCCAAAAACCAAATATGGTATGCTATATGTTTGTGGCCAGCTTGGTCACAAAGCGTATCAATACCCTCAAAAGAAATTTGGTAAAGTTGCCTAAGCTTGTAACACCCACTATTTTTCTAGCGCTGCTATTTTTTCCATTATGAGTCCGTCATGACTCTATGGCGTTTATGTCTTCTGTCTTCTACTTTTTTTTTTCAAGCTACATATATTTTCGAGTCAAATATTATTTATTTTTCATTAAAAGATTTTAATTATTTTATTTGTCTGTCATAAATCTTTTCATTAAGCTTTCATCGCAAACTTTTCATTTATTTCAGGAAGAATCCCATTTTTCTACGAACCATTGTTTTAAGCTAAGCTTGGATTTGAGTTATTTATTTTTCTAAAGACGTCCAAACATTTTTATATAATATTTCTAACTAAGAAAGTATTTTTTTTTATAAAAATTTATCCCTTAATGATTTCATTACAAAGTCTCGTAGATAATTATTTTCTAACGCGAGGTTTACTTGATTTGCTTTGAAATGCTTTTAATAATTTTACGATCCTTATTTTTAACAACCTAAAATAATTTGGGACCCCTTTCCCACCATTTTGGACAATGACCCCTATGTCACACTCCTTACTACATTATTTTTATATAATTCATTTTATGAAATGTTATGTATGTAGACATTTCTTTAATTCAACTCATTTATTTTAGTGCTTAATGATCAAACACTTCACACTCTCTTTCTCACCTATTTTGGCTGCCTAGTTCATGCATGCATAGCATAGTTTTTTTTATCAAATTTTAATTATCATTTAAGCCTAAACTTTTTCACTTTGTTATTCATTCGTTTTTACACAAAAAATAATCAAGGCAAATACTCTTCATTTCTTCTCCTTTGGCCATGAGTTCTAGCAGTATTTTCAGCCAAGTTTTGTCTCAAAATCGAGTCTTGATCGTCTCATTTCCATCTCCTACTTAATCGTCTTTCTTTTTTCTTCGTTAAGGATTCTTGGTCAACCGTATCCCGAAGCCGACGAATTTATCGTAGACTCGGATTTGGAGTGAAGGTAACGTCGATGTTACTCTGTATTGATTTATTTTATTTGTGTAATTGCATGTATATAATTATAATTTTATTTTTGACAATATATGTATGTCTCATATTCTAAAAAGTTTTTAAAAGTCGTAAATTTGCATGTTTCGGTTATTTTATCGCTTTTACGAGATTAACGATCAAATTAATGTATTGTTTTGTAAAAATGTAATATTCGGCCTAAACATGTAAAATAAGAATATATTATGTAAAAATGATGTTTTTGAAATTTTTTGATAATTTTGTATTTTTCAGATATTTTAAGTATCGATTATCGAATTATTACCACTTTCGGACAAAAACGATTAAATACCAATTTTTAGTTCTTGTACGTACACACTTTTTATTTTAATCTGAAATACGATGTGGATAACTATTCTGGTGAAAAGTATTTTTCTTGAATTTATTTCATAATTTTTTGGAATTGATAAGTGGGTGAATTAATTAATCACTTTAAATCGTCGTTTTTCGTTAAAACCGTGTTTGTCATTTTAATTCCCGATTTCTGATTTTGTTTTGAATCTGGAAAAAAATGTTCCAGATGTTTTCTTGTGAAATATGTACTTTAATGATTTTAGTTTTTTAATAAAAAAAGTAGGAACGACAATTTTATTAAAAAGATCGTTAATTGTGAAAACGGGCTTAAAAGATGGTTTTACCTAATTTTATGAATTCTAGAATTTTGAAGTTTTCGGAAAATTGTAACTTTCTGGGAAATATCATTTTTTAGGTTTAACAACAATTTTTGGGTATTGAAACTTAAACCGTTTTCTAATTACTATTTTTATTAATCGTTATTGTCGAGATTGGACGATTAATGAGAAAAATCTTTAAAATCAAATTTTACAGATTCTGGGAAATTTATTTTTCTGGACATTATATCCAAAAATGTATTTTAACTATTTTACGTAATTTTTATACTATTTATTGAAGGCTTAAAATGATAGTATTGATTTTTGGACAAAATTACGATTTATCATTAAAATAGTCTGTTTCAGCTAAATGAATTATTTTTCCAGCAATTTTGAAAATATTGTAATCTGAAAATTTATAAGTTAAATCACCCTTTATCATATTCTAAATTTTTTTAATTGTTTAATGAAATAAAAGACGTTAAATGATTTATTTTGACATTTGCCGTAAAATCTTATTTATGCTTGTTTTGTCGAAACTATTAATAACTAGATTAAAGCCCGCACACTGCACGGGTTAGTTGACTTAATTACATTGATGGTGTGCGTTCGTTAAATAAGATACTTAATCAAACTATGTCATTACAATAACTAAGATGATCAAATGATATTAGTAATCAAACTTAATTTCAGCTGAATTTATAGTCTTAAGAGCTCATTTTAAAACTCAAAAGAACACAGGATTGCTCTTATTTATAATATAAAATTTCATCACCTCATTATATTTTTGGATGTGGATATAATTTTACGTTTGTAGTCTTATATTAACAAAATTTTTACGACTCAAAATATTTTTGATTGATATCTAAGAACGAAAGAATTTTTTGATTGATATGTTAGCATATTATTAACATGACATAAATAAAACATAATTCTCATAAATCTTTGAACAACATGAAAGTCACAACAGATTAATTAAGACGAGATTAGGACATACCTCATTACGGAATAAGTCGAAATCTAATACGAACGATATTTGATCTCTATAAGACGACTTCATAAATAATAAGATAACCCAAATAATAATAAGACGTCTTCATATGATCTTCAAATAGTAATAATAGGTCGGTTTCATAATTAATAGGTATGGTTTCTTCGTCTTATCCTATAACGTAATAAGTGTTGTTTGACCTTAATATACGCATTCGTCCATTACGTTTTCATTCATTCATCATAGAGATTCTGATGGGGAAGACTCCATTATATAGGCAGAGAGATGACCGGTTCCTATTAGGGTCTTAGATTACGGTAATCTCGTCCTTCCTTTTAAGGTTGAGTAAATATGGAAAGACTCCTTATTTAGTTCGATATTATTGTAATAGCATATATCTTAAAGACTCGATTTCCAATAAGACCATAATTATGAGAAAGAAATATTAGCATAATAATAGAAAAGATATATTACATATCCCATAATATTATTATATCATAAGATATTCTTACAGTCTCCCACTTGGTCGATTGGAACATCTGTAATGTTCTTTAGAGAATATATAAGTTGCGCATACTATGCTAAAACATTGTATATTTTAAATCGGTGTTCAGAAGCACCTTGACTGATGCAATCGTTAAAGAGAGTCATGGCGTGCACATGTCAATCTGCAATATGCTTACTTCCATGTACCACTACATCAACGAAATGAACAGTTAGGCCATAAGTGGAGTTTAACGTAATGGTCCCATAATGTCTTAAATAGACTATCTGTTACCATTCATCCAATAACAAATGTGTACACATTGGAAAACGGAAATAATATTATATAGCAAGTGTAGAATCATTAAAGAGATCTCATTAATGAATTCGTAATCTAACATCTTGCTTCCATAAAGATATTTAAGGTTCATGTGTTTTGACCCCTTAGATATCCTATCATTCTCGGAGAAAAGATTGTAATTTCATTATTATCATGGTAATTACGCAATCATGCTTCTTATATTAAAGCCTCATAACAAGCCACATATTCAGCTTCCATGGTGGAGGTATAAAGCAACTGTGAGTACAGTGCCATGTATCATAACATCACCAAAATCTAAATTAGAATAACCAGTCACCTGTGGGTGATCTAATTTTCTGTATGTGAGCATCAATAATGTCAGGTTTACCTGGGCATATATGTAGACACCCACATTTTGACCGCCAGGTGTCTATAGCAGTTTCCGACAAACACCCGATGATGATCGGACGCTAATGTGCCTTGACATACTCGGAAATGGGCTCGTAATGATGGACATTTGGCCTAGGCATTTTACGGAGTACAAATCTCACAAAAACAACCTCAAATTCAGGCCCAGTGGGTCGTTTCGAGTCAAATAACACTAATTTGGGTCGAAACCGTCACCAGGGGTAAAACCGTCTTTTAGCGGCCGAGTCAAAACCCGGTCAAAGATATTTCCCGTAACCTCCGGACTGACCGTGACACCTCACGTGTCCAGTCCACACTCCAACTCTACAAAATCAGCCATACAAAAAAATATTAAACAATTCCGTTTAAGGTAGAATTCGATCCCGAGTAGGAATCCTATCCGAGAACCGACTCAGACACTCAACCGAGTGCAACCACTCGGCCAAGTAGTACGTACCAGCCGGTATTCCTCTTTTCTTCCCTCACAAGAAAACGGAATTCTCGTTCTTCTCAGCTTCTTACTCAAGCAGTAATTCTAGCTCAAACAGGAGTCCTATTCAAAAACCGGTTCGAGCATCCGACCGAGTGTAAAACACTCGGCTGAAACAGCCCAAAACAGCCGAGATCCTCTTTCTTCCTCCACAAGAAAGCGGAATTCTTATTTCCCTCAAATTCCCTCGTTTCCTATCCTAAGCGGTAGTCAAACTCTCCTAAGTCAAGGTCGGGAATTCCCTATAAATAGCCCCTTGCATCCATCAATTAACAAGAATCAATTTTTACAGACAACCATACACCGAAAAACAATACAATTCACACACATACACAATTTTTCAGCAGCAACTTTCTATCATCCCGACACACATAATTCCTTTAGCATCGAGAAACCCATATTACAAACCCGAAGGAAACCGGTCCCGATATCTGACACTCTTCACACGTCCCACCTAGCCGAGCCACCCTAACCCAACCGACATCACCTCGACGCTCCCGTGCCTAGCCACATTCTGACGAGCTCTGATCCGAGTCAACAAGAGCATGTAGGTTGAGGGTGTACCAAACCCAATTTCTTCTTTTCTTCTTTTCTTCTTCTCTCATCTTCGTCCGTTTCTTATGGGTCAAGAGTCGTTTTTTTATTATCTTTCTAATATCGTTATAAACGAAAAACTATTTTCATAACGAATATTCTTAAACATACGATATCGATTTTTCTATAATCAAATATCGTATCAAAAAGAATTATATTAAGATTTCGACGATATCAGAAATCGTTACATCTTTTTGTCAAAATTCTTTTCTTTTACTTTTTGTTCAAAATAACAATTTTCGAACAAAAATATAAAGACGGACAGACCCGCACGCGAGTCGCGCCATGCCCAGGCGACTCGCGCGCAGGCCTGTAATCCGGGATTTCTTTTTTCTACGTTTTCGTTCGTTTTATTATTTATTCTTCGACCGATTTCTAAAATTACATCTTTTCTAAAACTATTCCAAGTAGTTGATATTGATTTCGTAGTCAACTATCGAATATAAAGAATATCGAAAATATTAAGTCGAGTACGAATCATGCAATATTCGTACGCGATTTAATACGAACTTCGAGTTTTCGAAAACCGGACCCGAAACAGGCCATCACGCGACCCGCCGGCATCCCGGGCGAGTCGCGCGGCCGGCTGTCATGCCACGGACTTTTCCGTCTTTTTTATTATTTTTCGAACATCGTTTTTGTATACAAAACAACGTTCTTTTCAACAATATTTTTCAGATTTCGATATTCTCTCGATTTCGCATATTTTATTTTGTTATTATTACTCACCAATCGATACTAACTCGTTTGTTTGTTTTGTAGCAAATTCATCCTTTTATTTCATTTGTTTTATTATACTAAAACGAATCTCACATGCTAAATTCAACTTTGACGTTAATCAATTTTCATGCATTAAATTGACTTAGCAACCCATTCAATTTTTCACATGCTTAGAAAACAATGTTTGCATAATCATTCATCGTATTACTAACGCGCGCATTAAAACGTCATTCGATATCCTAGTAGAGGCCGCTAATGTGCGGGCGGGGTTGGGTGTTCTTAGTGAACTTCCCAACACGTACCCTCACCCCTTACTCAGAACCGTGGTTTCCGGATGTCCGAAACCATTGGCAACGAGAGTCATTCAATATACGATAAACCGCTCAAGTCGGCATCGGTATCGAACTGCAAAGGGACGAGCCCAATAAACTCTGACATCGGAAATGGGCCGTATTTGTACACGGCCCACTACGACATAGAGTGGGCTCGAACGGTTCCGAATAACCATAAAATTCGGTGGCGACTCCGACTTCGATTTAAATTTCCATTTGACCATCTCATGGAGATTCATTCACCTCCCCAAACCCGCGCGTGGCCGCGTCGGGGTGGACCTATGTCATGTCCACAATATATTAAGTTCCTAACCAGAGATGCATAAGGATATTCTTTATTTAGCCATTTAAGACATAGGTCTTAGTTTTATGTGATAAAACAAGATCGTTACTGGCTAATAAAATATCATCTCCATACAGAATCAAATATACGAACTTACTCCAACTGATCTTGAGATTTATGCAAAGATCAATGATATTTTCTTTAAAATCTGTAATGATTTTATTGAACTTTAAGATCATTGTCTTAATATTTGTTTCAGTCCATACAATGAATTCTTAAGTCTTAATGTTGGTAACAATTATCTAACATAAGAATAAAATGCATAATCTGTCAGATCTCTCCCAAGATTCATGGAGAAATATTTGAACAATACTTTCAAAAGTTAAGTCAGTCGGCTTGTCTTTGCGAAGACAAGTATCCAGTTTCATCAACTTCGAGGTGAACTTAAATTAAATTACTCTTTTCATTCAGAGTAGTTTGTTTGTTCCATTAAGCTCAACAACATAGTTATCATAAGATTGCACTTGATTAAGTAAATTTTAGTAATGATAAAATAAGACAACATAAATAATAAGGCTTCAATATGTGAAACAACACATCTTTAATAATAGTGCTCCTGTGGGTAGTCACTAAAATATTTAAATAAATAGAATGTTACACATGGTAATATATACTACTTGTGGGTAAATATTTTTTTATGTGAACGATATAATGACTATAGTAAGTCAAAATTGAACTTAAGTTGTAAATTCACTGTGGTGAAATTTAACAATAAGATTTTCATATTGACATTATCTAAAACCGGATACTAAATTATAACTTATCGTAAATCATTATTTGTCAAACGAATAATTATATCGAATGAGCATAAACAATACGGTCAAAACGTATTTTCGGTAAATCATGTAAACATACGGAATATATTATAATCATATTGTCATGAAATTATTCATCAAATAATACGGAGTAGAATATTAATTCACTTCACATTGAAACATTAATCTATATACTAATCAATATGTATATAGTAAGTTCATATAAACATGATAAAATCAGTTTAACACAATAATACAATGATGATATCAACGTCAGGTTAAACTTTCATTATTTTCCATATCAATAACACCTTACATTTATGTTATATATGGTCATAATATATTTCCATACATGATAATAAAGAACCGTAATATATAGTACCATCATATTCTCATCATAGAAAGAATGAAACATATTTAGCGAGATAAAATTCGAAGGTATTGAAATCAATTATGTACAATTACTCTTACAAAATGACCGATCACAACACCCACAATATTTACCCTTCATTCTTAGCTTCAAAGAATTATATGATATAAATAGCTTTAGTAATGAATAACAACATAAGCAATACTTAACATATAGTGACAAATATATAGTTTAGAGCCACGTGTTATAATTTGCACAAAATCAAGCATGAAATTAGACTTTAAGGTCGTGCGGCTGATCTATATTTATGCAGCCAATAATTAACTCCAATTTCGTATGGTAATTAGACAGTGCCGAAATAATAACAATCTTAATTAATGGACAATCATGAGTTCAATAACCTAAGCTCTGATACCACATGTTAGCATATTATTAACATGAAATAAATAAAACATAATTTCCATAAATCTTTGAACAATATGAAAGTCACAACAGATTAATTAAGACGAGATTAAGACATACCTCAGTACTGAATAAGTCAAAATCTAATACGAACGATATTAAATCTCTATAAGACGACTTTATAAATAATAAGATAACCCCAAATAATAATAAGACGTCTTCATATGATCTTCAAATAATAATAATAGGTCAGTTTCATAATTAATAAGTATGGTTTCTCCGTCTTGTCCTATAACGTAATAAGTGTTGTCTGACCTTAATAATACGCATTCATGCATTACGTTTTCATTCATTCATCATAGAGTTTCTGATGGGGAAGACTTCATTATATAGGCAGAGAGAGGACCGATTTCTATTAGGGTTTTAGATTACGATAATCTCGACCTTCCATCAAGGTTGAGTAAATATGGAAAGACTCCTTATTTAGTCCGATATTATTGTAATAGCATATCTCTTAAAGACTCGATTTCCATTAAGACCATAATTATAAGAAAGAAATATTAGCATAATAATAGAAAGATATATTACATATCCCATAATATTATTATATCATAAAATATTCCTACATGATATCTAAGAACGAAAGATTAGTCTTATTTATAATATAAGATTCTATCACCTCATCATAATTTTTCGATGCAGGTAAATTTACTCAAGTTTTATAGTCTTAAGATCTGCTTTTAAGACCCAGAAAAATGCACAATTACAGTTATTTATAATATAGAATCATCACCTTATTTTAATTTTTTTGATGTGGGATAATTTTAGATTTGTAGTCTTTTTTAAATCTTTTTAAGACTTAAAAGATTGCTGGTTGATATTTTAAATCGAAAGATAACTCATTTATGATATAGAATTTCAACATCTCATCATAATTTTTCGATGTGATATAATTTACTTAATTAAGTTTATAGTTTTAAGAGATATTTTTAAAACTTAAAAGACTTTGATTTTATATCTAAGTTAAAAGGACAAACGATTACTCATTATTTATATAATCGAATTTGATCATCTTATTATATATTTTGGATGAATGATTACTCTTATTTATACAATAAAAAAATTCACCTTGTAGACACCCACATTTTGCTGCCAGATGTCTAGAGTAGTTTCCGACAAACACCCGATGATGATCGGACGCAAACATGCTTTAACGTACTCGAAAATGGGCTCGAAATCATGGACATTTATCTTGGGCTTTTTAAGGAGTACAAATCTCACAAAACCAACCTCAAATTCAGACCCAGTGGGTCGTTTCGAGTCAGATAACACTAATTTGGGTCGAATCCGACACCAGGGGTAAAACCGTCTTTTAGCGACCGAGTCAAAACCCGGTCAAAGATATTTCCCGAGACTCGTGAGTCAACCGTGACACCTCACACGGTTGGTTCAAACTCAAACTCCCCAAAAATCAGCTACGCAAATATTAAGCAATTCCGTTTAAGGTAGAATTCGATCTCAAGTAGGAATCCTATTCGAAAACCGAATCAAACACTCGACCGAGCTAGGATACTCGGCCGAGTAGCCTACCAACCAGCCAATTCTCTTTCTTCTTTCACAAGAAAACGGAATTCTTATTTCCCTCAACTTCCTACGTTTCCTATCCTAAGCGGTAGTTCTAATTCAAATGCACCTCTTCTAGCCAAGGTCGGGATTTTCCTATAAATAGCTCCTTGCATGACACAAATTCAACGATCAATGATTCACACAACATAATTCCTGAAAAGCATCAACCTTAGCATCGACAAACCGATAGTACATCCAAAACCCGAAGGAAACCGGCCCCGATACCCGACACCCTTCACCCGTCTCACGTCTAAACCGAACCACCGCAACTCACCAACATCCACTCGACGCTCTTGTGCCCAAGCCACGTCCCGACGAGATCTGATCCGAGTAGACTGAAGCATGAAGGTTGAGGGTGTACCAACCCGATTTCTCTTTCTTCTCTTCTTCTCCTTCTCGTTTTTTTTATTACGGGTCATTCGTCGTTTTTTTATTTTCTAATATCGATATTATTAAAAACTACTTTCATATATCGAACATTCTTAAAAAATATGATATCGATTTTCTATAATCGAATATTGTATCAAAAAGAATTATATTAAGATCTCGACGATGTTAAAAATCGTTACATTTTTTTTTCGTTCAAACTTCTTTTTACAAAACTTTTTTTTAATTCATTCCGAATACTCGATATCGATTTCATAATCGAATATCGGGTGCGACGAATATCGAAAACATAAAATCGAATACAAATTAATTCATATTTTGTACGCGATTTATCAAAATTAGCAATTTCGAACAAAAAAATAAAAATCGGACAGACCCGCACGCGAGTCGCGCCACGCCCAGTCGACTCGCGCACGGGCCTGAGACCCGGGTATTTTTTTAGCCTTTTCGTTTGTTTTATTATTCTACGAAACGATTTCTAAAATTATATCTTTTCCAAAACTATTCCGAGTATTTGATATTGATTGCGTAGTCAATTATTGAATATAACTGTGGACATGACATAGGTCCACCCCGACGCGGCCACGCGCGGGTTTGGGGAGGCGAATGAATCTCCATATGAGATGATCAAATTGAAATTTAAATCGAAGTTGGAGTCGCCACCGAATTTTATGGTTATTCAGAACCGTTCGAGCCCACTCTATGTCGTAGTGGGCCGTGTACAAATACGACCCATTTCCGATGTCAGAGTTTATTGGGCTCGTCCCTTTGCAGTTCGATACCGATGCCGACTTAAGCGATTTATCGTATATTGAATGACTCTCGTTGCCAATGGTTTCGGACATCCGGAAACCACGGTTCTGAGTAAGGGGTGAAGGTACGTGTTGGGAAGTTCACTAAGAACACCCAACCCCGCCCGCACATTAGCGGCCTCTACTATGATATCGAATGATTTTTTAATACGCGCGTTAGTTGAACGATGAATGATATGCAAACATTGTTTTCCTAAGCATGTGAGGAATTGAACGGGTTGCTAAGTCGTTTAATGCATTAAAATTAACGTCGAAGTTGAATTTAACATGTGAGATTCGTTTTAGTATAATAAAACAAATGATGAAAAGGAATGAATTTGCTACAAGATAAACAAACGAGTTAGTATCGATTTGTAAATAATAATATAGCAAAATAAATAAACATACGAGATCCAGAAAATAAATATTCACCGAAATCTGAAAAATATTGTTAAAACGTTGTTTTGTATAAAAAAACGAAGTTCGAAAAATAATAAAAAAAAAACGAGAAAGGCGCGTTGTTGCAGCCGGCCGCGCGGCTCGCCCGGGATTCCGGCGAGTAGCGTGTCAGTCTGTTTTTTTGAAGACGATTTTTCGAGGATTCGACTAAACCACGTACAAATATTGTATAACTTGTACTCGATCTAGTATTTTTGATATTCGTTATATTCGATAATTGACTACGAAATCAATATCAAATACTCGGAATAGTTTTAGAAAAGATGTAAATTTTAGAAATAGTTTCGTAGAATAAATAATAAAAACGAACGAAAAGCTAAAAAAAACGATCCGGGTTTCAGGCCCGTGCGCGAGTCGCCTGCGCGTGGCGCGACTCGCGTGCGGGTCTGTCCGATTTTTATTTTTTGTTCGAAATTGCTAATTTTGATAAATCGCGTACAAAATACGAATTAACTTGTATTCGATTTTATGTTTTCGATATTCTTCATACCCGATATTCTATTATGAAATCGATATCGAGTATTCAGAATGAATTAAAAAAAGTTTCTGTAAAAAGAAGTTTGAACGAAAAAAAAATATATAACGATTTTTAACATCGTCGAGGTTTAATGTAACTCTTTAATACGATATTCAACTATAGAGTTGGTATCATATTGTTAAGAATGTTTGATATATGAAAATAGTTTTTTGATAATATCGATATTAGAAGAAAAAAATGACGACGACCCGTAATAAAGAGACGACCGACGAAAAAAAAAAGGAAAACGAGGAGGAAGGAGGAAGAGAAAGGAGAAGTCGGGTTTGGTTACACCCTCAACCTACATGCTTTTGTTAACTCGGATCGGGGCTCGTCGGAATGTGGCTAGGCACGGGAGCGTCGAGGTGATGTCGGTCGGGTTAGGGTGGCTCGGTGAAGGTGACGGGTACGACGGACCGGTTTTCTTCAGGTTTAGGTGTAATATCGGATTCTCGTTGATAAGTGTAAGGAGTTTTATGGATGTGTACTGTGTTGTGTGAATAATTGATTCTATCGTGTGTTACGATATTTTCTGATATCGAAAGTGTTGTATGCAAGGGGCTATTTATAGGGAGTTCTCGACCTTGGCTAGGAGAGGTGCATTTGAATTAGAACTACCGCTTAGGATAGGAAACGTAAGAAGTTGAGGGAAATATGTCCGTTTTCTTGTGAAGGAAGAAAAGGAAACCCGGCTGGTTTGTGCTACCCGGCCGAGTGCAAGCACTCGGCCGGGTGTTTGAATCGGTTTTCGGATAGGATTCTTACTTGAGATCGAATTACATCCTTAAACGGATTTGTTTAATATTTGTGTGGCTGATTTTTGTGGAGTTGGAGTCCGAATTGGACACGTGAGACATCACGGTCGGTCCACAAGTCTCGGGAAACATCTTTGACCGGGTTTTGACTCGGTCGTTAAAAGACGGTTTTACCCCTGGTGTCGGATTCGACCCAAATTTGTGTCATTTGACTCGAAATGACCCACTGGGCCTGAATTTGAGGTTGGTTTTGTGAAATTTGTACTCCTTAAAAAGCCCAAGCTAAATATCCATGATTTCGAGCCCATTTTCGAGTACGTTAAAGCATGTTTGCGTCCGATCATCATCGGGTGTTTGTCGGAAACTACTATAGACACCTGGCAGCAAAATGTGGGTGTCTACAGAGCCCCCACTCTGACTGAGGCTTGGACAGGGCGAAAGTCAGAGTAGCTACCAGGTCAAAAACCCGGTAGCTTCCGGTCGGGTCGTTTAAGGTCCATTAGACCTGCGTAAGGGGCCCGCCGGCCACAGACTAGAAATGTACCTGAGCTGATGATAACTCCTTGGGCGTTTGAACTCGTCGTATAAGACTTAAAATGGGCCTATATATGGGCTCATCTTGCTAAATGCCGCTGGGGAATTATATGAATTGCATGATCCTGCTTGGGTCGTCCTGTACATATTTATGCAAAGTAGCAAAGTTTTGCATGTAACATTTGTAGGAAAAATGACTCGTGCTGGGAATAAAATTTTGAGAAAAAGGTTTGAATTTTTGAGTTTGTAGGAGTCTTCGAAAATTAGAGAATTTTTGACTCTGAAAAGGAATAGGAATGCTCGGGATAACTTAGCTAAGCCTTAGGATAAGGATTGTATGCTAAATATTCTAGGATTGGGAATCCTAAGGTGAGGAGGTGAATTTGGTTTTATGCTATAAATACCCCTCCTTGCTTCATAAATTCTCATAACTCCCACAATTCCCCTTCTCCTCTAAAGAAAAAACAAGCTCTGAAAAATTATTCTATCTTTTAGAAATCCAAATTATGGGAATCAACCGATTAGTTGGAATACTGCATGAATGGTCCAAATATTTAAGAGATGTCGATAGGGCTATTCTAAATCAGAATGGCGTTACCCAATTGTTCGTGATCCGTCAGATGCAAGTAGATCGTCACTTCTTGGATGCTTGCCTATCCTACTGGGACGATACCTATCATGTATTTGGTTTTCCTCGAGGAGAAATCTGCCCTATCCCTGAGGAAATTGCTGCTGCAGGAGGATGGAATCCCATACTTCGCCCTGCTATCCCTTTTTCGATTTCTGACCCAAGGAGGAAGTTACGGGAATTTTTAGGGCTTTCTCATATGGAGGTATCCCGGATGCTAGAAGGAGATACCGTTTCCTTGATTGACCTAGCTGAAAAATTCATGAACCCAGATGATGTCCGGGTCAGGCCGGTCCACAGCCGTAGGGCCTTTACTTTTTGTATGCTCCATGTCTATGCCTTCGAGGGGCATATGGATTTATTATCTTGAATGGGCCACGTTAGACTTTTCACTGTGGCTGACTTGATGGAGACGGAGCATAGCCCGGCTTGGTTAATTACAGGAGAAATTATCCAGGGTTTGGATAATCGCAAGAGGGATCCGTCGGTCCGGCTGACCGGGAGTACCCGTCTTGTACAGGTATGCCGTTTTTTTGATTTTTTTTTTCGGCTTTTCCGATTTTTGCGGCTTTTTCCCGATTTTCCCGATTTCTGCGGTTTTCTCGGTTTTCGCGTTTTTCACGTTTTTTTTACGCGATTTTGACGATTTTTTGCGATTTTCATTTTTTTTTGCGGGTTTTTCAGCTGTGGCTGTTTGAGAGGCTATCAATCTTGGATCCTCCCCTAGACGTGAGCCGGTATCAACCCAGACAAGTAATGGCGAGGAGACGAGCTATTGCCTTTTCTCGCTTCAACACCCAAAAATTCTGGGATGAGGTGCTATCCTTCCATGGAGGCCTACTGATCCGCTGGGCCGTGCCATGGTGGCCGATTTACGCTTGGACTGGTTTGGAGTGTCGAGATAGGGTAGATTCAGGTAATCCTATCTTTTAGACAGACAATCCATCTCTTTCCCGATCGCATACTTAGGCAATATGGTCGGGTGCAAAGAATCCCAGAGATCGAGGCAGTCGTGAGTGATTCTACTCAGTTGACGGATGTAATGTGTGACACCTGGATGCAAAGGTGGTATACACGAGCTACTTGGCCCGTTCCTAGAAATCCTCATTCGATTTGGGTATCTGACTCTTATGTGAGATGGACAAGAGCTGATTCAGCTAAAACCCGAGCTACCTTGAAAACTGACGAGGCCTATGACCTGTTACGTCGGGAGCATGCTAAAGATAATAGAAGCTTCTTTGCCGAAGAAGCTACTCCGACAGGTCAGAAAGGAAAATCTAGGACTCAGACGTAAGGGTCCAGTAATAAGGGTGCATGGGGGAAAGTGAGCCCCTAGACGGAATTAGAAAGGAGACTAGGGCCAAAGCTGGCGGTTAAGGACCGACTTGGTCCTCGAGACAGGCTTCCCGAACCCGTTAGGGCTCGGCTTGGACCGGTGCAAATGGTGGACGACCCAAAATCGAAGAAGCGGGTTCGAACTAAAGAAATTCCCCTTGTGATTAAGGAACGTTCGCCCCCACCCCGTCGGCCTCGGGCTCCACGTGACCCGAAAGATAAGGGGAAAGGAAAAATGTACGAGTAGTCTCCTAAATTTATTATTTAAGTATTACTATTATTTTTGTGGTGTGATTTTTTTTTTTTTTGTGATGTATTTTTGAAATTCCCGAGTTTATCGGTTTTTCTTAAATAATAAAAAGACATATTAGTGAGTACCGTTCCCGTCTTTTCGTTATTGCAATGGTTGTACCCTTTTGAGGGGTTGCCTACGTATCCAAAATTAATGGAATCAAACCTTCCGTAGTTCATGAAGTATTTTTGCAATTTTTCGAAATACATCCAGATTATTAATTCGAGATGTTCAACGGTAGGATAAATAATCCTAACTTATTGACTTGCTTGAAATTTTTGAAAATTCATAAAGAAAATTTTATAAATTTTGCAAATGACATTGAGATAGGGTTCATGGGTAGTAACGCTTCAGTTGGTCCAAGTTTGTTGGGTTGACGAACTCGTTCCCGTCCAAGTCTGTTAGCATCACTGCTCCTCCTGGAAGAATTTTCTTCACTAGATATGGCCCAGCCCAATTGGGTTTGAATTTTCCTCTTGGGTCAACTGGTAGTAAAGCTCGAACGGATTTTAGGACTAAATCGCCCTCTTTGATATTCCTGGGCCTAACCCTTTTGTTAAAAGGCCGTTGGATCCTTTTCTGATATATCTGAATAATATTCAGAGCCCGGGATCGACGTTCGTCTAAGAGGACTAGTGAGTCATATCGGGCTTGGACCCAATCTGCTTCAGGTACCTGGCTCTCGAGCAGAATCCTAGGGGATGGTACTTCTAGCTCGACTGGCTGGACTGCTTCCATTCCATATGTCAGATAGTATGGAGTTGCTCCAGTTGCAGTTCGAATTGATGTCCGATATCCCTATAAGGCAAAGGGTATCTTGTCGGGCCAGTCCCGGTAATTCTCAGCCATCTTTTTAAGTATGGTGACAATTGTTTTATTGGCCGCCTCTACCACTCCATTTGTTTGGGGACGGTAAGGTGACGATGTATGCCTTTGGATCTTGTACTTTTCCAACAAAGTAGCAGTTTCAGCCTGGAAATGGGTCCCGTGATCGCTGATGAACTCGTGCGGAATCCCGTATCGACATATAATTTTATTTTGGATGAACTTAGCCACATGTTTGGCATTCAAGATCCGGTATGACTCGGCTTCGACCCATTTAGTAAAATAGTCAATAGCCACTAGGATGAAGCAGTGACCTCCCGTCCCGGAAGGGTTCACTTTCCCGATTATATCAATTCCCCATGTTGAGAATGGCCATGGTGATGTCATTGTATATAATAGGGATGAAGGCATATGCTGTACATTGGCGAAAATCTGGCAGTTATGGCAGTGTTTGACATATAATTGACAGTCAGTTTCCATGTTGTTCCAGTAATAACCGAGTCTTGCGATTTTCCGGGCCAACATATGGGCGTTCATATGTGGACCGTTTTCACCATCATGTACCTCGGCCATGACTCTTTCGGCTCGAGTTTTGTCAATGCATAGGAGTAAAGCCCCTTGTGCTGTCTTCTTATATAACTGTCCATCGTCTGTGCGGATGAACTGGGTTGCCCATCTTCGTAGAGCTTTCATGGCCCGGTTTTCAACTCCCGGAGGATATTCCCCAGACGTTAAGTAGGTTAGAATAGCCTGATACCAAGGTTCTGGATCAGTTATTTCAATATCTTGGATAGCGTGAATGTATGCCGGCTCGGACCGCCTTTCAACGCAAATGGGCATGCTAGTTAGATGTGAAGGGATATTCAGTAAAGATGTTAATTTTGAGAGAGCATCTGCAAACTGGTTTTCTTCCCGAGGCAGATAAATGTACTCCACTTTTTTGAATTGTTTTTCGAGAACCCTTACTCGTGCTTGGTAAGCCACGAGATTTGCGTTCCGAGTCTTCCATTTTTGTAGGGTTTGATTTATGACTAATGATGAGTCACCGTGGACTCGGAGGTTTGTTACTCCTAAATCAGCGGCGAATTGCAGTCCGTGAATGCATGCTTCGTACTCGGCTGCGTTGTTAATCACGTCAAAATCTAGCTTGATGGACAACGGGGTGTGTTCCCCTTGTGGTGAGATTAGCAAGATCCCAACACCAAATCCTTGGAAGTTGGATGCTCCGTCAAAATATAGATCCCATGTGTCGGTGTCGGTATGGAATATGTCTTCATCTGGGAAGTCCCAGGTATCGGTGTGTTCTTCCTTAGATATCGGGCTATCGGCGAGGAATTCCGCTACTACCCGACCTTTGATGGCTTTTAAAGGTACGAACTTGAGGTCAAACTCAGCTAGCATTAAAGTCCATCTGGATATACGGCCGTTGAGGATGGGCTTCTCGAACAGATACTTGATTGGATCCATTTTGGATAGCACATGTACCTCGTGGCTAAGCATGTAGTGTCGGAGCTTTTTAGTGGCCCATACTAAAGCTAGACACGTCTTCTCGAGCATTGTGTACTTGTATTCGTATTCCAAGAACTTTTTACTGATGTAGTAAATAGCCCGTTCTTCGGAATCGACCGTCTGGGCTAGCATAGCGCCCATGGCCGTCTCGGTCGTTGTTAAGTATAGTGACAGAGGCAAACCATGCTGAGGTGGCATTAACACCGGTGGAGAGGATAAAATCTCCTTGATCTTATCGAAAGCCATTTGACATTTGTCGTCCCATAGTGTTCGTTCTCCTATCTTTAGTTTCTTGAAAATGGGTTCGCATACCATGGTTAGCTTTGAAATGAACCGACTTATATATTAGACTTTCCCGAGAAACCCCCTTATCTCCTTTTCGGTTTTAGGCGGTTGCATCTCGGTTATGGGCTTGATCTTTGCTGGGTCAACTTCGATGCCACGTTGGCTGACAATGTGGCCCAGTAGCTTGCCCAATGTTACCCCGAAACTGCATTTTTGAGGGTTTAACCTCATGTTGTACTTGCGTAGTCGGGTGAAGAACTTCCTTAGGGCTGCAATGTGCCCGTTTCGGTCCTTGGACTTGACAATCATGTCGTCGACGTAGACCTCCACTTCCTTATGCATCATGTCATGCAATAAAGTGGTGGCGGTCCGTTGATAAGTGGCACCAGCGTTAATAAGCCCAAATGGCATCACGGTATAGCAGTAAGTCCCCCAAGGTGTGATGAAGGTGGTTTTACTCATGTCTTCTTCCGCCATTTTGATCTGATTATATCCGGCATACCCGTCCATGAATGATAGAAGAGCATGGTCGGACGTGTTATCCACCAATATGTGGATGTGTGGCAACGAAAAATCGTCTTTTGTGCTTGCCTTATTTAGGTCCCGAAAATCTACACATACTCGGACTTTGCCATCCTTTTTGAGTACTGGTACTATGTTTGCAACCCAGTTTGGATATTCAGACACTTGGATAAAGCCCGCTTTGAATTGTTTATCGACTTCTTCCTTGACTTTGAGAGACCATTCGGGCCTCATTCTTCGGAGTTTTTGTTTTACTGGCTTGTACCCGTCTTTGATGGGTATTCGGTGTTCAGCTATCTCCCGGTCTATTCCCGGCATGTCCTTGTAGGACCATGCAAAGAAGTCTTTGAATTCCTGGAGGAGATCCGTGAATTGTTGTTTCTCCTCGGGATCTAAAGATAGGCCCAACTTAAGCATCTGAGGTTTTAAGGGGGTTCCTACGTTGATGGAATCGGTTTCTTCGATCACCGGATCTCGGGACTCCCTTCGTTCGAGTTGCTCAATTAGATGCGGAGGAAATGTTACCTGTTCGTCGGGTTTCTCAATGTCATTGCAAGTAAGATTTTTGAAAATATTTTGAAAATAAGCCAAGTCGTAAGCAGAACGGTTATCGTTATTATTGATAGTGAATTTTGAAAATAGCTCGAAGAGAGCTGCCATCTGATCGTTGGTCAGAGGCGGGATAGGGAGAGCCCTCGGGACAGACTCCGTGGCTCTCGATGGTGTGACTAAAGAAGGGAGAGGGGTTACAGACTCGATCCTAGTACTGGACCCTCTAGACTTTGACTCAGACTCCGATTCTGACTCTTACTCGGACTCGGACTCGGATTCGGCAGTATGCATATCTCCTTCACCAGTATTTAACTTGTAGACTCGACCCTGACTGTCGGTCCATTTAGTTGTCTTCCTCCAAGCTCTCTTCCCGGTGTTGGCACCAACTTCAGAGATCAGCTTAGTTGGATCGAACCTGCTGCTGCGGAGAATTAAGCTGACTAACTCTTGTTTAGGGGTTGGGACGACCTTGTTTTCCCCGAATAGTAGTCCTAGGATGGGCTCAGTATTACTTGTGCCCTCCTTTGATTCGGCTTGGATAAGGGCAAAGATATCATCTGGGATGAAATTGCATTCCCGAGCCAGTTTGGTCCCGGGATATGAAATGGTGGGCTGATAGAGGCCCGTTTGAATAGCTCCGAACACCGGGGTGACGAACGTGACTGCCTTGGTTTGGTCCGTGTATCCGGGCGCCATAGTGTAGCCTAGACCGAGGCGAGATTGCACGTTGTTTAGGGCTTCGATAATCTTCCCAGCTGAAAGATAGGGTCTTGATGTGACTCCTGATAGGCAACCCAGATTTTGTAGCATCGTATCGATGCTAGTAGTAAAGTATGGCCGGAAAAGGTATTCTTCCTCGATCATTCCCACAAAGTTGAAACCTCGTGGGTCAGCTGAGCCTGCCGTGTTGCAGCTTGACACGGTTATGGGAGTAGCTTCAAGAGTGACGATCCCATCTTGTAAAGGTAGCTTGACCTTCCTGTGAAGAGTGGAAGACACAGCTTTGACCGCGTGAATCCACGGTCTCCCAAGTAGCAGATTGAAAGATGAAATAACACCGATCACTTGGAATTCTAACTCCTTCTCGATCGGGCCCGTTATGATTGTTAGTTTAACGGCCTCAGCAACCGATTTTGGGCTCCCATCAAAAGCCTGGATAGTTTTTGCAGTCGGAAGGTAGTCAGCCTCGGTAATGCCGAGGGCCTTGGCTGTCCTTAAAGGAAGGACGTTTACTGCGGACCCGTCATCAATCAGGGTCATTGGGAGATACTTGTTTCGGCGGATCACCGTGATATATAGGGCCAAGTTATGGGTGGTCCCGAATGGTGGAAGGTCGGACTCGGAGAAAGTGATAAGTGGGCCTTCTCCTTTGGACTTGTCCTTGAGGTGTGGCAAGATAGTGGCTACCATCTCGGTGGGGGTAACCGATGAGTCGACCTTGATTTCATCAAGGGCCCTAGTAAGTGTCGCCCGGTGCTCTTGTGAACTAACCAAAAGCTGCCATATAGTAATATCAGTTCGGACCCTCTTTAGTTGTCTGACTAGGGCCGTGTCAGCATTTGGCTCTTCGGGAGTGAGTTCCGTCCTGGAAGGTTTAGTGACGGTTTCCGGAGTGGCGAGACTGGCCGTGATGGTGTGTGTGCCGGCCAGAGCTCTAGCTTTAGCTTTCCGGATTTCTTCAATGGTGACGGGGACAACTTCCCCTTTGGCCAAGTAAACATCATCTTCATCGTCGTTCCATATCCCATTGATTTGGGGAATGAAAGGGGAAATGAGATGAGAGCAGTTGATTACCTCTCCAGTAAAAATGGCATGAGTAGCAAGAGGATTATTTTTGTTACTTGGCTTGTCACCGGGTAGTGGTATCTTCCCACTTTCGATCAAATCTTGAATAAGATGTTTCAACTTCCAGCATTTCTCCGTGTCGTGCCCATTGCCTTGGTGGTAGTGGCAATAGGCCTGAATGTTGTAGCTCTTGGATCACTTTTCCACGGGAACTTCTGGAATTGGGCCTATCGGTTGGATTAGGCCTTTTGAAGAAAGCCTTTGTAAGGCATTAGCATAGGTTGTCCCTATGTCGGTGAATACCCGAGTTGGAGTATTCTTTTTAGTCGAGGTGTCCAATGAGTTAACCTCGTCGAAGATGCTTCGGACCGCCGTTGTGGTTGCGGGCTTACTGGAGGAGGAACTGGCTCCTTGATATCCTTTGGTAGAGGCCTTAGTAAGGTTCTGTAGCCTTAGATTGTCTTCGATTCTACTACCCATTTCGGTCAAAGTGGCGAAGTCGGGTATGATGGCATACCGGAGATGGACTCGGTAAGCGGGGAGGAGGTTTTTGACAAAGGCCTCCACTAGTACCTTTTCGCTGGGCTTGTCCACCAGCTTAACGCTTTCGGTCCTCCACCTTTGGAGGTATTTAGTGAAACCCTCCTTAGGCTCTTGGGCCATAACTTCCAGAGTACGCATGGTAGTCTGGATTTCAGCATTATCCGCGTAGTTTCGCGCGAATTCCATTGCAACATCGTCCCAAGTTTTGTATTTCTTAGGGTCAAGCCTGTAGTACCAGGCTTTTGGCTGTTTTTCCAGAGAGGACGCAAAGAGATGCTTGAACATGGTCGATTTGACCCCCTTAACAGCCATAAAGTCCTTGAAAGCCCGAATATGATGTACCGGGTCTTCAGTCCCGTCGAACATTGGCAAGCCCGTTAAGTTAAGGTTAGCGGGCAGCTCATCAGTTAAGGGTGAATAAATGCGAGCATTTTCTGTGAGAATAGTGTTTCTAGTGGTCGAGTGGACCTGTTCCTGCAGCTTTTGGACCGCGCCGGCCAGTGCGGCTAAAGGTCCGTCATCTTCGATCGAAGCATTGGGGGTTCCCTGTTCCACGGCACTAACCCGAGTGACGATGGCAATTTGGTCCTCCCTCATTTGTCGCAATTGATCTTGGATTTTGGCCAATGAAGCCGTCAACTCATCGATGGATTCTTTCGTCATGGTTCGAGTGAAGGGTAGCCTGTCTGTAAGAACACCGCGTAATCAGCAACTTAACCCGAATCCTAAGAAAAGGACATCCCGTGCAAGGGAAAAAAAAGGAAGAAGACTAAAACGGTAATGACTCGGAAAAGACACCTAGATGGGTGACTTGTGAAAAGGTGGGCCTTTCTCAGGATCCAACTATGTGGGTTGGGCCCTGTTCGAAGAAAGGTTCACGTGAGACATTCCCAGACTTTTAGACTCGATTGTGTTAATGGGCCAACCTTTGTAGGAGTATGTCCTACGTAGGTGGGCCTTGCCTTAGTAAAATAAGGCGGACTAGGATGGGGGGGGGGAATCCGTGATGTAAGATCGACGGAGTTTCGACGCTAGAGACTTCAACGACTTATGACACGACCCGACACTGCTAAATACGGGAAGTCCTAAGAAGAGGAAGTTTTGAAATATGATATTTTTTGAAAAGGCCTGAAAAAAATCAGGGAGAACCGGCCGTTTTTCGAGGAAAACGGAAAAGGTGGGCCGGGTGATGGTTTGAAAATTTCGAAAATAATTTCGAGTTTTGAATTGGGCATAATACCGGCTAGAAAAAGGCTATTACGAGTAAAATCATAAGTCCTAAATTCGGTATATGTCCGGGGTTTTGAAATTGGATATTTTGAAAAGGATGCAAATTTTTGAAAAAATGATGGTTTTTTGAAAAAGATGTGGATCAAGTAGCACGTAGTCATGGAAACAGTATAATGACGCCATGTATGCTCTTAAGCTAAGTCTCGGTCAGTCTATAAGGGTCTATACCAGTGTACATAGCCTATCGAGAATCGGGGCGGACTCCCTAAGTCGAGTTGAGCTTAGGACATGCCGTAAAACCCATACGAATCGGCTAACAGACACCTTTGACATATCCAATTTGGACTAAATCAATGGTATAGTGGGACGTCGGTCACCAGTACCGGCCCGGGAAAGATGGGGTTATGCATGAACCGTAAAACTAAAACGCGTATTGTACTAGTCAAACGATTTCTATTCGAGTCTCACCCTGAGGATACCGAAGGTTAGTAACGCATCAGTAAATCCCCAGCGGAGTCGCCAAATTGTGGACATGACATAGGTCCACCCCGACGCGGCCACGCGCGGGTTTGGGGAGGCGAATGAATCTCCATATGAGATGATCAAATTGAAATTTAAATCGAAGTTGGAGTCGCCACCGAATTTTATTGTTATTCGGAACCGTTCGAGCCCACTCTATGTCATAGTGGGCCGTGTACAAATAAGGCCCATTTCCGATGTCAGAGTTTATTGGGCTCGTCCCTTTGCAGTTCGATACCGATGCCGACTTGAGCGGTTTATCGTATATTGAATGACTCTCGTTGCCAATGGTTTCGGACATCCGGAAACCACGGTTCTGAGTAAGGGGTGAAGGTACGTGTTGGGAAGTTTGCTAAGAACACCCAACCCCGCCCGCAAATTAGCGGCCTCTACTAGGATATCGAATGATTTTTTAATACGCGCGTTAGTTGAACGATGAATGGTATGCAAACATTGTTTTCCTAAGCATGTGAGGAATTGAACGGGTTGCTAAGTCGTTTAATGCATGAAAATTAACGTCGAAGTTGAATTTAGCATGTGAGATTCGTTTTAGTATAATAAAACAAATGATGAAAAGGAATGAATTTGCTACAAGATAAACAAACGAGTTAGTATCGATTTGTAAATAATAATATAGCAAAATAAATAAACATACGAGATCGAGAAAATAAATATTAACCGAAATCTGAAAAATATTGTTAAAACGCTGTTTTGTATAAATAACAAAGTTCGAAAAAAAAAAAAACGAGAAAGGCGCGTTGTGGCAGCCAGCCGCGCGGCTCGCCCGGGATTCCGGCGAGTTGCGTGTCGGTCTGTTTTTTTGAAGACGATTTTTCGAGGATTCGACTAAACCGCGTACAAATATTGTATAACTTGTACTCGATCTAGTATTTTCGAAATTCGTTATATTCGATAATTGACTACGAAATCAATATCAAATACTCGGAATAGTTTTAGAAAAGATGTAAATTTTAGAAATAGTTTCGTAGAATAAATGATGCGTGCCATTCCTATTCGATTTTTCACCTATTTTGACACGCATTTCCATGTCGTTTTATTATTTTTAGGAGTCGGATTACGCTATTTTCTCCCATATGTGCTACTCGGGTATTCTTTTGTTGTTTTGCAGATAATCGAGACCGAGTAGTTAAAAGAGCTAAAAATTGCATCAAAAATCTTAAAGCTCTGAAACCGATTCGTTGTAGACCAAGAAGAAGGAAGCAAGTCTATAGACTAGACTGTGAGTCTATAGACTGAGAAGAAGAAGGAATAAAGCTGTAGACTAAAGCACAAGTCTATAGACTGGGAAACAAGTCTATAGACTGAGAAAGTGCAGACTTGGATCTCAAGTCTACCAACCTAAAATCCATGTCTGCAGAATAGGATACTGCCACCAATTCAGGACAGATATTTTTCTGAAGCTACCCACCTTTCCCCCTCTTACGCTCTTCAGTTCTTCCCACTACCTAGTTAATGGGGTGGTGGAAGCAGGAATTAAGCAACAGTTAGGAAGGGCTTGAGCAGTATAAATAGGGCTTTAATTTTAACTTCTTAGGATCTCATTTCTTCATCTCATCTTCTGCTTCTATCTTTTATTCAGTAATTCAGTTTTTCATTCACACATCCTGTAAATAGTTAGATTTAATTGGAATTTAAGTTTTTCAGAGATTTCAGTATTTATTATTTTTCAATCAAGACTCGGTTTTCATTATTATTCTCCGTCTTCGTTCTAATTAGTTATTCCAATTTCGGTAATTCCCTCTTCTTCCCTCATCTCCCTCCTCTCCAGTTACTGTTATTTTCATATTCTCTTTTTCTTTATCACTGTAATTATTATGCTTAGCTAATCTTCCGTCAGAGTTTAGGTGAACTGCGAATTGAATTGAGTTTACATGTGGTAACTGAATAATCGACCTTTACGAGTTAAATCGCTCTTGCAACATTATAACGACGAATAATTAATTATAGGCCGTAATTGATTGTTTGTATCTTGTAAATCCCGACCTAAGACCGAAAGCCTGGAACGGATTAGACTCGTTTTAATCGATAGAATTCCCTAATAAGATGCGAGAGCCCGTTAGGTGACTTCTAGGATGACTAGTGATCCGAGAGGACCGTGTCGATATCCTTTAACTCGTCTTAACTGATTATTTGGAAATCGTATGTATGCTTGTTTTAATTCGTGGTGATCCGAAGACTCTGGTGCTTTTCTTATTTTGATTAATTCATTATTTTTATTATTTAGATTTTATTAGACCGTCAGCTCACCAAACCATAAAATCGTGACTCCGATAATTTAATTGACTAACTTATAATTTTCAACCTGCCTCCCTGTGGAATCGACCCTGCTTACCGCTAGCTACCCGTTAGTAGTAATCTAGGATTATTTTGATTACGGTGACGCGACTAACCCGTGTCAATTTTGGCGCCGTTGCCGGGGATTGTGGATTGATTCGGGTTTGGCAGGTTCAGCGTGTCAATTCTGCTGAATTCAATTGTTACATTTTTGTGCTGAATTCTGCTTGTCAGATTTCAGAATTTGTTGGATTTTACGTGTTTTTGTGCTCGTTTTTTCTGAACATTGCAGGTACAATGGAACACACCGAGCCAACCGCGAAACGAGCCAGAACCAAACCCGAGAACAATGTGCAATTCAAGACAGAATACGCCGGCACGGAAATCGAGGTGGGCACAGAGTCAGCACCTGAGTCGGAATTGAACTATGTCCAGAGTCTGGTTTGGGGAACCTCGTACATATTCGGTATATCTCTTTGTCACTCACTCTTTAGATATGCTTATTTAGTTGCTTTTTCTTCTCTTTGCTGTTGTCTGATTTGTGTATACAATGAGGACATTGTATTGTTTGGTTTGGGGAGGGTAACTAATTTGCATTAGTTGCATATTTTCTGCTTTTTTGCATTTTCTTTTTTAGTTTTTAGGCATTTTAGGAGTTTTTAGGAGTCGGGACGGGTTAAGCAACAATGATGAAAATGTTTCTGCCTCTTCTTTTCTCGTTTCATTAACTTTCTCATTTTAGTGATGCTTTAGTTTACTTGATCGAGTCTTGAGTTATGGCATAAATCAATTGTAAATTTCAGTAAACGAATAAACTTGGCTTAAATTGTTGGCAAACTACTTAAATTCTGAGTTTAGAGCCATATGAAAGCGATGACATCCATGATCGGTCTATTTAGGAATGAGAGTAGTTCTCCCTATTTCACATGTAACATCAATTTGCATAAGTGTGAAGTCCGTCTCTTAAGTCTTTGTGCATTCGGATCATAACTATAGCATGTATTGAGGCTTTCCTTTTTCCCTTTTTATTTCCCTTTCCATTAACTAATTCAAAAAAAAAATCGAATTATCCCTTCACTACAAAATTAACCACAAGCCTAAATTGCCTACCCTAGTTGAGCTAGCATGGTGATAATGATGTTAGGTTGAGATAAGTCGGTTTGGTGTATATGTGTTTCAATTTTTGTATTTATGTTTCAAAAAAAGAAAAAAAAAAGAAAAAAAAAGAATAAAAGAAAAGTGAAAAAAAGAATTGAGTTGTGGACTCCGATGCTTCATTGTAATAATATTATGGAGTCGATTCGGGTGAAATAAGTATGATATGGTGGATGCCGTCATTAATCGGCTTGATTTTATTGTTTGTATGATTTGGTAATTTGGTGAAGAATTTTTGGAAGTTTGGATTGTTTAGCTCGACTATTAACTCCACATTCCCAAAATTATAATCCCTTCTTACCCGTCACTTAATCCATATCCCATTTCACCATCTTTTTTTTGCCTCAATATGTGTTTTTGTTTCGATTATTTAGAATGTGCAAGTGATCGGTAGAGATTGTCGTCACATTAGATTGCATGCATGCGTTTATAGGTCGCAGATTAGGCGAGGGTCTTTCTTTCTCTCTATCTCACATTTATATTCCATATCCCCTTCATTGAGAGTAGAGTGTAACCGCGAGAGTCCGACAATAATAAGCCTAGCAAGGTTGACGGTTCACTGTTATTCTCTCGATTATGTCATAGCTTGAGTCAGTTCATGTTTTCTAAGTGTCGCTAGCTTGAGTTAGTTTTTGTATCGAGTCTAGTTTGGGTAAACAGCTTTGAGTTGTATACCGTTCCCATGGATTTTGTGTTTGATTGCTTGAGGACAAGCAATGGTTCGGTTTGGGGAGATTTGAGGCGTGCCGTTCCTATTCGATTTTTCACCTATTTTGGCACGCATTTCCGTGTCGTTTTATTATTTTTAGGAGTCGGATTACGCTATTTTCTCCCATATGTGCTACTCGGGTATTCTTTTGTTGTTTTGCAGATAATCGAGACCGAGTAGTTAAAAGAGCTAAAAATTGCATCAAAAATCTTAAAGCTCTGAAACCGATTCGTTGTAGACCAAGAAGAAGGAAGCAAGTCTATAGACTAGACTGTGAGTCTATAGACTGAGAAGAAGAAGGAATAAAGCTGTAGACTAAAGCACAAATCTATAGACTGGGAAACAAGTCTATAGACTGAGAAAGTGCAGACTTGGATCTCAAGTCTACCAACCTAAAATCCAAGTCTGGAGAATAGGATACTGCCACCAATTCAGGACAGATATTTTTCTGAAGCTACCCACCTTTCCCTCTCTTACGCTCTTCAGTTCTTCCCACTACCTAGTTAATGGGGTGGTGGAAGCAGGAATTAAGCAACAGTTAGGAAGGGCTTGAGCAGTATAAATAGGGCTTTAATTTTAACTTCTTAGGATCTCATTTCTTCATCTCATCTTCTGCTTCTATCTTTTATTCAGTAATTCAGTTTTTCATTCACACATCCTGTAAATAGTTAGATTTAATTGGAATTTAAGTTTTTCAGAGATTTCAGTATTTATTATTTTTCAATCAAGACTCGGTTTTCATTATTATTCTCCGTCTTCGTTCTAATTAGTTATTCCAATTTCAGTAATTCCCTCTTCTTCCCTCATCTCCCTCCTCTCCAGTTACTGTTATTTTCATATTCTCTTTTTCTTTATCACTGTAATTATTATGCTTAGCTAATCTTCCGTCAGAGTTTAGGTGAACTGCGAATTGAATTGAGTTTACATGTGGTAACTGAATAATCGACCTTTACGAGTTAAATCGCTCTTGCAACATTATAACGACGAATAATTAATTATAGGCCGTAATTGATTGTTTGTATCTTGTAAATCCCGACCTAAGACCGAAAGCCTGGAACGGATTAGACTCGTTGTAATCGATAGAATTCCCTAATAAGATGCGAGAGCCCGTTAGGTGACTTCTAGGATGACTAGTGATCCGAGAGGACCGTGTCGATATCCTTTAACTCGTCTTAACTGATTATTTGGAAATCGTATGTATGCTTGTTTTAATTCGTGGTGATCCGAAGACTCTGATGGTTTTCTTATTTTGATTAATTCATTATTTTTATTATTTAGATTTTATTAGACCGTCAGCTCACCAAACCATAAAATCGTGACTCCGATAATTTAATTGACTAACTTATAATTTTCAACCTGCCTCCCTGTGGAATCGACCCTGCTTACCGCTAGCTACCCGTTAGTAGTAATCTAGGATTATTTTGATTACGGTGACGCGACTAACCCGTGTCAATAAATAATAAAAACGAACGAAAAGCTAAAAAAAACGATCCGGGTTTCAGGCCCGTGCGCGAGTCGCCTGGGCGTGGCGCGACTCGCGTGCGGGTCTGTCCGATTTTTATTTTTTGTTCGAAATTGCTAATTTTGATAAATCGAGTACAAAATATGAATTAATTTGTATTCGATTTTATGTTTTTGATATTCGGTGTACCCGATATTCGATTATGAAATCGATATCGAGTATTCGGAATGAATTAAAAAAAGTTTCTGTAAAAAGTAGTTTGAACGAAAAAAAAAGATATAACGATTTTTAACATCGTCGAGGTTTAATGTAATTCTTTAATACGATATTCAACTATAGAGTTGGTATCATATTGTTAAGAATGTTTGATATATGAAAATAGTTTTTTGATAATATCGATATTAGAAGAAAAAAATGACGACGACCCGTAATAAAGAGACGACCGACGAAAAAAAAGGAAAATGAGGAGGAAGGAGGAAGAGAAATAAAGGAGAAGTCGGGTTTGGTTACACCCTCAACCTACATGCTTTTGTTAACTCGGATCGGGGCTCATCGGAATGTGGCTAGGCACGGGAGCGTCGAGGTGATGTCGGTCGGGTTAGGGTTGCTCGGTGAAGGTGACGGGTACGAGGGACCGGTTTTCTTCAGGTTTAGGTGTAATATCGGTTTCTCGATGCTAAGTGTAAGGAGTTTTATGGATGTGTGTTGTGTGAATAATTGATTCTATCGTGTGTTAAGATATTTTCTGATATCGAAAGTGTTGTATGCAAGGGGCTATTTATAGGGAGTTCCCGACCTTGGGTAGGAGAGGTGCATTTGAATTAGAACTACCGCTTAGGATAGGAAACGTAAGAAGTTGAGGGAAATAAGAATTCCATTTTCTTGTGAAGGAAGAAAAGGAAACCCGACTTGTTTGTGCTGCTCGGCCGAGTGTTTGCACTCGGTCGGGTGTTTGAATCGGCTTTCGGATAGGATTCTTACTTGAGATCGAATTTCATCCTTAAACGGATTTGTTTAATATTTGTGTGGCTGATTTTTGTGGAGTTGGAGTCCGAATTGGACATGTGAGACATCACGGTCGGTCCACAAGTCTCGTGAAACATCTTTGACCGGGTTTTGACTCGGTCGTTAAAAGACGGTTTTACCCCTGGTGTCGGATTCGACCCAAATTTGTGTCATTTGACTCGAAATAACCCACTGGGCCTGAATTTGTGGTTGGTTTTGTGAAATTTGTACTCCTTAAAAAGCCCAAGCTAAATATCCATGATTTTGAGCCCATTTCCGAGTACGTTAAAGCATGTTTGCGTCCGATCATCATCGGGTGTTTGTCGGAAACTACTATAGACACCTGGCAGAAAAATGTGGGTGTCTACAATAACGAATATCGAAAATATTAGATCGAGTACAAGTTATGCAATTTTTGTACGCGATTTAGTCGAATCTTCGAAAAATCGTCTTAAAAAAAAACAGACCGACACGCGACTCGCCGGAATCCCGGGCGAGCCGCGCGGCCGACTGCCACGACGCGCCTTTCTCGTTTTTTTTATTACTTTTTGAACTTCGTTTTTTATACAAAACAGCGTCCTTTTAACAGGTATTTTTCAGATTTCGACTAATATTTTCTCGATCTTGCATATTCATCATATTTGCTATATTATTATTTACAAATCAATACTAACTCGTTTGTTTATCTTGTAGCAAATTCATTCCTTTTCATCGTTTGTTTTATTATACTAAAACGAATCTCACATGCTAAAATTCAACTTTGACGTTAATTTTTCATGCATTAAACCGACTTAGCAACCCGTTCAATTCCTCACATGCTTAGGAAAACAATGTTTGCATATCATTCATCGTTCAACTAACGCGCGTATTAAAAAATCATTCGATATCCTAGTAGAGGCCGCTAATTTGCGGGCGGGGTTGGGTGTTCTTAGCAAACTTCCCAACACGTACCTTCACCCCTTACTCAGAACCGTGGTTTCCGGATGTCCGAAACCATTGGCAACGAGAGTCATTCAATATACGATAAACCGCTCAAGTCGGCATCGGTATCGAACTGCAAAGGGACGAGCCCAATAAACTCTGACATCGGAAATGGGCCTTATTTGTACACGGCCCACTATGACATAGAGTGGGCTCGAACGGTTCCGAATAACAATAAAATTCGGTGGCGACTCCAACTTCGATTTAAATTTCAATTTGATCATCTCATATGGAGATTCATTCGCCTCCCCAAACCCGCGCGTGGCCGCGTCGGGGTGGACCTATGTCATGTCCACAATTTGGCGACTCCGCTGGGGATTTACTGATGCGTTACTAACCTTCGGTATCCTCAGGGTGAGACTCGAATAGAAATCGTTTGACTAGTACAATACGCGTTTTAGTTTTACGGTTCATGCATAACCCCATCTTTCCCGGGCCGGTACTGGTGACCGACGTCCCACTATACCATTGATTTAGTCCAAATTGGATATGTCAAAGGTGTCTGTTAGCCGATTCGTATGGGTTTTACGGCATGTCCTAAGCTCAACTCGACTTAGGGAGTCCGCCCCGATTCTCGATAGGCTATGTACACTGGTATAGACCCTTATAGACTGACCGAGACTTAGCTTAAGAGCATACATGGCGTCATTATACTGTTTCCATGACTACGTGCTACTTGATCCACATCTTTTTCAAAAAACCATCATTTTTTCAAAAATTTGCATCCTTTTCAAAATATCCAATTTCAAAACCCCGGACATATACCGAATTTAGGACTTATGATTTTACTCGTAATAGCCTTTTTCTAGCCGGTATTATGCCCAATTCAAAACTCGAAATTATTTTCGAAATTTTCAAACCATCACCCGGCCCACCTTTTCCGTTTTCCTCGAAAAACGGCCGGTTCTCCCTGATTTTTTTCAGGCCTTTTCAAAAAATATCATATTTCAAAACTTCCTCTTCTTAGGACTTCCCGTATTTAGCAGTGTCGGGTCGTGTCATAAGTCGTTGAAGTCTCTAGCGTCGAAACTCCGTCGATCTTACATCACGGATTCCCCCCCCCCATCCTAGTCCGCCTTATTTTACTAAGGCAAGGCCCACCTACGTAGGACATACTCCTACAAAGGTTGGCCCATTAACACAATCGAGTCTAAAAGTCTGGGAATGTCTCACGTGAACCTTTCTTCGAACAGGGCCCAACCCACATAGTTGGATCCTGAGAAAGGCCCACCTTTTCACAAGTCACCCATCTAGGTGTCTTTTCCGAGTCATTACCGTTTTAGTCTTCTTCCTTTTTTTTCCCTTGCACGGGATGTCCTTTTCTTAGGATTCGGGTTAAGTTGCTGATTACGCGGTGTTCTTACAGACAGGCTACCCTTCACTCGAACCATGACGAAAGAATCCATCGATGAGTTGACGGCTTCATTGGCCAAAATCCAAGATCAATTGCGACAAATGAGGGAGGACCAAATTGCCATCGTCACTCGGGTTAGTGCCGTGGAACAGGGAACCCCCAATGCTTCGATCGAAGATGACGGACCTTTAGCCGCACTGGCCGGCGCGGTCCAAAAGCTGCAGGAACAGGTCCACTCGACCACTAGAAACACTATTCTCACAGAAAATGCTCGCATTTATTCACCCTTAACTGATGAGCTGCCCGCTAACCTTAACTTAACGGGCTTGCCAATGTTCGACGGGACTGAAGACCCGGTACATCATATTCGGGCTTTCAAGGACTTTATGGCTGTTAAGGGGGTCAAATCGACCATGTTCAAGCATCTCTTTGCGTCCTCTCTGGAAAAACACCCAAAAGCCTGGTACTACAGGCTTGACCCTAAGAAATACAAAACTTGGGACGATGTTGCAATGGAATTCGCGCGAAACTACGCGGATAATGCTGAAATCCAGACTACCATGCGTACTCTGGAAGTTATGGCCCAAGAGCCTAAGGAGGGTTTCACTAAATACCTCCAAAGGTGGAGGACCGAAAGCGTTAAGCTGGTGGACAAGCCCAGCGAAAAGGTACTAGTGGAGGCCTTTGTCAAAAACCTCCTCCCCGCTTACCGAGTCCATCTCCGGTATGCCATCATACCCGACTTCGCCACTTTGACCGAAATGGGTAGTAGAATCGAAGACAATCTAAGGCTACAGAACCTTACTAAGGCCTCTACCAAAGGATATCAAGGAGCCAGTTCCTCCTCCAGTAAGCCCGCAACCACAACGGCGGTCCGAAGCATCTTCGACGAGGTTAACTCATTGGACACCTCGACTAAAAAGAATACTCCAACTCGGGTATTCACCGACATAGGGACAACCTATGCTAATGCCTTACAAAGGCTTTCTTCAAAAGGCCTAATCCAACCGATAGGCCCAATTCCAGAAGTTCCCGTGGAAAAGTGATCCAAGAGCTACAACATTCAGGCCTATTGCCACTACCACCAAGGCAATGGGCACGACACGGAGAAATGCTGGAAGTTGAAGCATCTTATTCAAGATCTGATCGAAAGTGGGAAGATACCACTACCCAGAGACAAGCCAAGTAACAAAAATAATCCTCTTGCCACTCATGCCATCTTTATTGGAGAGGTAGTCGACTGCTCTCATCTCATTTCCCCTTTCATTTCCCAAATCAACGGGATATGGAACGACGATGAAGATGATGTTTACTTGGCCAAGGGGGAAGCTGTCCCCGTCACCATCGAAGAAATCCGGAAAGCTAAAGCCAGAGCTCTGGCCGGCACACACACCATCACGGCCGGTCTCGCCACTTCAGAAACCGTCACTGAACCTTCCAGGACGGAACTCACTCCCGAAGAGCCAAATGCTGACACGGCCCTAGTCAGACAACTAAAGAGGGTCCGAACTGAGAAATGAAAGGGTTCTTAGTGAACTTCCCAACACGTACCCTCACCCCTTACTCAGAACCGTGGTTTCCGGATGTCCGAAACCATTGGCAACGAGAGTCATTCAATATACGATAAACCGCTCAAGTCGGCATCGGTATCGAACTGCAAAGGGACGAGCCCAATAAACTCTGACATCGGAAATAGGCCGTATTTGTACACGGCCCACTACGACATAGAGTGGGCTCGAACGGTTCCGAATAACCATAAAATTCGGTGGCGACTCCAACTTCGATTTAAATTTCAATTTGACCATCTCATATGGAGATTCATTCGCCTCCCCAAACCCGCGCGTGGCCGCGTCGGGGTGGACCTATGTCATGTCCACAATTTGGCGACTCCGCTGGGGATTTATTGATGCGTTACTAACCTTCGGTATCCTCAGGGTGAGACTCGAATAGAAATCGTTTGACTAGTACAATACGCGTTTTAGTTTTACAGTTCATGCATAACCCCATTTTTCCCGGGTCGGTACTGGTGACCGACGTCCCACTATACCATTGATGTAGTCCAAATTGGATATGTCAAAGGTGTCCATTAGCCGATTCGTATGGGTTTTACAGCATGTCCTAAGCTCAACTCGGCTTAGGGAGTCCGCCCCGATTCTCGATAGGCTATGTACACTGGTATAGACCCTCATAGACTGACCGAGACTTAGCTTAAGAGCATACATGGCGTCATTATACTGTTTCCATGACTACGTGCTACTTGATCCACATTTTTTTTTAAACCGTCATTTTTCAAAATTTGCATCCTTTTCAAAATATCCAATTTCAAAACCCCGGACATATACCGAATTTAGGACTTATGATTTTACTCAAAATAACCTTTTTCCAGCCGGTATTATGCCCAATTCAAAACTCGAAATTATCTTCGAAATTTTCAAACCATCACCCGGCCCACCTTTTCCATTTTTTCTCGAAAAAGGGCCGGTTCCACCCCGGATCTTTCGGGTTTTTCAAAAAAATCATATTTCAAAACTTCCTCTTCTTAGACTTCCCGTATTTAGCAGTGTCGGGTCGTGTCATAAGTCGTTGAAGTCTCTAGCGTCGAAACTCTGTCGATCTTACATCACGAGTTTCCCCCCAATCCCAGTCCGCCTTATTTTACTAAGGCAAGGCCCACCTACATAGGACATACTCCTACCAAGGTTGGCCCAGTTACACAATCGAGTCTAAAAGTCTAGGAATGTCTCATGTGAACCTTCCTTCGAACAGGGCCCAACCCACATAGTTGGATCCTGAGGAAGGCCCACCTTTTCACAAGTCACCCGTCTAGGTGTCTCTTCCGAGTCATTACCATTTTAGTCTTTTTCTTCCTTTTCCCTTGCTCGGGATGTACTTTTCTTAGGATTCGGGTTAAGTTGCTGATTATGCGGTGTTCTTACAGACAGGCCATGATGGTGGGATTTTGTCGTGGATCCCGCCGATCAAATAAATAACCAACTAATCCTAGTGTGTAGCTAGGGCAAGTCGGGTCGAATCCACGGGGACGGTAAGAGGCATCTAGAGTAAGGTCACCTAAAAACGAAACTAAGTCCACTATCTAAACTAAACTAGAGTAATAAGAAGGGGAGAAGGCTAAGGCTATGACTACGGTAACGGAGAGAACAAACTAAGGAAAACGGGCTAGGATTAGGTTGGGTTCAAGGGGCAACGGAATGGTCAAGGAAGAGCTAGAGTGAAGGGGTAGTCGGGTAATCTAGGTGTGGTCCGGGCTCTCGCTACTTAGACCAACCTAGAGGTTCCACCTAAAACTCATCTCTGCGACACACATGACAAACGGGGCTACTAGCGTGTTATCGTGGCCTAGGTCGCATCCGGGATCTCGCTACTTAGACCGACCTAGGGGTCATCCTCACCGGGCTCTCGCTACTTAGCGAGGGAACCAAACCCACAAGCAAACTATCACCCACAAGAGAAAAGCAAGAAAAACAAGTATTTGCAACTACTAGTCACTCAAGTATTTCAACAAACATGTAATATGCATCAAACCAAGTGGAAACCCAAATCTTCCACCAACATTTCCAACAAGCCCTTAATCACCCATTAAACACCCTAATCACCCTACTAACCCTAGCAAGAGTCTACACAAACTACACTTATCAGGCCACCCTTCACTCGAACCATGACAAAAGAATCCATCGATGAGTTGACGGCTTCGTTGGCCAAAATTCAAGACCAATTGCGACAAATGAGGGAGGACCAAATTGCCATCGTCACTCGGGTTAGTGCCGTGGAACAGGGAACCCCCAATGCTTCGATCGAAGATGACGGACCTTTGGCCGCACTGGCCGGTGCGGTCCAAAAGCTGCAGGAACAGGTCCATTCGACCACTAGAAACACTATTCTCACGGAAAATGCTCGCATTTATTCACCCTTAACTGATGAACTGCCCGCTAACCTCAACTTAACGGGCTTGCCAATGTTCGACGGGACTGAAGACCCGGTACTTCATATTCGGGCTTTCAAGGACTTTATGGCTGTTAAGGGGGTCAAATCGACCATGTTCAAGCATCTCTTTGCTTCATCTCTGGAAAAGCACCCGAAAGCCTGGTACTACAGGTTTGACCACAAGAAATACAAAACTTGGGACGATGTTGCAATGGAATTCGCGCGAAACTACGCGGATAATGCTGAAATCCAGACTACCATGCGTACTTTGGAAGTTATGGCCCAAGAGCCTAAGGAGGGTTTCACTAAATACCTTCAAAGGTGGAGGACCGAAAGTGTTAAGCTGGTGGACAAGCCCAGCGAAAAGGTACTAGTGGAGGCCTTTGTCAAAAACCTCCTCCCCGCTTACCGAGTCCATCTCCGATATGCCATCATACCCGACTTTGCCACTTTGACCGAAATGGGTACTAGAATAGAAGATGATCTAAGGCTAGAGAACCTTACTAAGGCCTCTACCAAAGGGTATCAAGGAGCCAGTTCATCCTCCAGCAAGCCCGCAACCACAACGGCGGCCCGAAGCATCTTCGACGAGGTTAATTCATTGGACACCTCGACCAAAAAGAATACTCCAAATCGGGTATTCACCGACATAGGGACAACCTATGCTAATGCCTTACAAAGGCTGTCTTCGAAAGGCCTAATCCAACCGATAGGCCCAATTCCAGAAGTTCCCGTAGAAAAGCGATCCAAGAGCTACAACATTCAGGCCTATTGCCACTATCACCAAGGCAATGGGCACGACACGGAGAAATGCTGGAAATTGAAACATCTAATTCAAGATATGATCGAAAGTGGGAAGATACCACTACTCAGTGATAAGCCAAGTAACAAAAACAATCCTCTTGCTACTCATGCCATTTTTACTGGAGAGGTAGTCGACTGCTCTCATCTCATTTCTCCTTTCATTTCCCAAATCAACGGGATATGGAACGACGATGAAGATGATGTTTACTTGGCTAAGGGGGAAGCTGTCCCCGTCACCATCGAAGAGATCCGGAAAGCCAAAGCCAGAGCTCTGGCCGGTACACACACCATCACGACCAGTCTCACCACTTCGGAAACCGTCACTGAACCTGCCAGGACGGAACTCACTCCCGAAGAGCCAAACGCTGACACAACCCTAATCAGACAACTAAAGAGGGTCCGAATTGATATTACTATATGGCAGCTTTTGGTTAGTTCACAAGAGCATCGGGCGGCACTTACTAGGGCCCTTGATGAAATCAAGGTCGACTCATCGGTTACCCCCACCGAGATGGTAGCCACGATCTTGCCACACCTCAAGGACAAGTCTAAAGGAGAAGGCCCACTTATCACTTTCTCCGAGTCCGACCTTCCACCATTCGGGACCACCCATAACTTGGCCCTATATATCACGGTGATCTGCCGCAACAAGTATCTCCCGATGACCCTAATTGATGACGGGTCCGCAGTAAACGTCCTTCCTTTAAGGACAGCCAAGGCCCTCGGCATTACCGAGGCTGACTACCTTCCGACTGCAAAAACTATCTAGGCTTTTGATGGGAGCCCAAAATCGGTTGCTGGGGCCGTTAAACTAACAATCATAACGGGCCCGATCGAGAAGGAGTTAGAATTCCAAGTGCTCGATGTTACTTCATCTTTCAATATGTTACTTGGGAGACCGTGGATTCACGCGGTCAAAGCTATGTCTTCCACTCTTCACAGGAAGGTCAAGCTACCTTTACAAGATGGGATAGTCACTCTTGAAGCGACTCCCATAACCGTGTCAAGCTGTAACACGGCAGGCTCAGCTGACCCATGAGGTTTCAACTTTGTGGGAATGATCGAGGAAGAATACCTTTTCCGGCCATACTTTACTACTAGCATCGATACGATGCTACAAAATCTGGGTTGCCTACCAGGAGTCACATCAAGGCCCTATCTTCCAGCTGGGAAGATTATCGAAGCCCTAAACAACGAGCAATCTCGCCTCGGTCTAGGCTACGCTATGGCGCCCGGATACACGAACCAAACCAAGGCAGTCACGTTCGTCACCCCGGTGTTCGGAGCTATTCAAACGGGCCTCTATCAGCCCACCATCTCATATCCCGGGACCAAACTGGCTCGGGAATGCAATTTCATCCCAGATGACATCTTCGCCCTTATCCAGGCCGAATCAAAGGAGGGCACAAACAATACTGAGCCCATCCTAGGACTACTCTTCGGGGAAGACAAGGTCGTCCCGACCCCTAAACAGGAGTTAGTCAGCTTGATTCTCCGCAGCAGCAGGTTCGATCCAACTAAGGTGATCTCTGAAGTTGGTGCCAACACCGGGAAGAGAGCTTGGAGGAAGACAACTAAATGGAACGACAGTCAGGGTCGAGTCTACAAGCTAACTACTGGTGAAAGAGATATGCATTCTGCCGAATCCGAGTCCGAGTCCGAGTCAGAGTCAGAATCGGAGTCTGAGTCAAAGTCTAGAGGGTCCAGTACTAGAATCGAGTCTGTAACCCCTCTTCCTTCTTTAGTCACACCATCGGGAGCCCCGGAGTCTGTCCCAAGAGCTCTCCTTATCCCGCCTCTGACCAACGATCAGATGGCAGCTCTCTTCGAGCTATTTTCAAAATTCACAATCAATAATAACGATAACCGTTCTGCTTACGACTTGGCTTATTTTCAAAATATTTTCAAAAATCTTAATTTCAATGACATTGAGAAACCCGACGAACAGGTACCATTGCCTCCGCATCTGATTGAGCAACTCGAACAGAGGGAGTCCCGAAATCCGGTAATCGAAGAAACCGATTCCATCAACATAGGAACCCCTTTAGAACCTCAGAGGCTTAAGTTGGGCCTATCTTTAGATCCCGAGGAGAAACAACAATTTACAGATCTCCTCCAGGAATTCAAAGACGTCTTTGCCTGGTCCTAAAAGGACATGCCGGGAATAGACCGGGAGATAGCTGAACACCGAATACCCATCAAAGACGGGTACAAGCCGGTAAAACAGAAACTCCGAAGAATGAGGCCCGAATGGTCTCTCAAAGTCAAGGAAGAAGTCGATAAACAATTCAAAGCGGGCTTTATCCAAGTGTCTGAATATCCAGACTGGGTTGCAAACATAGTACCAGTACCCAAAAAGGATGGCAAAGTCCGAGTATGTGTAGATTTTCGGGACCTTAATAAGGCCAGCCCGAAAGACGATTTTCCGTTGCCACACATCGACATATTGGTGGATAACACGGCCGACCATGCCCTTCTATCATTCATGGACGGGTATGCCGGATATAATCAGATCAAAATGGCGGAAGAAGACATGAGTAAAACCACCTTCATCACACCTTGGGGGACTTACTGCTATACCGTGATGCCATTTGGGCTTATTAACGCTGGTGCCACTTATCAACGGACCGCCACCACTTTATTGCATGACATGATGCATAAGAAAGTGGAGGTCTACGTCGACGACATGATTTTCAAGTCCAAGGACCGAAACGGGCACATTGCAGCCCTAAGGAAGTTCTTCACCCGACTACGCAAGTACAACATGAGGTTAAACCCTCAAAAATGCAGTTTTGGGGTAACATCGGGCAAGCTACTGGGCCACATTGTCAGCCAACGTGGCATCGAAGTTGACCCATCAAAGCTCAAGGCCATAACCGAGATGCAACCGCCTAAAACCGAAAAGGAGATAAGGGGGTTTCTCGGGAAAGTCCAATATATAAGCCGGTTCATTTCAAAGCTAACCATGGTATGTGAACCCATTTTCAAGAAACTGAAGATAGGAGAACGAACACTATGGGACGACAAATGTCAAATGGCTTTCGATAAGATCAAGGAGATTCTATCCTCTCCACCGGTGTTAATGCCACCTCAGCATGGTTTGCCTCTGTCACTATACTTAACAACGACCGAGACGGCCATGGGCGCTATGCTAGCCCAGACGGTCGATTCCGAAGAATGGGCTATTTACTACATCAGTAAAAAGTTCTTGGAATACGAATGCAAGTACACAATGCTCGAGAAGACGTGTCTAGCTTTGGTATGGGCCACTAAAAAGCTCCGACACTACATGCTTAGTCACGAGGTACATGTGCTATCCAAAATGGATCCAATCAAGTATCTATTCGAGAAGCCCATCCCCAACGGCCGTATATCCAGATGGACTTTAATGCTAGCTGAGTTCGATCTCAAGTTCTTACCTTTAAAAGCCATCAAAGACCGGGTAGTAGCGGAATTCCTCGTCGATAGTCCGGTATCCGAGGAAGAACACACCGATACTTGGGCCTTCCCAGATGAAGACATATTCCATACCGACACCGACACATGGGATCTGTATTTTGACGGAGCGTCCAACTTCCGAGGATTTGGTGTCGAGATTTTACTAATCGCACCACAAGGGGAACACACCCCGTTATCCATCAAGCTAAATTTTGACGTATCTAACAACGCAGCCGAGTATGAAGCATGCATTCATGGGCTGCAAGCCGCCGCTGATTTAGGAGTAACAAGCCTCCGGGTCCACGGTGACTCAACTTTAGTTATAAATCAAGCCTTACAAAAATGGAAGACTCGGAACGCAAATCTCGTGGCTTACCAAGCACAAGTAAGGGTTCTAAAAAAACAATTCCAAAAAGTGGAGTACATTTATCTGCCTCGGGAAGAAAACCAGTTTGCAGATGCTCTCTCAAAATTAGCATCTTTACTGAATATCCCAGCACATCTAACCTGCATGCCCATTTGCGTCGAATGGCGGTCCGAGCCGGCATACATTCACGCTATCCCAGATATTGAAATAACTGATCCAGAACCTTGGTATCAGGCTATTCTAACCTACTAACGTCAGGGGAATATCCACCGGGAGCTGAAAACCGGGCCAAGAAAGCTCTACGAAGATGGGCAACCCAATTCATCCGCACGGACGATGGACAGTTATATAAGAAGACAGCACAGGGGGCTTTACTCCTATGCATTGACAAAACTCGAGCCGAAAGAGTTATGGGCGAGGTACATGATGGTGAAAACGGTCCACATATGAACGCCCATATGTTGGCCCGGAAAATCGCAAGACTCGGTTACTATTGAAATAGCATGGAAACTGACTGTCAGTTGTATGTCAAACACTGCCATAACTGTCAGATTTTCGCCAATGTTCAGCATATGCCTTCATTCCTATTATATACAATGACATCACCATGGCCGTTCTCAACATGGGGAATTGATATAATCGGGAAAGTAAACCCTTCCGGGACGGGAGGTCACTGCTTCATCCTAGTGGCTATTGACTATTTCACTAAATGGGTCGAAGCCGAGTCATACCGGATCTTGAATGCCAAACATGTGGCTAAGTTCATCCAAAATAAAATTATATGTCGATACGGGATTCCGCACGAGTTCATCAGCGATCACGGGACCCATTTCCAGGCTGAAACTGCTACTTTGTTGGAAAAGTACAAGATCCAAAGGCATACATCGTCACCTTACCGTCCCCAAACAAATGGAGTGGTGGAGGCGGCCAATAAAACAATTGTCACCATACTTAAAAAGATGGCTGAGAATTACCGGGACTGGCCCGACAAGATACCCTTTGCCTTATGGGGATATCGGACATCAATTCGAACTGCAACCGGAGCAACTCCATACTATCTGACCTATGGAATGGAAGCAGTCTAGCCAGTCGAGCTAGAAGTACCATCCCTTAGGATTCTGCTCGAGAGCCAGGTACCTGAAGCAGATTGGGTCCAAGCCCGATATGACTCACTAGTCCTCTTAGACGAATGGCGATCCCGGGCTCTGAATAATATTCAGATATATCAGAAAAGGATCCAACGGGCTTTTAACAAAAGGGTTAGGCCCAGGAATATAAAAGAGGGCGATTTAGTCCTAAAATCCGTTCGAGCTTTACTACCAGTTGACCCAAGGGGAAAATTCAAACCCAATTGAGTTGGGCCATATCTAGTGAAGAAAATTATTTCAGGAGGAGCAGTGATGCTAACAGACTTGGACGGGAACGAGTTCGTCAACCCAACAAACTTGGACCAACTGAAGCGTTACTACCCATGAACCTTATCTCAATGTCATTTGCAAAATTTATAAAATTTTCTTTTTTATGAATTTTCAAAAAATTTAAGCAAGTCAATAAGTTAGGATTATTTATCCTACCGTTGCACATCTCGAATTAATAATCTGAATGTATTTCGAAAAATTGCAAAAATACTCATGAACTACGGAAGGTTTGTTTCCATTAATTTTGGATACGTAGGCAACCCCTCAAAAGGGTACAACCTTTGCAATAACGAAAAGACGGGAACGGTATTCACTAATATGTCTTTTTATTATTTAAGAAAAACCGATAAACTCGGGAATTTCAAAAATACATCACAAAAAAAAAACACAAACAAAATCACACCACAAAAATAGTAGTACTACTTAAATAATAAATTTAGGAGACTACTCGTACATTTTTCCTTTCCCCTTATCTTTCGGGTCACGTGGAGCCCGAGGCCGACGGGGTGGGGGCGAACGTTCCCTAATCACAAGGGGAATTTCTTTAGTTCGAACCCGCTTCTTCGATTTTGGGTCGTCCACCATTTGCACCGGTCCAAGCCGAGCCCTAACGGGTTCGGGAAGCCGGTCTCGAGGACCAAGTCGGTCCTTAACCGCCAGCTTTAGCCCTAGTCTCCTTTCTAATTCCGTCTGGGGGCTCACTTTCCCCCATGCGCCCTTAGTACTGAACCCTTCAGTCTGAGTCCTAGATCTTCCTTTCTGACCTGTCGGAGTAGCTTCTTCGGCAAAGAAGCTTCTATTATCTTTAGCATGTTCCCGACGTAACAGGTCATAGGCCTCGTCAGTCTTCAAGGCAACTCGGGTTTTAGCTGAATCAGCTCTTGTCCATCTCACATAAGAGTCGGATACCCAGATCATATGAGGATTTCTAGAAACGGGCCAAGTGGCTCGTGTATACCACCTTTGCATCCAGGTGTCACACATTACATCCGTCAACTGAGTAGATTCACTCACGACTGCCTCAATTTCCGGGATTCTTTGCACCCGACCATATTGCCTAAGTATGCGATCGGGAAAGAGATGAATTGTCTGGCTAAAAGATAGGATTACCTGATATCTAGCCCTGTCTCGGGACTCCAAACCAGTCCAAGCGTAAATCGGCCACCATGGCACGGCCCAGCGGATCAGTAGGCCTCCATGGAAGGATAGCACCTCATCCCAGAATTTTTGGGTGTTGAAGCGAGAAAAGGCAATAGCTCGTCTCCTCGCCATTACTTGCCTGGGTTGATACCGGCTCACGTCTAGGGGAGGATCCAAGATTGATAGCCTCTCAAACAGCCACAGCTGAAAAACCCGCAAAACAATCGTCAAAATCGAGTCAAAATAAAAAAAAAACAAAAAAAAACGGCATACCTGTAGAAGACGGGTACTCCCGGTCAGTCGGACCGAAGGATCCCTCTTGCGATTATCCAAACCCTGGATAATTTCTCCTGTAATTAACCAAGCCGGGCTATGCTCCGTCTCCATCAAGTCAGCCACAGTGAGAAGTCTAACGTGGCCCATGCAAGATAACAAATCCATATGCCCTTCGAAGGCATAGACATGGAGCATACAAAAAGTAAAGGCCCTACGGCTGTGGACCGGCCTGACCCGGACATCATCTGGGTTCATGAATTTTTCAGCTAGGTCAATCAAGGAAACGATATCTCCTTCTAGCATTCGGGATACCTCCATATGAGAAAGCCCTAAAAATTCCCGTAACTTCCTCCTTGGGTCAGAAATCGAAAAAGGGATAGCAGGGCGAAGTATGGGATTCCATCCACCTGCAGCAGCAATTTCCTCTGGGATAGAGCAGATTTCTCCTCGAGGAAAAGTAAATACATGATAAGTATCATCCCAATAGGACAGGCAAGCATCCAAGAAGTGACGATCTACTTGCATCTGACGGATCACGAACAATTGGGTAACGCCATTCTGATTTAGGATAGCCCTATCGGCGTCCCTGAAATATTTGGACCATTCATGCAGCATTCCAACTAATCGGTCGATCCCCATAATTGGATTTCTAAAAGAAAGAATAATTTTTCAGAGCTTGTTTTTTCTTTAGAGGAGAAGGGGAATTGTGGGAATTATGAGAATTTATGAAGCAAGGAGGGGTATTTCTCCTCCTCACCTTAGGATTCCTAATCCTAGAATATTTAGCATACAATCCTTATCCTAAGGCTTAGCTAAGTTATCCCGAGCATTCCTATTCCTTTTCAGAGTCAAAAATTCTCTAATTTTCAAAGACTCCTACAAACTCAAAAATCAAACCTTTTTCTCAAAATTTTATTCCCAGCGCGAGTCATTTTTCCTACAAATGTTACATGCAAAACTTTACTACTTTGCATAAATATGTACAGGACGACTCAAGCAGGACCATGCAATTCATATAACTCCCCAGCCGAATTTAGCAAGATGAGCCCATATATAGGCCCATTTTAAGTTTTATACGACGAGTTCAAACGCCCACGGAGTTATCATCAGCTCAGGTACATTTCTAGTCTGTGGCCGGCGGGCCCCTTATTCAGGTCTAATGGACCTTAAACGACCCGACCGGAAGCTACCGAGTTTTAATCCTTGATTGACCTGGTAGCTACTCGGACTTTCGCCCTGTCCAAGCCTCAGTCAGAGTGGGGGCTCTGTAGACACCCACATTTTGCTGCCAGGTGTCTATAGTAGTTTCCGACAAACACCTGATGATGATCGGACGCAAACATGCTTTAACGTACTCGGAAATGGGCTCGAAATCATGGACATTTAGCTTGGGCTTTTTAAGGAGTACAAATATCACAACACCAACCTCAAATTCAGACCCAGTGGGTCGTTTCGAGTCAGATAACACTAATTTGGGTCGAATCCGACCAGGGGTAAAACCGTCTTTTAGCGACCGAGTCAAAACCCGGTCAAAGATATTTCCCGAGACTCGTGAGTCAAATGTGATGTCTCACGTGTCCAATTCGGACTCCAACTCCACAAAAACCAGCCACACAAATAGTAAACAAATCCGTTTACGGATGGAATTCGATCTCAAGTGGGAATCCTATCCGAAAACCGATTCAAACACCCGACCGAGTGCAAACACTCGGCCGAGCAGCACAAACCAGCCGGGTTTCCTTTTCTTCCTTCACAAGAAAACGGAATTCTTATTTCCCTCAACTTCTTACGTTTCCTATCCTAAGCGGTAGTTCTAATTCAAATGCACCTCTCCTAGCCAAGGTCGGGAACTCCCTATAAATAGCCCCTTGCATACAACACTTTCGATATAAGAAAATATCATATCACACACCATAGAATCAATTATTCACACAACACACATCCATAAAACTCCTTACACTTAGTATCGAGAAACCGATATTACATCTAAACCCGAAGAAAACCGGCCCCTCGTACCCGTCACCTTCACCGAGCCACCCTAACCCGACCGACATCACCTCGACGCTCCCGTGCCTAGCCACATTCCGACGAGCCCCGATCCGAGTTAACAAAAGCATGTAGGTTGGGGGTGTAACCAAACCCAACTTCTCCTTTCTCTTCCTTCTTCCTTCTTGTTTTCCTTTTTTCGTCGGTCGTCTCTTTATTACGGGTCGTCGTCGCTTTTTTCTTCTAATATCGATATTATCAAAAACTATTTTCATATATCAAACATTCTTAACAATATGATACCAACTCTATAGTTGAATATCGTATTAAAGAATTACATTAAACCTCGACGATGTTAAAAATCGTTACATCTTTTTTTTTTCGTTCAAACTTCTTTTTACAAAACTTTTTTAATTCATTCTAAATACTCGATATCGATTTCATAATCGAATGTTGGGTACGACGAATATCGAAAACATAAAATCGAATACAAATTAATTCATATTTTGTACGCGATTTATCAAAATTAGCAATTTCGAACAAAAAATAAAAATCGGACAGACCCGCACGCGAGTCGCGCCACGCCCAGGCGACTCGCGCACGGGCCTGAAACCCGGATAATTTTTTTTAGCTTTTCGTTCGTTTTTATTATTTATTCTACGAAGCTATTTCTAAAATTTATATCTTTTCTACAACTATTTCGATATTTGATATTGATTTCGTAGTCAATTATCCAATATAACGAATATCGAAAATACTAGATCGAGTACAAGTTATACAATATTTGTACGCGGTTTAGCCGAATCCTCGAAAAATCGTCTTCAAAAAAACAGACCGACACGCGACTCGCCGGAATCCCGGGCGAGTCGCGCGGCCGGCTGCCATGGTGCGCTTTTCTTCGTTTTTATTATTTTTCGAACTTCGTTTTTTATACAAAACAGCGTCTTTTAACGATATTTTTCAGATTTCGATTAATATTTTTCTCGATCTCGCATATTTATTTTTTGCTATATTATTTTACAAATCGATACTAACTCGTTTGTTCATCTTGTTACAAATTCATTCCTTTTCATCATTTGTTTTATTATACTAAAACGAATCTCACATGCTAAATTCAACTTCGACGTTAATTTTCATGCATTAAACCGACTTAGCAACCCGTTCAATTCCTCACATGCTTAGGAAAACAATGTTTGCATATCATTCATCGTGAAACTAACGCGCGTATTCAAAAATCATTCGATATCCTAGCAGAGGCCGCTAATGTGCGGGCGGGGTTGGGTGTTCTTAGTGAACTTCCCAACACGTACCCTCACCCCTTACTCAGAACCGTGGTTTCCGGATGTCCGAAACCATTGGCAACGAGAGTCAGTCAATATACGATAAACCGCTCAAGTCGGCATCGGTATCGAACTGCGAAGGGACGAGCCCAATAAACTCTGACATCGGAAATGGGCCGTATTTGTACACGGCCCACTACGACATAGAGTGGGCTCGAACGGTTCCGAATAACCATAAAATTCGGTGGCGACTCCAACTTCGATTTAAATTTCAATTTGACCATCTCATATGAAGATTCATTCGCCTCCCCAAACCCGCGCGTGGCTGCGTCGGGGTGGACCTATGTCATGTCCGCATTACTATATGGCAGCTTTTGGATAGTTCTCAGGAGCATCGGGCAGCACTTACTAGGGCCCTTGATGAAATCAAGGTCGACTCATCGGTTACCCCCACTGAGATGGTAGCCACGATCTTGCCACACCTCAAGGACAAGTCTAAAGGAGAAGGCCCACTTATCACTTTCTCCGAGTCCGACCTACCTCCATTCGGGACCACCCATAACTTGGCCTTATATATCACGGTGATCTGCCGAAACAAGTATCTCCCAATGACCCTGATTGATGACGGGTCCGCGGTAAACGTCCTTCCTTTAAGGACAGCCAAGGCCCTCGGCATTACCGAGGCTGACTACCTTCCGACTGCACAAACTATCCAGGCTTTTGATGGGAGCCCAAAATCGGTTGCTGGGGCCGTTAAACTAACAATCATAACGGGCCCGATCGAGAAGGAGTTAGAATTTCAGGTGATCGATGTCACTTCATCTTTCAATCTGCTACTCGGGAGACCGTGGATTCACGCGGTCAAAGCTGTGTCTTCCACTCTTCACAGGAAGGTCAAGCTACCTTTACAAGATGGGATCGTCACTCTTGAAGCTACTCCCATAACCGTGTCAAGCTGCAACACGGCAGGCTCAGCTGACCCACGAGGATTCAACTTCGTGGGAATGATCGAGGAAGAATACCTTTTCCGGCCATATTTTACTACTAGCATCGATACGATGCTGCAGAATCTGGGTTGCCTACCAGGAGTCACATCAAGACCCTATCTTCCAGCTGGGAAGATTATCGAAGCCCTAAACAACGAGCAATCTCGCCTCGGTCAAGGTTACACTTTGGCGCCAGGATGCGCGAACCAAACCAACGCGGTTACGTTCGTCACCCCAGTGTTCGGAGCTGTTCAAATGGGCCTCTATCAGCCCACCATCTCATATCCCGGGACCAAACTGGCTCGGGAATGCAATTTCATCCCAGATGATATCTTTGCCCTTATCCAGGCCGAATCAAAGGAGGGCAAAAGTAATATTGAGCCCATCCTAGGACTACTATTTGGGGAAGACAAGGTCGTCCCGACCCCTAAACAAGAGTTAGTCAGCTTGATTCTCCGCAGCAGCAGGTTCGATCCCACTAAGCTGATCTCTGAAGTTGGTGCCGACATTGGGAAGAGAGCTTGGAGGAAGACAACTAAGTGGACCGACAGTCAGGGTCGAGTCTACAAGCTAACTACTGGTGAAGGAGATATGCATGCTGCCGAATCCGAGTCCGAGTCTGAGTCTGAGTCGAAGTCTAGAGGGTCCAGTACTAGGATCGAGTCTATAACCCCTCTCCCTTCTTTAGTCACACCATCGGGAGCCCCAGAGTCTGTCCCGAGGGCTCTCCTTATCCCGCCTCTGACCAACGATCAGATGGCAGCTCTCTTCGAGCTATTTTCAAGATTCACTATCAATAATAACGATAACCGTTCTGCTTACGACTTGGCTTATTTTCAAAATATTTTCAAAAATCTTAATTGCAATGACATTAAGAAACCCGACGAACAGGTGACATTGCCTCCGCATCTAATCGAGCAACTCGAACAAAGGGAGTCCCGAGATCCGATAATCGAAGAAACCGATTCCATCAACGTAGGAACCTCTTTAGAACCTCAGATGCTTAAGTTGGGCCTATCTTTAGATCCCGAGGAGAAACAACAATTCACGGATCTCCTCCAGGAATTCAAAGACGTCTTTGCATGGTCCTACAAGGACATGCCGGGAATAGACCGGGAGATAGCTGAACACCGAATACCCATCAAAGACGGGTACAAGCTGGTAAAACAAAAACTCCGAAGAATGAGGCCCGAATGGTCTCTCAAAGTCAAAGAAGAAGTTGATAAACAATTCAAGGCTGGCTTTATCCAAGTGTCTGAATATCCAGACTGGGTTGCAAACATAGTACCAGTACCCAAGAAGGATGGCAAAGTCCGAGTATGTGTAGATTTTCGGGACCTTAATAAGCCAGCCCAAAAGACGATTTTCCGTTGCCGCACATCGACATACTGGTGGATAACACGGCTGACCATGCCCTTCTATCATTCATGGACGGGTATGCCGGATATAATCAGATCAAAATGGCGGAAGAAGACATGAGTAAGACCACCTTCATCACACCTTGGGGGACTTACTGCTATACCGTAATGCCAGTTGGGCTTATTAACACTGGTGCCACTTATCAACGGACCGCCACCACTTTATTGCATGACATGATGCATAAGGAAGTGGAGGTCTACGTCCACGACCTGATTGTCAAGTCCAAGGACCGAAACGGGCACATTGCAGCCCTAAGGAAGTTCTTCACCCGACTACGCAAGTACAACATGAGGTTAAACCCTCAAAAATGCAGTTTCGGGGTAACATTGGGCAAGCTACTGGGCCACATTGTCAGCCAACGTGGCATCGAAGTTGACCCAGCAAAGATCAAGGCCATAACCGAGATGCAACCGCCTAAAACCGAAAAGGAGATAAGGGGGTTTCTCGGGAAAGTCCAATATATAAGCCGGTTCATTTCAAAACTAACCATGGTATGTGAGCCCATTTTCAAGAAACTGAAGATAGAAGAACGAACACTATGGGACGACAAATGTCAAATGGCTTTCGATAAGATCAAGGAGATTCTATCCTCTCCACCGGTGTTAATTCCACCTCAGCACGGTTTGCCTCTGTCGCTATACCTGACAACAACCGAGACGGCCATGGGCGCTATGCTAGCCCAGACGGTCGATTCCGAAGAGCGAGCTATTTACTACATCAGTAAAAAGTTCTTGGAATACGAGTGCAAGTACACAATGCTCGAGAAGACGTGTCTAGCTTTAGTATGGGCCACTAAAAAGCTCCGACACTACATGCTCAGTCACGAGGTACATGTGCTATCCAAAATGGATCCAATCAAGTATCTATTCGAGAAGCCCATCCGCAACGGCCGTATATCCATATGGACTTTAATGCTAGCTGAGTTCGACCTCAAGTTCGTACCTTTAAAAGCCATCAAAGGCCGGGTAGTAGCAGAATTCCTTGTCGATAGTCCGGTATCCGAGGAAGAACACAACGATACTTGGGCCTTTCCAGATGAAGACATATTCCATACTAACACCGACACATGGGATCTATATTTTGATGGAGCGTCCAACTTCCGAGGATTTGGTGTCGGGATCTTGCTAATCTCACCACAAGGGAAACACACCCCGCTATCTATCAAGCTAGATTTTGACGTGACTAACAACGCAGCCGAGTACGAAGCATGCATTCACGGACTGCAAGCCGCCGCTGATTTAGGAGTAACAAACCTCCGGGTCCACGGTGACTCATCTTTAGTCATAAATCAAGCCTTACAAAAATGGAAGACTCGGAACGCAAATCTCGTGGCTTACCAAGCACGAGTAAGGGTTCTCGAAAAACAATTCCAAAAGGTAGAGTACATTTATCTGCCCCGGGAAGAAAACCAGTTCGCAGATGCTCTCTCAAAATTAGCATCTTTACTGAATATCCCAGCACATCTAACCAGCATGCCCATTTGCGTCGAAAGGCGGTCCGAGCCGGCATACATCCACGCTATCCAAGATATTGAAATAACTGATCCAGAACCTTGGTATCAGGCTATTCTAACCTACTTAACGTCAGAGGAATATCCTCCGGGAGCTGAAAATCGGGGCAAGAAAGCTCTACGAAGATGGGCAACTCAGTTCATCCGCACAGACGATGGACAGTTATATAAGAAGACAACACAGGGGGCTTTACTCCTATGCATTGACAAAACTCGAGCCGAAAGAGTCATGGCCGAGGTACATGATGGTGAAAACGGTCCGCATATGAACGCCCATATGTTGGCCCGGAAAATCGCAAGACTCGGTTATTACTGGAATAGCATGGAAACTGACTGTCAGGTATATGTCAAACACTGTCATAACTGTCAGATTTTCGCCAATGTTCAGCATATGCCTTCATCCCTATTATATACAATGACGTCACCATGGCCATTCTCAACATGGGGAATTGATATAATTGGGAAAGTGAACCCCTCCGGGACGGGAGGTCACTGCTTCATCCTAGTGGCTATTGACTATTTCACCAAATGGGTCGAAGCCGAGTCATACCGGATCTTGAATGCCAAACACATGGCTAAGTTCATCCAAAACAAAATTATATGTCGATACGGGATTCAGCACGAGTTCATCAGCGATCACGGGACCCATTTCCAAGCTGAAACTGCCACTTTGTTGGAAAAGTACAAGATCCAAAGGCATACATCGTCACCTTACCGTCCCCAAACAAATAGAGCGGTGGAGGCAGCCAATAAAACAATTGTCACCATACTTAAAAAGATGGCTGAGAATTACCGGGACTGGCCCGACAAGATACCCTTTGCCTTATGGGGATATCGGACATCAATTCGAACTGCAACCGGAGCAACTCCATACTATCTGACATATGGAATGGAAGCAGTCCAGCCAGTCGAGCTAGAAGTACCATCCCTTAGGATTCTACTCGAGAGCCAGGTACCTGAAGCAGATTGGGTCCAAGCCCGATATGACTCACTAGTCCTCTTAGACGAACGGCGATCTCGGGCTCTGAATAATATTCAGATATATCAGAAAAGGATCCAACGGGCTTTTAACAAAAGGGTTAGGCCCAGGAATATCAAAGAGGGCGATCTAGTCCTAAAATCTGTTCGAGCTTTACTACCAGTTGACCCAAGGGGAAAATTCAAACCCAATTGGGCTGGGCCATATTTAGTGAAGAAAATTCTTTCGAGAGGAGCAGTAACGCTAACGGACTTGGACGGAAACGAGTTCGTCAACCCAACAAACTTGGACCAACTGAAGCGTTACTACCCATGAACCCTATCTCAATGTCATTTGCAAAATTTATAAAATTTTCTTTTTATGAATTTTCAAAAATTTTAAGCAAGTCAATAAGTTAGTATTATTTATCCTACCGTTGCACATCTCGAATTAATAATCTTGATGTATTTCGAAAAATTGCAAAAATACTTCTGAACTACGGAAGGTTTGATTCCATTAATTTTGGATACGTAGGCAACCCCTCAAAAGGGTACAACCACTGCAATAACGAAAAGACGGGAACGATATTCACTAATATGTCTTTTTATTATGTGAGAAAAAAACCGACAAACTCGGGAATTTCAAAAAATACATCACAACAAAAAAAACACAAACAAAATCACACCGCAAAAATAGTAGTAATACTTAAATAATAAATTTTGGAGACTACTCATACATTTTTCCTTTCCCCTTATCTTTCGGGTCACGTGGAGCCCGAGGCCGACGGGGTGGGGGCGAACGTTCCCTAATCACAAGAGGAACTTCTTTTGCTCGAACTCGTTTCTTCGATTTTGGGTCTTCCACTACTTGCACCGGTCCAAGCCGAGCCCTGACGGGCTCGGGAAGCCTGTCTCGAGGGCCAAGTCGGTCCTTGACCGCCAGCTTTGGCCCTAGTCTCCTTTCTATTTCCGTCTGGGGGCTCACTTTCCCCCGTGCACCCTTAGTACTGGACCCTTCAGTCTGAGTCCTAGATCTCCCTTTCTGACCTGTCAGAGTAGCTTCTTCGGCAAAGAAGGTTCTATTATTTTTAGCATGCTCCCGGCGTAACAGGTCATCGGCCTCGTCAATGTTTAAGGCAGCTCGGGTTTTAGCTGAATCAGCTCGTTTCCATCTTACATAAGAGTCAGTTACCCAGATCGAATGAGGATTTCTAAGAACGAGCCAAGTAGCTCGTGTATACCACCTTTGCATCCAGGTGTCACACATTACATCCGTCAGCTGAGTAGATTCACTCACGACTGCCTCGATCTCTGGGATCCTTTGCACCCGACCATATTGCCTAAGTATGCGATCGGGAAAGAGGTGAATTGTCGGTCTAAAAGATAGGATTACCTGATATCTAGCCCTATCTCGAGACTCCAAACCGGTCCAAACGTAAATCGGCCACCATGGGACGGTCCAGCGGATCAGTAGGCCTCCATGGAAGGATAGCACCTCATCCCATTATTTTTGAGTGTTGAAGCGAGAAAAGGCAATACTTCGTCTCCTCATCATTACTTGCCTGGGTTGATACCGGCTCACGTCTAGGGGAGGATCCAAGATCGATAGCCTTTCGAACAGCCACAGATGGAAAAACCCGCAAAAATCGAAAACGCGAAAAATCGTCAAAATCACGTCAAAAAAAAAACGTGAAAAGGCGTGAAAACCGAGAAGACCGCAGAAATCGAGAGAATCGAAAAAAACCGCAGAACCGGAAAATTGAAAAAACCGCGGAAAATCAAAAAAAGCCGAGAAAAATCAAAAAAACGGTATACCTGTAAAAGACGGGTACTCCCAGTCCGCCGGACTGACGGATCCCTTTTACGATTATCCAAACCCTGGATAATCTCTCCTGAAATCAACCAAGCTAGGTTGTGCTCTGTTTCCATCAAGTCAGCCACAGTGAAAAGTCTAACATGGCCCATGCAAGATAGTAAATCCATATGCCCTTCGAAGGCATAGACATGGAGCATGCAAAAGGTAAAGGCCCTACGGCTGTGGACCGGCCTGACCCGGACGTCATCTGGGTTCATAAATTTTTCAGCTAGATCAATCAAGGAAACGGTATCTCCTTCTAGCATACGGGATACCTCCATATGAGAAAGCCCTAAAAATTCCCGTAACTTCCTCCTTGGGTCAGAAATCGAAAAAGGGATAGCAGGGCGAAGTATGGGATTCCATCCTCCTGCAGCAGCAATTTCCTCAGAGATAGGGCAGATTTCCCCTCGAGGAAAGCCAAATACATGATAGGTATCGTCCCAGTAGGACAGGCAAGCATCCAAGAAGTGATGATCTACTTGCATCTGACGGATCACGAACAATTGGATAACGCCATTCTGATTTAGGATGGCCCTATCGACATCCCTGAAATATTTGGACCATTCATGCAGCATTCCAACTAATCGGTCGATTCCCATAATTGGATTTCTAAAAGAAAAAATAATTTCTCAGGGCTTGTTTTTTCTTTAAGGAAGAAAGGGAATTGTGGGAATTATGAAAATTTATGAAGCAAGGGGGGGTATTTATAGCATAAAACCAAATTCTCCTCCTCACCTTAGGATTCCCAATCCTAGAGTATTTAGCAAACAATCCTTATCCTGAGATTTAGCTAAGTCATCTCGAGCATTCCTATTCCTTTTCAGAGTCAAAAATTCTCTAATTTTCAAAGACTCCTACAAACTCAAAAATTCAAACCTATTTTCAAAAATTTTATTTCCCAGCGCGAGTCATTTTTTTCCTACAAATATTACGTGCAAAATTTTGCTACTTTGCATAAATATGTACAGGACGACTCAAACAGGACCATGCAATTTGCATAACTCCCCAGCGGCATTTAACAAGATGAGCCCACATATAGGCCCATTTTAAGTCTTATGCGACGAGTTCAATCCCCCACGGAGTTATCATCAGCTCAGGTACATTGGTTTCTCCCCACTGGCTTCCAGACATGTTTTGGTTTGACTGTTTCAGCTTTAGTTCGACATTGAAGTTCATCATGTCCCATTCCTTTACATCTGTGACACAGAATGGGGAGCCACTCATACTCCACTTTGATCTCCTGCTTCACCCCCATCTCATCTAGAAACTGCAAGATCGAAGGGAATTCCTGCCCAATTTGAACTTCTATAAGGACTTTAGCATAACCCAGGAACTGTCTATCCTCAGTGGACGACGCATTTCTGATCACCTTGCCTATAAGCCCCCCAATCTTACGCAGACAGTTTGTACCCCAGAATTTAACATCCATATTCATAAATTTTACCCAAATAGGAAGTTTCCTCACTTCATATTTGGTTAATTCCGCTGTCTTGTCCCACTCATGGATTTTGACAAGCTTATTATCAAACGTGAGATATTCAGACAATAAGGCTTTATGCTGTGACTCCTTATCCAAGAAACGTACCAAAAAATACCATTAGGAAGACAAGAAACCTTATCGATCTTCAATTGTTTCCAGATACGATGTAGGAAATCAGAGAGAATGATCCAAGGAGGATTAGCACCTACTATGAACCCATACACCGTTGTGCTCCAGAATTCAAGCATTCCATAACATCCTCCGAAGTTATTTGAAGTAACTGGGGTCTGTTCTCAGATGCACCTTCCTCTCGTTCAGTTTCTGTGGTCGGAGGAGGGTCCAAGACATCCTCCAGGAACACCTCCAAGTCCACCTGCAATGAGTTGCAATCATTTTCATCCTCAATTTGTTTTGTGTACTAGAAGTCTTTTTGTTATTACTGCTATTATTATGTTTAGTAGATGATGAATTATTACTACTATTTGTTGGAATTATGCTTCAAAAGAGACTATTTGTTGTTTAAATTTTTGTGATGACATAGAACATATGTAATGGTGATGTAATAAGCTTCGATGCTTGGAGGCCAAGTAGTGACATCATCTCCATGACACTTTCTTCTTATGTCACACCATGACATCCATGGTGATGTGTAGAGCTTGGTGACCAAGTATTTTACTCTATAAATAGCCATCAAAATTCCATCATTTTGATCATCCAAAAATCCATCTTCTACATCTATTTCTATCCTAAAAATACTCTCTCAAAATGTTAGTAATATAATTTATAGTTTGAGTGGAAATTTGGCAACGATTTTGGTAGTAACTCATCTACGGTCTTGCCTACACAAAGATCGTAGCGGTTGTGCAATCCTGGGAGTCGAATGTCAAAGAGTCCGTGTGTAGTAGACGGGGCATAATCGACTTTAGGACAGTGACCTCAAGTCACGTCACAACCATTCCTCTCAGATAAGATTATTCCTTTTTCCGTCTTATTTATTTATTCACTACTCGTCTAACAATCTAAAGTCGATTATTGCTCTTCAATTTTTATTATGGCTAGTAGTGAATCGTATGATGCTATTCCGTTAACATATAACATGTTGACTAATCCCATAATTCCTGATATGTCAAAACTTGACCCGTTTGACGGAAAAAACTATAAAATGTGGTCCGACAAAATGGACTTTTTTCTGGGTCAAATATGGGTAGACTATACTCTGTTTAATATTCAAACCCCTGAAAATATCAGCAGAGATTTTGAGACGGATAATAAAACTTGTCGAGGAATCCTCCTTCATTATATGACTCCCGCCTTGTTTATGATATATAGCAAGTTTAACTCAGCTAAAGAAATTTGGGATGCTCTGAAATTGAAATATGGGAGCGATGATTATGGGTCTAAGAAATATGCTTGTAGCCGATGGCTAGCTTTCAAAATGTCTGATGATAAACCCGTCTTAGACCAGGTTCATGAATATGAAAATCTGTGTTCTGAAATCGCTTCTGAGGGAATGAAAATCTGTGAAATATTTCAAGCCAACTGTCTGCTTGACAAACTTCCCCCGTCTTGGCAAAATTTTGTCCACAATATGAAACACAAACAAAAAGATTTTTCCCTCCTCGAACTAGTGTCTCATATAAAAGTCGAGGAGCAGAATAGGATTCAGACCAAGGAAAAACGAGCTGAACACTCTTCCTCTACTGCTAATTTGGTCGAATCTAGGAAAAATAATCATAAGGGGAAGAAAAATTCCCACAAAGGTCCTAACAAATATTATGGGCCTAAACAAACTGAACAGTTCAAGGAAAGTGGAAATAATAATAAAAGGGAATTTAAGGGGAATTGCTTCACATGTGGGAAAGTGGGTCATGTGTCAAAATTCTGTCCAGAAGGGTTTAACAATAAACGCCGACAAAATAGGCCACAAGCACATCTAGCTGAGTCTGATTCAGAAGAAATCATAGCTTCTGTAGTATCTGAAGTCAATTTAGTTAGCAACCTGTCTGAATGGGTATTGGATACGGGTGCTACGAGGCACATCTGCTTTGACAAGAACATGTTCAAGGAATATTCTGAGGTTCCCGGGAATGAATGTGTTTTTATGGGCAACTCTAGCTCCGTTAGGGTTCATGGAAAGGGCAAAGTAGTACTCAAACTAACCTCGGGAAAAACCCTTGAACTCAACAATGTGCTGCATGTACCCGAAATTAGGAGGAATTTAATTTCTGGGTCACTTATGAACAAGGCTGGGGTTAAATTAACTTTTGAATCCGACAAACTTGTACTTACTAGGAATGGTAATTTCGTTGGAAAGGGATTCTGTAATGGTGGTTTATTTGTCCTCGATGTTGAGACAATTAATAAGAATGTTCCTGCTTCTGTTTATATTGCTGAGTCCGTTTCTCTATGGCATTCTAGATTAGGACATGTGAATGTTGACTCGATTAAACGACTCAAAAAGCAGAATCTCATACCTCAATTCAGTAGCACAAGGTTTGATGAATGTGAAGTATGTGTTGAGGCTAAACACGCAAAGGCGTCGTTTAATAAATGCGTAGAACGATCTAGTAGTCTCCTAGAACTGGTTCATTCTGACCTAGGAGATTATAGAAACTCAATGAGTAGAGGTGGGAAGCACTACTACATTACGTTTGTAGATGATTTCTCAAGATACACCAAGGTCTATTTATTGAGTACAAAAGATGAGGCTGAGGAAAAATTCATGATCTACAAATCAGAGGTAGAAAATCAATTAGATCTAAAAATTAAGAGAGTTAGATCTGATAGAGGTGGAGAATATGATGGGAATCCACTAAAGAGATTTTGCGAGTCTAGTGGAATTATTCACGAATACACAGCACCTTATGCTCTACAACGAAATGGGATAGCTAAGAGGAAAAACCGGTCACTAAAAAATATGATGAATGCAATGTTAATTAGTTCCGGTATGCCTGTCAACATGTGGGGTGAAGCAATGTTATATGCGTGTCATATTCTCAACCGAGTTCCGCACAAGAAAACTGGTAAAACACCTTATGAGTTATGGAAAGGTTATCCACCTAACAAAATTGGGCCTAAAACCGTAGACGCAATCTTCATTGGTAATGCCGCCAATAGTGCTGCGTATCGTCTGATTCTTAAGAATTCATCGGGTTTTGGACCCATTAGAGAGTCAAGAGACGTTGAGTTCTTTGAGCACATTTTTCCCATGAAAAATAGTACGAGCACTAGCGTGTCTGTTACACCTAGTGGTTCAACTTAATCTTCTGCTGCTACAGAGGCAGTAATAGAGCCTAGGAGAGGTAAACGTGACAGGACTCAAAAGAATTTTGGTCCAAATTTTGTCATGTTGATTGAGAATAAGTGTTTGAGTGAACATGAGGTGAGTGTCTTCATACTTGAAGAAGACCCGAGAACATACAAAGAGGCTATCCAATCGGTGGACTCTACGTTTTGGCTTGAGGCCATAAACAGTGAAATTGATTCAATAATGAGTAACCACACCTGGGTATTGACCGAGCTTCCCAGGGGTTGCAAAGCTTTGAGTAACAAGTGGGTTTTCAAGCGGAAACTTAAAACAGATGGGTCAATTGATAAGTACAAGGCAAGATTAGTGGTTTGTGGAAATTGTCAAACAAAGGGGTTGGATTTCTTCGATACATATTCACCCGTGACTAAGGTAACCACAATTAGAGCCTTGGTAGCACTTGCATCTGTTCACAACCTTGTCATACATCAGATGGATGTTAAGACTGCGTTTTTAAATGGCGATTTGCACGAGGAAATTTACATGAAACAACCGGAGGGATGTGTGATCCCCGGTCAAGAACATAAGGTGTGCAAATTGGCCAGATCATTATATGGCTTGAAGCAAGCCCCAAAGCAATGGTATGACAAGTTCGATAAAACCATTACATCAAATGGCTTCGTGGTAAATGATTCTGATTAATGTGTGTATGCCAAAGATGATGAAAATGGTTGTGTGATAATATGTCTTTATGTGGATGACATGCTTATCTTCGGTACAAACATGAAGGTTGTAAACGAGACGAAGAAATTCTTGAGTTCATGTTTTGATATGAAAGATATGGGTGAAGCCGTTGTAATTCTTGGTTTAAAGATTACGAGGACTGAATATGGGTTGTGCCTGAGTCAATCTCATTACGTTGAGAAAATTCTGAAGAAATTCAATCAATTTGATAGCAAGTCGTTCCACACTCCCTATGATTCTAGTATACGTCTAACCAAGAATACCGGTGACAGCGTGTCTCAAGAGGAATACGCGAAATTGATCGGAAGTGTCATGTTTTTGATGAACTGCACTAGACCCGACATAGCTTATATTCTTAGTAGACTTAGCAGGTATACACATAACCCTGGCAGAGATCATTGGGATGCCTTGATAAGATTACTGAGATACTTGAAAGGCACCATAGATTGGGGATTACATTATCAGAGAACACCGTGTGTGTTGGAAGGATATTGTGATGCCAACTGGGTATCTGGGAATGACGAGATACACTCTACTAGTGGCTATGTGTTTACTCTGGCGAGTGCTGCTGTATCATGGAAGTCGGCTAAACAAACCTGCCTTGCGAAATCGACAATGGAATCTGAGTTCATTGCTTTAGCTTTGGCAGGAGAAGAAGCTGAATGGCTACGGGGCCTTCTAGCTGATATTCCTTTATGGGGAAAGCCGACTCCTTCGATTTCCATGCATTGCGATTCTCAAGCTGCAATCGAAGTAGCTAACAATCAAGCGTATAATGGTAAAAGGAGACATATTCGCTTAAGACATGGAATTGTGAGAAATCTGATCAGAGATAATGTGATATCACTCGAGTATGTAAAATCTGAGAGGAACATTGCGGATCCTCTCACAAAAGGTCTTGGTAGAAAGATAGTGCTGGAGTCAGCACTAGGAATGGGTTTAAAGCCTGTAATAGAGTAACTTGTGATGGATACCCGTCTTAACTAGTTTAAGTTCAACAGGTCAAACGAAGTCACAAGGAACTCTTGTTGTGTAATACTGTGACCATTCCTAATAATAATAATATATTTGAGATGCAGTATTTTTTGTCTTTATTGACATTGCTTTAGGATGAGCTTTCGCTCTTAATGAGTTCATAGTCCTTGTATGGATGGTCTGTAAGAGGCAGACTTGATGAGCTCACCGATGTGAAAAAGGATGAGTTTTTACTCTTAATGAGTTTATAGTCCCTTGTGTGGATGGTCTGTGAGAGACAGACTTGATAAACTCACCTATGTGAATGTGGGGAGTTCTTGCCCTACTCCCAAGAGATCTTCAGGCTGGATCTTTAGAGGCATTCATGAAATACCAGGATGTACTGTGTGGGCACTTGGCTAGTCCAAGTAAAAGATATTTATACCGAAAAAATCCATGGGATGAGTTCATGGATGTCGCGAGTTTCTACCTTAATTTGAGATTAAGTAAGTGCGCAACTGTCTTAGAGCCAACTCCATTCGAAGGTTCAAGGATTAGTTACACCTGGGATGGCGGTTCAAGATCGTTGTATGTCACTGGGTGCTGGTTAAAGTCCACAAGACACCAGCATCTTAACGCTAAATCTCTGTTGCCAAATTTCTCTCTTTCTTTCGCGTCCTCTTTTGAACCATGTGGGGGATTGTTGGAATTATGCTTCAAAAGAGACTATTTGTTGTTTAAATTTTTGTGATGACATAGAACATATGTAATGGTGATGTAATAAGCTTGGATGCTTGGAGGCCAAGTAGTGACATCATCTCCATGACACTTTCTTCTTATGTCACACCATGACATCCATGGTGATGTGTAGAGCTTGGTGACCAAGTATTTTACTCTATAAATAGCCATCAAAATTCCATCATTTTGATCATCCAAAAATCCATCTTCTACTTCTATTTCTATCATAAAAATACTCTCTCAAAATGTTAGTAATATAATTTATAGTTTGAGTGGAAATTTGGCAACGATTTTGGTAGTAACTCATCTACGGTCTTGCCTACACAAAGATCTTAGCGGTTGTGCAATCCTGGGAGTCGAATGTCAAAGAGTCCGTGTGTAGTAGACGGGGCATAATCGACATTAGGACAGTGACCTCAAGTGACGTCACAACCATTCCTCTCAGATAAGATTATTCCTTTTTCCGTCTTATTTATTTATTCACTACTCGTCTAACACTATTGTGATGATTCTGTCTCGGAGTTAAAGCTGAGTTATTCACTTTCCGATAGTTCACCATTGTAGAACTGTAGAGAGCTTTCTCTCACTTCTTTCTCTCTCAATAACCCGTTTACTATTCTGATAGTTCATTAATATTAATTTGATCCACTTATATGTACAAAATTTTCAACTTTTATGTTCTTATTACAAATAATTCATATTTTAGCTCAAGTTTTGTCCATTGCATTAACCTGTCTACTGTCTGTGGCATATATGTTTTTGTACATTCTGAGGATACTTGTAAATATGCATGTTTGTTTTCAATAATTTGAAATCTTAAATTGGTAATAAAAGTAAATTGTATAACGGACAGAAGCATAAATATAACTTATTACATTAGATGATCCACAAACTGTCAGTTGAATAAAGTACATAACATGGAAACTATGAGTACTGCACCTTAATAAATAATCAGTTAACAGACAATTACAATATTCAAAGTCAAAAAGCCTGTTTTGCCGAAGCAACTCACCTAAGATTTGAGAATATTTCTTTGAAAACAACATTTGTTGTAGAGTTAGTAGCAAGAAAATCTTCATCAAGAATAAGAACTTTAAGCCCCTTCTTACTTGTAATCCTAGAAATTGCTACATACAATTGGCCATGAGTGAGGACAGGTTTCGGGAGAAATAACCCTACATTAGAAAGGAATTGTCCTTGACTTTTGTTGACTGTCCTAGCAAAACAAACAGCAAGGGAAAATTGTCTCCTTTCAAATCGAATGGGAAATTTGGTTTCATCAGATAGGGAAAGCTTTATTTGGGGATATAGACTTGCGATCCTTTTCTTCTTCCGAAAAAGACAATTGCCTCTATTACTCGTTTACCAAGCTTTGATATAACCATTTGCGTACCATTACATAGAACATTAGCCTGGTCAATGTTGCGTAGGAGCATAACAATAGCACCAACCTTAAGAGTGAGATTATGTTTCCGCAAACCTGACCATCTAATAGCATTGAGAAATTCAGTTGAATAGAGATCCCGAATAACAGGATGGTCTCATCATTGCTAATTTCATCTTAACTCAAGTAGACAACATCATCTTTAGGAATTAGAGAAAGAACAAAATTATTTACTTGCTCAAAGACTTCATGAGTGGGTGCCAAAACAGCCTTCTCTTGTAAATACTGTGGGTCTTTTAATTAAGTGGTCCAACGGACATGGATATGTACTGTGAACAATTGATGCAAATGGATCAAAATCGGGATCTATAAGAACTTCATCTGGCATTTCTATTGGAGTAATTCCATCATTCTGTCTCCCCCGCCTCTCCATCTCCGACACTCAATATCCACTCAAAGAATTGTCTTATTTTATACAAATTAGGTATTGTTCCCAAAGCCTGTAGCCTCATGTTCGTTGTCAGGGTCAACAACTATTATAATATAACGAAAAAAATACGTGGTTAGATTTTAATTGCTCTTGTCTACTAAATTTTATAAACATGTCTATAATATTTATGATCTGCTTCAGGAGAATACCTTGCAATCTCTTCATATGTGTGATGAACAAATGGATGCATGGACAATATCTTGTCTGTTACCTTTTGTAATCTCCTAGAAATTATAACGAAATACAGTGACGGAAACACTGTAGATATGAGATTGTAACACACTATAACCACTACTACAAAACATACAAAACATTACGGTTGATAACCGTCCTAAAATAAGATAGTAACCGTCATGTAAGTCACCGTGATCGTTGATAATCAATCACGGTTTAAAGCAAGTCAAACCGTCATTGTTTTTATTCTTGCAGAGCACGGTTAGGGTACTTGACCGTCATTGTTGTTATTCTTGACAGAGGACGTTTTCTTCTACCAACCGTGATCTTTGTTAATCCTCTGAGATCATGGTTGAAATACATGACCATCATTGTTGTTATTCTTGGCATAACACGCTTTCTTCTACCAACCGTGATCTTTGTTACTCCTGTAAGAGATCACATTTCCGTGATAAAAATGTGATCTTTGTTGATATAGAGGATACCGTAGTATTACGGTATCGTAATAGAGATCCTAAATTTTAGGAATAATAGGCTAGGAAGATTATGGTATATCGTGGTATCCTCTGTAGTTGACCTTCTAAAGCAGCTCCCCTTTTTTTAAAACCGTCATCTTTGTAAAAGAAAATATGTACCGTGTGTATGACAAAACAGCTAAACCCCAACCTTGTTACATATTTTGTTTCCAATACATCATACAATCTAAAAGAACCCAACATTGGATTTCGACAAATAACGCTACTAAAGAAACTACGATTCCATGAATTTCAATATATTACAAATAGTAGAACCGATTCCATCAACTACAATATATTACAAAGAGTATGAATTCGACAAAAGAAACGTCATACACATGAAGGTTGCAAGAACATCAATATTTACAAATAAAATACATATTCTTGCATAAACAAACCAAAATACATCATAATAGCAACTTGTAATTGCATGGTCTTCGCAAATTAGTGAATGCTAATCAAGTCAATCCACTCTAAGTGCCTGATGACTTCGTGTAGACATTGCGGATACGCTCTAGAATGACGTAAAACCAAGAATGAAATCTTGTCTTTACTAGCCATATACGAAGTAGTTTTTATAAGTTCCACTTGAAAGTACTAAAACATCACAAAACTACAAGTCAACATGATTTAAAGTTTAAACACACAATTATTAATCCGCCATATAAGTAAAATTTAATCTCTAAAACATGAACACTAATTAGAATTGGTACTATAAGGATAAATTGAATAGAAATTCATCTAGACTAACCTGTATTACTGCTTGAATTGGAGTACATACTTATCCCAAATATCACACACCTCTTCAGTTTGTTGAGCCAAATACGTCTTTGGGGATCCAATCATAAACTGATATATAACAACGAAATTAGGCAACGAGAATAATATATGTATGATATATAGAGTAAAAGTTAGAAAAGAAAGTACATATGAATTCTGAGTTAAAAACATACATTCGAAATAATAGCTACGTGTCTTCCTCGGATGATCTCCAACATGTATCGACAATCATAATATCCGCATAGAATGGTACCTAGAGGCTAGTGATGATCTGTTTAGTGAGACTGTTTCCTAACGACCTGATGAATATTGCATACAGTAGTGCATAGAATGACAGTTGACCTCACAATAAATGATGGCGGCGAGTTTAGTGAAACATTTAGCTTATTCCATCACAAAGTCATCTCTAAACAAAAAGGTGTTCAAGAATTCCTACTCAGAAAGCCGGGCATATTTCCAGGCATACTGATGGGCCGTAGTTAGTCGTAGTTATTACGACGATTTTGGTTTATTTTGTGAGATAAATCGGTTGTCTTGTATTGCATTTGTGTCGATTTGGTATAAATGTAATATAGGCTATTTTGAGGATGCTAACCATTGGACCGTCGATTTGGGATAAGAACGACTAAAACATGAAGAAGAATAAAGCTCACTTGAAGACCCGGTACGACGGAATCGAAGGATCATACGAAACAGCAACAGCTGCCCAGGCGAGTCGCCCAGAGGTCATGCGAGTCGCGCGCTCCCGCGAGTCGCGCGCTCCCGCGAGTCGCGCCAAGGCCATGCGAGTCGCATGGAGGTCTGAAACGTTGCACGCATTCCGTCCTATTTTCTGATACTTTATTACGTTTTAAGACTTGGGTTTCAATTAGGAAACTTTATTATTACCTTAGGATATTTTTATTATTATATTATTATTAGGAAACTTTTATTAGGTTAAGTTTATCCTTAGTTTGAGATTATTATTTATATCATCACATTGAAGTTGAACGTAACATTGGAGGAAGAAAAGGGAGAACTATGAAGAACCCTAATTTTCCGGTTTCAAGTATGTGTAACTAATTTCCTTTACTTAGATTCAAGCCTTTGAAGCACTTGATAATCGTTTGTGAGTTTGAATGTTTTAATTATTAACCTTGATTATTATGAATTGCTTTGTTATCAATTTCATGAATGTTGTTGTTGATTGCTAGGTGTAGAACTAGTATTTAATTGCATCGTTCTATCGTTAGTATCGTTAATTGAGTAGGATTTACAGATTAACTTTACACTAGTAACAACTAGGAATTAATATTGAACGGGATACGTTGATATTAGTACTTAGAAGCGATTCACATAAATATCTAAGGTACGACTGGATTGTACGTGCTATTTATTCTCTATTGAATTCTCAGATCTATATTGCTTCCGTCTAATTGAACCTAGAACTGGATTGTTTAGGTTGTTTTACGGTTAGGGTTAATTAAGAACGGGATTCGTTTTAGTTAACTATTCTTAAGAGAATTGGAATTTCATATTCACAATAGAGTTGTCAAGGTTATTAATTGAAACCATCTTACAATGATCAATCGCTATTGAGTGTGGATTTGTGCTTGGGTCTAAGTTCTTTCTCATCATTTGATACCTCAAGTTATTGTGTTATTTATTTTAGTTTGTTAGATAATTAATCATATAAAACCCCCTCTTATTTACTACGGTCTTTAATTACGTTAGAGGTCGATTTCTACACTTTAGTTAGCATAATTAGATTAATCTGATTCCTTTGGGTTCGACCCTTATTTCTACTTTACTACGTTTTCAGTATTTAGATTTAAGTGAGTATAAATTGTAATTTGAGGCATACGACTTTAGCCTGTCAAATTTTGGCGCCGTTGCCAGGGAATCAGTATTAATTATTTTTGTGTTTTCTAGTGTAGTTTTTAATTAATTTTTTATTTTTTTTTATTTTGTGTAGTTTATGTATAATACTCGTTCTTCTAACTTGAACCTCGAGGCATTCTACTCAGAGATTGAACGCACCTTTCACAGGTCACAGAGAATCGGAGAAGGAGCAATAGTTATTGGAACGCAGGAATTCGAGGTTCTAGAGTTTTTCGACGATACTCCTATTAATCCCGTAAACACTGAAGTTTCTTCCGAATCCGAATCCGAAGACGAGTCGAATATCATGGCCAACACAATTAAGCAGCTGACAGCACCCGACCTTGCACAACAACCTTTGTGCATTACGTACCCACCATTGGGTGCGAATGCCACCTTCGAATTGAAGTCGGATTTGATCCATCAATTACCCACGTTTCATGGCTTAAGCGATGAGGACCCTAACAAGCACTTGTCGGATTTTTATATTGTTTGCTTGAGTATGAAACCGACGTCTGTCACTGATGAGCAGCTTAAGCTAAGGGCCTTTCCCTTTTCGTTGAAGGATTCTGCGAGAGATTGGTTATATTACTTGCCACCGGCAAGTATTGATACATGGGTGAAGATGAAGAAGGCGTTCCTTGAGAAATACTTTCCGGCATCTCGAGCCTCCCAGTTGAAGAAGCAGATAAGTAATGCGGAACAACGAGATGGTGAGACGATGTATGAGTATTGGGAACGTTTTAAGAAGCTGTGTGCGACATGCCCATATCATGGCTACAATCCTCAAGACCTTGTGATGTATTTTTGTGGAGGTGTGTGGAGGATGCTCGCACTGTTAATGCGGCATGTGGGGGATAGATCGTGAACAAGAGTCCAGATGCTGCTATAGAGGTTATCCAGGAGCTAGCTGAAAGCTCTCGAGATTTTTCTCGAAAATATAAATGGGGAGTGCATGCCGTAGGTAATTCATCATCCTCGAGTCTCGAACATAAAGTTGATAGCTTGACAAACCTTGTCCAAAATGTGATGTCGGGGAAAACAAATCAAATTATGGTGTGTAGTATTTGTTCGAACGAGGGACATAAGAGTGAGCATTGTCCTCAAATGTATGAAGGTCAAGAGGAGGTGAACGGAGTGTGGGAAACCGGGCAAAACAAAAAATGGGATCCATACTCTAACACTTTCAATCCCGGATGGAGACATCACCCGAACATGAGGTGGAGGAATCGGGAAGGCGACCAAGAAATTAATCAAGGTAATCAATTTGGTCAATCGAATCAACAGTTATTTGCTAAGCAACAAGTAGCAAATACGGTTCCTAGTCAACCTCCCCCTAGTAGTCAAATGTCCACCGAGGACATGATACGTGCCTTAGTTGCGAATCAAGCTACAGTTACGTGTCAAATGTCCAATCTACAAGCTACAGTTCTTCAAAATCACACGGAGAACAAAGCTAGCATTCAAAATCTGGAAATTCAAATGGGTCAAATGGCGACCGCCATTGGTAGGTTGGAGGCTCGAGATTCGGGGAAATTACCTAGTCAAACCATTCTTTCGAAGGAAAACGTGAGTGCGGTTTCCTTACGGAATGGGAGACAATTAGTTGAGGCCGACAAGCCAAAGAAGAAGGTCAAGGAAGCTATGGTTCAAGAAGAGGAGCTAGTAATCGAGGAAGGTGAGGAAACTCCGAATGTGCAAGAGAAGGAGTTAATTACTCCTACCACACCGGCGGCAGAACCGGATGTTCCTTTTCCCGAGGCACTCAAGCGCACCCGTCGTTATGAGCACGACAAGGATATCTACGAGGTATTTGAAAAGTGCGAGGTAAACATTCCCCTTCTTAATCTTTTAAAGAGTATTCCTAAATATGCTAAATTCTTGAAAGAAATATGTACTATTAAAAGGAATAACAAATTGAAGGGAACTAAGAAAGGGAAGGTTAGTGAATATGTGTCGGCTATTTATCAAAATAAATTACCCCCCTAAATGGGGCGACCCGGGCATGTTTACAATTCCTTGCACCATAGGAGATACCTTGTTTGACCAGTCCATGTTAGATTTGGGAGCCTCGATTAATGTTATCCCTCTTACCATCTATGAATCTCTTAAACTTGGTCCTATGAGAGAAACCGGGAAGGTAGTGCAACTAGCGGATCGATCGAGTGTCTATCCTAAGGGAGTTGTAGAGAATGTCCTAGTTGAAGTTGATAAGTTGGTCTTTCCGGCCGATTTTTATGTTTTGGACATGGAACATGACTATAGTGCAACTCCTGTCATTCTAGGACGACCATTCTTAAAAACCGCAGGAACAAAAATCGATGTCCCTAATGGTTCACTTAGCATGGAATTTGAGGGTAGAGTCGTTAAATTCGACATAAATAAACCTATTCCCCACTCCCCGAGAGGCAATACCTTGTGTCGTGTTGATATTTTTGATCATTCACCTCCTAACTCACAAGAAGAAGTGGTGAAATCGGTTCCTAAACCGATTTCATCTACCCCTTCTAGCAAGGAATTGTTGTTTAAAGATGTGCAGGAATCTCCTTCTAAGGGACCCAAGTGTGTCATTCTTTGGGAGTCGCGTAAGGACGCGGAGCTAAATAAAGTTAAAACAAGGTCGTGGTTCAATCAATGGACGGCTCGAAAGAGCTCAAGCAAGCGTCCAACGGTCTTACAATTTCAAAATGGAAAAGTGAAAAATGTAGTCGGTATACCACTTAAGCCGACTAGTGAAAGGAGTGACGAATCGGGTGTCGGGAGAAGCAAGCTCTCGGACATGACGTTTTCTACCTAATCTCCATCTCACTCGAGCGAACAACTTTAAACAAAAGCTCTACAGGGAGGCAACCCGCGTTGTAGATTTTTGTAAAATTTTATTTTACGGGTAATAGGTAGTAGTATTAATTTCGTTGTTTTTCTTAATCATTGTTTTTCTTAAACTTAGTTTTTAATGCTAACCTTTGATGTCTTAATAGGAGAAGAGAGTTGATTTTCCAGGAGACTGGGCGACTATCATGGGTCCCGGGCGACTAGCGTGGAGATCCCTCGAAATCTGAGCAAAACTGAAGAAAAAAAAAAGAAAGAAGAATCGAGGTACAGGCATCCGCGCGAGTAGCGCGGACCCTATGCGACTCGCGTGGACTTTTTCCCCTACAGGTCAGTTTTTTTTATTTAAAAAAAAAAAAAACAAATTAAAAATCAAAAAAATCAATTAGATTACCCGACTCCTTCCCCTCCCTTCATCTACATCTACCTAAACCAATTTCCCCAAATCAAATTCAAAACCCTAATTTCTATTTCCCCCAATTCAATATAAATCACTTTAAATTCAAAACCCTTTAATTTTTACCCAATCATCATCCTTCCCCCTTCACTTCAAATCTACTTCACTTTAGTCAGATTTGGTCTAGTCTCGTCGTGTCGCCGGTGCTACTGCCGGTCAGGGTTGTCGTCGCCGGTCGTCCGTTGCTGCGCGTCGATCAGGCGAGCCGCGTGGTGTTCAGGCGACTCGCGTAGCGTCATGGGTCTGTTTCTGGCTGTCACTGTCGTCAGTTCGTGCGTCGTCATCGGTTCTGTCATTGTCGTCGCTGTTCGTGGTCCGGTGAGGGGTCAGGCGGGTTGCGCGGGTTCAGGTGACTCGCATGTGTCGTCGGCGGTCTTCAGTTCAGCTTTTCAGCGGTATTCAGGCTGTCGTGTGAGTCGGGTTTCGCTCGGTGCTGTATTTTGTCCAGTATCGTAAGTTTCCGACCCTCTTCATCCTTTTACTCTATTCCCGTGCCATTTGTGAATCTGTTTAGGGCATGTCTGTTTGTGTGCTGTTGTTGAGCTGTTCTGCTGAGTTGCGGTGATTCTTGTGTTCGGGTCTAGGTAATCGGTTTCTGTCACAGTCACTCTAATGAGTTGCATCTGAGTCGAGTCTTCTCTAGATAAGTTAGTGTCAACCAACTTAGTAACGTGAGTCATGGCCCCAAAGAAGCAAAAGACGACCGCGGTTGACTATATGGGGTGTGAGAATCTGAGTACGAAACAGAAATCGGTATGGCGTCAACTATTTGATCGAGCTATTTTGTCGACAAAGTTTGTCGATAATTTGGCATTGGAGTTGCTCGGAATTAGTGATGAGGTGTTGACGTTATTAACGCGTATTGGGTTAGCAAACTTTTACGATATGCACGCGAACACGTACAAGCGCTACACACTTGAGTTCTTGTCCACCCTAGAAGTCCATCGTGATGACGACCCCCCTCACATTACTTTTCATCTCGGAGATTCAGAACGAGATGTAGACTTTACTAAGTTGAGGGAGGTGTGGGGAATAGCACCGAGAGGGGGGGCGGCGTTTCTGACCCCTACTACGCGTATGATGGATGAGTTTTGGTTAAAAATTGCTAAGAGTGCTTATGAGGGGGCTAAAAATGCTGATATTCGTCATCCTGCCCTTCGTTATGTTCACCGTCTTTTGAACTCCACATTTCTTTGCAAAGGTGAACCGACACATTTACCTAGGTAAGATTTGATGTACTTGTGGGCCATGATGCCCGAAAGTTTGGGAACCCCAGATTGGATTGATGTATTCTTGACTTGTTGTGAGAAGCAGCAGAAGGCGGTCTCGGGGAACATTCCGATGGGGGGTATGGTTACTCTTCTAGCTCAGTATCTTGTCCTACCCAAGATGACAGATTCTCCTGTAGTAGGTGATACTACTATTAGTATGAAGTTCATGGAGAGTTGTTCTATGATTTCGCGACCGATTGGTGAACACCACCTAATCTGGACACTCGGCACGTCCCACCGTCATTTCATGATTTTGCCTCGTCCGGATGGGAAACCGTTACCATTGGGGCCTACTGCGGCTGCGTTTTATCTTCCTCATGATGCACAATTTCCTAGGCCGACTACCGAGTCTAGTGCTCTGGTTGTGGAGGAGCCCGAGAGTACGTCGGATTTTGATCGTTAGAGAGGTTGGCGCGAATCAATAGAAGATCGAGTGGAAGAATCTGTTGATAACAGTAGGTTGGCCGCTGAGTTCGGTCGATGTATGAATCGGTTACAGTTGAAGTTGCACCCGAATGACTACTCGGAACCATCTCCCGAGTTCTATGAAGAGCTTGCGGCCCGTGAGCAAGCGAGATCATCTAGGAGGGCGGCACGTGAGGCTAGGTCACGTGACGCCGGCTCCTCTTCTCACTCTTGAGCCTCCGAGGTATTTCTCTTTCCATTTATTTTGTTGTCCTTAATTCACACATTCGAGGACGATGTGTTATTCAAGCGTGGGGAGGGAAATTATCTCGTTGTATATAGTAGTTATTTTGTATTACGTCGTTTATTTTAATTTCAAGAAGAAAAAAAATCGAAAAAAAGAAGAAAAAAAAGAGAGAAATTGAAAAAAAAAAAAAAAAAGAAAAACAAAAGGTAGGAAATAAACCCGGCTAGGTGAAAACCCGGAAAGGGCGCCTAGGCAAGAATGGGGAATGTGGCCGATGACGGAGTGAAAACCCGAAAGAGCGCTCCGGGTAAAAAGAAAAATCGAGTTGCGTGCCACGAGAGTAGTGTGAGGAAAAAATGAAAGTTAGAGTGAAAATCCGCAAGGGCGGACGTTCTAGGCAAAATGAGGGAATTAGGAAAAAAATTCACTACTACTTTCTCCATTTTTGGTGTTGGCGTCGTAAGAAGGGTGACATAGAAGGTCAGAAGGGTAGGATTAGTTGGCTAAGGTGAGAAGAATCGCGGTGCGGTGTAGTCGTAGCACTAAATTCTATGCGATTGATGATGTTTTGTTTGGTATATTGAACTATTAGAGGCGCTTAGGATTGATCACATGTGTGGGTTGTGGAATATTGTGGTATATGTTTTGTACCACCGGTGACATTTGTAGCACATGTGATCCGTTCTAGGATTGGAGAAATAAGGGGCGTTAGATGTGAATTTTAGCTTATATTTATATGCTAATGTGCCTTGTTTTGATGAATTGGGTCAATGATAATAGTTTGATATTGGGTGTGTTAAGTCAATTGAGCGTTTGAGTTGAATTTCATGAGAATGTTGGATTAGAAGGTGCTTTAACTCATAATGAGGGAGATTGGTGGAAGACAAGTGAGGGCCGGTGTGTTATTGTTATTCTCACGCATATTGGATCAGTGATGGTTGTGTTTATGGTGTTTTTCGAGTTTTACTCGAGGACGAGTAAAGGTTCAAGCGTGGGGATATTCGATGGGCCGTAGTTAGTCGTAGTTATTACGACGGTTTTGGTTTATTTTGTGAGCTAAATCGGTTGTCTTGTATTGCATTTGTGTCGATTTGGTATAAATGTAATATAGGCTATTTTGAGGATGCTAATGTAACACCCCCATTTACCGAGAAGCCTTATCAAGACATTTCCAAGTAAATAAAGGTGTTACCATCTCAGTATTACCCGAGGTAGTAGTACATTACAATACAATTCTGAAATCGACCATTTAAAATTAAATAATGAATTATTAAAATCTCGTATCTACGAAACACGGTTACAATTACAACAGCGGAAGCACAACTAATATGACTACAATCTATAAATGTGGTCAGTGACAGCGCAGACCCATCCCGTACAGTCAACCAGAATAAAATCATCACATATCATCAACCTGCACACTTGCACTGCTCCCCAAAAGACCAGAAATGTCAATTGGATCGTCGCAGGTCCCCAATAAAATAGGGTGACAATTTAAACAGAGAATACGGTTAGAATATGCTAACGTCATAACACAAGTACATAATATAAAACATTCAGTCTCAATCGTCTTGGTACTATCATCGGTACCAATCATCAATATCATCTCCATCTCAATATTCTCAGTACCAACATCGGTACCAATCAATAATCTCATCTCAACTCTTCTGGTAGGCCCTTTCATTCCGAGTGTGCACACCCCCCGCAGGTTCAACAACCCGCGAGGAGAAATCAGGGAGGGGACCGTGATCAAGGGCCCCAGCTAGGTCTAAAGCTAGCCTCACCAACTCCAATATATAAATATCCATCAATCATTCTCCCATCATCATTCAAGATCATTCTCATTAGCACGATATCACATCGTACTCGTAAATCATACATGCATCATAACATTAAAGTATTCTAAGTAAGGAAAATCTTACCTCTACAAGCGTGTCACAACCACAATCAAGAGGGTTAAAAGACTTCCTCTAAAACATTCATCACCTACAATCAATTGATATTAACATATAAGTACTACTTAGATTGATCACGCTCTAAGCCGTTACTAACATTAAAGACTTAATCTTAACTTCCGATTTTACAGCATTGTGATGTCTTGTTATAAAATTAGTAATTAAATAACTACTGCTTCAATTAACACGAGACCAACTGCGTTAGAATTTTGACTGTCTCGTCTACCATTTATATTTTATGACCTTTATCTAAATATCATCTTAACATTGACTTGCAACCTGATCTCTACAGACTGACAGAATTCGTCGCATAAAAACTATTGATGAATTACTAATACTATACTAATTCTTTTAACTTCATTCCAACTTCTATTATCAACTAGACTCAATAAATTTAATGTTGGATGAAATCCAAACTCAATTATGATATATAAATTCGTTTTTACATCCATTATTATATAGCATTACTGAATCAGTGATTTATAAACGACGGTTCACAAATAAATTCTCTGGGCGAAACAACTTTGAATATGATTACTAAATTTGACAGGCATAAACTAGACTTGAAATAAATTAGGGTTTGTTCTTTGACCTTTTCTCAATTCGAATGATAAACATGTCTATCAATGAATACAAGACAGTACTACGAATCTGAGAATTTCAGTAACTATTTCCTAATTAATGTCTTTAATCTAATCTTCCTCCTAATTCATATTGGGAATAGTAAACACGACTAAACCTTAATTATACTCTTAAACAACGTTAAAATAAAATTAAAGAACTTACATGACTCAATCATATAAATGAATTGCTAGGATACGATTTGGGATCGAATCCTCTTCTCCTCTTCTCTCTTCTCTCTTCCAATTTCTCTCTTCTCCTTTCTTTCTTCTTGAGTGTGCATTGTGAGTGAAGGTAGTTTAGGGTTTGCCCCATTATGATTAGGGTGGGTATACGTGGTTCTAATTAAGATTAGGAATATTTGATTAAAAGTGGGTTAAAAACCTGGATTGGCCAATTCGAAACTGTTTTGCTGGTTTATTCCTTTATAAAGTCATAACTCAATGGGTTCGGGTTGCCACCGCCAACTCGGGTGTTAATACTGAATCACAAGGCAGGTATTACAATCTACTCTCCTTAAAAGAAAATTCGTCCCCGAAGTTCACCTCTCGCTACGGAGCGACTAACTGTATCAACCAGACGGACCGATTAATCACTAATTAATTGACCGATCAATCAATTACCACACTAACATAAGTGACGTAACAGTTGTAAGAAGGACGAGTTATTACAATCTACCCACCTTGCAGGGAGCTTCGTCCCGAAGCTCAGGATCCAACCATTCATGACACCTCACGACTAACGGTGCCGCCCACCATTCAAACTTAAGGGAATACATCACATGACTCCTCGTATAACTAAGTGTTGTATCTGCGTCACGTATTAGTAACTAACTACTCACACACTTATGATTAACGACCACCATTTATACTTACTACACGACGACTGACACGATCATTGAGTACACATATAATAAGAAGCAACGGGTATGATATCCTACCCTCCTTATAAGGAACTTCGCCCCGAAGTTCACTGATCTTAGTCTTACTCTACCCAACTCATCTAGTATAGTACGACACCATCTTGACACTAATGACTACACTCCTCGATCTTATTATATAATGCGCTATTCAATCATCATAAGACACCACTGTAAACTTTTCATACAAATAAACGTGTAGGCCTTGGCTAAAGGGGTGAGTAGCTTAGTAATATCTGTAATCAACTCATGCGATCCATAATACGATTTTCAAAATATTTCTCATATATATAGCATCACTCTGTCATTTCATGACATCCAACTCTTTTGACATCAAGACTAACACAACAACTCATTCATGTTTCATCTAGATTTCGCAACTTACTCGCTCATCAACATAAATTCTCGCATTTATTAACGATTAACAACATAATTTCTCCTCTTTTACTAATAACTGCAGGAATCATTACTTAGATTGTTCTCATGATTCAACATAAGTACCAACAGATTCTTGCATACTCATTTTCATATATCATACTTCACATAATTTAAGAAAACCACTCATTAGTACTATTGTGTTTATCCTCATCATTCATGTCATGACTCAATTCGCATGTCGGCATGCCACATACAATGCACTTGTGTCTTTACACAATTGCATGAACCTTATCTCCGCGACACTTATAAATATTTGGATACTGAGATTATCAAGCATATAAGACAACTAGTTCACATTAAGACAGTTTGCTCTCGTTCAGTATTGAAATTCTCAGTGCGTGACATTATACTTTGCTTCAAGGACTCCTGATCGTGATGTTACTACCTTTATCTATAACCCGACATGCTGACCTCGAAACATAAGTGATGACTTAACAAATCGACGGATATACCTTGAACCCCCAACTATTTCGGTTGACGCTATCCTTGGCCCTAAAACTTGGTGACACAGGGCTCAATTCACATAACATAGTTAGTCTGAGCGGATTTAATGTCTCGGACCTTCGAGATATGGAAGTACGTATGTCTCCCTTCAGTTTCGCTACTACTACTTTGTCATAATTATTTGACCCTTCACTGTTCATTAATCTAGATCATTGTACCATCATTATATCTGTTATCCTCTTGTTACTCTTATTTATACAGTAAGACTCATTAACAACCATTATTACAACATTCTAACAAGTGATTTAAACAACTCCGTATTCTCATGACATCCCCTCACTATATTTCATGACTAGATCTTATCATTAAGACACATACTCTCAATCTATATTATGATAACTCGTGGACACAATTGTATCTTTAACAGGTTTGGAGTCACAAATAGACACATATATATATTGAGAGAAAGCTTGAGCAGTCAATATTATCATCACGGCAAGACAACAACACAACTGGACACTCTTAGATAACCACGTTAACAACTTCAAACCTTGAGGCGATTAGCAGGTGACATTCATTCCTCGTAATTGCAACAACCAACCAGATAGCTCATTTATTCCTTTTAATTGCAACCCTAACAAATGACTTAAGACCAACCATCAACCTGTAGACATTATAAACATTCATTCCTCTACGCATACGTTACTCATCGACCAACAAGTAGGGACGGGAAACTCATAAGAGATGTATGAGATTAATTAAAACCAGCATTTGACTTGTTCACTAGACTAGTCCAAAATCTATACATTATTAGACCAAAATCTGAAAATTGATATCATGTTTAATTGTACATAAGTTGTGTATTCGGTTCATTGTCTGATGACTCGACCTTTCCTGACTTCTCATTAGGACGACTTACACTTATTCACATTTGATCCATAATATCCACGTTTAGGCAATTATGCAACATGAACTAGTATAACCTCTCGTGACCCGAATTTACTCTGAATTCATCTTTAACATATAAGTTTAAACTCTATTACACCATTGTGGACATGACAAAGGTCCACCCCGACGCGGCCACGCGCGGGTTTGGGGAGGCGAATGAATCTCCATATGAGAATGGATCGAATTGAAATTTAAATCAACGTTGGAGTCGCCACCGAATTTTGTGGTTATTCGGAACCGTTCGAGCCCACTCTATGTTATAGTGGGCTGTATACAAAATACGGCCCATTTTCGATGTCAGAGTTTATTGGGCTCGTCCCTTTGCAGTTCGATACCGATGCCGACTTGATCGGTTTATCGTATATTGAATGACTCTCGTTGTTAATGGTTTCGGACATCCGGAAACCACGGTTCTGAGTAAGGGGTGAGGGTACGTGTTGGGAAGTTCACTAAGAACACCCAACCCCGCCCGCACATTAGCGGCCTCTACTAGGATATCGTTTGATTTTTTAATACGCGCGTTAGTAATACGATGAATGATATGCAAACATTGTTTTCCTAAGCATGTGAGGAATTGAATGGGTTGCTAAGTCGGTTTAATGCATGAAAATTAACGTGAAAGTTTTATTTTAGCATTCGAGGTTCGTTTTAGTATAATAAAACAAACGATAAAAAAGAATGAATTTGCTACAAGATGAACAAACGAGTTAGTATCGATTTGTGAAGAAATAATATAGTAAATATGATGAATATGCAAAATCAAGAAAATATTAGTCGAAATCTGAAAAATATCGTTAAAAAGACGCTGTTTTGTATAAAAAACGATGTTCGAAAAAAATAATAAAAGGAACGAAACGGGTCGCGTTTCCAGCGTTGCCCGCGACTCGCCCGGGGCGCGCGCGACTCGCGCCTCGGCCTGTTTCGGGGTCGATTTTCAAAAAATCGATGCTTTTATTAAACCGCGTACGAATATTACATAATTCGTGCTCGACTTAATATTTTCGATATTCGTTATATTCGATAGTCGATTATGAAATCGATATCAAATACTCGGAATAGTTTTGGAAAAGATGCAAATTTTGAGAAATCGTTTTGTAGAATAAATAAAAAAACGAACGAAAAGTTAAATAAAGGACTCGGGTTTCAGGCCCGTGCGCGAGTCGCCTGGGATGGGCGCGACTCGCGTGCGGGTTTGTCCCGGTCGCGCTTTTTGTTCGAAAATTGCTAATTTGATAAATCGCGTACAAATACGAACTAATTTATACTCGATTTATGTTTTCGATATTCGTCATATCCGATATTCGATTATGAAATCGATATCGAATATTCGGAATGAATTTAGAAAAGGTTTTTGAAAAAAGTTTGTTTTGAACGAAAAGTAAAAAAAAGAATTTTGAACGAAAAAGATGTTAATTCTCTCCGCGTATAAAATCATCGTATTTTGTTTAAAAAGATGTGACGATTTATTTAGCATCAACGAGAATTAATTAACTTTGTTCTTGTTAGATACGATAATGCATATTCGATTAGAGAATCGATATCGTATTTTAAGAACGTTATATAAAAAAAATAGTTTTTGTAGTATCGATATTAGAAATAAATAAAATGTGCGACGAATGACCCGTAATAAAAAATCGACCGACGACGACGCAAGACGGAAAAAAAATGAGAAGAAAGAGAGAAGAGAAGAGAAGTCGGGTTTGGTTACACCCTCAACCTACATGCTTTTGTTAACTCGGATCGGGGCTCGTCGGAATGTGGCTAAGGCACAGGAGCGTCGGGTTAATGTCAGTGAGTTGGTGGTTCGGTTTGGATGTACAAAGGGTGACGGGTATAGGCCGGTTTTTGTAGTCTCGGGTTACACTTATCGGTTTCTCGATGCTAAGTGTGGCGGATTTATGAATTGTGTATGGATGTAGGATGTCGGGAATTGTATGTGTCGTTGTATGAAAACGTGTGTGAATAATGTGTATGAAAATTGTGTGATGTATGATTGATTATTATTGTGTGTGCAAGGGGTCCTATTTATAGGAAAAGAAGGTTGAGAGAGGTATCTTGCTTGTACGACAAGAAATACCAATTGGGATAGGGAATGTAAGAAGTTGTGAGGAAGGAGAACTCCGTTACTTGGCAAAGAAGAAAAGGGAACCGGCTGAAAACAGTCTGCTCGGCCGGGTATCCCATGCTCGGTCGAATGCTCGATTCGGTATTCGGATAGGATTCCTACTTGAGATCGAATTCTACCTTTAATGGAATTGTTTAATATTTGTGTAGCTGATTTTTTGTGGAGTTTGAGCTCGAATCAGATACGTGGGGTGACACAGCTGACTCACGTGTCTCGAGAAAATATCTTTGACCGGGTTTGACTCGGTCACTAAAAGACGGTTTTACCCCCGGTGTCGGATTCGACCCAAATTAGTCTTATTTGACTCGAAACGACCCACTGGGCCTGAATTTGAGGTTGGTTTCGTGAAATTTGTACTCCGTAAAAAGCCGAAGCCAAATATCCATGATTTCGAGCCCATTTCCGAGTACGTTAAAGCACGTTTGCGTCCGATAATCATTGGGTGTTTGTCGGAAACTGCTATAGACACCTGGCGGTCAAAATGTGGGTGTCTACAGAGCCCCCACTCTGACTGAGGCTTGGACAAGGCGAAAGTCAGAGTAGCTACCAGGCCAATCAAAGATTAAGACCTGACAGACTTCCGGTCGGGTCGTTTAAAGTCCATTAGACCTGCGTGAAGGGCCCGCCGGCCATGGATTAGAAATGTACCTGAACTGATGATTATAACTCCGTGGGGAATTGGACTTTTCGTATAAGACTTAGGTGCGCCTATATATGGGCTCATCCTGTTAAATGTCGCTGGGGAGTGATGTGAATAGCGTTGTCGTGATTTGTACCTGTATAAGTTACATAAAATTTTGCATGCAGCATGTAGGCGAAACAAATATGACTCGCGCTGGGGAATAAAAATGATTTTTGCTGCATTTTGAAATCGAAGTCCTGAAAGCAACTCACGTGCTAGGAGATAGGTTTCCAAAATTGAAAGAGGCGGAAAAGAAATTTGCAGTTTAAATAGACTGAAATTTGACCTTGTCGAAAAGATTTTTTTTCAAATGGCAAAGTTTTGCAAATTTTGAAGTAAGAATTTGAAGAGAGGTCTACTGACAGACTCGACTCTGAACGCGACCGGACGAGTTGACAGACATGACTGGACTCTCGAGGGGTTGGACCGTGACTCGGTAGGGGGTGGGCCACCTAACAAGACTCTTAAATTGCGCTATTTCATAGCCTAGGCGAGTAGCAACACGGTCGTACATCGAAATGGGAAGGATGCGTTATAGGGGAATTGCGGTAGTCTGTAATGAGACTGTTTTTGCAAGACTTAGCAGTGGCAATGCTGCGGACTAGTGCTCTATTGAATCCTTTTTTATCTTTAGGGTACATTCCCAAAGTGGGTATTTCTTCGAGTCGTTACAGATTCTTGTCCTCGAGTGAGCCGAGTACTAGGACACACTGTAGAAAGGTGGCTAGATTTTTGAAATTATTTGGATTATGTGAATGGATGGAGAACTTCTGCCTAGGAGAAGCCCCCAGAATGACAAAGCTAACTGTCGAGAACATGACAGTGTCGTGACCGGAATGATGGTGCTTTTTTGAATGTGTGTCAATGTGGGTGGTTGTGCCTCTGTTGAAAGGCTGCCTACGTATTCACATGTGGTGAAATCAAACCAAGCCGTAGTTCAGTGGATTATGATGCCTAGTTTATTAGGGCTTTGTGTGTAACTAGCCATAGCGATGGTGTAGGCTAGGTGCATTCCCAGTGATGTCTTGATCAAAGAGCTAGAATGGTTAGGATATTGATCCTGTGACTGTGAGCATTCTCCGGGATAGCCCCCAGAGGTGGTGTGAACTATTTGGGCACATTCTATGCCGGCCGCAAGTTGAGTTCCCGTGTTTGGGGTTGGTAACTGGTTTGAATGAGAAGAATTGGGATGCGATTTTAACGAGTTCTGCTCTCGGGGATTTTAACGAGTTCTGTTCTCGGGGATTTTGATGAGTTTTGCTCTCGAGGATTTTAAAGAGTTTTGCTCTCGGGGATTTTAACGAGTTTTGCTCTCGGGGATTTTAACGAGTTCTGTTCTCGGGGATTTTAACGAGTTCTGCTCTCGGGGATTTTAACGAGTTCTGTTCTCGGGGATTTTAACGAGTTTTGCTCTCGAGGATTTTAAAGAGTTTTGCTCTCGGGGATTTTAACGAGTTTTGCTCTCGGGGATTTTAACGAGTTCTGTTCTCGGGGATTTTGATGAGTTTTGCTCTCGGGGATTTTAACGAGTTTTGCTCTCGGGGATTTTAACGAGTTTTGCTCTCGAGGATTTGATGAGTTTTGATCTCGAGGATTTGACGAGTTTTGCTCTCGGGGATTTGACGAGTTTTGCTCTCGGGTTTGCGTATGGTGATTGTGAATTCTGTTATGTAAAGGGGAAGTCGAGTAAAATGGCTCTAACTTTGATCGGGATAAGTTTTGATAATGCGAGATCTGATTTCCATGTCTGGCCCTAATGGTTAGGGGTATCCTATGAAGCTTGAATCCTCAAAATTCCGGGCTGTCCATGGCCTGGGTCTCGGGAAGGTCTTGAGGGTTGTAATGTGGGAAGACTAAATGTGGTGTTAGTTGACCAGGTCAATTATCTCTCCCTTATTTGATGGTATGAATTTTGACCATACCCTGGTGTGGACATGACATAGGTCCACCCCGACGCGGCCACGCGAGGATTTGGGGAGGCGAATGAATCTCCATATGAGATGGGTCGAATTGAATTTTAAATCGAAGTAGGAGTCGCCACCGAATTTTGTGGTTATTCGGAACCATTCGAACCCACTCTATGTCGTAGTGGGCCATATTTAAAACGTGGCCCATTTCTGATGTCAGAGTTTATCGGGTTCGTCCCTTAGCATTTGATACCGTTACCGACATTATCGGATATCGTGTACTGAATGACTCTCGTTGCCAATGGATTCGGACATCCGAAAACCATGGTTCTGAGTAAGGGGTGAGGGTACGTGTTTGGAAGTTCATTGAGAACACCCAACCCCGCCCGCACTTAGCGGCCTTTACTAAGATATCGTTCGTTTTTACGTACACGCGTTAGTTCGACGGTTGAATGATATGCAGAGATTATTTTCCCTAGACATGTGAGAGAAAAAAAATGGGTTGCTAAGTCTTTTAATGCATATTAAACTAATAACGTCAAAGTTATTTTAGCATGTGAATTCGTTTTAGTCTAATAAAACGAAGAAATAAATAAATTGCAACAAACACGAGAAAACGAGTTAGTAACGATTGAATAATAATATACTAGTAGCAAATAAACATACGAGATCGAGAAAATAAATATTAATCGAAATCTGAAAAATATTGTTAAAACGTTGTTTTGTATAAAAAAACAAAGCTCGAAAAGTAATAATAAAAAAAGAAAAAAAGACGCGTCGTGGCAGCCGGCCGCGCGGCTCTCCCGGGACTCCGGCGAGTCGCGTGTCGGTCTGATTTTTTTGAAGACGATTTTTCGAAGATTTGACTAGATCGCGTACAAATATTGCATAACTAGTACTCGATCTAGTATTTTCGATATTCGTTATATTCGATAATTGACTACGAAATCAATATCAAATAGTCGGAATAGTTTTGGAAAAGATATAAATTTTAGAAATCGTTTCGTAGAATAATAACATAAAACGATCGAAAAGGTTAAAAAAAAGACTCGGGTCTCAGGCCCGTGCGCGAGTCGCCTGGGCGTGGCGCGACTCGCGTACGGGTCTGTCCGATTTTTATTTTTTGTCGAAAATCGTTAATTTTATAAATCGCGTACAAGTATGGATTAATTTATACCCGATTCATATTTTCGATATTCGTCGTATTCGATATTCGATTATGAAATCGATATCGAATAGTCTGAAAGATTTTAGAAAAAGTTTTGAAAAAAAAAGTTTGTTTCGAACGAAAAAGAAAGATTTTGAACGAAAAAAGGTGTAACGATTTTTAACATCGTCGAAATCTTAATATAAATCTTTTCGATACAATATTCGATTATAGAAAATCGATAACATATTTTTAAGAATGTTCGATATATGAAAATAGTTTTTAATAATATTGATATTAGAAAAAAAAAAAAAAAAAGACCGACGAAAGACCCGTAATAAGAAAAACGAGGAGGAGAAAAGAGAAGAAGAAGAATCGGGTTTGATTTACACCCTCAACCTACATGCTTTGTTTTCTCGGGATAAAGCTCGTCGGAAAGTGGCTTAGACTTGGGAGCGTCGAGATGATGAGGATGAGTTTAGGGTGTCGGTTTGGATGTCGGGTTTGGCGCGCGGTCGGACGGTTTCTCGGGGCTTCGAGGCTTCGGGAAGATGTCGGGATTTGCTAGATATCGAGGATGTAGGATGTGTTTTTTTATGTGTGAAAACCGTGTTATGCGGCTGTTCTACCGTTGTTTTTTGTTGTGTTTTTTGTGTTGGACGAGAGGTCCTATTTATAGGAATCGAGGTAGTCTTGCTTGTGTGACAAGAAATACCGGTTTGGATAGGAAATACGAGAGTTCGAGAGGAAATCAAAGTCTCGTTTCTTGGTGAAGAAGCCAAGTATTTCGGCTGGAATGGGGAGTATTTAGGCTGTTCCGAATGTCTTGGCCGAGTATTTGGAGCTCGGTCGGTGTCTGATTCGGTTTCTGGATAGAATTCCTACTTGAGGTCGAATTCTACCTTTAACGAAATTGTTTAATGTTTATCGAAGCTGATATTTTGTAGTATTTGAGTCCAAACGGACGTGTAGTGTCACGGTTGGCTCGTGTGTTTCGGAAAAATGTCCTTGACCGGGTTTTGACTCAGTCGCTAAAAGACGGTTTTACCCCTGGTGTCGGAATCGACCCAAATTAGTCTTATTTGACTCGAAACGACCCACTGGGCCTGGATTTGAGGTTGGTTTTGTAAAATTTGTACTCCGTAATAAGTCTAAACCAAATGTCCATGATTACAAGCCCATATCCGAGTCTATCAAAGCACGTTTACGTCCAATCATCATCGGGTGTTTGGCGGGACTACTATAGACACCTGGCGGTCAAAATGTGGGTGTCTACGGAGCCCCCACTCTGACTGAGGCTTGGACAAGGCAAAAGTCAGAGTAGCTACCAGGTCAATCAAGGATTAAAACCTGGCAGACTTCCGATCGGGTCGTTTAGAGTCCATTGGACCTGCGTGAAGGGCTCGTCAGCCATAAGATAGAAATCATACCTGGGTTGATGCTGATAATGTCGCGGGAGCTGTCTTGGAAGCTATGGGTATACCTGTTTACAGGTACATCCTGTCTTAGAATTGCGCGGGAGCTTGCCTTGGAAGCTATGGGCCCATCTGTTTACAGATATATCGTGATTCTTCAGTAGAAAATGTCGCCTGAACTTTCCACTGGGGAACTTTTCTTAGAATTTCTCGGGAGTCTTGGGTGTACCTGTATGCTGACATAATTTGTATGTAACATTTAGGTGAAACACCGACTCATGCTGGGGAAGAAATGATGATTTTTTCGAAAATTTTGAAAAGAAAAAATGCTGAATTTTTTTGAAAAGTTTGGAAATAAGGATGCTTGGATGACTTTGATTCCTAATCGGATTCTGACACGGATTCCTACAATTCCCTGGTTATGCCTGTATGCCTAGATGAAGCAGGGGAAGTGATATAAAAGTCCTATTCCTGTGATGACTAGGGAAAGGGATATCCTCTATTATAAATAGAGGGTTCTGGCTTCTTATTTATCATATTCCAACCCAAATCTTTTCTTCTATCTTAAAATTCCTTAGACTTTTAGGATAAATAAAAGAAACTATCCTTGCAATGGGTATTGATCATTTGACTGCGATGCTTCAGGCATGGGCTCAGGATTTTCGAGACGAAGATAAAGTTCAGTTAACTCAAATGGGAATTGTGGCTTTATTCCCACTTCAGCGGCTTAGGGTAGATTCACACTTTCTTGATGCTTGCTTGTCCTTTTGGGATACTACCCACCATGTTTTTGCATTTTCTCGAGGAGAAATATGTCCCCTTCCTGAAGAAATTGCAGTTATAGGCGGTTGGTGCCCTAATGCTCGTCCTGCCATTCCCCCATTTTATCCTGACCCAAGGAGGAGATTAAGGGATTTTCTAGGCTTGTCACATGCTGAGACAGCCCGTATGGTAAAGGGAGATTCAGTTTCCCTATTTGACCTGGCTGACAAATTTATGAATCCAGTTGGCGCAAGAATTACTTCTACCCATAGGCGTAGGGCTTTCGCCTTTTGTATGCTGCATCGATATGCCTTTGAAGGTCGGATGGATGCTGACTCGTGTTTGGGTGAGATCAGGCTAATTAGCATAGTTGACCAAATGGAGACAGGTCACAGCCCGGCTTGACTGATAACTGCGGAGATTATAATGGGCCTTGACGCTAGAAGACTTGACCCGGATCGACCATTGACAGGAGGCATCCGTCTTTTGCAGGTATTTAACCGTTTTTTTTTTTCGAAAAATTGCACGATTTTCCGAATTCTTTCCCGAAATTTCGAATTTTCCGAAATTTTCGAAATTTCCAATTTTTCGAGAATTTTTGGTTTTTTCGAAATTTTTCGAAATTTCCAAATTTCGATAATTTTGATTTTTTTTCGAATTTTTTTTTTGAATTCTTTTTTGAATTTTTGAATTTTTGATTTTTCGAAAGTTTTTGACTTTTTGAAAATTTTGCAGATCTGGTTATCCGAGCGTCTGTCAATCATAGAGCCCCCAGTGAATATATCCAGATATCGTAGCTGTCAGATTGGCTCAAGGTCCCGACGAATAAGGTCAAGTCATCATATAAATCGAAAGTATTGGGATGAAGAGCTGACATTCCATGGTGGGCCTTTGATTAGATGGAACGTCATTTGGTGGTTTCTTTCGAGGTTGACGGGGTTAGCTAGAAGGGACAAGGCCCGTTATCTGGTGATCTTGTCTTTGGATTGAACCGTCCATATCTATCCGGATCGTATTCTGAGACAGTTCGGTTCGTTTCATTAGATCCCCGAGACGGAAGCAATCATTAGCGTTTCGCTCCAATTGACGGACGCTATGTGTGACACGTGGCTACAACGATGGTTCACCCGTGTCATGTGGACTATACCTCGTCCTTGTCAAACCACTTGGGTTTCTGAATCATTTCGAAAATGGACCTCTGAAGAATCCCAGGAGACCCGTAAAACTTTGAAGACTGAAGAGGCTCTTGACTTGGCTCGTCGAGAATCTGCCAAAGATAACAGGAGGTTCTTTGATAAAGAGGAGACTTGAACTACCTTTGCTGAGCCGGGGTCGGGTTCTAAGTCAAAAACTAAGACTCGAGCTAATGAGACCGGTGCTAGTGACTTGGAGAGAAGACTGGGACCGAAACTAGCGGTCCGAGATAGGATAGGTCCGTGTGAAGTGACCGGGGAGTCGAGTTTGAAGAAACGAGCCCGGGTTAAGGAGATTCCCTTGGTGATTAGGGAGCGTTCACCTCCACGTCGACGCCGGTGGGTGGAAAAGGAAACTAAGGACAAAGGAAAGGGAAAAATGCCTTAGTTTTTTTTTATTATTTAAGTATTAGTATTATTTATTGTGTGCTGGATTTTTTTTGGTTTTTGTAACTTTTCCGAATTTGTCGGATTTTTTTTTTGAAATTAATTAAAGAAACCTATTAAAAACCGTTCCTGTTTTTCTTTTCTTGATTGCAGTGGTTGTGCCCTTTTGGGGGCTGCCTACGTATCCACAATAAATGGAATCAAACCAAACGTAGTTCAGACTTAATTTGCAATTTCGAAATACATCAAGACTATTGGTTCAAGATGTTTGTAACAGTAGAATAAATAATTCTAGCCCTTGACTTGTCTTAAAAAGTTTGAAAAAAGATGTTTTTAATAAACTTTTGCAAATGACATTGAGAGAGGTGGGTTCAGGGTAGTAGCGCTTCAGCTGATCCAGGTTAGCTGGGTTGACAAACTCATTCCCGTCCAGATCCGTTAGCATTACTGCTCCACCTGATAGAATCTTCTTTACCAGATATGGCCCAGCCCAGTTAGGTTTGAATTTTCCCCTTGGGTCTACTGGTAATAAAGCTCGAACAGACTTGAGAACCAAATCTCCTTCTTTGATGTTCCTGGGCCTTACCCTTTTGTTGAAAGCCCGCTGGATTCTCTTCTGATAGATTTGTATATTATTGAGAACACGAGATCGTCGTTCTTCTAAAAGGACTAGAGAGTCATATCGTGCTCGAACCCAATCAGCTTCAGGTACTTGACTTTCGAGTAGGATTCTGAGCGATGGTACTTCTAACTCAACAGGTTGGACTGCTTCCATGCCGTATGTAAGGTAATACGGTGTTGCCCCGGTCGCAGTACGAATCGAGGTCCGATATCCCCAAAGTGCAAATGGTATTTTGTCGGGCCAGTCTCGGTAATTATCAGCCATCTTTTTGAGTATGGTGACAATTGTTTTATTAGCCGCTTCTACCGCTCCATTGGTTTGGGGTCGATAGGGTGAAGACGTATGCCTTTGAATCTTGTACTTGGTCAGCAAGGCTGCTGTTTCGGCTTGAAAATGGGTCCCGTGGTCACTGATGAATTCGTGAGGGATCCCATACCGGCATATTATCTTATTTTGAATGAATTTGGCAACATGGCTGGCGTTGAGTATACGATAGGATTCAGCTTCGACCCATTTGGTGAAATAGTCGATTGCTACCAAAATGAAGGAGTGTCCTCCGGTTCCCGAGGGGTTTATCTTTCCGATTATATCGATTCCCCATGTTGAAAATGGCCATGGTGATGTCATGGTGTATAGCAGGGATGGTGGCATATGTTGTACATTGGCAAAAACTTGACAATTATGGCAATGTTTAACATACAGCTGACAGTCGGTTTCCATGCTATTCCAGTAGTATCCAAGCCTCATGATTTTCCGGACTAACATCTGAGCATTCATGTGTGGGCCGCATTCGCCATCATGTACCTCAGCCATAACTTTTTCGGCGTTGGTTTTATCAACGCATCGAAGGAAAGCCCCCTGTGCTGTCTTTTTGTAGAGTTGCCCATCGTCGGTGCGGATGAACTGGGTTGCCAGTCTTCGCAGGGCCTTTTTAGCTCGGTTGTCATCTCCGGGTGGATATTCCCCAGTTGCTAGGTATGTCAGCACAGTTTGATACCATGGCTCGGGATCAGGTATGTCGATTTCTTCGATGTCGTGAATATATGCTGGCTCGGACTATCTTTCGACACTGATCGGCATACTGGTCATATGATCAGGAATATTTAGCAAAGATACCAGTTTTGAGAGTGCATCTGCGAATTGATTTTCTTCCCTTGGTAGGTATATATATTCTACCTTGTAGAATTGTTTCTCAAGATCCCTTACCTGTTCCTGGTAGGCCACGAGATTAGCATTTCGAGTTTTCCATTTTTGGAGTGCTTGATTAATGACCAGAGATGAATCACCGTGTACTCGAAGGTTCGTGACCCCTAAGTCGGCGGCGGCTTGTAGCCCGTGGATACATGCTTCATATTCAGCGGCGTTGTTGGTGACGTCAAAGTCTAATTTGATAGACACGGGAGTATGTTCCCCTCTTGGCGAGATTAGGAGAATCCCGACTCCAAATCCTCGGAAATTGGATGCCCCGTCAAAGTATAAGTCCCACGCTTCGGTGTCAGTGTGGAAAATGTCTTCATCTGGGAAGGACCAAGTGTCGGTGTGCCCTTCTTCGGTTACGGGACTGTCAGCGAGAAATTCGGCTACTATTCGTCCTTTGATGGCTTTCAATGGTACGAACTTTAGATCGAACTCTGCCAACATTAGGGTCCGTCTTGATATCCTGCCGTTGAGGATGGGCTTTTCGAAGAGGTATTTGATTGGATCCATTCTGGATAATACTTGTACCTCATAACTGAGCATGTAATGTCGGAGCTTCTTGGTAGCCCAGACCAAAGCTAAGCATGTTTTCTCGAGCATGGTGTATTTACACTCGTACTCTAAAAATTTCTTGCTGATGTAGGATATAGCTCGTTCTTCTGAGTTGACCGTTTGAGCTAGCATAGCCCCCATGGCTGTCTCTGTCGTGGTTAGGTATAATGACAAAGGCAAACCGTGCTGAGGTGGCATCAGGACCGGTGGTGAAGACAAAATTTCTTTGATTCTATCAAAGGCTGCTTGACACTTGTCGTCCCATAGTAACCGTTCCCCTATTTTCAGCTTTTTGAAGATCAGTTCACATACCATGGTTAGCTTTGAAATGAACCTGCTAATGTATTGGACTTTTCCGAGAAACCCTCTTATCTCCTTTTCGGTTTTAGGGGGTTGCATTTCGATGATGGCCTTGATTTTGGCTGGATCGACTTCGATACCTCGTTGCCTAACGATATGACCTAGTAATTTGCCAGATGTTACCCCGAAACTGCATTTCTGAGGGTTTAGTCTCATGTTGTATTTGCGTAATCGGGTGAAGAATTTTCTCTGGGCGGTGATGTGACCGTCCCTGTCTTTGGATTTGACGATCATGTCGTCCACGTAGACTTCCACTTCTTTATGCATCATGTCATGTAATAAAGTTGTGGCGGTTCGTTGATAGGTGGCCCCGGCATTGATGAGGCCAAATGGCATAACAGTATAGCAATAAGTACCCCAAGGTGTAATGAAGGTGGTCTTATCCATATCTTCTTCTGCCATTTTTATCTGGTTATATCATGCATACCCGTCCATAAATGATAGAAGGGCATGATCTGCTGTGTTATCCACCAGTATATCGATGTGTGGTAACAGGAAATCATCTTTCGGACTTGCCTTGTTAAGATCCCGAAAGTCTACACAGACACGAACCTTACCATCCTTTTTAGGGACTGGTACAATGTTTGCAACCCAATCTGGATACTCGGAGACTCGTATGAACCCAGCCTTGAATTGTTTGTCAACTTCCTCTTTGACTTTGAGGGACCATTCGGGCCTCATGCGTCGGAGTTTTTGTTTAACCGGCTTGAACCCTTCCTTGATCGGTATATGGTGCTCGGCTATTTCGCGATCAATCCCCGGCATGTCCTTGTAGGACCATGCGAAGACGTCTTTGAATTCTTGAAGGAGAACTATGAATTGTTGTTTCTCCTCGGGATCTAAGGATAATCCTATCTTAAGCATCTGAGGTTCTAAGGTTGTTCCCACGTTGATGAATTCAGTTTCTTCGATTACCGGATTGCGGGATTCCCTTTGCTCTAGTTGCTCGATCAGATGTGGAGGTAAGGACACCTGTTCGTCGGGTTTCTCAATGTCATTGCACATAAAATTTTTGAAATTGAGAAAGTTTTGAAAATGAGACAAGTCGTAAGCAGAACGGTTGTTATTATTTATCATGAATTGAGAAAATAGCTCGAAAAGAGCTGTCATCTGATCACTAGTAAGTGGCGGGATAGGCAGGGTGCCTGGGACAGACCCCGAGGCACCAGGAATAGCTAAAGGGAGAGGGGAAGTTACAGGACTGACTCTAGCACCGGACTCACTAGACTAAATCTTAGACTCTGACTCGGACTCCGACTCAGACTATGACTCAGATTCTGGCATTTCTCTTTCCCCTGTGATCAGCTCGTAAGTCCTTCCTTGACTGTCAGTCCATTTGACAGTTTTCCTCCAGGCTCTGCTTCCGGTCCCGGATCCGACCTCCGAGATTAGCTTAGATGGATCAAAGGTGCGGCTACGGAGAATGAGGCTGACTAGCATTTCCTTCGGTGTTGGGATCGTGAGTTCCTCTCCGAAAAGCAGCCCTAGCGCGGGCTCAGCATTCTTAGCATCTTCGGACCGGCTGAGGGCGAATATGTCGTATGGTATGTAGTTGCAGACCTGGGCCGAGTGGGTCCCAGGGCGCATGGTTGTGGGCCGATATAGACCAGTTTGGACGGTCTCGAACACTGGAGTGACAAAGAAAATCTTGCCGGTCCCGGTTTGACCCATGTTTTCCGGGGTTAGAGTGTAGCCCAGGCCTGTTTGAGTCCTCCCATTGTCCAGAACTTCGAGGAATTTTCCTGCTGGGAGATCGGGCCTTGATGTAACCCCTGGTAGAAAGCCAAGATTCTGCAGCATTCGGTCAAGGCGGACCGTGAAGTAAGGACGGAAGAGATGATCTTCCTCGATGGCCCCTACGAAATCGAACCCCCAGAGATCGGTGCGGCCCGAGGTGTTGCAGTTAGCCACAGTCATAGGTGTGGCTTCTAGAGTGATGACGGTGTCATGCAAAGGTAGCTTAATTTTCCGATGCAAGGTGGAGGATACAGCCCTGGTCGCGTGGATCCAAGGTCTTCCCAAAAGAAGGTTGAAGGAGGAAGTCACGTCGATCACTTGGAATTCCAGCTCCTTCTCTATGGGGCCCGTTATGATAGTGAGTTTTATGGCTCCGGCTACTGACTTTGGGCTTCCGTCAAAAGCCTGAATGGTTTGAGCTGTGGGAATGTAATCGGCCTCGGTAATGCCGAGGGCTTTGGCGGTCCTCAAGGGAAGGACATTGACTGCGGACCCGTCGTCAATCAGGGTCATGGGTAGGTATTTTCCACGGCAGATGACCGTGATGTAAAGGGCCATGTTGTGGGCCGGCCCAAATGGTGGTAGATCAGCATTAGAGAAGGTAATCAGTGGACCTTCCTCTATGGATCTCCCTTTTAGGTGGGGTAGAACCGTGGCTACCATTTCAGCTAGAGTAGTCATAGAGTCGATTTTGACTTGATTGAGGGCCTTAGTGAGTGCCTCTCGATGTTCCTGGGAGCTAACTAGGAGTTGCCATATAGAGAGATCAACTCGAGTCCTGTTTAGTTGTTTTACAAGAGCCTTTTCAGCAGTCGGCTCTTCTGGGGCGGGCTCCACCCTAAGTGGCTCGGCGATGATGAGGGCTTGACTAGTGGCTAAGACTTTGGACTTAACCCTCTGGATCTCCTCGGGCGTGATGGGGACAGCTTCTCCTTTGGTGAGGTAGACGTCGTCTTCGTCGTCGCACCAGATCCCGTTTATTTGCGGGACAAATGGAGAAATGAGGTGTGAGCAATCCATTATTTCCTCGGAGAAGATGGCGTGAGTGGCCAACGGGTTATCTTTGTTGTTGGGTTTGCCCTCGGGCAAAGGGATCTTCCCGCTCTCGATGAGATGTTGGATAAGGTGCTTTAGCTTCCAACATTTCTCGGTATCGTGTCCCTTACCACGATGGTAATGACAGTAGGCCTGGAGGTTATAGGCCTTGGAGCGACGTTCGACCGGGAGATCAGGTGTTGGGCCTATCGGGGTGATCAGGCCTTTTGATGAAAGCCTCTAAAGGGTATTTTCATAGGTGGTGCCTATGTCAGTGAATACCCGGGGGTTGGTATTCTTCTGGGAAGAGGTATCAAGTGCGTTTACCTCGTCAAAAAAGCTACGAGTGGCAGCAGTAGTTGATGTGGGCTTGCTTGTTGATGAGCTGGCCCCTTGGTATCCCTTGGTGGAGGCCTTAGTGAGGCTTTCCAACCTTAAATCATCTTCGATTCTCGTTCCCATTTCATTTAGGACCGCAAAGCTAGGTATGATGGCGTACCGGAGATGGACCCGGTAAGCTGGAAGGAGGTTCTTGACGAAGGCTTCAACCAGCACTTTTTCACTGGGCTTATCGACCAGTTTGACGCTTTCAGCCCTCCAGCGTTGGAGATATTTCGTGAATCCTTCCTTAGGTTCCTGGGCCATTACTTCCAGGGTGCGCATAGTGGTCTGGATTTCCGTGTCGTCGGCGTAGTTCCGAGCGAATTCCGTTGCCACGTCATCCCAAGTTTTGTATTTCTTGGAATCGAGCCGGTAGTACCAGGCTCTTGGGTGCTTCTCGAGAGAAGAAGCAAACAGGTGCTTGAACATGTTGGACTTAACTCCCTTAAGGGCCATGAGCTCCTTGAAAGCCCGGATATGGTGGACCGGGTCTTCAGTACCCTCGAACATTGGCAGACCTGTCAGATTAAGATTGGCGGGTAGTTCATCGGTCAGTGGGGTGTAGGTCCGGGCATTCTCCGTATGGATGGAGTTTTGGGTTGACAGATGGACCTGTTCCTGCAGTTTGTGGACTGCGCTGGCCAATTCAGCTAAAGGCCCAGTAGTATCGATATTGCCGCTAGGAGTTCCCTGCTCTACGGCACTTACCCGGGTGAGGATTGAGATCTGGTCCCCTCTCATCGACGTGATCATGTTTTCCAGCTTGGTCAATGAGGCCTTCAATTCGTCTATGGCTTGTTGCGCCATGGCTCGAGTGTGGGGTGGCCTGTCTGTAAGGGCACCGCGTAATCAGTAACTGACCCAGATCTTAGAATCAAAGAGTACATCTCGAGCAAGGAAAAGACTAGACAAGAAAAAGACCGGAGACTGACTTCTAGACGGATGACCCATGGACGGTGGGCCTTCCTTAGGATTCGGCAAAGTGGGCCTAGTCCCGTTCGAAGGAAGGTTTACGTGAGAATTCCCCAGACTTTGGACTCGAGTGTGTAAATGGGCTTCCCTTTGCAGGAGTTTGTCCTACGAAGGTGGGTCGTGCCTTGACAAGTAAGGCGGACTGGGATGGGGTGGAAATCCGTGATGTAAGATCGACGGAGTTTCGACGCTATAGACTCTTACAACCTATGACAAGACCCGACACTGCTAAATACGGGAAGTCCTAAGAAGAAGAGGGTTTTGAAAAGAGGTTTTTGAATTTTGAAAACCGAACAGAGTCGGGTAGGAAGGCCCGTTTTTTTTTTTGAAAACCGAGAAAAAGGTTATCGGGCCGAGATTTCGGGCTTTTTAAAAAGGTTTGGACAGCATACCGGATAAAAATAGGCTATTTTGAGTCAAAATCATAAGTCCTAAATTCAGTAGCTTTCCGGGTTTTGAAAAAAATAGATGGGTTTGAAAAGATGTAAGTTTTGAAAATGATGGTTTTTGAAAAAGACCAAAGAAGATCAAGTAGCATGTAGTCATGGAAACAGTATAACGACGCCATGTATGCTCTTGGTCTAAGTCTCGGTCGGTCGAATAGGGTCTATACCAACAACGATCGCATTCTCGCAAATCAGGACGGGCCTCCTAAGCCGAGTTGGTCTTAGAATCTGCCGTAAAACCCATGCGAGTTCCGCCATCGAAGTCTTTAGTGCACCCGAGTGGGAATGCACCGTGGTATAGTGGGACGTCGGTCACAAGTAACCGGCCCGGGAAAGAACGGGGTTATGCATGAACCATTGAACTAAAATGTGTACATTACTAATCGAACGATTTCTTTTCGAGTCTCACCCTGAGGATGCCGATGGTAAGTGACTCATCAGTTGATCCCCAGCGGAGTCGCCAAATTGTGGACATGACATAGGTCCACCCCGACGCGGCCACGCGCGGGTTTGGGGAGGCGAATGAATCTCCATATGAGATGGGTCGAATTGAATTTTAAATCGAAGTAGGAGTCGCCACCGAATTTTGTGGTTATTCGGAACCATTCGAACCCACTCTATGTCGTAGTGGGCCATATTGAAAACGTGGCCCATTTCCGATGTCAGAGTTTATCGGGTTCGTCCCTTAGCATTTGATACCGATACCGACATTATCGGATATCGTGTATTGAATGACTCTCGTTGGCAATGGATTCGGAAATCCGGAAACCATGGTTCTGAGTAAGGGGTGAGGGTACGTGTTGGGAAGTTCATTGAGAACACCCAACCCCGCCCGCACTTAGCGACCTTTACTAAGATATCGTTCGTTTTTACGTACACGCGTTAGTTCGACGGTTGAATGATATGCAGAGATTATTTTCCCTAGAGATGTGAGACAAAAAAAATGGGTTGCTAAGTCGTTTAATGCATATTAAACTAATAACGTCAAAGTTATTTTAGCATGTGAATTCATTTTAGTCTAATAAAACGAAGAAATAAATAAATTGCTACAAACACGAGAAAACGAGTTAGTAACGATTGAATAATAATATAGCAAATAAACATACGAGATCGAGAAAATAAATATTAATCGAAATCTGAAAAATATTGTTAAAACGCTGTTTTGTATAAAAAAACGAAGCTCGAAAATTAATAATAAATAACGAAAAAAAGACGCGTCGTGGCAGCCGGCCGCGCGGCTCGCCCGGGACTCCAGTGAGTCGCGTGTCGGTCTGATTTTTTTGAAGATGATTTTTCGAAGATTTGACTAGATCGCGTACAAATATTGCATAACTTGTACTCGATCTAGTATTTTCGATATTCGTTATATTCGATAATTGACTACGAAATCAATATCAAATACTCGGAAAAGTTTTGGAAAAGATATAAATTTTAGAAATCGTTTCGTAGAATAATAAAATAAAACGATCGAAAAGGTTAAAAAAAAGACCCGGGTCTCAGGCCTGTGCGCGAGTCGCCTGGGCGCGGCGCGACTCGCGTACGGGTCTATCCGATTTTTATTTTTTGTCGAAAATCGTTAATTTTATAAATCGCGTACAACTATGGATTAATTTATACCCGATTCATATTTTCGATATTCGTCGTATTCGATATTCGATTATGAAATCGATATCGAATAGTCGGAAGGATTTTAGAAAAGGGTTTGAAAAAAAAAGTTTGTTTCGAACGAAAAAGAAAGATTTTGAACGAAAAAAGGTGTAACGATTTTTAACATCGTCGAAATCTTAATATAATTCTTTTCGATACAATATTCGATTATAGAAAATCGATATCATATTTTTAAGAATGTTCGATATATGAAAATAGTTTTTAATAATATTGATATTAGAAAAAAAAAAAAGACCGACGAAAGACCCGTAATAAGAAAAACGAGGAGGAGAAAAGAGAAGAAGAAGAATCGGGTTTGATTTACACCCTCAACCTACATGCTTTGTTTTCTCGGGATAAAGCTCGTCGGAAAGTGGCTTAGACTTGGGAGCGTCGAGATGATGAGGATGAGTTTAGGGTGTCGGTTTGGATGTCGGGTTTGGCGCGCGGTCGGACGGTTTCTCGGGGCTTCGAGGCTTCGGGAAGATGTCGGGATTTGCTAGATATCGAGGATGTAGAATGTGTTTTTTTATGTGTGAAAACCGTGTTATGCGGCTGTTCTACCGTTGTTTTTTGTTGTGTTTTTTGTGTTGGACGAGAGGTCCTATTTATAGGAATCGAGGTAGTCTTGCTTGTGTGACAAGAAATACCGGTTTGGATAGGAAATACGAGAGTTCGAGAGGAAATCAAAGTCTCGTTTCTTGGTGAAGAAGCCAAGTATTTCGGCTGGAATGGGGAGTATTTCGGCTGTTCCGAATGTCTTGGCCGAGTATTTGGAGCTCGGTCGGTGTCTGATTCGGTTTCTGGATAGAATTCCTACTTGAGGTCGAATTCTACCTTTAACGAAATTGTTTAATGTTTATCGAAGCTGATATTTTGTAGTATTTGAGTCCAACCCGGACGTGAAGTGTCACGGTTGGCTCGTGGGTTTCGGAAAAATGTCCTTGACCGGGTTTTGACTCGGTCGCTAAAAGACGGTTTTACCCCTGGTGTCGGAATCGACCCAAATTAGTCTTATTTGACTCGAAACGACCCACTGGGCCTGGATTTGAGGTTGGTTTTGTAAAATTTGTACTCCGTAATAAGTCTAAACCAAATGTCCTTGATTACAAGCTCATATCCGAGTCTATCAAAGCAAGTTTACGTCCAATCATCATCGGGTGTTTGGCGGGACTACTATAGACACCTGGCGGTCAAAATGTGGGTGTCTACACCTGGTCATGGGGCTTTCACTTGAATTGACCGTTGATCATGGTCATGGTTTTTTTTTATCATGGCCAGCCCTTTTGTTTTGGGCCTTTTGCTTTTTCATGGATTGGACTTCTGATTTTTTTTTGTCCAGTTTTTTCCTTTTTTTTTGTTGGTCAGACTAACACCTAAGGTAGGGATCGGTTAGTCTTATTGGATGGGTGTTTTATTGTGGGAAATGGGCTTGCCTCCCGTCTTTAAGCCAAACTAGAAGATTACCTATATTTGTCATAGGATTCGATACCTCTCCTGCTAAGGGTAGTTATGTGGCTTTCTATACCAGACATGGAACAGGTAAAGGAAAACACGGGTCTCATTTCCTGCAGTCATTATAGATGTGCCTATAATAGTCACGTGCGTGTGCTCACTGTGTATGATGGTAGTGTTCATCATGTTCTCGGAAACACATAAGGAAAGTATATATGAGAAATAGAAAAGCTGATTTTATTGAATTTTGAAAAAGAGGACAGAATACAATTGACTCTGACTCTGACTTTGAAGTTGAAATAAATAGTATATCCTAGACTCGGACTCAGACTATGGCTTAAATCAAATCCGGACTCTTGGATGCATAAGAGGTAGATTGGATGTTTTGGTCATCGGGCTCTGTATAGTCTATGAGGGGCTTTGCAAGTGACAAAGTTTCCAAAACGGGAGTCTTCCCGGCATCGAGAAAGTCTTGAATGAGGTGTTTCAGTTTCCAGCACTGTTCTGTATCGTGTCCCCTCCCTCTGTGGAATTTGCAGTAATGCTCGGCGTTCCATGCTTTGGAGCGTTTTTCCAAAGGTGGGTCGGCTGTTGGGCCTATAGGTAGTATTAGGCCCTTCGGAACCAACCTCTGGAAAGCGACGGTGTAGGACATATCCAAGTGGGTAAATGTCCTTTCCTTTGACTGGTTCTTGATTTTTGGAGAGGTAACTTGAGGGTTCCCTCTCTCGGTCTTGCCATCTTGAGGGTACCAGACAGTTTCGTAAGAGTGTTCACCCTTTAAATGGCTCAGTTGGGTGATAGGCTGTCTTACCCGCTCTAGTTGTGCTAGACGGGATCGGGTTCTTACAAGATCCTCTTCGATGATGGTTACCCTGGAACTTAGGTTATCTAGGGCAATATTGATTTTCGAGAAGATATTGTTAATGGAGCAAGATAGCATAAGCATACTCCCCTGGATATCCCCTTTCTCGACGGCGCGGGATTTGTTATGGTTTGGTAGTGTCTCGTTCATAGGGTCCCTGATCGGAAGAAACGACAGGTGTTAGAACTCGCCTAAACTCGATTTTGCGCAAATGCAAGAGAGAGAGTCAAACTAGGTACGGCCCGGGGGCGGGAATGACTAAGATTCTATGACCGGGCTACTTAAACGTTAATCCAGACAAAATAACGACTGTGACCTAGACTCGACCACGAGACTCGAGCTGTACAAGGATAAGTCCGAAAATGGGGCGACCGTATTTGACGTGCCGTGTGCTTGGACCAACCGTGGTGACCTAACCCTAGGTGACCCGAGTATTTGTAGCGTGGGTACGACTCGAAGAAGGCATCATAAGGACGCCGGTGTAGGATGAACGTAGGGTACTCTCTAGGGTAACCGTGGTTGACTACTCGGGTGGAGGACAGCCCCCTGAGTAAGGCTAGAGACTCAGATGGTGTGACATCTAATTGACTCGAAAGTGGGATACGTGAGACAACACGTGCAAGACATGACCCTTAGAGCAACCGTGAATGATCGCTCTGCTGAAGGGTAGCCCCTCGAGTGGGGAAAAGCCTGAAAAGGAAATGACTCGGAAAGGACACCTATACGGGTGACTCGTGAAAGGTGGGTCTCCTTTAGGATCCAGCTATGTGGGCTGGGCCCTGTTTGAAAGGAGGTTTACGTGAGACATTATCCAGACTTTGGACTCGATAATTGTGTAGACGGGCCAACCTTCGTAGGAGTATGTCCTACGTAGGTGGGCTTTGCCTTAGTCAAATAAGGCGGACTGGGATAGGGAGGAAACTCGTGATATAAGAACGACGGAGTTTCGACGCTAAAGACTTTGACGACTTATGACACGACCCGACACTGCTAAATACGGGAAGTCCTAAGAAGAGGAAGGTTTTGAAAAAGGGATTTTTTTTTTGAAAAAACCGAGAAGTCCCGGTGGATGGCCCAATTTTTTCGAAAAAACGGAAAAGTGCATCGGGCCACATTTTTGAAAGTTCGAAAAAAAATTCGAGTTTTGAAATGGGCAGAATACCGGCTGGAAAATAGGCTACTTTGAGTCAAATCGTAAATCCTAATTTCGGTAGCATTCCGGGGTTTTGAAAAGTTGAATATTTGGAATTTTGAAACTTGAGTATCGAAAAAAGGAATTTCCGACAATTTGAAAATTGAAGATGAGATCCCGAAGATTTGAAAATTGAAAACGACATCTCGAAGATTTGAAAATTGAAAATGGCATCTCGAAGATTTTGAAAATCGAAACTGGTATCTCGAAAATTTTAAAATCGAAATTGAATCTTGAAAATTTGAAAATCGAATGGTGGATCGGAAATTCGAATTTTGAAGTGGGCAGCATGCCGGCTAGAAAATAGGCGTGTTTTGAGTCAAATCTTAAGTCGAAATTTCGGCAGCTTTCCGATTTTTTAAAATTTGAATATTTTCGAAAAGATGCATTTTTGGAATTTCGGAATTTTGAATATCGAAGATGAATTTCCGAAAATTTGAAAATCGAAAACAGGATCCCGACTTTTAAAATTGGCGAAAATGTCATCGGGCTTGAATTTTTTGAAAAGTCAGAAATTTTGAATTTTTGAAATGGATTTTTGGAAAGCCCGAAGAGAAATTCAGGGGATGGTCTGGTTTTTTTCGAAAAAAAAAACCGAAAATCGAACCGGGCGACGGTTTTGCATGTTCAAAAATAGTTTCGAGTTTTAAATTGGACATAATACCGGCTAGAAAAAGGGCTATTTTGAGTAAAATCGTAAATCCTAAATTGGGTATATGCCCGGGGTTTTGAAATTGGATATTTTGAAAAGGATGCAAATTTTGAAAATGACGGTTTTTTGAAAAAGAAAATGTGGATCAAGTAGCACGTAGTCATGGAAACAGTATAATGACGCCATGTATGCTCTTAAGCTAAGTCTCGGTCACTCTATAAGGGTCTATACCAGTGTACATAGCCTATTCGAGAATTGGGGCGGACTTCCTAAGTCGAATTGAGCTTAGAACATGCCGTAAAACCCATACGAATCTGCTATGCACACCTTTTGACATATCCAATTTGGACTACATCAATGGTATAGTGGGACGTCAGTCACCAGTACCGGCCCGGGAAAGATGGGGTTATGCATGAACCGTAAAACTAAAACGCGTATTATACTAGTCAAACGATTTCTATTCGAGTCTAACCCTGAGGATGCCGATGGTTAGTAACGCATCAGTTAATCCACAGCGGAGTCGCCAAATTGTGGACATGACATAGGTCCACCCCGACGCGGCCACGCGCGGGTTTGGGGAGGCGAATGAATCTCCATATGAGAATGGATCGAATTGAAATTTAAATCGAAGTTGGAGTCGCCACCAAATTTTGTGGTTATTCGGAATCGTTCGAGCCCACTCTATGTCGTAGTGGGCCGTATACAAAATACGGCCCATTTCCGATGTCAGAGTTTATTGGGCTCGTCCCTTTGCAGTTCGATACCGATGCCGACTTGATCGGTTTATCGTATATTGAATGACTCTCGTTGCCAATGGTTTCGGACATCCGGAAACCGCGGTTCTGAGTAAGGGGTGAGGGTACGTGTTGGGAAGTTCACTAAGAACACCCAACCTCGCCCGCACATTAGCGGCCTCTACTAGGATATCGTTTGATTTTTTAATACGCGCGTTAGTAATACGATGAATGATATGCAAACATTGTTTTCCTAAGCATGTGAGGAATTGAATGGGTTGCTAAGTCGGTTTAATGCATGAAAATTAACGTCAAAGTTGTATTTTAGCATGCGAGGTTCGTTTTAGTATAATAAAACAAACGATAAAAAAGAATGAATTTGCTACAAGATGAACAAACGAGTTAGTATCGATTTGTGAATAAATAATATAGCAAATATGATGAATATGCAAGATCGAGAAAATATTAGTCGAAATCTGAAAAATATCGTTAAAAAGACGCTGTTTTGTATAAAAAACGATGTTAAAAATAAATAATAAAAGGAACGAAACGGGTCGCGTTTCCAGCGTTGCCCGCGACTCGCCCAGGGTGCGCGCGACTCGCGCCTCGGCCTGTTTCGGGGTCGATTTTCTAAAAAACGATGCTTTTATTAAACCGCGTACGAATATTACATAATTCGTGCTCGACTTAATATTTTCGATATTCGTTATATTCGATAGTCGATTATGAAATCGATATCAAATACTCGGAATAGTTTTAGAAAAGTTGCAAATTTTGAGAAATCGTTTTGTAGAATAAATAAAAAACGAACGAAAAGTTAAAAAAAGGACTCGGGTTTCAGGCCTGTGCGCGAGTCGCCTGGGATGGGCGCCACTCACGTGCGAGTCTGTCCCGGTCGCGCTTTTTGTTCGAAAATTGCTAATTTGATAAATTGCGTACAAATACGAACTAATTTATACTCGATTTATGTTTTCGATATTCGTCATATCCGATATTCGATTATGAAATCGATATCGAATATTCGGAATGAATTTAGAAAAGGTTTTTGAAAAAAGTTTGTTTTGAACGAAAAGTAAAAAAAAGAATTTTGAACGAAAAAGATGTTAATTCTCTCCGCGTATAAAATCGTCGTATTTTGTTTAAAAAGATGTGACGATTTATTTAGCATCAACGAGAATTAATTAATTTTGTTCTTGTTAGATACGATATCGCATATTCAATTAGAGAATCGATATCGTATTTTAAGAACGTTATATAAAAAAATAGTTTTTGTAGTATCGATATTAGAAATAAATAAAATATGCGACGAATGACCCGTAATAAAAAATCGACCGACGACGACGCAAGACGGAAAAAAACCGAAAAGAAAGAGAGAAGAGAAGAGAAGTCGGGTTTGGTTACACCTTCAACCTACATGCTTTTGTTAACTCGGATCGGGACTCGTCGGAATGTGGCTAAGGCACGGGAGCGTCGGGTTAATGTCGGTGAGTTGGTGGTTCGGTTTGGATGTACAAAGGGTGACGGGTATAGGCCGGTTTTTGTAGTCTCGGGTTACACTTATCGGTTTCTCGATGCTAAGTGTGTCGGATTTATGAATTGTGTATGGATGTAGGATGTCGGGAATTGTATGTGTCGTTGTATGAAAACGTGTGTGAATAATGTGTATGAAAATTGTGTGATGTATGATTGATTATTATTGTGTGTGCAAGGGATCCTATTTATAGGAAAAGAAGGTTGAGAGAGGTATCTTGCTTGTACGACAAGAAATACCGATTGGGATAGGGAATGTAAGAAGTTGTGAGGAAGGAGAACTCCGTTACTTGGCAAAGAAGAAAAGGGAACCGGCTGAAAACACCCTGCTCGACCGGGTATCCCATGCTCGGTCGAATGCTCGATTCGATATTCGGATATGATTCCTACTTGAGATCGAATTCTACCTTTAACGGAATTGTTTAATATTTGTGTCGCTGATTTTTTGTGGAGTTTGAGCTCGAATCAGATACGTGGGGTGACACGGCTGACTAACGTGTCTCGAGAAAATATCTTTGACCGGGTTTGACTCGGTCGCTAAAAGACGGTTTTACCCCCGGTGTCGGATTCGACCCAAATTAGTCTTATTTGACTCGAAACGACCCACTGGGCCTGAATTTGAGGTTGGTTTTGTGAAATATGTACTCCGTAAAAAGCCCAAGCCAAATATCCATGATTTCGAGCCCATTTCCGAGAAAGTTAAAGCACGTTTGCGTCCGATCATCATCGGGTGTTTGTCGGAAACTGCTATAGACACCTTGCGGTCAAAATGTGGGTGTCTACAACCATATAATAAGTTAGACACTTTCACATTAGTGCGTTCACTTGAACAAGGCAAAACAATTATCATTAAGTAGAATTAGATGTTTTCATAACATTGCAGTCATGATAGAAAAAAAATCACAATTAAATCATCGTACTCAAAATAGTGTAAAACCAGTGGGGTTAGATTCAGAAGATAGCCCTCTACAACTTTCTAGTTAAAATTATTATCAAATTCCAAATGTAACGATGATTTTCAAAATCGTTCTCATGAGCTGGCAGATTTCGACCTTGAAAAAGTTTCGATTGGTAAAACGATTTTCAAATCATATTTTTGAACAAATCAAGTTTCAATATTATCCAAACTCTTCAAAATGATGACCTTGGTAAAAGTTTCCAATGATAATTTAATCTCTAAGTAAGTTTTATAATAGAAAAATTGACCACCAACAAATAGGTTGAAGTACATACTTAGATTTAGATCCTTAAATTTTACACTGAAGAACTAGACATGAAATAAACGTAAGTCTCTTTTCAAACTTTTGTGAAATAGGCATTGTAAATAGGTGAAACAATTCAGTACCATATTATTCATGATAGCGAAGGTGTTTTAAGTTGTTCTAACGACACGATTAGCAAAATGTTAGCTTAGGTCATCAAAACAGAACTCAATAAACACATTATTCCGAATAGATGAAGTGTTGTGAATGTGCATGTCATTAACTTAACATGACTTTTTATAAATACTCATTTAAACCATCAAGAATAGAAATCAATAACAAGTTACGACTCTGAACCTATAAAATTGACAGGGAAGCACATAAACTCGAAACGGAACACCAATGTTCAAGTGTATGTCTTTAACAGAAATTCACATTAATGAATATACGACACCACACATATATCATTTTAATAACACGTTGTACTCAAATTAAGTTAATAAACAAAATTTGGTTTCACACATTATCTTGTCAATCACATTGTATTAATTAGGGTGAAATAGAAATGACGCATTTATCAATACATTGCTTCTCCCTATAATACAAACAGCTCGACATAATTCCAACCACATATGCTTTCAAGAATCGATTAATAGACAAGTTCATTTATGTCATTACAAGAGAAGGATGAGGACCAATAAGGAGTACTCAAATTGATATAAAGCAAGTAACTCACATTAACTCAAAATGGACCTCAAATATTCTTACAATGTTCAACTCTTAGTCTCGTTAACTTGTACTTGATTAACATGCGACAAAGCTCCATTAACACGTCACGACACGACACTATTAAACTTGTAGATACCGGTCCTAGTTAACATAAAGGCAGATTGTACATTATATTTGCAAGGAAACGTATGATACTCGAACCAAAATGTGATTATCCAGGTACTTTTGAATAATGTTCACATTACTGCACACTTAAACCACATAAGTTATCAACCTTCTTTACATTTGACGTTACCCATACCACATTAGTCATCGAGCCCTTCAAATAGCATTTAACCGTACTAGTACACTACATAGACGAGACAATATCAAAAGTACCCCTATCGACACCCCGTTCATATAACACGAAGGTAGTACTACCTTACTACATCATCAAGACCAACACCGGGTATCATAAAATCAACTAATCATAACCCATCTTTCGCGTACGACACTACCACGTACAAACAACTTGACATTGTATCTAATTTTACTATCAACCCTGGCTATGACCTGTCTCCCACCCAAGGATGATCGACTCCTACCGCCACCTTACGTACTTTAACCTATTACTCATATGGCATAGTGTACTAAATACTGTACCATGATAATACTGTAACTATGTACTATCACACATCATCTCATGCAGTCCACAACATCATATGCGTCAAACAGCGCAGCTAATTATCACAAGAAATTATCACCACATTTATAGCATCACAACATATCCCACCTAATTGTACCCCATCTCATTTCTCACACACTGTTACCGGGTCAAGACCAGGAGGGCCGAGGTTGGTATAAGGACGTCTCCTCAACCAAATTTTAGAGGGGCTCCTGATGGTCCATCACCGGGGTTCATTTTATTTTCCTAGGTTCAATTATTCAGGCTCCAGGATCGATCGCTCTGATACCACTTTGTAACACCCCCATTTACCGAGAAGCCTTATCAAGACATTTCCAAGTAAATAAAGGTGTTACCATCTCAGTATTACCCGAGGTAGTAGTCCAATACAATACAATTCTGAAATCAACCATTTAAAATTAAATAATGAATTATTAAAATCTCGTATCTACGAAACACGGTTTCAATTACAACAGCGGAAGCACAACTAATATGACTACAATCTATAAACGTGGTCAGTGACAGCGCAGACCCATCCCGTACAGTCAACCAGAATAAAATCATCACATATCATCAACCTGCACACTTGCACTGCTCCCCAAAAGACCAGAAATGTCAATTGGATCGTCGCAGGTCCCCAATAAAATAGGGTGACAATTTAAACGGAGAATACGGTTAGAATATGCTAACATCATAATACAAGTACATAATATAAAACATTCAGTCTCAATGGTCTTGGTACTATCATCGGTACCAATCATCAATATCATCTCCATCTCAATATTCTCAGTACCAACATCGGTACCAATCAATAATCTCATCTCAACTCTTCTGGTAGGCCCTTTCATTCCGAGTGTGCACACCCCCCGCAGGTTCAACAACCCGCGAGGAGAAATCAGGGAGGGGACCGTGATCAAGGGCCCCGGCTAGGTCTAAAGCTAGCCTCACCAACTCCAATATATAAATATCCATCAATCATTCTCCCATCATCATTCAAGATCATTCTCATTAGCACGATATCACATCGTACTCGTAAATCATACATGCATCATAACATTAACGTATTCTAAGTAAGGAAAACCATACCTCTACAAGCGTGTCACAACCACAATCAAGAGGGTTAAAAGACTTCCTCTAAAACATTCATCACCTACAATCAATTGATATTAACATATAAGTACTACTTAGATTGATCACGCTCTAAGCCGTTACTAACATTAAAGACTTAATCTTAACTTCCGATTTTACAGCATTGTGCTGTCTTGTTATAAAATTAGTAATTAAATAACTACTACTTCAATTAACACGAGACCAACTGTGTTAGAATTTTGACTGTCTCGTCTACCATTTATATTTTATGACCTTTATCAAAATATCATCTTAACATTGACTTACAACCTGATCTCTACAGACTGAAAGAAATCGTCGCATAAAAACTATTGATAAATTACTAATACTATACTAATTCTTTTAACTTCATTCCAACTTCTATTATCAACTAGACTCAATATATTTAATTTTGACTGAAATCCAAACTCAATTATGATATATAAATTCGTTTTTACATCCATTATTATATAGCATTACTAAATCAGTGATTTATAAACGACGGTTCAAAAAAACATTCTCTAGGCGAAACGACTTTGAATATGATTACGAAATTTGACAGGCATAAACTAGACTTGAAATAAACTAGGGTTTGTTCTTTGACTTTTTCTCAATTCGAATGATAAACATGTCTATCAATGAATACAAGACAGTACTACGAATCTGAGAATTTCAGTAACTATTTCCTAATTAATGTCTTTAATCTAATCTTCCTCCTAATTCATATTGGGGAATAGTAAACACGACTAAACCCTAATTATACTCTTAAACAACGTTAAAATAAAATTAAGGAACTTACATGACTCAATCATATAAATGAATTGCTAGGATACGATTTGGGATCGAATCCTCTTCTCCTCTTCTCTCTTCTCTCTTCCAATTTCTCTCTTCCCCTTTCTTTCTTCTTGAGTGTGCATTGTGAGTGAAGGTAGTTTAGGGTTTGCTCCATTATGATTAGGGTGGGTATACGTGGTTCTAATTAAGATTAGGAGTATTTGATTAAAAGTGGGTTAAAAACCTGGATTGGCCAATTCGAAACTGTTTTGCTGGTTTATTCGTTTATAAAGTCATAACTCAATGGGTTCGGGTTGCCACCGCCAACTCGGGTGTTAATAATGAATCACAAGGCAGGTATTACAATCTACTCTCCTTAAAAGAAACTTCGTCCCCGAAGTTCACCTCTCGCTACGGAGCGACTAACTGTATCAACCAGACGGACCGATTAATCACTAACTAATTGACCGATCAATCAATTACCACACTAACATAAGTGACGTAGCAGTTGTAAGAACGACTAAAACATGAAGAAGAAGAAAGCTTACTTGAAGACCCGGTACGACGGAATCGAAGGATCATACGAAACAGCAACAGCTGCCCAGGCGAGTCGCCCAGAGGTCACGCGAGTCGCGCGCTCCCGCGAGTCGCGCCAAGGCCATGCGAGTCGCATGGAGGTCTGAAACGTCGCACGCATTCTGTTCTATTTTTTGATACTTTATTACGTTTTAAGACTTGGGTTTCAATTAGGAAACTTTATTATTACCTTAGGATATTTTTATTATTATATTATTATTAGGAAACTTTTATTAGGTTAAGTTTAGCCTTAGTTTGAGATTATTATTCATATCATAACATTGAAGTTGAACGTAACATTGGAGGAAGAAAAGGGAGAACTTTGAAGAACCCTAATTTTCCGGTTTCAAGTATGTGTAACTAATTTCCTTTACTTAGATTCAAGCCTTTGAAGCACTTGATAATCGTTTGTGAGTTTGAATGTTTTAATTATTAACCTTGATTATTATGAATTGCTTTGTTATCAATTTCATGAATGTTGTTGTTGATTGCTAGGTGTACAACTAGTATTTAATTGCATCGTTCTATCGTTAGTATCGTTAACTGAGTAGGATTTACTGATTAACTTTACACTAGTAACAACTAGGAATTAATATTGAACGGGATACGTTGATATTAGTACTTAGAAGCGATTCACATAAATATCTAAGGTACGACTGGATTGTACGTGCTATTTATTCTCTATTGAATTCTCAGATCTATATTGCTTCCGTCTAATTGAACCTAGAACTGGATTGTTTAGGTTGTTTTACGGTTAGGGTTAATTAAGAACGGGATTCATTTTAGTTAACTATTCTTAAGAGAATTGGAATTTCATATTCACAATAGAGTAGTCAAGGTTATTAATTGAAACCATCTTACAATGATCAATCGCTATTGAGTGTGGATTTGTGCTTGGGTCTAAGTTCTTTCTCATCATTTGATACCTCAAGTTATTGTGTTATTTATTTTAGTTTGTTAGATAATTAATCATACAAAACCCCCCCTTATTTACTACGGTCTTTAATTACGTTAGAGGTCGATTTCTACACTTTAGTTAGCATAATTAGATTAATCTGATTCTTTTGGGTTCGACCCTTATTTCTACTTTACTACCTTTTTAGTATTTAGATTTAAGTGAGTATAAATTGTAATTTGAGGCATACGACTTTAGCCTGTCACATACCATACTTTTACTTGAAGACAATCAGTAGAAAAAAGGAATCACCTGAGTTTGAGGTCATGATCTTCTCCTCAAAGCTTGACGGGAGGGCTTTTTTCATACACTTGTCCGAAACCAACATTAATCTCGTCCATACGTAATAAGTTTGGATACAGCGGATTGTGGACAATCTGGGTGTCTACACAGATTTGTAATGTCACTGTGTAAAATATGTAACTCTGGTTCTGGTATAGAAGGTATCTCCTCCGATGTAATGATGAAGTTATGATCAATATTAACAATAAGCACCTATATAGGAAACAAAGGTACATGAAGTCAACATAATGATAAGCATTATCTAAATTGTCACACCATTATCTCAGCCAAAAAAAAAGAACCATAAAATTCAAGGGAATAATTAGTCAATATCACATTTACTTTCATAGTATTAAATTTACACCGCAATACCAAATCAAAACAATTACCTAGATTGGTTACCCATTTCCGCAACAACCTATTAAGCTAGATCGCATTTTTACCACAACACCAAGATTGGCTCAAGTGCCGAACCCCTAATTTCAAGAATCAAGTCTCAAGCTAAGATTGTTTACCATGGTTACTAAAGAGAATTGGACTAGAACGCTAGAATAAAGAGAGTATGCCCCTAACAACAATTACTATAAAGGAGTTAGCTAGAACTATGGTTACTATCAAGCACTTGACTATATGTGAATGTCGGCCTTTCTTCTATTAAATTCGACTAGAATTCACAAGCCTAACAATTTATTTCCACATGTAGTAGTTGGGTCATAAATGCTCGTTTGCCAACAAAAACTGGTAGGACTAAGAAAACATTGCTTCAACAGTTTGATCGGAAAGCTTCAAATATAGGGTGATAATGCATACCACACATAAGACGAAAAATAAATTCCTCAAAAACAAAATTGACGACAGTATAACAGAAACAAACAGTAAACAAAGAACAATGAGAATGAAAGCTTACACCATCCATCAAAAGATCAGATGTGTCAACGCTTGTATGTAGGCCTATGATGTATGGGGTTGGAACATCAACAAACTACTCCTTCAGAGAATAGTATAGGGACATAAACATGCTTCAGGGAAAAAATATCATGGTGATTAGACAACAGTACAAAGCCAAAAAGAACAAAGGCAAACTAATAGAATATAAACGGGCCTCAACCATCACTTTTAGGTTTTGGTTGAATTGGTTCGTTAACATGGTATCAGAGCCAAAGGTCACGAGTTCGATACGGTACGGAGGAGCCTGTGCGCACTAGCCACTCTTCAAGCCCAACGGGCATTCGAGTGAGGGAGCGTAATAGAATATAAACGGGCTTCAACCATCCGAAATAATAACAGTTTAGTCTAACATTTTATAATGTTCTATGAATTGGTACCTTTACTCAAATTTCAGATTCTTGTGTCAGATACGTGTACAATAAGTTCCCTGCCAATGTTAGAGGGGAAGAGCAAGTGCGAAAGAGGAATTAAATACTTCGCTACTTCAGAAAGAGGAATGTAAGATCCATAATTGCTTATGTAATACTAGTATTATAGCGAGTTTACGGTGCATTATTATTGTCATATTACTACAACAACGAAAAAAACAACAATTTAGTCTTAACCTTAAGATGATTTGGGGTTGGCTAGTAGGACTGTGACATTCATGTTTGTTAATAACTTTATTTAGGAATACTTCATAGAGAACGAAAGTATATACGATGCAATCAGGCTTTACTTGAATATCTTGGTTACTATTGTGACTTATAAGTGATTGAAAACGCCATATTTTGATAAGAGGTTTTGTCATCTATTAGCTTTTGCATAGTGTACATGGTCTTTGTATGATTTAATTACAGTAGTGTAAGTTAGAGATGTAAATGTGTGTTTAATATGTTAATTGATTCATGTCACTAGTCATTGATGTTTCAAATTTTCCTTTTCCTAGGATCAAGAAGCACAGCTGGTTCTGGATATCAAATTAAAGTTGAAGGTACTAGAATTTTTTTTGTCTTGTCTAATCAACTACTCCCTCCGAGTTCCTATTATTGTCTCAAAAGGTTTTGGGGTGAAAAATAAGGAAAGGGAAATGAGTGGTTGAAAAAAGAAGGATGACAAGAGAGGAATGCGAGAGTAATTGTGAACCACACATTGATGGCCTAAAAAAGAAAGTGGGACAAAAATCAAACTCAACCCAAAAAGGAAAGTGGGACAATAATGGAAACTCGGAGGGAGTATAAGTTTTGGAATTTGAATGCTGAACTGTTCCGTTTTTCATGCGTTGAGATGTGGTTCCTGACTTAAGGAAATGTGTTATAATAGTAGAAAAGAAAAAAAAAATTGTAGTAAGTAGTAACTAGAGTAAAACTCACAAAATGTAGGCTAGAGCATTCAATGTCCTTTACTTTCTTTTCTCCTTCACTTTTTGGTAACCCTAAGACTGAACACTACACATTTACGTACAAACGACCACTTTCATTAATGGATTACACCTAAAGACTATAGCCACGCTCTATCTATAATAGACGGGATCACCTTCTGCCAACAATTCGAAGACGGAGCAGACCCTTAACATACTGATAATAAGTATATAACTAGAATCCCATGTTCCTGATTCCACTAATGCAGGACAATAGTCCGCACACGATTAAGATATCCTCAACTGAGTATTTTCATTATAGTAAAATGAAATTCAACTGAAATTCAACTAAATAATGAAAACTGAAACAATTGAACTACTGACCCATGGAATGAATGAATCTATAATAAAATGAAATTCAACTAAATAATGAATGAATAAAACAATGAAACTACTGATAATGAATGAAACAATTGAACTACAACTAAATAAATGATTGAACTGATAATGAAATTCAACTTAAATGAACTGAAATCAAAACTGAAATGAAATTAAAGTGAAATAAAACTTACAAATGAACTGAACAAACATACTAACAAGCAGACTGTTTCTTCAAAATTTTATCAAAACCCTAAATTGAATTACTAACAAATTAACATCAGAAATTAAATAAATAAAACCCTAAATTGAGGACATACATACAACAGAGTGAGGTGCGGAAAAGAGGGAGGATCGGACGTCTGGTCGTCGGTGTCGAGTGACGTCATTGAAGAACCCTAAATTGATGACGATTATTTACGACCTGCAGCAGAAAACGAAGAAGATTAACTAATTAAACCAAGGATTCAACAAAAAAATGCAATTAAACACTGTATCCATGCAGTGGGCGCGCGATAACAAGGAAGATGAAGATCGATGATGGCGAATGATGGGTAGGTGAATTAGAGGACTAACGACGCAATAGAGGACATCGAACGGAGGTCGACAGGCGTGCAACGTCTTAGGTACCGGAGGCAAGCGCGAACGAAGGTAGGTGAAGTGGAATGCCGGGATTTAGTTTAGGTTTTTGATAATAAGAGTGATATGAAATTTTAATTTTACCTATCTTAGGGAAGTTAGAGTACGTCGAAATAAAATATTATTATTTTCATTTATGTCGCTTTAAAGAATCAAACGACCTCTTTGTCTATCATAAAGGTCGCTTCTCCTTCCAAACCGATTTCTTAAGTAATAGAGGTCGTTTTGTTTGACCAACCGTCATCTTTATTGTACATAAGATCTCACTTTCCACCAAAACCGTCATAATTGATAAAATATTTTCCCGCCAAATACCAAATTTACCTAGAGGATGGTTCCGTGTGTGACCATCATCTTATAAGTGTCATGGTAGGCTAGAATTGTAGAAGTGAACTATGTTTTGATAAAATAAAAATGGTAAGTCAATACATAAGCCATAAAATAAAAATGGCTGCAAAATAAAAATAAAATAAAATCCATAAAAAGGGTTATAACAATCCATAGTTCAAAAAATTAATCAGCGAAGCAGGATCCATAACTACTCGCTAGCCCACCCGAAGGGAAACACATGTACCTGCCAGGTTAAAAACATAACAGCCACAATCACTGAGAAGCAACGATGACGTTCTCCCAGCCATTTTACAAGATTTTAAAACTGTAATTACTATTATATGAAAATATTAAAAACAAAAAACATTGAAACGTCATAATAAATTTTTTTGAAGAAAACTTAATATATTGGACCAATAAAATCAGAACAAGTTTTCAGAAGAAAACTTCAAATATTTGCCAACCTGCAAACCAAAATATATCGATAATAATAAAAATATTCAAAATGGCTTTATGGATAGATACGGTATTGAAGGCTAGACTTTCACTAGGAGAATACTAAAAACTAGCTTCTAGAACTTAGTTCAAAGAACTAGCTTCGAGAACTAGGCTACTCAACCATAATAGGACGGTGACTTATAAATGCGTGACCCTAGTTTAAGACAGTGCACACCCCTACTGGGATTACCTGTCACCTAGTTCAACTTATGACCGAGGCCTAAGCTTAAGGTCAAAATGTACATAACTCCCGGGATACCTGTCACCAGGTTCAACAACTAATGTACCGATTCCTGATACACTAGTCTTATAGTTGATGGCAAAAATGTAAAGCCCAGAATATATTACTCTAAACCTCATACTTGTCCTTATTCCATAACTCTAAAACAAAGCCATTATCGATATTCAAAAGATATAATCATTATAAATGATATGGAGCTAAAAGGAATAATCGTTATATTCTAAAAGAGGAAACTTTCTATTTTAGGAAATTTACTAAAAATAAAACGGAAATTTCCCATGGTACCCTCGAACTATGTCACATTACACAAGTTACCCTGCTTTTATGTTTGTTCACATGGTAACCTTGAGTTTTATAGTTTAATTCCTGATTTGCCCTTACCCTAATTTCTATCATGACTCCGTTAAATTATGACCAAAATTAATTACATCACTCAACAACTACTTTTCTTCCAAAGGGAGGTGTTCTCATGGTACCCCTAAGTTTTCATAGTTGTTCCCATGGCACTCTTAAATTTTCATAGTTGTTCCCATGGTACCCTTAAGTTTTCATAGTTGTTCTCATGATACTCCTGTAAGAAAAGCAATGACTCATTGAAGCAAAGCAACGATTAGTTTACAGAACTAGCCGTTACATAAGTGCTTATAAATTCACTCCCCTTTCTATTTTGGCAGAAGAAGATCAAACAATCCACACTTACTCACTCAACCTTTTCACCTCCTTCTTCACTTGTACAAAAAAAATGGAAAAACTTCATCACCATAACCTTGAAGCTCGATCATCCGGAAACATCAATTTTTTCCATTTTTTTTGTACAAGTGAAGAAAGAGGTGAAAAGGTTGAGTGAGTAAGTGTGGATTGTTCGTTCTTTTTCTGCTAAAATAGAAAGGGAATTAAATTTATATAACACTTGTGTAATGGCTAGTTCAGTAAAATGGTCGTTGCTTTGCTTCAATGAGTCGTTGCTTTCTTTTCAGGGGTACCATGGGAAAAACTATGAAAAACTTAAGGATATCATGAGGACAACTATGAAAACTTAAGGGTACCATGGGAACAACTATGAAATCTTAGGGGTAGCATGGGAACCCCTCTCCTTTTGAAGAAAAGTAGTTGTTGAATAATGTAATTAATTTTGGTCATAATTTAATGGCGCCATGCCAGAAATTTGGGTAAGGTCAAATCGGGAACTAAACTATAAAACTCAAGGTTACCATGAAAACAAACTTAAAAGCAGGGGTACCATGTGTAATGTGACACAGTTCGAGGGTACCGTGGGACTTTTCCCAAAATAAAATTGTATCAGAGTATCAAAAATATTAGTTCATACTAACACAACATTATTGATAAAAAAAATAAATTTATAAAACTAAAATTTTTGATGCTCTTATATGACTTTATTTTTAGTAACTTTCCTAAAATAGAAGGTTTCCTCTTTTAGAATGCTTCCTCTTTTAGGAATAATCATTATATTCTAAAAGAGAAAACTTTATATTTTAGAAATATAGATTTACAAAACTAATATTTTCGGCCTTAATAATATTAATTTCTAAAACGAGAACAATTGGGTTTATGAAATTATTGAAATATCATACAAGTGTTTATAAAATGATTAATAATGTCTTAAACATTTTAATACTAATAATTAGGATGTTTCAAAAATTTATAAAGCTAAAATTCCTTAATTATTAATAGTTTCGACAAAACAAACATAAATAGGATTTTACGGCAAATATCACAATAAATCATTTAACGTCTTTTATTTATTAAACAATGTAAACCTGTGGACGTCCGTCTGCACCGCCCGGCGCCCCGCGCGTGCCCGCGCGGGACCGACCCAATTTTCATCGTGTGGCGGCGGCCACCCACGCGTCCCCCTCCCAGTCGGGGCCGGTTTGATCTCGCGTACGGGGCGTAGTGTCGGGCCTCAATTTTGATGATGATACGGACTTGTACTAGACAGGTGCGGGCACCCGTGTTTCCGTTTGGGAATCGATTGAGTCGTGATTGTAAATGTTTAAAGGCCGATTCATTTGGTAAGGCGACCTTTTTATTGAACTGAATCCGTTGCCGATTTGTGGAGTCGCCACCGAGTCAATTATGGGGACTCGGAAACCGTTCAAGTCAACTTTGATCACTTGCCAGCTCAAAGTTAAGTGGCACGGGACCTAAAGATAAAGACTTGTACCCTTAAGCACTCCATGCCTGGAATGAGTCTCGTTGCCAATGGTTTCGAACATCCGGAAACCGCTGATTCTGAGTAAGGGGTGAGGGTACGTATTGGGAAGCCAACATCCGATAGATATCAACACCCAATCCCGCCCGCACTATACCGGTCTCTACTAATCAATCGGTGGGCTGATAACCTAGTTCTTTTGTTGTGGCGGAAATACTGTAACATCTGTTGTGTTCACCCTATATCTTTTGCTACATCGGTTGTTTAAGGACAAGTAAGTTTTCTCGTCAAAGTAGTTGTTTTTACATTCTTTGCATGTGATTTTCACGTGACAAGAAGACCATGAAAAGATGCACGTAGGAGGGCAGAGAGTACTAGTATTATACGTATTAGCAAATCAGTTTTAACGTTATAATACCGATATTAGTCGTTCTCGTGGTATACCTTCCTGGTATTCTGTTTAAGATGCGCCAGTTCGTTATTAATAGAGATGCGTCGAACCTAGTAAGGCGAGCAATTGGACTAATACGGAACCCGACCATCACTTTGTTCAGTTTTAGTTGTTTTACGTTTTGAACTTCTTGTTCGGTGATTTAGCATGTGATTATAAGGTCATAAAAACAATAAATCATACAAAAAGCTGTAAATGCGAATGTAAGTAAATCACATTGTGAGGTGTTGCACCCTCGAAGTGTACACTAAACGGGACTCGATGCATAGATAGTTTGAGAGCGGATCTCGGAATTACTCGGGTCTATTTGGTGTGTTTTAGTACTTGTGATTGAAGTTGGGACGTTTACGTGTTTTAGTAGATGCTCGTGGACCTAATGTCCACATCTAGTGTTATCGTAGTGGATCATAAAAGAATGTGCAAATATGGAAAGTTTTGTTTAGATGACAACCTAGTGACGACTCAGTTTCAACAGGCGGATTCTCCTAGCTTGACCAGTGACTCCTGTAGAGCTTCGTTACCGTTGGCCCCTCCTTCTGCTACTCCGGCAAAACTTCGTTACTATGGACTAGTTCTGCGGCTAATCCGTCAAAGCATCGCTACTAGACTTGAGTTAGTCGATCACAGGCACCTCGGTATCGAGTGGGGTGCTCGAAGGTGAGGAGTAGCGTCGATGTCGCTTTGTAGACACCCACATTTTGACCGCCAGGTGTCTATAGCAGTTTCTAAAGAACACCCGATGATGATCAGACGTAAACATGACTTAACACGCTCGATTTTGGACTCAGAATCAATAGTAATTGGCGCGAGCTTTTAACGGAGTAAAAATCTCACAAAACCCACCTCGAATTCAGGCCCAGTGGGTCATTTCCAGTCAAATGAGACTAATTTGGGTCAAAACCGAGACCGAGGGCAAAATCGTCTTTTGGCGACCGGGTCAAACCCCGGTCAAAGACATTTCCGAGACAGAAAATCTGTCATGCGACATTCAAAAATCCTATTAGAAAAATCCATTGAGAAATTCTTCTTGATCTCTGCAATGGCGAAATCCAAGAAGAATCCATTGAGAGCTAAGCATAGTAACTCACAAAAAACAAATAATAAATCATTACATAATAATTACAACAAATCTAGTAATAATACGACACATATTAACAGAAATCGAATGAACTCCAATACGGTTCACAGCAGTTCTGATGATGAAGTAGGGGATAATGATGACCAGATATTCCAAGCTGGGTCTATGGAGGAGGAGATTCAGGACATCTTAGGACCACCACCTACTAGTGAGTGGACGGATGTACCAGTACGGAACAATGGTAAGTCAGTATCTCTTACCCATGATGATGTTCAGTCTAAAATGGATTACTGGTCAAATGTGATTGTGTGTTATGTACTGGGTGCAAATCCTCCATGGTTTGTGCTTAATGGATACCTTAGGAGAATATGGAAACAGAAGGATATTGAGCAGATTTCGTTTCAGCCGAATGAAATCTGTATTGTCCGGTTTAAGACTGCAGAAAGTAAGCAAGATGTACTGCAGGCAGGGCATCTGTTCTTCGATAATAAGCCTCTGATTGTCAAAGACTGGTCACCTATGCAGCCAATTGAGAAAGGGGAGGTTAGTAAGGTTCCGATATGGATTCGATTCTATAATTTGCCGCTTAAATTCTAGGGCCCAGCCTTGCTTAAGATTGTTGGTTTGGTTGGTAAACCAGTTAGATGTGATAGTGCAACTAAGGAGAAGAATTCTCTTAGCTATGCCCGGGTGGTGGTGGAAGTCCCATTTGATGGTTCTCTTCCTGACACTGTGAGCTTTCACGATGAGATGGATGTTCTTCACCAACAAATTGTACATTATGAGTGGAAGCCCACTAAATGTAAGCTTTGTCATGGAATTGGGCATGATGAGGTAGTGTGTAGCAAGAAAAAGGATGCTATTAAGGCTGGTAACAAGGTTAAGGTCTGGCAGGTGAAGGCAAGATCTGAAGTTCTCGATCCTGGGCCAGTCGATAAAGGGAAAGAGATCCTAGTTCCGATTTTGGAGAATGAGGAGCTGTTTACTCCGTTACCCAATCTTCATAAGGTGCCTAATAATTCAGCAAAGGTTATTAGGAGATATAATCAGCAGGAAGCAGGAGGAGTCCGGATTGCTGGAAAATCCTTTTATGACATACTGAATTCTTCTATTGCAGATAGTATTGGTAACATCATGGGAGGGGGGGGGGCAATCCTCTCACCATGACTAGTATCGGTTTTTGGAATATGAGAGGAATAAATAGTCCTAATAAGCGGATGGACATTAATTGGTTCCTGCATAAGATTAATATTGGACTTTTTGGAATAATGGAGACTAGGGTACGAATGGGAGCTATTAAAAAAGTGTTTGAAGGAATCGGAATAAACTGGAAGATGGTCACTAATACTCAACTGGATGAAGGAGGAAGAATTTATATTTTGTGGAATCCTAATGTTTATCACATTGATGTCATTCGAAATGAGTTACAGGTTATTCATACCAGAGTCCATTGCTTAGTAAACTCTGTGAGATGGAATATGTCCTTTGTTTATGGTTTAAATAGAGTAATGGAGAGGAGACCTCTTTGGGATTCCATCAGGTGCTTTCATAGGGGTGTTATGAATGAACCCTGGATCTTAATTGGAGATTTTAACAATGTGTTACATGTTGGTGAAAGAATTGGGAATGTGGTGTCTCAAGCTGACATAGTAGACTTTCAAAATTGTCTTGCTGATTGTGACTTAGATTATCTTCCGGCTTCAGGGGCTTTTTTTACTTGGAATAACAAAAGTGAGGCTGGAGTGCGTCGGTTTAGTAGGATTGATAGGGTATTGGCAAATGGTAATTGGATTATACAGATGCCTACCTGCCAGGTTCAATTTCTCCCGGAAAGGTTATATGATCATAGCCCATGTATTATTAATATTTTGCAGCAATCACTCACTCAACGAAGTAGCTTCAAATTCTATAATATGTGGGGAAGTGATAAATATTTCTTGAGTATTGTTCAACAGACGTGGTGTACTAAGATTAGTGGAGCTAAAATGTTCCAAGTAGTCCGTAAATTGAAACTCCTCAAAGCTCCTCTTAGATTACTCAATAAGAGAGGGTATGATAATATTGAGTCGAGTGCACAATTGGCGCTGCTTGCTCTGCAGGATTTCTAAAAGCAGCTCCATATGAACCCAGATGATGTTGGTTTACAACAGGCTGAGCGACAAGCTGATATGATTTATAGTGAGTTGGAGTGTTCTCGTGTCAGCTTTCTGGCCCAAAAAGCAAAGCTCAAGTGGTGTATGGAGGGGGATGATAACACTAACTACTTTCATTGTGCTATTGAGTCAAGGAGAAATAGAAATAAAGTATTCCTGTTGCGAGACATGCGAGGAGAGCTATGTAAATCTTCTGATGCAATTGAGGCTGCTTTCTTAGAATACTATAAAGGACTGCTGGGTTCTTCTCGTCAAAATCAGAATGTTAACATTCAAGTGGTGCGTAGGGGGACGGTGGTCCAGAATGAGCAAGCCTTACATATGATTCGCCCGATAATGGATGATGAGATAAGGAAAGCGTTGTTTTCTATCCCTCAGAATAAAGCCCCTGGTCCGGATGGATACTCTAGTGGGTTCTTTAAGGCGGGATTTGATATTATAGGCTTGGATATTATTGGTGCGGTCAAAGAATTTTTTGTCTCTGTTAAATTATTGAAACAGGTTAATGCGACTGTTGTCACTCTAGTACCTAAGAAGGATAGACCTGAGTCGGTAGTAGACTTTCGGCCAATTGCGTGCTGCAATATTATATATAAAGTTATTACCTGTGCTAGGCTTATGGAGGTTTTACCATTACTGGTGAGCTCTAATCAAAGTGCTTTCATTCAAGGGAGGGATATAGTCGACAATATTCTAATCTGCCAAGATCTTGTGCGACTATATAACAGGAAAAGCTGTACCGCAAGATGTATTATGAAGGTGGATCTTAAAAAGGCGTATGATTCTATCGAATAGGAGTTCCTACGTCAAATGTTATGGGCTCTACGATTTCCTGCTCAAATGATTCACTGGATTATGGAATGTGTGTCTACTCCGAAGTATACTCTTTCTCTGAATGGAGGTTTATTTGGCTATTTTCCTGGGAAGAGAGGGATTCGCCAAGGTGACCCAATGTCGCCTATACTGTTTAACATTTGTATCAAGTACTTCACTAGGCTTATGAATGTCATGTCTCTCAAAGATGGGTTTAAGTTCCACTCGCTTTGCAACAGGGTCGCTCTAACTCACCTATGTTTTGCGGACGACCTTATTATCTTTTGTTATGCCAATGAAGCCTCTATAAGGATCATTGGTAAGACATTTGATTGGTTTACTGAAGCCTCGGGTCTAGAGATTAATAGACTCAAGTCTGACATGATGATTAATGGAGTCTCTTTACAGCAGCGAGCGTTCTTATTGAGCATTTCTGGGTTTGCAGCTAGAACCCTCCCCTTTAAATATTTGGGGGTGCCTATTTCCTATAAGCGGCTTAGTGGAAGTGAATGTACCAGTCTAATTGAGCGTGTGGTGAAGCGAATCCGAGGATGGGGAGTGCGTAAATTGAGTTATGCTGGTAGACTTGTAATAGTTAAAGCTGTCCTTTCGCGTTTACATAGTTACTTGTGTCGTATTTTTGTTCTTCCTAGTGGGATTGTGAAGAGAATTGAGGGAATATGTCGTAATTATCTCTGGTTGGGGCAGGAGAATTATGCACGATCACCTCTCATCTCTTGGGAGATGTGTTGCAGGCCGATTGATCAAGGTGGATTGGGTATTAGTAATGGTGTAATATGGAACAAAGCTCTTATTGGCAAGCTAGCTTGGTGGATATACACGAAAAAAGATCATTTGTGGGTTAAATGGGTCGATGCTATATATTTAAAAGGATGTGATTGGATCGATTATTCTCCTTCTTCTGCCTCAAGTTGGACTTGGGGGAAAATTTGTTCCGTCAAGGACGACTTTTGACAGGCATATAGACAGCATATATGGCTCAATAGGGAATATACTGTACAGGGAGGTCACTCTTGGTTGCAGGGTGTTGGGAGTAAGGCTTTGTGGAGTCCTATCGTTTGGTGTAGAATGGCTTTCCCCAAACACTCCTTTGGTTGGACATATACAAAATAGGTTGCTTACAAAGGATAGACTTATCTCCTTTGGTATGCTTGTTGATCCTAGATGTGATATGTGCTATCTAGAAGATGAGACTGGTAAACATCTGCTGTTTGAATGCGATTACAGCAGGGCTTGCTTGCTGCTACTGCAGGATTGGTTACAGGTTCAACTGCCACACTCTGATGTACCGGTATGGTGCAGATTGTGGAGGTGTCGGTCCAGAGTTAAGAAGCAAGTGATTATTGCTGCCATTCTTGCTCTTATGCATAGGCTTTGGTTTGAGCGGAATCAGTGCAGATTGGGGGCTAGGATTAAACATCCTAATGTGATACTGTATGATGTGAAGCAACAAATTCGTATAAGAGTTGCATGTCGGCTGAGGCTCTTTCCGTCAATTGTTGATAGAGTTTGGTTGAGATCATTGGGTATACTTCTGTAATTAGACTAAGTCTGCTATAGTTTGTTACAATTTGTAGGTGGAGCGGTGCTTACGTACTCAAACACAATATTTGATGATATATATCATTTACATTTCACCAAAAAAAATTCTATTAAAAGTCCAATTCCTCACAAAAATCAGCTCCAGAAAATAATAAACAATTCCGTAAGATTTAAAATTTTATCTTTTGAAGAGTTATACCACCCGTCCAGCTCCACTCGATCAAGTGGATTGGCTCACTCCGTCGAGTGGGCTCACAAAAAACAATCAGATTCGAGTTTAGACCAGGCACTCGATCGAGTGCCATGAACCACTCGATCGAGTGGCCTTCTTTTTCAGCCAAAGTCGGGAGTTTCTTCCTCTTTAAGCAACTTCTCCTATCCACAAGCGGAATCATGCTTCCTCCCAACCGTTGCTTTCTTCCTTGGCAAGAAACCGCTTTCCTATACAAATACTAAGAATCTCCTATTGATGGTAAGGATTTGTCGTGGATCCCGCCACCAAATAAAAACCAACTAACCTAACTAGGGTAGCTAGGGTAAGTTGGGTCGAATCCACGGGGACGGTAATGTATAGCCTAGACTAGGTCGGCCCAAATACCAGACTAAGTCAACGAGCTAAGCTAGAGAATGATAAGAAGGGGGGAAAGGCTAGACTATGACTAAGATGAACAAGTAAGGAAAACGGGCTAGGATTAGGTCGGGGTCAAAGGGATAACGGAATGGTCAAGGAAGAGCTAGAGCGAAGGAGGTAGTAGGGTGATCTAGGTTGGTCCGGGCTCTCGCAACTTAGACCGACCTAGAGGTTCCACATGGAACCCATCTCGGCGACACACATGACAAACGGGGTTCTAGCGAGCTATGGTGGCCTAGGTCGAATCCGGGCTCTCGCTACTTAGACCGACCTAGGGGTCGTCCTCACCGGGCTCTCGCAACTTAATGAGGGAACCGAACCCACAACAAACTAACACCCACAAAAGAAAGGCAAGAAAAACAAGCATTCTCAACTACTTAGTCATTCAAGCATTCCAACAAACATGTGATATGCATCAAACCAAGAGGAAACCCAAATCTTCCTCCAACATCTCCAACAAACCCTTAATCACCCAATTAACACCCTAATCACCCTACTAACCCTAGCAAGAACACTACTCAAACATAATCAAACTACAACTAACAAGAACAAGAGGAATCATCATAAGAAACAAACATACCTAAGCAAACTCAATCAAACTAACAAGAACAAGAACAAACAATAATAAAGATTCAAACTTGATTAAAGAACAAAGATTAAGAGAAAGGAAAAGAGATTATACCATACTAGAAGATGAAAAGAAGAAGGAAACTTGCATAAATGGAAGAACCCAAAACAAACATCCAAGGTTGTCAAGCTTGAATGAAGATCTTGAAGAATTCCAAATTACAAGCACTAATCTAAGATTAACGATAATCTAAAGACTAATCTACACTAATCTTATCTAATCTAACCTAAAGTAGTCTAGGGTTTAGTGGGAAGTGAAGAACCTAACATAAGATCCATGTCATAATACAAGAGGGGGGTATATATAGGGTTACAAGTGGAAAGGAATTGAAAGAAACAAGGCGGAGCTGTAACTGGGTCATTCCCGATCGGGAATGGGAAATCCCGATCGGGAAACTTTCACTTTCCCGATCGGGAATATGCTATCCCGGTCGGGAATGCTTCACAGTGGCTACGTCCTTTGTGCACCTCATCCCGATCGGGTTTGAGGCCTTCCCGATCGGGATGGGTCTTGTAGGCCTCCCTTAAGAGCATTTTGGTCCCTCCTTGCCTCTCATGGGTTTCTCGTCGATTCTCGGGACTCGGGATCGGGTCTCGGAGGCTCGGGATTGGGTCCCAGGGTCTCGGGGTCGATTCCAAGGCATCGAGTCATCGTTCCTTTACCTCGTTGGCTCCAAAAAGTGTATGTATTGAGTCGGAATCGCTCCAACTCTTCGTGATTGGTCCCGGGAACCTGAAACGAGCTAGAGGAAGCATAAGTAGCCCATAAATCGCTCCCAGGGAGCGATTCCACAAGGAAAATGGGACCAAAACACAGTAAAATAAGCACTACAAACTACACTTATCAACTCCCCCACACTTAACCCTTACTCGCCCTCGAGTAAGCACATACTAACTACTATACTAGCCGAATGGGTATTAGCGCACCCTACGCCCTTTCAACTCACGCGAGTGCACTTAGAGGAAAAGTGCACTCCGCAAGGCAAGTCGGGTCTTGCGACAAAACTGCGGATGCAACCGGACACAAGACACAAAAACAAACAAACACACAACCGAACACATAATCGGTTGCACCCAAAGAAAAACAAATACCACTTCCCTCTAAAAGCGGTGAAAGAAGCACCGGTTTAGGACTCGAGGTAAGTGAAAACGTTCCCAAGCTAGCAATACAAACCGAGGTGGACTAAACCTTAATAGTATGACGATAAAGCAACAAAAACGTTGGTAACTTACCTAGGTCCTCCTAACTTTCTAAAAACGTACTACGGGACAATCGGCGGAGTGGGAAGTGATGATCCACGGTGTTAGTCGACACTGTAGGTAAGTGAGACCCCGCCCCCTTTAGCGTGAGCCAAGAGGGTCGTCCCGTGTCCAAAACCGCCTAACTAGTTCAAGTAAAAAGGTGGAAAACATGCAAAATGAGGGAAGACCGACTAATGCCGCTATCATCCTTCCTCGGGACTCGGTCCTTTGGTAGGTTCTTCACGGCAAAAGTCGGAAAAAGGCTTATTTTTGTGGGGTTGAGATCTTTTTGTGAGACGATTTTCTTTTGGCATTTCTCTTTTCTTTTGCATTTTTGTTTTGTTTTGCCATGCCATTTCTTTTTCTTCTTTTCTATTTTCTTTTTGGCTTTTGTGCCTTTTCTTTCTCTTCATTCTTTTCTTTCTTTCATTTTTCTTTCTCTTCTTTTCTTTGCCCTTTTTTTGGGAAGATTTGGCTTTTTGGCATTTCTTGACAATTAAGAAAGAGAGAAATCAACAATTTGCAATTTATTGTGTGGATATGTGTGGGAGGTAGGTAATGGGTATGTCGGGGTTGCGCATCCCCTTTCAAACCCACAAAAAGGTGGAGAACTTGGACTAATCAAACGATTCTTGACACGGTCACCTAAGGGACGGGACTCGGCAACCAAGGCCTTTTCACACCGTGGGTGGTCATAATGGTCAAAATGCAAATCCCGTAGTAAATCCCTAGTAAGCTAGGTGGACTCAAGGTAAAGGACCAACGAAATCATTGATTTAGGGTCATTCTACTAGGCTAAAGTCCAAGCCTCGATTTACACTACTAGGAAGGGAAAGTAAGCACTCACACACTAGCCTCTAAACCGGGTTTTCGAAAACCGGTTACACACAAGACACACAACAAAACACAAAACAAAGACTCAACGAAAACGAAAGAAAAAGAAACAAAAGCAACAAAACAAGAATCAACACAAAACGAACACACACATAACACAAACACCACCCCTAACTTCCAAATGAGCAACCAACCAACATCAAACTTTACAAAGCTCCTCCCGAGCACACCACATCACATTCTCCTCCAAAATCCGCAAGAGACAAAGAAGGAAAAAGGGATAGAAGATGTTACCGGACATCTTGAAAACTTTCCAAAGCCATCGGTGGTTTAAGCAACCTATAAGGAAAAGGGGGCAAACACACACAACAAAACAAATATACGAGACAAAGACACAAAAGGAAAACACACAAAAGGAAAATCTTTTTGATTTTTGTGAAATTTTTTCAAATTTTTAGGATTTTTAAAGATTTTTCTGGAAAAACTACGAAAATAAAACTAACTACGATAGAATATCGCTCCCCCTCACTTAAGCCGAGCCATGTCCTCATGCTCGACCGTAGTGCATGGGAGCACAAAAGAAAAGAAACTACGAAAATAAAGCTAAAAAATCAAAAAGTGAAGAAAAGGGTAGAAAGTGTCCGGTCGGGGTGTAGTCAAGTCACCATGGGCCGAGACGAGAAAAATATATGGATGGGGGAAGAAAATAAAAGGAAGTGGGAGGGGAGGGCTAGGTGTAATCAAGTCACCTAGCCCGGATTCCGCCTAAATCCGACTAAATCCAACAAAAAAAGGGTGAAAAACTTGTAAAATTTGGATTTTGAAAATGACTCTCGATGTAGTCACATCATCGAGAGTCGGGAGCAACCACTACCAAGGCCTCGAAGGCCACCATGACAAAGGGGAAGGGGATAAACAAGGGGAAAACAAGCAATAAAAACGGAAAAGAAAGGATAGTTGCCATACCGACCGGTTAGCAACTCACTCTCTCCATCGTCTCACAGATCAATATAGGCACTTGCTAGTCTTCATCATTGCTATCCCGCTTCAAGCTTGATAGAACCGCATGGTAGAGGTAGTAATGGTGCGAGGGGGTGGGATTTGATGTGAATATCGGTCTAAAGTGAGGAGGAAATGAGTTTAAGGTATGTAAATGAGGTACATGGGTGGTATGATACGAGAAAGGAAGGTAGGGAGGTTAGGTGGGGGTATACAATGGTTGGGTGGGCTTAAATGTCGAAGAAGAAGCACCAAAAAGGAGTAGGGGATCATCCCGGTCGGGATGAATGATCCCGGTCGGGATGACACACCCGTCCCGATCGGGAAGCTCCCATCCCGGTCGGGATGGCATTCCAGTGGACTCGATTTTTGGCACACTCATCCCGATCGGGACGGCCCCATCCCAGTCGGGACGACACATCCTTCCCGGTCGGGAAGGGTCTTCATGACTCCCATGACCCCAAAAACTGACTCCCTTACTCACGGGTCCAAGCTCTATCACTAACCACTCCTTTCTAGGAGTCACCTTCACTTTACCTATCACAATAAACTCAAAGTACACATCAAATTCACTCCCTCACATCGCTCATCAAAATACCAAATTAATTACTGGAGCTTCACAAAACAACCAAAAATCAAGAGAAAAATCACACAAATACAAACACAAGTACTCTAAAGAGGAGAGGAGAATATACAACATGACAGTTCTTTAGGAACTCCGCCAAACCTAGGATGGTGGACTCTTCTTCAACCGTAGCCCTCAAGGGCATGGAGGAGCAAGTCGAACGCGCTACCAACATCATAGTGGAGGCCCAAGAAGCGCTCGAGCCTAGCTCACCTCCACGGCCTCCAAGGAGGAGGCAAGAAGTAGGAATCCCAAGACCCAATATCATCATTCATGTCGTCTCCGGGGTCTAACCATCCTACGAGCTTCACCGACCTCTTCCTCCCTAGGCATCGCCTCCAATCATTAGCAAGCTTCATCTCCAAGAAACGAGGCACAAAAAACGGTTTTGGCCCCATTTCCTTGTTGCACACCCCCACACTTTCCTCAAGTTGTGGTTCCCCATCTTCATCACTCGGCCCCACATCATCTTGGAGAAGAGGATCGAAACTTCTACCGGCGGTTTCAATCTCTTCCAAGTCATTGCTTGGTGTACTAGTAAGGGGCTCTTGATGCTTATCCACATTATCGCACAAGGGCAACTCAAGGCTATCAACTTCACCCAACAACTTCACAAACTCCACCAAATCATCCAACTCACCATCCTCTTCCGATTCCTCACCAATGTTGCCTTCACCAAGGGTCATCTCCTCATTCGTCACTTTTTGGGTAGACGATTGAGGTTCTTCAAAGCAAATCTCTCCTCCAAAGGGAACTACATCGGCGGCTTCATGGTTAGGTTGCTCCTCTCTCTCAAGTGGGCACCCTTCATCTAATTGCGATGTTCGGGATAAAAACATTACGGTTTGAACCGATAATGCATTTAATCGAGCATCCCTCGCCTCGTTTGCCCTTCGAATTTGGGCCATTAATTCCTCTTCTTCTTTTTGCAATTGAATGGCCGTTTCATGGATGCTCCTTTGCATTTGAAGCATAGAATGAAACACCTCCGTGTCGGGCAATTGGTGATCATTGGGGTCTTGTAAAGCTCCTTGAAAATCTTGATGATGCCCAAGGGGTGGGGCATCATATTGTTGGTAGTGAGGTTGAGGTGATTGGTAGTATTGTGGGTCGTGGGGTTCATATTGTGGTTGGGGTAGAGGGTAATATGGTGGGTTTTGGGGGTATTGGCTTCCATAAGGTGAATCTTGATTGAACATGGTGGGTTCACATTGATAACTCGAGTAATAGTCACCATGATTGTAGGATTGGTAATCGTTCACTTGTTGGTAGCCGTTTTCATAACCTTGAAGTTCATACCCGTCTTGATTACCCCAAGAAGCTTGATAGTAATTAGGAGTCATCATGTCATAGCTTTGGTTCATAGAAGAAGAGGAGTAGCTCATATCGGCTTCCATGTGTGGGGAGTTTAGGTCAAACCCCATGCTTGCTCGAAAATTGTAGTCCATACCCGGTTGGAAACCTCTCACCCAAGCAACCGTCCGTTTAAGCGGCTCTAAGTTGCAAGAAGAAGATAGTCACCACCTCTAAGCACAAACTGTAGACTAGGAACAAACGTGAGAAGTCTAGTACTTTTTGGGCACTAGACAAGAGAGAAATAAACCACACACACAAGAAGCAAGGTAACAAAAAGGAAAAAGAAAAACACAAACACAAAGACAAAGTCAAGTAACTAGGAAAACAAAGTCTAAACTAGCACCGTCTCCGGCAACGGCGCCAAATTGATGGTAAGGATTTGTCGTGGATCCCGCCACCAAATAAAAACCAACTAACCTAACTAGGGTAGCTAGGGTAAGTCGGTTCGAATCCACGGGGACGGTAATGTATAGCCTAGACTAGGTCGGCCCAAATACTAGACTAAGTCAACGAGCTAAGCTAGAGAATGATAAGAAGGGGGGAAAGGCTAGACTATGACTAAGAAGAACAACTAAGGAAAACGGACTAGGATTAGGTCGGGGTCAAAGGGGTAACGGAATGGTCAAGGAAGAGCTAGAGCGAAGGAGGTAGTAGGGTGATCTAGGTTGGTCCGGGCTCTCGCAACTTAAACCGACCTAGAGGTTCCACATGAAACCCATCTCGGCGACACACATGACAAACGGGATTCTAGCGCGCTATGGTGGCCTAGGTCGAATCTGGGCTCTCGCTACTTTGACCGACCTAGGGGTCGTCCTCACCGGGCTCTCGCAACTTAATGAGGGAACTGAACCCACAACAAACTAACACCCACAAAAGAAAGGCAAGAAAAACAAGCATTCTCAACTACTTAGTCATTCAAGCATTCCAACAAACACGTGATATGCATCAAACCAAGAGGAAACCCAAATCTTCCACCAACATCTCCAACAAACCCTTAATCACCCAATTAACACCCTAATCATCCTACTAACCCTAGCAAGAACACTACTCAAACATAATCAAACTGCAACTAACAACAACAAGAGGAATCATCATAAGAAACAAACATACCTAAGCAAACTCAATCAAACTAACAAGAACAAGAACAAACAATAATAAAGATTCAAACTTGATTAAAGAACAAAGATTAAGAGAAAGGAAAAGAGATTATACCATACTAGAAGATGAAAAGAATAAGGAAACTTGCATAAATGGAAGAACCCAAAACAAACATCCAAGGTTGTCAAGCTTGAATGGAGATCTTGAAGAATTCCAAATTACAAGCACTAATCTAAGATTAACGATAATCTAAAGACTAATCTACACTAATCTAATCTAATCTAACCTAAAGTAGTCTAGGGTTTAGTGGGAAGTGAAGAACCTAACATAAGATCCTTGTCATAATACAAGAGGGGGGTATATATAGGGTTACAAGTGGAAAGGAATTGAAAGAAACAAGGCGGAGCTGTAACTGGGTCATTCCCGATCGGGAATGGGAAATCCCGATCGGGAAACATCCACTTTCCCGATCGGGAATATGCTATCCCGGTCGGGAATGCTTCACAGTGGCTACGTCCTTTGTGCACCTCATCCCGATCGGGTTTGAGGCCTTCCCGATCGGGATGGGTCTTGTAGGCCTCCCTTAAGAGCTTTTTGGTCCCTCCTTGCCTCTCATGGGTTTCTCGTCGATTCTCGGGACTCGGAATCGGGTCTCGGAGGCTCGGGATTGGGTCCCAGGGTCTCGGGGTCGATTCCAAGGCATCGAGTCATCGTTCCTTTACCTTGTTGGCTCCAAAAAGTGTATGTATTGAGTCGGAATCGCTCCAACTCTTCGTGATTGGTCCCGGGAACCTGAAACGAGCTAGAGGAAGCATAAGTAGCCCATAAATCGCTCCCAGGGAGCGATTCCACAAGGAAAATGGGACCAAAACACAGTAAAATAAGCACTACAAACTACACTTATCACCTATCCCGAGTGGGGGTATCCCATCCTATAAATACCCACCGCCGACACATAAAAAAAAAACAACAATTACAATCCCCAACACACTACAATATTCCCAACATCAATCACGCACAGCATTCATAATCCGAATCTCTAGCAAACCTTAGGTAAACCATACCAAAAATACAACACCTTAACTCCTTCTATATTCTCGTTACTCCTACGCAAGCGCCGTTACTACGAGTTCCTAATCGAGACCGAATTTAGCATGTAGGTTGAGGGTGTTTCAAATCCCGATTTCTCTCTTTTTTCTTCTCCTTCCTCACGTCTTCTTCTTCTTCTCTCGTCCGTCGTCTTTGTCGTCGTCGTCGTTTCGTTTCGTTTCTAATATTATTACTACTACTATAATTAGCAATAACAAGTTGTCCCTAAGGATTCGATATCAACTCTATAGCTGTATATGGGATCTAAAGGAATCAATCAAACAAAACCATTTTCAAAAACTTTTTTCTCGTTGATGCCGAAGTAATTGCCACATAGTCCTAAAAAGACTAACATGACATTACAACGCGGAGAGTTTATCTCAATTCAAAACAATTTCTAAAAACATCTCTTTTTTTCTAGCAATCACTCTAAATATCGGATATCGATTTCGTAGTCGAATATCAGATATTTACGAGATTTGAAAATCTTATGTCGGGTATAAATTACGCCATATTTTTACGCGGCTTAACGAATTTATCGGTTTTCAAAAATTAAAAGTAATTTCGAAAAATTGCAAATCGAGTCACCCCTCGAACAGGGGGCACTCGATCGAGTGCCATAGCCACTCGGTCGAGTGACACCCCAAAACAGAACTAAGAAAGCTTTTTTCGGGGACCGCTCGATCGAGTCCCGTCATGACTCGATCGAGTGACATCTCAAAATCCGAACAGAAGGCCTTTCCCAAAGTCCACTCGGCCGAGTCCATTCATGACTCGATCGAGTGGCCTTTATCACGACAAATCTGCGAACCTTCAACATTATTTCGAGCTTCGATAAACCTTTTTTTAACGACTTCGGTCAACACGTGTCCAGTCTATCACGTGTCCTAATCTTTTCAAAATCTTGCTTCATATTATTTATGTCATTCTAATCTTTTCTATAAACCATTACTAATTCGTTTGTTTCTATTTTGGCATCTCTTTTGTTTTATTGTACTAAAACGAATCTCACATGCTAAAACAACTCCGACTTAGTTCAAAATGCATTAAACGACGTAGTTAAACATAATTCACATGTTTAGTCTAAAAAGCCTTGTTTGCATATCATTCAACCATTGAACTAACGCGTGTACACCAAAAACGAATGATATCTTAGTAGAGGCAGCTAAGTGTGGGCGGGGTTGGGTGTTCTTTGCGAACTTCCCAACACGTACCCTCACCCCTTACTCAGAACCGTGGTTTCCGGATGTCCGAAACCATTGGCATACGAGATTCATTCAATACCCAATTACCGATAATGTCGGTATCGGTATCGCAAGGTTAAGGGAGGAACCCAATAAACTCTGAAATCAGAATGGGCCGTACTTTGTGCACGGCCCACTACGACATAGAGTGGGTTCGAATGGGCCCAAACTCCCACAAAGTTCGGTGGCGACTCCTACTTCGATTTAAATTTCAATTTGAAACCCATCTCACATGAGATTCATTCGCCTCCCCAAACCCGCGCGTGGCCGCGTTGGGGTGGACCTATGTCATGTTGATAAGTGTAGTTTGTAGTGCCTAATTTGTTGTGTTTAGTCCCGGTTTCTGTTGTGGAATCGCTCCTTGGGAGCGGTTTCTGGGCTACTTATGCTTCTTCTAGTTCGTTTGAGGTTCCCAAGACCATTCATGGAGAATTGGAACGATTCCGACTCGTTTCATACACTTTTGGAGCCAACGAAGAGAATGAACGATCACTCCGTGCCATGGATTCGATCCCGAGACCTTGGGACCCATTCCCGAGCCCCTTAGACTCGATCCCGAGACCCGAGAGTCGATGAGAAGCCCATGAGAATCAAGGAGGGACCTTAAAGATCATATTGGAGGCCTACAAGACCCTTCCCGGGCGGGATAGTAGCCTTCCCGACCGGGAAGGGGTGCACAACTTGAACAGCGCCTGTTTTGGGGTCGTCCCCGACGGGACCATTTCGTCCTGGACGGGACCACTTCGTCCCGGACGGGATGGGCTGTGCTGTAGCCGCGTGACTTTCCTTTCCTCTCCTTCACTCTTGTAACCTTATAAATACTCCTCCCTTGTATTGTTCAAGCAACTTACTTTACCCTAGACTAGCTTAGACTCTCTACATTGTTCTAAACCCTAGATTTAGTTCTCCTCTCATTAGCTTAATCTCTCTTTAAACTCTTGTTAATCTTAGATTAATCTAGTTTATTAGTCTTGTATTGAAAAGATTCTTGAAGACTCATCCAAGATTGACAACCTTGGAGATTATTTTGGGTTTCTTATTAATGCAAGTTCTCATCTTTTTATATCTTTGTTAGTTGGTATAATCTCTTTTCTCTTAATCTTTGTTAATCTCTCAAGTTTTAATCTTTACATATTGTTTATTGCTCTTGTTTGTTCATAATGAATGTTTGGTTGTTTACGTTGGTTTTTCTTATCATTGTTATTGTTAGTTTGATAATGAGTGAGTAGATTCCTTGTGGGGTTAGTAAGGGGATTAAGTGTGGATTATGGGTGATTAGGGTTTGATTGTGGGTAAAGGTCATTCCTTTGTTGCTAGTCACTTATTGGGCACACTATGTGTTTGTTGTATTGCTTGTGTGGGTAATAGTGGCCAATGCTTCTCATACTTGTTCTCATCTTCTCATTGTGTATTCGATTTGTGGTTGAATGTTTGTGTTTTGAGTAGCATCTTGCATGAATGTTCGGGTCTAGTCTTAGACACGAGAGTGCGGACTTTGGCTTTGGCGCGAGAGCGGAAACCGACCTTAGTAACTAAGTGGCACCTACACCCTTGATTACCCAATCATCCTACTACACTTATGAACCCGACCTAACCCTACTCTTTCCCATATTTGATTTCCCTATCTCTTTAGTCGATCATTCTCTCTAGATTAGTCGTTTAGTTAATCTTAGTTGTTTCAATTAGTTCAAATTATATCTAGTTCATTGTTATTCAATTTTCATACCTCTCAACCATCATAGTTTGTCAATTCTAGTTTCTTTGTGTTTGTTTGTGTGACTTAGCCTTGTTTGTAGGTGGACCTAGTCTAGACACCCATAACCGTCTCCGTGGACACGACCCGACTTACCCTAGCTACCGTTAGGATTAGTTGGTTATATATTGATCAGTGGGGACCCACGGCAATTCCCTTATCATCAATTTGGCGCCGTTGCCGGGGACGGTGCATGTTTAGACTTAGTTTGCTTATTATCTTGACTTAGTTACCCTTCTTGTGCCCTTCTTCTATCTCTTGTGCATATTTTATAGGTTTTTCTCGTTTTCATAGCTTTATTTTCTCTTTGTCTCATGTTGTGTGCGTTTATTGTCTTTGCCTAGTGCCCATAAAGCACTAGGTGTTCTCACGTTTGTTTGAGTGTGTAGTGTATGCCTAGGAGGGGAGGTGATTTCTTTCTCTTCAATCCAGAGCCGGAAAGACTCTTTAGAGCCTTTCGCCAACGGACGATTGATCGGGTTAGAATCTCTCAACCAAGTGCTAGCAATACCAATCAAGAACAAGCTCAAGGATCCGACTTAGACGAAACACCTCGAGAGACGGCCGAAGGGAATTTAATTAATCCTTTTGGTACTTCTCAACCTAGTTCTCCTTCTACTTCTACATCAACACCATCTACACCGTCCTCTCTCGCATATCCAATAATGCCTAAGTTCTCTTCTCATCCAACCTTTACGGAAGACGTTTTGCCCGGTCCAACCGCTTTACCGGAGGCTTATACCGGCAACTTTGTGGCAAAAACGCAATTCATCCAATTGGTCGAAAGAAGTCAATTTAGTGGGTTACCAACCGAAGATCCTCATCAACACATGGAAACCTTTTCGGATTATTGCTATGCTATCTCACAAACGGGAATAACCCAAGACCAAATCCGGTGGGTATTATTTCCTTTCTCTTTGATCAGTAAAGCAAAGCAATGGTTCAAAGGGTTAGATAAGGCGACTCTTGGTATTGATACTTGGAAGAAGCTAGTCTTAGCCTTCTACCAACAATTCTATCCCCCGGAGAAGACAAATCTATTGAGAGCCTCTATCACGGGTTTCCAACAACGTGATGAAGAAAGCCTCTACGAATCATGGGAAAGATTCAAAGCCTTGATCCGCTCTTGTCCTCACCATGGTCTATCACAGTGGTTCCTTGTTCAACAGTTTTGGAACGGGTTATATGAAGACTCAAGGGCCATTCTCAACATGGGATCGAATGGAAGGTTTACCGAGGTGGATGATGACCAAACTTGGTCAAGAATCGAGGAGATGGCGGTACACAACTCCCAATACTCAAGGCCTAGGAAGGCGAATCGAGGAGGAAGGCACGAGATCGATGCCATTACACAACTAAGCATTGATCATGGAGCTCAACTAAAAACCCACATGGAATCTATTGACAAGAAGTTCCAAACCCATTTTGATCAAAGTCAAAGTACAAGTGCCTTCCACCAACATTCCATTCAACAAGTTAATGCTTTGGGAGTTGTATCTCCTACATCTTATTATGGGATATGCGATACTTGTGGGATAGTGGGACATGAGCCTTTACATTGTCGTGGTAGTATTGAGCAAGTGAACGCCTTTCAAGCGTTCAAGCAAGGTGCCCCCTATCCCCATATGTTTCAAGCTTCCCAACAAGTTCCCCAACAACAATCTCTACAACACCGTCCATATGTGCCACCTCCCTTAAGGGACAACAATCAAAGCTACCAAGGTTATATAGGCAACCCAAGGCCATTCAACAATTTCAAGCAACATAACCAAGGTACCTTCAACAACAATCAAAGGTTCCAACAAGGGAACTTCAATCAAGGTGGTTTCCAAGGGAACCAACACTCCCAAGGACACCATAACTACAACCAAGGTAACAATCAAGGCCTTAATCAAGGTAACTCTCAAGGGTTCCAAGGGAACCATCAACAACAACAAGGATCTCAAGGTACTCAACATGAAAACAAACAAAGGATTCGATCTCCTATTCATGATTATGGCATTTCTCTAGCCATCACCAACACTCCTCATAACCAACAATCTCGCCCTCGGGATTTCGACATGCAAAAGTCAATGTTGGACATGCAAAAAAGTCAATTGGAGACACAAAGAACACAACAAGAGATTATTGCTCAACTTCAAAGGGATAACTTGGCAAGAGATGCGCATATGAAGATGCTCGAGACCCAAATAGCTCAACTTGCTTCGGGTAGCTCTTCAAGGCAAAAGAGGCAACTACCTCCTCAAGGTGAAACGGCGAAATTTGAGCATGTGAATGCTATTACCTTGAGGAGTGGTTCATCTTATAACTCCCCCTTACTCCCTAATGAGCAAGAACCAATGAAAGAGGTTGTACCTCCACTTCAAGATAATTCAAGCTTGGGAAATCCAATGGAGGAGCAAGTTTTGTGGGAGATTGAGAAACCCCATGAAGACAAGCTTCCCCCACTTCAAAGAAAAGACAAGGGAAAAGGGAAAATGTCATTTGAAAAGTCCAACCTTAATGAGCAAGACAAGGTGCATATCAAGTTGCCTTTCCCAACAAGGCAATTGAAGACTAAGGTGGATGTTCAATATGACAAGTTCCTTAACATTCTGAAGAAATTGGATGTAAGTGTCCCTTTTACCGATCTACTTACCCAAATCCCTGCATATGTAAGATTCATGAAAGAAATCTTGGCTAGGAAGAGATCCGTCGACAAGGAAGAGACCATAGCGTTCACAAGAGTGGTGAGCGAGCTTCTTCAAGGTTCTACGCTTCCCAAGTTGAAGGATCCGGGTAGTTTCTCGATCCCGTGCACCATAGGCAACTTCAAGATTGAGAGAGCACTATGTGATTTGGGTGCGAGTGTAAGCATCATTCCCTATTCCATTTGTGAGCGACTTGGGATGAAGGAGCTCAAGAGTACTTACATTACACTCCAAATGGCCGATAGTTCCCTCAACCGACCTTTGGGGATGTTGGAAGATGTGCCAATAAGAATCGGGAAGTTCTTCATTCCGGTCGACTTCATTGTGCTTGACATGCCGTAAGATGCTATCACTCCCATTATCCTTGGGTGCCCATTTCTACATACCACCGGTGCTATGATTGATGTAAAAAACGGTAGGATCACATTTGAGTTAGGCAACGAGAAGCTCGTGTTTGACCTCCAAGGCAACACCTCGCCTACTAATGATGAGTCTTGTAAAATGATCACCGCCATGAGAGACATCGATCTAGCGGATGAGTCGGATAAAAGCTTGAAGAACAACTTCCATGGAATTGAGGATGATGATTCCGAGCTAGGGGCGGACGAATGCCCATATCATGATATTGAGGACAAGTTGAGAAGCAAGATGAAAGATGAGCCTCCCTTGGGGCCACATGAAGATAGATGGACGTTTGGGTATATCTCGAAATATCGCAAATACAAGTTCAAGCCATTGAATTTAGTAGATCGGGATGCCCCGGGAACGTCAAGGTTAGATCATGAAGACCCTTGGAGTGTGGATGGTTATACCACAAGCTTGATTGAAGACTTTGCGAGAGCCTTCGATTTGTTACTTCGAGCCCTTGATGGAGATGGAATTGACCAAGTGTTGTTAAAAAAAGGATTGAAGAAGGGATTTTGAAATTCTTTCTTGTAATTCTTTCTTGTATATATTTGTATATAAAAGAAAGAATTGACCATCTTATTGTATATATTTCTTTCTTGTAATTCTTTTAGGTTTTGTGAAATTCTTGTAAGTTGGAATTCATTTTTGATGAGCGATGTGAGGAAGGGATTTTGATCAATGTGTTTGAGCTTATTTGATAGGTGAGAAGTAAAGATGAAGCTTAGAGAGGAGTGGTTATTGATAAAGCTTGGGTTGTGAGAAAGGGAGTCGGTTTTTGAAGCTTTGGACAAGCTTTTGGGGTTATAGAGGGTTAGAGGACTCTTCCCGGCCGAGAAGAGTGCATCCCGACCGGGAAGGATGAACCATCCCAACCGGGAAGGATGTCATCCCGATCGGGATGAGTGTACCAAAAATTGGGTTTTCTGGAGTGCCATCCCGACCGGGACGGGAGCTTCCCGACCGGGACGGGTGTGTCATCCCGACCGGGACCATCCATCCCGACCGGGATGATGCCCTGCTCCATCTTTTCGCCTCTTCTTTGTCATTCGAGCCCACCCAACCATTTTATACCCCCTCCCAACTTTTATCGGAACTACGATCGAGTGGATCGTTTGCCTCGGGTGTCGGAGTGCGAGCCCTTAGCGAGAGTTTAGAGGGAGAAGAGAAGAATGAGAATTGTGTCGAATGAATGTGGCGGAAGGGGGTATTTATAGGTGTTTTCGGCCCTTGTTGCCCACATGGACGCCTGAGCTGGGGCGCACCAAAACTCAGGCGCCTGGGCTTGGGCAAGGTGAAGCTGAGACGCGTGAGGTAAGGCGTCTGGAGTTTTGAAGATACGATTTTGATACTTTCCAAAACCGAGAGGGAGGAGTATAATTTGTTACATGGGGATTAAGGTTCCCGCGGCTTGACCTAGCGCCGTGAATATTAGTGGGCCTCGGGTGTGCATCCCGAGGTTCGCTAGGCGCGGTGCTGACTCGGTTTGAGTTTCGGGACCGACACGGGGGTCCCGGTGTCGGAATTGACTCTAATTAGGCTCTATGCGACCGTAACGACAGGACTAAGGCTGCCAATATGTTAGTTTTAATTTTTCCGAGTAATTATTTGATCCGTTCTATAGAAAAACTACCTACAACATCGCGAACCCGCGTCGGGTTGCAGTCCTATCATCATTGGGTGTTTGTTTGGCACTTCTGCAGCCACCAGGTCCAAATCTAGGTGTCTACAGAAGCCCCCACTTTGAATGAGGCTTGGACAAGGCGAAAGTCAAAGTATAGCCGCCCAGGTCAATCGAAGATTACGACCTGGTGGCTGTCCGGTCGGATCGTTTTAAGTCCAGTAGACTACGTGTCGAGGCTCGCCAGCCATAGCTTAGAGATCATACCTGACGTCTTCGCTTGCGGTTACTTGCTTGGGCCCGGACCGTTGCTTGATATCTCGTCCTTGCTTTTTTTATGCGCGCCCGTTTTGTCTTCTTCGACTTGTTTTAAACGGTTTATTTTAGTTTTTAAATGTTTTTAGTGGTTAGGTGACGCGTTAAGCGTACGTGCAAATCGCGCTCTTATGTGTTTGCCTTTATTTAAACAAATGTTCCTTTCGGGATGCTTGTGAACCCTTGGTAAAACGTTCGAGGGTGTTAGTCTCCACTCGAACAGCTGTCTTCGGGGATGCTCTGACCCCTAGGACCAAACAAAATGAGATAAATTACTCGAAGGCGTCGGTCTCCACTCGAGTAGCTGTCTTTCGGGATGCCTCTGACCCCTAGGACAAAACGAAATGAGATAAACTACTCGAAGGCGTTAGTCTCCACTCGAGGAGCTTTCTTTCGGGATGCCTCTGACCCCTAGGACGAAACAAAATAAGATAAACGAACCATTCGAGGGTGTTGGTCTCCACTTGAACGGCTGTCTTTCGGGATGCCTCTGACCCCTAGGACAAAATTATTGTTGCTAAACTACTCGAGGGCGTCAGTCTCCACTCGAGCAGCCGTCTTTGGGGATGCTCTGACCCCTAGGACAAAATTGTTGTTGCTAAACTACTCGAGGGCGTCAGTCTCCACTCGAGCAGCCGTCTTCGAGGATGCTCTGACCCCTAGGACAAAATTGTTGTTGCTAAACTACTCGAGGGCGTCAGTCTCCACTCGAGCAGCCGTCTTCGGGGATGCTCTGACCCCTAGGACAAAATTGTTGTTGCTAAACTACTCGAGGGCGTTAGTCTCCACTCGAGCAGTCATCTTCAGGGATGCTCTGACCCCTAGGACAAAATAAACCATTCGAGGGCGTCGGTCTCCTCTCAAATGAAAAATGTTGTGGAGGTATCAGACTCCTTCGAGGGCGTTGGTATCCACTCGAAAGTTGCTGTGGAGGTATCAGACTCCTTCGAGGGTGATGGTATCCACTCGAAAAAAGCAGTTGTCGTGCCTTCCGGTTACTAACGTCCCTTAGGGAAAATTGTTGTGCCTCTGGGATACTAACGTTCCTCGGGCCAAAATGTTGTGCCTCCGGGATACTAACGTCCTTCGGGCAGAATTGCTGTTTGTTTATTTGTTTTGGTTAAAAGTTTTTCTTTTTATTTTGTGAGTTTGTCTTATTTTGTTTGGGTTTGCTTTTGCTTTGTTTTAGTTTGTTATGCATTTGAGATTTGTTTAGAGTTCGTTTAGGCTAGTTCGGTTCAGACTGTTTTGTTACGCGTCTGGATGTAGCGTTTAGGTTAAGCATGGTTCTGATGCTTGCCTTATTATCGAGCGTGTTTTGTCGATGTTGATTAGTAATTGATTTGTTATTGTTACTTTGCTTGTCTTATAATGCGTGTGCTTTACGTGTATCGAATTTTAGAGTTTCGTTTGTTTTGCTTTAGTCTGTACTGTGCTGCTTCGACGCGCACCCGTCTGCCCCCCAAAACTCAGGCGCCTAGCCCCCAGCGCGCCAGGACTCGGGCGCGTGAGCCGGAGCGGTCGGGTTTTCGTGGTCCAGGTCTGTTTAAGTAATCGAAAATTTGGGGCGTTCGTTCATTCAACACGAAATTCGAACGCGTCGCCCCTCTCGCTCCAAACTCGATTTCTCGACTTTTCTCGCCAAATTTCATTTCTTATTTACGACAATGTCGACTCCGGGTAAGTGTTCCTTGCTTGTTTATTGTCGGTTTTGCTTGGTTTGATTGATTATGAGTTCGTTTTGTTGAAAACCCTAGAAAATCAATTTGGGTATTTTTGATATGCTAAGTTTCGATGTTTGTGCTTGGTTTCGTTGCTAAATTAAAGTTGATTAGAGCTTGTTGAAGTTGTTATAAGCTTGATAAGGGTTTTTGAGGTGTGACAATGGCTTGTTATGGGAATGTGTTTGGAATGCTAGGGTTAAGGACCGTTTCTCGATTACTCCCGTGTTTATTTTGTGTAATCTCTTTCAGATAGTGTTCGTGAGGATGTGGGTGGCTCCCTTGTCGGTTTTCATGGGCTAGGGTGGCTCCTAGGGCTTTCCGTGAGGTTTTGTGTGTCTTAAGACGAACTGAAAGGTGTTATAACGATGCCGAATTTTCCCAAAATCACTTCCATTGTGATCGGGATCGAAAATGGGTGCTAACAGCTTTCTCAGAATTTTGGTATCCCTATCCGAAATTTTGACTCTATTTTGACCTGTTTAAGCTGTGTTAGCCTAATTAGGGATATGTTGTTTGTTTTCTCTTTTTTGTTGATTCCATAGCTAGAGATGATACCGAGCGTCCCACGGGAACCTCCTCGGTTGGTGCTAGTGAAGAGGTTGTCGGGGCGAGTTCACAGACTCCTCGGGGGATTCGCAGGAGGCATCGGAGTATCTCGTCCCAGCGTCGCGATTCCGAAACTATTAACGAGGCTGACTTTGATAGAGTGAAGAAGCGTAAGCTTCCAGAGACCGTGGCTAGGAGGGCTCATGCCCCGGCCCTTGTACCGGAGGTCGAGGAGGTTGTTTACAAAGATCCCGAGTGGGCTCGGGACTGGGATGGTCATCAGCTGATGTTTCACCTTGACCGTCACATTTCTCACCGCGTCGTGCGGGGTCTGGTGAGTGTCCTATTCGTGCTTATTAGTTATGTCTCAGGTTTTAGTTTTTGGCACGGGTTAGGTTAGGTTTTTTTTGTTTATCCTTGCATTGTTTTGGTTTGCAGCCCCCAAGTCCGATGAGGACTTTCTCGGGTTTTACTACGTGTCTCGATATTTACTTTCAGAAGTTGACCCTTGCGGTAAAGGGGATTATCGCGAGTACTGCTCTAGGTCCCGTGGTTGGGCAGTGGGTTAGGTTGGTGGGTTGCAATACTAAGTGCAACCTTATGGTGATAAGGGCGATGATAGATCGCTTTCATGATACTACCTCGACCTTCCACATGACTTTTGGGGAGGTCGGGATGGCCCTAGAGGATTTTGGCATGATTTCCGGTTTGCCCTGGGGGCCGGATAGGATTAGGTGGGCCGCCGAAGGCCCTAGTCTAGATAGTGATGGGGTTTGGGACCTCATTGGGGATTGTTTACCACGTGAGGCATATAGTGCGCCTCATGCTTTGGTGAGCTCGTACATCACCGATCACTTCGAGCGAGTGGCGGTGTTAGAGGGTCGAGAACTCATCACGCCGGAGCAGGACGCTCGGTTGCGGTTGTGGTACTTCCTAGGGTCTACCCACTTCTCGGACAAGGGCGAGAGGTTCAGCACTAGGATTTTGTCCTTCGTGGCCGACCTGACTCGGCTAGGACGTTATGATTGGGTAGCCGCGGCTTTCGCGGAGATGGTTTGCTGCCTGCAAGTCATGGTGAGGCCGTTGACCATAGAGTCGGCCTCAGCTATGCCCATCGTGGGTCCGGGCCTTATACTGGAGGTTAGTTACTATTCTCACTTTCGTATTTCAAGTTCTTTTGGCTTGGTTTTGCTAAGGTTGTTTTGGGATTTTACAAGCTTGGATTTACTCCTATTTCCCGTGCTTGGCTCCTAAGACGGTGCGGGTTCACCCGAAGAGATTCCCGGGGGGGATCGAATGGAGGCTGGCTCAGCCTAAGAGCACCACCAGCCACTACCCGTCAGAGAATGCGCTGGTTAACAAGTTGGGCCTCGGGGATGTAAGTTTTCTTTTTATAGCCTATTTTGTTCAATAGCCCCCAAGTTTTGGGATTCATTGGGATGTTGGTTCTATTGGTGTAGTTTGTGGCCCGCCCTTGGGTTGATTATGAGGGCATGCCGAAGTATGTGGCAACGGAGCTGAGGCCCAGAAGTTACAGGAGGATGCTCCTTCCTACGTTGTTTCGCCCGGTTTGGTATCTGGGCGAGCGGCTGCTGCGTCAGTGTCTGTATGACGATTTCAGGGTACCGGTTGATCCTCCCCGGACCATGTTCAGACCACCGACCGCCGTAGAGGTCCTCGAGGATAAGGACAAAGAGGGAGGCGATACACTATTGGTGCCTGGTGCTTCCTACCTATCTCACGTCACCCGGCGGTTAGCTTGGTATCGCCTTATGGTAATGTTCTAATTCTTGGTTCTAAGGTTTGCTTTGCGGTTTATTGTTTCTTTGCCCTCTGGCCGACCAATCTGTGACTTCTCAGTTGGTCGACCCGGCTGATGAAATTCAGCTCCCAGATTTATCCCTGACGCTGGTTAGGGTGGATGCGGCTGGAATACCCTTCACTGAGCCCCTCCCCCCGTGTTCTGCTGAGGAGATGGTTGTTGGGATAGAGTGGTGTGACCGGGTGTACCGGGTGAGTTTTTGTTTTCGTTCTTCGTTTGAGTTCTAGGGTTGGTTTGCCTAACTTCTATGGTTTCATTTCCCAGGTCTCCTCGGTTTGCCATCAGCGGTTGTGACAGGCCGCTAACTGCTTCCAGGCCTATGCCTCGAGGGTCTCCCGTGACACTTCGGAGTCTCGACCGGTGAGTTTACGTGACTACGGTAGTTTTCTAGGCTGCTGGTGTATTTTCCTAATGTTTAAATGTATTTGCAGGATGTCCTGGATATGGTGGGACAATTGGAGACTCGGGTGACCGAGCTTGAGGCGAGAGAGGTTCAGGCGCAACGGCTCCTGCAATCTCGGGCCGACGAGATCGCCTTCCAAAAGAAGCAGCTGGCTCGGTCTTAGGGTGAGACCTCTGCGCAAGGTGAGGCTAGGCATCGGGCCAAAAGGGAGGCTGAGGCTACGGGTGCTAATGAGGAGATTGGAGGAGTCCCTGAGACGGCTACTTTAGACATGCTGTCGGGAATGGATGGTAGTGAGTCTCCTCTTATAGACCTGGAGGATCTAGGTTTAGATGACAACCTTTGCAAGGTTGTGCTAGCTGTTGGTGCGGCTTCTAGGGGTCCCTCCTAGCCTCGATTTGTGTGTGAATTTGTATATGTTGTATATTTGTTTTTAAAATTTTAGTACTTAAATTAGCTGGGTTAGTCTTGTGTTTTTGTTTGGCGAATTGTTTACCTAGATTGACAAGTAATCACTTTAAGTTCAGTTTGTTTGCGACTTCGTTGTAGTTCAGGACGTTTCAGAATGCGTTGATATTGCATGAGAGTACGAAAATGCTTTTTCGGATTTTTTTAAATACATTAGTTTGAGCGAGCCGAGAATCGGATCAGATAGTACGTCGATTGAAATGTTTTGACTCGAGATAGACGAGATGTAAAATGCTAATGTAAACATTGGTGTGTTTTGACCGAGTATATTAGGAAACGAGTTTAGTGCGAAATCGGAATTTAAGTCCGGGCAATTTTTGAAAAAGTTAGACCACTTTTTGCATACTCATAATATTGCCTTGTTAGGCTACAGACGCGACTTGATGATGATTGTCAATAGGCTACAACACGACTAGGTGGGGTAGCTTATCCCCCTAAAAAAACAAAAAAAATGCCTAAGTCCCTATCGTCTGACGGATGGATCCGCGTTCTTCGGCTTCCGGGGCGGGTTTTAGTGACTTCGGGAGGTCGTTCCCGATGTCCGATATCTCATGTGGTGGTCATGGTTATGATACGGAATCATTTCTTCTACCTTTGGGTTTGTTTGACATGCCGCCCACCTTGGTACAGACGCTTGGGTTAAGGCTCTTGGGTTCTGGGCCGCTTGGGCTTGAGCGGCCGAAAACTCGGGCGCGTGGGCCGGTGTGGTTCGAGTCCGGATTATTGAAATTTTCGTCGTTTCCTAATTCTTGTGGGATTAAAGCTATATATACGGGTTGTGGGTGCTTATTTTAGACATACTAGTATATCCGTAGGGAGTAGCACACTTATATTTAGAGTCATGTCGGGTTTTGGGAATGTCCTTTCCGAGTGGGCTAGTTCTTTTAAGAAGTGTGACCCCGAGATTTGTTCGAATGATGGCTTGTCGGTGGTTGTCGCGCTAAGTCGAGTCAAGGTAGACTTTTTATTAGCATGCTCTAGGTTTTGGGACTCGAAGGGCCATGTTTTTGCTTTTCCCGGAGGTAAAATTTGTCCTTTGCCCGAGGAGATAGATGCTATAGGTGGGTGGAGCTCGGCTCGTCCTTGTGTGCCTTATGGGGATGACGCCTACGTGGAGCGTTTTTACCATTTTTTGGATCTTTCATCGTTGGAGGAGGCTAAACGTTATTTTGGTAGGGATGGTATTAACTTAGAGTTGCTTTCTAAGACATTCTCACAGGTTGGCTCTCATTATGTTTCAGCCTTAGCATGTAGGCGTGCTTTTAATGTTGAGATGGCTTGTTATCATCTTTTTGAGGATGCGAGGGCTCGTGAAGGCTGGGGTAACCCTCGAGTTTTGGACATGGTGATGGGGATGGAACATGAACGATCATCCTCTTTGCTTATTTTGGGTGAGCTTGTCCTAGGTCTTAATGCTCGTGCTCGAGTTCAATACATCCTTCCGAGGTTCTAGGATCATTTTACAGGTATACGTTTTGTGTTATGTTTCTTTGTGGATTGGTTTTCTTTATTTTGTGGTTGTTTTGGCTTCGAGGTGTGATGTTTTGTCGTGTTTTGTGCAGGTTTGGTTGCAAGAGCGGCTTGGTTTGGTCGACCCTCCCCGATGCATAAAAGCTTATAACTATAGGGGTTTCACGGGCCGGAAGACAGCGCAGGTGTGGGGCAAGGTCCGCGAGGAAAAGGATTGGCTTTCCTTTTTGGCTAAAGGGGACGTTGTCATCAGGTGGTCCATCCCGTGGTGGAATATTAGTGGGCGTGTCGGGTTTCCATTTTCGTCTCCGACTTGGGCTTTGCTAATACTATCCATGAGAGTTCAGGTTTATATTTACCCGTGCATGTTGTCAAATCAAATGGGTGTTAGACCCTCCGTTTCAAAGGATGCTAAATTTATCGCTAGTTTTGACGCGTGGACAGAGGACTTGTTTATGAACTTTAGAGCGTCTTGGGAACAGAAGTTTTTGCATCCCGTTGTTAAGGAAAATGTTCGATCGATCGAAATTGCCTCCGGCCGGCAGAGGGTTTGTGAACACCCGTCAGAGCAGAGCAACTCAAAAGTTAGGAAGACCGCGCTGCTAAGGGGCGAGGAGATGACTCGAGAGACTAAGTGCTTGACCAAAGACAGTGTTACCGATCCTAGTTTGGTCAGTTCATCTAAGCGGGCCAAGACTAACGAGACCCATATTAAAATCGCGGAAAATGAAGGAAAGTTTGACTGGCTAGGCTAGTCTTTGGCTAGGGCGTTAGAAGCTTGCCTTCAGAGGAAAGTTTGACTGCTGGGCTAGTTTTGACACGTTGCTGACTTCCGGGATGTCCGGGTTTAAAATGTTTGATGTAAATGCCTCGACAAATGCTCGATTTAACCGAATTTAGTTGTTAATGAGAAGCACGTAATATTTTTTCATTTTTTTTGTGGTGGCTCGCAACTCGATTCTTCATTTTGCCCGGAGCGCCCTTTCGGGTTTTCACTCCGTCCTCGGCTCACCATTTTTTTTCTTTTTTTTTCGCTTTCTTTTTTTTTGCTCTCTTTTTTTTGACGGCTCGCAACTCGTTTCTTCATTTTGCCCGGGGTGCCCTTTCGGGTTTTCACCCCGTCTTCGGCTCGTCATTTTTTTTTTGTTTTTTTGGTTTTTTTTTTCACGATGGCTCGCAACTCGTTTCTTAATTTTGCCCGGGGCGCCCTTTCGGGTTTTCACCCCGTCCTCGGCTTGTCGTTTGTGCTTCGTCATTTTAAATCACTCATTGGTCGGGACGTGAAAGGAGTCCCGGTTTGTACATGAATCGATTAACTAATTTTTTTTGTTTGTTTCGTTTTGTTTTGGTTGTACCCGGAGAAGGGTTGCCTACGTATCCGTTTTTTAGGCGGGATCAAACCATGTTCGTAGTTCTCCCGAAAAGTTTGAGTGATTTTGCTTTAGACTCGTTTATGCCATTTATCGATGCGAATTTGATTTTTTTTTCTGTTGTTTTTTTTTGCTTCCCCCTAGGCCGGAGGTCGGGACGTGGTTTTCAGGGTGTTTACGGGTAGTATCGTTTGAGCTGATCCATGTTGGTTGGGGTTGAGAACTCTTGACCGTCTAGGTCGGTGAGGATCACGGCGCCCCCGAGAGTATTTTCCTAACGAGGTATGGGCCCGCCCAATTTGGTTTGAATTTCCCTCTGGGGTCAACGGGTTGGGGTGCTTTAATGGACTTGATTACTAAATCTCCCTCGTGTATGTTTCGGGATTTCACTCGTTTGTTAAAGGCTCGCTGGATTCGTTGTTGGTAAGCTTGTACGTTGGATAGGGCATGTATCCTACGTTCATCTAGGAGTACTAGCTCGTCAAATCGCTTTTGGTTCCATTCTTCCTCAGGGATACCGTTCTCGGCTAATATTCTTAGTGACTGTATTTCTAGCTCTATTGGCTGGAGGGCTTTGGAGCCGTAGGTTAGGTAATATGGTGTGGCTCTGGTAGGTGTTCTATAGGATGTTCGGTATCCCCATAAGGCGAAGGGGATTTTGTTTGGCAAATCCCTGTAGTTGTCTAGAATTTTTTTAAGGATTGTGGTGATGGTTTTGTTGGCTGCTTCTACGGCCCTGTTGGTTTGTGGTCTATAGGGTGATTGTATCATTGGATTTTGTATTTATCTAGGAGTTTTTGGGTGTTGGCCCTGAAATGAGCCCCCTGGTCGCTGATGATCTCATGAGGTATGCCGTAGCGGTAGATGATGTTATTTTGTAAGAATTTGAATACTTGTTTTGAGGTTAGTACGGTGTAAGAGGCAACCTCTACCTATTTGGTGAAATAATCGACGATCACTAGTATAAAGCAGTGTCCGCTGGTCCCTGATGGTTGTACCTTTCCTATGATGTCTATTCCCCAAGTAGAGAAAGGCCAGGGGTGGCTATGTTGTGTAGAGGATAGGGAGGTAGGTGTTGGATGTTGGCGAATATTTGGCAATTGTGGCAGTGGTGAACGTGACGTCGACAGTCTTTCTCTAAGGTAATCCAGTAATAGCCCAGTCTTATTATTTTACGAGCCAGTAGGTGTGCACTCATGTGGGGTCCGTACTCTCCGTCATGTACTTCTTCCATGACTCTCTCGGATTGGTTTTTGTTTATGCATCTAAGGAGGACTCCTTGCGGGGTTCGTTTGTATAGTAGCCCTTGATTTAGGACGTAATGTGTGGCTTGTATTCGTAGGGCTCTTTTGTTCTTGGTGTTTGTGTTGGGTGGATATGACCCGTGGGTTTTAAAGTCTAGGATTACTTTGTACCAAGGTTCTTCGGGGGTATGATCGGTTTCGAAGTTATGGACGTAGGTTGGTTGTTCGCTTCTCTCTATGCAGATGGGCATGGAGAAAAAGTGATCGGGCATGTTTATTAGTGAGGCTAGTTTGGATAACGCATCGGCGAATTGGTTTTCCTCAAGGGGTATGTGTATGAAGTCAATTTTGGTGAATTTTCGGGACATTGTTTCCACTTTGGTTTGGTATGGGGTTAGGCTTCCACTATAAACTTTCCAGGTACCCATAGCTTGGTTGACCACTAAGGATGAATCTCCATGTACTCTAAGTTTTTTGACTCCTAGAGATATGGCTGTTTTTAGACATATTAGGCTTCGCGTTCGGCTGCGTCGTAAGTCCGGTTGGGTGGCTGTTTGTTCGTTTGCAAGCTTATTGTTGTTTAGTCAATAGTTGGTTGAGTCTAAGGCTGTTATTCCCGATTTCCTTTTTAGGGTAAAGTTGAGTGGGTTGTTCGTGGTAGCCCTTGCGTTTTAGTCGGTCGTTATCGATAATTGGAATAAAGTCGATCCTTTTTAAAGCGTTAAAGTAAACTGTTGAAAGAAGTTAAGCGATTTGTCGAGGCATGTGTAAAAAAAGGAAGTTGTTTTATTGATAGATAATAAAACGGGCTAGATGCCCGCGATTTGTTTTCTTCGGGGGGGGGGGGGGGGGTAGAGGACATGTTCCCTCGCACCTCCCTAGACTCGATAAGATAGAAGACAAGACATTTATTATTATTATTTAGTTCAGACCCGAAGATAAACTAGACTCTGACTAAGACCGGTCATGCCTTTAGAGGTTATCCGGATCGTGACACCGACTCTGTATGCTTGTCAGACTTCAACATCTGTCACAGCCATCGGGGGATGTTCCCCTTGAGCGGCGTCTGGGATTAGTTCTTACGGGTGACTTGTTGCGGGGCTTAAAGTGACTCGTGACAACTACCGATGTCAAGATTTCTCCTTCAACCACCGAGAAGGTGAAGTCTGCCTTTTGTCGCTTTACCGGAGAGAACATTCTTGTATCAATCAGCTCTTCGATGACATGTTTCAATGTGAAGCATGCCTCGGTATCGTGTCCATTCCCTTGATGAAAAAGACAGTATAGGTTGGGGTTCCAAGTCTTACTCCTCTTACCGATCGGCGGATTTGGCGTAGGACCTAAAGGCTTGAGCGATCCCTGATCTATTAAATGTTTGAGAGCCTCGGTGTAGGTCGAGCCGATCTTAGTAAACTCGTTTCGAGGTGTTTTGGTTTTGCTGGGTAATATTTTGCGGGGTGCGGGAGTTATTTCTCTTCTGGGAGACGCCGCCCTGACGGAGTATCGGGGTGACCCATTCGGAGTGTGTTCCTAGGTGTGATAGTTGATTGAATTGGTATCTGACTCATTCTCTGTTCCACCACTTTCGAGGAAATTGAGGCGACTGTCAATATGACAAACGAAGCAGGACAAGCGATCTATCGAGGTTCGAACGTTGTGCACCACCTCAGTTAAGGTATTAACGTCGATGCAGAGGTTGTCAATTACTCCCGCTTCTGCGGACATGTTTGGGAAAGATTTCTGCAAGAGGGTGCCGAGGATCAGGAAGACTTCACCGGTCGTCTTAGAGACTCGAAGGATGCTCGCGATTGAGCAACGCGGAAATGAGACCCTTGACTCGTGTGTACGGTCATTGGTTTAGGGACTCAGGTGCTTTAGACTCTTGGTGTGTTCGGCGAAACGCCTATTGAGTTTTTATGACTCTGTAACGAGACGACTTGACACAATCCTCAATGGTGACGTTTAAAGAGGAATTCTCGAAATGAGATGACCCAAAATGTAAGACCTCGAGTAGAGGCGATCCTAGTGACTAACATAGACAGTTAAGCACACGGTTGTACGACGTGAGAGGTTGATCGCGATCCCGGCTCAGGATCAAAGAAATTTGATGCATGTTTTTTTTCGAAAACCACCAATTTTGCAAAAAAAAAATTTAAAACAAAGAATTAAAAAGAATAGTGCGACGATGGCGTGATGACATCGCTTGTGACGTGAAAGTGTGTTGTTATGTGTGTGTGTGCCAGAAACCCGGTGATAGCGAAGGTGCAAATGTCTCTCTTTTTTGAAAGTAGCATGGTCCTTAGGGGAACCATTTTTGAAAATGACGATGTGATGCCTTTATCGAAACTACTATTAATTTCCTAGTTCGATACCCGTGGTGTGTGTGGTGCTCGTGGTAGAGCATGAAGTCTAGTGATAGTGTTCTTAAAGGTGTGACCAAATCCTTAGTGCGGGATTTAGGTGGTGAACGGTGTTTCAGAAAACTTTCGCTCTTTTTCTCATTTAGAAAAAAAACTTTTTAAAATTAGTGACCCACGTTCGTCGGTTGTGTTAACTAGTATTTAACGGTGGGAGGGTGCATTGAAAAAAAACGTTTTGAAAGTGTGACCGTTTTTTGAGTTCCTTGACTTCATTAATTGAAGTTTTGGTTCTGTTAACGGTATGTGTGTAAATATTTTTTGAAAATAAAAATGTAACCGCTTAGTGTACCTTGATCCCATTGATCGGGAATCTCGGTGGTATTAACGGTATTCGTTATTGACGGGTTTTGCTTTGGCCAAGATGATGGCATTGAAAATATTATATCTTTTTTTTAATATGATGAGTGTAAAATTTGCCATGATGACGGCATCTAAAAATGTTTTTCCCTTTTTAGAAGTCGCGATTTAACCGGAGTACTAACGTTTAAAAGGTCGTTTTGAAAAGATGATGTATTTTTCGAAAACGGAATTGGGTGTGGTTGAATATGTTGGCGTGGTTGAGTCCAGATTTTTAGTGTTTTATTTGGGTTGTTTGCAAACACGCTACACATAACTAGGAATGCGTACACTCATGCAGGATGCAGACATGGGTAGGTTAGGGTAAGCTACCGCCCACAAATAGTCCTTACTTAGGCATTGACAGATCATCTGGGGCGACGAGTGCCATGTCGTCCGTTCGGAGTTATCCGCTTATTAATCCCGCGCGTTACGCATTAGGCGGCCGGAGCGTCAACCGAGAATCTCTCCGCGTGTCCCTAAAGATCTTACCGCGAAGAGGTCGATTGGTCCTGATATCAGTTAGGGTGAGCTTTTTAGGGCCAAAACCTATAGTGACCACAACTAGGAACTAAGAAATGAGCTTCACCGACCTCGTTCAAGTTACACCACCGCTGTAAACTTGTTTCCAATTCCCCAGCTGAGTCGCCAAACTGTGGACATCCGTTCGCACCGCCAGGCGCCCCGCGCGTGCCCGCGCGAGACCGACCTGGTTTTCATCGTGTGGCGGTGGCCACACACACGGCTCCCTCCCAGTCAGGTGCCGGTGAGATCTCGCATACGGGGCGAAGTGTCGGGCCTCGATTTTGATGATGATACGGACTTGTACTAGACGGGTGCAGGCACCCGTGTTTTCGTTTGGGAATCGATCGAGTCGTGGTTGTAAATGTTTAAAGGCCGATTCGTTTGGTAAGGCGACCTTTTTAGTGAATTGAATTCGTTGCCGATTTGAGGAGTCGCCACCGAGTCAATTATGGGGACTCGGAAACCGTTCGAGTCAACTTTGATCCCTTGCCTGTAATAACCCGTCCTTCTTACAACTGTTACGTCACTTATGTTAGTGTGGTAATTGATTGATAGGTCAATTAGATAGTGATTAATTGGTCCGTTTGATTGATATAGTTAGTCGCTCCGTAGCGAGAGGTGAACTTCGGGGACAAAGTTTCTTTTAAGGAGGGTAGATTGTAATACCTGCCTTGTGAATCAGTATTACCACCCGAGTTGGCGGTGGCAACCCGAACCCATTGAGTTATTACTTTATAAAAGAATAAACCAACAAAACAGATTGAAATTGATCAATCCAGGTTTTTAACCCACTTTTAATCAAATACTCCTAATCTTACTTAGAACCACGTATACCCACCCTAATAATAATGAAGCAAACCCTAAACTACCTTCACAGACAATGAACGCTCAAGAAGAAAGAAAGGAGAAGAGAGAAATAGGAAGAGAGAAGAGGAGAAGAGGATTCGATCCAAATCGTATCCTAGCAATTCATTTATATAATTAAGTCATGTAAGTTCCTTAATTTCATTTTAACGTTGTTTAAGAGTATAATTAGGGTTTAGGCGTGCTTACCATTCTCAATATGAATTAGGAGGAAGATTAGATTAAAGACATTAATTAGAAAATAGTTACTAAAATTCTCAGATTCGTAGTACTGTCTTATGTTCGTTGATAGACGTGTTTATCTTTCGAATTGAGAAAAAGTCAAAGAACAAACCCTAGTTTATTTCAAGTCTAGTTTATGCCTGTCTAATTTTGTAATCAGATTCAAAGTCATATTTTCTAGAGAAATTATTTGTTAACCGTCATTTATAAATCACTGATTCAGTAATGCTATATAATAATGGGTGTAAAAACAAATTTATATATCATAATTGAGTTTGGATTTCAACCAACATTAAATATATTGAGTCTAGTTGATAATAGAAGTTGGAATGGAGTTAAAAGAATTTTTCTAGTATTAGTAATTCATCAATAGTTTATATGCGACGAATTCTGTCAGTCTGTAGAGATCAGGTTTTAAGTCAATGTTAAGATGATATTTAGATAAAGGTCATAAAATAAAAATGGTTGACAAGACAATCACGGTTCTAACACAGTTGGTCTCGTGTTAATTGAAGTAGTAGTTATTTAATTATGAATTTTATAACAAGACAGTACAATGCTGTAAAATCAGAAGTTAAGATTAAGTCTTTAATGTTATTAACGTCTTAGAGCGTGATCAATCTAAGTAGTACTTATATGTCAATATCAATTGATTATAGGTGAAGATGTTTTGAGGAGGTCTTTTAACCCGCTTGATTGTGGTTGTGACACGCTTGTAGAGGTAAGGCTTTCCTTACTTAGAATACGTTAATGTTATGATGCATGTATGAGTTGCGAGTACGATGTGATATCGTGCTAATGAGAATAATGTTGAATAATGATGGGAGAATGATTGATGAATATTTATATATATTGGAGTTGGTGAGGCTAGCTTTAGACCTAGCCGGGGCCCTTGATCACGGTCCCCTTCCTGATTTCTCCTCGTGGGTTGTTGAACCTGCGGGGGGTGTGCACACTCGGAATGAAAGGGCCTGCCAGAAGAGTTGATATGAGATTATTGATTGGTACCGATGTTGGTACTGAGAATATTGAGATGGGGATATTGATTGGTACCGTGATGGTATTGAGAATGTGTAGATGATATTGAGGATTGGTACCGATGATGGTACCAAGACGATTGAGACTGAATGTTTTATATTATGTACTTGTGTTATGATCTTAGCATATTCTAACCGTATACTCTGTTTAAATTGTCACCCTATTTTATTGGGGACTTGCGATGATCCAATTGACATTTCCGGTCTTTTGGGGAGCAGTGCTAGTGTGCAGGTTGATGATGTGTGATGATTGTATTCTGGTTGACTGTACGGGATGGGTCTGCGCTATCACTGACCACGTTATAGGTTGTAGTCATATTAGTTGTGCTTCCGCTGCTGTAATTATGTAACCGTGTTCTGTAGATACGAGATTGTAATAGTTCGTTATTTAGTTTTAAATGGTTGGTTTCTCAATTGTATTGTAATGGACTACTGCCTCGGGAATACCGAGATGGTAACACCTTTATTTACTTGGAAAGGTCTTGATAAGGCTTCTGGGTAAATGGGGGTGTTACATTGCCGGCTCAAAGTTGAGTGGCACGAGACCTAAAGATAAAGACTTGTACCCTTAAGCACTCCATGCCTGGAATGACTCTCATTGCCAATGGTTTCGGACATCCGGAAACCGTCGATTCTGAGTAAGGGGTGAGGGTGCGTATTGGGATGCCAACATCAGATAGATGTCAACACCTAACCCCGCCCGCACTATAGCGGCCTCTACTAATCAATCGGTGGGCTGATAACCTAGTTTTTTTTTTGTGGCGAAAATACGGTAACATCCGTTGTGCTCACCCTATATCTTTTGCTACGTCGGTTGTTTAAGGACAAGTAAGTTTTGTCGTCAAAGTAGTTGTGTTTACATTCTGTGCATGTGATTTCACGTGACAAGCAGGCCATGAAAATATGCACGTAGGAGGGTAGAGAGTACTAGTATTATACGTATTAGCAAATCAGTTTTAACGTGATAATACGGATATTAGTCGTTCTCGTGGTATACCTTACCTGGTATTCTGCTTAAGATGCGCCGGTTCGGTATTAATAGAGATGCGTCGAACCTAGTAAGGCGAGAACTTATACTAATTCGGAACCCGACCATCACTTTGTTCAGTTTTAGTTGTTTTACGTTTTGAACTTCGTGTTAGGTGATTTAGCATGCGATTATAAGGTCCTAAAAGCAATAAATCATACGAAAAGCTGTAAATGCGAATGTAAGTAAATCACGTTGTGAGGAGTTACACCCTCGGAGTGTACACTAAATGGGACTCGATGCATAGATGGTTTGAGAGTGGATCTCGGAATTACTCGGGTCTATTTGGTGTGTTTTAGTACTTGTGATTGAAGTTGGGTCGTTTACGTGTTTTAGTAGATGCTCGTGGACCTAATGTCCACATCTAGTGTTATCGTAGTGCATAATAAAAGAAAGTGAAAATAGGGAAAGTTTTGTTTAGATGACAACCTAGTGACGACTCGGTTTCAACAGGCGGATCCTCCTAGGTTGACCCGTGACTCCGACAGAGCTTCGTTACCGTTTGCCCCTCCTGCGGCTACTCCGGTAGAGCTTCGTTACTATGGACTAGTTTTGCGGCTAATCCGTCAGAGCTTCGCTACTAGACTTGAGCTTTTATCGGAACTACGATCGAGTGGATCGTTTTCCTCGGGTGTCGGAGTGCGAGCCCTTAACGAGAGTTTTGATGGAGAAGAGAAGAATAAGAATTGTGTCGAATGAATGAGGCGGGGGGGGGTATTTATAGGTGTTTTCGGCCCTCATCGCCCATATGGACGCCTGAGCTGGGGCGCACCAAGACTCAGGCGCCTGGGCTTGGGCGCGGTGAAGCTGAAACGCGTGAGGTAAGGCGGCTGGAGTTTTGAAGATACGATTTTGATACTTTCCAAAACCGAGAGGGAGGAGTATAATTTGTTACTTGGGGATTAAGGCTCCCGCGGCCTGACCTAGCGCCGTGAACGTTAGTGAGCCTCGGGTGTGCATCCCGAGGTTCGCTTGGCGCGGTGCTGACTCGGTTTGAGTTTCAGGACCGACTCGGGGGTCCCGGTGTCGGAATTGACTCTAATTAGTGTCTATGCGACCGTAACGACACGACTAAGGCTGCCAACATGTTATTTTTAATTTTTCCGAGTAATTATTTGTTCCGTTCTATAGAACAACTACCAACATCATCGCGAACCCGCGTCGCGTTGCAGTCCTATCGTCATTGGGTGTTTGTTGGGCACTTCTGCAGCCACCAGGTCCAAATCTGGGTGTCCACAAAACAACTTTAGAATATCATAGGGGGTGATTCAAGTGATCAAGGTTTAGATTTTAGAACCATTAAAAATAGCTGGAAAAATAATTTATTTAGCTGAAACGGAATATTTTATCGGTAATTTGTAACTTTGCTCGAAAATTCGTATTACCATTTAAAGGTTTCAATAAATAGTGTAAAAATTATGTAAATTAGTTAAGATTTTTATTTGGACATTCTGTCAAGAGATTTTTTTTTCAGAATCTGTAAACTCAATTTTTAAAGGGTTTTCTCGTTAATCACCTAATCTCGACAATAACGATTAATAAAAATAGTAATTACAAAACGATTTAACTATTAATGTCCAAAAACTATTTTCAAACCTAAAATTTGATATTTTATAGAAACTTACAATTTTTCCAAAATGTCAAAATTCCAGAATTCATAAAATTTGGTAAAACCGTCTTATATGCCCGTTTTCACAATTAACGATCTTTTAATAAAATTGTCGTTTCTAATTTATTTTATTAAAAAAATTAAAATCATGAAAATATATATTATTCAATAAAATACCTGGAACATTTTATTCCAGATTTAAAGCAGAAACCAAAAATCAGAAATCAAAAAGACAAACACGGTTTTAACGATAAACGATGATTTAAATTGATTAAATAATTCACCCACTTAAAATTTCCAAAAAATTATGAACAAATTCAGAAAATTATTTTTCATCAGAAAGGTTATCAACGCCAAATTTCAGATTAAAATAAAAAATTTCACGTATAAGAACTAGAAATTGCTTTTTAATCGTTTTTGTCCGAAAATGATAATAATTCAATAATCGATACTTAAAATATCATAAAAATACAAAATTATCAAAATCATCAAAAACTTCATTTTCACGGAATATATTCATATTTTACATGTTTAGGCCGATATAACAATTGTATCGTTAATCTCGTAAAAGCGATAAAAATATCGAAACTTGCAAATTTACTACTTTTAAAAAAAATCCAGAACATGAGACATAAATATATTGCCAAAAATAAAATTATATTTATATACATGCAATTACACAAATAAAATCATGCAATACCTAGTAATATCGTTGTTACCTCTAATCCAAATTCGAAACGATAATATATTCATCTTCAGTGGGATCGTCTCGGAAGCCTAAAAAAAATAGAGGAAAAAATCAAGCAAAAAACCTTTTGTTAGTCTTCGCGCCCAGGATTTCGCCCTGGATCATTAGATAAAAATCCGAAAATAAACAGAGAAACAAAGAATATCACTACTGTGTAAACAAACAGTTTGAGAGTAAGCATTAAAAATCTCCAAGAGCTTTTTTTAGAGAATAGATTTTCTATTTTTATACCGCATATCCTATAATTTTCTATTAGGTTTCACACCAAAAGGCATTTATTTTGGATTTTGTACTAGAAATAAGAAATAAAAAAGAAAGTTATTATTATATTATCTATTTTTTTTTATTTTCTTACTTATCAATAATTTTTTATACCTACTTGTTGGATATTGTGGAGGATCACAATAAGGTTTGTTCAGTTATCGAAAAAAAAAGTTATAATGGAAAACAGATAGAACAATCTTTCCTACTCCAGGCAAGTAGTAATGATATGGACTATAACTCCAGCCTATTGTTCCGTACAGAGTACGGATTCAAGGATTTCAAACACTCTAATGGACTATAACGAGCTGAATAGTCTAGTACTAAAGCCCTGACTTACTCTTGGCTGCCTTCAATGATAGACGCAACTACTTTGACTACTCTATTCTTACGAAACGAGCCAATAAAGAGTGGAAATAGAGACAGATTTGAGATTACCGACGTCTTTAGTGCTGATACACAGAGCAGCCGGGTAGTGTTTTAGAAAGAGTCCTCCTTTTGTCCGTGTGTATTGAATGATGTAATGAATAAAGCCGCGTAGCATAGCGAATGTTGAAAGCTTTGTAGAGCAATGTCTAGCCCAGAATTTGCCAGGACTATTCCAGTGAGTCCTCCCACGGTGAATAAAAAGATGGACCCTACAGCAAATAGCATGGGTGTTTTGTATTGTATCGAACCCCCCCCCCCCCCCCACATGGTAGCGATCCAACTAAAGATTTCAATTCTAGTGGGGACCGCTATCATCATGGTAGCTGCGGTGAAGTAAACGCAGGTATCAACGTCTAAGCCCACAGTAAACATATGATGAGCCCAAACAAGAAATCCAAGAACACCTATACTGATCATGGCATAAACCATGCCTAGATACCCGAAGATCGGTTTTCGAGAAAAAGTAGAAACGGACTAATGATACCGAATCCAGGCAGAATGAGAATATAGACCTCTGGATGACCGAAAACCCAAAAAAGATGCTGATATAATATGGGGTCTCCTCCCCCAGCGGGAACAAAAAAGGTTGTATTAAAGTTTCGATCGGTTAATAACATGGTAATTGATCCACGGAAAGTGACACTCCTTCCAAAAGCTTCGCTTAAGCAAGTAAACTAGCATACTTATGAAAGTAAGCAACCCTATCTAATAGGAAAGGGACTCGTGCTCGCTGCTTTAATACAACCTTTTTTGATCCCGCTGGGGGAGGAGACCCCATATTATATCAACATCTTTTTTGGTTTTTTGGTCATCCAAATGTCTATATTCTCATTCTGCCTGGATTCGGTATCATAAGTCATATCATTTCTACTTTTTCTGGAAAACCGGTCTTCGGGTATCTAGGCATGGTTTATGACATGATCAATATAGGTGTTCTTGGATTTCTTGTTTGGGCTCATCATATGTTTACTGTGGGCTTAGACGTTGATACCCGCGCTTACTTCACTGCAGCTACCATGATCATAGCGGTCCCCACTGGAATTAAAATCTTTAGTTGGATCGCTACCATGTTGGGGGGTTCGATACAATACAAAACACCCATGCTATTTGCTGTAGGGTTCATATTTTTATTCACCGTGGGAGGACTCACTGGAATAGTCCTGGCAAATTCTGGGCTAGACATTTCTCTACATGACACTTATTATGTGGTTACACATTTCCATTATGTACTTTCTATGGGAGCCGTAGTACTCGCCCAGAATTTAATCCGTAATCGGCCGCTAATGCTACGCGGCTCCAATAGAAAGTACCATAAGATGGTTGAAAAATAAAGTTAGCACACGATTGGAAACGAAATCGATTAATACCTTAACGAAGGAGACAAAAAGATGATCGAAACGAGAGAAAAATAAGAGACGGAAATGGATGATTAAGGACACGATTTTTAGCAGAAAAGTGTTGTATTTTGCTGCTGTTTGATGAGCAAATGGAGAGGAAAGGGAAGAGGATTTGCCTTGAATAAATTGGTGAATGAATGAATAAAATAGTATGAAAGGTTAATCCATAAATGAGACTTTAAAATTAATGAAAACAAAGCTACACTAACTTGATAAAACCAGTCAAATGAAGTTTGTATGGAGTATAAAAAGTTTATTCTTATACCCAAATAAATGAGAACAAATAAAATATATAAAAGTTTAATCCATGTCATAAAATAAAATGTAGTAAAAATGTAATGTAGTGTGTGACATGAGGGTCACGTTCCGTACAAGGAAAATACGAGTCCAAAATTAGTTGTAGGTCGATAAAAATAATAATCGTGAAATTAGTAAAAGCATTTTAAAGTAATTCGAATAAACCTTGCGTTAGAAAATAATTATTTACAAAATTTCGTAATAAAATCATTAAAGGCTAAAATTTTCATCAATAAAAATATTTCTTAGTTTCAAATATTATATAAACGTGTCTGGATATTTTTACGAAAAATAAATAACTCAATTCGAAGTTTAAAACGATAGTTCGTAGAAAAATAGAACTCCACGCGAATAAATAAATAGTTTGTGATGAAAATTTTATAAATAGATTTATGATAGAAAAATAAAATATTCAAAAATATTTTAATGAAAATAAATAATATTTGACTAAAAAATAATATGAAGCTTGGAAAAATGAAAGAAACAAAAGGCAAGAATAATAATAGTAGAGTCATGACGGAGTCATAACGGAATATAGATAACAGTGCTTAGAAAATTAGTGGGTGTAACACCTTTTGGTACGACGGGAAGAATCTGCCTAAAGTCACCTCCAAAAAATATCACGTTCCCTCTAAATGGTATATCAGCCGCTTTTGCATTTGATATCAGCATTAGGTCTCTAAGACTTCTGTCAAGAGCCTCAAAACGATAGAGGCTAACAATAGGTGCTTCATCCCATATTATTAGCTTAGTCATAATTAGGAGCTCCGTGAGATCAGTTCCAAGTTTAATACCTGAACACATAGACTTCTCGTCTACGTTGATGGGGATACTGAACCTGGAATTAGTTCTGCGTCCTTTGGGCAATAATATAGCAGCAATGTCACTTGAAGCAACAGGTATAACAATTTCACCCTTACTTCTAATTGCTACACACAATGTTTTCCTGATGAATGTCTTCCTTGTTCCACCATAACCGTATAGGAAAAAACACCACCATCATTTTTATCCACTGCTGTCATAATTAAATCATAGACCGATCTCTGCTCGTTTGTTATGGAAGACATGTAATCTTGATGCTCAACACGCAGTGCTTCTCTATCATAAGACAATACATCAGAGATGAGTCGGTTACAATGAATAGAGTTAACATTATAGTCAGGTAGTGGCATCTCTGGAAATTTTGAAGGGATCTTCCATTGCTCCGAAGTGATGCTTCTATTTCAAACAGACAAAAGTTCTTCAAATCATCATCACTCATCTCGAACTCCAATAAAATAACAAAGTGATTATAATACTGCCATTTGATAACGGGAAGCATAATATATACGTAAAGTTTTGCCATAAAATAGTTAATAATAATCACCAAAATTTAAGAGTTCCCTTGTGCGGAGGGCTAAAATGTCATCGCACAAAAAGTGCCATGTCTTTTCCCATACATATTCTGGTCTGGCCAAATTGCCAGATAGAAGCAATGTAGCAAACAATTTACTATGAAAAACAACTGAACCCCAGTAACTTTCGTCCTCAATATCATCGACATATTCTTTGTCATCACCAAGTAATCCACGTGCATAACAAGTCCTTGAATGTTTCGTGAACAACACCATTGACAGTACCGATATCTGCGTAAAATGTTGGGCCCTTAACAACATTGAGCAAAGTTCTCATGTAGTAATGTTCACCGCCCATCGGTGACATGTGGTACATCCTTCCAAGACTAAAACCTTGTTTACATGGCGCCCAACACTTGCTTTCCTTGTGCCAAACATAATTCATAGGAAATTCTGCATAGGTAAGATCTTTGGATCCCAAATGTTTGGCAATATAGTCCATCCAAGCTACAAATTTTGTCCGAGCATCGTTTGACCGTGCAACAATTCTTCAAGTGGATCGTCATCATTGTAAACAATGTTCTTCTCATTCTGAAGATGGTAATCCAAACGTAGCACAGGCGGTGTTCTGTAATGAATGTCAAATGAGAAAATACTCAAAGATGCTTCACACGGTGACACATATAAGTAGTCATAATATTCTTGAATGTGATCAATCTCATCTTGATTCCTTCTTGATACAACTCCTACCGTTACCCGATCGTAACCCTTATTAATGTACTTGAAGAGGTACTTTATAGACTTTTCCTGGTTACACCACTCTACATTGATATGGGCACAATATCTTGTCAATATTTCTGCATTGTATGGTACAACATTGCCGTTGTGCACACTAACTCCTCCTTATTCAATCGTGACACCATTGACATCTCTTTTGTACATAGGATAGCCATCGCCATCAACTATAGTCCGTTCGTTGAAAGGCTTTGGAAAACGTTTGGTGCAGACTTCTTTTTCCTTAAAAGGTGAATGGGGGTTCGCAAAACCACATGGACCTTGGATCATTAAATCCTTTACAACTTCATGGAGGATGGGGTTGTCAATCGGATCATGGATTTCAACAGATATGATCCTATCAACATCAGCTGCTTCAGGAAACTTGTCGTCTGTTTATAAGAAAAGAAGAATGTGAGCATGAGGCAGTCCACATTTTTGGAACTCAATTGTGTATACAACTGAAAAACACCAAAAGAAGAAAAATATTTATAATAATTAGGATTGACTATAGTTTTAAGGTTATTCAAATGAAAATAATGTTATGATATAAACAACACATAGTTGCACGTGTCCTACCAAAAATATGATTATCCTTAAGATATTTCATTAGTAACTCCAGCTTCTGCTTGAATACACGTGACATTATATCTGGCTTGTCTTCTAGTTGAAGACCCCTTCTCTTCACAAATCAAACAATTTCTGGCCATTTAGGGTTGCAAGTAAATGTGATATATAGACCCGGATAACCGCACCATCGGTATATTGTCATTGTATCTTGGTAGGTCTCCCTCATATAACCTCTTCCCCCCACAAAACTGGAAGGAATAATATATCGTACTACTACGGTGTACGAATTAGTCTCCCCGTTGTTGGCAGCTGCTTTTAACTGTTTGTAGTTCTTTGACCGAAGCTTAGGTTGATTAAACCGTAGATAAGAAAGTCTCTGAGCTTCCACCATTGTGTAACCCTCAACAATTATATGCTGGAAAAGCCTGCAGCCACTTTGTAAAGTAACTGGCTCTACTTCATGTGGTCGATCTTGTAAACGCAACGCAAACCTTTATCTCAGTGTGAGTTTGTTGCGGCCTGTCTCTGGATTGCTGCTTGACGCTATTGAGTCTTGACAATGGTTAATGCCAAGATGGAAGCCATCCTCTCCATGGGGGAATAAAAGGGGATACAGTAGCGCAAAATAAGATGGATGTATTTCTGAGATGCGTTGCAAGGTACCACATCTTTTCTGAACAACAATGTCTCGGCTATCAACAGTGTCTTCAATGTCACCAACTATGAGAGCAACAACTTCAGATACATTTGGAAAATTGTATGTCCTCCCGTCAATATGTCTACCACTGATAAGACACAACCTAACATCATATTTGCGGCCAGATTGCCTGATACTGTCTCGTGCCATTCGAAATGACTTTGCCAATGGATTATACTAATCAATCATAGCCTGAAGTTTAGCCATGAGCTCATCATCAAATTCTCGTGAAGGCTGAGAGTAACCCCTGTTAAAACATATGAAATGAAGGCAAAGTGTTATTAATGAAGTCAATGTCACAATTAATTGTAGATTTTAATAAAATCATAAACTACTTATGAATTTTTCGATTTATTCGAAACGTATTTATGTTCCAAATATCTTTTATATTCCATAAACTTCAATTATTTGTTAACTTTATCACAATATACATAAATTTTTATACATTTCTATTTTAATGGTACATTGACACACTAAGTTCATTGAAAGGTCAACTGTTTAGAATTTTGGAAAGATTATTGATTAAAAGTTTCCTCAAAGCGGCTTTTCTATTTTTAATCTCATCTTCTGTGTCATATATATAGAGCTGGCAGAATTTTTGTGGCTCTCCCTTATTTGGAAGTAGACTCCCTATTCGGTGTACGTTCAGTCCATCAATCCTGAAAGTATACGGTCCCCTACCTTGATTTACAGAGTGGTCGATCTTCTAACCGTTTGACATGAAACCGTGCATAGAGTAACATGGTCTAATATTATCCTTGAATTATCGACTCTTACGATGATCATCTGAAAGAAGGTCTTTCAGTAGCTGTAGTGGTTCAGTCAAGTATGGTAACACGACTATACCGTCCCTACAACACATATTGAAAGAAGGAACCAACGATTTTCTGTCCATCCTATCTCTCTCGCTCTACCACATTTGAGCACGACATTTTTTACGCGTATAATCAGGATCGCCAATGTCATCATAACCTTCCCACCCTAAAAATATGAAGAGGATACTTTAAAGCAGAATATCTGTGAATATATATGTAACTTATAAAGTTAAATGTAGTAGACAGAAATTTGTACACTATGTAGGTCATCAGATTCAATAGACGAAGGTCAAACCTGTAGATGTTGTCGCAATAGAATCATTAGGTAGCTCATCAAATTCAGACCCAAATATATCCTGGGGCAGACTTTCAATCATTAATGAACTGTGCTGCGATGAGTTGAACTTGTTGTTGCTGCTCAGTTTTTTAATTGTGGAGTCATCGTTAGTTTGAGCTAACCGAATATCGTCGATAACTCGATTTACTGTATATGTTTCAGTATCACGTTTGTAAATAACTAATCGTCTTCATAAAATGTTCTGAAATATTATTTAAATGTATTTTCATATAGATGTAAAGTGGTCAGTTGCTACATATGTAGTTGAAAACTTAAGGACGTAATTTATAGGAGCTGTTAAATGATCATAACATACCAGCTGTAATTATCGTAATCTGGTCTTTGGGGTTCGTAGACGTTGAGTTTTCCAATAATTTAAATGTTCATAATTCTGGTAATGAAATCATCCGATTACGACGTGCAAGTTTTGTAGGTCATTGTCTATATGGATCAGTTCTTGTCTGCATAGCCATTTCATGGGAGTTATGTCCCTGTCTTTTCTCAGATACAATTATTTTAAGATCCCTTCAAGCTTGTTGTGCAGACAGGTAGTCAATTAAGTAACGTTCCAAATGAGCGGCTAATGTCAGTAAGACTAGCTAAATGTAGAATTAGAGTTACCATATAGACCAGTTTAACGTAAATGTAATTATTAAAGTTATAGAGAGGAAAACCATCACAGTGTTCTCTGCTGCATTTATCAGTTGATTCAATTGAGCCATTATGTCCTTGTAGGTTCAGGTCTACAGTCCACAAATTAAGTGTATTTGGTTAGCAAATGCATGAATTTTCTTATCATATATGATGCAAATAATTGTAATTGTATATGGATACGACCTGGTTCATATTGTATCTGGCTGATTTTAGATTTACTAGTACCTTCTACTGCTGATTCTTTTGTAAATTCATGCTGTGTGTCGACAGTGCCAGTTAGAATTGATTTCCTTAATAAATGAATCATTTTAATTATCAGTTTACGTATATTAAAATTAATTGATTAGAAATGTGACATGATAACAAATATATGTTGAAAGCATAAGAAATCTTGGTGAAAACAAGATGGCATATCAGAATTTCACCCTTTGGTTTGTTTGCATTAGCTTTGTTGAGCAACTCATCTGTTTGCGAAAAGGTAATATATGTTTGTAAAAATATAAAGATGATTAGATTATAAGGTGGTCTAAATAACATTACAAAATAGTGTATTGCAAAAGAGACACAGCGCGACCTGATGTTGATTGAGATTGATGTAGTGCAATACTTTCCTATTGGTATAGTGAACTGGAGGAAATACATTGATCATGAACATACCCTTTTGATAGTTTCTTTGACCTCCCACGACTATTAGACGTATTAGTAACATCATGGAAAGGAGACCTTACTATTCCTGAAAACGAACAAATCACTGGTAAATACAACATTCATTGGTGGAACGTATATACATTGTATGTATATAGTGACACCTGAAGAGTTCTGCATAGTCTGTTGATTGGTAAGCCTATTAATGTTGACGATCTTGCTCCCAGTCGCTTACGTTGAGAATCTGATATTGATTCTGTCATAGGAAGACTTCGTAAACATATAAACACATATACATTTTGTAGGATTACATAAACAGAATATTGAATTTTGGCGTATATTAAATTATAAACACATGATTGGTTCTATACTGTAAACACATTTTATAAGATTGAATTAATGGAAATCAACTAACCATGTTTGATTGTACTAGAATTAAGAGTTCTCTTCTTCTTCTTCTGTGATTGATCGATCTTTGCTGTAATTTGCATGACTGATGTGAATGAATGTAGTAATGATGGTCAATTCAGTATTGATTGTACTTAATGAATACAGTGGTGTGAATATATATGCATAAATCTTGCAAAATATGGGAAGAATATTCTTGGAATATTTTTATGAAACCGACCATGATAAATGAATGTATATTGTGAAATGTCGCTGAATGAATCTTCCAATATTCCTGAATGAATATACATTCATTTGATATGACCATGTTAAGTAATTTTTTAGTTGATACATTCAGTTATATATGTATTCAGGAAAGTTATTAGAGGGTGTAGATTTGTATGAATTTTGTTGTGGTATTTTCAAAATAAAAAACGTAGTAATTGAAATCCTTTCGTTTACTTTTTGATTTGTTTTTTTAACTGTTGTACATAATACAAAATTTATGTTTCGTGGATCGTGAAAATTTGAACTTTGTAATCATCGGGAGTTATATTAAGGACAGAAGTTGTGCATGACAAAAATTCTAAAGATGACGAATTGTCTGATGAAAAGTAAATAATGGAAAAAGTCTTGAAGTAATTAATAAAGATGGAGAATATAAGGTATCTGCTGCGACAAATCCATCAAACAATAAAAAAAGAATCAAAATAAGGGAAATGCGTAATAATTTTAGAGATAATTGTTTTATCGAAATGTCAAGGGGTCACTGTTTTTTCTTCTTCTTAATGTTCAGCAGTTGTTTTATTGAGGAGCTGGAATCAACAACATTAATATTCGTGAGATGAATAGGGAATTCATCCATCCCAGAGTTGTTCCGCTTCAGAGGAGTGACCCTAGAAAAGTTCGATGAAGTTTCGACCACAAAAAAAAAGAAAAGTTTGATGAAGTTTCACCGTCCACAATCTACAATATTAGTGCAACTGGGTAAGTGATAGCAAAGCGTAAATTAGAGTAGAGCAAATAATACTAAGTCGATTATTTAATTTCCTACATTGAATACTAACATATTTTGAATTAGTAATGACTCTTTAATGGGTTGCGGGTTCTACCTCAGTAATCTTCTCAACATCTATCAACGTCGGCTTGACGTAACTCCCTTCCTTAGATTCAACATGTTTCTGCAACAGGTAAAGAAAAATCATAACCATTTTATACTTTCGTGTACGGTGTTCTATTTAAACATCAAAGTACCCTTACCTTTTTTGAAAACATTGAAAGATCCACACTTGTTGTTTTGTACGAATCAAATTTAGCTTGATTGTTCATTGGGAGAACATAAGCAATAATACTTTAAAGGCACAGTAATTTCTGAACCGGAATAAATAGAAGAAAATCGAAAGTGAAACCTGTATTGCTTGATCATAAGTTATTTGCCATTGGTGTATCTTGGAAGTGTCATCGGACATGACTGAGACAATGTATGATTGAGAAGACTGTTATACATTGAATTTTTCATGTATGTTTATCTTAAAGAGATAGCGATTCTCGACGAAGGTTACCAGTTGATCAGGAATAGAGTCATGTTCGCTAGCCTACATTAGAGAGGTAGTATATTTTGTTGTGATAGTTGTTTAATTAGAAATGACATTTTGGAATATATATTTACCTTTTTCTAATTTGTTAATAATATCCCAAGCAGACTCTTGGAGGTATTATTCTATTTGAGAATCAAATACAACGAAATGGTACTCTGTGTCGTTAAAGTCCTTCATCAGAAACTTGACTTGATACCTACAGATTGAGTCATAAAAAGTTTGTTATTACCTACAAATGCAGTCTAATGTCAGGCGATACTTATCAATCTATCATTATATTACCTTGCGGTTATCACCTTGGAACCCTTGTTGTGAAGCCATCCTTCTTTCCGTCACAGTTCTGGATAGTTGCAAATCTACCTACCAAGTTCATTCCTCACCACCTTTGTTCTGCATGACTTGACCCTGAAGCTATTGTAGTACCATCATAAGGTACAATCTATTTCGACAATGGTTGCAACAGTGTAGAAGAACCCCGACTGTTAAAAGGAAATATATTAAAGAAGTATATGAGGTACTTAAGTTATTGAGCATAAAGAATCTATGATCATAGATAGATCAATTAGCATGCTACACATATATTGACAACCTTCTCATTTTCTATAATCTGACTCAAGGATAACACTTCTTCAGTACTGAGTTCAATGCAACGTTTCTCAACGGGAGCTAATTCTTCAATAAGTTGCAGAGAATTATTGGGAGCTTGGGAAGACAGGCTGTATGAAAGAGGTAGACAATTAAAATACTTGGAAAAATATTTACTTTGGCAATAATTAAACATTAAAGAGGTAATACCTCTTCTTAAAAGCATTCACTTCAGGGATATTAGGATTAACCTCAAAAGTTTTTGCGTTGTAGGTTGTGTTTAGACACCATTGAGCTGCATAATAACAGAGCAAATGACATGATATTGTTGAAGAAGTTTATCTATACATAATATTCTACAATTGGATTAGGTGGACAAGCTGCGTACAATCATATATTCTGGGTTCGAGATCGCGGAAGACAATAACATTTGACTAATCAGGATTTGATAAGTGTAGACACCCGCATTTTGACTGCCAGATGTCTATGGTAGTTTCCAAAAAACACCCGATGATGATCGGACACTAACGTGTTTCTACGCGCTTGGATATGGGCTCAAATCCATTAGTTGTTGGCTAATGCACTTACGGAGTACAAATCTCACAAAACAGACCTCAAATCCAGGTCCAGTGGGCCGTTTCCAATCAAATAAGGCTAATTTGGGCCAAAACCGACACCGGAAATAAAACCGACTTTTAGCGATTGGGTCAACCCTGGTCAAAGTCGTTTCCGAGACACATCAAAGCAGCCACTCAAATACAAAAAGTCCAACTCAAGAAGCAAAACCAACAGTCCACCTTCAGACGGGCCATCAGGTCAAGTCCGTCAGGGCACAAAACCCTAGACACCAAAGTACATGGCAATGCCTATATAAACATCCCCATGCACAATCAATTGAACACAACTTTAGAAGCCCTAATTCTACCTAATCAAACCCTACACTACACCGATCAAACCCTAAACCTAGCTTTAGGAATCGAAACCCTAAACCACCATAACTTAGCCTACATACTTGATACTCCCGTGCAAGCCGCCACAACGAGTCCCGTCCGAGCGTAAGAAACATGTAGGTTGAGGGTGCAAAAACCCCTTTTCTTTTTCTTCTCCTTTAACGTCTCCCTCGCGTCTTTCATCGTCTTTATCGTCGTTTTTTTATTTTGTTCGTGTCGTAATACCGTTAATATCGTTAGTATCAAAAGACATTAAAATACTCGTAGATTTGTGTCGAGTGCGAAGGATGTCGGAATAAGGAAACCCGAATATACAAGTGTACTGCACACAGCGTTGCCGGTCGCTTATCCTGACACCCTAGCACTTGATTATTGAAACGAGTCAACTTCAATAATAATTTTTATTTCATTCGCATTATTATCGTCATCAATTGCATATTCATCAATTCTAGAACCCTTTTAAAATAAGCATTTTTTTATAAGGGTCGAAACCCGTTGATGCGGATCTGACATCAAATAATTCGCAAGAATTAATTATGATGTTGGGATGCGGAGGGAATCAAGTCGAGTTCTTTAATTAAAGTATCGATCTATTAGACTCGATACCAATTCCATAATTGGATGTCGAATCTAATGATTTAGTCAAATAAATTAATTAACACGATTTTCGTTGATGGTAGCATAGATGTCTTCTAATTCATTTGAATTAATTATGACATTAATAAACGCGGAGAAAATTTGTATCGTGCTAGTTAACTTAAAACGACTTATAGCCTTTTTCTTCGAATTTCTCTCTAGTATTCCATACCGATTCAATAATCGAATATGGTATATGACAAGCATCACAATTAGAATCGAGTATAAATTATTCCAAGTATTTGATATCGATTTCATAATCGAATATTGAATATGACGAATATCGAAAATATTAAGTCGAGTGCAAATTACGCAATATTTGTACGCGATTTAATAAAATCATCAATTTTCCGAAGAAAACAATTTCGCTCTTTTTTGTTATTCTTCGAACATCGTTTTTTTAGACAAAAAATTTTTTTTAGATCTCGATATATTTTTTTCCTTGACCTCGGTCAACACGTGTTAATCAATCACGTGTCAATACCTTTTCCAAAACCGTGCATATTATCGTATTCATCCCTTATCCTATTTATCAATCATCATATCGTTACTAACGCGTTTGTTGTTTCTCTTGTCAATTTTGGTTGTTTATTTTATTGTACTAAAATGAACCCGCATGCTAATATTCAACTTTGACGTTAGAATTAATTGCATTAAATCGACATAGAAACCCTTTCAATTCTTTCACATGTTTAGGGAAAATAATCTTTGCATATCATTTTCCCGTTCAACTAACGCGCGTATTGGAAAGTCTTTCGATATCCTAGTAGAGGCCGCTTATGTGCGGGTGGGGTTGGGTGTCCTTTGTGGGCTTCCCAACACGTACCCTCACCCCTTACTCAGAACCTCGGTTTCCGGATGCCCGAAACCGTTGGCGCACGAGAGTCATTCAATACACGATATCCGATAATGTCGGTATCGGTATCAAATGCAAAGGGACGAGCCCAATAAACTCTGACATCGGAAATGGGCCGTATTTTGTACACGGCCCACTACGACATAGAGTGGGTTCGAATGGGCCCGAACTCCCACAAAGTTCGGTGGCGACTCCACTTCGATTTAAATTTCCATTCGATCCGTTTCATATGGAGATTCATTCGCATACCCAAACCCGTGCGTGGTCGCGTCGGGGTGAACCTATGTCATGTCCACAATAAGTTATTTAAAACCTCTAGCAGATCTGTAGCATGTGGCAACCATAATGTGCAGGAAACAACAAAACCGCTGTGACATTGTTGCAAAATGCAAAAATAAAAATTAGTGGTAAATTATTAATGTAGCAAGTCAGAAGATTTCAAATGGACCTGGTTCAAATTACTTACTCAACGTCTTCCAGATTGATATTCCTGTACTTATAACCCTTCTTCGTGTCCGTGAGTGGACCTATCTCATATAGATTACCAACGTCTATAAGAAGACCAAAATATTGCATAGTTAGGGAAACTGAGGTCAAAAGTTACTTCAAAATTCAAAAGAGGAGAGAAGAGTAAATGAACCTATATATTGACTCCCAACAACATTCCCATTAATAATATCTTCAAACTTTTGGAATCGATAAATATTATTTGGTATGGTGGCGTCGTTCGATAAATGCGTGATCCTTTAAGAATATTAATTCCACTTATAGCCTGCACTTATGGGTAGTAGCTTCGTCATTTTCAGTGTTCATAGCAACGGAAAGGCTGCGGATGTTGTATGACTCACCGAGTACAAACTTGTCCTTGAACGTATTCAGTATAGACTTCTAATGCTCGCTTGTATGACATCATTCTGAGTTGTGAAGCACAATAAATTAATTAATAGGATGCTATGATTCTGAGTTGTGCATGATATGATGATTTTATTGCGACCTACTCACTTGGTTACTTTTAATAAAAAATATGTAAGGAACCGATTGCTAGGAATGAATCCGATTATGCAACAACAGATTAGGTGTTTTCTTAGTTAGACTCCCACATTGAATATGTTGGTGTAATTGGGCCTCATTGCCAAGTTGTATGTGTTTTGGTTGGAATGAAATTACTTACATTTTACCAAAAAAAAGAAGCACAATAAATTAATTAATAGTGTAGACACCCGCATTTTGCCTGCTAATGTCTATAGCAGTTCCCGACAAAACACCCGATGATGATCGGACGTAAACGTGACTTAGTATACTCGAATATGGGCTCGGAGTCAATAATATCCGACATGGACTTTTAGCGGAGTACAAATCTCTCAAAACCAACCTCAAATTCAGGCCCAATGGGTAACCGACACCAAAAATAAAAACCGTCTTTTGGCGACCGGGTCAAAACCCGGTCGAAGACGAATCCGTCCTCAAAATCAGCCAAGTCCGCTTCTAGAAACTTGTGCCCAAACACAATTTTCAAAAAATCAAAAAAGTCAACCATTTCCTTAAATGGCTCGCCAACCCTATCCACTCGATCGAGTGGATTGACCTCACTCGATCGAGTGGAGCCACAAAAACGCAACAGACCTTTTTTTTAGGGCACTCGATCGAGTGACGCTAGGTCGAGGGGTAAACTCTACAAATACCTCTCCTTGTGCTCTTCATTTTCAAGAATTTTTGGATGCATAAAAAAAACCTACATTTCTACCCTAATCTACCAATCCTCTTCACACTACAACCGTAAGCCATACTACACAAAAACTGAGTCCTTGTCCCTCGAAAAACCGACAAAACCATCCATACACACACACACCATAACTTTACATACATCCTCGATACTCCCGCGTTCCCGTCGCTATTACGAGTCCATTCCCGAGGCCATTCTAAGCATGTATGTTGAGGGTGTCATCAACCCCGTCTCAATCTTTACTATCTCTCTCTCTCTCTCTATATATATATATATGTATATATATATATATGCTTTATATTATAATCGTATTAGTATACTAACACTAACGTTTGATTATCGCATACTAACTTTTTAATTTTTATTACTAACTTTTTCATTCTTTCGCATTCTAACATTTAACATTTATATACCGCGTATATGTACATAGTATTAAAACTCGGATTCGAACACGTTGAACTATGATCACCGCACCAAGTCCGTTTAATCCCTTTACGAGCCACGACGGAGGTGGCACCCTTTCGAGGAGCGCCGCCCCAATATACTCAAAGGCATAACGTGATCGTGGTCATTCGTAGTTGAACGCTTTTGATTCCATTTCTAAGATTAGTACGGAATTCGTTGATGCGAAAATCAACATCACATAATCCGTTAGGATTAGTTTCAATGTTGTGACGCGGAGGAGCACCATTTCGTCACTAATCAAATTTTCAATCCCATAATGACACTTTTCACAAAATTCCGATGACGGTATTATGATCGTATATTACACGATTATAACACCGGAAGTCGAGTTGAATTTAAATCATGCAATATTTCTATTCAACTCGGCCAACCATCGATTTTAAAATAAATAAATCGGAATAGCCACCTTTTCCGAAACGAGTTATGAATCGTACAGGGGGCACTCGATCGAGTGCCATAGGCCACTCGATCGAGTAGCACCCCAAAAATCGGGCAGTAGCTACCTAGAAGGCACACTCGATCGGGTCCAGACCATGACTCGATCGAGTGGGTCCTTTAGCCCAACAAGTCGAGCACTTTATTTCATCATCCGAGCCTCGTCTTTTTTTTTACGACTTAGTCGTCACGTGTAAAGTCAATCACATGATTACATTTTCAAAACTCATGCATATCATTTCACTTAAACGACTTTGATCGATTGTCTCTCACTATTAGTCTTCTGTTGACGACCCTCTAGTCGTATCCGACACATGATTAATTTAGACCCCAATTTTTCGATGTGATAAGTTGGGACAAGGCATCGAGATTTGGGATCGGGCTAGCATCACGCCTAGGGCCCATATCTCCGTCCTTCGTTTAGTACACAATATAATGTGTATTTAATTGAAGTTCGTCCATTTGCACAACTTACGGTCTTGTTTGTATTTATTATATACGGGTCCGTTTCAAGTTATTATTTATCGTTTTTTTATATACTTTCCGCTTATGCTTTTTTTTATTGTTCATTATTTTGTATTGGTCGGGTTGTATTTTCGCCCGTGTATTTTGTACGTATTTACGAGCGTTGTTTATTTTGATGCTTATCGCCTTATAAATGAACCTCGCATGCTAAACTACTCCGACCATAATTTAGATGCATTAAATGGCGTAGCTCACACATAATTCGCATGCTTAGCCGAAAACACTATTTGCATATCATTTAGTCATTTTACTAGCGCGCGTACACGAACACGAACGATGTCTTAGTAGAGGCCGCTAAGTGCGGGTGGGGTTGGGTGCCCTTAGTGGGCTTCCCAACACGTACCCTCACCCTTTACTCAGAACCTCGGTTTCTGGATGCCCGAAACCGTTGGCGCACGAGAATCGAAATGGGTGAGACGGTATTGGTATTAGTATACAAAGGGATAACCCGAAACCTCGGTTTCTATACACGATAACCGGTAGAGACGGTATTGGTATCGCAATGCAAAGGGACAAGCCCCATAAACTTTGAAATCGAAATGGGCCGTACTTTGTGTATGGCCCATGACGACATAGAGTGGGCTCGAACGGTTCTGAATTTTCATAAATTTCGGTGGCGACTCCAACTTTGACTTAAATTTCAACCCGAGAACAATCTCACCATGAGATTCATTCGCCTACCCAAACCCGCGCGTGGCCGCGTCGGGGTGGACCTACGTCATGTCCACAATTTGGCGACTCCGTTGGGGATACCTGATGTACCAGATGTCATCGGAGTCCCTAGGGTGAGACTCAAAGAGAAATAGTTCGTATATTAGTGTGCGTGCATTAGTTTAATGATTCATGCATAACCAATTTTTGCCTGGGCCGGTTATTTGTGACCGACGTCCCACTATACCGCGGTGCATTCCTAAATGGGTGCGCTAACGACTTCTATGGCCGAACTCGTATGAGTTTTGCGGCATGTCCTAAGACCAACTCGGCTTAGGGCGTCCGTCCTGATTTACGAGAAAGCCATCGTTGGTTGTATAGACCCTATTTCGACCGACCGAGACTTAGTGTAAAGCATACATAAGCGTCGTTATAATTCTGGTTTGACTACGTGCTACTTGGTTTCCGTGTCTTTTTTTTCAAAAAACCGTCATTTCAAAAATGCATCTTTCCAAAAATACCAAATTTTGAAAACCCCCGAAATATTGTCCGTTTCGGGACCCGTCTTTCCAAAAATATCCAATTTTCAAAATTCGGAATGCCGCCGAAACTTAGAATTAACGATTTGACTCAGAATATCCTCTTCTTTAGCCGGCATGCTGTCCGCTTTGACTATCGAATTTCCAACACTATCTCGATTTTCTGAGTTTTCAAAATTCAAATCTCGTTTTTTTGAAGTTCCGTTTTCAAAATTTCAAACATCCGACTTTTCAAACAAATTTTCCTTACTGTAGGACCTACCGTTTATCCTTGTGTCGGGTCTTTGCATAGTATGTCGGAGGTTTATAGCGTCGAAACTCTGTCGATCTTACATCACGAGTTTCCCCCTTTCCCGAGTCCGCCTTATTTGTCAAGGCACGACCAAGCCGCGTAGGGCATACACCTACAAAGGAAAGTCCGTCTGTACACTCGAGTCAAAAGTCTGGGGAAAAGTCTCACGTGGACCTTCCTTCGAACGGAATTAGGCTCACAAAGCCAAAGTCCTAAGGAAGTCATACCACCCACGAGTCATCCGTCTAGGTGTCCTTCTCGAGTCTTTAGTCCTTTTCCTTTTGTCGCTCGGGATGTGCTTCTTTTATGATTCCAAGATTGGGGTTCCTTTTCTGATTATGCGGTGTTCTTACAGACAGGCCACCGTCCACCAGACACAGCCGCAAAATGGAAGCAGCTCTGAACAATCTGAAGGCATCCGTGGATGCCATGGCCGCCAAACAAACCGACATTGATGCCCAACTGACAGAAATGAGGGATGGTCAGGTGGCTATCGTTGCTCGCATGGCTGCAGTGGAGCAAAGGACTCCTAATGCCGAGGCTACTAGGACTCTAGCTGAACTAGTTAGCGCAGTACGCCGACTAGAGGAACAAGTCCATTTGGCTGGGAGTAACAATATCCATCGGGAGAATAGCCGTGAGTACTCCCCGGTGAGTGACAAGCTGCCCGCGAACCTGAATCTCACGCGCTTACCCATGTTCGAGGGGACCGAAGACCCGTTACTACATGTACGGGCCTTCAAAGAATTCATTCCTATCAAAGAGGTAGATTCTTCGATGTTCAAGAATCTTTTTGCTGCGTCCCTTGAAAAGCACCCACGGGCCTGGTACTACAGGCTAGACCCGAAAAAATACCCTACTTGGGATGATGTGGCCACGGAGTTTGCTCGGAACTATGCTGACAACACCGAGATCCAAACCACAATGCGGTCGTTGGTGGTTATGGCCCAAGAGCCCAAAGAAGGTTTTACAAAGTACCTTCAACGCTGGAGGGCCGAGAGCGTGAAACTGGTCGATAAGCCCAGTGAAAAGACTTTGGTGGAGGCTTTCGTCAAGAATCTCCTCCCCTCCTACCGGGTTCATCTCCGGTACGCTGTCATACCGAATTTCACCACCCTTACTGAAATGGGTATGAGAATTGAAGACGATCTGAGACTGGAGGGCCTTACTAAGGCCTCTAGCAAAGGATACCAAGGGGCCTCCTCTTCCACTGCCAAGCCCCAGGCTGCAACCCGCAGCATTTTCAACGCGGTTAATCTACTAGATGCCCCGTCCAAGAAGAACACCCCACCTCAGGTTTTCACTGATATAGGTACCACCTATACCTATGCCTTACAAAGGCTATCCTCGAAGGGCCTGATCCAACCGATAGGCCCAACTCCTGAAGTTCCGGTCGAGCGACGCTCCAAGAACTACAATGCCTAAGCTTATTGCCAATAGCACCGAGGCAATGGGCATGATACCGAAAAGTGTTGGAAGCTTAAGCACTTGATTCAGGACTTGATTGAGAGCGGTAAAATCCCACTGCCTAGAGATAAGCCGAGCAACAAGGAGAACCCTTTCAGCTCCCATGCCATCTTTGCCGGGGAGGTGATTGATTGCTCTCATCTTATTTCTCCGTTTATCCCGCAAGTAAACGGGATCTGGTTTGACGACGAGGATGATGTCTACCTCATTAAAGGGGAAGCTGTCCCCATCACCCCTTAGGAGATTCGTAAGACCAAATCCCGAGTCTTAGCCAGTAACCACCTTGGTCGTCCTTATCGAGCCACTAGCTCTAGAGACACCCCTATCCCGACAACCGTCACCGAGCCACTCGGGATGGAAGTCGCCCATGAGGAGCCGACTGCTGAAACGACCCTCTTGAAGCAACTAAAGAAGATCCGAGTTGACATCACTATATGGCAACTCCTAGTTAGCTCACAAGAACATCGAGAAGCACTCACTAAGGCTCTCGATCAAGTTAAGATCGACTCTTTGGCTACCCCTGCTGAAATGGAAGCCACGGTCTTACCCCACTTGAAGGGCAAAACCAAGGAAGGAGGCCCAATGATCACTTTCTCTGAAGCCGACCTACCGCCGTTCGGGGCCTCCCATAATCTGGCCCTCTACATAACGGTGGTCTGCCGAGGGAAATACCTCCCGATGACCCTAGTTGATGATGGGTCTGGTGTGAATGTCCTTCCTTTGAGGACCGCTAAAGCCCTCGGCATTACCAAGGCCAATTACGTTCCGACGGCTCAGACTATCCAAGCCTTTGATGGGAGCCCAAAGTCGTTAGCTGGGGCCATAAAGCTGACCATTATAATGGGCCCAATTGAAAAGGGGCTTGAATTCCAAGTGATCAATGTCACCTCATCCTTCAACTTGCTCCTAGGAAGGCCGTGGATTCACGCAGTCAAAGCGGTATCCTCCACCCTCCACCGAAAGATCAAAATGCCTTTGCTCGACAATGTTATTACTTTAGAGTCAACCCCAATGGCTGTGGCTAGCTGTAACACCACGGGCCACGCGGACCTCTGGGGGTTCGACTTTGTGGGGATGATTGAGGAAGAGTACCTTTTTAGGCCCTACTTCACAACTAGCATTATCGATACGATGCTACAGAACCTAGGGTACTTACCGGGGGCTACTTCTCGACCCGATCTTCCAGCTGGGAAGATCATTGAGGTCCTTAAGGACGAAGACTCTCACTTCGGCCTTGGCTATGCCGCTACCCCGGGCAACGTTGTTCGAGCAGGAGTCAAAAAGGCCTGCAACATTATTGAGGGTATCCACTTGAGCCCTTATAGCCCGCGGTTGACTGACTACTTTGTCACGCCGGTATTCGGGGCTGTTCAGGTTGGTCTGTACTAACCCAATGTTGTACACCTCGGGACCCAATTGGCCCGGGACTGCAACTACATCCCGGATGATGTGTTCACCCTCATCCAGTCTGATGGAGCTGACAATGATGAGCCCGCGCTGGGGCTGCTTTTCGGGGAAGACACCATAGCCCCGACTCTAAAGGAAGACCTGGTCAACTTGATTCTCCGCAGCAACAGGTTTGACCCGACCAAGTTGATCTCGGATGTTGGTTCCGAGACGGGAAACAGGGCCTGAAGGAAGACTGTCAAGTGGACTGACAGTCAAGGAAAGATCTATAAGCCGGTCACTGGAGAGGGAGACATGCCTGAGTCTGAGTCCGAGTCTGAGTCGGAGTCTGAGTCAGAATCTGAGGTCGAGTCTAGGGAGTCCAGTGCTAGAGTCACTCCTGTAACTCCGCTCCCCCTTGTCATTCCTGCTACTGACCCTTCGGGGTCTGTCCCGAGTGCCTTAACAATTCCGCCACTGACCAATGATCAGATGGCTGCTCTTTTCGAGCTATTTTCAAAGTTTTCAATCAATAATAACAACCATTCTGCTTACGACTTTTTTTTTTAAAATTGTACTTTCAAAAATATTTTATGCAATGACATTGAGAAACCCGACGAACAGGTACCCTTACCTCCACATCTGATCGAGCAACTTTAGCAAAAGGAGTCCCGGAATCCGGTAATCGAGGAAACCGAATCCATTAATGTGGGAACAACCTTAGAGCACTAGATACTTAAGATAGGGTTATCCTTAGATCCTGACGAGAAACAGCAATTCACGAAACTCCTCCAAGAGTTCAAAGATGTCTTCGCATGGTCCTACAAGGACATGCCGGGGATAGACCGGGAAATAGCCGAGCACCACATACCGATCAAAGACGGGTGCAACCCGGTTAAGCAGAAACTCCGCCGAATGAGGCCCGAGTGGCCTCTCAAGGTAAAAGAAGAAGTCGATAAACAGTTCAAAGCCAGCTTCATACAGGTGTTCGAATATCCGGACTGGGTTGCAAACATCGTGCCGGTTCCTAAAAAGGACGGTAAGGTGCGGGTATGCGTGGATTTTCGGGATCTTAACAAGGCGAGCCCGAAAGATGATTTTCTGTTACCACACATCGACATATTGGTAGATAACACAGCCGATCATGCCCTTCTATCATTTATGGACGGGTATGCCGGGCATAATCAAATCAAGATGGCGGAAGAAGATATGAGTAAGACTACCTTCACTACACCTTGGGGTACTTACTGCTACACCGTCTTGCCATTTGGTCTTATTAATGTCGGAGCCACGTACCAACGGACCGCTACCACCTTACTGCGTGACATGATGCATAAAGAGGTAGAGGTTTATGAAGAGGACATGATCGTCAAATCCAAAGAGCGGGACGGTCACATCACCGCCCTCGGAAAATTCTTCACCCGATTGCATAAGTACAACATGAGGCTAAACCCTAAAAAATGCAGTTTCGGGGTAACATCAGGTAAATTACTGGGTCATATCGTTAGCCAACGAGGTATCGAGTTCGACCCAGCTAAAATCAAAGCCATTACCGAGATGCAACCTCCTAAAACCGAAAAAGAAATATGGGGATTCCTCGGGAAAGTCCAGTATATCAGTCGGTTCATCTCCAAACTAACCATGGTGTGTGAACCAATTTTCAAAAAACTGAAAGTAGGGGAACGGATACTATGGGACGACAAGTGCCAAGCTGCTTTTGACAAGATAAAGGAAATCTTGTCTGCTCCGCCAGTCTTAATGCCACCTCAACCCGGTTTGCCTCTATCGTTATACCTAAAGACGACTGAGACAGCCATGGGGGCTATGCTGGCTCAGACAGTTAACTCCGAAGAACGAGCTATCTATTACATCGGCAAAAAGTGTTTAGAGTATGAGTGTAAATATACCATGCTCGAAAAGACATGCTTGGCTCTAGTTTGGGCCACTAAGAAGCTCCGACACTATATGCTCAGCTACGAGGTCCATGTGCTATCCAAGATGGACCCAATCAAATACCTCTTCGAAAAGCCCGTTCTCAATGGCCGAATTTCTAGATGGACTCTAATGCTGGCGGAGTTCGACCTAAAATTTGTACCGTTGAAGGCCATTAAGGGGCGGGTAGTAGCTGAATTTCTCGTCGATAGCCCGGTAACCGAGGAAGGACACACCGATAGATGGTTCTTCCTAGATGAAGATATCTTCCATACCGATACCGAAGCATGGAATCTATACTACGATGGAGCGTCCAATTTTCGAGGGTTCGGAGTCGGGATCCTCCTAATCTCACCAAAAGGGGAGCATACTACCGTGTCCATCAAACTGGACTTTGATGTTACCAATAATGCAGCCGAGTACGAAGCATGCATTTACGGGCTACAAGCCGCCGCCAATCTGGGGATCACAAATCTCCGGGTACATGGTGACTCATCCTTAGTCATAAACCAAGCACTTCAAAAATGGAAAACTCATAACGCTAATCTCGTGGCCTACAAGGCACGAGTAAGGGATCTCGAGAAACAATTCCAAAAGGTGGAGTACGTATGCTTGCCACGGGAAGAGAATCAGTTTGCAGATGCACTCTCAAAATTGGCATCTTTACTAAATATTCCCGACCACGTGACCAGTATTCCAATTTGTGTCGAAAGACTGTCCGAGCCAGCATACATTCACGACATTGAAGACATTGAGATAACTGATCCTGAACCATGGTATAAGGCTGTATTAACGTACCTGACAAACGGGGAATATCCTCCCGGGACTGAAGGCCGAGCCAAGAAAGCCTTACGAAGGCTAGCTACCCAGTTTGTCCGCACCGATGACGGGCATCTATACAAAAAGACAACACAGGGGGCTCTACTCCTTTATGTCGATAAATATAAAGCTGAAAAGGTTATGGCCGAAATACATGATGGTGAATGCGGCCCACATATAAATGCCCAGATGCTGGCCCAAAAAATTATGAGGCTCGGGTATTACTGGAATACTATGGAAGCCGACTGCCAGTTATATGTCAAACATTGTTATAACTGTCAAATCTTCGCCAACGTGCAACATATGCCGTCATCTCTGCTCTATACCATGACGTCGCCTTGGCCGTTCTCGTCATGGGGTATCGACATAATCGGGAAAATAAATCCCTCTGGAACCGGAGGACACTGCTTCATCTTGGTAGCTATCGACTATTTCACCAAGTGGGTCGAAGCTGAATCATATCGCATTCTCAATGCTAAACAGGTCGCCAAGTATATCCAGAACAAGATAATATGTCGGTATGGGATCCCACACGAGTTTATCAGTGATCACGGGACTCTTTTTTAAGCCGAAACGGCAGCCCTTTTGACCAAGTATAAAATTCAAAGGCATACATCCTCGCCTTACCGTCCTCAAACGAATGGAGCGGTAGAGACAGCCAATAAAACAATTGTTACCATACTCAAAAAGATGGCTGATAATTACCGGGACTGGCCCGACAAAATACCTTTTGCCCTATGGGGATACCGGACGTCAATTCGCACCGCAACCGGGGCAACGCCATATTACCTAACTTATGGGATGGAGGCAGTCCAACCAGTTGAATTGGAGGTACCGTCCCTCAGAATTCTGTTAGAAAGTCAAGTACCCGAAGTTTATTGGGTTCGAGCACGGTATGACTCGTTGGTTCTACTAGACGAACGACGATCTCGTGCCCTCAACAATATCCAAATCTATCAGAAAAGGATCCAGCGGGCCTTCAACAAAAGGGTGAGACCCAAAAATATTAAGGAGGGGGATCTGATCCTTAAATCGGTTCGAGCTTTATTACCAGTTGACCCAAGGGGAAAATTCAAACCTAATTGGGCTGGGCCATACTTGGTAAAGAAAATCCTATCGGGAGGAGCAGTGATGCTAACGGACCTGTACGGGAATGAGTTCGTCAACCCAACCAACCTGGACCAGCTGAAGCGTTACTACCCTTAGCCACTTCTCAATGTCATTTGCAAAATTTATCAAAATCATTTTTTTTTTACAAAATGCAAGTCAATAAGCTAGAATTACTTATTCTACTGTCGCAAGCATCTTGAACCAATGGTCTTGGTGTAATTCGAGATTGCAAATCTACTAAGCCTGAACTACGTTTGGTTTGATTCCACTAATTGTCGATACGTAGGCAACCCCTCAAAGGGCACAATCAGTGCAATCAAGAAAAGACAGGAACGGTTTAATAATAAAATTCCTTTATTAATTACTAAAACCCCGATAAACTCGGGAAATTACAAATGCAAAAATTCAGAAAAGTTCAAAAAAAAAGCACACGACACTCCAAATAAATAGTAATAATATTCAAATAATAAAAAACTAAGGACTCGGTACTTAGGGCATCTTGCCCTTCCCCTTGTCCTTGGCCTCCTTGGCCGTCCACTGGCGACGACGCGGAGGGGAACGTTCCCGAATCACCACGGGAACCTCCTTAGCCTGGACCGGTTTCTTTGAACTCGAGTCCTCGATCACATATGTCGGCCCGAGCCGGGCCCTCACGGGCTCAGGCAACCTATCGCGCGGGCCTAGTCGGTCTCTGACCGCCAGTCTGGGCCCAAGTCGTCTCTCCAAATCAGTCTGGGGGCTTTGCTGCCCCCGCATGCTGCTAGCACCGGTATCCTTAGATCGAGTCTTAGTATGTGACTTAAGACCCAAATCTAATCGGACTAGAGTAGCAGGAGTGTCTCCCTCGTCGAAGAAACCCCTGTTGTCTTTCGCTGTCTCCCGGCGAACCAATTCGAAGGCCTCATCAACCTTCAAAGCTTTACGAGCTTCCTCGGACTCCTCGGAAGTCCACTTCTCATATGCACGTGAAACCCAAGCGGATTGGCAGGGTTGGGTATAGTCCATGTAGGACGGGTGAACCACCTTTGCAACCATGTGTCACACATAGCGTCCGTCAATTGAAGCGAGACGCTAATGATTGCCTCAGTTTCAGGAATACGCTGAGACAAACCGAACTGCCTCAAGAGACGGTCCGGGTAGATGTGAACTGTCCAGTCAAGAGACAGAATCACCAAGTAGCGGGCTTGGTCTCTCTTGGCCAAACCCGTCAGTTTGGAGAGGAACCACCAAGCGACAGTCCACCTAATTAAGGGACCACCGTGAAACACCAGCTCCTCATCCCAATAAGCCCGGTTTATATTATGACTCGAGCTTATCCGTTGCCTCCTCGAGCTAATTTGGCTGCTACGGTAGTTGGGAATACTCGGAGGGGATTCTATGATCGACAGACGTTCCGACAACCAAATCTGAAAAGTATACACAAAATTCGTAAGCAACGGGGAAGTTCGCCATAGCCCACTCGATCGAGTACAACAGCTGACTCGATCGAGTAAGCCCTCCGAAAATAGGCAGAAGCTCAAAAAAATGTCACTCGATCGAGTGACGGGTCCGCTCGATCGAGTGACCCGCGTACATCAGGAAATTCGTGCAAAGAAAAAAAACGTGAGGTGTATACCTGCAAAAGACGGATACTCCCCGTCATCTGTCGGTCCGGGTCAAGCCTCCTAGCGTCGAGACCCATAATGATCTCCCCGGTGGCTAGCCAAGCAGGGCTATGACCAGCCTCCATCTGGTCAACCACACCAATCAGCCTGATCTGACCCAAGCACGAGTTAGCCTCCATCATCCCTTCGAAAACATAGCGGAGCAGCATGCAAAAGGCGAAAACCCTACGCTTATGAGTAGCAGTAACCCTTACGTCTCGGTTATTCATAAACTTGTCGACCAGGTCGAAAAGGGAAACAGAATCTCCCCGCACCATTCGATCTGTCTCAGCATGAGATAAACCCAGGAAATCCCACAGCCTCCTCCTTGGATCGGGATAGAATGGAGGGATAGCAAGACGAGCAATAGGGCTCCAACCGCCTATAGCAGCGATCTCCTCAGGTAGAGGGCATGTTTCTCCTCACAGGAACGCAAAATATACGAACGATTTCTCTTCGAGTCTCACCCAAGGAACCCCGATGACATGTGGTACATCAGGTATCCCCAGCGGAGTCGCCAAATTGTGGACATGACGTAGGTCCACCCCGATGCGGCCACGCGCGGGTTTGGGTAGGAGAATGAATCTCGTGGTGAGATTGTTCTCGGATTCGAAATTTAAGTCAAAATGGAGTCGCCACCGAATTTTGTGGTTATTCGGAACCATACGAGCCCACTCTATGTCGTCATGGGCTATACACAAAGTACGGCCCACTTCAATTTCAGAGTTTATGGGGCCCGTCCCTTTGCATTGCGATACCGATACCATCTACACCGGTATCGTGTAAAGAATGACTCTCGTGCGCCAACGGTTTCGGGCATCCGGAAACCGAGGTTCTGAGTAAGGGGTGAGGGTACGTGTTGGGAAGCCCACTAAGGACACCCAACCCCGCCCGCACATGGCGGCCTCTACTAAGACATCGTTCGTGTTCGTGTGCGCGCTAGTAAAATGACTAAATGATATGCAAACAGCGTTTTCGGCTAAGCATGTGAATTATTGGTTAGCTACGTCATTTAATGCATCTTGAATATGGTCGGAGTAATTTAGCATGCGAGGTTCATTTTATAAAGCGATAAGCAAGTAAATAAACAAACTCGAAAGTAAATAACGTACAAATTAAACTGGCGGAAATACAACCCGGCCAATACAAAAATTACAAATAATATACAAACGGAATAACAAATAATAAAAAAAAGATAGAAACGGACCCGTATATAGACTAGGACCGTGAATTATGTAGATGGACGAACCCCGATTAAATACACATTGTGTTGTGTATTAAACGAAGGAAGGAGACATAGGACCTAAGCGTGATGCTAGCCCGATCCCATGTCTCGATGCCTTGTCCCAACTTATCACGTCGAAAATGCGATCAAAGTTGTTCTAAGTGTAGTGATATGTATGGGTTTTGAAAAACAGGTTCACGTGTTTGACTTTACACGTGTCGACTAAAAGTCGTAAAAAAAAGACGAGGCTTAAATGTTGCATTTAAGCTCTCGGATTTCTGGGCTACAGGACCCACTCGATCGAGTCAGGATATGGACTCGGTCGAGTGCGTCCTCGAAATGGCTACTATCCAGATTTATGGGCGCTACTCGATCGAGTAGCCTACGTACTCGGTCGAGTAGCCCCTGTACGAGTCCCAACTCGTTTTATTTTTTGGTTTAAAATCGATGATTGGCCAAATCAAATACAAATATCGCATGATTCGCATTTAACTTGGCCTCCGGTACTATAATCGCGTAATACATGCGATTATAATACCGTTATCGGAGTTTTATGAAAATGCTTTCGCTAGATTAGAAATTTTGTATTAGTGACGAAATTGCATCCCTCTACGTCACGACATCAAAACTAACCCTTTCGGATTATGTGATGTCGGTTTTCGTGTCAACGGGTTCCGTACTAATAAAAATGGGATCAAATGCGTTCAACTATTATTAATCGCGATCACGTTACGCCCTTGAGTACATTGAGGCGGGGCTCCTCGAAAGGGCTCCACCTCCGTCGTTGCTCGTAAAGGGATTAGACGGATCTTAGGCGATCATTATAGTCAAACGTATTTAAAACCGAAATTTAATACTAGTATATATATACACGGTATGATAATGTTAGTAATGATTAAAAGATGATAAAAATGAGGATGCGGAGAACATAAAAAAGATTAATGTTAGTGCTACTAGATTAATATGATTACAATACGAAAATGCAAAAATGTATACAAAATGACGAGAATAAAAGGGTTGAGACGGGGTTAAGGACACCCTCAACATACATGCTTAGTAGGGACCTCGGAAATGGACTCGTAAGTAGCGACGGGACGCCGGAGTATCGAGGATGTACGCGAGTTATGGTGTGTGTGTGTGTGTATGTGTATGATTCGTCGGTTTTTTGAGGGACGAAAGGCTCGTTTTTTGGCTTAGTGTTGCTAGGGTTGTAGTGTGAAGAGTATAGGAGGGTTAAGGTGAAAATGTAGGGTAAATATGCATTGATCCAAACTTAAAATGCAAAGGGTTTGAGGGGGTATTTATAGATTTTACCCCACGACCTAGGGTCACTCGATCGAGTGGCCCTAATGCACTCGATCGAGTGCCCTCGAAAATGGGCCTGATCCGCTTTTTGACGCTCCACTCGACAGAGTGGGTCAATCCACTCGATCGAGTGGATCAAGTGAATCGAGATAAAATAGGAAGGAGTTGACCTTTGATTGCTTTTTGAATTTTGATTTGGGCGCCAGTTTCGAGAAGTGAATTTGGCTGATTTATGTGACGAGTTCGTTTTTGACCGGGTTTTGACCCGGTCGCCAAAAGACGGTTTTTATTTTCGGTATCGGTTTTGGCCCAAATTAGTCTTATTTTGCTCAGAACGACCCACTGGGCCTGAATTTGAGGTTGGTTTTGAGAGATGTGTACTCCGCTAAACGTCCATGTCGGGTATTATTGATTCCGAGCCCATATTCGAGTATACTAAGTCACGTTTCCGTCCGATCATCATCGGGGGTTTTGTCGGGAACTGCTATAGACATTAGCAGGTAAAATGCGGGTGTCTACAACATTAAACCAACTATGCCTTATTCTTTAATTGGAATATCCAAACCGAATTGAATTGACATCAAATTGTTGAGAACAACGACTATTCTTTCTTTCATTATGTGTTTGAGATATATTAAAAACTATAGACACGACATCAGGGTTAGGATACTAAACATGATGCCTAAAATTTGTAATTTCTGATGTAAGGAATGAAAGAAACGGAATACAGAAATTTGGAAAGGTTCATATACACATAAAATAATATACATTTTATAGAATTTCATTCACAGTTTACTGAATTTTGCAAAATAGTACATCGTGTAAAATAACAAATCACCTTTGAATCAATTAGAAGCAAGTCAACACCATCAATATTTGATTTATCATTGAATTCAGGCCTCTGCCATCTATATATCACCCTGACATACAAATTTCTTAGCCTCACACCTTGACATAGTGTAGCAATGGTAGGATTAATGGCAACAAACATTTGAGAATAGATGTAGAAATGATATGATCGATTAATTCGACTACTGTATGATGCACAGTTAACAATAATGGTAGTAGACTTTAATATTGTATTAGGGTTTTTAAAAAATTAGATTTTAATTGTATAATACTGTATTAGTTGTATTAGTTGTATTAGGGTTTAAATTTTTTAATCTCGGATTAATTAGGCTGCTTTAATGCCAGGTTAATTGACTGTGAAGGCGGGATTGTGAAGCCCGAAATTGTTTCAGTCCAGATTAATAGCTTACCATGAAAGATTTACCATACTAACCATGGGTTAATGAGGATTGAGTATTCTTAAATGCTCAATTGTAAGAGGTGCCACCTTATTGCCATCGGTGCTTGCTTTAATATATAACTAGTGTAATGGCCCGTGAAAATTCACGGGTTGAGGCATTTTTTTTTATTTACGCAAGTCCCTCTATTTTTTTCACGAATTTATTTTAATTTCATGTCGTGGTGTTTTTTTCATTTTCACGATAAATACAAATTAATATCATCTCGACGAATGATCTGCTATGGGTGATAATTTTCAACTTTAATATTTTATTAGTGGACTATGTGATGATGAGTTTTTGTGTAGTAGAAAACATTTTTACTTTACTTGTTGTGAGATTGTAATAAGTTAAATTGATAGAGATCGTACACTCGAGTGGTATTATTAAACATTTTGCTTCGAAAATTTGACACACACTCGAGTGGTATAATTAAACATTAGTGAGGCACTACATTATATTAAGCTTAACAATTACTAATTCGTTTTAATAAAGCAAAAATTACTCGATATAACTTATTCCTTCTCAAATTATCGAAGGGATTTTCTATTGTTCAATAATCCGTATCGATAAAAAGAAACAAACTCATACTACTGTTGGACTGAAAAATGGCAACAGACAAAGGTGATAAACGTATTAGGGTTTAATTTTGTATTAGGGTTTTTTAGGTTTTACGTTTTCTGTTTGCAAATATTAAATTAAAGGGATACTGTCATAGATGTATTAGGGCTTCATATTTTGAATCACGGATTAATTTAGTTGGTACAATGTTCAGGTTAATTCAGTGCGAAGACGGGATTGTGAAGTGGGGATTGTCCAGCCCAAACGGTGTGGCCCAATACGTTTGAATGCAACATCATATAGCTTGATCAGGAATATTTGCTTAATTGCCTAAAATAACTCTCGATTAACTTTAATTTTCCGAAGAATTTTAGTCAATTTTTTTGTTGAAATATAATGACTGAAATATTTTATCGAGAACATTAATTTTAAATATTAATTTTGAAAAAAAAATTCATTCATGTAACTCACTGTTTTATATCGCCAGCAAGAAAATTATGTAATGGAATTTATTTTATTTTTCTTTCGTGCTAAATATTTTAGATTTTATATAGTCAATGTTAGGACCCAATCATCTAAAAGAAGTTTATTAACTTTTTATAATATATAGAGTAAATTAAAAATTAATCCCTTTTAAAATACCAATTTTAAAATTTACTTCCTTTTGGAATTTTTGTTAAAAATAACGCCCAAAATCTATCAAAAGTTCAAAAATTACTCCAAAATATAATTTTTGGACGAAAATGCCCCCAACTTTTTTATGGCATAACACTTCACCTCGCCTTCTAGCTAAGGGCATTTTCGTCCTAAAAATAAATTAGGGAGCAATTTTTGAACTTTTGATAGATTTTGGGAGTTAAAATTTCAAAAGGGAGTAAATTTTAAAATTGGTATTCTAAAAGGGAGTAATTTTTAATTTACTCTAATTTTTAAAATACTTCTAAGATTATTATATATAATTTTAAAAAAATAGAATTTCAAATTTGATTCCAAATCATCTAAAAATGAACCAAACACCAAGTATCAGGATTCAAGTTCTAGCCCCATAACACCTTGGTTTGATTCTTGATTTCATTCTCATACCTTTTTGCGAACAAAACGGGCCCTTAATGAGCTGTGTCACCTCACCTCCCTTGGTCTCTGTTTTAATAAATAAAGGATACTATAATGGTAAATGGATATATATCCGCATAATTCTGGTAGATGTATCTTATTATATTTATAAATGAATATACATTCAGTACGGATGAAAATAAGAGGATTGAGTGATTTTTTATTTAAAATATTTAATTCCATACTAAGTTATGTTATTGGGGGTATAGATTTATTTTCTAAAATGAGGACATATTCTGTAAAATGAAAAAATATAATATTCGGTAAATATTAGTTTACTTTCCGATTAAAATTTCAGTATAAAATAATCCAAACTGTTTCAATATAATTTTTTGAAGATTATTATGAATACTATAATGATAAATGGATATATATCCACATAATACTGGTAGATGTATCTTATAATATTTATAAATGAATATACATTCAGTATTGATGAGAATAAGTTAATTGAGTGATTTTTTATTTAAAAGATTCAGTTTCATATCAATTTATGTTATTGGGGGTATAAATTTATTTTCAAACATGAGGTCATATTCTGTAAAAAAATAAAAATATAATATCCGGTAAATATTAGTTTACTTTTTGGTTGAAATTTCAGTATAAAGTAATTCAGACTATTTCAAGTAACATAATTTTTTGAAGAATATTATTGTAGACACCCGCATTTTGACTGCCAGGTGTCTATGGTAGTTTCCAAAAAACACCCGATGATGATCGGACGCAAACGTGCTCTAGCGCGCTCGGATATGGGCTCAGAATCAGTAATGTCCGGCATGGGCTTTTAATGGGATACAAATGTCACAAAACCAACCTCGAATTCAGGCCCAGTGGGTCATTCCGAGTCAAATGAGACTAATTTGGGCCAAAACCGACACCAAAAATAAAAACCGTCTATTAGCGACCGAGTCAAAACCTGGTCAAGGACGAATCCGACACAAAAATCGACCAAGTTCGCTTCTAGAAACTTGCGTCTGAACATAATCCTCAAAAAAATCAAAAGGGTCAACTCCTTCCCTATTTAGGCTCGTCAACCTTATTCACTCGATCGAGTGGATTGGCTCACTCGATCGAGTGGAGCCTCATAAACCGATCAGGCCCGTTTTATTAGGGCACTCGACCGAGTGCACTAGGGCCACTCGATCGAGTGACCCTAGGTCGTGGGGTTTTCCTATAAATACCCCATCAACTCATCACATTTGGGAGACTTCTTTTTTTTGGACTAATTTCAGCCAACTTTTCTTACTCTTTTACATCACATTTCAGCCATATTCCATCCCTAAAGCACCATCATACACATACACACTTCGAGAGAAAGAACTCGTTAAAATCTGTCACTACAAAATCTCCATACTCACACACCATCAACTCTTCCTACGTATCTCGACGTTTCCGCGCCATTGCCGCCATTTGACGAACCGTACACCGAGAAGCAAGAGCATGTAGGTTGAGGGTGTGATATTCAACACCGACATCTCCTTTCTCCTTTGTTTTCGTTTTTTTATATATGTTTATGTATCTATGTATTATAATTAGTCGATAGTGACGACAATGCTAACATCTAACATTTTTAATTATCGCATCTAACAACCTAACATTTAATTATCGTTATTTATTTTCTCGTTTTATTTATCGCATATACAACAATAATAAATTTTGGTTTTAAATCCGTTTAACTATGACGATCATCCAAAGTCCATCTAATCCCTTTAAGAGCAACGACGGAGGTGGCACCCTTTCGAGGAGCGCCGCCCCAATGTACTCAAGGGCGTGACGTGATCGTGACCGATCATAGTTGAACGCATTTAATTCCATTTTCAAAATTAGCGCGAAATCCATTGATGCGAAAATCGACATCATACAATCCATTAGGATTAATACAAATGTCGTGACGTGGAGGACTACAATTTCGTCGCTAATCAAACCTTTTAATTCCATAATAGCATCCTATATAAAATTCCGACGACGGTACTATAATCGCATAATACATGATTATAGTATCGAAAAACCGGGTTAAATCTAAATCGTCAATATTTTTATTTAACTCGGCAGCAATCGATTTTAAACAAATAAAACGAAACGAGCCAGGCCTCGTACAGGGGACACTCGACCGAGTGCCATGAGCCACTCGATCGAGTTGCACCCCAAAAACCGGGCAGTAGACACCTTAAAGGTGCACTCGATCGAGTCCTGACCATGACTCGATCGAGTGGGTCCCGTAGCCCAACAGACTGAGGGCTCTAATGCATTATTCGAGCGTCGTTACTTTCCTATGACTTTAGTCGTCGCGTGTAAAGTCGATCACGTGATCTCTTCTTCCAAAATTCATGCATATCACTTCACTTAAAACGACTTTGATCGACGGTCTCGCACTATTAATCTTGTGTAGACGACTCTTTAGTCGTATCCGACACATGATTAATTTAGACGCTAATTTCTCGATGTGATAAGTCGGGACAAGGCATCAAGATTCGGGATCAGGTTAGCACCACGCCTAGGTTCTCTATCCCCATCCTTTGGTTAATATACGAAATAATGTGTATTTAATCAAAGTTCGTCCATTTACATGACTCACGGTCTAGTTTATATTTATTATATACGGGTTCGTTTCTAGCTAACGTTTACCATTTCCTATTTGGTTATTCTATTTTATTGCTTGTTGTATTGTGAATTCCGGGTTGTATTTCCGCCCGTGTAACTTGTAATCGATTTATATTGCTTTGCTTTATTTATTTGCGTTTTACCGTTTATAAATGAACCTTCGCATGCTAAATCACTTCGACAATAATTTGGATGCATTAAATGACGTAGCAACCCATTCAATTTTTTTATATCTTGTAAAATGTTGTTTGCATATCATTTTACCGGATTACTAACGCGCATATTAGAAAGTCAAACGATGTCTTAGTAGAGGACGCTAAGTGCGGGCGGGGTTGGGTGTCCTTAGTGGGCTTCCCAACACGTACCCTCACCCCTTACTCAGAACCTCGGTTTCTGGATGCTCGAAACTGCTGGCGCACGAGAGTCATTCAATACACGATAACCGGTAGTGTCGGTATCGGTATCACAATGCAAAGGGACGAGCCCAATAAACTCTGAAATCGAAATGGGCCATACTTTGTGTACGGTCCATAACGATATAGAGTGGGCTCGAATGGGCCCGAACTCCCACAAAGTTCGGTGGCGACTCCTAAATCGACTTAAATTTCAATTCGATCCATTCTCATATGAAGATGCATTCGCCTACCCAAACCCGCGCGTGGCCGCGTCGGGGTGGACCTACGTTATGACCACAATTTGGCGACTCCGCTGGGGATTAACTGATGAGTGACTAACCATCGGCATCCTCAGGGTGAGACTCGAATAGAAATCGTTTGACTAGTACAATACGCGTTTTAGTTTTGCGGTCCATGCATAACCCCATATTTTCCCGGGGCGGTACTGGTGACCGACGTCCCACTATACCACGATGTATTCCGCCTTGGGTACGTTAAAGGTGTTCATAGTCGATTCGTATGGACTTTGCGGCATGTTCTAAGCTCAACTCGACTTAGGAAGTCCGTCCCGATTCTCGTATAGACTATGAGCACTGGTATAGACCCCATTTAGACCGACCGAGACTTAGTGTAAAGCATACATAGCGTCGTTATAATGCTTGCGTGACTATGTGCTACTTGGTTTCCGTGTCGTTTTCAAAAATCGTCATTTCAAAAAATGCACCTTTTCAAAAATATTCAAATTTCAAAAATATTCAAATTTAAAAAATTTTCAAAAACCGGAAAGCTACCGAATTTAGGACTCTTGATTTTTACTCAAAATAGCCTATTTCTAGCCGGTATGCTGCCCATTTTTTAACTCAAAAATATTTTTGAACTTTCAAAATTGTGGTCCGATACACTTTCTGATTTTCGAAAAATCGGCCCTTTCCCCGAGTTTTCTCGGAACTTCCAAAAATAACCCCTTTTCAAACCTTCCTCTTTTTAGGACTTCCTGTATTTAGCAGTGTCGGGTCATGTCATAAGTTATCGAAGTCTTTAGCGTTGAAACTCTGTCGATTGTTTCTTCCCCATCCTAGTCCGCCTTATTAGACTAAGGCAAGGCCCACCTACGTAAGACATACTCTTACAAAGGAGGGTCCGTCCACACACTCGAGTCTAAAGTCTGGGGAAACCTCACGTGGACCTTCTTTCGAGCAGGACTTGGCCCACATAGCCAAATTCTAAGGAAGGCACACTATTCACGAGTCACCCGTCTAGGAGTCTTTGTCAAGTCGTTTTTTTAGTCCTTTCCCTGCTCGGGATGTACTTTCCTTTCTTTGGTTCTGGGGTCCGGGTTCAGGTTCTGATTGCGTGGTGTTCTTACCGACAGGCCACCGTTCACCAGACACAACGGCAAAATGAAAGCCGCTCTGAACAATCTGAAGACCTCCGTGGATGCCATGGCCGCCAAACAAACCGACATTGATGCTCAACTGACAGAAATGAGGGCTGGTCAAGTTGCTATTGTTGCTCGTATGGCTGCTGTGGAGCAAAGGACTCCTAATACCGAGGCTACTGGGCCTCTAGCTGAACTAGTTAGCGCGGTACGCCGACTAGAAGAACAAGTCCATTTGACTGGGAGTAACAATATCCATCGGGAAAATAGCCGGGAGTATTCCCCGGTGAGTGACAAGCTGCCCGCGAACCTGAATCTCACGGGCTTATCCATGTTTGAGGGTATCGAAGACCCGTTACTACATGTACGGACCTTCAAAGAATTCATGGCTATCAAGGGGGCAGATTCCTCAATGTTCAAGAGTCTTTTTGCTGCATCCTTTGAGAAGCACCCACGGGCCTGGTACTATAGGCTAGACCCGAAGAAATACCTAACTTGGGATGATGTGGCTACGGAATTTGCTCGGAACTTTGCTGATAACACCGAGATCCAGACCACAATGCGGTCTCTGGAGGTTATGGCCCAAGAACCTAAGGAAGGTTTTACCAAGTACCTTCAACGCTGGAGGGTCGAAAGTGTAAAACTGGTCGATAAGCCCAGTGAGAAGACTTTAGTGGAGTCCTTTGTCAAGGACCTCCCTCCCTCCTACTGGGTCCACCTCCGGTATGCTGGCATACCCAATTTCACCACTCTTACTGAAATGGGTATGAGAATTGAAGATGATCTTAGACTAGAGAACCTTACTAAGGCCTTTAACAAGGGATACCAAGGGGCTTCCTCGTCCACTGCCAAGCCCCCGGCTGCAGCCCGCAGTATCTTTGACGCGGTTAATATACTAGATGCCCCGTCCAAAAAGAATACTCCTCCTAGGGTGTTCACTGATATAGGGACTACCTATACCTATGCCTTACAAAGGTTATCTTCCAAGGGCCTGATCCAACCGATAGGCCCAACTCCTGAAGTCCCAGTTGAAAAACGCTCCAAAAGCTACAATGCCCAAGCCTTTTGCCAATATCATCGAGGCAATGGGCATGATACCGAGAAATGTTGGAAGTTGGAGCATCTGATTCAACATTTGATTGAGTGCGGGAAAATACCATTACCCGGGGATAAGCCAAGCAACAAGGACAACCCCTTTAGCTCTCATGCTATCTTCACCGAGGAAGTGATCGATTGTTCTCACCTTATCTCCCCTTTCATCCCACAAATCAATGGGATCTGGTTCCATGATGAGGAAGATGTGTACCTCACCAAAGGGGAAGTTGTCCCTATCACTCCCGAAGAAATCCGGAAGGCTAAGTCCAAAGTCTTAGCCAGTAACCACCTCGCCAATGCCGGTCGTTCCTTCCAAGCTTCTAGCTCCAAGGACATCCCTGTCCCGGTAACCGTCACTGAACCTGCCAGGGCGGAAGAGGTCATTGAAGAGCCAAACACTGACACGACTCTTGTCAAACAACTAAAGAGGGCTCGGGCTGACCTCACTATATGGCAACTCTTGGTTAGCTCGCAAGAACATCGAGAGGCACTTACTAAGGCTCTCGATCAAATTAAGGCCGACTCCCAGGTTACCCCTACTGAAATGGTAGCCACCATCACGCCTTACCTCAAGGGCAAGTCCAAGGAAGAAGGCCCATTAATCAACTTCTCGGAGTCCGACCTACCACCATTCGGGGCCTCCCATAATCTGGCCCTATACATCACGGTAATCTGCCGGGGTAAGTATCTCTCGATGACCCTAGTTGATGACGGGTCTGCTGTGAATGTCCTCCCTCTAAGGACTGCCAAGGCCCTCGGCATCACCGAGGCCGACTACATACCGACTGCTCAAACTATCCAGGCTTTCGATGGAAGTCCAAAGTCAGTTTCTGGGGCCGTTAAGCTGACAATTATAACGGGTTCGATTGAAAAGGAGCTAGAGTTCCAGGTGATCGATGTCACCTCCACTTTCAACTTGCTCCTAGGAAGGCCTTGGATTCACGCTGTAAAGGCAGTGTCCTCCACTCTTCACCGAAAGATCAAAATGCCTCTGCAAAACAGTATTATTACTCTGGAGGCAACCCCTATGACCGTGGCTAGCTGCAACGCCACGGGCCGCACTGACCTTTGGGGGTTCGATTTTGTGGGAATGATTGAGGAAGACCTTTTCAGGCCCTATTTCACCACGAGCATCGACACGATGCTACAAAATTTGGGGTATCTACCGGGGGCTACTTCAAGGCCATACCTTCCAACTGGAAAGATTATTGAAGTCCTGAATGACGGGGAATCTCACTTCGGCCTAGGGTATTCCTTGACCCCGGGAAATTTGGTCCGAGCAGGAATTGAGAAGGCCTGCAACATCATTAGGGGTACCTACTTGGGCCCTTATAGCCCAAGGTTGGCTGACTTCTTCGTCACACCGGTGTTTGGGGTTGTTCAAGTTGGTTTGTACCAACCAACTATCACATATCCCGAGACTAAATTAGCTCGGGAATGCAACTATATTCCGGATGACATATTCGCCCTCATCTAATCTGAATCCAAGGAGGGTGCTGACAATGTCGAGCCCGTGCTGGGGCTCCAGTTTGGGGAGGGCAAGGCTGTCCCGACCCCTAAAGAAGACTTAGTGAACCTGATCCTTCGAAGCAACAGGTTCGATCCTTCCAAGTTGATCTCAGAGGTCGGTGCTGACACTGGGAAAAGAGCATGGAGGAAGACCGTCAAGTGGACCGACGGCCAGGACCGAGTCTACAAGCTGACAACCGATGAAGGAGACATGCCGGACACCGATTCCGAGTCTGAGTCTGAGTCTGAGTCTGAGTCTGAGTCTGTATTCGAGTCTAAGGGGTCTGGTGCTAGAGTTAAAACTGTAACCCCCCTCCCTGTAGTCACTAGCACTGGAGCCTCGGGGTCTGTCCCGAAAGCACTCCCAATCCCGCCTCTGACCAATGATCAGATGGCCGCTCTCTTTGAGCTATTTTCCAAGTTTACCATCAATAATAACGATAATCGTTCTGCTTATGACTTGCCTTATTTTCAAAATACTTCCAATTTCAAAAATATTTTGTGCAATGACATTGAGAAACCCGACGAACAGGTATCCTTACCTCCGCATCTGATCAAGCAGCTAGAACAGAGGGAATCCCGAGACCCGGTAATCGAAGAAACCGAGTCTATCGATGTGGGAACAACCTTAGAGCCCCAGATGCTTAAGATAGGGTTATGCTTAGATCCCGAGGAGAGACAACAATTCATAAACCTCCTCCAAGAGTTTAAAGACGTCTTCGCATGGTCCTACAAGGACATGCCGGGGATAGACCAGGAAATAGCTGAACACCGTATACCTATCAAGGATGGGTGTAAGCCGGTAAAACAGAAGCTCCGCAGAATGAGGCCTGAATGGTCTCTCAAAGTCAAAGAAGAGGTCGACAAACAATTCAAAGCGGGTTTCATACAAGTGTCTGAATATCCAGACTGGGTCGCAAACATCATGCCGGTACCCAAGAAGGACGGCAAGGTGCGGGTATGTGTAGATTTTCGGGACCTTAATAAGGCCAACCCAAAAGATGACTTTCCATTGCCACACATCGACATACTGGTGGACAACACGGCCGATCATGCGCTTCTATCATTTATGGACGGGTATGCCGGGTACAATCAAATCAAGATGGCAGAAGAAGATATGGGTAAGACCACCTTCACTACACCTTGGGGTACTTACTGCTATACTGTCATGCCATTCGATCTCATTAACGTCGGGGCTACGTACCAACGAACCGCTACGACCTTATTGCATGACATGATGCATAAAGAAGTAGAAGTTTATGTGGACGATATGATCGTCAAATCCAAAGAACGGGACGATCACGTTACCGCCCTAAGAAAATTCTTCACCCGACTGCGTAAATACAACATGAGGCTAAACCCTCAAAAGTGTAGTTTTGGGGTAACATCAGGCAAATTACTGGGCCATATCTTTAGCCAACGTGGTATCGAGGTCGGCCCAGCTAAAATCAAAGCCATTACCGAGATGCAACCTCCTAAAACCGAAAACGAAATAAGGGGATTTCTCGAGAAAATCCAATATATCAGTCGGTTCATTTCGAAACTGACCATGGTGTGTGAACCAATTTTCAAGAAGCTGAAAGTACGGGAACGGATACTGTGGGATGACAAGTGCCAAGCTGCTTTCGACAAAATTAATGATGTCCTGTCTGCCCCGCCAGTCTTAATGCCACCTCAACCCGGCTTGCCTCTGTCGTTATACCTGACAACGACCAGGACAGCCATGGGAGCTATGCTGGCCCAGACAGTCGATTCTGAAGAACTAGCCATTTATTACATCAGTAAAAAATTCCTAGAGTATGAGTGCAAATATACCATGCTCGAAAAGACATGCTTAGCTCTTGTTTGGGCCACTAAGAAGCTCTGACATTATATGCTTAGCCACGAGGTTCAGGTACTATCCAAGATGGATCCAATCAAATACCTCTTCGAAAAGCCTATACTCAACGGAAGAATTTCTAGATGGACTCTAATGTTAGCAGAATTCGACCTTAAGTTCGTTCCACTAAAAGCTATCAAAGGCCGAGTGGTAGCCGAATTTCTTGCCGATAGTCCCGTAACCGAAGAAGGGCACACCGATACTTGGTCCTTCCCAGACGAAGATATATTCCATACTGACGCCGAAACATGGGGTTTATATTTCGACGGGGCATCCAACTTTCGAGGATTCGGGGTCGGTATTCTCCTAATATCACCCAAAGGGAAACATACGTCGTTATCCATCAAACTGGATTTCGACGTGACTAATAACGCGGCCGAGTATGAAGCATGCATCCACGGGCTTCAAGCCGCCGCTGATTTAGGAGTTACAAATCTTCGGGTTCACGGGGACTCATCTCTGGTTATCAATCAAGCTCTTCAAAAGTGGAAAACTCGGAATGTCAATCTCGTGGCTTACCAAGCGCGAGTAAGGGTTCTAGAGAAGCAATTCCAGAAGGTAGAATATATCTATCTACCACGGGAATAAAATCAGTTCGCGGATGCACTCTCCAAATTGGCATCCTTACTAAATATCCCGGATCACATGACCAGCATGCCGATTTGTGTCGAAAGACGGTCCGCGCCGGCACATGTCAACGCCATCCAAGATATCGAAATCACCGATCCGGAACCTTGGTACCAGGCTGTTCTAACCTATTTGACTACGGGAGAATATCCCCCGGGAACTGAAAGTCGGGCCAAGAAAGCCCTGCGAAGATTGGCCACCCAATTCATCCGTACGGACGATGGTCAGTTATACAAAAAGACGGCACAGGGGGGGTTTACTCCTATGTATTGACAAAAGACAGGCCGAAAAAGTAATGGTCGAGGTGCACGACGGTGAAAACGGCCCGCATATGAACGCCCATATGCTAGCTCGAAAAATCATGAGGCTCGGATATTAATGGAACAGTATGGAAACCGATTGTCGGTTATACGTCAAGCACTGCCATAACAGTCAAATTTTCGCCAACGTTCAACATATGCCATCATCCCTACTATACACCATGACATCGCCATGGCCATTTTCGACGTGGGGGATTGATATAATTGGAAAGGTAAACCCTTTCGGGACGGGAGGTCACTGTTTCATTTTGGTAGCTATCGACAATTTCACCAAATGGGTCGAAGCCGAATCATACCGGATCTTGAATGTCAAACATGTTGCCAAATTTATCCAAAATAAGATTATATGCCTGTACGGAATCCCGCACGAGTTCATTAGTGACCACGGGACCCATTTCCAGGCCGAAACCGCTACTTTGCTAGCAAAATACAAAATCCAAAGGCACACATCTTCGCCCTACCGTCCCCAAACAAATGGAGCGGTAGAAGCTGCCAATAAAACAATTGTCACCATACTTAAAAAGATGGCTGATAATTATCGAGACTGGCCCGACAAAATACCCTTTACCCTATGAGGGTACCGAACATCGATTCGTACTGCAACTGGGGCAAATCCATATTATTTGACATACGGAATGGAGGCAGTCCAGCCGGTCGAATTGGAGGTATCGTCTCTCAGAATTCTGCTAGAAAGTCAAGTGCCCGAAGCGGATTGGGTTCAAGCCCGATATGACTCATTAGTTCTTTTGGACGAACGGCGGTCTCGGGCCCTCAATAATATCCAAATATATCAAAAAAGGATACAACGGGCTTTTAACAAAAGGGTTAGGCTCAGAAATATCATGGAAGGAGATCTGGTTCTCAAATCAGTCCGGGCATTATTACCGGTTGACCCAAGGGGAAAATTCAAACCCAATTGGGCTGGGCCATACCTGGTAAAGAAGGTTCTATCGGGAGGAGCAGTGATGCTGACGGACCTGGATGGGAATGAATTCATCAACTCAACCAACTTGGACCAGCTGAAGCGCTACTACCCCTAGACCTTATCTCAATGTCATTTGCAAAATTTATTAAAAAAAAGTCATTTTTCAAAATTTATAAGCAAGTCAATAAATTAGGATTATTTATCCTACTGTCGCACATCTCGAACTCATAGTCTTGATGTATTTCGAAATTGCAAAAAATCTACGCCCGAACTACGTTTGGTTTGATTCCACTAACTGTGGATACATAGGCAGCCCCTCAAAAGGGCACAACCACTGCAATAACAAAAAGACAGGAACGGTTTCACTAATAAAATACATTTATTATTCAAAAAATCGATAAAATCGGTATTTCTAAATCACAAAAAAAAAACCACACAACAAAAATAGTAATAATATCCAAATAATAATAAGGGAGACTAATATCCGGGCATCTTGCCGTTGCCCTTGTCCTTCTAGTCTCGTGGAGCCCGAGGTCGCCGGGGTGGGGGGGAGCGTTCCCGGATGATTATGGGAACCTCCTTGGTCCGAGTCCTTTTCTTCGACAGAAGATCTTCAGCTATTGTTACGGGCCCAAGTCGAGCCCGTATGTGCTCCGGCAACCTATTCTTAGGACCAAGTCGATCCTGGACTAGTAGTCTAGGCCCTGGTCTCCTCTCCAAGTCTGTCTGGGGGCTCACTCTCCCCCAAGCACCTCTAGCACTGGACCCCCCAGTTCGAGTCCTGGCTCCTTTTCTCTGACCCGGCTTTAGACGGACTACCGGGGCTAGAGTCTCCCCTTTAGCAAAGAAGTCCCTGTTATCATTGACCTTCTCTCGCCGAAGCAGGTCGAAGGCCTCATCGACCTTTAGGGCTGCGCGGGCTTCGGCAGTCTCCGCTTTGGTCCACCTTTCGTAAGAATGGGACACCCAGATGGAATGAAGCGACTTGGGAACGGACCAAGTGACTCGGGTATGCCAACTCTGAATCCAAGTATCACACATAATGTCGGTCAGCTGGGTAGGTTCACTCACAACTGCCTCGTTCTCCGGGATACGCTGAGTCCACCCATACTGCCTGAATATGCGGTCGGGATAAAGGTGAACTGTCTGGCTAAGGGACAAAATCACCTGATAGCGTGCCTTATCTCTAGGCGCCAAACCCGTCCAGGAGTAACTGGGCCACCATTGAACCACCCATTGAATCAACGGACCACGATGGAATGATAATTCTTCCTCCCAATATGTCCGGGTATTAAGGCAGGATGAGTCGGTAGGCCGTCTCCTTGTCATCACTTGGTTAAACCAATATTGACTCGGGTTGGGAGGAGGCTCGATGATCGATAACCTCTCAAATAGCCAAAGCTGAAAAGAACCCAAAGCTCATGAGATCTCGGGGCAATTTAGACATCCGCCTGAGGGCACTCGACCGAGTGCCAAGGTCACTCGATCGAGTGACACCCCCAAAACATAACAGAAGCCTCGTCACGACGGCACTCGATCGAGTGCCGGGGTGACTCGGTCGAGTGCCCTCTGTAGCAGAATATCGCACGCGAAAAAAAATCGAAAAATCGAAAAAATATATTAAAAAAAGAGAGGAAAAAAGCAATATACCTGCAGCAGGTGGGTGCTCCCAGTCAAACGAGCTGACTCATCCCTTTTGCGGTTATCCAAGCCCTGAATGATCTCCCCCGTGATCAGCCACGCGGGACTATATTCCGTCTTCATCAGGTCAGCAATGACAAGAAGACGAACGCTGCCCATACAAGACAGCAAGTCCATATGGCCTTCAAAGGCGTACACATGAAGCATGCAAAATGAGAACGCCCTGCGGCTATGAATGGGCGAAACCCGGTTGTCATACGGGTTCATAAACTTCTCAGCCAGGGCGAGCAAAGAAACAGTATCCCCTTCAAGCATACGGGATACTTCAGCATGGGAGAGTCCGAAAAACTCCTGTAACTTTCTCCTGGGGTCTCTAACTGAGAAGGGGACAGCGGGACGAAGCAGTGGGTTCCACCCTCCTATGACAGCAATTTCCTCTGGGAGAGGACAGATTTCGCCCTGAGGAAAGGCGAAAACATGGTAGGTGTCATCCCAGAAAGACAGACAGGCGTCAAGAAAATGATGGTCCATGAGCATCTGGCGGAAAGTGAACAATTGAAATATGCCCGACTACTTTAGGGCTACGTTGCTCGCATCCCTAAAACGGTGGGACCAATCTTGCAACATGCCAGTTAGGCGCTCAATACCCACAGCTAAGTTTCTTGAGAAAGGCAATGTTTTCTTGAGGAGGAGAGATTTTGAGAATTGTGAAGATGAAGAAACCAGGATGATATATTTATAACATCAAAACCCTGGTAGCTCCCCTGCTGCTGTGCCTCTTTGGCCCAAGCGGGCCTAGAGCATACAGGCCCGACCCCTTGTCTTCTCCTACGGACGAAGGAATTAAGTCATCCCGAGCAGTCTTTTCAAAAAAAAATCTAAAAATTTTCAAAAAAATTTCAGCCATCCAAATATTTTTATTCCCCAGCGCGAGTCAAATTTTTACCTACGTGTTGCATGCAAAGCATTATGTGACTGATACAGGTACAACTCAAGGCTTCAGACGCAAGCTCATACAGCTCACATATCTCCCCAGCGGAAAGTCCGAGGCGACATCTCCCCCGGAGCGGCACGGATGAGCCCACATATAAGCGCACCCAGGACTTATGTGACAAGTCCGCTTCCCCACGAAGTTATCATCATCAGCTCAGGTATGACCTCTATCTTATGGCTGGCGGGCAATTCACGCGAGTCTAATGGACTATAAACGACCCGAACGGAAGTCTGCCAGGTTTTAATCTTTGATTGGCCTGACAGCTACTCTGACTTTCGCCCTGTCCAAGCCTCAGTCGTGGTGGGGGCTCTGTAGACACCCGCATTTTGACTGCCAGGTGTCTATGGTAGTTTCCAAAAAACACCCGATGATGATCGGACGCAAACGTGCTCTAGCGTCCTCGGATATGGGCTCGGAATAAGTAATGTCCGGCATGGGCTTTTAACGGGATACAAATCTCACAAAACCAACCTCGAATTCAGGCCCAGTGGGTCATTCCGAGTCAAATGAGACTTATTTGGGCCAAAACTGACACCAAAAAAAACCATCTTTTAGCGACAGAGTCAAAACCCGGTCAAGGTCGAATCCGACACAAAAATCGACCAAGTTCGCTTCTAGAAACTTGCGTCTGAACACAATCCTCAAAAAAATCAATAGGGTCAACTCCTTCCCTATTTAGGCTCGTCAACCTTATCCACTCGATCGAGTGGATTGGCTCACTCGATCGAGTGGAGCCTCATAAACCGATCGGGCCCGTTTTCTTAGGGCACTCGACCGAGTGCACTAGGGCCACTCGATCGAGTGACCCTAGGTCGTGGGGTTTTCCTATAAATACCCCATCAACTCATCACATTTGGGAGACTTCTTTTTTTTTGGACTAATTTCAGCCAACTTTTCTTACTCTTTTACATCACATTTCAGCCATATTCCAACCATAAAGCACCATCATACACATACACACTTCGAGAGCAAAAACTCCTTAAAATTCGTCACTACAAAATCTCCATACTCACACACCATCAACTCTTCCTACGTATCTCGACATTCCCGCGCCATTGCCGCCATTTGACGAACCGTACACCGAGAAGCAAGAGCATGTAGGTTGAGGGTGTGATATTCAACACCGACATCTCCTTTCTCCTTTGTTTTCGTTTTTTTATATATGTTTATGTATCTATGTATTATAATTAGTCGATAGTGACGAAAATGCTAACATCTAACATTTTTATTTATTGCATCTAACAACCTAACATTTAATTATCGTTATTTATTTTCTCGTTTTATTTATCGCATATACATAATAATAATAAATTTCGGTTTTAAATCCGTTTAACTATGACGATCATCCAAAGTCCGTCTAATCCCTTTAAGAGCAACGATGGAGGTGGCACCCTTTCGAGGAGCGCCGCCCCAATGTACTCAAGGGCGTGAAGTGATTGTGACCGATCATAGTTGAACGCATTTAATTCCATTTCCAAAATTAGCGCGAAATCCGTTGATGCGAAAATCGACATCATACAATCCGTTAGGATTAATACAAATGTCGTGACGCGGAGGACTACAATTTCGTCGCTAATCAAACCATTTAATTCCATAATAGCATCCTCTATAAAATTCCGACGACAGTACTATAGTCGCATAATACACGATTATAGTATCGGAAAACCGGGTTAAATCTAAATTGTCAATATTTTTATTTAACTCGGCAGCAATCGATTTTAAACAAATAAAACGAAACGAGCCAGTCGTCGTACACGAAACACTCGACCGAGTGCCATGAGCCACTCGATCGAGTTGCACCCCAAAAACCGGGCAGTAGCCACCTTAAAGGTGCACTCGATCGAGTCTTGACAATGACTCGATCGAGTGGGTCCCGTAGCCCAACAGACCGAGGGCTCCAATGCATCATTCGAGCCTCGTTACTTTCCTACGACTTTAGTCGTCGCGTGTAAAGTCGATCACGTGATCTCTTCTTCCAAAATTCATGCATATCACTTCACTTAAAACGACTTTGATCGACGGTCTCGCAATATTAATCTTGTGTCGACGACTCTTTAGTCGTATCCGACACACGATTAATTTAGACGCTAATTTCTCGATGTGATAAGTCGGGACAAGGCATCAAGATTCGGGATCGGGTTAGCACCACGCCTAGGTTCTCTATCCCCGTCCTTTGGTTAATATACAAAATAATGTGTATTTAATCAAAGTTCATCCATTTACACGACTCATGGTCTACTTTATATTTATTATATACGGGTCCATTTCTAGCTAACGTTTACCATTTCCTATTCGGTTATTCTATTTTATTGCTTGTTGTATTGTGAATTCTGGGTTGTATTTCCGCCCGTATAACTTGTAATCGATTTATATTGCTTTGCTTTATTTATTTGCGTTTTACCGTTTATAAATGAACCTTCGCATGCTAAATCACTTCGACAATAATTTGGATGCATTAAATGACGTAGCAACCCATTCAATTTTTTTATATCTTGTAAAATGTTGTTTGCATATCATTTTACCGGATTACTAACGCGCATATTGGAAAGTCAAACGATGTCTTAGTAGAGGCCGCTAAGTGCGGGCGGGGTCGGGTGTCCTTAGTTGGCTTCCCAACACGTACCCTCACCCCTTACTCAGAACCTCGGTTTCCGGATGCCCGAAACCGTTGGCGCAAGAGAGTCATTAAATACACGATAACCGGTAGTGACGGTATCGGTATCGCAATGCAAAGGGACGAGCCCAATAAACTCTGAAATCGAAATGAGCCATACTTTGTTTACGGTCCATAACGATATAGAGTGGGCTCGAATGGGCCCGAAGTCCCACAAAGTTCGGTGGCGACTCGTAATTCGACTTAAATTTCAATTCGATCCATTCTCATATGGAGATGCATTCGCCTACCCAAACCCGCGCGTGACCGCGTCGGGGTGGACCTACGCCTTGTCCACAATTATGAATATCATAATGGTAAATGGATATATATTCCCATAATTCTGGTAGATGTATCTTATAATATTTATAAATGAATATACATTCAGTACTGATGAAAATAAGTGGATTGAGTGTTTTTTTATTTATTAAAGAATAAAAGAATAATTCTTATAGATTGAAGATAGCTTGATTAGGAAGATTTCCGTAATTGCCTAAAATAATTCTGGATTAACGTGGGTGGATTATTTCAGAATGGAGATCAATGAGCTGTGCCACCTCAGCTGCCTTGGTCTTTGTTTTAATAAATAAAGGATATATAAAGGATTCTATCACTTCATTAAAATTTTTCGATGTGGAATAAGTTTATTTAAATTTGTAGTCTTATTAAGAGCTTTTTTTAAGATTAATTTTGTAGGTGATATTTAAGGACGAATGATTACTCTTATTTATAATATAGAATTTCATCACCTCATCATAATTTAACTTAGGGGAATGATTACTTTTATTTGTATAATAGAATTTCACCGTCTTATTATACTTTATTAATATTTATAATAATATTTAAACTTTAGCGTTTTTATACAGTTGGATTCTCTCACGTCGCTCGAAAAAAGATTCAATTATATATTTATATATGGATGCCCGTATGTTGCACGGTTACGAAAACAATTAATGATAAATGAGTAGATTTAATGGATGTTACTGATTTGATCGTGTATGCAAATAATAGTTTTATTACTTAAATTAACTATTTGAAATTTGAATATGTATTTTGAGAGATTGATGATGATAACTTAATGATTAAAATAAAGAATAAATATATTATTTTATTAAAATATGACTATTTAGTTAAGTTATTCTATATTAGTTATTAAACGCAATTAATTTTTATATATTAATCATTTTATTTGAAAATGATGTTGTGTTTAATTTAACTTAAATTCGCAATATGTTTTATATGTTAATCCTTTTATTTCAAAATGATGTTGTGTTGAATCTTAACTTAAATTATCTAGCAGTCGTAGTATATATTGCATGATTATATATCGGGAGACTAAATTTGTGCTCTCGAATTATAGTCATTGCACGTTACTTTTACACCTGACAAAATAAACTTGACTTGACTCAACTCGTATACCTAACCCGTCCAACCTGGATTTTCAATAAATCCCATGAATTATCCGGGAATTTAGGGTCGTGACCCCACCCGACCCGACCTGTTTAACCCATTGAGTCAATGATATGTCTGCGTTAAATGTGGATGTATATAAAGAAATTAATTATATGATTGCAATATTAATATTTTTACCTGATATGTGAAATAATATATGCATAAAGTATTTATTTTATACCTTAAATGAGAAATATGTTTTATAATATATGCAAACAATTAGGCGTTTGAAACTATTTCGGACCGTAATCTGATCTGTGACCCGCATCTGACCTGACTCGTATTCTGACCCGACTTGTATGAAGTTATTTAAATAAATTACGTAATTTAAAAAAGTTGGGGACTACATGTCACTCAAAAAATTCCTCAATTGTATTCATTTTGTTTTTTAATTAATTTATTTATTTATTTAAGTGTTTTAACTTTATTTATATTTATATATGATTATTCTTTAGTAATGTTACTTCATAACTGATGAGGGTCGGCAGCCTGCTTTGGACCGCCTGCCAAGCAGGCCCTCAGAGGACTCTACCCGAGGAGTCCGGAAACCGACCTGATAGACAATCGGAGCAAAGTCATTAAAAAGAACCCACTTAGGGGTTCAGATAACCGCCTGCCCAGCAGGACGACGCGGTCTGCCTAATTCCAGCCTTCACAGCCCTTACCCGCCTGCCCTCTGGGGGAAATCCCTGCAGGCCGGACAGGGATAACCAAGGGACCTCCTCGTCATTTCGCCTAAGGTAAATGAGAATGGATGGATGAGGAGAAGCCACTTGTCACCTCCTCATCCACCCATCCTCCCTCCACTTCCCTCTCTTGTGGGAAGGTATAAATACTCTCTCATTTCCCACAAGAAAGAAGTTGGATTTTCTCTCTCTAGAACTCTTACTCTTAAAACGCCACCTAGTTCCTCACGAGCTAGGTTCTTCAAGGCATTCACGGACTGACTTAGGCATCGGAGAGGGTTCCCTCGGACAACCTCCGAGGCTCTGTGTGTTCTGTGTGCAGGGAGTCAGCCCATTCCGCCGGGAAAGGTCCGACCAGTGGAGTAGGAGGAAGGAGAGGTTAGCAAGATTAACCAGTTGCTAATTCGGAGCGATACCGAACAATACGAGCCCGAATTCCGAATCGGGTTAATTGATTCCAATACCGGAACAATTTGGCGCCGTCTGTGGGGAAGATCTGGTTGTATCCACGAATTACCCACAAAAATCAACCATTCCCAATTACAAAAACTAACCAATCAAAGTAATCATGCCTGAGATCGACACCAGTGTAGGGGTAGGTGCGACGGTCCCACCGGTGACCCCCCTATACGGCATGCCGCAGCCGGAGAGGGCACCTCCCGCCACGATCCTGGGGATGGGGGGAACCAGTCTCCTGGGCATGCCAAGTGCAGCTGTAGCACCAGAGCTGGGGGCACATCCAGGACACACCCTGAACCAAACCCCAGCTAAGATGGTACAGACAGCCACTTTCTTCTCCGCAATGCTTAACCAGGAGTTCACCCCTGAGGACCTGGTAGGCAGGGTCGCAACGACCCCGAGACAGCCCCCCTCAATTAGCAAGGATGGGGCTGGGGGCATGAAGCGAACCGCCACCAGGAACGCCCAGAGGAAAGCAAGAAGAACGGCTCAAGTATACGCACAGGTGCAGAGGCGCATCACAGCAGGCAGCCAAGAGCCGCCTGCCCAGCAACAGGCGTTCTCCATACACTCCACGGAGTCCGCGTCTGGGGAGAAGAGAGGTCTGTCTTAGGGATTCCAGGAGCGGATGAGGCACAAGGAACCTGCGTCCAAGCGCCTGGGAGAAAAGCAGGGCGGAGTCTTTTCCAGGTTAACGCCAGCAGCAAAAGGACAACCAGCCCCGGGGTTGTCCCAAAGCCTGCAGTCTAGGCTTAACCGGGGACAGCCGCTTGAATCAAGGTACCACTAAGATGACAACCTCGGCCAGTCTCGGAGAAAACAATCCAGACAAATCTTCCCTGACACGGAGGACGAAGCAGCGAGCAGGCGGCCACCGAGGCACCGCTCCCCCTGTACGAGGAAACCGATCCCTAGACAATGGGATATCCACGGTAACCAGTCTGGGGAAAGCAGGTCACGAATGGTAGGCAGGCCCACAAAAACTCCTCTTCATCCTGATGTACAAGAATACCCCATCCCGAAAATCAAGATGCCCACCGTCAAGTTTGACGGGACCACAGATCCAGAGGATCATCTGGCGGCATTTGAGAGTCATATGGGCATGTATGACGTGGATGATGCAATCTGGTGCAAAATCTTCCCAACCACCCTGGTAGGGCTTGCACAGGGATGGTTCAGGGATCTTCGCCAGGGATCGATCAGCTTCTTTATAGAGTTAGCCGAGGCCTTCCTTGAACAATATGCAAGGAACAAAAGGAGGCGACTCACTCGGTTTGATCTTATGACCCTGAAGCAGAAAAAGGGCGAAAGTGTCAGGGAGTACCTAAGGAGGTTTGACTTGTCCTACCAGCAAGTCAGAGAGATTGATGATTCCACCGCTGCCTACGCCCTGACAATCTCCCTGCTCCCAGGGGAAATGAAGAATCAGATGATCAGGGCCCAACCTGAAACTTTGGCCAAGGTTAGAAAAATCCCTGAAGGGATTATTCTGCAGGAAGAGTTTCACAGCCTGCCGGACACCCCTACAGGCCAAGCAAGGCCGCAAGGGGGACCGTAGGGTGGACGCGGCAGAAACGAACCAGGCAAACAGAGAGAGGAGGGGGATACCCCCAAGAAAGAACGCACAACTTACCAACCAAGGTTTGACAGCTACACGACCCTCAACAGGCCGAGGGCAGAAATCTTTGAGCTGGAGAAGGAAACAGTAAAATGGAATCGCCCAAACAAGCCGCGCAACCCAAAGGGGGATCCTAAAAAATTCTGCACGTTCCATGATTGCATAGGCCACACCACGGAGGAATGTCGACACTTAAAAGACGAGATAGAGAAACTCATAAGAAACGGCTGGCTGAGTAACTATGCAGCGAGGAACAAACCCCAAAAGGAAGCGGCAGACAAGCCTGAAGGCTCAGCCCAAAATCGCACGATCATTCATGTAGTGTCAGGAGACGCAGAGGGGCGAACAAGCAGACGAAGCCAGAAAAAGCAGATCCGCGAATTCCGAAACCAGATTTGCTATGCCGAGAGGGCAGGAAGCCCAAAGGGTACGACCTTCAGCATCACCCCTGAAGACGCAGGGAGAGTCATATACCCGCACAGCGACCCCTTGGTCCTAACTCTAGAGATTAGCAACCACATTGTCAAGAGATGCATGGTGGACACTGGCGCCTACACAAACCTCTTGTACAAGGATGCCTTTGAAAGAATGAATCTAGAGAAAAGACACCTAAAGCCCGCCCCTGGATCGCTGTATGGGTTCAGTGGGGCAGGTGTACTTCCCATGGGGATTATCGACTTACCGGTAACATTCGGGGAGGGAGCCTCTGCCAGGAATGTCAGGGCATCATTTGTTGTGGTGGATGCCAAGTCTGCATACAACGCCCTGATAGGGCGGGCCACCCTAGATGAAATCGAAGCCGCTGTGTCAATCAGGGCCCTCACCATAGCCTATGTAACAGACTTTGACATGGAAGGGAAGGTCCATGGGGATCAGGAGTCGGCCAGACATTGTTATTCCGTGGCCCTGCAGGCACATGAAACAGAAAGAAAAGGAAAACGAAAAGCCGAAGGCTCCCCCAGCAGGGAGGGTGAAATCCCGGCAGCCCAACAAAAAGCAGCCCACTTAGAGCCTGAAGGGGAAAGCATGCTGGTGGACTTAGAACCAGGAAGGCAGGTCCTCATAGGGGCCGACCTGGAGGAGTCCTACCAAAAGGAGTTAATTGCAGTCTTGAGAGAAAACAGGGACGTATTTGCTTACTCTGCAGATGAAATGCTAGGGGTCGACCCGACTTTTATTGTTCACAAGCTGAACGTTAACCCGGAGGCTCGCCCTGTAAAGGAGAAGAAAAGAAATATGTCCGTAGAAAAAGACACGGCGATAAAAGAGGAGATAGGAAAACTCTTGAAAGCAGATTTCATTGAAGTCTGTGATTACCCTGAATGGTTGGCGAACGTTGTGATGGGAAAAAAGTCATCAGGCGCATGGAGGATGTGCGTAGACTTCACAAATCTTAACAAAGCCTGCCCAAAGGACTGCTACCCTCTGCCCAGGATAGACCAACTGGTGGACGCCACTAGTGGGTATACCACAAGGTCTTTGAAAACCAAAAAGGGAGAAACTTGGAAGCCTATGTCGATGATGCAATTGTCAAAAGCAAGGGGGACAGGGAGCACCTGGCGGACCTACGGGAAACATTCTCCTCCCTGCGATCGTACAAAATGAAGTTAAATCCAAAAAAGTGCACATTTGGAGTCCGATCTGAAAAATTCTTAGGGTTCTTAGTCAGCTCCAGGGGGATAGACGCCAATCCCGAAAAGATTCAGGCGGTCCTAGACCTCCCAGAGCCTAAGACCATAAGGGACATTCAGCGGCTTACAGGCAGGATGGCTGCCCTGGCTCGCTTTATCGCCAGGTCAGCAGACAAGTCAACCCCCTTCTTCAAAGTGGTGAAGGGCAACAAGCAATTCAAATGGGAGGATGAGCAAAAGAAAGCCTTCGAACAATTGAAAGAGCATCTGAAGAGGCTCCCTACCTTGGCGAGACCCGTGGCCGGAGAAAAACTATACCTATACATTGCTGTCACCAACTCAACAGTGAGTGCAGTCATCCTGATGGAAGAAGCAGGCTCACAGCAGCCCATCTACTTTGTAAGTCACGCCCTGGGGGCAGCGAAGAGAAACTATCCTATGGTAGAAAAAGCCGCCTATGCAGTCATCATAGCAGCCAGAAAACTCAGGCCCTACTTCGACGCACACCCTGTTGTGGTCCTCACCGACCAACCACTAGAAAGGATATTGGAAAAGTTTGAAAAATCAGGAAGGCTGCTAAAATGGGCAATTGAGTTCAGCAGACTGGGGATATCATACCAACCCAGGACAGCCATCAAGGCACAGGCCCTGGCGGATTTCCTGGCTGAATGTTCTCATTTAGGGGAAGAGGAGCCTCCCACCGAAGAATGGATAGTATACACTGACGGATCCTCAACGGCCAATGGTGCAGGGGCAGGCGTCGTACTGACCAGCCCTGAAGGAGTGGATTTCGAGCATGCGCTCAGATTCACCTTCCTTGCATCAAACAACGAGGCAGAATATGAGGTCGTGCTTGCGGGAATAAATCTAGCTAAGGCTGCAGGTGCAGAACGAATAGTGCTAGCAACTGACTCCCAGCTCATTGCCAATCAAATCAACGGGGAATATGAGGCTAGGGATCAGGCCATGACCACCTACCTAAAAAAGGTGAAGCAGAGGTTATCAAGCCTAAAGTCCTATGAAATCAGGCAAATACCTCGGTCACAGAATAATCGGGCTGACGCCCTGTCAAAACTGGCCAGCTCCAGCCTGCAAGACATAAGGAGGTCAGTTTGGGTTGATGTTGTGCATGAGAAGTCCACTACCGCCTGCCAGACAGGAGAACTGGATGGGCCCCCTCATTCAGTTCAAAAAATACGGCATCCTACCGTCTGATCCAGTTCAAAAAAGAAAGGTACAGGCCAAAGCAGCATGGTTCATGATAATTAATGAAGAACTATACAAGAAATCCTTCACCTTCCCCCTGCTCAGATGCCTGGGGCAGAGCAGGCCGCTGAAGTTTCGGATGACATCCACTCAGGGATCTTCGGGCATCACATTGGAGGAAGATCGTTGGCCCACAAAGCCCTAAGGGCAGGCTACTACTGGCCTACCATGCTAGCAGATGCAAGGAGCCTGACTCGAAAATGCAGAAAATGCCAACTCTTCGCTCCATCAATTCATGCCCCAGCCCAAGAACTCAGGCCAATTCTATCTCCCATTCCTTTCGCCCAATGGGGAATGGACATACTGGGTCCCTTTGCTACGGCCACAGGGGGACAAAAGTTTCTGATCGTGGGGATTGACTACTTCACAAAATGGGTTGAAGCCGAGGCAGTCCCAAACATCACCGAGCCAGCAGTCAGGAAGGTCATCTGGAGAAACATCATAACCAGATTCGGCCTACCAAAAGTGTTAGTGTTTGATCATGGGAGGCAGTTTGATAATGACCCCCTAAGAGCTTGGCTGGAAGGGCATGGAATAAACGTCGCATATTCCGCCGTCTGCCATCCGCAGACCAATGGGCAGGCCGAGGCCGCTAACAAACAAATCCTAAATGGGCTCAAAAAGATGGTGGATGATCTCAAAGGAAGATGGGCAGACGAGCTACCAAGTATACTCTGGTCAATAAGGACCACCAGAAAAGAATCAACAGGTCAGACGCCATTTGGCCTGGTGTATGGAGCAGAGGCTTTCCTACCCATCGAAGTACGAATTCCTACCCTGCGGGCTCAGCAATACAGCAAAGCTGACAACGACGCAGCAATGGTCGAAGCCCTAGACCTGGTCCATGAAATCAGGGAGGAGGCCAGCATCAACATAGCCGCCTATCAGCAAAGGATGAGAAAGGCATACAACAAGAGGGTGCATGAGAGAAGGTTCCAGATAGGTGACCTAGTACTAAGGAAGACACAGGCTGTAGGAAAGTCTAGGGAGCACGGCAAACTAAGCGCCAACTGGGAAGGCCCATACCAGGTGACCCAGATTTTGGGAACAGGCACATACAAAATCGCCAACCCAGAAGGCCAAGAGCTGAGCGCACATTGGAACGCCCACACCCTGAAAAGATACTATGTTTCGCTAAACCATAGAAAAATCTCGTCTCTAAGAAAAAGTACTGGCGGAGAACGATCAGAATGAAATGTCGACGGCTCCGACCACCCTTATGTTCTAACAAAAGTTTTTATATATAATACTCAAGAATTCATACTCGTTGTCTGTTTAAGCTTGCACTCTCACACACAAACGAACAGGGGGCAATAGGGGGAAGCCCCCCTGTTGCCAGAACCGAGGAAAATGGCCCCCCAACAAAAATTTCCTACCTCTGGGCAGGAAGGGTGCAGGCTACGCACAGTTAACAAGGACTGGGGGCAATTCCCCCAACCTTGTATAAAAAACGCAAAAGCTCTCCCTGGCTACCTCTGGGCAGGCAGGGGGCAGGCCCCCTGGACTCCAAGCAGAGACCAGGGACAGGCCAGGCTACGCACAGCTAACAAGGACTGGGGTCAATTCCCCCCAACCTTGTATAAAAAACGCAAAAGCCCTCCCTGCCTACCTCTGGGCAGGCAGGGGGCAGGCCCCTTGGACTCCAAGCAGAGGCCAGGGACAGGCCAGGCTACGCATAGCTAAACAAGGACAGGGGGCAATTCCCCCCAACCTTGTATAAAAAACGCAATAGCCCTCCCTGCCTACCTCTGGGCAGGCAGGGGGCATGCCCCCTGGACTCCAAGCAGAGACCAGGGACAGGTCAGGCTACGCACAGCTAACAAGGACTGGGGGCAATTCCCCCCAACCTTGTATAAAAAATGCAAAAGCCCTCCCTCTGGGCAGACAGGGGGCAGGCCCCTTGGACTCTAAGCAGAGGCCAGGGACAAGCCAGGCCACACACAACTAACAAGGACTGGGGGCAATTCCCCCAACCTTGTGTAAAAAACGCAAAAGCCCTCCCTGCCTTCCTCTGGGCAAGCAGGGGGCAGGCTACGCACAGCTAACAAGGACTGGGGAAAATCCCCCAACCTTGGATCAGGCCATACCTTAAGGGAGAGAGAAAGAAGCAGACCAAAACAAAAGAAAGGCATTCCATAACAAACCCATGAAGGATAAAAAGTTTTTACAAAGCAACTAAGGCAAAGATCCAAAAACTAAATATTACAAACAGCTGGCCATAACAAAAGCTCAGCGCAGAGAATAAGGGCTATTTCAAGAGAGGATAAACATCATGGAGCCTCCTGGCTTGGACCAGCCACCGCCTCAGGGGGTTTGGCTGCCCGAGCCTCGTTTTTAGCTAAAGGCTTCGGAAGGCCTCCTCATCAAACACAGGGAACATCTCCCCAATCACCTCCATCACCAGCTCCAGGGAAGAGTTGGCTCCACTCATAAAACTTGCATCCACTGCAGCCTCGGTCTCCTCCGCAAGGGCATCCTTCTCTTTTTTCCACTCACTCTTGGCCTGCACAAAAGTTGAGTCAGCCTTAGACAGGCGTTCCTCCAGGTCAGCTGCTTTCCTTTTTAGGTGCTCCATCTCAGCCAAAGAAAGGGTAGCCTTCTCTATCGCCAAGCGACTCTCCTTCAGCTCAGCTTCATACTTAGCTGCTTCCCTCACAGCTCTCTCCCCTTGAAGCTTCCACTGGTCAACCTGACTTCTCGCCTCCTCCAGCTCACCCTCCTGCTTAGCCAACTTGTCTTTCAAGTTATTTATCAAAGTTATGTCCCTTTTCACCATAGCCAGACGGTCAGGAGGGGGAGCCCCGGGTGTGACAGTCACGAGCAGGGCGTTTTGCCTCAGGAGTACAAACGTCAGCCTCCAAATCCACCACAGGAGTAGACGCTGAGGGCTCCCTATCCCACTTCCTTCTCAGCTCCAGGGGAACACTCTCCCCAGTCCCCTCGGAGTTCGCGGGGCGCGTCCCCTTGGGAACACGAGTCCCGGCTGGAGAGTCACCTTGCCTGCCTCCAGGGGAAGGAGTGGCCCCTGAAGTAACTTCAGCCTCCCCATCCTGGATGCTGGGGGAAGGAGTCGTCTGCTTTGCCGACGGCAGGCGAGGGGGAAGAGGCATCCTCCGGCCAGCAGCGAGGTCCTTTACGAGCCTCAACAAGCTTTTCTCCCCTTTCTTGAAATTTGAAGGGAGGGAAGGGCGCTTCGAAAGGATGACAAACTCATCACTCAAACCTAACCTCTTAACTTGCTTCCTTGTCCAACGACGAGAAGCGGAGGCTGCAAAAGAAGAAAGGGCAGTCAGTTAAAAAGCAAGAAAATAAAGTCTCAGAAAAATCGCGCCAGCAAAAGCCCCCCAGAACTACCTTCAAGGCTAGGGATCAGGCCCAATGGAAGCAAGTACTCGTCTGTGGCTATGAGCTCTGCATGGGGGAGCCAGAAAGCAGGGCCAAAAATGCCAGACTTATCCGCAACTATTTCAAACTTCTTGACTAAAATCTCTTCTTTTGCACTCAGCTTTACCTCCAGGGCCTTCCCCCCGACGCCTGGATGATACTCTTCGCGAGTTTCCATACGGGTATGAACATGGTTCCTAAAATGCCTAGGAATCCGCCACCCTGACGCACTATGTACATACAGGAAATTATTCTTCCAGTCTTTCAGGCTGCTTAAAGTCGGCCAGACCAGAGCGTATTTCTTCTGTCTCTACAGGGACCAATACCCAGGGGAACCGTCTCCCCCAGACGAGGACACCATTTGTAGCCCGACCATGAAGCGAAGGGCGTCAATATAAGGCCCTTCGCCGTGAAAAAGACAAGCCCAGGTGTAGGCTATCAGAGACCTAAGGGCTGAGGCAGTCAGCTGAGCTATAGCAACATTCATCCTCCTGAAGGTCTCCTCCAGGAAAGGGTGAAGAGGGAATCGCAGACCGAATTCCAAGCTCTTATGGTATACAGCCACACAACCTTCCCGGGGGGCAGCATACTGTGTCTTTTTCTCCTAGAACTACGACTGTGTACCCCTCCCCGAAATGATAAAATTTCTCGATTTCCTCGGCAGCATTACATTCTAAGATCAAATCCCTATTCTTGGCTTCAGGGTAGGTTTTTAGGGGAATCAAGTATTTTTTCTTATCCAAGTAATAAGTTTTTCCCCTCTCCCTGCGAATGAGGGGGCCGACAATCCTGGAGGGGTCCACCTCCAGTGCCTCGTTGTCTGAGTCAACAACATCAAATGGAGCAGGTTCGGGGGATTCAGCACCTTCCCCCCTGTCAAGATGATCCTCCTCTCTGGGCCCAACCCCAGAAGAGGAGGCTAGATAGCGTCTATCCCCGTCTCCACCCACGGTCCTCTCAGGCAATGAACTAAAAGAGAAAGCCCGAACACGAGACATACTGGCTTATAAAGAAAAAGTATCAATGAAAGGAAAAAAGGGTGAAGATGTAAAGAGAGATCCTAACCTAGAACGTTGGTCGTCACCGGAAAGTGTGACAGTAAGCACTCCTTGGTCTCACAGTTCTCAGCAACGAAGACGGTTTGGGAGTAGGAGAGAGATTATGAGTTTCGAAAAATGTAAAAAGAAGAAATGAAGGAGGGGAAGAGCTTATATAAAGCCCAGGAAGCCAAAAAGGCCGCTTCTCTGACAAAACGTCCCCAACAATCTACCCCACGTGTCACACTCTGAACATGGGCCACTCACCTCATCCCAAGAGGGGCGTCGAAAAAGCAAAAGTGTCAGAGGAACGGTCAGCTGGCGACGTCATCCCCGCATTCAAAAAAAAAAAAAAGAGAGAGTAACAAGGTCGCTCGGATTTTTTCGTTAACTTTAATGGAAAATGGACAAGTTACATGTCATGCCTGGCAAATAAAAGAAAATACATAAGGAGCCTGAATTTCTGGCTCAACGCGCCTATGCCCTGCGAGCAGACCTAATCATCACCTAAGTCTGGAGAATAATCCCCAGGGCTGCCTGGACCTCCAAAGTCCGACCCCCAATCCCAGTCAGGGGAATCCTTGAAGGGATCGTCGGGGAGGCCGTCCTCGTCTCTATCACTCAAGCAGCCCAGACCCTCACTGTCTTCAGAGTCCCGGCTACTGACATCCCAGTCCCTGCCATAGGGAACAGTCTGGGATTCATCACAGGTACGGCAGCCTGTTTTCCTCACTGGAGAGGAAGGGCCCGACCCCAGGGAAGAGTCTGCATCAGAGCAGTCAGGGTCGAATTGTTCAGGGTGCAGCCATGGGAAACACTCATGGCAACCCCGATCAAAGCACCCTCCTCCTTGAAGGCAGCGCCTGAACCTGGAAGCAGCAGGAGGTGAAGATCTTCTAGGGCGCTTGCCCGCCCTAATGGTGGCCTTCTGAACATTCCGACGGGGATGCAACCGTGGAGAACGGCTGCGGCGAAGGGCCCGGTAAGCCGCCCGAGCATACCTGAGCCTCCAAAATCCCTTAAAAAGAAAAGTAACAGTGCGAACTCCACGGCGGGTAATAGATTTTTTAATCCAAGCCATGATTCAACAGAGAAAAGTGGAAGAATTAAGGATGAAGTAACAAAATGGCGAAGGAAGCTGGAATTTATACAAAGGAAGTAAAGCATTAAATGGCATCCCAACCATCCTGGCAGGGATGCCACCAATCATGAAGTCCTCACATTGCCCAAAAATCCACCAAGCATGAAGGGTAATCATTGCAAAAGACCTCTCAACTCTTTGCATACCTGACGCAGTTAACACTTCCTTCCTCGGGAAAGTGCAAACGCATTAAATGCAACAGTAAAACAGAAAATAAGTCAACCTCCCTCCATCTAAGAAAAAGTCACCAGCCGGAAGGAAGCCTTGCCCCCTCCCAGCTTGCGAGAGCCAATTGATGAGGGTCGGCAGCCTGCTCTGGACCGCCTGCCAAGCAGGCCCTCAGAGGACTCTACCCGGGGAGTCCGGAAACCGACCTGACAGACAATCAGAGCAAAGTCATTAAAAAGAACCCACTTGGGGCTTCAGATAACCGCCTGCCCAGCAGGGCGACGCGGTCTGCCTAAGTCCAGCCTTCACAGCCCTTACCCGCCTGCTTTCTGGGGGAAATCCCTGCAGGCCGGACAGGGATAACCAAGGGACCTCCTCGTCATTTCGCCTAAGGCAAATGAGAATGGATGGATGAAGAGAAGCCACTTGTCACCTCCTCATCCACCCATCCTCCCTCCACTTCCCTCTCTTGTGGGAAGGTATAAATACTCTCCCATTTCCCACAAGAAAGGGGTTGGATTTTCTCTCTCTAGAACTCTTACTCTTAAAACGCCACCTAGTTCCTCACGAGCTAGGTTCTTCAAGGCATTCACGGACTGACTTAGGCATCGGAGAGGGTTCCCTTGGACAACCTCCGAGGCCCTGTGCGTTCTGTGTGCAGGGAGTCAGCCCATTCCGCCGGGAAAGGTCCGACCAGTGGAGTAGGAGGAAGGAGAGGTTAGCAAGATTAACTAGTTGCTAATTCGGAGCGATACCGAACAATACGAGCCCGAATTCCGAATTGGGTTAATTGAGTCCAATACCGGAACAATAACATTGAATTAGTTAGAGTAGTATAATCAAATTTGTAATGTTCAAACATTTTAAATACTTAAATATGATAAATAATTAAGTTTTTGTTTAAAAATTCTAAAATTGTTGGATACTATCATACTGCTACGTCGTTCAAAACTATTTCTGACCCATATTCTGATCAATCCGTATAAAGTTTAAAAAAATTTGGACAATACATGTCACTCAAAGAAAATCTCAATTATATTCACTTTGTTTTTAATTATTTAATTAACTGCTATAATTTATTTAAGCATTTGTAACTTTGTTAAGCTTTTTATTATTTTATAGTCATGTCATAGTAGCGTTCCAAAATTACAATAATATTGAATTAGTTAATAGTTTAATCAAATCGTCTTTTTCGAGCAAATGATATGAAAATTATACTCTAAGAATAGCATTATTTCACCACAAATCTAATTATATCATGTTTATAAATGTTTTAAGATAATGTTTTTGTTAAACGAAATGTAAAGGTTTTTACATAAAAATTATAATTTCTCGTAAATTGTTAAAAGTTAAGAAATTATATATCTACTTTATTTAGGATAATAATAATTTTATTTTCGTAAAAATAGATCTAATTCTGTTAGGATAAAATTAAAAACATATCTAATTCTATTAGAATAACAAAAACATTATTTTTAATATTTGTAGTAATTTTTAAACTTTAGTATTTTTAAAACACTACTACTACAATTTTGATTTTACAAGACGCTCAAACACTACTTAATTCCGTCTTTTAGTTCACAAATCCCTGTACAAGACCTTCTGTAATAAGCCAAGTGTACAATGTTTGGAAAGTTTGTGATTTATGAATATATTGGTCGAATTATTGTATATCATCTGTAACTTTAATATAGACTTACTTACATATCATCTATATATATGGATGAGATCCCGCCTGAACCTTAGTTCGGTACGAATCATCCAAACTAACCTTTAAAGACTCCAATTACACTTTTAAGGATCTCAGTTACACTTTTAAGGTTAAAACAAATTGAAGAGTAATTGGACTCATCTTATTGCCTTAATTTTTTAGTAGTTAAAATTTACACTCTTTAGCGTCTCCCTTATCCCCCCCCCCATTTTTTTATTTTTTTTCCTCAAAAGTGTAAATGGAGTCCTTAAAAGTGTAACTTGGGTCACTTAAGTGTAACTAGTTGGTTCAGACGATTCGTACCGAACTTATGGTTCGGACGGGATCCTAGTTCTATATATATATATATAGGATTCTTTGAGGCAGCTCAACTCGCCGCACCCATTGAGGCACAATCTCAACCATTAGATTAAAATCAAATTAAAGGCTAAGATTAAAACAAAAACTCATACATAAAAAAAAATTCCCCGGGAAAAAGATCAATATTTTTCAGGAAAAAAAAACTCTGATTTTCTTTTCCAAAAAAAATCCGAAAAAAAAAATTTCGGAATTTTTTTTTCAAAAAATTTATTGTTTTTCCCAAAAAAAACACTTTTTTTCCGAAAAAATAAACACATTTTTTTCCCCAAAAAAAAAATTTTTTGCCGGACTTTTTTTTCCCAAAATAAAAAAAATCCAAAAAAACAAATCCCGGAATTTTTTTTTTTTAATATTAAAATGAAATTGGTGTATATAAAAACAATTTCGGTGTACATAATAACTTTTTTAGGGTATATTAAATTCTACTATATCAAATAATTAAGTACATATGACAATTATTTCAGTGTATATATGTTGATTAATTGGTGTACATAGTAACCATTTGAGTGTATATAACAATAACTATTTTACTGTATATATATTGAGTTCTTAAGTGTATAGATATGTAGTGAGTTTAATAGTGTATATAACAGTTATTTTTATGTATGTTCCATTGTTGATTAACTGATGTACATATTACTTATTTGAGTGTATATAACAATTATTTTACTGTATGTATTGAGTTTTTAAGTGTATATATATGCAGTGAGTTTAATAGCGTATATAATGGGTTTTTTTAGTGTATATAACAGTTATTTTGATGTATGTTCCATTGTTGATTAATTGGTGTACATAAAAACTATTTGAGTGTATATGTAGACACCCGCATTTTGACTGCCAGGTGTCTATGGTAGTTTCCAAAAAACACCCGATGATGATCGGACGCTAACGTGTTTCTATGCGCTCGGATACGGGCTCAAATCCATTAATTGCTGGCTAACACACTTGCATAGTACAAATCTCACAAAATCAACCTCGAATCCAGGTCCAGTGGGCCGTTTCCAATCAAATAAGACTAATTTGGGTCAAAACCGACTCCGGAAATAAAACCGACTTTTAGCGATTGGGTCAACTCCGGTCAAAGTCGTTCCGAGACACACAAAACAACCCCTCACATCATCAAAAAATCCAAGTCAAACACAAAACCCATCAAACATCCAATGTACAATCCAAAAGACAGACCTTTACACTACAACTGACCCACCCGGTCGAATGGGCCCGACCGGACTGACCGTGCTGCTCAACCAAGCCCGGAGGCTACCCGGTCACCTAACCCTAGCTAGGGGATGTATAGCCTTGCCTATATAAGCAACCCCCATGCAATGCAATAGACAACTTTTTACCACTTCAAAAAAAACCCTAATCTTACACATGCAACCCTAATCAAACTCTAGCAATTCTACACTAGCAAAAACCCTAAACCTAGTTCTAGGAATCAATCTCGAGCCACCATAACTTAACCTCCATAAAACCTCGAAGACTCTTGTGTAACCTTCTTCCCCTCCTCTCGTCACCTTCATCTTTTTTTCGCGTCTTTTTTTTAGTTTTATTTCGTTCCTTGCATTATAATATCGATAATAATTAATACAAAACATTAAAATACTTATCAATTTGTGTCGATTAAGAGGGGTATCGGAATAAGGAAACACGAATATACAAGTGTACTGCACACAGCGTTGACGGTCGCATGTTCCAATACCCCGATTATTTGATTATTGAGATAAGTTAACTTAAACAATTTTTTTTATTTCGTTTTCATTATTGTTCGAGTCATATATTTACATTAATTTTCAAAAACAAGGATCAATTTTAATAAGGGTCGAAACCCGTTGACGCGGATCCGACATCACAATCCCTCGGGATTTATTTCGATGTCGGAAAAGCCAAGGGAATCAAGTCTTCATTCAAGCAAAGTGTCGATACGTTAGATCCGATGCCAATTCCATAATTGGATGTCGAGTCTAATAATTTAATCAAGCAATTTAGCCAATTCAATTTTTCGTTGATGCTAACGTAGATGTTATTTAATTCCTTCGAATGATGACACTACAAACGCGGAGGAATATTTATATCGTCTTGGTTATTTCAAACGATTCAAATCAATTTTTTTTATCTTTTTCACTCTAGTATTCCATATCGATTCCGTAATCGAATATGGGATATGACGAGCGTCACAATTAGAATCGAGTATAAATCCTTCCAAGTATTCAATATCGATTTCATAATCGAATATTGAATATAACGAATGTCAAAAATATTAAATCGGGTATAAAGCAGTCCATAATTGTATGCGATTTGTCAAATTAACAGTTTTTGAAAAACCGAGTCCGGGGCAGCCTGTGGCGCGAGTCGCGCCCTTCTCGGGCGAGTCGCGCCCTTCTCGGACGAGTCGCGCCCTTCTCGGGCGAGTCGCGCCCCTCTTGGGCGAGTCGCACAGTTCCCTGAAAATCACGACGCATATCTTCGTTTTCTTTTCTTTAAAACATCGACTTTTCCGGCATACTTCAAACTTTTGATATATTTTTCCTTGACCTCGGTCAACACGTGTTAATTAATCACGTGTACTACTATCTTTTCAAACCATGCATCATCTCGTTTACATCATTCAATTCAATTCAATGTTTGCACAAACCGTTATTGATCGTTATATCGTTACTAACAGTTTGTTCGTTTCCTTTGTCAATTTTCATTGTTTATTTTATTTTACTAAAATGAACCCACATGCTAAAATTCCAGTTAGACGTAGAATTAATTGCATTAAATTGACTTAGAAACCCTTTTCAATTCCATTCACATGTCTAGGGAAAATAATTTTTGCATATCATTTTCCCGTTCAACTAACGCGCGTATTGGAAAGTCATTCGAATTCTTAGTAGAGGTCGCTAATGTGCGGGCGGGGTTGGGTGTCCTTTGTGGGCTTCCCAACACGTACCCTCACCCCTTACTCAGAACCTCGGTTTCCGGATGCCCAAAACCATTGGCGCACGAGAGTCATTCAATACACAATATCCGATAATGTCGGTACTGGTATCAAATGCAAAGGGACGAGCCCAATAAACTCTGACATCGGAAATGGGCCGTATTTTGTATACGGACCACTACGACATAGAGTGGGCTCGAATTGTTTCGAATAACCACAAAATTCGGTGGCGACTCCACTTCGACCTAAATTTCAATTCGATCCATTCTCATATGGAGAATCATTCGCCTACCCAAACCCGCGCGTGGCCGCGTCGGGGTGGACCTATGTCATGTCCACAGTATATAACAATTATTTTACTGTATATATTGAGTTCTTAAGTGTGTGTGTGTGTATATATATATAGTGAGTTTAATAACGTATACAATGAGGTTTTTAGTGTATATAACACTTATTTGGATGTATGTTCCATCTTAATCTAATGGTCTAGATTGTGCCTCAATGGGTGTAAGGAGTTATCCTGCCTCACCGGAACCCGCCTCTATATATATATATATATATATATATATGTATGTATGTATGTATGTATGTATCTATGTATGTATGTATGTATGTATGTATGTATGTATGTATGTGTATGTATGTATGTATGTATGTATGTATGTAGAGAGAGAGAGTAGTAACCTCTGATACAACTTGCCTCACACCCATTTGACAGGTTAACTCGTTCGGGTAAATATAAACATGATCACTTAAGGACTGTATCTACATAGTAGGAGCCGATGATGAGAACCGGAATCCAACATGTCCACTGATATGCCACCACGGTATCGTCTACCTGATATCAACACATCCATTAGCCTACAAGTAGGAAAGCCATCATTCTTCACTGTAACCGTCATTCCATGGTTGCGCCATCTTCCGACCCGCGAAGCCCTTGTAGCTATAACCCTTAATAGATCGAGGAGGCTCTATCAAACCAAGCCTCTCTTGTAGCCAAACCTGCACGAATCACAACATAGTGTCAAATTTTCGAACTAAGGCAAGTTTTGAAAACAAAAAAAGTACCCCAACATACCTGCAAAATGATCCTGGAACCCCGAAAGGGAGCACAACGTAGCCGTGCACGAGCGTCGAGACCCATGATAAGTTCACCTCGAATAAGCAGAGAGGGTGTGTAGACACCCACATTTGGCTGCTAGGTGTCTATAGCAGTTTCCAAAAAACACTCGATGATGATCGGACGCAAACCTGTTTCTACGCGCTCGAATTTGGGCTCGAAATCATTAATTTATGGCTTGGGCTTTATACGGAGCACAAATCTCACAAAACTGACCTCAAATTCAGGCCCAATGGGTCGTTTCCAATCAAATAAGACTAATTTGGGTCAAAACCGACAGCGGAAATAAAACCGACTTTTAGCGACCGGGTCAAAACCCGGTCAAAGCCGTTTCCGAGAGCAAACCCGCGGTCCTCCTTCAGGCGGGCCATCGGATCAAATCTATCAAGGCACTAAACCCTAGACACCAAGGGGGAGCATTTGCCTATATAAACACCCCCTTGCATGCAAAATCGAACATCTTTTTTACATCGAATTCAACCCTAAGCAAACCCTAATCAACCCTAATCCTATACACTCAAAATCTAACCCTAGCAACTAGGAATCCAAACCCTAAAACCACCATAACTCGACTTACATCGACCTCGATACTCCCGTGCTCAAGCCACAATTAACGAGTTATTTCCGAGACTAAGAAACATGTAGGTTGAGGGTGCAAAACCCCTTTCTTTTCCCTTCTCTTCTTCCTCGCGTTGTTCATCTCGTCCTCTTTTTTTTTTTTCTTTTTCGTTTTTTTGTTTTTCTTATTCTATCGTCGCATCTATAATACCGATAATATAACTAGTATAAAATACTAAAATACTCGTCAATTCGTGTCGAGCGTCAGTGATGATGGGATAAGAAAACCCGAATATACAAGGGTATAGCACCCAGCGTTGCCGGTCGCTTATCCCGACACCCCAATCGCTTGATTGTTGAAGCGAGTTAATATCAACCATAATTTTCTTATTTTTTGCATCATAATTAATCGCATATTTCATCGATTTCAAATACTATTTTCAAAACAAACTTTTTTTTACTAGAGTCGAAACCCGTTGATGCGGATCCGACATCACACAATCCGTGAGGATTTATCGTGATGTCGGGATGCGGAGGGAATCAAACTTCTAACAAATACAATGCGTCAATCTATTAGATTCGATACCAACTCAATAGTTGGACATTGAATTTAATTAGTCTAGTCAAATAATCCCACTAACATGATGTTCGTTGATGCTAAAGTAGTTGTCATCTAACTCAATCGAGTTATTACGACACTATAAATGCGGAGATCAATCATATCGTGTTAGTCCGATTTAATCGACTTACAAAATCATATTTTCAAAAATCACTTTACATATCCGGTATTGGTCCTATAACCAAGCACCGATACAACGAGTAGCACGAAATCGGGACCGAGAACAGTCCGCCACGCGAGTCACACACGCCTTGTGCGAGTCGCGACCCTCTCGCGCGGGTCGCATGGATCCCTGAAAATCGTGACATAAAATCGATTATTTTGCCTTACTCGTTTAGCAATAATTCTTCAAATCTTTTTCTTATTCCGAATATTTGATTTCGATTCCATAATCGAACATCGAATATAACGAATATCGCTTTTTTAGGTCAAGTATAAATTATGCCATATTTGTACGCGATTTAATAAAAGTGTCGATTTTCTAAAAAACGCTTTGAGAACAGTCCGCCATGCGAGTCGCACGTGCCCTGTGCGAGTCGCATGGCCACGCGAGTCGCGCACCCTTCGCACGGGTCGCGTGATACCCTGAAAACCGCAACATAAAAAGCTATTTTCGCCCTTTTCTTTGACGAAACAGCGGGTATTTCAGCATATTCTAAAAATCTCGATAAATATTTTCTTGACCTCGGTCAACGCGTGCTTAATCCATCACGTGACCTACTACTTTTTCAAAACCATGCATTATGTTTACATTATTCTATAGCATCCTATACTTTCGCAAACCGTTATTATCGTTATACCGTTACTAACCGTTTGTTCTTTTGTCGATTTATTTTTCGTTGTTTATTTTATTGTACTAAAATAAATCTCGTATGCTAAATCACTTTGACGTGAATCAAGATGCATTAAAATGACGTAGCAACCCTTTCGATATTTATATCTTGTAAACGTTGTTTGCATAACATTTTACCGGATTACTAACGCGCATATTAGAAAGTCAAATGATGTCTTAGTAGAGGCCGCTAAGTGCGGGCGGGGTTGGGTGTCCTTAGTGGGCTTTTCAAAACGTACCCTCACCCCTTACTCAGAACCTCGGTTTCCGGATGCCCGAAACCGTTGGCGCACGAGAGTCATTCAATACACGATAACCGGTAGTGACGGTATCAGTATCGCAATGCAAAGGGATGAGCCCAATAAACTCTGGAATCGAAATGGGCCATGCTTTGTGTACGATCCATAACGATATAGAGTGGGCTCGAACGGGCCCGAACTCCCACAAAGTTCGGTGGCGACTCCTAATTCAACTTAAATTTCAATTCGACCCATCTTATTTGGAAATTCATTCACCTCCCCAAACCCGCGAGTGGCCGCGTCGGGGTGGACCTATGTCATGTCCACAATTTGGCGACTCCGCTGGGGATTAACGGATGCGTGACTTACCATCGGCATCCTCAGGGTGAGACTCGAATAGAAATCGTTTGACTAGTGCAATACGCGTTTTAGTTTTACGGTTCATGCATAACCCCATATTTTCCCGGGCCGGTACTCTCGACCGACGTCCCACTATACCGTGATGTACTCCATAGTCGATTCGAATGGGTTTCGCGGCATGTTCTAAGCTCAACTCGACTTAGAGAGTCCGTCCCGATTAACGTCTAAATTATGTGCGCTGGTATAGACTCCTTATAGACCGACCGAGACTTAGTTTAAAGCATACATGGCGTCGTTATAATGCTTGCCTGACTACATTCTGCTTGGTTTCTATGTCGTTTTCAAAAACCGTCAATTTTTCAAAAATATATCTTCTTCAAGATATCCAATTTCAAAACCCGGGAAGCATACCGAATTTAGGACTTATGATTTTACTCAAAATAGCCTATTTTTAGCCGGTATTCTACCCATTTCAAAACTCGGAAATATTTTCGAACTTTCAAATTCGTGGCCCGATATACTTTCTGATTTTTTTCAAAAAATTCAGGCCCCTCCACCGGTTTTTCGGATTTTTCTACAAATCCTTTTCAAAACATTCGTCTTCTTAGGACTTCCCGTTTTTAGCATGTGTCGGGTCGTGTCGTAAGTCGTCGAAGTCTTTAGCGTCGAAACTCTGTTGATCATACATCACGAGTTTCTTCCCTATCCCAGTCCGCCTTATTAGACTAAGGCAAGGCCCACCTACGTAAGACATACTCTTACAAAGGAGGGCTCGTCTGCACATTCGAGTCCAAAGTCTGGGGATGTCTCACGTGGACCTTCCTTCGAACAGGACCCGACCCACATTGCCGGATCCTAAGGGAGGCCCACCTTTCACAAGTCACCCGTCTAGGTGTCTTTTCCGAACCATTTCGCTTTTCAGTCTTGCTCGGGATGTACTTTCTATTCCAGGAATTGGGCTAGTTTCTGATTACGCGGTGTTCTTACAGACAGGCCACCCGAAACCAGACGCCCGAAAATGCAGACCACTTTGGATCAACTGACCGCCGCACTGGCCAAGATCGAAACTCAACTGACTGCTATCCAGACTGACCAACGGCTCTTGCCACCAGTTTGAATGCCGTGGAGAAAGCGACTCCTCCTGCTGAATCTGAGCCCACCGGGCCCATAGCTGAACTAATCAGCGTTGTTCGAAAGCTTGAAGAGCAGGTCCACCTATCAACAAGCAACTCGATCCATACTGAAAATGCACGCTTCTACTCGCCTTTGAATGACGAACTACCTGCTAACCTCAACCTCACGGGAATACCGATGTTTGAGGGCACTGAAGACCCGGTCCATCACATCTGGGCCTTCAAAGAATTCATGGCTGTCAAAGGGGTGAAGTCCACTATGTTCAAGCATCTGTTCGCTTCCTCCCTCGAGAAGCACCCCAAAGCCTGGTACTACAGGCTCGATTCCAAGAAATATAAGACTTGGGATGATGTGGCGACTGAATTTGCTTGGAATTATGCTGATTATACCGAGATCCAGACTACAATGCGTACTCTGGAAGTGATGGCCCAGGAGCCCAAAGAAGGGTTCACCAAATATCTGCAAAGGTGGAGGGCCGATAGTGTGAAGCTGGTGGATAAGCCCAGCGAGAAAGTTTTAGTGGAGGCCTTTGTCAAGAACCTCCTCCCTTCTTACCGGGTTCATCTCCGGTATGCTTTCATTCCCAACTTTGCCACCCTTACTGAAATGGGCACAAGGATCGAGAATGATTTAAGGTTAGAGAGCCTGACTAAGGCCTCTACCAAGGGATATCAAGGGGCCAGTTCATCTGTGAGCAAGCCCACACCTGCTGCTGCAGCCCGCAGCATCTTCGATGAGGTTAATCTGCTGGATACCTCATCCGAAAAGAATACTCCAACTAGGGTATTCACGGATATAGGGACTACCTATACCTACGCCTTACAAAGGCTATCTTCAAAGGGCCTAATCCAACCGATAGGCCCAACTCCCGAAGTTCCAGTGGAGAAAAGGTCCAAGGCCTACAATGTTCAGGCCTATTGCCAATATCATCGAGGTAATGGGCACGACACTGAAAAGTGCTGGAAATTGAAGCATCTGATCCAAGATCTGATTGAAAGCGGGAAAATACCGTTGCCCGGAAACATGCCGAGTAACAAAGAAAACCCGTTCAGTGCCCATGCTATATTCACTGGAGAGGTAATCGACTGCTGACACCTCATTTCCCCCTTTATCCCACAAATTAACGGGATATGGTTCGATGATGAGGAAGATATTTACCTAGCTAAAGGGGAAGCCGTCCCCATCACCATTGAAGAGGTACGAAACGCTAAGTCTAAGGCCTTAGCCACCAACCACCTCGCCACAGCCGGGCGCCCTACTCCAACAACCGTCACTGAACCTGCCAGGACGGAGGCAACCCTCGAGGAACCAAGCACGACACGGCCCTGGTCCAGCAATTGAAGAGGGTTCGAGCTGATCTCTGGTTAGCTTGCAAGCACATCGGGAAGCACTGACTAAGGCTCTGGAAGAGATCAAGGTCGACTCACAGGCTACCCCCACTGAAATGGTAGCCACTATTATGCCCTATCTCAAGGGCAAATCCAAAGAAGAAGGCCCGCTCATCACCTTCTCTGAATTTGATCTGCCACCGTTCAAGCCCAATCATAATCTGGCTCTATACATCACGGTCATTTGCCGAGGGAAATACCTCCCAATGACCCTAATCGATGATGGATCCGCTGTAAATGTCCTGCCTCTAAGGACCGCTAAGGCCCTCGGCATTACCGAGGCCGACTACCTCCCGACGGCGCAAACTATCCATGCTTTTGACGGAAGCCCAATACCAGTGGCCGGGGCCGTTAAACTAACAATCATAACGGGCCCGATCGAGAAAGAACTGGAGTTCCAGGTGATCGATGTCACCTCGTCCTTCAACTTGCTGCTCGGAAGGCCTTGGATCCACGCGGTCAAGGCCGTGTCCTCTACCCTGCACAGGAAGGTCAAGATGCCACTTCAAGACGATGTCATCACACTAGAGGCCACCCCCATCACCGTGGCAAGCTGCAACGCTACGGGCCGTGCCGACCCGCGAGGATTTGATTTCGTGGGTATGATCAAGGAGGAATATCTCTTCAGACCTTACTTCACCACTAGCATCGACACGATGCTACAAAACTTGGGCTACTTACCGGGGGCTACCTCGAGACCATATCTTCCAGCTAGGAAGATTATCGAGGTCCTAAACGATGGCGAATCACAGTTCGGTTTGGGGTATGCTATGACCCCGGAAGATGTGGTACGGGCCGGTGTTCACAAGGCAACCAACATCCTCAAGGGTACCTACTTGGGCCCTTATAGCCCGAAACTAACCGATTACTTTGTTACCCCAGTTTTCGGAGCTATTCAAGTGGGGCTATACCAACCCACTATCACATACCCCGAGACCAAAATGGCTCGGGAATGTAATTTCATCCCTGATGATATATTCACCCTTGTCCAGGCCGAGTCCAAGGAAGGTGAAACTAACTCCGAGCCCATGCTGGGGCTCCTATTTGGAGAAGACAAGGCCGTCCCTGCTCCGAAGGATGATTTGGTCAACCTGATCCTTTGCAGCAGTCGGTTTGACCCAACCAAGCTGATCTCCGAAGTCGGTACGGACACCGGGAAAAGGGCCTGGAGAAAAACCATCAAGTGGACCGACAGCCAAGGACGGATCTACAAGCTGACCACCGGCGAGGGAGACATGTCGGACACTGAGTTCGAGTCCGAGTCTGAGTCTAAGTCAGAGTCGGAGTCTGAGTCCAAGTCTAGAGGGTCTGGTGCTAGAGTCGAGTCTGTAACCCCTCTTCTCTTAGCCGCTTCCACTGGGGTCTCGGGGCCTGTCCCAAGACCTCTCCCTATCCCGCCATTGACCAACGATCAGATGGTCGCTCTTTTCGAGCTGTTCTCAAAAATTACTATTAATAATAACGAAAACCATTCCGCTTACGACTTGTCTTATTTCCAAAATTCTTTCAATTTCAAAAATTTTATATGCAATGACAATGAGAAACCCGACGAACGGGTACCTCTACCTCCGCACCTGATCAAGCAGCTCGAACAAAGGGAATCCCGAGATCCGGTAATTGAAGAGACCGAGTCCATCAATGTGGGAACCACTTTAGAACCCCAGATGCTTAAGTTGGGCCTATTTTCGGATCCCAAGGAGAGGGAACAATTCACGGACCTCCTCCAGGAATTCAAGGACGTCTTCGCATGGTCCTACAAGGGCATGCAGAGGGTAGATTAGGAAATAGCTGAACACCATATACCCATCAAAGATGGGTACAAACCGGTAAAACAGAAACTCTGAAGAATGAGGCCCGAATGGTTTCTCAAGGTCAAAGAAGAAGTCGACAAGCAATTCAAAGCGGGCTTTATACAAGTGTCTGAATATCCAGACTGGGTCGCAAACATCATGTCGGTACCCAAGAAGGACGGCAAGGTACGGGTATGTGTAGATTTTCGGGACCTTAATAAGGCCAGTCCAAAAGACGATTTTTCGTTACCACACATCGATATACTGGTGGATAACACGGCCGATCATGCCCTTCTATCCTTCATGGACGGGTATGCTGGATACAATCAGATCAAAATGGCAGAAGAAGACATGAGTAAGACCACCTTCATTACACCTTGGGGTACTTACTGTTACACCGTTATGCCATTTGGGCTCATCAATGCCGGGGCTACTTATCAACTAACCGCCACTACCCTAGTACATTACATGATGCATAAAGAAGTGGAGGTTTATGTGGACGACATGATCGTCAAGTCCAAAGACCGAAGTGGGCACATTGCGGCCCTAAGAAAATTCTTTACCCGACTACGCAAATACAACATGAGGCTAAACCCTCAAAAATACAGTTTCGGGGTAACATCAGGCAAATTACTGGGCCATATCGTTAGCCAACGCGACATCGAGGTCGACCCAGCTAAAATCAAAGCCATCACTGAGATGAAACCACCAAAAACCGATAAAGAAATAAGAGGGTTTCTCGGGAAAGTCCAATACATTAGCCGGTTTATTTCAAAATTAACCATGGTATGTGAGCCCATTTTCAAAAAACTGAAGATCGGAGAACGGGTACTATGGGACGACAAATGTCAAGCGGCTTTCGATAAAATCAAGGAGATCCTGTCCGCGCCGCTGGTATTAATGCCACCTCAACCCGGCTTGCCTTTGTCATTATACCTAACAATGACCGAGACAACCATGGGGGCTATACTGGCCCAGACAGTCGATTCAGAAGAACGAGCTATTTACTATATCAGTAAAAAGTTCCTAGAATACGAATGCAAGTATACAATGCTCGAGAAAACGTGCTTAGCTTTGGTTTGGGCCACTAAAAAGCTCCGACATTACATGCTTAGTCACGAGGTACATGTGTTATCCAAAATGGATCCTATCAAGTACCTATTCGAGAAGCCCATCCTCAATGGGAGGATGTCCAGATGGACTTTAATGTTAGTTGAGTTCGACCTCAAGTTTATAACATTAAAAGCCATCAAAGGCCGAGTAGTAGCCGAGTTCCTCGCCGATAGCCCGATATCTGAAGAAGGGCATACCGACACTTGGGCTTTTCCAGATGAAGACATATTCCATACTGACACCAAAACATGGGATTTGTATTTTGATGGGGCGTCCAACTTTCGAGGATTCGGAGTCGGCATTCTATTAATATCACCGAAAGGAGAGCATACACCGTTATCCATCAAATTGGACTTTGATGTGACTAACAACGCCGCCGAGTATGAAGCATGCATTCACGGGTTACAAGCCGCCTCCGATTTAGGAGTAACAAACCTCTGGGTCCACGGTGACTCATCCCTAGTCATCAATCAAGCTCTCCAAAAATGGAAAACTCGGAACGCCAATCTCGTGGCTTACCAAGCGCGAGTAAGGGTTCTTGAGAAACAATTCCAAAAGGTAGAATATATCTATCTACCCCGAGAGGAGAATCAATTTGCACATGCACTTTCCAAATTAGCATCCCTGCTAAATATACCGGAACATCTAACTAGAATGCCGATCTGCGTTGAAAGACGGTCCGAGCCGGCCAATATCTACGTCATCCAGGATATCGAGATAACCGAGCCCGAACCTTGGTATCAGGCTGTCCTAACTTACTTGACATCGGGAGAGTATCCTCCGGGAACTAAAAACCGGGCCAAGAAAGCCCTGCGAAGGTTGGCAACCCAATTTTTTCGTACGGACGATGGACAGTTATACAAGAAGACGGCGCAGGGGGCTCTCTTCCTGTGTATCGACAAAGAGCAGGCCATTTTATATGTCAATTATAACTGACTGCCAATTGAAACTGACTGCCAATTATATGTCAAACAATGCCAAAATTGTCAGATTTTTGCTAATGTACAACATATACCATCTTCACCATGACATCACCATGGCCATTTTCGACGTGGGGTATTGACATAATTGGAAAGGTGCACCCTTTCGGGACGGGAGGTCATTGCTTCATTTTGGTGGCCATTGACTATTTCACCAAATGGGTCGAAGCCGAGTCATATCGCATCTTGAACGCCAAGCATGTGGCCAAATTTATCCAAAACAAGATTATATGCCGGTACGGGATCCCATACGAGTTTATCAGTGATCATGGGACCCATTTCCAAGCTGAAACCGCTGCGTTGCTAGCAAAATATAAAATTCGAAGGCATACATCCTCGCCTTACCGTCCCCAAACAAATGGAGCGGTAGAGGCGGCTAATAAAACAATTGTCACCATACTTAAAAAGATGACTGAGAATTACCGGGATTGGCCCGACAAAATACCTTTTGCCCTTTGGGGGTACCGGACGTCAATTCGCACCGCAACCGGAGCTACTCCATATTATTTGACATATGGAATGGAAGCGGTCCAACCGGTCAAGCTAGAAGTGTCATCCCTCAGGATCCTAATCGAGAGCCAAGTGCCGGAAGTAGATTGGGTACAAGCACGATACGATTCGCTAGTTCTTTTGGACAAAAGGCGGTCCCGGGCCCTCAACAACATCCAAATATATCAAAAGAGGATCCAACGGGCCTTCAACAAAAGAGTTGGGCCCAGAAATATCAAAGAAGGGGATCTAGTTCTAAAGTCCGTACGGGCCCTACTACCGGTTGACCCAAGAGGAAAATTCAAACCCAATTGGGTCGGGTCGTATTTGGTAAAGAAGGTCCTATCGGGAGGAGCGGTGATGCTGACAGACTTGGACGGGAACGAATTCGTCAACCCAACCAACTTGGACAGTTGAAGCGCTACTATCCATAAACCCTATCTCAATGCCATTTGCAAAAAGTTTATAAAAATTCGTCTTTTTTATAAATTTTCAAAATTATAGACAAGTCAATGAGCTAGGATTATTCATCCTACTCTCGCACATCTTGAACTAATAGTCTTGGTGTATTTCGAAAAATTGCAAAAAAATCTAATTTTGAACTACGTTGGGTTTGATTTCGCTAATTGTGGATACGTAGGCAACACCTCAAAAGGGTACAACCACTGGAATAAACGAAAAGACGGGAACGGTATTCATTAATATGTCTTTTATAAAAAAACCGATAAACGCGGGAAATTCAATATAACACAAAAAAAACGCCAAAAACGGCAATCACACAAAAACGCACCACAAAAATAGTAATAATACTTAAATAATAAAACTGAGGAGACTAGTGTTCATGCATTCTGCCCTTTTCTTTATCCTTTGGGTCGCGTGGAGCCCGAGGTCTCCGGGGTGGGGGCGAGCGTTTCCGAATCACAAGGGGAGCCTCCTTAGCTCGAACCCGCTTCTTCGACAACAGATCTTCTGCTTTTGTCACCGGTCCAAGTCTAGCCCGCACATGCTCGGGTAATCTGTCTCGTGGGCCAAGTCGGTCCTGCACTGCCAGTCTTGGGCCAAGTCTCCTTTCCAAGTCAGTCTGGGGGCTCACCTTCCCCCGTGCACCTCTAGCACTAGACCCTTCGCCTTGAATCCTAGTCTTCTTCTTTTGACCTGACATAAGACGAACTAGAGTAGCCGGAGTGTCGCCCTCATCAAAGAAGCCCTTGTTGTCTTTAACTTGCTCCCTTCGTAGCAGGTCGAAAGCTTCGTCAACCTTCAAAGAAGCTCGGGCCATCGCAGAATCAGCCTTGGACCACTTCACATAAGAATCTGAAACCCAGATCGAATGAAGAGATTTGGGAATGGGCCAAGTGTGCCGGGTATACCATCTTCGCATCCAAGTATCGCACATTACATCCGTCAGTTGGGTAGATTCACTCACAACTGCTTCAACTTCTGGGATTCTTTGGGTCCAGCCATACTGCCTTAGTATGCGATCCGGGTAGAGATGAACCGTCTACCTGAAAGACAAGATTACCTGATAGCGAGCTTTGTCCCTCGGGTCCAAGTCTGTCCAAACATAAATGGGCCACCAAGGCACTACCCATCGGATCAACGGACCACTATGGAATGATAAAACCTCGTCCCAATACTTCTGAGTGATCTGGCGAGAAAAATCAATGGCCCGTCTCCTCGTCATCACCTGATTGTGACGGTATTTGCTCAAGTCCAGGGGAGGATCTATGACTGATAACCTCTCATACAGCCAAATATGAAGAAAAAAAAAAGGAAAAAAAAATCAAAAAAAAAAAACAAAAAACGGACGGAAAATCGAGAAAAATCAGGAAATCCAAAATACCTGCAATAGACAGGTGCTTCCGGTCAGACGAACCGATGAATCCCTCTTACGGTTGTCTAAGCCCTGGATAATCTCACCCGTAATCAGCCAAGCCGGACTGTGCTCCGTCTCCATCAAATCAACCACGGTCAAAAGGCGAGCGTTACCCATGAATGCAATAAGTCCATATGACTTTCAAAAGCGTAAACGTGAAGCATACAAAAAGAAAAGGTCCTACGGCTGTGAATTGTTCTCATCCGGACATCATGCGGGTTCATAAATTTCTCAGCCAAATCAATCAAGGAAATATGGCCATCCTCCATCATGCGAGATACCTCATTATGGGAGAGTCCCAAAAATTCTCGAAGCTTCCTTCTCGGGTCATAAACCGAAAACGGGATGGCAGGCCGGAGTATCGGGTTCCATCCTCCCACAGCAGCAATCTCCTCGGGTAAGGGACAAACCTCTCCTCGGGGAGAGGCAAAGACATGATATGTATCGTCCCAATAGGATAAACAAGCATCAAGAAAGTAGCGATCAACTTGCATTTGACGGAATGGATACAGCTGAGTGATACCCGTCTGATTGAGAGCCACCCTATCCGTGTCCCTAAAGCATCGGGACCATTCTTGCAGCATCACGGTCAATCGATCGTTCCCATGGCTAAAATTCTTGAGTGGAAAAAAGAAGCTTTCTTTTTGAGAAAGAGTGAATTGTGAGGAAGTTGTGAAGAAAATCAAAGACAAGGGAAGGGTATTTATAGCATTAATTCCACCACCCTGTTTCCATATCTTCCTTACACAGAAGTTTCCTAATTCTAACAGGATCAACATACAGGCCTTGTCTGGGGATTCTCCAATCTTAGCCCGGGAATTAGTCATCCTGAGTTTCCTAATTTCAAAAAATTTTAAAATTTCAAAATTCAAAAAAATTCAAATTTTTGTTCCCCAGCGCGAGTCATATTTTCACCTACGTGTTGCATGCAAAATTTGTGTAACTGCTACAGGTACAACTCAAGGCTTCAGAGGCAAGCCCGCACAACTCATATCTCTCCCCAGCGGAAAGCCCAAAGCGGCATTTTACACGGGATGGGCCCATATATAGGCGCACCCACGACTTATGCGACAAGTCCGATTCCCCACGGAGTTATCATCATCTACTCAGGTATGATTTCTATCTTATGGCTGGCGGGCCCTTCTACGCAAGTCTAATGGACTATAAACGACCCGACCGGAAGTCTGCCAGGTCTTAATCTTTGATTGGCCTGGTAGCTACTCTGACTTTCGCCTTGTCCAAGCCTCAGTCAGAGTGGGGGCTCGGTAGACACCCACATTTGGCTGCTAGGTGTCTATAGCAGTTTCCAAAAAACACCCGATGATGATCGGACGCAAACGTGTTTCTACGCGCTCGGATTTGGGCGCGAAATCATTAATTTCTGGCTTGGGCTTTTTATGGAGCACAAATCTCACAAAACTGACCTTAAATTCAGGTCCAGTGGGTCATTTTCAATCAAATAAGACTAATTTGGGTCAAAACCGACACCGGAAATAAAACCGACTTTTAGCGACCGGGTCAAAACCCGGTCAAAGCCGTTTCCGAGAGCAAACCCGCGGTCTTCCTTCAGGCGGGCCATCGGATCAAGTCCATCAAGGCACTAAACCCTAGACACCAAGGGGGAGCATTTGCCTTTATAAACACCTCCTTGCATGCAAAATCGAACATCTTTTTTACATCGAATTCAACCCTAAGCAAACCCTAATCAACCCAAATCCTATACACTCAAAACCTAACCCTAGCAAATAGGAATCCAAACCCTAAAACCACCATAACTCGACTTACATCAACCTCGATACTCCCGTGCTCAAGCCACAATTAACGAGTTATTTCCGAGACTAAGAAACATGTAGGTTGAGGGTGCAAAACTCATTTCTTTTCCCTTCTCTTCTTCCTCGCATCGTTAATCTCGTCCTCTTTTTTTTTCGTTTTTTTTGTTTTTCTTATTCTATCGTCGCATCTATAATACCGATAATATAACTAGTATAAAATACTAAAATACTCGTCAATTCGTGTCGAGCGTGAGTGATGACGGGATAAGAAAACCCGAATATACAAGGGTATTGCACCCAGCGTTGTCGGTCGCTTATCCCGACACCCGATCGCTTGATTGTTGAAGCGAGTTAACATCAACCCGACATGACTCCAAATAATAAAAAGAGGTTATAAACACACTATGGGTAGTCTAATATGTCTAAAACGAGCACCCATAACCCGCATATATAGCCTTAATCGCACAACAATTAGGAAATTATGGAAAGTTTCCATAACCGAGAATCAGGCCACCTGAACCCAGGCGCCCCATGACCGGGCTGCCCGAACCCAAGCGTCCCAGAATCGAGCCGCCCAGGCCCAAGCGTTGATATAATTGGCCATCAGCCCCTTAGCGTCTGAATCTTATGCTATCAGCCATACTTTACCCCATCGCCAATCCCTTGACAACCCCCGGACGTCAGGAACGACCTTCTGAAGTCACTAAACCCCTTTCTAAAAGTCGAAGCGTCCATTACAGGCCCCGCGTAAGAATGATAGGTCTACACAGATGACACATTTTCGTCCATCGGATTCACCAGACTTAAACATTTGTTTTAATCTTTTTTTAGGGGAGATAAGCTACCCCACCTAGGCGTGTTGTAGCCTCAAGTGGCAACGTCGATTCGCGTTTGTAACCCAATACGGCATTATCGTTAAAGATATAAAGATATAAAAAGTGGTCTAACTTTTTTCTTCTTTTTTTACTTCATTTTGAACGCGAGCATTGAAACAATTACACTCTTCTCCCAGCACCAAACACGCACTCGGTCAAAACACTTTAGCTACGAAGCATTTCTTACATACTTTACACATCTCGAGTCAAACATTTTAATCGACGTACTACTTGATCCTAACGCATTTAAAACGTCCTAAACTACGACGAAACCGCAAACAAACCGAACTTAAAGTTATTACTTGTCATCTAAGTCAACATTTCAAAAAAAGAAACACCAAAACATACAAAACTAACAAATCAGTTGTGGACGCCCGTCCGCACCGCCGGGTGCCCCACGCACGCCCGCGCAGAACCTCCAGTTTATCGCGGCGGCCACCCACGCAGCCCCCTCTCGTCAAGGGCCGGTCCGATCTCGCGTAAGGGGCGATGTGTCGTACCTCGATTTGGTTGACGATTCAGATTGTACTAGACGGATGCGGACACCCATGTTTCTGTTGGAACCGATCGAGACGTGGTTGTAAATGTTTAAAGGCCGATATGTTTGGTAAGATGACCTTTTTAGTGAACCGACTTCGTTTCCCATTTGAGGATTCGCCACCGAGTCAATTATGGGGACTCAGAAACGGTTCAAGTCAACTTTGATCCTTAGCCGGCTCAAAGCTGAGTGACACGGGACCTAGAGATAAAGACTTGTACCCTTAAGCACTCCATGCCTGGAATGACTCTCATTGCCAATGGTTTCGGACATCCGGAAACCGTCGATTCTGAGTAAGGGGTGAGGGTAAGTATTGGGAAGCCAACGTCCGATAGACATCAACACCCAATCTCGCCCGCATATAGCGGCCTCTACTACTCAATCGGTGGGCTGATAACTTTGTTCCTTAATTGTGGCAGAAGTGCGATAACATCCGTTGTTTTAACCTTATGTCTTTGCTATGTCGGTTGTTTAAGGACAAGTAAGCTTTGTCGTTGAAGTAGTTGTATTTACATTCTTTGCATGCGATTTCACGTGACAAGCAGGCCATGAAAAGATGCACGTAGGAGAGTAGAGAATACTAAATATTATACGTATTAACAAATCAGATTTAACGCGATAATACAGATATTAGTCATTCTCGTGGTATACCTTACCTGGTATTCTGCTTAAGGTGCGTCGGTTTGATATTAATGGGGATGCATCGAACCACACGTGGTGAGCATCGGATTAATGTGGAACCCGACCACCGCTTTGTTCACTTTTAGCTTGTTTACGTTTTGAATTACGTGGTGATTTAGCATGCGATTATAAGGTCATAAAAGCGGTAAATCATACGAAAGCAGTAAATACGAAATGTAAGTAAATCACGTAGTGAGAAGTTGTACCCATAGAATGTACACTATAACGAGACACGATGCGTAGATGGTTAAGAACGGATCTCGAAACTACTCTGGTTTAGTTAGGATGTTTTAGTGCTTATGGTTGAAGTTGTGGACGTTACGTATGTTTGTGATGTGCCATGGACCTAGTGTCCATACTAGTCGGATTTGAGGTTGTCGAAGTGCATAATAAAAGAGATTGGTATGTAAAGTTTCGTTTAGATGACAACCTAGTGACGATACGTCTTCAAGTTGGATCCTCCTAGCTTGTCCTGCGGTGAATCTGACAGAGTTTCACTATGGCACTAAAGGGTGGCTAGTCGAGCATAGGTGCCCCTCTTTGTTCAAATCGAGCGGGGTGCTCGAGGAACGACGAGGAGTAGCGTCGATTCGCATGTCGGGACAACGATCGAGTGGATCGTACTTACAGTCAGAGTGCGACCTAAGTTAAAGATAAAAAGGAGAAGAGGGAATTGTGAGAGAAGAGTTCACGAATTCGAGTTGGTGTCGTATGAGCGAAATTAGGGGGGTATTTATAGTTGTTCGCACAGTTAAAATCGACTATTTGGACGCTTGACCTCTTGCGTACCAGAATAGAGTCGCCTGGTGTCATGTTGTAGACACCCGCATTTTGCCTGCTAGTGTCTATAGCAGTTCCCGACAAAACACCCGATGATGATCGGACGTAAACGTGACTTAATACGCTCGAATACGGACTCGGAATCAATAGTATCCGACGTGGGCATTTAGAGGAGTGCAAATCTCTCAAAACCGACCTCAAATCCAGGCCCAGTGGGCCGTTTCCAATAAAATGAGACTAATTTGGGTCAAAACCGTCGCCGAAAATAAAACCGTCTTTTAGCGACCGAGTCAAAACCCGGTCAAAGTCGAATCCCGAGACAAACCAGCCTCACATTATTTCCAAATACACAAAATGAATCAAGTCACAACAACCAAATCATTCAAAAAAAGGTGAACAAATCATTCCTAAAATATCTCATCCTAATTGATCCACTCGATCGAGTGGATTGACCCACTCGGTCGAGTGGAGCCTCAAAAAACGGACCAGATTCATTTCTGAAGGCACTCGACCGAGTGCACTAGGGCACTCGATCGAGTGACCCTAAACCGGGGTCCTCACTATAAATACCCATCACATCAATTCATTTCAGGAGGTTTTTCCAACCCTTTCAATCCTCATTCAACCTTACACATATTAAACCTTCAAACCTTCATCACCCTTGAGTTCTAGGAACTCATACACACACACACATACATATTCAAAATCCCGAGATCAAAACTCGTCAAAGACATACACCATAACTCTACTTACATATCTCGACACTCCCGCGCTCACGTCGCCACTACGAGTCCGTTTCCGAGATCGTTTAAGCATGTAGGTTGAGGGTGTCATCAAACCCCGTTCCTTTTTCTCCCTTATCTTTTTACCGTTTATATATATATATATATATATATATATATTATGTACTATTATTATTATTATTAACATACTAACACCAACATTTTAATTCAGTTACTAACATTATTTTAATTTTGCTACTAACATTTCATTTATCGCAATCTAACTTCTTTTATTATTTATTGTATCTTACCTCTAACATTTAATTATCGTCATTAACATATTACTACCGTGTATATATATATATTTATATAATATTAAAATTCGGATCTTAACACGTTTGACTACGACGATCATCCAAAGTCCGTTTAATCCCTTTACGAGTCACGACGGAGGTGGCACCCTTTCGAGGAGCGCCGCCCCAATGTACTCAAGGGCATAACGCGATCGTGATTGCTCATAGTTGAACGCGTAAGACTCCATTTCTAAGATTAGTACGAGATCCGTTGAGGCGAAAACCGACATCACATAATCCTTTAGGATTAGTATCGATGCCGTGACGCGGAGGACTATAATTTCGTCACTAATCAAACTTTTAATTCACATAATAGCATATTTCATAAATTCCCGGTAACGGTCTCATAATCGAATAATACACGTTTATGACATCGAGAACCGAGTTGAATTTAAATAATGCAATATTTTTATTTAACTCGGTCAATTATCGAGTTCAAACAAATAAAAATGAAACGAGCCATGCCTCATAGAGGGGGCACTCGATCGAGTGCCATGGGCCACTCGATCGAGTTGGACCCCAAAAACTGGGCAGTAGCGGCTTCGAGTGTGCACTCGATCGAGTCCATGCCATGACTCGATCGAGTTGGTTCTGTAGCCCAGTAATCCGAGAGCTTTAATGCAACATTCGAGCCTCGTCATTTTTTTTACGACTTTTAGTCGACACGTGTAAAGTCAATCACGTAATTCTAACCTTCAAAACCCATGCTCTGAAATCGAAGTGGGTCGTACTTTGTGTACAGCCCATGACGACATAGAGTGGGCTCGTATGGTTCCGAATAACCACAAAATTCGGTGGCGACTCCATTTTAACTTAAATTTCGAACCCGAGAACAATCTCACCACGAGATTCATTCGCCTACCCAAACCCGCGCGTGGCCGCGTCGGGGTGGACCTACGTCATGTCCACACATGCGCATCGGGAATGAGTCGCCTGGTGTGAGGCGCCTAGAATTTCGAAGATCCGATTTTTGAAACTTTCCAAAATGGAGAAGATGCGCATATTTGATTAGCTAGGGGATTAAGGCTTCTCGTTAACCCTAGCGCGTCGATCGCCGGGTAGGCCTCGGGCGCGTCTCTCAAGATTTGCTCGGCCCGACACGTTGACTCGGGTTTAAGTTTGCATATTTCGGGACCGATTTGGAGTCCCGGTGTTGGAATTGACTCTAATTAGTGTCGACGGGACCGTAATGACACGACTAAGACCGTTTTAATGTTGAATTAATTTTTCCGAGTAATTATTTAATCCGTTCTATAGAAAAACTATCTAAAACATCGTAATCTCGCGTCACGTTGTTGTTCGATCGTCATCGGGTGTTTGTCGGGCACCTCCGTAGCCACCAAGTCAAAATCTGGGTGTCTACAGAAGCCCCCACTTCGACTGAGGCTTAGACAAGGCGAAAGTCAAAGTATAGCCGTCCAGGTCAATCGAGGATTACGACCTGGTGGTTGTCTGCTCGGGTCATTTTAAGTCTGTTAGACTACGTATTTGAGGCAAGTCACCCAAGGCTTAGAAATCATACCTGACATCCTCCCCTGCGGTTGCTTGTCGGAGCTCGGGTCCAGGCTTGCTAGCTTATTTTGGGTTTGTTGTTTTAGTAATTTCGGTCTTTAATATGGGTCTTCTGCTTAGATCTTTTTATTGGTGTCTTGGTTCTGGTTCTGGTCTAATATCCTTGTCGGATGGTTGTGTTGATTTTGGTTTTGCTTTTCGCTTTAGGTATTCCTCCGAGGATGAATTGAATGCTTATGGACTCGTTTCAGGTTGATTTGATTGTTCTGAGTGCTTTGGGATTTATTTAAAATTGAATTGAGTGCTACCAGGGACTCATTTAAAATTGAATTTGGATTGAACTTAATTGAGTGCTACTAGGGACTCATTTAAGATTGAATTGAATTGAATTAAGTGCTACCAGGGAGTCATTTTGAATTGAATTGAATTTAACTGAGTGCTACTGTAGACACCCGCATTTTGACTGCCAGGTGTCTATGGTAGTTTCCCAAAAAACACTCAATGATGATAGGACGCTAACATGCTACTGTGCGCTCGGATACGGGCTCAAATCCATTAATCGCTGGCTAACACACTTACAGAATACAAATCTCACAAAATCAACCTCGAATCCTTGTCCAGTAGGCCGTTTCCAATCAAACAAGATTAATTTAGGCCAAAACCGACACCGGAAATAAAACCGACTTTTTTACGATTGGGTCAACCCTAGTCAAAGTCGTCTCCGGGACGTGCAAAACAACCATTCACGACATCAAAAGTCCAACTCAAGAAGCAAAACCAACAGTCCACCTTCAGACGGGCCATCAGGTCAAGTCCATCAGGGCACAAAACCCTAAACACCCAAATACATGGGCAATGCCTATATATACACCCCATGCAACACCACATGACACAACTTTTTCACAACCTCAAGAACCCTAATACACATCTCTACACAATCCTAATCAATATCAAATCAAACCCTAATCAATATCAAACTCTCAACACATCAAGACTCAAACCCTAAGCAATTCTACACTAGCAAACCCTAAACCTAATTTTAGGAATCAATCCCGAGCCACCATAACTTAACTTCCATAAAACCTCGAAGACTCTTGTGTAAAGCCACGGTGACGAGTCCGTTCCGAGACAAGAACATGTAGGTTGAGGGTGTCAAAACCCCTTTCTCTCCTTCCTCTCATCCTCTCGTCATCTTCATCTTTTTCGCGTTTTTTTTTGTTTTATTTTGTTCCTTGCATTATAATATCGATAATAACTAATACAAAACACTAAAATACTTATCGATTTGTGTCGAATAAGAGGGGTATCGGAATAAGGAAACACGAATATACAAGTGTACTGCACACAGCGTTGACGGTCGCTTGTTCCAATACCCCGATTATTTGATTATTGAGATAAGTTAACTTAAACAATATTTTTTTTAATTTCGTTTTCATCATTGTTCGAGTCATATATTTACATTAATTTTCAAAAACAAGCATTATATTTAATAAGGGTCGAAACCCGTTGACGCGGATCTGACATCCTAATCCTTAGGGATTTACTTCGATGTCGGAAAAGCCTAGGGAATCAAGTTTTCATTCAAGCAAAGTGTCGATACGTTAGATCCGATGCCAATTCCGTAATTGGATGTCGAGTCTAATAATCTAATCAAACAATTTAGCCAATTCAATTTTTCGTTGATGCTAACGTAGATGTTATTTAATTCGTTCGAATCATGACACTACAAACGCGGAGGAATATCTATATCGTCTTGGTTATTTTAAACGATTCAAATCTCTTTATTTTTTTTCACTCTAAGTATTCCATATCGATTCCATAATCGAATATGGGATATGACGAGCATCAAAATTAAAATCGAGTATAAATTATTCCAAGTATTTAATACCGATTTCATAATCGAATATTGAATACGACGAATATCGAAAATATTAAGTCGAGTGCAAATTACGCAATATTTGTACGCGATTTAATAAAATCATCAATTTTTCGAAGAAAACAATTTCGCTCTTTTTTATAATTATTCTTCGAACATCATTTTTTTTAGACAAGACATTTTTTTTTAGATCTCGATATATTTTTTTCCTTGACCTCGGTCAACACGTGTTAATCCATCACGTGACCTACTATTCTTTTCAAAACCATGCATCATACTACATTATTCGCAAACTGTTATTATCGTTATACCGTTACTAACAAGTTTGTTATTTTCTTGTCAATTTATTTTTGTTTATTTTATTTTACTAAAATGAACCCACATGCTAAAATTCCACTTTGACGTAGAATTAATTGCATTAAATTGACTTAGAAACCATTTTCAATTCCATTCACATGTTTAGGGAAAATAATCTTTGCATATCATTTTCCCGTTCAACTAACGCGCGTATTGGAAAGTCATTCGAATTCTTAGTAGAGGCCGCTAATGTGCGGGCGGGGTTGGGTGTCCTTCGTGGGCTTCCCAACACGTACCCTCACCCCTTACTCAGAACCTCGGTTTCCGGATGCCCGAAACCGTTGGCGCACGAGAGTCATTCAATACACAATATCCGATAACGTCGGTATTGGTATCAAATGCAAAGGGACGAGCCCAATAAACTCTGACATCGGAAATGGGCCGTATTTTGTATACGGACCACTACGACATGGAGTGGGCTTGAATGGTTCCGAATAACCACAAAATTCGGTGGCGACTCCACTTCGACCTAAATTTCAATTCGATCCGTTTCATATGGAGATTCATTCGCCTACCCAAACCCGCGCGTGGCCGCGTCGGGGTGGACCTATGTCATGTCCACAATTTGGCGACTCCGCTGGGGATTAACTGATGCGTGACTTACCATCGGCATCCTCAGGGTGAGACTCGAATAGAAATCGTTTGACTAGTACAATACACGTTTTAGTTTTACGATTCATGCATAACCCATATTTTCCCGGGCCGGTACTCGCGACCGACGTCCCACTATACCGTTGATGTACTCCAATATGGATATGTCAAAAGGTGTCCATAGTCGATTTGAGTGGGTTTCGCGGCATGTTCTAAGCTCAACTCGACTTAGGAAGTCCGTCCCGATCAACGTCTAGACTATGTACACTGGTATAGACCCCTTATAGACCGATCGAGACTTAGTGTAGAGCATACATGGCGTCGTTATAATGCTTGTGTGACTACGTGCTACTTGGTTTCCGAGTCGTTTTCAAAAACCGTCTTTTTTTTTCAAAAGTTGCATCTTTTTCAAACTATTCAATTTCAAAACCCGGGACACATACCGAATTTAGGACTTATGATTTTACTCAAAATAGCCTATTTTCTAGACGGTACGCTGCCCAATTCAAAACTCAAAAATACTTTCGAACTTTCAAAACCGAGGACCGATGCACTTTCCGATTTTTTCTCGAAAAATCGGGCCTCTCCACCGAGTTATCTCGGAATTTTCAAATCAATCAATTTTCAAAACCTTTCTCTTCTTAGGACTTCCCGTATTTAGCAGTGTCGGGTCATGTCATAAGTCGTCGAAGTCTTTAGCGTCGAAACTCCGTCGATCTTACATCACGAGTTTCTTCCCTATCCCAGTCCGCCTTATTAGACTAAGGCAAGGCCCACCTACGTAGGACATACTCCTACAAACGAAGGTCCGTCTACACACTCGAGTCTAAAAGTCTGTGGATGTCTCACGTGGACCTTCCTTCGAACAGGACTCGGCCCACATAGCCGAATCCTAAGGAAGGCCCACCTTTCACGAGTCACCCGTCTAGGTGTCTTTTCCGAGTCAACCTTTTACAAGGCATAGCCCTATAACAAAAGGTTCGTGGTCCTTACGTCTAAAGGGTCACTCGTCCCACACTCGAGTCTTAACAAAATTAACGATCCCACTTGGGGGCTATTCTCCGACGGAGTGATTAATCACAGTCACTCCGAGAATCGCGCCCTACACATTCGTCTTAGAAGTGTCTAACCCAAGTCAAACATGGTCGCCCCATTTTCAGACTCACCCTTCTGCAGCTCGAGTCTAATTTGCGGTCGTTACCTCGTCTAGGTCAACATTCAAGTATCCCAGTCCGAGAGTCCTAGTCATTTCCGTCACCCCGGGCCATGTCTAGTTTGATTCATCATGTACGCAAAACCGAGCTTAGGCGAGTTCTAACACCTGTCATTTCTTCCGATCAGGGACCCTATGAACGAGACACTACCAAACCACGACAAATCCCATGCCGTCAAGAAAGGGGATATCCAGGGGAGTATGCTTATGCTATCTTGCTCCATTAACAACATCTTCTCGAAAATCGATACTGCCCTAGAAAACCTAAGTTCCAGGGTAACCATCATCGAAGAAGACCTTGTAAGAACCCGATCCCGTCTAACACAGCTAGAGCGGGTAAGGCAGCCAGTCATCCAACTGAGCCATTCGAAGGGTGAACACTCTTACGAAACTGTCTGATACCCTCAAGATGGCAAGGCCGAGAGAGGTAACCCTCAAGTCACCTCTCCAAGAATCAAGAACCAGTCAAAGGAAAGGACATTTACTCACTTGGATATGTCCTACACCGTCGCTTTCCAGAGGTTGGTTCCGAAGGGCCTAGTGCTACCTATAGGCCCAACAGCCGACCCACCTGTGGAGAAACGTTCCAAAGCATGGAACGCCGAGCATTACTGCGAATTCCACAGACGGAGGGGACACGATACAGAACAATGCTGGAAGCTGAAACACCTCATTCAAGACTTCCTCGATGCCGGGAAGACTCCCATTTTGGAAACATTGTCACTTGCAAAGCCCCTCGTGGACTACACAGGGCCCGATGACCGAAGCATCCAATCTACCTCTCATGCACCCAAGAGTCCGGATTTGATTTAAGTCAGAGTCTGAGTCTGAGTCTAGGATGTACTATTCCAAAGCCAAGGTCAAAGTCAGAGTCAAAGTCAGTTGTATTCTGTCCTCTTTTTCAAAATTCAATAAAATCAGCTTTCAATACTCTTTCTCATATATATTTTCCTTATGTGTTTCCGAGAACATGATGAACACCATCATACACTGTGAGCACACGCACGTGACTATTATAGGCACATCTATAATGACTGCAGGAAACCGAGCCCGTGTTTTCTTTTTACCTATTCCGTGTCTGGTATAGAAAAACCACATAACTACCCGTAGCAGGAGCGGAATCGAATCCTATGACAAATCTAGGTAATCTCCTAGTTTGGGTTCAAGACGGGAGGCAAGCCCATTTCCCACAATAAAATACCCCTCCAATAAGACTGACCAATCCCTACCTTAGGTGTTAGTCTGACCGGCAAAAAAAAAAAAGAAAAAAAACAAACAAAAAAAACACTGGACAAAAAAATCAAAAGTAAAAAAAAAACAAAAGAAGGCCATCAAAAAAGAAAGGGCCAAAACAAAAAGAAGACCATCAAAAAAAGAAAACTGGACAAAAAAATCGAAAGTCCATGAGAAAAAAAAGCAGGCCATCATCAAAAAATTCAGAATACCCATGACCGTGGTCAACGGTCAATTCAAGGGAAAGCCCCACGACCAAGGTACGGTCAAAATTATCAAAACCCATGACAGCGGCTAAGAGGTCAATCAAAAATCAAATACCCATGACCGTGGTCAACGGTCAACTCAAGTGAAAATCCTTTGACCGTGATACGGTCAAATTCAAAATTATCCATGCCATCCAATAGGGGAGTAACAATCAAGCTGGTCAGCTAACACTACACTCAGCCTTCCCACATTACAACCCTCAAGACCTTCCCGAGACCCAGGCCAGAGACAGCCCGGAATTCTGAGGATTCAAGCTTCATAGGATACCCCTAACAATTAGGGCCAGACATGGAAACCAAATCCCGCATTATCAAACCAGCCCTCGAAGCCTTAGCTCCACAGAACCGAGCTCCAGATTTCGAGTCATCAAAACCAGATCCCACATTATCAAACCAGCCCTCGAAGCCTTAGCTCCACAGAACCGAGCTCCAGATTTCGAGTCATCAAAGCCATTTACTTCCTAGCACCACATTTCCAAAAACATCAAATTCCCCGAGAGCAGAACTCATTAAAAATCCCGAGAACAAAACTCGTTAAAATTCCCCGAGAGCAGAACTCGTTAAAAATCCCGAGAGCAGAACTCGTTAAAAATCCCGAGAACAAAACTCGTTAAAATTCCCCGAGAGCAGAACTCGTTAAAAATCCCGAGAACAAAACTCGTTAAAATCTCATCCAAACCAGTTACCAACCCCAAACACGGGAACTCAACTTGCAGTCGGCATAGAACATGCCCAAATAGTTCACACCACCTCTGGGGGCTACCCCGGAGAACGCTCACAGTCACAGGATTAACATCCTAACCATTCTAGCCCTTTGATCAAGACATCATAGGGAATGCACCTAGCCTACACCATCGCTATGGCTAGTTACACACAAAGCCCTAATAAACTAGGCGCCATAATACATCTTCCAGTCCACTGAACTACGGCTTGGTTTGATTTCACCACACGTGAATACGTAGGCAGCCTTTCAACAGAGGCACAACCACCCACATTGACACAAATTCAAGAAGCGTCATCCTTCCGGTCACGACACCGTCATGTTCTCAAGAGCTAGCTTTGTCATCCTGGGGGCTTCTCCTAGGCAGAAGTTCTCCTTCCACTCACAAAATCCAAAATACTTTCAAAAACTAGCCTCCTTTCTGTAGTGTGTCCTAGTACTCGGCTCCGTCGAAGACAAGAATCTGTCAGGACTCGAAGTTATACCCATTTTGGACTGTACCCTAAAATCAGAGATCCAGAAGAACACCAGACTAAAACAGTCTCATTACAAACTACTGAAGTCCCCTATAGCATATCCATCCCATTTCGATGTTCGACCGTGTTGCCACTCGCCTAGGCTACGGAATAGCGCAACTCGAGAGTCTCGTCATCTGAGGTGGCCCATCCCCTACCGAGTCACGGTCCAACCCTTAGAGAGTCCAGTCCGTGTCGGTCAACTCGTCCTGTCGCGTCCAGAGTCGAGTCTGTCGGTATGTCTCTCTCCAAATTCTCATTTTAAAATTTGCAAAACTTAGCCATTTGAGAAAATCCTTTTCGACAAGGTCAAATTTCGGTCTATTTAAACTGCAAATTTCTACCCCTTTTCCATTTTGAAAACCTAGCCCGTGGGTGCTTTCAGGATTTCAATTTCAAAATTTTCAAAAAAATCAAAAATCATTTTCCCCAGCGCGAGTCATTTTACTACCTACGTGTTGCATGTAAATTTTATGTGACTTATACAGGTACGACTCAAACAGGGATGTGCAACCCACTACATCTCCCCAGCAGAAGCCAACGACGGCATTTCACAGGATGAGCCTACATACAGGCGCACCCAGGACTTATGCGACAAGTCCAATTCCCCACGGAGTTACCGTCATCAGCTCAGGTATGACTTCTAGCTTGTGGCTGGCGAGCCCTTCACGCGAGTCTAATGGACTATAAACGACCCGACCGGAAGTCCGCCAGGTTTCAATCCTCGATTGGCCTGGTGGCTACTCTGACTTTCGCCTTGTCCAAGCCTCAGTCAGAGTGGGGGCTCTGTAGACAACCGCATTTTGACTGCCAGGTGTCTATGGTAGTTTCCCAAAAAACACCCGATGATGATCGGACGCTAACATGCTTCTGTGCGCTCGGATACGGACTCAAATCCATTAATTTTTGGCTAACACACTTACAGAGTACAAATCTAACAAAATCAACCTCGAATCCAGGTCCAGTGGGCCGTTTCCAATCAAACAAGATTAATTTGGGCCAAAACCGACACCGGAAATAAAACCGACTTTTTTACGATTGGGTCAACCCTAGTCAAAGTCGTCTCCGGGACGTGCAAAACAACCATTCACGACATCAAAAGTCCAAATCAAGAAGCAAAACCAACAGTCCACCTTCAGACGGGCCATCAGGTCAAGTCCATCAGTGCACAAAACCCTAAACATCCAAATACATGGGCAATGCCTATATATACACCCCATGCAACACCACATGACACAACTTTTTCACAACCTCAAGAACCCTAATATACATCTCTACACAATCCTAATCAATATCAAATCAAACCCTAATCAATATCAAACTCTCAACACATCAAGACTCAAACCCTAAACAATTCTACACTAGCAAACCCTAAACCTAATTTTAGGAATCAATCCCGAGCCACCATAACTTAACCTCCATAAAACCTCGAAGACTCTTGCGTAAAGCCACGGTGACGAGTCCGTTCCGAGACAAGAACATGTAGGTTGAGGGTGTCAAAACCCCTTTCTCTCCTTCCTCTCTTCCTCTCGTCATCTTCATCTTTTTCGCGTTTTTTTTGTTTTATTTTGTTCCTTGCATTATAATATCGATAATAACTAATACAAAACACTAAAATACTTATCGATTTGTGTCGAATAAGAGGGGTATCGAAATAAGGAAACACGAATATACAAGTGTACTGCACACAGCGTTGACCGTCGCTTGTTCCAATACCCCAATTATTTGATTATTGAGATAAGTTAACTTAAACAATTTTTTTTTTAATTTCGTTTTCATCATTGTTCGAGTCATATATTTACATTAATTTTCAAAAACAAGCACTATATTTAATAAGGGTCGAAACCCGTTCACGCGGATCTGACATCCTAATCCTTAGGGATTTATTTCGATGTCGGGAAAGCCGAGGGAATCAAGTTTTCATTCAAGCAAAGTGTCGATATGTTAGATCCGATGCCAATTCCGTAATTGGATGTCGAGTCTAATAATCTAATCAAACAATTTAGCCAATTCAATTTTTCGTTGATGCTAACGTAGATGTTATTTAATTCGTTCGAATCATGACACTACAAACGCGGAGGAATATCTATATCGTCTTGGTAATTTTAAACGATTCAAATCTCTTTAATTTTTTTTTTCACTCTAAGTATTCCATATCGATTCCATAATCGAATATGGGATATGACGAGCATCAAAATTAAAATCGAGTATAAATTATTCCAAGTATTTAATACCGATTTCATAATCGAATATTGAATACGACGAATATCGAAAATATTAAGTCGAGTGCAAATTACGCAATATTTGTACGCGATTTAATAAAATCATCAATTTTCCGAAGAAAACAATTTCGCTCTTTTTTATTATTATTCTTCGAACATCATTTTTTTTAGACGACATTTTTTTTAGATCTCGATATATTTTTTTCCTTGACCTCGGTCAACACGTGTTAATCCATCACGTGACCTACTATTCTTTTCAAAACCATGCATCATACTACATTATTCGCAAACTGTTATTATCGTTATACCGTTACTAACAAGTTTGTTATTTTCTTGTCAATTTATTTTTGTTTATTTTAGTTTACTAAAATGAACCCACATGCTAAAATTCCACTTTGACGTAGAATTAATTGCATTAAATTGACTTAGAAACCCTTTTCAATTTCATTCACATGTTTAGGGAAAATAATCTTTGCATATCATTTTCCCGTTCAACTAACGCGCGTATTGGAAAGTCATTCGAATTCTTAGTAGAGGCCGCTAATGTGCGGGCGGGGTTGGGTGTCCTTCGTGGGCTTCCCAACACGTACCCTCACCCCTTACTCAGAACCTCGGTTTCCGGATGCCCGAAACCGTTGGCGCACGTGAGTCATTCAATACACAATATCTGATAACGTCGGTATTGGTATCAAATGCATGCAAAAGGACGAGCCCAATAAACTCTGACATCGGAAATGGGCCGTATTTTGTATACGGACCACTACGACATAGAGTGGGCTCGAATGGTTCCGAATAACCACAAAATTCGGTGGCGACTCCACTTTGACCTAAATTTCTATTCGATCCGTTTCATATGGAGATTCATTCGCCTACCCAAACCCGCGCGTGGCCGCGTCGGGGTGGACCTATGTCATGTCCACAGCTACCAGGGCTCATTTAAAATTGAATTGAATTGAATTGAGTGCTACTAGAGACTCATTTAAAACTGAACTGAGTTCTACCAAGGACTCATTTAATATTGAATTGAATTGAGTGTTACCAGGGACTCATTTAAAAATGGATTAAATTGAAATGACTTGAGTGCGGTGGGGCTAGTCTAATTGATTTTGAGTGCTACGAGGGACTCATTTAAAATGACTTGAGCACGACAGGGCTAGTCTAATTAAATTGAATTGACTTGAGTTGAATTGAAATTGAGTTGAATTGAATTGAAATGAAATGACTTGAGCGCGATGGGGCTAGTCTGATTGAATTGGTTTGGAGTGCGACGGGGCTCCTTTTGAATTGAATTGTCTTCAGAATGCTTTGGGTTTATTAGGCTCACGTGTTTAAAATTTACCTTCAGAACGCTTTGGGATTCGTTAGGCTCACGGGTTTAGAATTTGTTTTTCGAATGCTTCGGGATTCAATTGAGTTTGTTTTGTTCTGATATCATGCTTGGATTGAGTGGTCTCGTTAGCTAGAGGTTTTCATGTTTTTTTTCCGCTGGGGGTTGATTTCGATTAGAGGAGGTTTTGAGGCTAGCTTTATCGGTTGGGTGTAGTGAATTGTCCCACTCTTGCTTATCTTGTTTAGTATAGGAGGGTGCGTCTTGCGGCTACTGGGTACCATGTCCAATTTGTTTCCGTCTTGGCTCTGGGTTGAACAGTCAGGCGCTGGTCCTAAGGTGCCTTAATTCTCAGCCGCCTAGCCCCCAGCAATCTAATATAGGGACGCTTGACGTGAGGCCCTGGGATTTTAAGGGTCAGGTTCGTTTAAAGTCAGCAAAGGAAAGGGGGCGATTTCATTTCGTCTCAATAACAAAACGCGATCGTCCTTCCGCCCCAATTTCGCACTTCCGACTTTTTTCAACTGATTTCCGTCCCGATTTTTGTCATATTCGATTATGTCGTCCTCGGGTAAGTGTTCCTTACTCACCTATTGTCGATTAGAAGAAGACATGAGTAAGACCACCTTCATTACACCTTGGGGTACTTACTGTTACACCGTTATGCCATTTGGGCTCATCAATGCCGGGGCTACTTATCAACTAACCGCCACTACCCTATTACATGACATGATGCATAAATAAGTGGAGGTTTATGTGGATGACATGATCGTCAAGTCCAAAGACCGAAGTGGGCACATTGCGGCCCTAAGAAAATTCTTTACCCGACTACGCAAATACAACATGAGGCTAAACCCTCAAAAATGCAGTTTTGGGGTAACATCAGGCAAATTACTGGGCCATATCGTTAGCCAACGCGGCATCGAGGTCGACCAAGCTAAAATCAAAGCCATCACCGAGATGAAACCACCAATAACCGAGAAAGAAATAAGAGGGTTTCTCGAGAAAGTCCAATACATTAGCCGGTTTATTTCAAAATTAACCATGGTATGTGAGCCCATTTTCAAAAAACTGAAGATCGGAGAACGGGTACTATGGGACGACAAATGTCAAGCGGCTTTCGATAAAATCAAGGAGATCCTTTCCGCGCCGCCGGTATTAATGCCACCTCAACCCGGCTTGCCTTTGTCATTATACCTAACAATGACCGAGACAACCATGGGGGCTATGCTGGCCCAGACAGTCGATTCAGAAGAACGAGCTATTTACTATATCAGTAAAAAGTTCCTAGAATACGAATGCAAGTATACAATGCTCGAGAAAACGTGCTTAGCTTTGGTTTGGGCCACTAAAAAGCTCCGACATTACATGCTTAGTCACGAGGTACATGTGTTATCCAAAATGGATCCTATCAAGTACCTATTCGAGAAGCTCATCCTCAATGGCAGGATGTCCAGATGGACTTTAATGTTAGTTGAGTTCGACCTCAAGTTTATAACATTAAAAGCCATCAAAGGCCGAGTAGTAGCCGAGTTCCTCGCCGCTAGCCCGATATCTGAAGAAGGGCATACCGATACTTGGGCTTTTCCAGATGAAGACATATTCCATACTGACACCAAAAGATGGGATTTGTATTTTGATGGGGCATCCAACTTTTGAGGATTCGGAGTCGGCATTCTATTAATATCACCGAAAGGAGAGCATACACCGTTATCCATCAAATTGGACTTTGATGTGACTAACAACGTCGCCGAGTATGAAGCATGCATTCACGGGTTACAAGCCGCCTCCGATTTAGGAGTAACAAACCTCCGGGTCCACAGTGACTCATCCCTAGTCATCAATCAAGCTCTCCAAAAATGGAAAACTCGGAACGCCAATCTCGTGGCTTACCAAGCGCGAGTAAGGGTTCTTGAGAAACAATTCCAAAAGGTAGAATATATCTATCTACCCCGAGAGGAGAATCAATTTGCACATGCACTTTCCAAATTAGCATCCCCGCTAAATATACCGGAACATCTAACTAGAATGCCGATCTGCGTTGAAAGACGGTCCGAGCCGGCCAATATCTACGCCATCCAGGATATCGAGATAACCGAGCCCGAACCTTGGTATCAGGCTGTCCTAACTTACTTGACATCGGGAGAGTATCCTCCGGGAACTAAAAACCGGGCCAAGAAAGCCCTGCGAAGGTTGGCAACCCAATTTTTTCGTACGGACGATGGACAGTTATACAAGAAGACGGCGCAGGGGGCTCTCTTCCTGTGTATCGACAAAGAGCAGGCCAAAAAGGTTATGTCCGAGGTACACGATGGTGAAAATGGTCCGCATATGAACGCCCATATGCTAGCCCGAAAAATCATGAGACTCAGGTATTTTTTTAACACCATGGAAACTGATTGCCAATTATATGTCAAACACTGCCATAATTGTCAGATTTTTGCTAATGTACAGCATATACCATCTTCCCTATTATACACCATGACATCACCATGGCCATTTTCGACGTGGGGTATTGACATAATTGGAAAGGTGCACCCTTTCGGGACGGGAGGTCATTGCTTCATTTTGGTGGCCATTGACTATTTCACCAAATGGGTCGAAGCCGAGTCATATCGCATCTTGAACGCCAAGCATGTGGCCAAATTTATCCAAAACAAGATTATATGCCGGTACGGGATCCCATACGAGTTTATCAGTGATCATGGGACCCATTTCCAAGCTGAAATCGCTGCGTTGCTAGCAAAATATAAAATTCAAAGGCATACATCCTCGCCTTACCGTCCCCAAACAAATGGAGCGGTAGAGGCGGCTAATAAAACAATTGTCATCATTTATCGCATATTTCATCGATTTCAAATACTATTTTCGAAACAAACTTTTTTTTACTAGAGTCGAAACCCGTTGATGCGGATCCGATATCACACAATCCGTGAGGATTTATCGTGATGTCGGGATGCGGAGGGAATCAAACTTCTAACAAATACAATGCGTCAATCTATTAGATTCGATACCAACTCAATAGTTGGACGTTGAATTTAATTAGTCTAGTCAAATAATCCCACTAACATGATGTTTGTTGATGCTAAAGTAGTTGTCACCTAACTCAATCGAGTTATTACGGCACTATAAATGCGGAAATCATATTTTCAAAAATCACTCTAAATATCCGGTATTGGTTCTATAACCAAGCACCGGATACAACGAGTAGCACGAAATCGGGACCGAGAACAGTCCGCCACGCGAATCGCACACGCCTTGTGCGAGTCGCGTGGTGGTGCAAGTCGCGCCCCTCTCGCGTGGGTCGCATGGATCCCTGAAAATCGTGACATAAAATCGATTATTTTGCCTTAACTCGTTTAGCAATAATTCTTCAAATCTTTTTCTTATTCCGAATATTTGATTTTGATTCCATAATCGAACATCAAATATAACGAATATCGCTTTTTTAGGTCAAGTATAAATTATGCCATATTTGTACGCGATTTAATAAAAGTGTCGATTTTCTAAAAAAACGCTTCAAGAACAGTCCGACTTGCGAGTCGCACGTGCCCTGTGCGAGTCGCATGGCCACACGAGTCGCACACCCTTCGCACAGGTCGCGTGATACCCTGAAAACCGCAACATAAAAAGCTATTTTCGCCCTTTTCTTTGACGAAACAGCGGGTATTTCAGCATATTCTAAAAATCTCGATAAATATTTTCTTGACCTTGGTCGACGCGTGCTTAATCCATCGCGTGACCTACTACTTTTTCAAAATCATGCATTATGTTTACATTATTCTATAGCATCCTATACTTTCGCAAACCGTTATTATCGTTATACCGTTACTAACCGTTTGTTCTTTTGTCGATTTATTTTCCGTTGTTTATTTTATTGTACTAAAATAAATCTCGTATGCTAAATCACTTTGACGTGAATCAAGATGCATTAAAATGACGTAGCAACCCTTTTGATATTTATATCTTGTAAACGTTCTTTGCATAACATTTTACCTGATTACTAACGCGCATATTAGAAAGTCAAACGATGTCTTAGTAGAGGCCGCTAAGTGCGGGCGGGGTTGGGTGTCCTTAGTGGGCTTCCCAACACGTACCCTCACCCCTTACTCAGAACCTCGGTTTCCAAATGCCCGAAACCGTTGGCGCAAGAGAGTCATTCAATACACGATAACCGGTAGTGACGGTATCGGTATCGCAATGCAAAGGGACGAGCCCAATAAACTCTGAAATCGAAATGGGCCACGCTTTGTGTACGGTCCATAACGATATAGAGTGGGGTCGAACGGGCCCGAACTCCCACAAAGTTCGGTGGCGACTCCTAATTCGACTTAAATTTCAATTCGACCCATCTCATTTGGAGATTCATTTGCCTCCCCAAACCCGCGCGTGGCCGCGTCGAGGTGGACCTATGTCATGTCCACAGAGTGCATGCCAACAAAAAGTCATCTTGCACTTTAACCTGCTTTAGGGCAGAAACAATAGACAAACCGTCACCCGGGGAAGTCTAAAGGTCACCTTTCCTCAGACTACTCATCCACTCGGTTAAGAGACTCTGAAAACCCGACATGACTCCAAATAATAAAAAGAGGTTATAAAGACACTATGGGTAGTCTAATATGTCTAAAACGAGCACCCATAACCCGCATATATAGCCTTAATCGCACAACAATTAGGAAATTATGGAAAGTTTCCATAACCGAGAATCGGGCCACCTGAACCCAGGCGCCCCAGGACCAGGCTGCCCGAACCCAAGCGTCCCAGAATCGAGTCGCCCAGGCCCAAGCGTTGATATAATTGGCCATCAGCCCCTTAGCGTCTGAATCTTATGCTATCAGCCATACTTTACCCCATCACCAATCCCTTGACAACCCCCGGACGTCAGGAACGACCTTCTGAAGTCACTAAACCCCTTTCCAAAAGTCGAAGCGTCCATTACAGGCCCCGCGTAAGAATGATAGGTCTACACAGATGACACATTTTCGTCCATCAGATTCACCAGACTTAAACATTTGTTTTAATCTTTTTTTAGGGGGGATAAGCTACCCCACCTAGGCGTGTTGTAGCCTCAAGTGGCAACGTCGATTCGCGTATGTAACCCAATACGACATTATCGTTAAAGATATAAAGATATAAAAAGTGGTCTAACTTTTTTCTTCTTTTTTTACTTCATTTTTAACGCGAGCATTGAAACAATTACACTCTTCTACCAGCACCAAACACGCACTCGATCAAAACACTTTAGCTACGAAGCATTTCTTACATACTTTACACATCTCGAGTCAAACATTTTAATCGACGTACTACTTGATCCTAACGCATTTAAAACGTCCTAAACTACGACGAAACCGCAAACAAACCAAACTTAAAGTGATTACTTGTCATCTAAGTCAACATTTCAAAAAAAGAAACACCAAAACATACAAAACTAACAAATCAGTTGTGGACGCCCGTCCGCACCGCCGGGTGACCCACGCGCGCCCGCGCGGAACTTCCAGTTTATCGCGGCGGTCACCCACGCAGCCCCTTCTCGTCAGGGGCCGGTCCGATCTCGCGTAAGGGGCGATGTGTCGTACCTCGATTTGGTTGACGATTCAGATTGTACTAGACGGATGCGGACACCCATGTTTCTGTTGGAACCGATCGAGACGTGGTTGTAAATGTTTAAAGGCTGATATGTTTGGTAAGATGACCTTTTTAGTGAACCGACTTCGTTTCCCATTTGAGGATTCGCCACCGAGTCAATTATGGGGACTCAAAAACGGTTCAAATCAACTTTGATCCTTAGCCGGCTCAAAGCTGAGTGACACGGGACCTAGAGATAAAGACTTGTACCCTTAAGCACTCCATGCCTGGAATGACTCTCATTGCCAATGGTTTCGGACATCCGGAAACCGTCGATTCTGAGTAAGGGGTGAGGGTAAGTATTGGGAAGCCAACGTCCGATAGACATCAACACCCAATCCCGCCCGCATATAGCGGCCTCTACTAATCAATCGGTGGGCTGATAACTTTGTTCCTTAATTGTGGCGGAAGTGCGATAACATCCGTTGTTTTAACCCTATGTCTTTGTTATGTCGGTTGTTTAAGGACAAGTAAGCTTTGTCGTTGAAGTAGTTGTATTTACATTCTTTGCATGCGATTTCACGTGACAAGCAGGCCATGAAAAGATGCACGTAGGAGAGTAGAGAATACTAAATATTATACGTATTAGCAAATCAGATTTAACGCGATAATATAGATATTAGTCATTCTCGTGGTATACCTTACCTGGTATTCTGCTTAAGGTGCGTCGGTTTGATATTAATGGGGATGCATCGAAACACACGTGGTGAGCATCGGATTAATGTGGAACCCGACCACCGCTTTGTTCACTTTTAGCTTGTTTACATTTTGAATTCCGTGGTGATTTAGCATGCGATTATAAGGTCATAAAAGCGGTAAATCATACGAAAGCAGTAAATACGAAATGTAAGTAAATCACGTAGTGAGAAGTTGTACCCTTAGAATGTACACTAAACGAGACACGATGCGTAGATGGTTAAGAACGGATCTCGAAACTACTCTGGTTTAGTTAGGATGTTTTAGTGCTTATGGTTGAAGTTGTGGACGTTACGTATGTTTGTGATGTGCCATGGACCTAGTGTCCATACTAGTCGGATTTGAGGTTGTCGAAGTGCATAATAAAAGAGATTGGTATGTAAAGTTTTGTTTAGATGACAACCTAGTGACGATACGTCTTCAAGTTGGATCCTCCTAGCTTGTCCTGCGGTGAATCTGACAGAGTTTCACTATGGCACTTAAGGGTGGCTAGTCGAGCATAGGTGCCCCTCTTTGTTCAAATCGAGCGGGGTGCTCGAGGAACGACGAGGAGTAGCGTCGATTCGCATGTCGGGACAACGATCGAGTGGATCTTACTTACAGTCAGAGTGCGACCTAAGTTAAAGAGAAAAAGGAGAAGAGGGAATTGTGAGAGAAGAGTTCACGAATTCGAGTTGGTGTCGTATGAGCGAAATTAGGGGGGTATTTATAGTTGTTCGCACAGTTCAAATCGACTATTTGGACGCTTGACCTCTTGCGTACCAGAACTAAGTCGCCTGGTGTCATGCGCATCAGGAATGAGTCGCCTGGTGTGAGGCGCCTAGAATTTCGAAGATCCGATTTTGAAACTTTCCAAAATGGAGAAGATGCGCATATTTGATTAGCTTGGGATTAAGGCTTCTCGTTAACCCTAGCGCGTCGATCGCCGGGTAGGCCTCGGGCGCGTCTCTCGAGATTTGCTCGGCCCGACACGTTGACTCGGGTTTGAGTTTGCATATTTCGGGACCGATTTGGAGTTCTGGTGTTGGAATTGACTCTAATTAGTGTCGACGGGACCGTAATGACACGACTAAGACCGTTTTAATGTTGAATTAATTTTTCCGAGTAATTATTTGATCCGTTCTATAGAAAAACTATCTAAAACATCGTAATCTCGCGTCACGTTGTTGTTCGATCGTCATCGGGTGTTTGTTGGGCACCTCTGTAGCCACCAGGTCAAAATCTGGGTGTCTACAGAAGCCCCCACTTTAACTGAGGCTTGGACAAGGCGAAAGTCAAAGTATAGCCGTCCAGGTCAATCGAGGATTACGACCTGGTGGTTGTCCGCTCGGGTCATTTTAAGTCCGTTAGACTACGTATTTGAGGCAAGTCAGCCAAGCCTTAGAAATCATACCTGACATCCTCCCCTGTGGTTGCTTGTCGGAGCTCGGGTCCAGGCTCGCTAGCTTGTTTTGGGTTTGTTGTTTTAGTAATTTCGGTCTTTAATATGGGTCTTCTGCTTAGATCTTTTTATTGGTGTCTTGGTTCTGGTTCTGGTCTAATATCCTTGTCGGATGGTTGTGTTGATTTTGGTTTTGCTTTTCACTTTAGGTATTCCTCCGAGGATGAATTGAATGCTTATGGACTCGTTTCAGGTTGATTTGATTGTTCCGAGTGCTTTGGGATTTATTTAAAATTGAATTGAGTGCTACCAGGGACTCATTTAAAATTGAATTTGTTTTGAACTTAATTGAGTGCTACTAGGGACTCATTTAAGATTGAATTGAATTGAATTGAGTGCTACCAGGAAGTCATTTTGAATTGAATTTCCCTTGACTAGTGCTTGTGATGTTATGGGTGACTTCCATGTCAACTTTCGTGAGTCAGAATGTACCCTAGGTCATTTCGTGAGGGTTTGTGTGGCTTATGACGAACCAAATGATACCGTAACGATGCCAGATTTTCTCGAAACCACATTTATTGCGATCGGGGTTGAAAATGGGTGCTAGTGGGTCTTTCAGAATTTTGATATCTCTTTCCGAATTTTTGAGTTTTTTTGACCTAACCCGAGGCGTATATTTTTTTTGGTTTGCAGCTAAAGATGACACTGAGTGTCTCGAGGAGCTTTTTCGGTGGGTACTAGTGGTGAGGCCGTCAGGTCGAGCTCGCTGACTCCCCGGAGGGTTCGTAAGCGGCGACGGAGCGTTCCTTCGCAGCGTCGTGAACCGGGAGCTGTGGATGAGGCTGGTTTTGATAGGGTCACGAGGCGTAGACTACCTGTGATGGTTGCCGGGAAGACCCATGTCCCGGGTCCTGTCAACGAGGGCGAGGAGATTGTTTACGACGACCCTCGTTGGGCTCGGGATTGGGACGGTCATCAATTATTACTACGTCCCCATTTGCACATTTCCAGCCGTGTCGTAAACGGCCAGGTGAGTACCTTGGCTTGTGCTTATTGGTTTAGGCTTTAATTTCGGTTTGAACTGGTTTGGTTTGTTTATGCTTATACTGTCTCGGTTTGCAGTCTCCGGGTCCGATGAGGACCTTCTTGAATTTTACTACGTGCTTGGAGATTTATTCTTAGAAGCTTAGCCCCGCGGCTAAGAAGATTATCACGGGGACGACCTTAGACCCCGTGGTCGGGCACTGGGTCTGATTAGTAGGTTGCCAGACTAAGTGCAACCTCATGTTAATTAGAGCGATGGTAGATCGTTTTCACGATACGACCTCGACATTCCATATGTCGTTTCGGGAGGTCAGGATGACTTTGGAGGACTTCAGGGTTATTACAGGTTTGCCCAAGGGTCCTGAGAGGATTAGGTGAGCTTCTAAGGGCCCTAGGTTAGATAGTGATGAGGTCAAGGGCTGGATCGGGGACTGTTTAGAGCGTGAGGCTTACAGTGCGCCCTATGCTCTAGTGAGCTCGTACATTACCGACCACTTTGAGAGGGTGGCGGTGCTAGAAGGTCGAGTGCTCAACACGCCGGAGCAGGATGCGCGTCTGTGGTTGTGGTACTTCCTAGGTTCGACCCACTTCTCGGATAATGGCGAGAGGTTTAGTACTAGGATTTTGCCCTTTGTAGCTGACTTGGATCAGCTGAGACGTTTTGAATGGGTGACCGCAGCTTTCGCGGGGATGACCGGTTGCCTACAGGTCATGGTGAGGCCGCAGAGGGTGGACTCTGGCTCGACTTTACCCATCGTGGGTCCAGGTCTCGTACTGGAGGTTAGTTTTTTTCTCTTGTACTCGTTTTCAGGGTTTTACTTCGTTCGGTTTAGTTTTGCTTACAAGGTTTTTGAGGTTTTGCAGGCTTGGATCTATTCTTACTTTCCTCGCTTGGCACCCAAGATGGTGCTTGCTCGTCCGGTTAGGTTTCCGGCGGGGATTGAGTGCAGGTTGGCTCGGGCTAAGGGCACAACGAGTCACTACTCGTCGGAAAATGTGCTGGTGAACCAGCTGCGCCCCGAGGATGTAAGTTTCCTTCTTACAGTTTGTTTTCCTTAGTAGCCCCCAAGGTTAGGATTATTGAAATGTTGGTTTGTTTATACAGTTCGTGACCCGTGCTTCGGCTGACTATGAGGGCTTGCCTGAGTATGTGGGGGCAGAGTTGAAGCCTAGGAGCTACAGGAGGATGCTCCTTTCTATGTTGTTTCATCTGGTGTGGTATCTGGGCGAGAAGTTGGTGTCAGTGTTTATATGACGAGTTCAGGGTGCCGGTTGATCCTCCCCGGACCATGTTTAGACAACCGATCATCGATGAGGCTCGCGAGGGTAGGGACGGAGAGGGAGGTGATGCACTACTAGTGCCTGGTGCCTCCTACTTGTCTCACGTCTGCCAGCGGCTAGCTAACCACCGCCTCGTGGTGAGTACCCGGTTTTTACTCGATTGTTCGTTTTGTTCTACGGTTTAGTGTCTATTTACATTTTGAACGATTTGCTTTTCCTTAAGCTAGCCGATCCGGCTGATGCTGTTCAGCTCCCAGACTTCCCCTTGATACTGCTCAGGGTCGATGCGGTTGGGGTGGCTTTTACAGAGCCTCTTCTACCGTGTTCCGCTGAGGAGTTGGAGGCTGGGATGGAGTCGCGTGACCGGGTGTACCGGGTAAGTTTCGGTATTTGTCTTGAACTCAGCTCTTGAGGGTTTGATTTTGTTTGACTAATCCGTTTGGTTTTGCTTTTCAGGTTTCGTAGGTTTCCAATCAGCGGTTGTGGCAGGCTGACAACTACTTCCGGGCCTATGCGTCGAGGGAGGCCACTGCCTCTTCCCCTTATACTTCGGGACCTCGATCGGTAAGTATGTTTTTTCTAGGACTGGTTTTCTAGGCTGGTTGTGTTTTTTCTAAAGGATAGGTGTATTTGCAGGATGTTCCGGATATGGTGAGGCAGCTGACGACTCGGGTGACCGAGCTCGAGACGAATGAAGCCAAGTTACTGCAACTTTTCCAATCTTGGGATAATGAGATTGTTAAGCTTAAGGAGCAGTTGGCTTGGACTCAGGGTGAGACCTCGGCGCAGGGTGAGGCTAGGTTCGGGGCCGAGGCGGAGAGAGAGGTTGAGGCTGAGACCGAGGGTCATGTTATGGGTGCTACCGAGGACGTTGGAGGAATTTCCGAGACGACTACCCTAGATATGCTGTCGGATATGGACGGTACGGAGTCTCCTATCCTTGATCTGGATGATTTAGATCTAGATGAGGATATCGGAGAGTATATGTTAGCCGTAGGTGCAGCCTCTAGGGGTGTTCACCGGTCCAAACCCGGACCGGACCGGACCGGTTTGACCCGCGGACCGGAAACCCAAAAAACCCAAACCCGCGGACCGGACCGGTTAACAAAGAAACCCGGACCGGACCGGACCGGACCCTCTTAAGACCGGACCGGACCGGACCGGACCGTAAAAATACACTAAATTTTATATTTTTTTAAAGTGTGGACCGGACCGGACCGGACCGGGGACCGGTTACCAACTTTTTTGGGACCCGGAGACCGGACCGGTACGTGCCCCGGTCTGGACCGACCCGGACCTTACGGTCCGGTCCGGTCCGGTTTGCCGGTCCGGGTCAATTTTTGAACACCCCTAGCAGCCTCTAGGGGTTCTCCCTAGTTTGTAAAGTCGGTTTGTGTTTGGATCTTGTATAATTTGTATATTTTAGACTTTTAGTATTTTGATTGACTGGTTAGTCTTGCATTTTGTTTTTCTTTTGAAATGTTGACGTAGATGACAAGTAATCACTTCAAGTTTGGTTCGTTTGCGGTTTTGTCTTAATTTAGGATATCTTGAATGCATTAGGATTACATGAGAGTTAGAAAATGCCTTTCGGAATTTTTGAAATGCGTTAGTTTGAGCCGGGAGTTGGATCAAGTATTACGTCGATTAAAATGTTTGACTCAAGACGTGCAAAATGTATAAGAAGCTTTGTAGCTAAAGAGTTTTGACCGAGTACATGTTCGGTACTGGGAGACAAGTGTAACTGTCTCGACATTCATGTTTAAAATGAGGCAAAAAGAAAAAAAGGTTAGACCACTTTTGAAAAAATAAATAAAAAAAAGAGTAGACCATTTTTTATACCTTAATGATAATGTCGTACTGGGCTACAGACGCGAATTGACGATGTCACTCTGGGCTACAACACGCCTTGGTGGGGTAGCTTATCCCCCTAAAAAAAATAAAAAGAAACGTCTAAGTCTGGTGGATCTGATGGACAAAAATGTGTTGTCCGCGTGGACCTATCATTTTTTGGCGGGGCTTGTAAGGGGTGCTTTGGCTTTTGGAAAGGGGTATAGTGATTTCAGAAGGTCGTTCCTGTCGTCCGGGGTTATCAGATGATAGCTGATGGGTAAGGCACGGTTAATATCATAATGTTCAGACCTTGTGTAGACACACACATTTGGCCGTTAGGTGTCTATAGTAGTTTCCAAAAAACACCCGATGAAGATCGGACGCAAACATGCTTCTACGCGCTCGGATATGGGCTCAAAACCGTTAGTTTCTGGCTTGGGCTTTTTACGGAGTACAAATCTCACAAAACCAACCTCAAATTCAGGCCCAGTGGGTCGTTTCCAAACAAATGAGACTAATTTGGGTCAAAATCGACACCGAAAATAAAACCGACTTTTAGCGACCGGGTCAAACCCCGGCCAAGGCCGTTTCCGAGACACAAATCTGCCTTGCAAATATCAAGAATCCAACTCAAACACAAAATCTTCAAAATATCTCACCCGTGCTGACCCACTCGATCGAGTGTCAACCCACTCGGTCGAGTGGGCCTCCAACGGGCCCGCTGTCTCCTTTTAGCTGGGCCACTCGATCGAGTCCATCAGGGCAGTCGATCGAGTAACCCTTGACGAGGGTGGGGGAGAATTCCTATATATACTACCCCTTTGCAACACAATTTAACAATCTTTTCAACCCTAATTTTCTCATCTCTACAACTTACATACACATACAACCCTAGCAAACCGTCAAACCCTAAACCACCATAACTCCATCTACATAGATCTCGATACTCCCGTGCTCAAGTCACAATTAAACGAGTCCCGTCTGAGAATACGAAACATGTATGTTGAGGGTGCAAAAATCCCGATTTCTCTTCTCTTCTCCACTCTCTCGCGTCGTCCTCTTCTCTTCCTCTCGTTTTTTTTGTTTTTTTATTTTACTTTTCGTATCTAATATCATTAATACTACTAGTATCAAAACATTAAAATACTCGCTAATGTCGAATACAAAGGATGACGGAATAAGAAAATCCGAATACAAGGGTGTTTCACCCGACGTGGCCGGTCGCTTAGCCTGACACCCCGAGTATTTGATTGTTGAAGCGAGTCAACATCAACAATAGCGTTTTTTTTGTTTTGTCGCATCGCAAGTCACGTTTTATTATTCGCGTCATCGTCACCATCGTTAATACCACATATTCATCGATTTTCAAAAACTATTTCGAATCAAACACTTTTATTTAAGTTAAGTCGAAACCCGTTGATGCGGATCCGACATCACATAATCCGCAAGGATTCGTTACGATGTCGAGATGCGGAGGGAATCAAGTCCTTTTTAATTCAAGCAAGTATAGAGCGTCGTTCTTTAGATTCGATACCAACTCAATAGTCGGATATCGTATCTAAACGAATTAGTCAATAAATTTAACTAATACGAATTCGTTGATGCTAAAATAGTTGTCACATAATTCTAAAGAATTAATTACGACACTATAATGCGGAGATAGCTTATTTCGTTTTAGTTTAATTTAAACGACTTACAACATCTTTTCTTGATTTCGCTCTAAGTATTCAATATCGATTCCATAATCAAATATCGGATACGATGAGTATCAAAATCCGAATCGAGCACAAATCATGTAATATTTCTGCCCGACTTGACAAAAATAGCGATTTCCCAAAATCAAATAAACAATTTCGAAATCTATAACAAATTGCGAAACGAACCTTAGTTCGTACAGGGGGCACTCGATCGAGTGCCTAGCCCACTCGATCGAGTGACACCCCAATTTAGAGGCAGAAGGTTTTTTTGAGGACCACTCGGTCGAGTCCCTCAATGACTCGATCGAGTGGTGCATCAAATTTGGGGTAGAAGCGTTTTCCGAGGCACACTCGGTCGAGTCCCTCAATGACTCGATCGAGTGTCCCTTTTATCACGTCAATCCGTGAAGTCCCATAACGTCCTTCGAGTCTCGATAAAATATTTTCGTGACTTCGGTCAACACGTGTCAAGTCAATCACGTGTAATATTACTTTCCAAAACCATGCATCGTGTCGTTTACATCATTCTATAGCATTTTTATATTATTTGCAAACCGTTATTATCGTTACTAACACGTTTGCTCTTATTTTGGTATTTTATTTTCGTTATTCGTTTTATTGTACTAAAATGAATCTCGCATGCTAAATACAACTTTGACGTTAATTTTAGATGCATTAAATCGACGTAACAACATATTCAAACCTTCGCATGTTTAGTCAAAACATTGTTTGCATATTATTCAATCGAATTACTAACGCGCGTATTAAAACATCAAACGATATCTTAGTAGAGGCCGCTAAGTGCGGGCGGGGTTGGGTGTTCTTTGTGAACTTCCCAACACGTACCCTCACCCCTTGCTCAGAACCATGGTTTCCGGATATCCGAATCCATTGGCGCACGAGAGTCATTCAATACACGATATCCGATAATGTCGGTATCGGTATCGCATTGCAAAGGGACGAACCCAATAAATTCTGACATCCGAATGGGCCGTATTTTTTACACGGCCCACTAAGATACAGAGTGGGTTCGAACGGGCCCGAACTCCCACAAAGTTCGGTGGCGACTCCACTTCGATTTAAATTTCAATTCGACCCATCTCACATGAGATTCATTCGCCTCCCCAAACCCACGCGTGGCCGCGTCGGGGTGGACCTATGTCATGTCCACACCTTGGTAGGCTTAATGGTCAAACGTATCGACACCTGGGCCTGGGCGGCTTGATACTGGGACGCTCGGGCTCGGGCGGTCCAATATTCGGGCGCCGGGGTTCAGGCGGTCCGATTCTCGGTTATGGAAATTTTCCGGAATTTCCTAATTGTTGTGCGATTAGTGCTATATATGCGGGTTATAGGTACTCGTTTTAGACATACTAGATTACTATGGGTATCTCCATAGCTTCTTTGTGTTATTTTGAGTCATGTCGGATTTTGGGAGTATCCTAACCGGGTGGATGGGTCGTCTTAGGAAAGCTGACCTTGAGGCTTTGCCGGGTGACAGTTTGTCTATTATTGTTGTGCTAAAGCAGGTTAAAGTGCAAGATGACTTCTTGTTGGCATGTTCTAGTTTTCGGGATGCTAAGAACCATGTTTTTGCCTTTCCGGAAGGTAATGTTTGTCCCCTTCCCGAGGAGCTTGATGCTATAGATGGGTGGTGTTCGATTCAACCTTGTATACCCCTTGGAGATGATACTCTCATGGAACGATTCCGTTATTTTTTTGACATTCCTTTGGAAGAGGCTAAGGCTTTCTTTGGGGAAGGTGGTATTGACCTAAAGTTACTCGTTAGAACATTCTCACAGACAGGCTCTCGTGATATTTCGCCTTTAGGTTGTAAACGGGCTCTTAATTTTGCGGTGGCATGCTATTATCTTTTCGAGGACGCATCGGTGCATGATGCATGGTTGGGGTGGTCCTTGGGTTTTAGATGTGGTGATGGGAATGGAGCATGGGCAATCACCCTCTTTGCTTTTTCTAGGTGAACTTATCATGGGACTCGATACTCGTGCACGGATACATCGTGCTCCCTTTCGGGGTTCTGGGATTGCAGGTATATCGGGGTACTACTTTCCTTTTTCGGAACTTGCCTTAGTTCAAAAGTTTGACGTTGTGTTGTGATTCGTGCAGGTTTGGTTACAAGAGAGGCTTGGTTTGATCGAGCCCCCTCGGTCTGTTAAGGGCTATAGTTGCAAAGGTTTCACCGGTCGGAAGATGGCGTAACCATAGAACAACGGTTACACTGAGGAGGGGTGACATTCCTGCTTGCAGGTTAATGGGTAGGTTGATATCAGGTGGACAATCCCGTGGTGGCATATTAGTGGACAGGTTGGGTTTCCGTTCTCATCGTCGGCTCGTACCATGCAGATACTGTCCTTAAGTGATCAAGTTTATATTTATCCGGGTGAATTAACGCGCCAAATGGGTGTGAGGCTAGCTGCATCAGAGGTTACTATGGATGCCCCTGAGTCTCGTCCGTGGACGGAAAGTTATCTTAGAGAGTTTTGGAATGTCTTGGAGACGGAGGTTTTCACGTACCATCCCTATAGCGAATGTTTGACCAGTAGACTCTATTTGTTTTAGACGGGGAGCTTACGGCAACCCGCCAGGGCGGGGAAAACCGAATGTTAGGAAGACCGCGATGCTAAAGGATAAGGAGGCGACTCGAGTTAATGTCACTAAGCACTCGACCAAAGACAGTGTACTGATCCTAGTGCCGTCAGTTCATCTAAATGGGCTAAGACTGACAAGACCCATATTGAAAATGTGAGGATGGGAAATGAGATTGGCTGGACTCGCATTTGGCTAAGATAAGAGTGGAAGCCTGTATTCTGAGGGTCTATGGTGAGAGATCCGAAGAGGCACTTCCGAATGGCAAGGGGAAAGGGAAGTTGGACCGGTAGAGCTCAACCGTTTAGTACTATATTGTATTAATTGATATTATGTGGCGTATGTACTAGTTTTTTGTTGGGTTTTGCTTTACACATTGTCATTTTCCGGGTAGTCGGATTTTGGAGGCTCGATGTAAAGGGCATCGACAAAGGCTTGATTTAATTGATTTTGCATTAATGAGAAGTACATTTTTTTTTGTTTTTTTTTGTGGTGGCTCGCAACTCGATTCTTCATTTTGCCCGGAGCGCTCTTTTGAGTTTTCACTCCGTCCTCGGCTCACCCTCTTTTTTTGTTTTTTTCTTCTCTTTTTTTGCCCTTTTTTTACGGCTCGCAACTCGTTTCTTCTTTTTTCCCGGAGCGCCCTTTCGGGTTTTCACTCCGTCCTCGGCTCGTCATTTTTTTTACAACGGCTCGCAACTCGTTTCTTCATTTTGCCCGGAGTGTCCTTTTGGGTTTTCACCCCGCCCTCGGCGCGTCGTTTGTTCTTCGTCATCGAATTCACTCGTTAACCGGAACGTTGGGGGGGTTCCGATTTGCATGCAAATCGAGTAATCGATTTTGTTAGTTTTGTCGGTTGTACCCTTGGGAGGGTTGCCTACGTATCCGTGTATAGATCAGACGGAATCAAACCATGTTTGTAGTTCATAATAAACGTGAGTGATTTTGCTTTAGACTCGTTATGCCAATTATCGATGCGAATTATTAAACGTCCCTACTTAAAATTACTTTAATTGTTCATATCTTGTAGTCACGATTTTATAAAGGCGCAATTTTTTTTAGAAAGTTGTAAATCTCGGAAAGACAATCATTTTGGAAAAAAAAAACTTGATTTTCTGCATGTATGATCGTAAATAAAATCCGGCCAAAGTTTCTTGAACGAATAAATTTTGACAAGTCATAACCCTTTTCTTAGATATAAAAAAAAACGATTTTTTTTCGAATTTAAGAATTGATTAAAAAATGAAAAAAAAAAGCCGTTACTCAAAAGCCGTAATCCAACGGCTATGTTTGTGCCCTCCAGGCACGATTCTCGTGCCTGACCCGTTCGTGGTCCGGTCCGGACGTGCTTGGTACGAGTATTTCAGAATTCGAAACCACGGACGGGCTTTGGACTCGTTGGTCCGGGTTCATGCTTCTCCACATGTCGCCTCGGGATCGGAAACGGGCTGCGCTGTTTGCCGGGCCTGACAGGGCTGATATGGCCGGCCCGGATTGCGAGCTTTACAATTGCGTCATTTGCGATGCTCTTAAGCTGAGCGAACCCCCTAAGATAAAACAGAAAGTTGAAAATGGCGACAATGGTAGGAACGCCGTGGATAAGGATCAAAGCCATACCGGACCTCCGCCTCCACATTTTCCGGCGACAGTCAATCTCTCTCAACCGTCAACTCCGCTGCCACAGCTTCTCCATCTCAGCTTCTACAAACAATGCCGCGGGAATTAGAGTTCGTTTCGCCCCTTCTCCCACTGGTAACCTCCACGTTGGCGGCGCTCGTACTGCTCTCTTCAATTACCTCTTCGCTAGGTATTTTCGTGTTCTTCTGTTGATAGTTCTTTATGTTGTTTTGAAATGATATGCTTTTAGCTATGTCAGTTCTTAAAATTTGTTGCAAATCTGGTGTGAAATTAGGTCAAATGGAGGGAAGTTTGTGCTGAGGATAGAAGATACGGATTTGGAGAGGTCGACGAAGGAGTCGGAGGAGGCTGTCTTGCGTGATCTTAGTTGGCTGGGTCTTGATTGGGATGAGGGTTGGTTCTCTCTCTTGTGATCATTTCTGTTTTAACAGTCTAATTTTTATTTGCAGAATTGCGTTAGTTGTAATTAATCAACTGTTTCCATGTTGCTCATGGTACTACACTCCTACATTGCTGAGGGGAAGATTATACGGATTTTCTTACTTTGATACTTTCATATGTTTGATATTATGGTGAATTGATCAGGAGTCTAGCTAAAGTAGTTGCTGTCTAACTATATGGCGATGAATAGTGTCGGATCGTGAAATCATTTTGCTAATCTAATTATGTAGTGAGTTGCTTTCGCATAAGAGATTATCTAAACTATGCATCTTGAAACACTATGTTGCTACCTCAGATATATTATGAGTGGTGACTACCAAACCGTGAGTAATAAATTCTGTTTATTATTATTGTTAGGTGGTCGTGGTCTTTTGCCATTTTACTTTACATTTCAGATTTCATAAATTGTGTACAAGTTTTTTTAAATAATCTTTCTCATCCAATCTGAAGGCAAACACTTGCCATTAGTGGACCATCCAATCCAAAATTAGCCATTTTTTGGCAAACTTTTTTTCCACCTAGTAATTTACAACAACCACTTTAATTTGAGACCCTTCCGAAGACCATATGATTTTTATCAGTAATACCTTGACTTTTTACTATTCATTTTCTTAAAACTTGTGTTCAACCTCATGTTATCATTGGTGGATGAGAGGGAGTAGTAGATACTCTATTTCACTGCCATCGTGTGCCTTATTCCATGCTTTGGTGATTGAAGCCTTGCTCTTGTTCATAACTTATGTTACCTGGTTCCTTAAAAAATGCATGGTACTTGATTCTAATGGATGTATGTATGTATGAATGACGGCATTCAAGGAATGAATTTGTTCGGTTTCAAATATTTGCTGCTCACATTTTCTAGTCCAAGAAGTTATGTTCCATGCATCAAAGCCACTAAATTATGTTGGTATGCCAATAGAGCTAAGATGTTAGATAATCATTTATGTTCATACAGTGGAACTAGTGATGTGGGATGTCATTGGGAAATAGTGATAACTGTGACCATTTGTTAATGGTATATGGGTATGCAGGCCCTGGCGTTGGTGGGGAATACGGTCCTTATAGACAATCTGAGAGAAATGCAATGTACAAGCAATATGCTGAAAAGCTATTAGAGTCAGGATATGTTTACCGGTGCTTCTGTTCCAGTGAGGTATTTTCTTCTCAATCTTAAGCCTGATCTTTAGATTATGTTTGTGTCCCTTTCCAATCTGTCAGAGAGTTGGATGATAGAGTCAGACATCTATAGCAGATAAATAGTGAATGGGTGAATCATTCAGGGGTTACTTGGAGGTAGTAGTATAAATATTTGTCTCCAACGCTAGCGTCATAAAAGAATTTTCTTATTTTGTTTGCTTAACTAACAACTGTTGTGGTCTTTTAAGAATTCACACTACACGGCCTTATATAGGAACTGGAAAAAATGAAAGAAATTGCAAAATTGAAGGGATTGCCACCAGTATACACAGGAAAATGGGGTACTGCCACTGATTTAGAGGTAGAAAAAGAGCTGGAAAAGGGGTCTCCTTTCACATATCGCTTTCGTGTTCCCAAGGAAGGGAGTCTTAAAATCGATGACCTTATCCGTGGAGAAGTAAGTTTATTTCCACCTATTTCATCGACCAAATGTTCATTATTGTCACTTTGTCAGTGCTTCCCAGCTTCATTTTTTTCCCTTTTCAGTTCGAGTCAATTCTTTTAGCTAATTGGAAATATCATTTTTCTTTAGTGTGTGGATGTTTTTATCGGTAGGTTAGAACTTTAAAGGGCTTTATGCTGTTCATCCCTGCGGTTTTGATTTTTTTCCAACCTGATCTCTAACTCAATCTTGGTGTTTTCATTTTTAGTTACGTCGTGCTTAATTTACATGTTACTGAGATCAGAATAGTGCCTTACAGCTACTGTTATTTGACAAGGTTAGACTTCTAGAGGTAATACAAGCATAATTTGGTCTTCATAAATCATAACCTATATGGGAATGCTTAGAATTCAGCAGTTAATAGTTATGGTTTAGACAAGGTGTTAACAACACTGATAGTGTCGTGGCTCATGAAGGTTAGATGGAACCTGGATACTCTTGGAGATTTCGTGATAATGCGGAGTAACGGACAACCTGTGTACAACTTTTGCGTCACAGTTGATGATGCCACAATGGCCATTTCACATGTCATCAGGTGAAAATACGTGCTCAGGTGCAAATGATGAGTTACTATGTTATATCGTCATATTACATCTTTCCACATGTATAGAGTGTGTGTATTGTTGAAGAATGCTTTTTCTTACTTGAATTTCATTCCAGGGCAGAGGAACACCTACCTAATACTCTGAGGCAGGCATTGATATACAAGGTAATATTTAGATAACGAGCTTCTGTTTTGTCTTGATTCATAGGCTCTTTTCCGCTACTTCAATAAAGGGAGCTAAGTGTGGACCTTTTTATACGAGTTATAGGCTCTGGAGTTTCCATTGCCGTACTTTGCCCATGTTTCTTTAATCCTAGCACCTGATCGGAGCAAGTTGTCAAAGCGTCACGGTGCAACTTCAGTTGGTCAGGTTGGCAGAGATATCTTTTGTGCGTTATATTTTAATAGTAAGGTATGATTGAAGTGGACACTAAATATACGTTTCTTTCTCTAACAGTTCAAGGAGATGGGCTATTTGCCTCAGGCGCTAGTGAACTACTTGGCATTACTGGGTTGGGGTGATGGTACAGAAAATGAATTTTTTACGATCGATCAACTTGGTTAGTTCTTCTTTAAGTTTTTTAATCACAGAATAAATTTCAAGGTTGATTACGCATTGGCTTGTTTTTGGGCCAATAATGTATTTACGTGGGTTATCTGATGTGTTTGCAGTTGAAAAGTTCACCATTGAACGAGTACACAAAAGTGGAGCTATATTTGATTCTACTAAGCTAAGGTAATTTTGGCTTGCAGGTTATAATCCTTTGTGACCAAATCCTTGCTTCCCACATTGAGCTGATTTCTGAAATGTCTTGTGGATCTATTTTCTGATTCTATTATTCTCATGGCCGATGTAATATAGCAGGAAAAAAACGTGCCATGATAACTTGCAGTATTCAACTTTTTGCTGCTGTATTATTTTTTTATGGATTTTACCAGGTGGATGAATGGTCATTACTTGAGAGCTTTGCCGTCAAATGAGTTGACGAAAGTCATCGGTAACTTCTGGAAGAGCAGTGGCATCCTCAATGAATCAGGAGGACAATTTATAGAGGTAAACTTCTCACTTTGAACATTTTTAGCAGAAGAAACACACATCTATTCGGGCTCCTCTACCTTCTTTATTTGTGTTATTATATTACAGTGGTTACGTTCTGCTTAATCACATTTCCATCGATCTATTTGAAGTTTTGAATTTGCGCCATTTCCATTTAGAAACTCTCTTCATATGGTTAACTTCCCATGTGTGTTTCTTAGGAGAGCATGTTAACCGTGCGTTTTCTCTTTGTGATTGAAGCATGCCAACAGTAGTGTGATGTCACAGCTCCCATTCTCCCTCCAAACAGAATAATAAATAGAGGGAAGAACCGGAGAATTTCTCCAAATGTGCAAGTCATTTACCCATTTATCACATAAGATCGTTGAACAAACAAAACGTCAGATTTCTGTATTTCAGTGGTAGCAAATTGTTAAAGAAAATTAAATTGATAATTATGTTTGAATGTAGACATGTCTGATGAATGATTAACTTTGTCGACAGGATGCTATTCTTTTGCTAAAGGATGGACTGGATTTGGTACCTGAATCAGATAAAGTACTTTCAAGATTGCTGTCTTATCCTTTACATGATACTCTTTCGAGGTGCCTTCTGAATCTCTAATACATTGCATTATATTTTGATTATATTTATACCAAAAAGGGTGGCGTAGTGGCTGTGGTCTTTGTTCATTTTTTCGGCTTGGTTGAATTGACCTGCCATCGACATCTAACATTTTTCATTTTTTGTATGGACTGAAGATGGTTAATTTGTAAACTTGTCTATCAATTACTCCGTATTCGATACCGTACAGGTATCCTGAACTTGTTCATGGCACGAGTGTTTACATTGTGCTTGTGTTATCCTTTTCAGTTCTGAAGCTAAGTCAGTGCTCGAAGATGGGTTTTCTGATGTAGCCGCCAGCTTGGTGGCTTCATATGACAATGGTGAGCTCATGGCAGCCCTTGACGAAGGCCACGCTGGCTGGCAAAAGTGGGTCAAAGGTTTCGGTAAATCTTTGAAGCGCAAGGTCTGTTTCCATCTTTAGCCTGATAAGAGTTAGTCTTCATATTAATATAATATGTGAACCCGTTGAACAACAAACACCTACCCAATAATTACCTTACTAACAATTGCATTGATGCTTACCTGTTATTGCACAGTAGGCCCTGTTCTTTCAAGCTTATTTTTCGCTCACTCAGTTTAGTTAAGTTCAGTTGAGTCCCGTTCAGTTAAGTTGAGTTGAGTTAAGTTCAGCCTCATACAATCCAGTTCAGTTCACTTCAGCCCTAGCTGATTCATTCACCCACTTTGAGCCGGAAAGAACATGATAGTCTTCCATAAAACAGACACATGATCATTTAATGTGGGAGTAATCCTCTTAACTCAAAACCCCCTAAATACCCATGGATTAATGTACATTAGAATAAAGGAATAAGTACAGCGTTTTATCTCTTTACTGTGCCATATGTGTATTTGCGTTATTCGGGATAGTCTCATGATTATATCTTACTATTAATTATTTAATGTGAGTAAACAGGCACATGTTAATATAATGTTGAGACTAATCACTTAACTCACCACCGACTAATGTATATGGAGTACTAGAATAGAATAAAGGAATAAGTACCTCATAATGAGGTCCTCATTTTATCTCTTATCATGGAACAGTGCCATATCAGTGTTTCTGTCATACGGTATAGTAAGTTGTTTGACGTGAGTGCTTTTCAATGCATGATCAGGGGAAAGGCCTTTTTATGCCCCTCCGAGTATTGCTGACAGGAAAGCTGCATGGCCCAGATATGGGAGCTGGCATTATTCTCTTGCATAAAGCGGGAACCTCTGGCATTGTAAATCCTCAGTTTGGGTTCATAACACTGGACGAGAGGTTCAAAATTTTGAGAGAGATGAATTGGGAGTCATTCAAAGTAGATCCTTCTACTGTGGAACACCCTGTCACGGCTGCTGTGCACTGAGGTTCAACAAAAAAAATTCCATCCTTTCTCATTAGTTTTTCACTTTTCTTTTTTCAGTTTGTTTTTTTGGTGGAAAGGTAAGAATTATATTACCGACTAAACAATTACAACTTTGGCTTCATGGCCCAATACATCAATCTAGTTTTTCAAACTCTCAAGATAAGTAGCATTAGCTTCAAAGATTTCATTGGGAAAAATCCAATGAATCCTTTGTAGTACCTCTTGTTTCATCATTTTACATACTCCGTAATTTAGTATGAGCTATTAACACTAAATCATGTACACTTCCATTTCATGCCCACCATATATGATAGATCAAGGAGTTTATCACAGTTGCAATCACTTTCTTGCGTAGCCTAGACAACATGTTTTTGCACCCACCAATTAAACCCATCCTTCCCATTCTTTCATCACTTGCCAAGCATTTCTTGCTATAAACACAATATAAAAACAGGTGTTGGTGACATTCATCAGCCTGTCCACATATGCCACAGCCAGTACCTACTATAGAGTACCACCTGCATACTCGATCTTTAGTAAGTATCTCTCATGACTATACAACCAGCTTATGAACCGATGTTTAGGTAGACTAAATTTTTTACAAATGAGCATAGTAGTAGGCACCTTAGGATAGTGTGGTTTCAGCCATGCATACCCATTATCAACTATACTAGTATTAACCCCGTGATAAAATCACGGGGCTGTATAATCAAATATTGCGCTAAGACTGTATAAGCTAAATTAATTTTTTTTGAGAAGCATACCAAAAAGGGATATAGGAGCATGTGTAGACTAATAATGAAATAAGTTTTTAGTGGGTATTTAAACAACACGTAATAATAGTGTATATTCACCGAAGATAACGTTTGTGGGTTCCCTTGTTATAAAAAAAATATAGGGTACATATGAATTTGGACGTCTTTTAATCCGTGTTTGTTTAAGTTTAAGAACAAACAAGACGTGACGGATCATAACGGTTATTCTGCTAAACGATTAGTAAAAGATCAATTGAGAATAGTTGTTGATATTGTCGATATGATATGTGTCTGCCTAAACATAGTTGTAAAGTTTGAAAAGATTTGATACTTCGTTCCCCGAACGTGGAAATTGTTTTTGAAAATCGTCTTTTATTAATGAATACGGTGTATGACAAAAGAGTGTTATCTAATGATATTACCGTTTGTAGAGACACAAACTCTTGGGAGAGACGGACTCTCCATAACTTATTGAGAAACCATTTGTCGGTACCCCTTTATTTCTTATTCGTATATATTTTGTGATTAGATATATACCTCTAAATGACCACTTATTCATGAATTGTCTATAATTCATTCGTGAGGATAAATGTAAATCAACCAAACAAATAATGAATCGATAACTAGCAGTAAAAGCAGCAACAACTAAATTATGCGACCAAGCCCACAACTAAATTATGCGACCAAGCCCAAACTGAAGAAATTCAGTCAACTCAAACCGTCGACAACAAAACAGACAACCACGATGAAGCAACAAACGCCACCAAAAGTCCGTAATCAACAATGCAACACAATCGATAACAACAACTCGGTAGAACTTGGCCCAAATCCACATCAATAACATAACGACGCCAGCTTATTCGACTAAAAAGAAAACTGACTATCAATCCGTCCACACCCAGCAACACAACTGAACTGGCTGACTAACACTAATACTCACATACTCACGACAGCACAGCTCGACTCCGACGTCTAACACCAATCTGCCACCGACCCGACAAAAATCGAAAACAACGAGTCAGAAACTTACAGCTCGTAAACCGCTGACCCAAGAACGACCCACCACGCATAGCAATCTGAAACGCAACCCCAGAACACACCGAATCTTAGAGACGGTGTACTGACCGGCAACACGCAGACCGATCTGAAGGAACTGGGTGGAGGGGAATAAGTTATGGAGTTGATGAAAAAACTTTGTGAGGGGATGAAGATGGTGAATGGAAGAATTGGATTAAGGTATGAAGATGGGGAATTGGAGAAGATGAAGTTTAGGGTTGAAATTAGTGAGGAGGTGAAAAGGGGAGATAGGGAATAGATTAGGGATGGAATTTTGATGTGATTTGGAATGTGGTGAATGGTAATGGTGAATTGAATAAGAAGTTGTAGGAATAGAATTAGGGAGGAGGAAAATGGAAGCGCATGGTTCGATTTTTCTGAGTTTTTCTGATTTTTTTTTAAATTAGAATTAACTGACCTGCTACAGCAAATAGACGTGCGACTCGCATGAGGGACGCGCGACTCGCCCCTATTTCTGATTATTCTATCCTTCTTGTCAATTTTTCTTTAATTCCACTTTAATTTCGAGGGATCGTCACGCTAGTCACCCCACACTCATCCTAGTTGCGCGAGATTCTGAAAAAATCCGTCTCTCTCATTCCTACCAGTAATAAAAATTAGAAAAAATACTTAAAATTAAAATTAAAAATATAAATATAAACGACTTATTTTACGAAAAATGATTATTAATCTAATAACAAAACACGACCCATAATAAACTTTGAATAAATAAATAAAAATAATAAAACCATACCAGACACGGATTGCCTCCCGTAAGCGCTTTTGTTTAATGTCGTTCGCTCGACTTCTTGCAGAAAATTGACCCGAATTAAAATAGTACTAAATTACTTACCTCAACCGACAATGGAGCATCATAGATCAAGCAAAATGAATGTTACGTTATGCGCGGAACAACTCAATGCCCTTAACAATTGATCAAAAACACTCGCACATAGATTAGAATAGTGGCAATAAGGGATATAAATCAATTGACACCATCTATAAATAAGCACATCATAATAATCATGCAAAGAATATCTTTTCGACCCTCTATGCTAAAAAAATGAATTAAAATCAATGTACTCCTCTTTATAAGATGAATTTTTTTTAGGTAGAGTCAAATAGACTCGAGAGTAAACATAAAATTTTCCCAGAATTAACACCGATGACGACTCGAAAGATATTATTGGTGGTTCTTCCTTATGAATATAAAATTCTGTAAATATGCCCCCTATTTCTCCCACCATGTCACGACAGTTTAGGCTCACTAATTCACTTCTCTCACAGAAATCGTCTTCCACCTCATCAAAAACAGTTATCTCTTCTTCTCCTACTTCGACTTCCATAGTCTCCTCAACGGTCACATACATTTCCTCTTGCTCATTCTCAACCATCATAAGTAGAGAATCCTTCAAGACTGACATATCACTCATATCATTTTGACTTGAGGAATCTTCCTTAACGCGTGTTTCGTTAGTGCAAGAGGGATCAATATGTGTAGAAACAGTGGAAGAGGGTGGGGAATATATCGAATCATCATAGTCATCTTCTTCGTCATCCCAAAAACCATCATCACTATATATCAACATCACACTCTTTATAATAGTGACATACCAAATCGGGTTCAAGGGGGAGAGTGTCATCAACCTCTATGTTCTCAATAACTCCAGAATCAACATTAAGAGAAAACTCATCATGTGTCTCAAGTCTATCATTAGATGTCGTTATTTGCACTACATGACTCTCAAGGTTCTTGATACTAGCATTGTTCTCTTGCTCGTATTGAGCCATACTAGCTTGAAGGGTCATATGAGCAGTAATCAGGTCTCTAATCATGTCTTTCGTGGATATACGACGAGAATCATGTTGGGTGTTAAAATTTTTATTGAGACTCATTGAAGGTGGCCTAGAGCGTGAGTTTTCCAACTCCCATACTTCAGTGTCGTGAGCCAAGTGTAATCCCCTATAAATTCTAACGCAATACAGTGGCGGAAACACTGTAGATTTGGGATTAATACACACTGATGTTCTATATATTACAAAAAGAACGGTCAGTCAATACAAAGGTCACTTTTTACAAAAGGGCTAAAAATAAAAATCCTTCAAATGGGTTAACAATCCATAAACAAACATAATTAAAGCAGAGTAGAATCCATGCCACTCGCTAGCGCACACCAAACCCCGGAACACAGAATACCTGTCATGTTATAAACATAACAACCACAATTCAGTGGGGAGTAACTCAGGCAGTTCTCCCAGCCATATTACATAATATATAAGCAATAGAAGCATAATATATGAAAATAAATTAAAACTCAAAACATTATATATATCAAAATAGATTCAAAACCAGAAAACAATTCAGCAGCCTGACGGCGTCAAAACGAATAATGGAATATAAAACCGATGATCAGTACAGCTTTTACTACTAGAGATATGTCAAAACAACACCGAAGTGTAACTTAGTGCCCACGAAGCGACCCCTAAGCCTCACTGGTTAAGGAACTCAGTGCCCACGAAGCGACTCCTAAGCCCTCTCACCAGACAACTCAAACTATAATAGGACTGCGTTCAGCGAGGTCCTAGCCTAAGTACATGCGCATGACTCCTGAGCATAAACGATACCCAGTTCGACAATCAATGTATCCCTGACGCAAATACACTGACCATATAGCTGATGATAACAACCAACATATCCTAGACTTATATACTGTACATTCTCATTTCCAACATTATTCCATATTCAAACCAATAAATATTTCATCCGAAGATATCTTAAATATTCCCAAAATAGTAACTTTCCAAAGATAGAAACTTTCTTCACATAGTAACTTTCCAAAATAGGTATTATTATAATTAGAAATCGTTTAACATATGAGTTATATAAAATATTTAATATTAGGCCTTGAGACATAAACATTATATTTATTAGATAAATGTATAATTAATGATTAAAAGTCAAAGAAAGTAAAAATCATAATTATTTCTCAAAAGGTTGGAGTTTAAGTAATTAAAAGTAATAGATTACAAATTTACAGATTTTTCAGATTTGCACTGTCTTACTATAAAATTCATAATTAAATCATTAAAAATCAAAACGACGTAAGATCAGTGACGTTGAAAACTTTAAAGGCTTAACTACAACTTTTGTTTCTGGAGAAAATCGAAATTCCTAACTTAAAAGGGGTTTTTATTCGTAGTTTTATAAACTATCAGAATCCGACACTCTATAGTATTTCTTTAATAAAACACGTTTAAAATTTTATTAGAAACATTAACTAGACTCTTTAAGGTTAATGTACGTAAATTATAAAAATTAAACTCAAAGTTTATCATAGGTTTTAAATTAGGGTTTACAACAACTGACAGATTCGCGAACTATTCCGTCACAGTTTCATAAACAATTTATTGTGAAGAAAATACTTGGAATTAATTTACGAAATTTAACAGGCGTATAAAAGACTTAAAATAAACATTAGTCTCTTTTAAAACTTTTTGAAAATAAGATCTGTAAACATGAGTAAAAATCGTACAAAAACAATAATTGATTCTGAAACATGCTGTAATTATGTTAAAAACAATAAAACTTCCAATTTGGTATTTCATACCAAAAATCACGAAAATTAAGTGATAAATTATTATTTGTATGTTTTAGTCTCGGCCTTATAATAATTTAGTAGATTCGATGCACGACAAATTATAGCATGCGATTTGTAACATTAAAACGATAAAAACAACATGTGAGAAATCGATTAAAACTATTATCATAATAATTTAGTAAAACATATTTATAAAATTCGATTTAAAACGATACTACAAGCAACTACAACATATATATCATGCAATACCGAGTCATGCCATCATGTGTTACCTTCATCGAGATCCGAGTTAATAAAATAACCGTCTTCATCGGATCTAGCACGATAGCCTACGAAAAATTAAAACATATGGTATTAGAACCACATAAGAAGGGATTAGAAAGAGGGAAACGAGATGGAGAATAAGAGTAATTAAATTACCCTCGGATTAGAATGAACGATGAACGAAGGAGAAGAGATACGTAACAGGCTGAGCAGCAATAACGTAATTAAACGGAATTGGAGGAGGATGAGTTTTACGTAATGATAGAACTAATAGAATTGGAGAGGGAGTATAAAAAGAAAGAGTTGGAGAAGTAACGTAAAACAACCAAAATTGGAGTTGTAGAATAGAATTAGGATGAATGAATGAATAAATAAATAAATAAATAAATAAAAGATTTGATCATAATAAATAAAATATCTTAGGGACTCATCTAGTTAGTGACGAGGTAACAGACTTGATTTGGGTCGAGAAATAATTTACGGTGTGATCGAAATCATTAGTAAAAATAAATAACTGGCTTACAAATCAATTGGGTTAAAATCGCATAAGAAAGGAATTAAACTCAAACTTTGAGATGGGCTAAAATATTATTTTGTCATAAAATTAAATGTTTGGGTCAGGTTCAAAGTTGATAAAAATAATTAGTTGACTAGAGAAATCAAATGGGTCAATCTCGAGTTTAAATAATTGTTTGTAAGAAAATTGAGTTTCTCGACGAATAAATAGTTTTCAACGAAAATGAACTAAATTGATTTCTTGAAAACAAAATGATATTTTTCAATGAAAGTTTAATAAAATGGTTTCCTGAGATAATAATAAAATGTCTTAACGAGTTTCGAGTTGAAAATAGAAATTCGAGGAAAAATAAAGATTTTAGGAGTTTAACGAAGTCAGAGTAAATCCGATAAGATTTAAAATGAAGGATTACAAGTTAAATCGCAAACCAAATAAAAATATGGATACAAATTTAATTTATAAAAATTAGGGGTGTTACACCAAGTATATGAAAAGTTTCCACTTCTCCTCATAACTAAGTCCATCAACGAATCTCCCCTCACTTAAAGAATCAACATGCATCAAGGTCTCATTGTAGACACCCGCATTTTGCCTGCTAGTGACTATAGCAGCTTCCAACAAAACACCCGATGATGATCGGACGTAAACGTGCTTTAACGCGCTCGAATATGGGCTCGAAATCATTAGTATTTGGCTTGGGCTTTTTTACGGAGTACAAATCTCACAAAACCGACCTCAAATTCAAGCCCATCAGTTGGTCGTTTCTAGTCAAATAAGACTAATTTGGGTCAAAACCGACACCGGAAATAAAACTGTCTTTTAGCGACCGGTCAAAACTCGGTCAAAGACGAATCCGATGCAAAAAATAGCTACATACGTTTCTAGAAAGAAACCCCAACCACCAAATCTCTTCAAAAAAGGATAGAATTTTCTTCTTAAAATATCTCACTCATCCAGACCCACTCGATCGAGTGGTTCAGGCCCACTCGGTCGAGTAGGCCTGCGAACTGGGCGAACCGGCGTTAGACCGGGCACTCGATCGAGTGCACCTACACCACTCGATCGAGTGGCCCCTTTTTATCCTAAATCGGGGTATTTTCTTATAAATACCTCATCACCCATCACAACTTTTTTTACAACTTTGACAATCTTCTTCTATCTCAAATCCTCCATACTTTCAGCCACAATCACCATCACCTCGATACACCCATACATACACAATCCCGAGATCAAAACTCGTAAAAAGACCGAGAGCAAAACTCGTCAAATCCCCTTCCCAATAATACACACCATAACTCTCCTATATACATCTTGACGCTCCCGTGCCAAAGCCACATATTAGACGAGCTTATTACCGAGAAGACAAAGCATGTAGGTTGAGGGTGTAAAACTCAATCCCGATTTCTCCCTTTCTTCCTTCTCTTCTCTCCGTATTCTTCGTCCTTTTTTTTCGTTTTCTTTTATTTGTTTCGTCGCGTTTCTAATATCGTAAGTATTATATATTTATCGTTGCATTAAATACAACCGTGCGTAAATAAATTTATAAAACGATCTTGAGTCGAATATGTTTAAAAACGAATCCCGTTAAAGATCCTTCTAATCCCTTTACGAGCTGTAATAGTGGTGGCGCCCTTTCGAGGAGCGCCATCCTAAACACTGGCGTGATGCGATCGCGGATATTCGTCATTAAATGTATTCGATGCCCTTTTTCCGAGTTAGTACGGAACCTGTTGATGCCGAATCGTACACCACGTAATCCGTAAGGATTAATAACGGTGTCGTGACGCGAAGGAAATCAATTTTGTCCTAATTCAGTTCAAATCGACATTATAACACTTTTTCTAAAATCCCCGATACCGATCTCGTAAATAATAAAATATATGTTACGAGTATCAAAAACTGAACCGAGTATAAATTATATCGTATTTTTATGCGGTTCAATTAGCTATCGATTTAAAACTAAAAGCAATTTCGAATTCGACGTCTGTTCGAAACGGACAGCAGTTCGTACAGGGGGCACTCGATCGAGTGCCATAGACCACTCGATCGAGTGGCACCCCAAAAAACAGGCAGGAGGTCCGTAGCAGGACCACTCGATCGAGTTCCACCCATGACTCGACTGAGTGGTCCCCTTTACGCAAAGAACGCGAGTTCCATACATCGTGTAAGCATCATTAAATATTTTTACAACTTCGATCGTCACGAGTAAAGACTATCACGTGCCTAAACTTTCAAAACCATGCATCGCATTATCCATTATAATCCGTTATTATCATCGTTACTATTTCAATTGTTCCGATTTTTGCGTTTGTTGTATTGTAATTCCGGGTTGTATTCCGCCTGTGTATTTGTAATCTATTTACGCGCTTTTATTTTCGTTGTTTGTTTTATTATACTAAAACGAACCTCGCATGCTAAAATAACTTCGACGTTGCTTTAGATGCATTAAATTACGTAGTTGAACATAATTCACATGTTTAGTCAAAAAACGCTGTTTGCATAACATTCAACCGAATCACCAGCGCGCGTATTAAAAATTCGAACGATATCTTAGTAGAGGCTGCTAAAGTGCGGGCGGGGTTGGGTGTCCTTTTTAGGCTTCCCAACACATACCTTCACCCCTTACTCAGAACCTCGGTTTCCGGATGTCCGAAACCGTTGGCGCACGAGAGTCATTCGATATACGATACCCGATAATGTCGGCATCAGTATCGTAATGCAAAGGGACGAAGCCCACAAGCTCTAGTATCGAAGTGGGTCGTACTTTGTGCACGGTCCACCCAAAATATAGAGTGAGTTCGAATGGGCCCGAACTCCCACAAAGTTCGGTGGTGACTCCAACTTTGATTTAAATTTCAACCCGAGAACCATCTCACACGAGATTCATTCGCCTCTCCAAACCCGCGCGTGGCCGCGTCGGGGTGGACCTATGTCATTTCCACACTCATCATTTAACCCATTGTATACAACATGACAGAGTTCCCAAATTTGATATCGGTGACGACATCTAGAAACATACTCACTCAATCTATCAAAATATTTGTAAAACAGTTCATGCTCATATTGAGGAAAATATTTAGTCGCTATCTATTAGAAAAACTAAAACACTCAAAAAAATATAAACAAATAAATAAATAAAATAAAAAAATAACCTAAACTCTCTAAAAAACGACTAAAAAAAACTAACTAGCTAAAAAATCTCTACACTAACACACAAAAATAGTTAATGCCGATTCCCCGACAACGACGCCAAAATTTGACAGACTAAAATCGTTTGCCTCAAATTACAATTTATAATCACTTATAACCAACAAACTAAAATAATAGTATAGTATAATGGAAATAAGGGTCGAACCTACAGGAAATTGGTTTAATTATAACTGCGTACTAATGTAGAACGATAATAAACTAATTAATTAAACAATAAGAAGGAGGTTTTGATTGATTGTCTAATAATTAAAACAATAAAGATGAAAACTTTAACTAAATCAAATGATTAAAAGGTCTCGGGTCAAGTACAAATCCACAACTTAATCACAATTGATCATCGAAATCTGGTTCAAATTATTATTCTTGACTACTTTATCGTGAATTGTAGATTCTAATCCTCCTTATGAATAACTAATTAAAACATATCCCGTTCTTAATCAGTCCTAACTGTTAAACAACCTAAACAATCCACTTCTAGATTTAATTCAACAGCAGCATTAATAGTGACGGGAGGGATTTGCCGCGGATCCCGCCGTCAAATAAAATCCAACTAACCTAACTGGGTAGATAGGGCAAGTCGGGTCGAATCCACAGGGACGGAAAATGCGTTTCGACTAATGGGTGCTACGGTCAAAGACTAGGTTCGAGACAAGCTAATCTAGAGGATAGGCTAATGACTAGGCTAAGTCTAAAACGCGGAAAAGGAAGGCAAAACAACTAACTAGCGACTAAGGGAAGCAAAGATGACAATAAGGAAGAAAACTAGGGTTGGGTCGGGTTCATGGGTGCAAAGAAGACAAAAAGGGGAAAAACGGGGTTACTAGCATGCTTTCGTAGCCTAGGTAACGCCGATCGGGCTCTCGCTACGTAATCGGCCTAGGGGTCGTCCTCACCGGGCTATCGCTAGGTAATGAGGGAACCAAGCCAACCAACCAAACACACACATTCAAGAGAATAGGCAAGAAAAACAAGGATTGATCGTCTCTAGTCTCACAAGCATTTCATCAAACATGTGGAGTACGAGGTAAATGGGAAACAACAAAAACAACATCTAGCACCACCCATCTCACCCTAATCATCCACAATCACAACCAATCACCCTAATAACCCTAGCAATAATCTACTCAAACATATCTAAAGGAAAACTAACACTAACAAGATAAACCAAAACAAGAACAAGAGCATACATATGTAAAACTAACAAAGATGATGAACAAAACAATAAACAAGATATAAAGATGAAAACTTGAATGATAAAACAAAGATTAAGAGAAAGGAAAAGAGATTATACCATACTAGAAGATGAAAGCAAGAATGAAAACTTGTATAAAAGAGAAAACCCAAAACAATCTTCCAAGGTTGTCAATCTTGGTGGAGATCTTCAAGAATTCCTTAATACAAGATTAGCTAACTAGATTAAGGACTAATTACCAACTAATCTACTCTAATCTATGCTAAAGTAGTCTAGGGTTTAGTGGGTGTGGACATGACATAGGTCCACCCCGACGCGGCCACGCGCGGGTTTGGGGAGGCGAATGAATCTCCATGAGATGGTCAAATGGAAATTTAAATCGAAGTCGGAGTCGCCACCGAATTTTATGGTTATTCGGAACTGTTCGAGCCACTCTATGTCGTAGTGGGCCATACTTAAAGCCTGGCCCATTTCCGATGTCAGAGTTTATTGGGTTCGTCCCTTTGCATTACGATATCGATGCCGACTGGGCGGTTAATCGTATATTGAATGACTCTCGTTGCCAATGGATTCGGACATCCTGAAACCATGTTCTGAGTAAGGGGTGAGGGTACGTGTTGGGAAGTTCGTCGAGAACACCCAACCCCGCCCGCACTTAGCGGCCTTTACTAAGATATCGTTCGGTTTTGTGTACACGCGTTAGTTCGACGATGAAATGATATGCAGAGATTATTTTCCTAAGACATGTGAGGAAAATAAATAAATAAACGGGTTGCTAAGTCGTTCAATGCATGTTAGTCTAATAACGTCAAAGTTATTTTAGCATGTGAGTTCGTTTTAGTCTAATAAAACGATAAAAAAGAAAATATGAGAATAATTTGCTACAAACACGAGAAAACGGGTTAGTAACGATTGAAATAATAATATAGGAAAGAAATATAAAATCGAGAAAATAAATCGAAATCCGAAAAATATATTTTAAAACGTTGTTTTGCATAAAAACGATGTTCGAGAAAAATAAATAAAAAAACAAAAAAAAGATGTGTTTGGGCCGAGAGCCGCGCGACTCGCCCGAGACTCATGCGGGTCGCGTGGCGGCCTGATTTCGACAACGGTTTTTGGAAATTTTTTGATTAAATCGCGTACGAATATCGCATAACTCGTACTCGACTTAATATTCTCGATATTCGTTACATTCGATAGTTGATTATCGAATATTTAGAATAGTTTTAGAAAAGGTGTAAATTTAGAAATCGTCTCGTAAAGTAATAAAAATAAACGAACGAAAAACCCAAAAAAAAAAATAGAACCGGGTCAGACTCGTGCGCGAGTCGCCTGGACCGGGCGCGACTCGCGTACGGGTCTGATTTTTATTTATTTTTGTTCGAAAATCGTTAACTTTATAAATCGCGTACAAATATGAATTAATTTATACTCGGTTTATATTTTCGATATTCGTCGTATTCGATATTCGATTATAAAATCGATATCGAATAGTCGGAATGACTTTAGAAAAGATTTTGAAAAAGTTTGTTTTTGAACGAAAAATATGAAAAGAGAATTTTGAACGAAAAAGTGATAAAAAGGATTTTGAACGAAGGAAAATATAATGAAATCGTCGAAATCTTAATATAATTCTTTTCGATACGATATTCGATTATGTAGAATCGATATCATATTTTAAGAATGTTCGATATAGGAAAATAGTTTTTAGTAGTATCGATATTAGAAAATAAAAAAAGGCCGACGAAAGACCCATAATAAACGAGGAGAAAGGAAGAGAAAAGAGAAGAAACGGGTTTGATTTACACCCTCAACCTACATGCTTTGTATACTCGGTATAAGGCTCGTCGGGAAGTGGCTTAGACTTGGGAGCGTCGAGATGATGAGGATGAGTTAAGGTGTATCGGTTTGGGTGGTTTGGGACGTCGGGTTTGGCCGGTTTCGTCGAGGTTTCGAGGCTTCGAAAGTGTCGGGATTTGCTAACTATCGGATTGTATGTAAACCGTGTTATAAGGCTGTTTTTTTGGTGTGATGGGTGTGTAAGAACCGTGTATATTGGCTGGAAAATCGTTGTAATTGATGTATTTCAGATGTATGATTGATGTGAATTGTGTTGGACGGGAGGTCCTATTTATAGGAAGTTTCCGACCTTAGTTTAGGAGAGTTTGAATACCGCTTGGGATAGGAAACGTAGGAATTTGAGGGAAATAAGAATTCCGCTTTCTTGGCCAAGAAGAAAGAGGAAAACCGGCTGGTTTGAGGGTGTATTGGCCGGGTGTTTTACACTCGGTCAATGTCTGAATCGGTCTCCGGATAGAATTCCTACTTGAGATCGAATTCTACCTTAAACGGAATTGTTTATTATTTTGTATGGCTGATTTTTGTAGTATCTGAATTCAATCCGGATTGGTGGGGGTGACACGGCAGATTTTATGCCTCGGGAAATATCTTTGACCGGGTTTTGACTCGGTCGCTAAAAGACGGTTTTACCCTTGGTGTCGGTTTCGACCCAAATTAGTGTTATTTGACTCGAAACGACCCACTGGGCCTGGATTTGAGGTTGGTTTTGTGAGATCTGTACTCCTTAAAATGTCTAAACCAAATGTCCATAATTAGAAGCCCATATCCGAGTCTATCAAAGCACGTTTACGTCCTATCATCATCGGGTGTTTGGCGGGAACTACTATAGACACCTGGCGGTCAAAATGTGGGTGTCTACAGAGCCCCCACTCTGACTGAGGCTTGGACAAGGCAAAAGTCAGAGTAGCTACCAGGTCAATCAAGGATTAAAACCTGGCAGGCTTCCGATCGGGTCGTTTAGGGTCCATTAGACCTGCGTGAAGGGCTCGCCAGCCATAGAAATAGAAATCATACCTGGGTTGATGCTGATAATGTCGCGGGAGCTTGCCTAGGAAGCTATGGGTATACCTGTTTGCAGATATATCCTGTCTTAGAATTGCGCGGGAGCTTGTCTTGTAAGCTAAGAAGTTGCCTGATCTTTTCCACTGGGGAACTTAGAATTTCTGGGAGTCTTGGGTGTACCTGTATGCTGACATAACTTGTATGTAACATTTAGGCGAAACAATGACTCATGCTGGGGAAGAGATGATGATTTTTTCCGAAAATTTTTGAAAAGGGAAAATGCTGAAAAATTTTTTTTGGAATGGTTTGGAAATAAGGATGCTTGGGATGACTTTTTATTCCTAATCGGTTTCTGACACGGATTCCTGGAATTTCCTGGTTAGGCCTGTATGCCTAGATGAAATGTGATAAAAAATTCCTAAAAAGGATTTTCTCAAATGACTAAGTTTTGGCAAAAAATGAGAATTTGAAGAGAGAGATATACCGACAGACTCGACTCTGGACGCGAGAGGACGAGTTGACAGACACGACTGGACTCTCTAAGGGTTGGACCGTGACTCGGTAGGGGGTGGGCCACCTAAGATGACAAGACTCTTAAGTTGCGCTATTCCGTAGCCTAGGCGAGTGACAACACAGTCGAACATTGAAATGGGAATGATCTGCTATAGGGGAATTGCAGTAGTCTGTAATGAGACTGTTTTAGCAGTAACAATGCTGTAGTCTAGTGCTTCTTTTGAATTTTTGGTTTTTGGGTCATTTCCAAAGTGGGTATTGCTCCGAGTCCTGACAGATTCTCGTCTTTGACTAAGCCGAGTACTAGGACACACTATAGAAAGGAGGCTAGATTTTTTGAATTTATCTGGATTTTGTGAGTGGATGGAGAACTTCTGCCTAGGAGAAGCCCCCAGGATGACAAAGCTAGCTGCTGAGAACATGACAGTGTCGTGACCGGAATGATGGCGCTTTTTGAATGCGTGTCAATGTGGGTGGTTGTGCCCTTGTTGAAAGGCTGCCTACGTATTCACGTGTAGTGAAATCAAACCAAGCCGTAGTTCAGTGGATTGAAAGATAATGGTGCCTAGTTTACTAGGGCTTCGTGTATAACTAGCCATAGCGATGGTGTAGGCTAGGTGCATTCCCAGTGATGTCTTGATCAAAGGGCTAGAATAGTTAGGATGTTGATCCTGTGACTGTGAGCGTTCTCCGGGGTAGCCCCCAGAGGTGGTGTGAACTTATTTGGGCATGTTCTATGCCGACTGCAAGTTGAGTTCCCGTGTTTGGGGCTGATAACTGGTTTGAATGAGAAGAATTGGGATGGGATTTTAACGAGTTCTGCTCTCGGGGATTTTAATGAGTTCTGCTCTCGGGGATTTGATGAGTTTTGCTCTCGGGGATTTTAACGAGTTTTGCTCTCGGGGATTTGATGAGTTTTGCTCTCGGGGATTTGATGAGTTTTGCTCTCGGGGATTTGATGAGTTTTGCTCTCGGATTTGCATATGGTGATTGTGAATTCTGTTATGTAAAGGGGAAGTCGAGTAGAATGGCTCGAACTTCGATTGGGCAGGTTTGATAATGCGGGATCTGATTTCCATGTCTGGCCCTAAAGGTTAGGGTGTACCCTATAGAGCTTGAATCCTCAAAATTCTGGGTTGTCTCTAGCCTAGGTCTCGAGAAGGTCTTGAGGGTTGTAATGTGGGAAGGCTAGATGTGGTGTTAGCTGACCAGCTTGACTGTCTCTCCCCGATTTGATGGTATGGGTATTGATAATTTTTGAATTGACCGTTTCACGGTCATGGGTTTTTGAATTCTTTGGGTTGACCTCTTAGCCCCGGTCATGGGATTCTTCATTTGAGTTGACCGTGTCTGGTCGACAGATGTTGATAATTCTTTTTTGATCATGGCCAGCTTTTTTTGTTTTGGCCTTTTGCTTTTTTTTTTCTTGGACTTTTGATTTTTTTGTCCAGCTTTTTTTTTTTCGGTCAGACTAACACCTAAGGTAGGGACTGGCTAGTCTTATTGGATGGATGTTTATTGTGGGAAGTGGGCTTGCCTCCCGTCTTGAACCCAAACTAGAAGACTACCCAGATTTGTCATAGGATTCGATATGCTCCTGCTACGGGTAGTTATGTGGCTTTCTATACCAGACATGGAATAGGTAAAAGGAAAACACAGGCTCGGTTTCCTGCAGTCATTATAGATGTGCCTATAATAGTCACGTGCGTGTGCTCACAGTGTATGATGGTGTTCATCATGTTCTCGGAAACACATAAGGAAAGCATATATGAGAAAGAATATTGAAAGCTGATCTTATTGAATTTTCGAAAAGAGGACAGAATACAAATGACTCTGACGCTGATTTGGAAATGAGGATGTAAGGTATCCTAGACTCGAACTCAGACTTAGACTCGAATCAAATCCGGACTCGGATGCTCGGTTGGTTGTTTTTTTTTTTTTTTTTTTGGTAAGGTCTTTGATTGGAGAGAACGACGGGTGTCACGACTCGCCTAAACTCGGCTTTGCGCAAGTGCAAGAGAGGGAGTCAAACTAGACATGGCCCGGGGTGACGGGTCGACAAAGACTCTTGGACTGGGATACTCGAACGTTGATCTAGACGAGGTAACGACCCTGGCTTGGACTCGACCATGAGACTCGGACGGGGTATGAGGGTGAGTCCGAAAATGAGACAACCGTGTTTGACCGCGTCGCGTGCTCGGACCGACCGTGGTGACCTAACCCTTGATGACTCGAGTATTTGTAGCATAGGTACGACTCGAAGAAGGCATCATAAGGACGCCAGTGTATGATGAACGTGGGGTGCCCTTAGAATGACCGTGGCTGACTGCTCGGTGGGGGATAGCCCCCGAGTGAGGCTAAAGAATCTGATAGGACTCAGATGGTGTGACACCTAAGTGACTCGAAAGTGGGATACGTGAGACAACACGTGTAAGACAAGACCCTTAGAGCAACCGTGATTGATCGCTCTACTGGAGGGTAGCCCCCGAGTGGGACTGAAGATTTTGTTAAGACTCGAGTGTCGGACGAGTGACCCTTAGATGTAAGGATCACGAACCTTTTGTTATAAGGCTATGCCTTGTAAAAGGTTGACTCGGAAAAGACACCTAGACGGGTGACTTGTGGACGGTGGGCTTTCCTTAGGATTCGGCAAAGTGGGCCTAGTCCCGTTCGAAGGAAGGTCTACGTGAGAATTCCCCAGACTTTGGACTCGAGTGTGTAAACGGGCTTTCCTTTGTAGGAGTTAGTCCTACGAAGGTGGGCCGTGCCTTGACAAGTAAGGCGGACTGGGATGGGGTGGAAACTCGTGATATAAGATCGACGGAGTTTCGACGCTATAGACTCTTACAACCTATGACAAGACCCGACACTGCTAAATACGGGAAGTCCTAAGAAGAAGAGGGTTTTGAAAAGGGAATTTGGATTTGAAAACCGAGCAAAGGTCGGATTGGAAGACCCGATTTTTTTGAAAACCGAGAAAAAAGGGTTATCGGGCCGAGATTTCGGGCTTTTTTTTTTGAAAGGTTTGGACAGCATACCGGCTAAAAATAGGCTATTTTGAGTCAAAATCATAAGTCCTAAATTCGGCAGCTTTCCGGGTTTTGAAAAAAGTAGATGGGTTTGAAAAGATGTAAATTTTCGAAAAATGACGGTTTTTGAAAAAGACCAAAGAAGATCAAGTAGCATGTAGTCACAGAATCAGTATAACGACGCCATGTATGCTCTTAGTCTAAGTCTCGGTCGGTCTAGTAGGGTCTATACCAACAACGATGGCTTTCTCGTACTGAGGACGGACTCCCTAAGCCGAGTTGGTCTTAGGACATGCCGCAAAACCTAAACGAGTTCCGCCATTGAAGTCTTTAGTGCATCCAAGTGGGAATGCACCGTGGTATAGTGGGACGTCGGTCACAAGTAACCGGCCTGGGATAGAACGGGGTTATGCATGAACCATTGAACTAAAACGTGTACATTACTAATCGAACGATTTCTTTTCGAGTCTCACCCTGAGGATGCCGATGGTAAGTGACACATCACTTAATCCCCAGCGGAGTCGCCAAATTGTGGACATGACATAGGTCCACCCCGACGCGGCCACGCGCGGGTTTGGGGAGGCGAATGAATCTCCATGAGATGGTCAAATGGAAATTTAAATCGAAGTCGGAGTCGCCACCGAATTTTATGGTTATTCGGAACCGTTCGAGCCCACTCTATGTCATAGTGGGCCATACTTAAAGCCTGGCCCATTTCCGATGTCAGAGTTTATTGGGTTCGTCCCTTTGCATTACGATATCGATGCCGACTGGGCGATTAATCGTATATTGAATGACTCTCGTTGCCAATGGATTCGGACATCCGGAAACCATGGTTCTGAGTAAGGGGTGAGGGTACGTGTTGGGAAGTTTGTCGAGAACACCCAACCCCGCCCGCACTTAGCGGCCTTTACTAAGATATCGTTCGGTTTTGTGTACACGCGTTAGTTCGACGATGAAATGATATGCAGAGATTATTTTCCTAAGACATGTGAGGAAAAAAAATAAATAAACGGGTTGCTAAGTCGTTTAATGCATGTTAGTCTAATAACGTCAAAGTTATTTTAGCATGTGAGTTCGTTTTAGTCTAATAAAACGATAAAAAGAAAATATGAGAATAATTCGCTACAAACACGAGAAAACGGGTTAGTAACGATTGAAATAATAATATAGGAAAGAAATATAAAATCGAGAAAATAAATCGAAATCCGAAAAATATATTTTAAAACGTTGTTTTGCATAAAAACGATGTTCGAGAAAAATAAATAAAAAAACAAAAAAAAGATGTGTTTGGGCCGAGAGCCGCCCGACTCGCCCGAGACTCATGCGGGTCGCGTGGCGGCCTGATTTCGACAACGGTTTTTGGAAATTTTTTGATTAAATCGCGTACGAATATCGCATAACTCGTACTCGACTTAATATTCTCGATATTCGTTACATTCGATAGTTGATTATCGAATATTTAGAATAGTTTTAGAAAAGGTGTAAATTTAGAAATCGTCTCGTAAAGTAATAAAAATAAACGAACGAAAAACCCAAAAAAAAAATAGAACCGGGTCAGACTCGTGCGCGAGTCGCCTGGACCGGGCGCGACTCGCGTACGGGTTTGATTTTTTTTTATTTTTGTTCGAAAATCGTTAACTTTATAAATCGCGTACAAATATGAATTAATTTATACTCGGTTTATATTTTCGATATTCGTCGTATTCGATATTCGATTATAAAATCGATATCGAATAGTCGGAATGAATTTAGAAAAGATTTTGAAAAAGTTTGTTTTTGAACGAAAAATATGAAAAGAGAATTTTGAACGAAAAAGTGATAAAAAGGATTTTGAATGAAGGAAAATATAATGAAATCGTCGAAATCTTAATATAATTCTTTTCGATACGATATTCGATTATGTAGAATCGATATCATATTTTAAGAATGTTCGATATAGGAAAATAGTTTTTAGTAGTATTGATATTAGAAAATAAAAAAAGGCCGACGAAAGACCCATAATAAACGAGGAGAAAGGAAGAGAAAAGAGAAGAAACGGGTTTGATTTACACCCTCAACCTACATGCTTTGTATACTCGGTATAAGGCTCGTCGGGAAGTGGCTTAGACTTGGGAGCGTCGAGATGATGAGGATGAGTTAAGGTGTATCGGTTTGGGTGGTTTGGGACGTCGGGTTTGGCCGGTTTCGTCGAGGTTTCGAGGCTTCGAAAGTGTCGGGATTTGCTAACTATCGGATTGTATGTAAACCGTGTTATAAGGCTGTTTTTTTGGTGTGATGGGTGTGTAAGAACCGTGTATATTGGCTGGAAAATCGTTGTAATTGATGTATTTCAGATGTATGATTGATGTGAATTGTGTTGGACGGGAGGTCCTATTTATAGGGAGTTTCCGACCTTAGTTTAGGAGAGTTTGAATACCGCTTGGGATAGGAAACGTAGGAATTTGAGGGAAATAAGAATTCCGCTTTCTTGGCCAAGAAGAAAGAGGAAAACCGGCTGGTTTGAGGGTGTATTGGCCGGGTGTTTTACACTCGGTCAATGTCTGAATCGGTCTCCGGATAGAATTCCTACTTGAGATCGAATTCTACCTTAAACGGAATTGTTTATTATTTTGTATGGCTGATTTTTGTAGTATCTGAATTCAATCCGGATTGGTGGGGGTGACACGGCAGATTTTATGCCTCGGGAAATATCTTTGACCGGGTTTTGACTCGGTCGCTAAAAGACGGTTTTACCCTTGGTGTCGGTTTCGACCCAAATTAGTGTTATTTGACTCGAAACGACCCACTGGGCCTGGATTTGAGGTTGGTTTTGTGAGATCTGTACTCCTTAAAATGTCTAAACCAAATGTCCATAATTACAAGCCCATATTCGAGTCTATCAAAGCACGTTTACGTCCTATCATCATCGGGTGTTTGGCGGGAACTACTATAGACACCTGGCGGTCAAAATGTGGGTGTCTACAGTGGGTAATGAAGAACATAACATAAGATTACAAGAGGGGGGTATATATAGGGTTACAAGAACAAAGGAGAAGAAAAGAAGCAAATGCGGGCTACAGCTGCCTCATCCCGTCCGGGATGAAATGATCCCGTCCGGGACGAAATGGTCCCGTCGGGGACAAAATGGTCCCGTCGGGGACGGACCCAAAACAGGCGCAGTGCAATTTGTGCACCTCATCCCGGACGGGATGAGGTCCTTCCCGACGGGGATGGGTCTTGTAGGCCTCCAATATGATCTTTAAGGTCCCTCCTTGCTTCTCATGGGTTTCTCATCGATTCTCGGGGATTGGGATCGAGTCCTAGGGGCTCGGGATCGGGTCCCAAGGTCTCGGGATCGAATCCAAGGCATCGAGTGATCGTTCCTTCTCTTCGTTGGCTCCGAAAAGTGTATGTATTGAGTCGGAATCGCTCCAACTCTTCATGAATGGTCTCGGGAACCTAAAACGAACTAAAGGAAGCATAAGTAACCCATAAACCGCTCCCAAGGAGCGATTCCATAAGGAAAATGAGACCAAAACACAACAAATTAGGCACTACAAACTACACTTATCAAGTAGATAGAGAATTCGATAAAGAGATAAGTAAACTCATACAATCCAGTTGTGCTGTAAATTTATGATAATTGCTCTTAAGTCTTAATATCAATGAATCTCATTCAATAATTAAGTCTTAGATGTTACTCATGTCAAGTTAATCAACAAATCCTGTTCAATTAACAAAACTAACAATAGAACGATACAATAGAAAACTAGTTGATCACTCTAGAAATCAATAACAACATTCATATAATTAAACTGAGCAATTAATCAATAATCAAGAATAAAAATAAGAACTTTCAAACTCACAACTGATAATTAAGCGATTCAATGTCTTGAAACGAGATGAGAAATTAGTTACACATAATCTTCTTGAGAAAACTAGTGTTCTTCTAATCTAACGTTAAACTTAATGATGGAATAATAATACTATCTCCTAATAATCTATACTAATAGTAGTCTAATACAAGTAAATAATTAAGGTAAGTCTATTACTTACCAAACTCTAATAATAAAATAAAATAAAATAATAATACTAATAAATAATAAGCTATCACGGAACCTAAAGCGACTTAGGTTCTGTCTTCAATTCCCGAGTTATGCGAGCCTGTCAGTTCTCCGGTTTCGCTTGGGCTTGTTCTTCCAGAATCTTTGTCTTGGACCTAATCAACTAAATAATCATGTCGTACTCCGAAATCCTCAAATTAGCTCATATGATAACCCCACGGACATTACACAAATACGACAGAATAATACCAATTTAGTCAACCAAATTACACCTAAATCATCGTTATAACCATGACTAAATATGGCCCATCATATATATTCAAGTACTCTAAAAAATCTGACATTCATATACTCAAGTACTCCAACATATATATACTCGGTTACTCCAATACATATAATAAAGTACTCCCAACGTATATATTCAAGTACTCTAAAAATTCTGAGATTCATATATTAAGTACTCCAATTACTCCAACATATATACTCAGTTACTCCAACACATATATTCAAGTATTCCAGCACATATATTCAAGTACTCAATAAAATTCTGAGATTCATATACTCAAGTACTCCAATTACACCAACATATATACTCAGTTACTCCAATACATATATTCAAGTATTCCAACATATATATTCAAGTATTTCAACATATATATTCAAGTACTCTAAAAATTATGAGATTACCTTCAAGTTGATTGTCTTCTATGTTGAATTCGATATTCATCATAAAGAATTCTCGAAAAAATTAATCATGATGAGAATTCAAAACTGAATATATGTCGTGATAAATTACCTTAAAAACGAATAGGTATTAAAAAACGAATAAGTATTGAAGTATAACGATATTACCTTCACGTTCATCAACAATAGGTTCATGCTCGATGGAATTCATGCTTATCAAAAACGAATTTTGTATAAAAACTTCTGGAAAATTGAATGAATTTCTGAAAATTGAAGGAATGTCTAGAAAATTGAACGAATTGAATGAAGTAATCTACAACCAAATCTTAAGATTGATCAATAGGAACATACGATTGAGCAATTTTCTGGTTAATTAGGCGTTTCAATTTGAAAGATAGGATCAATTTTTTGGAGCAAAAATTTTGAGGGGAAATTTGGGGGTTTACGTAACACTAAAGAGAGGAGAGAGAAAGAGAGGCATGAGAGGGGTTTTGGGAGGGTTTTGTTATCTTTTGAGGATTAATCTCGTTCGTCGATCTTGCAAGATCTAACGAACCAGATTGTTAGCGTATTTACACCAAATCCCGCCTGTATATATAGGGTTTAGGGTTTACGGATCCCGTCTATATATATATATATATATATATATATACACACACTAAAGATCAAGTGAGTCCCCTTTTTTTTTTGAGTCCATAAGTTCTATTTAGAGCCATTGATTTAGATGAGATAGATGGTGGTGATTGAGTCTAGTAATTAAGGTAATAACTACCATATTTTGGAAAAAATATAAAAAAATCATCTCTCCTCCCTTAATTACCTCCAACCGCCTAAAATCCCCTCTCCTCACTTGATCACGTTTCATCACACTCAATATTCTCATTCAAACTCACCCGCCTAACTAAAACACTTCATCTTCATCATCCCAAACTCAATCTCTCGACTTCTGCTTTTTTTCAAAACACACCCGCTCATTCTCTTGTCTTCAGCTCTCTAACTTCGGCTCTCACATTGAAGCAGCTTTCTTACTTCAGCAAAGATAATCTTCAGGCGGCGTAATATAAGGTAAGTCGCTAATATTCGATTTTTGTACTGAAGAACTAGGGTTTAGATTATATTCATATCTGATTTCATTAATTTTTTCGCTAATATATTGATTGATTTACTGTGCTGCGTTTGTGCCCTATAATTAATTGGCTTCACTAAGAATTGTTGCGGTATCTGGGTTTTCACCTGTTTCGTCTAATTGAATTGAACTGCATATTCAGACGAACATACTTTGAATGTTATTCTAATTCGCATACTTAGTTACTATAATATACTTGATGTGTTACTGCAAGAGATCGTTTAGATATAGTGTTACATGTATGGTAATATTCTAAAGACGACCATGTGTTACTGTAATGTAGAAAACGTGTTACTTTAACTTCCATCTTCGTGCTACTCTGAATCCTTGTAATCTGGTACACTCAATTATTGTGCAGACGTGTTACTCTAATTCGCATTTTATGTTACTCTAACACTTTCCTTGTGTTACTTTTAACGCTTATCAGCTGAACTTCTATATTGTGGTGTTACTATAACACTTATGGTGTTGCTTTAAAGAATTGAGTGTGTTACTGTAATCTAGAAGACGTGTTACTTTAATTTGCATCTTTGCTCTATATTTATGTTACTTTAACGCGTATCAGCTGTACGTTTATTTTACATACAAGGTTATTGTACATACCAGCTACTTGTTACAATAGTTTTACATTACTATTGTACTTCGCAGATGGCAAAAGGTGGAGACAAATCAAGGAACACTGGTGGTGCGAAATCGCATCGCAAGGGGCAGGTCAGTTGCAGGTCTGTGAGCCTTAGCATTGTTGATGTTTTCTTCTTACCTTGTGCATACTAAGCCCTAATAATAGACGATATTTGGTGGTCCAACTTGCAGCCAACTTCTATTGGCAGACAGGAACAAGGTGCGGTCGCAATTGTTGGATAATGTAGATAAGTACGTCGATGCGAGAGTGCCGAAAAAATAATGTGTTTAATGAATCATGTCATATTCTTTCTAGCTACGAATTAATGGTTTATATTCTTTAGATACTTGTTATGTACATTGGTATTTTTACTGTCACCAATGTAACAAAGCTGCTAAACTCTGTGTTACAGTGACTGACTATACCTGTTACTCTAAGTAACGAATGATGTTATTATGGCAATGAATGAAGTTTACCCAAAATACATGTGGTCTCATAATCAGCGTGTTACATTGAGGTATTATAAGTATTACTTTAATGAACAAATGATGTTACTCTAAGTAATTAATGATGTTATTCTTTGTCTCATGGTTAAACAATGCTAGTATCATCAATTACTCTGACGCATTATATATCGTTCTTTAAAGAAGGACAATCGTTAATTTGGTAATGAATGGTTCCAATCCAAGTTATCCTCACTTACTTTGGTAATCATTTGTTTAAACAACGCTGCTGTCCTCAGTTACTTTAGTGCATTATGTCTGTTACTCTAACTGACGAAAGGTGTTATTCCAATAGAACTGAGGTGTTACTCTAACCAAATGCACATGTATTAAATAAAATATAGAGTTAATTGCTACGTAGCACAACGCTACTTGTAAAAAAATGTGTACCAAATCAGTTATTCTTGTAAACAAAAAAAAGAAAAATATTTTTATCACGACCAAAGACACAAGTATTCTCGAAACACATGTTCCTCCTCCTCATCTTTCTCAGTGTCTTCCTCAGTTTCCTCATCTTCGTCGTTGCCATCCACTTCATCCTCCTCATCCTCACCAATGGGTGGTTTAGTAGGCTGTTTAGGGGGTCGTGCTGCGTACGGATTTGGACAGTTTCTTTTGTCATGCTTTATTCGGTTCTTGGCAAATGCTACCTGCAAAAAATTAAAACTCGTTATTCCCATGGGACATATGTGTTACTTCAACTCATATGTTGAGTTACTTTAACTCTTAAAGCATGTTTTGTGTTACTTTAATTACAATTAGGTATTACTGTAATTCATAGCGTATGTTACTTCAACACCGTGTCTGGTTCGACATAAAACAAAACAATAATATCAGTGAAGCATACGTTAAATCTGGAATCTATACTAAAACAAGAGCAATGACCCACTGTTATTAATCCATGATTAATCAAATGAATAAAATTTCACCTTTTCCACTGTTGTCCTGTGCATTCGCTTCTTTGCCAATACCACCTGCACAAAATTAAGCAACGTTACTGTAGACACCCACATTTTGACCGCCAGGTGTCTATAGTAGTACCCGCCAAACACTCGATGATTATCGGACGCAAACATGCTTTGATGGACTCGGATAAGGGCTCGAAATCATGGACATTTGGCTTGGGCTTATTACGGAGTACAAATCTTACAAAACCAACCTCAAATCCAGGCCCAGTGGGTCGTTTCGAGTCAAATGAGACTAATTTGGGTCGATTCCGACACCAGGGGTAAAACCGTCTTTTAGCGACCGAGTCAAAACCCGGTCAAAAATATTCTCGAGACACACGAGTCAGCCGTGACACCTCACGTGGCTGATTCGGTCTCAAACACCACAAAAAATCAGCTTCGAAAACATTAAACAATTCCGCTGAAGGTAGAATTTGATCTCAAGTGGAATTTTATCCGAAAGACTAAAGCAATTACCGACCGAGTGTCAAACACTCGGCCGAAATCAGCCAAAACCAGCCGAGTCCTTCGCCTTCTTCACCAAGAAAGCGAGTTCTCGTTCCTTTCGAACTCTTACATTTCCTATCCAAACCGGTGTTTCTTGTTGTCCAAGCAAGACACCTCTCCTAAACCTTTGCTCCTATAAATAGGACCCTCACGACACACACAAAACACACATCTAACATCCACGATCATCCATCAAAAGCTCAGAATTAATCTAGAATTATTCATCAACCTCGACACACATTCATCGATCATACAAGTACCAAAATACCGACGAATCCGACCCCGAGAAAACCGACCGAAACCCATCCCATCACACGTCCAAACTGACACCTTAACTCATCCCGCATCATCTCGACGCTCCCAAGTTTAAGCCACTTTCCGACGAGCCTTATCCCGAGAAAACAAAGCATGTAGGTTGAGGGTGTAAATCAAACCCGATTCTTCTCTTTCTTCTCTTCCTTTCTCACGTTTTTTTATGGGTCGTGTCGTCGTCGGTCGTATTTTTAATATGGGTCGTTCGTCACATATTTTTTTTATTTCTAATAATCGATATTACAAAAACTATTTTTTTATATAACGTTCTTAAAATACGATATTGATATTCTAATCAAATATCGTATCAAACAAGAACTAAATTAATTAATTCTCGTTGATGCTAAATAAAATCGTTACATCCTTTTTTTAAACAAAATTCGACGATTTTATACGCGGAAAGAATTAACATCTTTTTCGTTCAAAATTCTTTTTTTTACTTTTCGTTCAAAACAAACTTTTTTCAAAACCTTTTCTAAAATCATTCTGACTATTCGATATCGATTTCATAATCGAATATCGAATATGACGAATATCGAAAATATGAATCGGGTATAAATTAATCCATATTTGTACGCGATTTATAAAATTTAACGATTTTCGACAAAATAAAAAAAACCCGAACAGACCGCCACGCGAGTCGCGCGCCTGTCAGGCGACTCGCGCGGTGGCCTGATTAGCCGGGTCTCTTTTTTTTCGTTTCCTCGCTTTTCTATTTTTTATTCTTTTCGAACCTTACATAAAAAGCGACTTTCGCGACATATTTCGATAAATACTCTTTTTTCGACCTCGGTCAACGCGTGTTAATCCATAACGTGACATAAATCTTTTCAAAAATCATGCATATTATTTATTTACATCGTTATTCGATTTATTTATTGTTACTAACTCGTTTTCTCGTGTTTGTAGCAATTTATTTTCATACTTTGTTTTGATCGTTTTATTAGACTAAAACGATTTCACATGCTAAAATAACTTTGACGTTATTAGTTTAATATGCATTAAACGACTTAGCAACCCATTTATTTATTTTTCTCACATGTCTTAGGAAAATAATCTCTGCATATCATTCAATCGTCGAACTAACGCGTGTACGTAAAAACGAACGATATCTTAGTAAAGGCCGCTAAGTGCGGGCGGGGTTGGGTGTTCTTAGTGAACTTCCCAACACGTACCCTCACCCCTTACTCAGAACCATGGTTTCCGGATGTCCGAATCCATTGGCAACGAGAGTCATTCAATACACGATATCCGATAATGTCGGTATCGGTATCAAATGCTAAGGGACGAACCCGATAAGCTCTGACATCGGAAATGGGCCATGTTTTAAATATGGTCCACTACGACATAGAGTGGGTTTGAATGGTTCCGAATAACCACAAAATTCGGTGGCGACTCCTACTTCGATTTAAAATTCAATTTGACCATCTCATATGGAGATTCATTCGCCTCCCCAAACCCGCGCGTGGCCGCGTCGGGGTGGACCTATGTCATGTCCACAATTTGGCGACTCCGCTGGGGAATCAACTGATGAGTCACTTACCATCGGCATCCTCAGGGTGAGACTCGAAAAGAAATCGTTCGAATAGTAATGTACACGTTTTAGTTCAATGGTTCATGCATAACCCAAATTTTTCCCGGGCCGGTTACTTGTGACCTACGTCCCACTATACCACGGTGCATTCCTACATGGGTGCACTAAAGACTTCGATGGCGGAACTCGCATGGGTTTTACGGCAGATTCTAAGACCAACTCGGCTAAGGAGAACCGTCCAGATTTGCGAGAATGCTATCGTCGTTGGTATAGACCCTATTCGACCGACCGAGACTTAGACTAAGAGCATACATGGTGTCATTATACTGTTTCCGTGACTACATGCTACTTGATCTTCTTTTGGTCTTTTCAAAAACCGTCATTTTCAAAAACTTACATCTTTTCAAACCCATCTATTTTTCAAAACCCGGAAAGCTACCAAATTTAGGACTTATGATTTTGACACAAAATAGCCTATTTTTAGCCGGTATGCTGTCCAAACTTTCCAAAAAAATTCAAAATCTCGGCCCGATAACCTTTTTTTCGATTTTTTCAAAAAAATCGGGCCTTCCAATCCGACCTTGCTCGGTTTTTAAATCCAAATTCCCTTTTCAAAACTTTCTTCTTCTTTGGACTTCCCGTATTTAGCAGTGTCGGGTCTTGTCATAAGTTGTTAGAATCTATAGCGTCGAAACTCCGTCGATCTTACATCACGAGTTTCTAACCCATCCCAAGTCCGCCTTATTTGTCAAGGCACGGTCCACGTACGTAGGACAAACTCCTACAAAGGGAAGCCCATTTACACAATCGAGTCCAAAGTCTGGGGATTTCACACACGGATCTTTCTTCGAACGGGACTAGGCCCACTTTGCCAAAACCCAGGGAGAGTCCACCATCCACGAGTCACCCGTCTAGGAGTCGGTCTTCAGTCCCACTCGGGGGCTACCCTTTAGCGGGGCGATCAATCGCGTTTGCTCTAAGGATCAGGTCTTACACGTGTTGGCTCACGTACCCCACTTTCGAGTCACTTAGATGTTGCACCATTTGAGTCCTATCAAAGTCTTTAGTCTCACTCGGGGGCTGTCCTCCACCCGAGCAGTCAACCATGGTCACCTTAAGGGGTACCCTACGTTCATCCTGCACCGGCGTCCTTATGATGCCTTCTTCGTGTCGTACCTATGCTACGAATACTTGAGTCACCTAGGGTTAGGTCACCACGGTTGGTCCGAGCACGTGATACGGTCAAACACGGTCGCCCCCATTTTCGGATTCACCCTTATGCAGCTCGAGTCCAATTCGCAGTCGTTACCTCGTCTAGATCAATGTTCTAGTATCCCGGTCCAAGAATCTTTGTCGACCCGTCACCCCGGGCCGTGTCCAGTTTGACTCCCTCTCTTGCACTTGCGCAAAGCCGAGTTTAGGCAAGTCGTGGCACCCGTCTTTCTCTCCAATCAAAGACCTTACCAAAAAAAACAACAACCAACCGAGCGTCCGAGTCCGTATTTGATTCGAGTCTAAGTCTGAGTTCGAGTCTAGGATACCCCACATCCTCATTTTCAAATCAAAGTCAGAGTCAAAGTCAGTTGTATTTTGTCCTCTTTTTTCAAAATTCAATAAAATCAGCTTTTCTATTTCTCATACATACTTTCCTTATGTGTTTCCGAGAACATGATGAACACCATCATACACTGTGAGCACACGCACGTGACTATTATAGGCACATCTATAATGACTGCAGGAAACCGAGCCCGTGTTTTCCTTTTACCTATTCCATGTCTGGTATAGAAAGCCACATAACTACCTGTAGCAGGAGCATATCGAATCCTATGACAAATCTGGGTAGTCTTCTAGTTTGGGTTCAAGACGGGAGGCAAGCCCACTTCCCACAATAAACACCCATCCAATAAGACTAGCCAGTCCCTACCTTAGGTGTTAGTCTGACCGACAAAAAAAAGCTGGACAAAAAAATCAAAAGTCCAAGAGAAAAAAAAGCAAAAGGCCAAAACAAAAAAGTTGGCCATGATAAAAAAAGAATTATCAACATCTCTCGACCAGACACGGTCAACTCAAATGAAGAATCCCTTGACCGGGGCTAAGAGGTCAACCCAAAGAATTCAAAAACCCATGACCGTGAAACGGTCAATTCAAAAATTATCAATACCCATACCATCCAATAGGGGAGAGACAGTCAAGCTGGCCAGCTAACACCACATCTAGCCTTCCCACATTACAACCCTCAAGACCTTCTCGAGACCTAGGCTAGAGACAGCCCAAAGTTTTGAGGATTCAAGCTCCATAGGACACCCTAACCTTTAGGGCCAGACATGGAAACCAGATCCCGCATTATCAACCTGCCCAATCGAAGTCCGAGTCATTTTTACTCGACTTCCCCCTTTCCTACCACATTACAATACCTTACCCTCGAAGCCTTAGCTCCACAAAATCGAGCTCCAGATTTCAAAACATCAAAGCCACTTGCGACCTAGCTCCACATTTCCAAAAACATCTAAACCAGTTACCAGCCCCAAACACGGGAACTCAAGTTACAGTCGCATAGAACATGCCCAAATAGTTCACACCACCTCTGGGGGCTATCCCGGAGAATGCTCACAGTCACAGAATCAACATCTTAACTATTCTAGCCCTTTGATCAAGACATCACTGGGAATGCACCTAGCCTACACCATCGCTGTGGCTAGTTACACACAAAGCCCTAGTAAACTAGGCACCATTATATATCTTTCACATCACTGAACTACGGCTTAGTTTGATTTCACTACACGTGAATACGTAGGCAGCCTTTCGACAAAGGCACAACCATTCACATTCACACAAATTCGAAAAAGCATCATCATTCCGGTCACGACACTGTCATGTTCTCAGCAGCTAGCTTTGTCATCCTGGGGGATTCTCCTAGGCATAAGTTCTCCATCCACTCACAAAATCCAGATAAATTCAAAGAATAAAGATCTAGCCTCCTTTCTGTAGTGTGTCCTAGTACTCGGCTCAGTTGAAGACGAGAATTGGCCAGGGACTCGAAGCAATACCCACTTTGGGAATGTACCCCTAAATCAAAAGAATATCCAAAAGAACACCAGTCTACGGCATTGCTACCACAAAGCCCTGTCGTACGGAAACAGTCCCATTCCGAGGATTCGACCGTGTTGCCACTCGCCTAGGCTACGGAATAGCGCAACTTAAGAGTCTAGTCATATTAGGTGGCCCATCCCCTACCGAGTCACGGTCCAACCCTTAGAGAGTCCAGTCGTGTCTGTCAACTCGTCTTTTCGCGTCCAGAGTCGAGTCGGTCGGTATATCTCTCTCTTCGAATTCTCATTTTAAAATTCGCAAAACTTAGCTATTTGAGAAAATCCCTTTCCTAGTCACCACGGGAATAGGAATTTTTATCACACTTCATCTAGGCATACAGGCCTAACCAGAGACTTTAGGAGTCCGTGTCAGAATCGGATTAGGAATCAAGTCATCCCAAGCATTCTAATTTCCAAAAAAAAAAATTCATTTTCTTTCCAAAAAATCAATCAAAAATCATTTCTTCCCCAGCATGAGTCAGTGTTTTGCCTAAATGTTACATGCAATTTGTTATGTATCAACAGACAGGTACCCCAAGACTCCCCAAAGAATTCTCAAAGACTCCCCAGTGGAAGGATCATGCAACATTTCTATTAAGGAATCAGGATATATCTGTAAGCAGATACACCCAGAGCTTCCAAGGCAAGCTCCCACGCAATTCCAAGATGGGATGTGTCTGTAAACAGACACACCCAAGACTTTTTAGGAAAAGTCCCCGCGACATTGTTGACATCTACCCAGGTATGATTTCTATCTTATGGCTGGCGAGCCCTTCACGCAAGTCTAATGGACTCTAAACGACCCGATCGGAAGTCTGTCAGGTCTTAATCCTCGATTGGCCTGGTAGCTACTCTGACTTTCGCCTTGTCCAAGCCTCAGTCAGAGTGGGGGCTCTGTAGACACCCACATTTTGACCGCCAGGTGTCTATAGTAGTACCCGCCAAACTCCCGATGATGATCGGGCGCAAACATGCTTTGATGAACTCGGATATGGGCTCGAAATCATGGAAATTTGGCTTGGGCTTATTAAGGAGTACAAATCTTACAAAACCAACCTCAAATCCAGGCCTAGTGGGTCGTTTCGAGTCAAATGAGACTAATTTGGGTCGATTTCGACACCAGGGGTAAAACCGTCTTTTAGCGACCGAGTCAAAACCCGGTCAAAAATATTCTCGAGACACACGAGTCAGCCGTGACACCTCACGTGGCTGATTCGGTCTCAAACACCACAAAAAATCAGCTTCGAAAACATTAAACAATTCCGTTTAAAGTAGAATTTGATCTCAAGTGGAATTCTATCCGAAAGACTAAAGCAATTACCGACCGAGTGTCAAACACTCGGCCGAAATCAGCCAAAACCAGCCGAGTCCTTTGCCTTCTTCACCAAGAAAGTGAGTTCTCGTTCCTTTCGAACTCTTACATTTCCTATCCAAACCGGTGTTTCTTGTTGTCCAAGCAAGACACCTCTCCTAAACCTTTGCTCCTATAAATAGGACCCTCACGACACACACAAAACACACATCTAACATCCACGATCATCTATCAAAAACTCAGAATTAATCTAGAATTATTCATCAACCTCGACACACATTCATCGATCATACAAGTACCAAAATACCGACGAATCCGACCCCGAGAAAACCGGCCGAAACCCATCCCATCACACGTCCAAACCGACACCTTCACTCATCCCGCATCATCTCGACGCTCCCAAGTTTAAGCCACTTTCCGACGAACCTTATCCCGAGAAAACAAAGCATGTAGGTTGAGGGTGTAAATCAAACCCGATTCTTCTCTTTCTTCTCTTCCTTTCTCACGTTTTTTTATGGGTCGTGTCGTCGTCGGTCGTATTTTTAATATGGGTCGTTCGTCACTTATTTTTTTTATTTCTAATAATCGATATTACAAAAACTATTTTTTTATATAACGTTCTTAAAATACGATATTGATATTCTAATCAAATATCGTATCCAACATGAACTAAATTAATTAATTCTCGTTGGTGCTAAATAAAATCGTTACATCCTTTTTTTAAACAAAATTCGACGATTTTATACGCGGAAAGAATTAACATCTTTTTCGTTCAAAATTCTTTTTTTTTACTTTCCGTTCAAAACAAACTTTTTTCAAAACCTTTTCTAAAATCATTCTGACTATTCGATATCGATTTCATAATCGAATATCGAATACGACGAATATCGAAAATATGAATCGGGTATAAATTAATCCATATTTGTACGCGATTTATAAAATTTAACGATTTTCGAAAAAATAACAAAAAACCCGAACAGACCGCCACGCGAGTCGCGCGCCTGTCAGGCGACTCGCGCGGTGGCCTGATTAGCGGGGTCTCTTTTTTTTCGTTTCCTCGCTTTTCTATTTTTTATTCTTTTCGAACCTTACATAAAAAGCGACTTTCGCGACATATTTCGATAAATACTCTTTTTTCGACCTCGGTCAACGCGTGTTAATCCATAACGTGACATAAATCTTTTCAAAAATCATGCATATTATTTATTTACATCGTTATTCGATTTATTTATTGTTACTAACTCGTTTTCTCGTGTTTGTAGCAATTTATTTTCATACTTTGTTTTTATCGTTTTATTAGACTAAAACGATTTCACATGCTAAAATAACTTTGACGTTATTAGTTTAATATGCATTAAACGACTTAGCAACCCATTTATTTATTTTTCTCACATGTCTTAGGAAAATAATCTCTGCATATCATTCAACCGTCGAACTAACGCGTGTACGTAAAAACGAACGATATCTTAGTAAAGGCCGCTAAGTGAGGGCGGGGTTGGGTGTTCTTAGTGAACTTCCCAACACGTACCCTCACCCCTTACTCAGAACCATGGTTTCCGGATGTCCGAATCCATTGGCAACGAGAGTCATTCAATACACGATATCCGATAATGTCGGTATCGGTATCAAATGCTAAGGGACGAACCCGATAAGCTCTGACATCGAAAATGGGCCATATTTTAAATATGGCCCACTACGACATAGAGTGGTTTCAAATGGTTCCGAATAACCACAAAATTCGGTGGCGACTCCTACTTCGATTTAAAATTCAATTTGACCATCTCATATGGAGATTTATTCGCCTCCCCAAACCCGCGCGTGGCCGCGTTGGGGTGGACCTATGTCATGTCCACAGTTACACCCATGCAACCAATGTGTTACTTCAATTCATAAGTTGTGTTACTCTAACTAGTACAGTACGTTACTTTAACATCATCATCAAAACCCTTTTTCTAAACGTTCAGTGTGTTACTGTAATTGCAATTAAGTGTTACTGTAACTCAGAAGGTATGTTACTTCACTGACGTTTCTGCGTAAATACAAAACAAAATAGTAGTATCAGTGTATATCATGAAAAACCTAAATAAGAAACATAAAACCCTGGAATATATAAAGATCGAGAGAGCAACTAACCATTGATAGGAAACTATGATGAATGAAATAACAATGAAAGCAATATCAACATTAAAATTGACGTTAAAAAATAACCATTGATAGGAAACTATGATGAATGAAATAACAATGAAAGCAATATCAACATTAAAATTGACGTTTGATTGGGGTCTGCTGCCTGACACCAGTCGCCTGCCAGGCAGGCCCCAGGAGCTCGCCCACTAGGTTCGAAAGGCCAGTCCCTGGCAAGAAGTCACGACAGGCGTAAAACGCCAAGGATGATAGTCGGCCGCTGGAACCACAGGCTGACGCAGCCTACTGGAACCTAACGGCCACTGTACGAAGTCAGCCTGCCCTGGGGAACCCCCTGGTTGACAGGGTCAGAACCCCCAGGGGCCCTCCCGTCATTTCGCCTAAGGTAATTAGGAATGGGTGGATAGGAAGCCTCCACTTGTCACTTCCTCATCCACCCATTTTTCTCCCACTTCTCTTTCTTATGGGAAGGTATAAATACTTAACCTTCTTCCACAAGAAAGGGGTTGGATTTTCTCTCTCTAGACTCTTACTCCCAAAAACACCACCTAGTTCCTCACGAGCTAGGTTCGTCAAGGCAATTCACGGACTGACTTAGGCATCGGAGAGGGTTTCCTCGGACAACCTCCGAGGCCCTGTGCGTTCATTGTGCAGGGAGCAGGCCAACTCCGCCGGGAAGGTCCGACCAAGGGGGTGAGACAAAGGAGAGGCGTAGGGAAATCAATCGGTCAGCTATTCATCCAGTGATTCAATCATACAGCCTGGATCCAAGGCCGGGTAAATTGTTTCCGTGACCGGAACAATTTGGCGCCGTCTGTGGGGAACTTACGGTTGTGCTCACGAGTTACCCACTAAAATCAACCACTCATAATCACAAAACTAAAACGATCATGCCAGAAATCATTGATGCCAGTGCAGGAACGGGTCCGACGGTCCCACCGGTGGCCCCCCTGTATGGTATGCCGCAGTCAGAGAGAGTTCCTCCTGCCACGATCCTAGGGGTAGGGGGAACCAGTCTCCTCGGCGGATCCAATACTGCTGTGACACCTGAGTTGGGGACACACCCAGGACACGCTCTTAATCTGACCCAGCTCAGATGCCGCAGACTGCCGCGTTCTTCTCTGCGTTGCTGAACCAGGAATTCACTCCTGAGGACTTGGTAGGCAGGGTCGCATCAGCTCCCAGGCAACCATCCCCGATCAGCAGGGATGAGGCCGGGGGCACGAGGCGGACCGCCGCCAGAAATGCTCAGAGGAAAGCGAGAAGGACGGCTCAAGCGTATGCGCATGTGCAAAGGCGCATTACTACCGACAATCCAGAGCCACCTGTCCAGCAGGCGTTCTCCATTCACACAATAGAATCAGCGTCTGGAGGGCAGGGAGGCTTATCCCGAGGATTACAGGAGCGAATGAGGCCCAGGGAGCCCATGTCAAAACGCTTGGGAGAGAAACCAGGCGGGGTTTTCTCCAGGCTAACACCGGCAGCTAGAGAGCAGTCAGCCCCCGGTTTATCCCAAAGCCTGCAATCAAGGCTCAATCGGGGGAAACCGCTCGAATCTAAGTATCGCCAGGGTGAGAGCTTCTGTCACTCTCAGAGGAAGAGACCCAGACAAGTATCCCCTGAGACAGAAGATGAAGCAGCGAGCAGGCCGCCCCCAAGGCACCGCTCCCCCAGTACGAGGAAACCAGCCCATAAACAATGGGATACTCATGGTAACCAGTCTGGGGAAAGCAGGTCACGATTGGTGGGCAGGCCCACAAAAACCCCACTTCATCCTGAGGTACAAGAGTACCCCATTCCAAAAATTAAAATGCCTACCATTAAATTTGATGGGACAACAGACCCTGAAGACCACCTGGCAGCATTTGAGAGCCACATGGGCATGTATGACGTAGATGATGCCATCTGGTGCAAAGTTTTCCCAACCACCCTGGTAGGGCTCGCACAAGGATGGTTCAGAGACCTCCGCCAGGGGTCAGTCAGATTCTTCATAGAGTTGGCCGAGATCTTCCTCGAACAATATGCTGGGAATAAGAGAAGACGCCTCACTCGTTTCGATCTTATGACCTTGAAGCAGAAAAAGGGTGAAAGTGTGAGGGAATACCTGAGGAGGTTTGATCTATCCTACCAGCAGGTCAGGGAGATCGATGATTCCACTGCCGCCTACGCCCTGACAATCTCCCTACTTCCAGGGGAAATGAAAAACCAGATGATCAGGGCCCAGCCAGAAACCCTGGCCATGGCCAGGAAAATTGCGGAAGGATTCATTCTGCAGGAGGAGTTCCACGGCCTGACGGATACCCCGGCAGGCCAAACAAGGCCTCAAGGGGGACCGCAGGTTGGACGGGGCAGAAGTGAGCCAGGCAAGCAGAGGGAAGAGGGAGACACTCCCAAGAAGGAGCGCACTGTCTACCAGCCCAGGTTCGACACTTACACTGCCCTGAACAAATCCAGGGCGGAGATCTTCGAACTGGAAAAAGAGTCTGCTAAGTGGAATCGCCCGAACAAGCCTCGCAGCCCGAAAGGAGACCCCAAGAAATTCTGCACTTTCCACGACTGCATAGGCCATACCACCGAGGAATGCCGTCACCTGAAGGACGAAATCGAGAAGTTAATCAGGAACGGATGGTTAGCCAACTACGCAGCCAAGAATAAGTCTCAGAAGGAAGTATCCGAAAAACCCGAAGGGTCAGTGCAGAACCGCATGGTGATCCATGTAATTTCAGGGGGCACTGAGGGCCAGCTCAGTCGAAGAGGCCAAAAAAGACAAATGCGTGAACTAAGGAACCAGATCTGCTATGCTGAGAAAGCAGGGAGTCCAAGGGGAGTGACATTAAGTATCACCCCTGATGATGCAGGGCGCGTGATATACCCGCACAGTGACCCTTTGGTGTTGTCCCTAGAGATCAGCAACCACATTGTGCGGAGGTGTATGGTAGACACTGGCGCATACACAAATCTACTGTACAAAGATGCCTTCGAGAAGATGGGCCTGGAAAAAAGGCACCTGCGACCTGCCCCCGGATCATTATACGGATTCAGTGGAGCAGGCGTACTGCCCATGGGAGTCATAGACCTACCTGTAACCTTTGGGGAAGGCTCTACTGCCAGGAACGTCAGGGCAACCTTTGTCGTTGTAGATGCAAGATCTGCCTACAACGCCCTAATTGGCAGAGCCACCCTGGACGAAATCGAGGCGGCCATCTCCATCAGGGCCCTCACCATAGCGTATGTCACCGATTTTGGACTAGAAGGAAAAGTGCGCGGGGACCAAGAGTCAGCCAGACAATGCTACTCCGTGGCCCTGCAAGAACACGAAAAAGAAAGAAAAGGAAAAAGAAAGGCTGACAGTTCCCCCAGCAGGGAAGGCGAAGTACCAGCCGAGCACCCGGCGTCCGACCACCTGGAGCCAGGGGGTGAAAGCATGCTAGTAGACTTGGAACCAGGGAGGCAGGTCCTAATAGGAGCTGACCTGGAGGAGACCTACCAGGCTGAACTGGTCAAGCTGCTGAAAGAAAACAAAGACGTATTCGCCTACTCGGCAGACGAGATGCCCGGCGTTGACCCATCATGCATCGTTCACAAGCTGAACGTAAGCATAGATGCTCGCCCTGTAAAGCAGAAAAAGCGAAATATGTCCGCGGAAAAAGACGCTGCAATCAAGGAAGAAATTGACAAACTCTTGAAAGCAGATTTTATTGAGGTCTGTGACTATCCAGAATGGCTGGCGAACGTAGTCATGGTTAAAAAATCGTCAGGCGCATGGAGAATGTGCGTGGATTTTACGAACCTCAACAAAGCCTGCCCGAAAGACTGCTATCCGCTCCCCAGAATTGACCAACTGGTAGACGCTACCAGTGGTTATTCCATGCTGAGCTTCCTGGATGCCTTTTCAGGGTATCATCAAGTATATTTGTGGCAGCCGGACAGGGTGAAGTGCGCGTTCATCACCAGTTCAGGCACCTACATGTACAAGATGATGCCGTTCGGGCTTAAAAATGCAGGGGCTACATACCAGCGGTTAGTTGATAAAGTGTTTGAAAAACAAAAAGGCAGAAACATCGAGGCTTACGTTGATGACGCCATCGTGAAAAGCAAAGAAGACAGAGAACACCTGATAGACCTGCAGGAGACCTTCTGCTCCCTGCGCGCCTACAAAATGAAACTCAATCCAAAGAAATGTACATTTGGAGTCCGCTCCGGCAAATTTCTGGGGTTCTTGGTCAGCTCTCGAGGAATAGACGCCAACCCTGAGAAAATTCAGGCAGTCCTAGACCTTCCTGAGCCCAAGACCATTAGAGACATCCAGCGCCTGACGGGCTGCATGGCCGCCTTAGCACGGTTCGTCGCCCGATCAGCAGACAAGGCCACTCCTTTCTTTAAGATACTGAAAGGAAACAAACAGTTCAAGTGGGAAAACGAGCAGAAAGAGGCCTTTGAGCAATTGAAGGACCATCTTAAGAGGCTCCCCACCCTGGCAAGACCAGTAGCAGGGGAAAAACTTTTCCTCTACATCGCAGTGACCAACATAACTGTCAGCGTGGTCATCTTACGAGAAGAGGCAGGCGCCCAGCAACCTATATACTTCGTAAGTCATGCGCTGGGGGCAGCCGAGAAAAATTACCCGATGGTCGAAAAAGCCGCCTACGCGGTCATAATTGCCGCCAGGAAGCTCAGACCTTACTTTGACGCGCATCCAGTCGTGGTCCTCACCGACCAACCACTGGAGAAGGTGTTGGAAAAATTTGAAAAATCAGGGAGACTACTGAAGTGGGCGATTAAGCTGAGTGGGCTAGGTATATCTTACCAGCCGAGAACAGCCATCAAGGCCCAAGCCTTAGCAGATTTCCTGGCAGAGTGCTCCCATTCAGGGGAAGAAGAGACCCCTGCCGAGGAATGGATCGTGCATATTGATGGATCCTCAACTGCCAATGGCGCAGGCGCAGGCGTCGTGCTGACCAGCCCAGGGGGGGCTGACTTTGAGCATGCCCTCAGGTTTGTCTTCCCAGCATCAAACAACGAAGCAGAGTACGAAGCAGTACTCGCAGGCGTCAGGCTAGCTAAAGCCGCAGGGGCAGAGCGGATTGTCCTGGCGACAGACTCCCAGCTCATCGCCAACCAGATCAATGGTGAATATGAAGCAAGGGACCAAGCAATGGCCACATACCTGGAAATGGTGAAAGGAGAGTTATCAGGCCTAAAATCGTATGCGATCAAGCAAATCCCCCGCTCCCAGAATAGTCGAGCAGATGCCCTGTCAAAACTGGCAAGTTCCAGTCTACAGGACATACGGAGGTCAGTATGGGTTGATGTTCTGCATGAAAAATCGACCAGCCCCTGTCAGGCGATTAGCACCATGGAAGAAGGTCCGGAAAGCTGGATGACTCCCTTCATCCAATTCAAGAGACACGGTGTCCTACCATCAGACGCAGCACAAAAAGGGAAGGTACAGGCTAAAGCAGCCTGGTTCATACTCATCGAGGGGGAACTTTATAAGAAGTCTTTTACTTATCCCCTGCTCAAATGCCTACGGGCAGATCAAGCTGCTGAAGTGTTGGAAGATATCCACTCAGGGATTTGTGGGCATCACATCGGGGGGAGATCCCTGGCCCACAAAGCCCTAAGGGCCGGCTACTACTGGCCCACCATGCTGGCGGACGCCAAGAGCCTGACCCAGAAATGCAGAAAATACCAACTCTTTGCCCCGTCAATCCATGCCCCGGCCCAAGAGCTCAGGCCAATCCTATCCCCCATCCCTTACGCTCAATGGGGGATGAACATTCTAGGACCCTTCACAGTGGCCACAGGGGGCAGAAAATTCTTGATTGTCGCCATAGACTACTTCACCAAATGGGTGGAAGCCGAAGCAGTGCCCAACATTACTGAGCCGGCGGTCAGGAAAGTGGTCTGGCGAAATATTATCACCAGGTTCGGTCTGCCAAAGATGTTGGTATTTGACCATGGCAGACAATTTGATAATGATCCTCTAAGAGTCTGGCTGGAAGGCCACAACATCGCAGTCGCCTATTCAGCCGTCTGTCATCCTCAAACCAACGGGCAGGCGGAAGCAACCAACAAACAAATCTTGAACGGCCTGAAGAAAATGGTGGATGACTGCAAGGGTAGGTGGGCTGATGAACTTCCCAGTATACTCTGGTCAATCCGAACTACCAGAAAAGAGTCTACAGGCCAGACCCCGTTTGGTCTGGTATATGGAGCAGAGGCACTACTACCAATCGAGGCAAGGATCCCTTCTCTGCGCTCCCTGCAGTACGACCGAGCTGAAAACGAAGCTGCAATGGTTGAAGCCTTGGACCTGGTAAATGAGTTAAGGGAGGAAGCTAGCACCAACATCGTTGCCTACCAGCAACGAATGAGGAAAGCCTTTAACACCAAAGTCCGACAGAGAAACTTTCAGATGGGAGAGCTAGTTCTGAGAAAGACGCAGGCGGTTGGAAAGTCAAGAGAACATGGAAAGCTTAGTGCTAACTGGGAGGGTCCATACCAAGTAACTCGAGTCCTGGGACCAGGCACATACAAAATCGCCAACCTTGAAGGGCAAGAGCTGCATGCTCACTGGAATGCGGACACCTTGAAAAAAATACTACGTCTGAACAAAATCCAAAGATAGCTTTTATTTTTGCTAGAAACAAATGGCGGAGGACGGTCAAAAGAATGTCGACGGCTCCGACCACCCGAAAATGTTACAGTTTTATAAAGAAATGAAGAATATTCAGATTTATACTCGTTGCCTGTTCACACTCGCGTTCTTCACACACAAACGAGCAGGGGGCAATAGGGGGAGGCCCCCCTGTTGCCAAAGTCGGGAAAACTGACTCCCCCAGCAAAAATCCGAAAGCCACCCTGCTTACCTCTGGGCAGGCAGGGGGCAGGCCCCCTGGACTTTAAACAAAAGCCAGGGACAGGCAAGACTAACAAGGACTGGGGGCAGGCCCCCCAACCTTGTATAAAAAACGCAAAAGCCACCCTGCTTACCTCTGGGCAGGCAGGGGGCAGGCCCCCTGGACTTTGAACAAAAGCCGGGGACAGGCCAGACTAACAAGGACTGGGGGCGGGCCCCCCAACCTTGTATAAAAAACGCAAAAGCCACCCTGCTTACCTCTGGGCAGGCAGGGGGCAGGCCCCCTGGACTTTGAACAAAAGCCGGGGACAGGCCAGACTAACAAGGACTAGGGGCAGGCCCCCCAACCTTGTATAAAAAACGCAAAAGCCACCCTGCTTACCTCTGGGCAGGCAGGGGGCAGGCCCCCTGGACTTTGAACAAAAGCCGGGGACAGGCCAGACTAACAAGGACTGGGGGCAGGCCCTCCAACCTTGTATAAAAAACGCAAAAGCCACCCTGCTTACCTCCGGGCAGGCAGGGGGCAGGCCCCTTGGACTTTGAACAAAAACCAGGGACAGGCTGTGACAGGCGCGATCAAACAAACGAGAAAAGGATCCCTGAATTTTGAAACAGTTTGCCATAAAAAGCGAAGAGAAATATTCCACAAACAAAACCCATGAAGGGTGGAAAGGTCTTTACAAAGTTGAAGAAAAAACCAGGTAGCAAACATTACAAAATGGCCATAAGTACGGGCTCAACACGGAAAGATAAAAGCTTTTATAAGAAAAGAGAAGGGGCGTCACGTAGCATCCTGGTGAGCGTCGGCATCTGCCTCCGGCTGCCTAGTCGCCCGAGCTTCATTCTTAGCGGTATAGAGGCTCCGGAAGGCGTCCTCATCAAAGGTAGGGAACATCTCCCCTATCACCTCCATTACCAATTCTAGAGAGGAGTTGGCACCGCTCACGAAGCTGGCATCCACTGCAGCCTCAGTCTCCTCAGCCAGGGTCTCCTTCTCCTTCGTCCATTCCCCCTTGGCCTGCTCAAAAGTCGACTTGGCCTTTGACAGCTGCTCCTCCAAGTCAGCCACTCTCCCCTTTAAATGCCCCGTCTCGGCCAAAGATAGATTGGCTCGGTCCAACGACTGCCGGCTCTCCTTCAGATCAGCCTCTAACTTGGCAACCTCCTTCACAGCCATTTCCCCCTGCAGCCTCCATTGATCAGCCTGCTTCTTGGCCTCCTCTAACTCTCCCTCTTGCCTTGTCATTTTATCTTTCAAGGATCTTATCAAGGAGACATCCCTTTCTATCATGGCCAGGCGGTCAGGGGGAGGAGCCCCAGGAATAACTGTTAGCTCCTCATCACTCAGGCGGCTGAGAGCCGCCAGTTCCGCAGATGCCAGCATAACCTTGGAGGTACGCTGGATATATTGGAGCACTTGATGGGTAGTTGAGGTCACCATTTTTGTGAGGCGGTCGGCCAAAACGGCTCCGGAATCAGAAAGTAAGCCTGACACGTCCACACTGTCACCAGCCGTGTAGTGGAACTCTATATTTTCCTCTGGGAAGGGGGTGCTTGAAGGCTCACGTGCAGGGCGCTTCGCCTCAGGGGTGGTGACATCCGCCTCCAGGTCCACCACGTCAGCACTAGGAGCCTCCCTCCCTCTTTTCCTCCTCGATTCCAAAGGAACACTCTCCCCAGTCCCCTCGGAATCTCCAGGCTGCGTCCCCTGTGAAATCCGAGGGCCAGCCGGAGAGACACCCTGTTTCTGACTAGGGGAAGGAGTAGCTCCTGAAGTAACCTCCGCCTCCCCCTCATGAATGCTGGGGGTAGGAGTCGCCGGCTTCGACGAAGGCAGCCGGGGTGGGAGAGGTAATCTTCGACCAGCGGCAAAGTCTTTCACAAGCTTCATGAGGGCTTTGCTTCCTTTCCGAAAATTTGCAGGAAGGGAAGGACGTTTTGAAAGAATGTCCAATTCCTCGCTCAGGCCCAACCTTCTGACCTGCTTCTTGGTCCAACGCCAAGTGTAGGAATCTGCAGAAAGGGAAAGGCGGTCATCTAAAAAGCAGGGAGAAATAAAGTCCCTGGAAAATCGTGACAACAAAAAATCCCTAGAACTACCTTCAAGGCCAGGAATCAGGCCCAGGGGAAGCAAATACTCGTCTGTCGTGATGAGCTCCGCATGGGGGAGCCAGAAAGCAGGGCCAAAGTTCCCATGTTTATCCACCACAATCTCAAACTTTTTTACCAAAATCTCCTCCTTCGCACTCAGCTTGACTTCCAGAGCCTTCCCCCCAACGCGTGGGTGATACTCCTCGCGCGTCTCCATGCGGGTGTGGACATGGTTCCTAAAATGTCTAGGAATTTTCCACCCTGACGCGCTATGGACATATATAAAATTATTTTTCCAGTCTTTAAGGCTGCTAATAGCCGGCCAGACCAGGGCGTATTTTTTCTGCCTCAGCAGAGACTAATAGCCAGGGGAGCCATCCCCCCCAGATGAGGACACCATCTGGAGACCGACCATGAAACGAAGGGCGTCAATATAAGGCCCCTCGTCATGGAAAAGGCAGGTCCAAGTATAAGCTACTAAGGATCTAATGGCAGTCGCAGTCAGCTGGGCGATAGCAACATTCATCCTCCTGAAGGTTTCCTCCAGGAAGGGGTGCAGCGGGAATCGTAGGCCAAACTCTAGGGTCTTATGGTAGACGGCCACACATCCTTCTGGGGGACAGCACACTGTGTCCTTTTCCCCAGGGACCACAACCGTGTACCCTTCCCCGAAATTGTAAAATTGTTCAATGGCCTTGGCAGCGTTACTCTCCAAAATCAGGTCCCTGTTTTTGGCCTCAGGGTAGGTCTTTAGGGGGACCACATACTTTTCCTTGTCCAAGAAGTAGGTCTTCCCCCTCTCCCTGCGGATGAGGGGGCCGGCGACCCTGGAAGGATCCACCTCCAGGGCCTCGTCGTCGGAGTCAACCACATCAAAGGGAGCTGGCTCGGGTGACTCAGCACCCTCCCCCCTATGATAATCGTCCTCCTCCCTGGGGCCGACCCCGGAGGAAGAAGCTATGTCACGACGGCCACCGTCGCCGCTACTAGTTCCCCCAAGCAAGGAATTAAAGGAAAGGGGACGGACTCGCGGCATATTGGCTATGGAAGGGAAAAAAGAAGTGAGAGATTCAAAGTTCTAACCTAAGGACGCCGATAAAGTTGCCGGAGACAGTGACAAGAGGTGTTCCTTGCTCCTCGAAAAATGCTCGGCAAACGAAGAAGATTCGAGAAGTATTAAGGGGTGTGAAGTATCAAGAAGAGTAAAAGAAGAGAATGAAGGGGGCGAAGGGTTTATATAAAGCCCAAGAAGTTCAAAAGGCAGCCCCCTGACAAAACCCTCAATAGTCGTCCACGTGTCGCATACTGAACACTTGCTGTTCACCCTTCCCAAGAAGGGCCTCGAAAGACAAAGTGTCAGAGAAAGAGCAACCGACGACGTCATTCCCCCCCCCCCCAAAAAAAAGGGGGGTACAGTGCACAAACGCGTCGCCTGAATTTCATTTCATTAAATCTTACAAAGGAAAGTTACATCTTGAGACAGATACGAAAAAGAAAAATACATAAGGCCCAAAAATTCCAGCCTGACAGAAACCAAACACCCTGCTATGCAGGCCTAGTCGTCGTCCAAATCTGGGGAATAATCCCCAGGGCTGCCTGGACTCCCGAGAGCCGAGCCCCAATCCCAGTCTGGGGAACCTTGGAAAGGATCATCAGAAGCTCCGCCTTCATCCTTGTCGCTCAGGCAACCAAGACCCTTACTGTCATCAGAGTCATGGCTGTTGTCCTCCCAGTCCCTGCCAAAGGGAACGGTCTGGGATTCGTCGCAGGTGCGACAGCCTGTCTTCTTCACAGGCGAAGAGGGACCTGACGCCAAGGAGGAATCAGTGTCAGAAAGGTTGGAGTAAAATTGCTCGGGGTGCAGCCACGGAAAGCACTCGTGGCATCCCCTGTCAAAACAGCCCCCTCCCTGGGGGCAGCGCCTAAACCTAGGCGCAGCAGGAGGTGAGGACCTCTTGAGGCGCTTGCCCATCCTAACAGAAGCCTTCTGACCCATCCGGCGGGAATGAAGCCGTGAACGGCGACTACGGCGGACAGCTAGATAAGCAGCACGAGCATATCGGAGCCTCCAAAACCCTCTAAAGATGAAAGTAACATATCTGACTCCACGGCGAGTTACGCTTTTTTTGATCCAAGCCATGTTTAAAACAAAGAAAGTGGAAGGATTGAAGATGAGTTGAAACAGAAATGATAAAGAAAACTGAGGTTTTTATACAAGAGAAAGCGCAACATTAATGAACGCTCCAACCACCCTGGAAGAAGAGCCACCAATCGGGAACTATTCACGGTTCCCCAAAATCCACCTAGAAGAGAAGTGCAATCATTACAAAAGCACTCTCACCTCTTTGCATACCTGACGTGAGCAGCGCTAAGTTCCTTGGGAAGGTGCGAAACATTAAATGCTGCGACAGACATGGAAGTCAACCTCCCACCAAGCAAGGGTCGCCAGCAGAAGGAAAGCCTTACTTTCCCTCTACTGACGAGGGCCAATTGATTGGGGTCGGCTGCCTGACACCAGTCGCCTACCAGGCAGGCCTCAGGAGCTCGCCCACTAGGTTCGAAAGGCCAGTCCCTGGGAAGAAGTCACGACAGGCGTAAAACGCCAAGGATGATAGTCGGCCGCTGGAACCACAGGCTGACGCAGCCTACTAGAACCTAACGGCCACTGTACGAAGTCAGCCTGCCCTGGGGAACCCCCTGGTTGACAGGGTCAGAACCCCCAGGGGCCCTCCCGTCATTTCGCCTAAGGTAATTAGGAATGGGTGGATAGGAAGCCTCCACTTGTCACTTCCTCATCCACCCATTTTTCTCCCACTTCTCTTTCTTATGGGAAGGTATAAATACTCAACCTTCTTCCACAAGAAAGGGGTTGGATTTTCTCTCTCTAGACTCTTACTCCCAAAAACACCACCTAGTTCCTCACGAGCTAGGTTCGTCAAGGCAATTCACGGACTGACTTAGGCATCGGAGAGGGTTTCCTCGGACAACCTCCGAGGCCCTGTGCGTTCATTGTGCAGGGAGCAGGCCAACTCCGCCGGGAAGGTCCGACCAAGGGGGTGAGACAAAGGAGAGGCGTAGGGAAATCAATCGGTCAGCTATTCATCCAGTGATTCAATCATACAGCCCGGATCCAAGGCCGGGTAAATTGTTTCCGTGATCGGAACAACGTTAAAATATAACGGAACAATGAAAGCAATAGCAACAATGAAAATTGACGTGAAAGAAATATTGAAACTCACCATTGTTATACTCGATCAATTGCTTATCAACAGTTGAAGAAGATGACGCTGTCATTGAATCCATTGTAACGGGATTTCGAGCACATAATTGATTGAATGAATGAATGATCGTGATGAAGAAATGGTTTTTTTTTTCATGTTTGAATGAATGAATGAACGTGATGAATGAATGTGATCAAGGGAGTTATTGTTTCCTAAATTCTTGGGAGCTATTTTAGGAACGTAAATATTTTTTTTTAATGCAATGCATCTTGTCCATCCATCCTCATCCCATCAAATGGATGGGATGAGGACTTATGGACTCATATAGAGTAAAGGACTCATATAGAGTAAAGGACTCATAAGAGCCTTACTCTCTCTCTCTCTCTATTCTCTCTATATATATATATAACTATTAATTTTATTTTATATTTTCATTGATGTATTTTAATAAATTGGGATCCAAATATATATAAAAAACGTATTAGGCAAATCAGTAAAAACATTTTATATGGTGAAGAAACTACATAATTATTATTAATATTTTTCGAATAAAAGCAAAATATCAACTAATCACATTATTTTGAATTGACCGCGAGCTTTTCGAGTCGAGGCAATGGTTACTCGGCTTGACTCGTTAACTTGTTGAGCCGAGCCCGAGCCAAGCTTTGACTGAGCCGAACTTGAGTTTCTCGCGAGTTGTCTCGTCTCATTATGACCTAGTGATTTAAGTGACTGGATGAACCTTTAAAGTCTTAGAGATATTGAAACAAAGATTAACGAATCATGGCTTATTATTCCATGGGTCGTGAATCAATTTGGAATTGGGTGGGCCGAGTAGTATTGGGTATTTGGGTGGAGAGCGAATTGAGCCAAATATTTCGCTTTGATTTGGGTCAAATAAGGGACTACCCTTTACCATCGGCGCTTTACTTCTTACCGTCGGCGTTAATTACATAAAATGACGACTTTGCCCTTGGTATTTATTCTCGAAATAATATTACTTTAACATTTTATAGATTATCGATTTATTAAAATTTGATAATAAAACCGTTTTTTTCGATTATCGTAATAAACCAAAACCGACTTCTTATATAGTTAATATATGGAATGACGCAAAATGTCGAGTTCTCCTTTGCAATTAATTCTCAAAATATTATCACATTTACGTTTGTTTCGGTATGGAAACAATGGACCCAAAACGGATTCAGATATTCAGATTAGATCTTAGTTCCTTGTTGATGTTGCTTGGTTTTTTAGTCTTTCTGACGACGAAGGTTGCAGCAACCCTAGAGACTACTCTTTCCCAGGCTCTGATGAGGATTAGGTCCTGCCTTCACTCCCTGACAGGCCATGCTGAGCTCTAGGCCCTTTTTAACTTGCTTTCTGCTTTTTTTATTTTACCCCTGGTTTGTAATGCTGGCCTTTGGGCCTTTTCTTAATGAAGAAGTTAATGGGTTGGACTTTTTATTTTGTTGTTGTTGTTTTTTTGTTTGAATTGCTTCTTGGGCGATGCACCGCAATCATTTCCCACTGTCCTTTTGCGTTTTCAAAGACCTTGGGAAGCGATGGATGGGTGAATTAAAAAGTGTGACACGTGTGGGGGTTTTATGGGGAAGATACCTGACAGAATAGCCTTTTAGAGGGGGACTTCTCATCTCCCTTTCCCTATAAAAGACCTTCCACTCCCAGTACTCCCTCTTTTCACATTTTCAAACCCTAAAAAATTCCATCTCTTTACACTCTCCAACTTGCTGAGTATTCAGACTGAGGAAGTTCTCCGGCATCCTTCTCCGACAGATCCTGACTAGGTTAGATACTTAATCTCTGACTTCCTCGCCTTTCAATTATTCTTGCTTTTTAGTTTTCCTGCACATCATGACTCATCACCGTCGCCGGATCTTGTCTTTTTAGTGAACCATCTGTTCAGAGCTCGGAGGAGGATGTGGGTGGAGTTGACACTGACCTCCCTTCCTCTTTTGCTAGTCTGGGGGTTACGGTGGCTAGGGGGCCGCCTTCAGAGGACAGCGGGGGTGCTAATTATCCCGACCCTGCCCCAGTCGATGTCGTTAACTCGGACCATGAGGCGCTGGAGATTGACATCTTCTCAATCGCCGGCGACCTTGTGCCTAGGACGCCGGGGCGTATCTATTATTTGGATAGGGTAAAATATAGGGTCCCCCTGCATACATACCTTGACCCTGGGTCGAGGAAGATGATTATGGCTAAAAACGCCGCCGAGTCCATTGCCAATTTTTACAACTTTGGGGCGGGTTATTCAGTTGTAATCCCAGGGGAGAAGGATACCGTGTGAAACCCCCTGAAAACTGTATATCTGTCTATCACAAGTGTCTGGAGTTCAGTTTGCGCTTCCCCCTGCACCCTTTCTTTAAAGAGGTTTTCAGGCGCGTGAACATCACCGTAGCCCAGCTGAGCGCCGTATCTATCAGATCACTGGTGGCCTTCACCTGGGTCTGTCTATTCCTTGGGGATTAGCCTTCAATAGACGCTCTCAGATTTGTGGTGGGCTTGCAGATGGTTGCCTCCACAGAGGGGGCCCCAGGGTATTTATCCCTCCTCAGGCAGAAGGGTTATTCATTGGTTTGGCCGGCTATGAATAGCCTGAAACACTGGAAGGAGAACTTCATGTATGTCCATAGTAAGGAGGGTTGGAGAATTCCTCGGCACTTCAGGAACCATGTTCATACCCGCCTGGAAACCCGCGAGGAGTATCACCTTGAAGTCGGCAGGAAGGCTCTTCAGGTCAAGATGAGCAGCAAAGACAAATCCTTGATTAAATAGTTCGCTTGTGCGAAGGATGGGAAGGGTGTGTTTGGCCCTATCGACTGGCTCCCCCCTGCAGACCTCATAACGACCGATGAGTATCTGACCCCACTGGGGTTGAATCCTGGCCTGGCTTCAGGTAGTTCAGGGGTTCGACAATAATGAGCTTTTTCCGGGGTACTTTATTATGTTCTTACTTAGTTCGCTTCTTCTGCCTTTTTGCAGATTTCCACGGGAATACCTGGACGAAAAAGCAGCTGAAGTTTATCGTGCTGGATACAGAGCGCAGGCCCATTAACATTCGCCCAACAACTCCTCCCGGATTTAAGAAGGAAACTCTTATGGGACACGTAAAAAGCATCACAGCGAGCCGGACTAGGCTTCCTCCTCCTCCCAGACCAGCTAATAAACGCCCCGCACCCTCTGCCTCCGCTTCCAAGGCAGCTGAGGAAGGGGCCACGTCATAGGCCACTCCTTCGCCGGTTGGCAGGCGCGGGGGCGCTTCTCCAAGATCCCATCCTTCCGCTATGGTGGAGCCCTCTCCCTCTGAAGGGACAGGGGAAAGTGTCCCCCCCTCTTAACAGGAAAAGGAAGGATAAGGAACTTGTGTCTGTTGACCAGGTAGTGGATTTGGAGGCTGATGTCAGTACTCCCCAACCAAAACGCCCTGCTCCCAATTTCCCAGAAACGCTGTTCAACGAGGGAAATGCTGAGTTCAACTTTGCTGCAGAGAGCATTGATGTGTCTGCCCTGTTCTCAGATTCTAACTCCGGCTCCCTGGATCAAGCTGCCAAGGCCCTGACCCACTTTAGCTCTTACGCAGCACAACTCCTCTACCGCTGTTCCATGGTCTTCCAGGCTTCTGCGGAGCTGGCGGCGCTCAACCGCTTGAGTGATGAGGAGCTGGTCATCACCCCTGGGTCCTCCCTCTCTAAGCGTATAGCGACGGTCGAGAGGGATGCTGCCCTGATTACTAACCTGAGGCTTCAACTGTCCAAGAGGGAAGATGAGTTGGAGGAGGTCAAGCGCCAAGCCGCTGCCTGGAAAGCTCAGGGGGGAAAAGGCTGTGAAGGAAGCAGCTGAGCTGGAGGTGGGTTTTGAGCAGGCTAAGAAGAGCGTGGCTGCGTTGGAGGAGGTTAGGAAGAACGCGGCAGAACTAGAGGAAAAACTCAAGGACTATGCTGGCCGTCTTTCCAAGGCTGACGCTGATCTCTAATCTGCTCAGGGGGAGCTAGAGGCCCAGAGGGAGAAATGGCTGAAGGAGAAGGAAGAAATCATTCAGGAGGCAAATACTGCGGTCGATGATGCCTTCGTTAAGGGTGCGAACTCTTCTTCCGAGTTCTACCTGGAAGTTATTCAGGAGTTGATTCCGGATTTTAACCACGACGCTTTTGACGAGCTTTATGCTCCCAATAACGAGGCTCGGTCCAGCAGGTCACCCCACGATGGCTCTGATGGCCCTGCTGCCCCTGATCAAGATGCACCTCTTACATAGGACTTAGGGCAGTCGTCCTCTGAGGGCTCGTGCTCCTATCCCTCAGCGCCTTTGTTTCCCCGCTAATTCTTTTGATCTTTTGAGCGCCGAGCCTAGATGTGGCCGGCTGCCGGTTCTGCAATTTAAATTTCCTACCCCTGGATTATTATTGCTTGCTCTACAAGCTTTTCTTCCAACTTCATGTTAATTTTATGGATGTCCTCTTGCTACGCATTCCTTTTTCCATTGCATTGCTTAACATATGTTCAGCCTTCAGCAGTGGTAGACTTTGATATCTTTTGAAGTAGGCTCGAAGGTTTATTAATTTTATTGTCTTGGCTTAGCGATCTGGCCTGACCCTGACTCCTGACTGGAGTTAGAGGGCCTGCCCCCTACCTGCCTGGAGGCAGGTGAGGGACTTAGCATTTTTTATACAAGGCTGATTGTGTCTCAGTCCTTGTTGTTTCGGCTCATGGGGTCCGGCCTGACCCTGGCCCCTGACTGGGGTTAGATGTCCTGCCCCATGCCTGACTGGAGGCAGGTGGGGGACTTAACATTTTTTATACAAGGCTGATTGTGTCTCAGTCCTTGTTGTTTCGGCTCATGGGACCGGCCTGACCCTGACTCCCGACTGGGGTCAGAGGGCCTGCCCCCTGCCTGCCTAAAGCCAGGTGGAGGACTTAGCATTTTTTTATACAAGGCTGATTGTGTCTCAGTCCTTGTTGGTTCGGCTCGTGGGGCCTGATCTGACCCTGACTTCTGACTGGAGTCAGAGGGCCTGCCCCCTGCCTGCCTGCCTGGAGGCAGGTGAGGGACTTAGCATTTTTTTATACAAGGTTGAATGTCTATCAATCTTTGTTAGTTCGGCTCTTGTGGGCCGGCCTGACTCTGACTCCTAGCCGGAGTTAAAGGGCTTGCCCCCTGCCTGCCTGGAGGCAGGTGGGGGACTTAGCATTTTTTATACAAGGCTGATTGTGTCTCAATCCTTTTGGTTCGGCTCATGGAGCCCGGCCTGACCCTGACTCCGGACTGGAGTCAGAGGGCCTGCCCCCTACCTGCCTGGAGGCAGGTGAGGGACTTAGCGTTTTTTATACAAGGCTGATTGTGTCTCAGTCCTTGTTGTTTCGGCTCATGGGGTCCGGCCTGACTCTGGCCCCTGACTGGGGTTAGAGGTCCTGCCCCATGCCTGACTGGAGGCAGGTGGGGGACTTAACATTTTTTATACAAGGCTGATTGTGTCTCAGTCCTTGTTGTTTCGGCTCATGGGACCGGCCTGACCCTGACTCCCGACTGGGTCAGAGGGCCTGCCCCCTGCCTGCCTAAAGCCAGGTGGAGGACTTAGCATTTTGTTATACAAGGCTGATTGTGTCTCAGTCCTTGTTGGTTCGGCTCGTGGGGCCTGATCTGACCCTGACTTCTGACTGGAGTCAGAGGGCCTGCCCCCTGCCTGCTTGCCTGGAGGCAGGTGAGGGACTTAGCATTTTTTATACAAGGTTGAATGTCTATCAATCTTTGTTAGTTCGGCTCTTGTGGCCCGGCCTGACTCTGACTCCTAGCCGGAGTCAGAGGGCCTGCCCCCTGCCTGCCTGGAGGCAGGTGGGGGACTTAGCGTTTTTTATACAAGGCTGATTGTGTCTCAATCCTTTTGGTTCGGCTCATGGAGCCCGGCCTGACCCTGACTCCTGACTGGAGTCAGAGGGCCTGCCCCCTGCCTGCCTGGAGGCAGGTGGGGGACTTAACATTTTTTATACAAGGCTGATTGTGTCTCAGTCCTTGTTGTTTCGGTTCGTGGGACCGGCCTGACCCTGACTCCCGACTGGGGTCAGAGGGCCTGCCCCCTGCCTGCCTGAAGCGAGGTAGAGGACTTAGCGTTTTTTATACAAGGCTGATTGTGTCTCAGTCCTTGTTGGTTCGGCTCGTGGGGCCTGGTCTGACCCTGACTTCTGACTGGAGTTAGAGGGCTTGCCCCCTCCCTGCCTGCCTGGAGGCAGGTGGGGGACTTAGCGTTTTTTATACAAGGTCGAATGTCTATCAATCTTTGTTAGTTCGGCTCTTATGGCCCGGCCTGACTCTGACTCCTAGCTGGAGTCAGAGGGCCTGCCCCCTGCCTGCCTGGAGGCAGGTGGGGGACTTAGCGTTTTTTATACAAGGCTGATTGTGTCTCAATCCTTGTTGGTTCGGCTCATGGGGCTCGGCTTGACCCTGACTCCTGACTGGAGTCAGAGGGCCTGCTCCCTGCCTGCCTGGAGGCAGGTGGGGGACTTTGCGTTTTTTGTTGGGGGTCTATTTTCCCTGGTTTTTGCAACAGAGGGCCCTCCCCCTATTGCTCCATGCTCGTTTATGTGTGAAGTGCTAATCTGAACAGACAACGAGTGTGAGTATGGGAGTCTTTCATTTCTTGAAACAAAATTTAACATCATGATCGGAGCCGTCGACATTTTAACCAGATCGTTCTCCGCCGATATATTTAAGGAAAAGAGACATTTCAACTTTAGTCTAGACATAGTATCTCTTTAGGGTGTCCGTATTTCAGTTAGCTGCTAGCTCCTGGCCCTCAGGGTTGGCAATCCTATATGTCCATGGTCCCATGATCTGGGTGACCTGATATAGGCCTTCCCGATTTGCGCTCAGCTTGCCATCCTCTCTAGGCTTCCCCACCGCTTGGATTTTTCGCAGGACCAAGTCACCTATCTGGAAGCTCCTCATGTTTACCCTCTTGTTTTAGACCTTTCTCATTCTCTGTTGATAGGCTGCGATGTTGGAGTTGGCTTCCTGCCTTACCTCGCTGAGCAGATCAAGGGTTTCTGTCATTTCTGCCTCGTTGCTTGCCCTGTCAAATTGTTGAGACCGGAGGGTAGGAATCCGTGCTTCAACGGGTAGTAGGGCCTCAGCCCCGTAGACCAGACCGAAGGGAGTCCGTCCTGTGAATTCCTTTCTTGTGGTTCTGATTGACCACAGGACACTTGGGAGCTCATCTGCCCATCTACCCTTGAGTTTGTCTATCATCTTCTTTAGTCCATTTAGGATCTGCTTCTTTGCTGCCTTGGCCTGGCCATTGGTCTGAGGCTGGCAGACGGCGGAGTAGGCAACCGTGATACCGTGGCCTTCCAACCAGGCTCTTAGCGAGTCATTGTCAAATTGTCTGCCATGGTCGAACACCAACACCTTTGGCAGGCCATATCTTGTAATTATGTTCCTCCATATGACTTTTCTGACTGTTGGCTCTGTTATGTTTGGGACAGCCTCAAATTTGACCCACTTGCTAAAGTAGTCAATTCCTACTAAAAGGAATTTCCTGCCTCCAGTCGCCACAGCAAATGGACCCAGGATGTCCATCCCCCATTGAGCGAAGGGAATGAGGGACAGGATTGTCCAGAGGTCCTGTGCCGGGACATGTATCACAGGGGCGAAGAGCTGGCACTTTTTGCATTTCTAGGTCAGGCTCCTGGCGTCTACGAGCATGGTTGGCAAGTAATACCCTGCTGTAGACACCCAGATTTGGACCTGGTGGCTGCAGAAGTGCCCAACAAACACCCAATGACGATAGGACTGCAACGCGACACGGGTTCGCGATGTTTTAGGTACTTTTTTTATAGAACGTATCAAAAAAATTACTCGAAAAAATTAAACTAACATGATGGCAGCCTTAGTCGTGTCTTTACGGTCGCATAGACACTAATTAGAGTCAATTCTGACACCGGGACTCCGAGTCGGTCCCGAAACTCGAACCGAGTCAGCACTGTGCTAAGCGAACCTCGGGATGCACACCCGAGGCCCACTAAGCTCATGGCGCTAGGGTAACACGGGGAAACCTTAGGCCCCAAGATACATATTATACTCCTCCCTCTCGGTTTTGGAAAGTATCAAAATTGTATCTTCAAAACTCCAACCGCCTCGCCACACGCGTCTGAGACTCCCCACGCCTGAACCCAGGGGCCTGAGTCTTGGTGCGCCTCAACTCAGGCGTCCATATGGGTGATGAGGGCCGAAAACACCTATAAGTACCCCCCCTTCACCTCATTCAATCGACATACAATTCTCAATTCTCTTTTTCCCCCCACATTCTCGCTAAGGGCTCGCATTCCGACACCCGAGGCAAACGATCCACTCGATCATAGTTCCAATAAAAGCGACATCGACGCTACTCCTCATCTTCGAGCACCCCACTCGATACCGAGGTGCTTGTGTTCGACTAGCTCAAATCTAGTAACGAAGTTCTGCCGGATTAGCCGCAGAATCGGTCCATAGTAACGAAGCTCTGCCGGATGCCGCAGGAAGGGTCAACGGTAACGAAGCTCTGTCGTATGCCGCAGGAAGGGTCAACGGTAACGGAGCTCTGCCGAAATCACTAGGACAACTAGGAGGATCCGCCTTTGAAGCCGAGTCGTCACTAGGTTGTCATCTAAACAAAACTTTACATTCTTGTACTTTCTTTTATTATGCACTACGACAACACTAGATGTGGACACTAGGTCCACTAACATCTACTAAAATACGTAACGTCCCAACTTCAACCACAAACACTAAAATACACTAAATAGACCCGAGTAATTCCGAGATCCATTCTCAACTATCTATGCATCGTGTCACGTTTAGTGTATACTCCGAGGGTGCAACTCCTCACAATGTGATTTACTTAGATTCGCATTTACAACTTTCGTATGATTTATCGCATTTATGACCTTATAATCGCATGCTAAATCACCTAACACGGAATTCAAAACGTAAAATAACTAAAACTGAACAAAGTGATGGTCGGGTTCCGTATTAGTCTGGGTTCTCACCTTATTAGGTTCGACGCATCTCTATTAATACCGAATCGACGCATCTTAAGCAGAATACCAGGTAAGGTATACCACGAGAACGACTAATATCCGTATTATCGCGTTAAAACTGACTTGCTAATACGTGTAATACTAGTACTCTCTACCCTTCTATGTGCATCTTTTCATGGCTTGGATGTCACGTGAAATCGAATGCAAAGAATGTAAACGCAACTACTTTGACGACAATACTTACTTGTCCTTAATAACCGACGTAGCAAAAAGTATAGGGTGAAAACAATGGATGTTACAGTACTTCCGCCACAACAAAAGAACAAAGTTATCATCCCACCGATTGATTACTAGAGGTTGCTATGTACGGGCGGGATTGGGTGTCGATGTGTAGCAGACGTTGGCTTCCCAATACGTACTCTCACCCATTACTCAGAATCGACGGTTTCCAGATGTCCGAAACCATTGGCAATGAGAGTCAATTCAGGCATGGAGTGCTTAAGGGTATAAGTCTTTATCTTTAGGTCTCGTGCCCCTCAGCTTTGAGCCGGCCAAGAATCAAAGTTGACTTGAACGGTTTCCGAGTCCCCATAATTGACTCGGTGGCGACTCCACAAATCGGCAACGAATTCAGTTCACTAAAAAGGTCGCCTTACCAAACGAATCGGCCTTTAAACATTTACAACCACGACTCGATCGATTCCAAACGGAAACACGGGTGCCTGCACCTGTCTAGTACAAGTTCGGATCGTCATCCGAATCGAGGTCCGAAACATCGCCCCGTACGCGAGATCGGACCGGTCCCCGACCGGGGGGGGGGGGGGCACCGCCACACGTTGAAAAAACGGGTCGGTCCCGAGCGGGCGCGCGCGGGGCGCCGGGCGGTGTGGACGGACGTCTACAGTTTTGCGACTCTGATGGGGATTTGGAAACAAATTTCCAGTGGTGGTGTAACTTGAACGAGGTCGATGAAGCTCATTTCCTAGTTTCTAATTGTGGTCACTACAGGTTTTGGCCCTAAAAAGCCCACCCTAACCGATATCAGGACCAATCCACCTCTTCGCGGTAAAATCCTTAGGGACACACGGAGAGATCCTCGATTGACGCTCCGGCCACTTAACGCATACCCCGTGGGAATAATAAGCGGATAGTTCCGAACGGACGGTATGACACTCGTCTCCCTAGATGATTTTTCAATGCCTAAGTGAAGACTATTCGTGGCCGGTAGCCTACCCTAACCTACCCGTGTCTGCATCCTGCATGAGTGTATGCATTTCTAGTTATGTGTAGCGTGTTTGGAACAACCCAAATAAAACACTAAAAATCTGGATTCAACCACGCCAACATATTCAACCGCACCCAACTCTGTTTTCGAAAAATACCTCATCTTTTCAAAACGACCTTTTAAACGCCGACACTCTGGTCAAATCGTGATTTCCAAAAAAAAAATTAGATACCGTTATCATGGAAAATTTTACTCTCGCCACTTTCAAAAAAATATATGTTTTCAGTGCCATTACCTTGGCCAAAGAAAAACCCGTCAACAACGATTACCGTTAATACCACCGAAACTCCCGATCAATGGGATCAAGGTACACCAAACGGTTACATTTTATTTCAAAAAAAAAGTTTTTACACATGTACCGTTGACACAACCAAAACTTCAATTAATGAAGTCAAGGAACCCGAAACGGTCACATTCACGAAACATCATCTTTTTTTGAAAAAAAAAACATTCACCACCTAAATTCCTTGATAAAGATTTGGTCACACCTTTAAAACACCATCATCAGACACCACGCTCTACCACGAGCACCACATTCACCATAAGTATCGAACTGGCTAATTAATAGTAGTCTCGATAAAAGCATCACGTCATCATTTTCAAAACTGGTTCCCATAAGAACCACGCTCCTTTCAAAGAAAGAAAATTTACACTTTTGCTATCGCCGGATTCCCGATGCATACATTTAGCAACACACTTTCACGTCACAAACGATGTCATCAAGCCATCGTCACCTTTTTTTTACAAACCACCCTTTTCAAAATTTTCTGCAAAAAATTGGTCGTTTTCGAAAAAAAAACATATATCAATGTTCTTTGATCCTGAGTCGGAATCGCGATCAACTTCTTACGTCGTACGACCGTGTGATTAACTGTCTGTGTTAGTTACTAGGATCACCTCTACTCGAGGTCTTACATTTTGGGTCGTCTCATTTCGAGAAGTCCTCTTTAAACCTTACCTCCGAGGTTTGTGTCAAATCGTCTCGTTACAGAGACCTAAGATTCGATAGGCGTTTTGCCGAATACACCAAGAGTCTAAAGTACCTGAGTCCCTAAGCCAATGACCGCACACACATGAGTCAAGGGTCTCATTTCCGCGTCGCTCAGTCGCGAGCATCCTTCGAGTCTCTAAGACGTCCGATGAAACTTCCCTGATTCCCGATATTATCTTGCAAAGATCATCCTCCACCATGACTACAGTCCCAAATTTCAGTGTCAAAGATCTAACTCATATGGTTTACAACCTCGTCACCTCCGTAACCTCCATTGAGGCCTCTATTCGTTACCTCAATGAGCGGATGGACTCCCTCGTAGTCAAAACCCGAAACTACCCGCCAATTCAAGTAAACAAAAATAGTGCTCCCCAAAAGAAGAAAACCCTTAGAAAGTTTGCCGACTTAGACATCCCCTATGACGAAACTTTAGCCATCGCCATCCAACATGGTCTACTATCCTCTTTAGAACCCGTACCCGAGATCCCTCTAGGACAAAGAAGCAAATCAAGGGATCCCAAAGCCTTCTACTCCTTTCATCAGGGACCGGGACATGAAACCCAATCCTGCACCAAACTAAGACATGTCATCCAAAACCTGATTGAAGAAGAAGTCTTTCCCCCTCCCAAAAAACGTCATACATTCAATTTAGCACGATCAATTATGAACAATACCAACGCGATCACACCATCCATGGGGTATGGGCGGATGATAATGACGATGTCTATATCCACGAGCCAATAGTCACGATTCCCCCAACAACCACCCAAACCATGGACATAAGCCACGTCACTAGATCTGGGCGACCCTACCAAAACGTCACAGTCGACATACCAAAGACCAATCACGCTCTTGAAAACACCCCAACCACCGACGAAATCCCGATAACCACCCCTGAAGTACAAATAGTCAAACAGCTATAGAAAGCCAAAACCGATCTTTCCATATGGCAACTCATAGCCAGCTCCTACAATCTCCGCATGGCCCTAGTCCAAGCCTTAGGAAGAATGAAAATATCCTCAACCGTTACACCTGAAGACATGATAGGACGTGTTCTTCAGGAGGCCAAGGGATTAAAGGATCCTATAACCTTCTCCGACGAGGACCTCCCACCCTTTGGACCAAAACACAATCTAGCCCTTTACGTCACAGTAACCAGTTTAGGCAAGAAGGTACCCATGACCCTTGTAGATGATGGTTTTGATGTAAACGTAATCCCTCTCAAAACCGCCCGCGCCCTAGGAATGTCAGACACTGATTTCATACCCACCGAATCCGGAGTGCGCGCCTACGATGGCACAAGGCGCCCGGTCGTAGGAGTCGCAACCATTAGAACCATTGTGGGGCCCATAGAAAGGAAAATGGACTTTCAGGTCTTAGATGTCTAAACTGAATCTGACAATATGATCCTAGGGCGCCCTTGGATCCATGCCCTTAAAGTCGTACCATCCACCTTACATCAAAAGGTGAAAGTTTCCATCAACGGTGAAATAGTTACCATCCATGTCTCCCCCATAAGAGCCTTTGTAGAAAAAGCCACCACCTCGCATGTCACGGAAGATGCCGATACCGAGTTAAGAGAATTTCACGTAGTAAACCTGTTAGAACAAGACCTAGCCCCGTTCGACTTCGATCAGAACTCAAACCTAGCCATCAATTTCATAATGAGACAGCAGGGGCATTTCCCGGGATTGTCACTAGGAAAAAATCCCGGCACGGCAATAAAACTCCGGGATCCCATTGGACAGACCCACACAATAGGTTTTGGGTACCCCGCAACCGAGGGCGAAATCTGTGAACGCATGGCTATCATGCGTACACGTAAAACTGAGGGCATCCAAATCCCGCCGTATGACCTCACCCTAAATGCATGTTTCGTAAAAGAAGGTGACAACGAACCTTATATGGGATTTTCCGAACCAACCTAGATCAATGACATTCGACATCCAGGAATAGAAATATTCCAAGACTGCAACTACATTCCGGAAACCACACCAAACACCTTAAAACTTAAACACACATCTTGTATGGATGGCCTGGCCAACAGTCTCCTATTCGGGGAAGAGCGTTTCGTTCCCGTGAATCCCAGTGAGCTAGTCAGTGTGGTCATGACTGACAAGCAATTTGACCCTATCTCCCTTATTGTCAATACCGACAAAAACCAAGAAGGTAGAGGGTGGAGAAAATCCGTCACATGGACCAACGAGAATGGTAGGAGGTTCAAGCTAACCACAGGAGAAGGGAGGATGTTTGAAGAGTCAGAGTTCGAATCCGAAACAGAGTCCTAGTCTGAGTCCGAATCTGAGTCTGAAACGGGCCAAGAGTCTAGTATTATTTGTCTTCCATCTACATCCGTGTCTGTTCAGGATGAACCGGGGCCTGTCCCGAAAATCCCAGTAAGGTTTTCTTTGTCAAACGAACAAAGGGTCTCCTTATCCAAAGTCCTCGACATGTTCGATTTAACTAATAATAAAAATACTTTCGCTTATGACTCGTCACACTTAACATGCAATGCCATTATCGATAGCGAACAAAACAAGAATGACCAAAACGACTCTTACGACACTTATCTACCACCCGAAACCTTGAGAGAGTTAGCCAGACAAGATTTAGGCGCCCCAATAATCGAAGTCACCGAATCCCTAAACATTGGAACCCCCTTGGAAGCCCAAATCCTAAAAATAGGAACCTCCTTAGATCCCACTGAGAGGGAACAACTTATGAACCTACTCACACAATACAAAGACGTCTTCACCTGGTCCTAAAAACACATGCCAGACATAGACAGAGATATCGCTGAACACCGAATCCCAATCAAACCCGGGTTTAAACCAGTAAAACAAAAGTTACGCCGCATGCGACCCGAGTGGGCCTTAAGGTCAAGGAGGAGGTAGATAAACAATTTAAAGCCGGGTTCATACATGTCTCCGAATATTCCGACTGGGTAGCTAACATAGTCCCCGTCCCCAAAAAGGATGGGAGAATCCGGGTCTGTGTAAATTTCTGAGACCTTAACAAAGCCAGCCCGAAGGATGACTTCCCTTTACCTCACATAGATATCCTGGTGGATAATGCCGCCGTTCACGCCCTACTCTCTTTCATGGACGGGTACGCTGGGTATAATCAAATAAAAATGGCAAAAGAGGACATGTCTAAAACAACCTTCACCACACCCTGGGGAACCTATTGTTACTCGGTGATGCCTTTCGGACTTAAGAACGCCGAGGCAACCTACCAAAGAACCGCAACCACACTTTTACACGATATGATGCACAAAGAAGTCGAGGTGTATGTAGATGACATGATAGTCAAATCCCAAAACCGAGAAGGGCATGTCCCGGCCCTCGAAAAATTCTTCAAACGCCTACGGTGACGGTTGAAATAACCCTACGGTGGCTGTTTTTGAGCGACATGATTGGTGAGGACACTATAGGTAAGTGGCGGTTGTACAACCGCCACCATAAATTATATATAGTGGTGGTTCTCAACTTAAAACCGCCACCATAGGTCATCTATGGTATTGTTTCTCAACATAAAACCGCCACTATAGGTAATTTATAGTGTCATTTCTCAACTAAAACTGCCACTGTAGGTCATTTATAGTGTCATTTCTAAACTAAAAACCGACACCGTAGGTTATCTATGGTGTCGTATCTCAGCTTAAAACCGCCACCATAGGTCATCTTTGATGTCATATCTCAACTAAAAACCGTCACCGTAGGTCATCTATGATGTCGTATCTCAACTAAAAACTGCCACTGTAGGTAATTTATAGTGTCATTTCTCAACTTAAAACCGCCACTGTAGGTCATCTATTGTGTCATATCTCAATCTAAAACCGCCACCATAGGTCATCTTTGATGTCATATCCCAACTAAAAATCATCACCGTAGGTCATCTATGGTGTCGTATCTCAACTAAAAAGCGCCATTGTAGGTAATTTATGGTGTCATTTCACAACTTAAAACCGCCACTGTACGTCATTTATGGTGTCATATCTCAACTTAAAACCGCCACTGTAGATCATCTATGGTGTCGTTTCTCAACTGAAAACCACCACTGTAAGTCATCTATGGTGTCGTTTTTCAACTAATAATCGCCACTATAAAATAAATATCAGCTAGGTAAATTTTGGTAGCACCTCGCTATAAATTATATGCCAACCCAAATATAAAAGAGGACAACACAATGTCTGCAATAGATTCCAATCAACAATAATGTCATAGAAACATCTTCATCTCATCCAACACACCAATTTTGTCAATGTTTACCAACAACACATCCAAAAGTATATCCTTACATAAAGACCACAAAAAGGGAGGAATAAAAACAATCTATATACGCTAGATGTTCTCTAAACATTTTGTCGCCCACGCCTCTTTAACTTCGTCTAAGTCTTCAAGTATCATGGTTGAATCTGCCATAATCTACATTTAACATAATATTAAGAAAATTGACATTGAAAAGTATATAAAAGATCACTATAAACCTAGGAGTATAATTTAAAATAGGAAATACCTTCTCAAATTTGTCTTCCTTAGCTTTAGAGTAGTAATATGTTATTTTATACATCCATTTAATAATATAATAACCACACTCATAATCTCTTAGTTGTTGCGGACACTAAATGTGAAAAAAAAATCTAATTAATTAAACGATATTTAGTTTGTGATCATTTAGAAATAGTGGGAAAATAAAAAGTAGATAGTTTCTCATGATACCTCGATCACTTTGATTTGAAGTTGATTCTTTCGACTAAAATTACGCCTTCCGCCGTTAACACCGTGTAATAACCAAGCAACCTTTAACCTTCCCTTGATGATCAACTTCTTTGATGTCCTTTGTCATGAGTCCAAAATATACGTAGTGTTCCACCCCAAGCAAGCAACAAGCAACAAGCAACATCCAATGGTTGCTATTCATTGAATTCATAATTAAAGATAATTTTAGAAAATAATTTTCATAATTACCTTTCATAAAATGCACCCATGATAAATTTCTTTTCATCTTGAATCTTTAAGACATGTGCTATATAATCTTCAAATTCTCGTGGTTTATTCATGTACTCCAAAAGCTTTGCGGGACACATGAATCCAACCATTGTTGTAGCTTCAATTTCAACCGCATATTTGTGTAAAAAGCTATAAATTTCAACACATTATAGGCTTAATTAGTAGTGAGTTAATATTTCATGTTATAAAAGACGAGAAATGAGTTAATACTTAAGTATATCATAGCTTATATTCAACCGATCTGTATAATATAGACACATTAACTAGGAAAATAGGATTATACACTTGGTTGTACAATAACTTTGTACAACCAAGGCAAAGTTGTTGAGCTTTTGTATTTATTTATTGAGCTTATAAAAGTTTCTGAGCTGAGTTGTAAGTTTTTGAGCTTAAACATTTATGTGATTTAACTCGACAACTTTACACTAAAACTCAGAAAGTTTACAGCAAAACTCGAAACCTTTGTTATAAAGCTCAAAATCTTAAAACCAGTTATACATTGAGCTACGTACAACTAGTTGTATAATCCTCCAATTGCATTAACTAATGCCAAGTTGGTAAACTTGTTTCAATAAATAAACCCACCGTTGTCCTTATATCCCGTTAAACTAATTCCAAATATATCCCACTGCATTCGTCTTGTTCATTCCCTTCTCCAACGTATTTCATAGTTACTCTTCGCCTCCAGCCCTCTGATCTCGTCCAGTCATCCCTCTTTATCATCAATAAGCAAAGGTTCGTCACTCTAAATAAGGTATTCACCATTTTACCTGATTACGACTGCCCTTTACTTGATTTCTAGTGTTATTACACTGATTTCTTGACTAATTTCCCAATTACTCAAACCCTAATTTTAACAATTGATTTTGTTTTCTTCTCATTGGGTATATTTGATTATTTGTTATGGAAAATTTGTGTAGATGAGCGTTGAAACTAATTCTCCAATCCATTCGTCGAGCAGTGATGATTTCGCAGCACTGCTTGATGTTGAGCTTGATTCCGGCTCTGATGATCTGCCTAGTTCGGATGACGACATTGACGATAAGTTGATGATTATTCTTGTCTTTTTTTCGTAACATTTGAATGTGTATGTCATTTGTTTACCTTTCTATTTTAGTGATATCGGTGATTAATGCCAACACTCTTGTGTTATTTGTCATCTGAACATATAACAGAATTTGTGCTATATTAGTATTTCTACCTTATCATCTATCTTCCGCTTCCCTCCATAATTTCACTGTATTGGATCCAGTAAATAGTACTGTATAAGCAGTTGCCTCCTAAATGTAGTAGTTGATTTTACTCTGAAACTCTGAAAGTTTGATGTAGCGTTAATGTCATGAGCCCTCATGTCTTATAAGGGTGATATGGCCATCATTTTGAAGAATATATCCTATGAATTTCACAGTGTTTAATCATATATTTGATCTTTTGTTTATTCATATCTCGGGTCATGTGGGATAGATATGTATTTTACTGCATTACTAAGTTCCCTTGTAGCTTGTATTCTTCTGCTTATTGGATGACTTCTTATATTTTCTTTCATAATGAGCTTATCTTCAACTATTCGATTTATTGATCAATTGGAATAATGGAAGTTATGAGTTAGATTTATTAGATTTATTCAACTATTAGATTTATTCTAGTTTTCAAATGAAGTTATGAATGTTGCTTTTTCTATGACTTTTAGCTATATGGGTCACATTTCCTATCAATTTCGTTAGCACCTCCTCGGTATGTAAGATCACTTCACTTACTCTTAATCGTAAATATCAATGTCGTAGCTTACCTAAAATATGCAAATTCTCTGCTTGTGAAATCTGAATTGATTAAAAATCGACTGTTTTCTCCGGGAAGCTTTGGAAAAAGAGACTCCCAAGTTAGAGCTGGAGTGCACAAAGAGCAGAAAGTCTGATTCAAGTATGTTTTTCTTTCCTTGAAAGTACTCATATTAGCTTTTCTGATTCCAAGGAGATGTTTCTCATTCCTAAGATATAAACTTAGTTGTGCTTCCTTTCATCGTGAAGTAAGAGTCACTCGATAACACTAATAATATTCCATTTCTTTAGATAAATACTACCTATATAAATATAGTAGTACTACATAAGGGATTAAAAAAACTAAAAGTAGATAAGAGAACGTAATTGTGGACATAACGTAGGTCCACCCCGACGCGGCCACGCGCGGGTTTGGGTAGGCGAATGAATCTCGTGGTGAGATTGTTCTCGGGTTCGAAATTTAAGTCAAAATGGAGTCGCCACCGAATTTTGTGGTTATTCGGGACCATACGAGCCCACTCTATGTCGTCATGGGCTATACACAAACTAAGCCCACTTCGATTTCAGAGTTTATTGGGCTCGTCCCTTTGCATTGCAATATCGATACCGTTTAAACCGGCTTTCGTATATAGAATGACTCTCGTGCGCCAAGGGTTTTGGACATCTGGAAACCAAAGGTTCTGAGTAAGGGGTGAGGGTACGTGTTGGGAAGCCCACTAAGGACACCCAACCCCGCCCGCACATGGCGGCCTCTACTAAGACATCGTTCGTGTTCGTGTGCGCGCGCTAGTAAAATGATTAAATGATATGCAAACAGCGTTTTCGGGCTAAGCATATGAATAGCATGTGAACTACGTCATTTAATGCATCTTAATTATGGTCGAAATGATTTAGCATGCGAGGTTCATTTATAAAGCGATAAGCAAGTAAATTAACGAAACTCAAAAATAAATAACGTACAAGTTACACGGGCGGAAATACAACCCGGCCAATACAAAAATTATAAGCGATATAGAAATGGAATAATAAATAATAAAAAGTTAGGAACGGACCCGTATATGCACTAGACCATGAAATGTGTAGGTGGACTAACCCCGTTTAAATGCACATTTTATTGTACATCAAACGAAGGACGGAAACATGGGACTGCGGCGTGTTGCTAGCCCGATCCCATGTCCCGTAGTCATGCCCCGACTTATCATGTCGAAAGGAATCGATCAAAGTCGTTCTACGTGTCGTGATATGTGTGAGTTTTTAAAAAAAGGAAGGTCACGTGATTGTCTTTACACGTGATGACTAAAGTCGATAAAAGGACGAGGCTTGAAATGTGTGTCAAAGCCCTCGATTTTCTGGGTTACAGGACCCACTCGGTCGAGTCATGGTCTGACTCGGTCGAGTGTGTCCTCGAAGAAGGTTCTGCCCAGGTTTATGGGCGCTACTCGATCGAGTAGCCCCTGTACGAGTGTCAACTCGTTTCGTTTTTTGGGGTTTAAAATCGACGGTCGGTCAAATTAATTACAAATATCGCACGATTTGAATTTAACTTGACCTCCGGTACTATAATCGTGTATATATACGATTACAATACCGTTGTCGAGATTTTATGAAAACGTTTATATTAAAACATTTGAATCAGCAACGGAATGCATCCCTCTACGTCACGACGTCGAAACTAACCCTTTCGGATTATGTGACGTCGGTTTTCGCGTCAACGGGTTCCGTACTAATTAAAATGGGATCAAATGCGTTCAACTATTATTAGTCGCGATCACGTCACGCCCTTGAGTACATTGGGGCGGGGCTCCCCGAAAGGGCTCCACCTCCGTCGTTGCTCGTAAAGGGATTAGACGGACTTTAGGCGATAATTATAGTCAAACGTATTTAAAACCGAATTTTGATGCTAGTTTATATATATATACGCGGTATGGTAATATGTTAGTAACGAGAATGTAAAAAGTTAGTATACAAGAAAGTAAAATGTTAGAATTATGTTAGAAGTTAGAATTATAATACTAGTATAGATATGAAATAAACGATAGAAAAACGTAAGTAAAAAAAGTAACAAGGATCGAAATGGGGTTTAGGACACCCTCAACATACATAGGGACCTCGGAAATGGACTCGCGAATAATGACGGGACGTCGGAGTATCGAGGATGTATGCAAGTTATGGTGTATGTGTGTATATGTGTGTGCTTTTGTCGGTTTTTCGAGGGACAAAGGACTCGGTTTTTATGTGTGCTTGCTTGGGGTTGTAGTGTAGAGTGTTAAGGTAGATTAGGGTAGAAGTTTAGGGTAAATGTGCATTAGTGAAAAGCTGAAAATGCAAAGGGTTTGAGGGGGTATTTATAGAGTTTTACCCCACGACCTAGGGTCACTCGATCGGGTGGCCCTAGTGCACTCGGTCGAGTGCCCTAGAAAATGGGCCTGATCCGGTTTTTGACGCTCCACTCGACCGAGTGGGTCAATCCACTCGATCGAGTGGATCAGGTAAATCGAGGTATATTAGGAAGAGGTTGACTTGGTTGATTTGGTTATCTTTTTTGAATTTAATTTGGGCGCCAGCTTCTAGAAGGTGCATTTGGCTGGTTTTTGTGACGGGTTCGTCTTTGACCGGGTTTTGACTCGGTCGCCAAAAGACGGGATTTATTTTTGGTGTCGGTTTTGGCCCAAATTAGTCTCATTTTGCTCGGAACAACCCACTAGGCCTGGATTTGAGGTCTGTTTTGTGAGATTATTACTCCGCTAAAAAGTCCATGTCAGATATTATTGATTTCGGGTCCAAATCCGAGTATACCAAGTCACGTTTGCGTCCGATCATCATCGGGTGTTTGTCGGGAACTGCTATAGACACTAGCATGCAAAATGCAGGTGTCTACAGAGCCCCCACTCTAACTGAGGCTTGGACAAGGCGAAAGTCAGAGTAGCTACCAGGCCAATCGCAGATTACGACCTGGCAGCCTTCCGGTCGGGTCGTTTATAGTCCAGTAGACTAGCGTGAAGGGCTCGCCAGCCATAGGCAGAGGGTCATACCTGTCTTGCTGATGATAGCTCCGTGGGGAGTGAAACTTGCTTCTGAGGGTGTAGGAGTACACGTATGCTAATACATCATGGCTCTGATTGTAGCATTCCGGGATAAATACTGGCTCACGTTGGGGAGTGAAGTAGTTGCGCGGAGACTTGCTTCTGAAGTCTTGGGGTGTACCTGTATGCTGACACATAACAAATTGCATGTAGCACATAGACAAAACACCGATTCGTGCTGGGAAAAACGTACTGAATTTTGAAAAGCCGAAAATTTTGAAAGAGATTTTTTTATCACAAGATTTTTAGAAAAACTTTTTAGGAAAGCTCGGGACAACTAGATTCCTATTCTGGGTTGAAGTCAGGCCTGCACATGCTGGGGCCCAGGTTTGCTGAGGAGGCATGGTTAGTTAAGGTTACAGTCAGGCTTCCCTATTATAAATATAGGTCTCCCTGCTTCTGTTTACTGCATCCCAAATCAAAAACCCTTCTTCTCTTCAAAAAAATCTCTTAGTCTCTCAAGAGAATTCAAATTCCTGCCATGGGTATCGAGCATCTCACTTCAATGCTTTTCGCCTGGTCCCAGCACTTTCGGGACGAGGACAAAATTCAGCTGACCCAAATGGGGATTATCAGCCTGTTTCCTCTTCGACGCCTAATACCTGATTTGCATTTTTTGGACGCTTGTCTGTCGTTTTGGGATACCACCCATCACGTCTTTGCGTTCCCGCGGGGTGAGATATGCCCTCTTCCTGAGGAGATCGCAGCCATCGGGGTTTGGAGCCCTGTTGCCCGTCCTGCCGTCCCTCCGTTCTACCCGGACCCGAGGAGAAGGCTGAGGGATTTCCTGGGTCTGTCTCATGCTGAGGCAGATCGAATGGTACAAGACGTAAGGGCCACGCCTTCTCATAGGCGCAGGGCTTTTGCATTCTGCATGCTGCACCGCTACGTTTTTGAGGGGATGATGGATGCTGACTCATGCGTGGGTCAAATTAGGCTGATTGGAGTGGTTGACCAGATGAAGACTGGTCATAGCCCTGCTTGGCTAGCCACTGGGGAAATCATCATGGGTCTGGATGCTAGGCGACTTGACCCAACCCGACAATTGACGGGGAGCACCCTTATTCTGCAGGTATACGTTTCGCGATTTTCAATTTTTTCGCCTTTCTTTTTTTTGTTTCGCGTGATTTCCTGAGGTCCGTAAGTCACTCGGTCGAGTGGACCAGTCACTCGATCGAGTGATGTCTGCAAAGTGTTTCTGCTCACCTGTGGAGAGCCTTACTCGATCGAGTCAGATGGTGTACTCAATCGAGTGGCACACTTAACGAGATTCTGTTTGTCTTCAGAGAGCCTTACTCGATCGAGTCGGATGGTATACTCGATCGAGTGGGCTGTAGCGGACCATTCCGTTTCTTACGAATTTTGCATATACTTTTTGCAGGTTTGGTTGTCGGAACGTCTATCGATCATAGAGCCTCCTCCGAGCTTTCCCAACTACCGTAGTAGCCAAATCAGTTCAAGAGGGCGCCGGATAAGCTCAAATCACCATATAAATCGAGCTTACTGGGATGAGGAGTTGGTGTTCCATGGTGGCCCTTTAATTAGGTGGACGGTTGCTTGGTGGTTCCTTTCTAAATTGACGGGGCTGGCCAAGAGAGACCAGGCTCGCTACCTGGTGATTCTGTCCCTTGACTGGACAGTTCACATTTACCCGGACCGCATCCTGAGGCAGTACGGTTCGTCTCAGCGCATTCCTGAGACTGAAGCCATTATTAGCGTCTCGCTCCAACTGACATACGCTATGTGCGACACTTGGTTGCAGAGATGGTTTACTCGTCCTACATGGACTATTCCCAACCCTTGCCAATCCGCTTGGGTTTCTCGGGCTTACGAGAAATGGACTTCTGAGGAATCTGAGGAAGTTCGCAAAGCTCTGAAGGTCGATGAGGCCTTTGAATTGGTCCGTCGGGAGACGGCAAAGGATAATAGGGGATTCTTTGATGAGGGAGAGACCCCTGCTACCTTAGTTCGATTAGAATCGGGTCTTAAGTCACATACTAAGACTCGAGCTAAAGATGCCGGTGCTAGTGGCACGCGAGGGCGGCTAAGCCCCCAGACTGATTTGGAACGGCGACTTGGGCCAAGGCTGGCGGCCCGGGACCGATTAGGTCCGCGTGACCGGCTCCCAGAGCCCGTGAGGGCCCGATTTGGGCCTATCGAGGTGGATGAGGACTCGAGTTCCAAGAAACGATTCCGGGCTAAAGAGGTTCCTGTGGTGATTCGGGAACGCTCTCCTCCGCGTCGTCGTCAGTGGACGGCCAAGGAGGCCAAGGACAAGGGGAAGGGCAAGATGCCCTAAATACCGAGTCCTTAGTTTTTTATTATTTAAATATTATTACTATTTTTGTCGTGTGTTTTTTTTTGGTAATTTTTTGAATTCCTGCACTTTGTAATTTTCCCAAGTTTATTGGGGCTTTTTTTTGTGATAATTAATAAAAGAAAGTTTATTATTAAATCGTTCCTGTCTTTTCTCGATTGCATTGGTTGTGCCCTTTTGAGGGGCTGCCTACGTATCCGCGATTAGCAGAATCAAACCAAACGTAGTTCAGGCTTAGGAAATTTGCAATCTTGAATTACACCAAGACTAGTGGTTCAAGATGTTTTGTGACAGTAGAATAAATAATTCTATCTTATTGACTTGCTTTTTTTGTAAAATAAACGATTTTGATAAAAATTGCTAATGACATTGAGAAATGGCTAAGGGTAGTAACGCTTCAGCTGGTCCAGGTTGGTTGGGTTGACGAACTCATTCCCGTCCAGGTCCGTCAGCATCACTGCTCCCCCTGATAGGATTTTCTTTACCAGATATGGCCCAGCCCAGTTGGGTTTGAATTTTCCCCTTGGATCAACTGGTAGTAAAGCTCGCACAGACTTAAGGACTAGATCCCCTTCTTTAATGTTTATGGGCCTTACCCGCTTGTTGAAGGCCCGCTGGATCCGCTTCTGGTAGATTTGGATATTGTTGAGAGCGCGGGACCGCCGTTCATCTAGTAGAACCAACGAATCGTACCGTGCTCGAACCCAGTCAGCTTCGGGTACTTGACTTTCTAATAGAATTCTGAGGGACGGTACCTCTAATTCAACTGGTTGGACTGCCTCCATCCCATAAGTTAGGTAGTACGGCGTTGCTCCGGTTGCGGTGCGAATTGATGTCCGGTACCCCCATAAGGCAAAAGGTATTTTGTCGGGCCAGTCTCGATGAATGATAGAAAGGCATGATCGGCCGTGTTATCCACCAGTATATCGATGTGTGGTAACGGAAAATCATCCTTCGGGCTTGCTTTGTTAAGATCCCGAAAATCTACGCATACCCGCACCTTACCGTCCTTTTTAGGAACCGGCACAATGTTTGCCACCCAGTCCGGGTACTCGGACACTTGTATGAAGCCGGCTTTGAACTGTTTTTCGACTTCTTCTTTCACCTTGAGAGACCATTCGGGCCTCATTCGACGAAGCTTCTGCTTGACCGGTTTGCACCCGTCTTTGATAGGTATGTGGTGCTCAGCTATTTCCCGGTCTATCCCCGGCATGTCCTTGTAGGACCATGCGAAGACATCTTTGAATTCTTGGAGGAGGTTTATGAATTGTTGTTTCTCCTCGGGATCTAAGGATAACCCTATCTTAAGTATCTGAGGCTCTAAGGTTGTTCCCACGTTTATGGAATCGGTCTCTTCGATTACCGGATTTCGGGATTCCCTTTGCTCTAGTTGCTCGATCAGATGTGGAGGTAAGGGTACCTGTTCGTCGGATTTCTCAATGTCATAGCATAAAACATTTTTGAAAGCAGAATTTAAAAGAGACAAGTCGTAAGCAGAACGGTTGTTATTATTGATTGAGAATTTGGAAAACAGCTCAAAGAGAGCAGCCATCTGATCATTGGTCAGTGGCGGAATTGGTAAGGCACTCGGGACAGACCCCGAAGTACCAGCAGCAGGAATGATAGAAGGGAGAGGGGTTACAGGAGTGACTCTAGCACCGACTTCCCTAGACTCGACCTCAGATTCTGACTCAGACTCCGACTCAGACTCGGACTCAGACTCAGGCATGTCTCCCTCTCCGATGACCAGCTTGTAGATCTTCCCCTGACTGTCAGTCCACTTGACAGTCTTCCTCCAGGCCCTTTTTCCCGTCTCGGAACCAACATCCGAGATCAGCTTGGTCGGGTCAAACCTGTTGCTGCGGAGAATCAGGTTGACCAGGTCTTCTTTTGGGGTCGGGGCTATGGTGTCTTCCCCGAAGAGCAGCCCCAGCGCGGGCTCAGCATCATTGGCTTCATCAGACTGGATGAGGGCGAACACATCATCCGGGATGTAGTTGCAATCCCGGGCCAAGTGGGTCCCGAGGTGCGTAGCATTGGGTTGGTATAGCCCAACTGGACTGCCCCGAATACGGGTGTGACAAAGTAGTCAGACAACCGTGGGCTGTAAGGGCTCAAGTGGATACCCTTCGTGATGTTGCAGGCCTTTTCGATTCCTGCTCGGACAACGTTGTCCGGAGTGGTGGCATAGCCAAGGCCGAAGTGAGAGTCTTCGTCCTTGAGAACCTCGATGATCTTCCCAGCTGGAAGGTCGGGTCGAGAGGTAGCCCCCGGAAGGTACCCTAGGTTTTGGAGCATTGTATCAATCCTAGGAGCAAGTTGAAGGATGAGGTGACATCGATCACCTGGAATTCAAGCTCCTTTTCTATCGGGCCCGTTATGATGGTTAGCTTCACGGCCCCAGATACCGTTTTCGGGCTCCCATCAAAGGCTTGGATGGTTTGAGCCGTCGGGATATAGTCAGCCTCGGTAATGCCGAGGGCTTTGGCGGTCCTCAGAGGAAGGACATTTACAGCGGACACATCATCGACTAGGGTCATCGGGAGGTATTTTCCCCGACAAATCACCGTGATGTAGAGGGCCAGGTTGTGGGAGGCCCCGAATGGCGGCAGATCGGCTTCGGAAAAGGTGATCATTGGGCCTCCTTCCTTGGCCTTACCCTTTAGGTCGGGTAGGACCGTGGCTACCATTTCAGCAGGGGTAGCCAAAGAGTCTTTCCTGACTTGATCGAGAGCCTTTGTAAGTGCTTCTCGATGTTCTTGAGAGCTAACCAGGAGTTGCCATATAGTGAGGTCAACTCGGGTCTTCTTCAGTTGCTTTACAATAGCCGTTTCAGCGGTCGGCTCCTCAGGGGCAACTTCCATCCCGAGTGGATCGGTGATGGTTGCCGGGATGGGGGTGTCTCTAGTGCTTGTGGCTAAATAGAGACGACCAAGGTTGTTGCTGTCTAGGACTCGAGTTTTGGCCTCGCGAATCTGTTCAGGGGTGATGGGAACGGTTTCCCCCTTAGCGAGGTAGACATCATCCTCGTCGTCAAACCAGATCCCGTTCACCTGCGGGATAAATGGAGAGATAAGGTGAGAGCAATCGATCACCTCCCCGGCAAAAATGGCATGGGAGCTGAAAGGGTTCTCCTTGTTGCTTGGCTTATCTCCGGGTAGCGGGATTTTACCGCTCTCGATCAGGTCCTGAATTAAGTGTTTCAGCTTCCAACACTTTTCGGTATCATGCCCATTGCCTCGGTGGTATTGGCAATAGGCCTGAGCATTGTAGTTCATGGAGCGTCGCTCGACCGGAACTTCAGGAGTTGGGCCTATCGGTTGGATTAGGCCTTTGGAGGACAGCCTTTGTAAGGCATAGGTATAGGTGGTGCCTATATCAGTGAAAACCCGAGGTGGGGTGTTCTTCTTGGACGGGGCATCTAGTAGATTAACCGCGTCAAAAATGCTACGAGTTGCAGCTTGGGGCTTAGTGGTGGAGGAAGAAGCCCCTTGGTACCCTTTGCTAGCGGCCTTAGTGAGGCCTTCCAATCTCAGATCGTCTTCGATCCTCATACCCATTTCAGTAAGGGTGGTGAAATTGGGTATGACGGCGTACCGGAGGTGAACCCGGTAGGAAGGGAGGAGGTTCTTGACAAAAGCCTCCACCAAAGTCTTCTCATTGGGCTTGTCAACCAGTTTCACGCTCTCGGCCCTCCAGCGTTGAAGGTATTTAGTAAAACCTTCTTTCGGCTCTTGGGCCATAACCTCCAGAGATCGCATTGTGGTTTGGATCTCGGTGTTGTCAGCATAGTTCCGAGCGAACTCGGTTGCCACATCATCCCAGGTAGGGAACTTCTTCGGGTCTAGCCTGTAGTACCAGGCCCGTGGGTGTTTCTCGAGAGATGCAGCAAAGAGGTTCTTGAACATCGATGAATCCACTCCCTTGATGGCCATGAATTCCTTGAAGGCCCGTACATGTAGTAACGGGTCTTCAGTTCCCTCAAACATGGGCAAGCCTGTAAGGTTCAGGTTTGCAGGTAGTTTGTCATTCACCGTGGAGTACTCTCGGCTATTCTCCCGGTGGATATTGTTACTCCCAGTCAAATGGACTTGTTCTTCCAGTCGGCGCACTGCTGACCAGTTCAGCTAGAGGCCCAGTGGTCTCGACATTAGGAGTCCTTTGCTCCACTGTAGCTAGGCGAGCAACGATGGCCACTTGGCCAGCCCTCATTTCAGTCAGTTGGGCTTCGATGTCGGTTTGTTTCGCGACCATGGCGTCCAAAGAAGTTTGCAGACTGTTCAAAGTAGCCATCTTGCGGGCGTGTCTGGTTGCCGGTGGCCTGTCTGTAAGAACACCGTGTAATCAGTAACCGAACCCAGATCTTGGAATCATAAAAAAGTACATCCCGAGCGACACTAGAAAAGAAGACTAAAGACTCTAGAAAGACCTCTAGACGGATGACTCGATGGGTGGTATAACTTCCTTAGGATTTTGGCTTTGTGGGCCTAATCCCGTTCGAAGGAAGGTCCACGTGAGACTTTTCCCCAGACTTTTGACTCGAGTGTATGGACGAACTTTCCTTTGTAGGGGTATGCCCTACGCGGGTTGGTTGTGCCTTGACAGATAAGGCGGACTCGGGAAAAGGGGGGAAACTAGTGATATAGGATCAGCGGAGTTTCGACGCTATAGACCCTCGACATACTATGCAAAGACCTGACACACGGCTAGACGGTAGGTCCTATAATAAGGAAGGTTCACTAAGGAGGTTGGATGTTTGAAATTTGAATATAAGATGGGTAAATTTCCGAGAATTGAAAAAGAGTTTCGAAAACCGAGATTAGAATTTTGAAGAATTCAGAAAATCAGGGTGTTTTCGGAAATTCGAGAGTTAAAACGGACAACATGCCGACTAAAGAAAAGGATATTTTGAGTCAAATCGTTGATCCTAAATTTCGGCGGCATTCCGAGTTTTTGAAAATTGGATATTTTGAAAAGACGGGTCCCGAAACGGACATTATTTCGGGTTTTTTTTTTCAAAATTTGGTATTTTTGGAAATATGCATTTTTTGAAATGACGGTTTTTTGAAAAAAAATGACATGGAAACCAAGTAGCACGTAGTCAAGCAAGCATTATAACGACGCTTATGTATGCTTTACACTAAGTCTCGGTCGGTCAAAATAGGGTCTATACCAACAACGATGGCTTTCTCGTGTGAAGGACGGACTCCCTAAACCGAGTTGGTCTTAGGACATGCCGCGAAACCGAGACGAGTTCCACCATCGATGTCTTTAGCGCACCCATGTAGAAGTGCACCGTGGTATAGTGGGACGTCGGTCACAAGTAACCGGCCCGGGCAAAATTTGGGTTATGCATGAATCATTAAACTAATGCGCGTACATTAATATTCGAACGATTTCTCTTCGAGTCTCACTCTAGGAACCCCGATGACATGTGGTACATCAGGTATCCCCAGCGGAGTCGCCAAATTGTGGACATGACGTAGGTCCACCCCGACGCGGCCACGCGCGGGTTTGGGTAGGCGAATGAATCTCGTGGTGAGATTGTTCTCGGGTTCGAAATTTAAGTCAAAATGGAGTCGCCACCGAATTTTGTGGTTATTCGGAACCATACGAGCCCACTCTATGTCGTCATGGGCTATACACAAAGTAAGCCCACTTCGATTTCAGAGTTCATGGGGCTCGTCCCTTTGCATTATTATACCGATACCGTTTACACCGGCTTTCGTATATAAAATGACTCTCGTGCGCCAATGGTTTCGGGCATCCGGAAACCAAGGTTCTGAGTAAGGGGTGAGGGTACGTGTTGGGAAGCCCACTAAGGACACCCAACCCCGCCCGCACATGGCGGCCTCTACTAAGACACCATTCGTGTTCGTGTACGCGCGTTAGTAAAATGATAAAATGATATGCGAACAGCGTTTTCGGGCTAAGCATGTGAATTATATATGAATTATGTCATTTAATGCATCTAATTATGGTCGAAGTGATTTAGCATGCGAGATTCATTTATAAAGCGATAAGCAAGTAAATAAACGAAACTCGAAAATAAGTAACGTACAAGTTACACGGGCGGAAATACAACCCGGATTTCACAATACAACGATTATTATAACGATTAAATGAAATAATAAACTAAGTAAGGAAAGCCATAAATAATATACACGACTCAACAAAGACCCGTATATAATAAATGTTCGCTAAATCGTGAACTAATTAGACGGACGAACCTTAATTAATTACGCATTATATTGCATATTAATTAAAGGACGGAGGTTCGAGACCTAGGCGTGAGTCTAACCCGATCTCGAACCTCGATGTCTTGTCCCGACCTATCACCTCGAAAAATGAAGTCTAAATTAATTATGTGTCGGATACGACTAAAGAGTCGTCGACACAAAAATTAATAGTGTGAGACCGTCGATCAAAGTCGTTTCTTTTAGTGATGTGCATGAGTATGAATTTTAGAAAAATAGGTTCACGTGATGGTCTTTACACGCGTTGACTAAAAGTCATAAGGACGAGTCTTAAAACATGGTCGTATGTCGCGAAGATCGCATATTAATGTAAGGACCGAAAAGGGTTGAAAGTCGGGAAAACGGGAAAAAATGGGCTCGGCCGGACAGGCCTGCCCGCGAGTCGCATGGCTGGTCGCGCGACTCGCGCGCGGGTCTGGTCAGGTATTTTTATTTGTCGAAAAAAAATGAAAAAGTGAGTTCAGCCAAACAGGCCTGCCCGCGAGTCGTATGGCCGGTCGCGCGACTCGCGTGTGGGTCTGGTCGGGTGCAATTCATTTGTCGAGAACTCGTCAATTTTTATAATCACGTGCCAATGCGGATTTATTTACTCGATTTGTGTTTTTTATAGATTAAGGATTTTGAATTAGTGACGAAATTGTATCCCTCTACGTCACGACATCGAAACTAACCCTTTCGGATTATGTGATGTCGATTTTCGTGTCAACGGGTTTCGCACTAATTGAAATGGGATCGAATGCGTTCAACTACGACCGATTGCAATCACGTCACGCCCTTGAGAACATTGGGGCGGGGCTCCTCGAAAGGGCTCCACCTCCGTCGTTACTCGTAAAGGGATTAGACGGACTTTAGGCGATCGTCGTAGTCAAACGGATTTGAAACCGAGTTTTGGTATTAGTATATATACACGGTATTATAGTGTTAATAACAAGGAAATAAAAGTTAATATGCGAGAAATAAAATGTTAGTATGATGTTAGTGTTAGTATTACGATACTAATATAATTATAACATAAATAACGCGAAAATGTAAATAGTAACAAAGTAGTAAGGATCGAAATGGGGTTTAGGACACCCTCAACATACATGCTTGGTATAGGCCTCGGAAATAGACTCGTAAATAGCGACGGAACGTCGGAGTATCGAGGATGAATGTGAGTTATGGTGTGTATATGTGCCGGTTTTGTGTGTGTGTGCCGGTTTGTTTTGAGAGCAAAATGGCTCGGTTTTTGGTAGTGTTTTGCTTGGGGTTTGTAGAGTAGGACGTTTAGGTTTTTTAAGGCTTTTTGTTTCAGCTTTTTTGAGGCTTAGTAATGCTGAAAAATTCTCAAAATGGTGAGGATTAGTGGGGTATTTATAGAGTGAGTGAAGGGAGTTGGGTGATTAGGGTTAATTTAGGAAGGGTTGACCTTTTGATTTGATTTTGCATTTTGAATTCTGATTTGGGCGCAATTTTCTAGAAGCTGAACTTGGCTGGTTTGTGTGACGGGTTCGTTTTTGACCGGGTTTTGACCCGGTCGCTAAAAGACGGGATTTATTTTTGTTGTCGGTTTTGGCCCAAATTAGTCTTATTTTGCTCGGAACGACCCACTGGACCTGAATTTGAGGTCTGTTTTGTGAGATTATTACTCCGCTAAAAGTCCATGTCGGATATTATTGATTCCGAGCCCAAGTCCGAGTATACCAAGTCACGTTTGCGTCCGATCATCATCGGGTGTTTGTCGGAGACTACCATAGACACCTGGCAGTCAAAATGCGGGTGTCTACAAGTAGCGAACAAGGTAGCAGCGATATTGATGATGGTGCAGGTCTCACAGCAGCGTTGTAGAAGGAGGGGACGAAGGAGTAGTACGCTAGAGGCACAGTTATGCGAGGGTGAGAGAGCAGTGGGAGAGGTAGGGTTGAGGGGTAGTGCCAGAGGTATAAGTTGTGCGTGATTTAATGACGAGGTAGGGATAGGCAGTTCTACGTAATTATAGCTACTAATTAGGTTTTATTTGGGATGCAAATATTACTAATTACGGAGTAGGTTTTAATTTAATCAGAAGTGATCGTGGTTTGGGCCAGTCCGTATTGGCAGGCTTTTAGGGTCAAAACGTGTTTTTTGCGAGATTATAAAAATTTGAGAACATCATGGGTAGTTCGACAAACAATTGGATGATACAATTTTACGACGTGGCAATTGGGTCACTCATGTTGAGTTCGGAACAGAATTTGAGAATTGTGGGTTGGTTCAGAGATGAAGCAAGGATTTCATTGTACCCGAGGTCGATTTTTATATATCGTAGTAGTTAGTAGTTATTATTCATACTTATGACTCGTAGTACTCAACTAGTTTAGGCCCCGTACAAATTCACGACTTTTTAAGAGACGGTGTTAGAAATGATTATAAATTTCAGAATGAGGTACAAATACAAATACAATTTATATCCCTCCATCTCCGTTATTTATTCACTTTTGATTTAAATAGATACTTTTCAGAACCAATATAAAAGTAAACAATAGACCGAGAGAAAAAGAGTATTATTTTTTTTAAAGTGTACAGATTGTAGTGTACAACCGTTGTACCTTACGACAGCTGAAAACTTAAATACTATCGTTGTACCGTACAAGCGTTGTACCGTACTTGATGAAATTGTTACACAATGCGACAATAGTAAAAATTTATAATTTATGATAAAAAGTCACCACTTTAGGTTAGTTAGTTACCACTTTCAGATAAATAATTACCACTTTTTCGTATTAAATAGTGGTCATTATTTAATTTAAAGTGATCACTAAATAACTTAAAGTGATAAGTTTTTAGCATAAATTCCTAATTCTAAGGTCTGTCGCACAGTACAACGGTTGTATACTATAATTTGTTATATTGGAAATGTGGTGAATCAATGAATGTCACTATTAAAATATATTTCTATTACATACCTACTTTTGGACATGACATAGGTCCACCCCGACGCGGCCACACGCCGGTTTGGGGAGGCGAATGAATCTCCATATGAGATGGGTCGAATTGAAATTTAAATCGAAGTGGAGTCGCCACCGAACTTTGTGGGAGTTCGGGCCCATTCGAACCCACTCTATATCTTAGTGGGCCATGCACAAAGTATGGCCCATTCGGATGTCAGAGTTTATTGGGCTCGTCCCTTTGCATTTGATACCGATACCGACATTATCAGATACCGTGTATTGAATGACTCGCGTGCGCCAACAGTTTCGGGCATCCGGAAACCGAGGTTCTGAGTAAGGGGTGAGGGTACGTGTTGGGAAGTTCACAAAGAACACCTAACCCCGCCCGCACATTAGAGGTCTCTACTAAGATATCGAATGACGTTTTAATAGTAGAACGATGAAAATGTTATGCAAACAATATTTTGCCTAAACATGTGACTAATTGAATGGGTTGCTAGGTCGATTTAATGAATTTAAATATAACGTCAAAGTTCTATTTAGCATGCGAGATTTATTTTAGTACAATAAAATAAATAACGGAAAATAAAATCGACAAAGATGGAAACAAACATGTTAGTAACGGTATAACAATAATAACGGTTTGCGAAAATATAGAATGTTATAGGATAATGTAACCATGATGCATGACTTTGGAAAATCAATATTTTGCTAAGTCGTGTAAAAATATGGTATGATTTATACTCGACTTTAAAATTTCTAGGCTCGTCATATTCGATATTTGATTATGGAATCAATATCAAATATTAGGAGCGAGTTTAGAAAAGATGTTATAAGTCGTTTTAAAATTGAACTAAAAAAGATCCTTTTGTGTCGCAATTTCCAGGCAATCGTGCGACTTGTATGAACTTCGCGCGACTTGCACAGGCGCGCGACTCGCATAAGATCCGCGCAACTCGCATGACACCCGCGCAACTCGCATGACACCCGCGCAACTCGCATGACACCCGCGCGACTCGCATGGAGGGTTGTTTTGCCTTTTTTGATTAATTCCGTTATATTTGATATTCGACTACGGAGTCGGTATCGCATCCTTGGAATGATGATTTTTATTGAATCGGGCAGAAATATTGTACGATTTATGCTCGATTCGGATTTGGATACTCGTCGTATCCGATATTCGATTATTGAATCGATATCGAATATTTAGAGCGAAGTCCAGAAAATAAATTTGTGAGTCGTTTTAAATCAACTAAAACGAAATAAATTGTCTCCGCGTTTTATAGTGTCATAATTAATCCTTGCGAATTATGATCACTATTTTTGGCATCAACGAAAATCGTATTAGTTAAATTAATTGACTAAATCATTTAGATTCGACATCCAACTATTGAGTTGGTACCGAATCTAATAGATCGACGCTTTGTGATTACTTTAATTAAAAAGGACTCGATTTGATTCCCTCGGCTTCCCGACATCGTAATAAATCCTTACGGATTGTGTGATGTCGGATCCGCGTCAACAGGTTTCGATCTTAACTAAAAAAAAGATGTTTTAAAGAAATAATTTTTGAAATTGATGAAGATGTGATGATGACGATTACGATGACGACGCTAACAAAAAACGATTATTGATTCTGACTTACTTCAACAATTAAATATTTGGGGTGTCGGGATAAGCGACCGTCAACATCGGGTGCGATACCCTCGTAATATTCGTGTTTTCTTATGTCGTCATCCCTCATATTCGACCCAAATAGGCAAGTATTTTAATGTTTTATATTGGAGATTATTATCAATATTATAGATGCGATGAATGAATAACAAAAAATAAAAAAATAAGAAAAACGACGACAACCGACGTGAAGGACGAATGACGCGAGAAGAAAAGGGAGAAGAGAGAAGAACTGGATTTTGCACCCTCAACCTACATGTTTCTTAGCCTCGGATAGATTTCGTTAGTTGTGGCCTAGGTACGGGAGTATCGAGGTTTATGTAAGTCGAGTTATGGTGGTTTAGGGTTTGTAAGTTGCTAGGTTTTAAGGGTATATGTGATGAGTTGTGATGGGTGAAGATTAGGGTTTTGAGGTGTCTAAAAAGATGTGTGTAAAGTTAGGGTTTTAATTGCATGCAAGAAGGTGTTTATATAGGCAATTGCTCCCCCTCCTTGTCTAGGGTTACTCGATCAAGTGTCCTGATGGACTCGATCGAGTGGCCCACCTGAAAGAGGACCACGGGTTTGCTCTCGGAAACAGTTTTGACCGGGTTTTGACCCGGTCACTAAAAGACGGTTTTATTTCCGGTGTCGGTTTTGACCCAAATTAGTCTTATTTGATTGGAAATGACCCACTGGGCCTGGATTTAAGGTTGGTTTTGTGAGATTTGTACTCCGTAAAAAAATCTTAGCCAGAAACTAATGGTTTCGAGCCCACATCCGAGCGCGTAGAAACATGTTTACGTCCGATCATCATCGGGTGTTTTTTTGAAACAGCTATAGACACCTAACGGTCAAATGTGGGTGTCTACAGAGCCCCCACTCTGACTGAGGCTTGGACAAGGCGAAAGTCAGAGTAGCTACCTGGCCAATCGAGGATTAAGACCTGGCAGACTTCCGGTCGGGTCGTTTATAGTCCTTTAGACTTGCGTGGAGGGCTCGCCAGCCATAAGACAGAAATCATACCTGAGTAGACGATGATAACTCCATGGGGAATTGTGGACTTGCCGTGTAAGTCCCGGGTGCGCCTATATGTGGGCCCATCCCGTGATAAATGTCGCCGTGGGCATTCCGCTGGGGAGATATATGAGCTGCGCGGGCTTGTTTCGGAAGCCTTGAATCATACCTGTACAAGTTACATAAAATTTTGCATGTAACACGTAGGTAAAAATATGACTCGCGCTGGGAAAAGTGATTTTTTGCTTCATTTTGAAATCGAAGTCCCGAAAGCAACTCACGTGCTAGGAGATAGGTTTTCAAAATTGAAAAGGGTAGAAAAGAAAATTGCATTTTAAATAGACCAAAATTTGACCTTGTCGAAAAGGATTTTTTTCAAATGGCTAAGTTTTGCAAATTTTAAAATGAGGATTTGAAGAGAGAGGCCTACCGACAGACTCGACTCTAGACGTGACCGGACGAGTTGACGGTCACGACTGGACTCTCGAGGGGTTGGACCGTGACTTGGTAGGGGGGGTTGGCCACTTAACCAGACTCTTAAGTTGCGTTATTCCGTAGCCTAGGCGAGTGGCAACACGGTCGTACATCGAAATGGGAAGGATATGCTATAGGGGACTTGCAGTAGTCTGTAATGGGACTGTTTTTGCATGGCTCAACAGTAGTAATGCTGCAGTCTAGTGTTCTTTTGGATCTTCTTTTGGTTTTTCCATTTTGGGGTATATTTTCAAAGTAGGTGTTACCTTGAGTCCCTGACAGATTCTTGTCTTCGACTGAGCCGAGCACTAGGACACACTATAGAAAGGAGGCTAGATTTTGAAAATATCTGGATTATGTGAGTGGATGGAGAACTTCTGCCTAGGAGAAGCTCCCAGAATGACAAAGCTAGCTGCTGAGAACATGACAGTGTCGTGACCGGAATGATGGTGCTTTTTGAATGTGTGTTAATGTGGGTGGTTGTGCCCTTGTTGAAAGGCTGCCTACATATTCACGTGGAGTGAAATCAAACCATGCCGTAGTTCAGTGAAGAAAGATATATTATGGTGCCTAGTCTAATAGGACTTTGTGTGTAACTAGCCATAGCGATGGTGTAGGCTAGGTGCATTCCCAATGATGTTTTGATCAAAGGGCTAGAATAGTTAGGATGTTGATCCTGTGACCGTGAGCGTTCTCCGGGGTAGCCACCAGAGGTGGTGTGAACTATTTGGGCATGTTCTATGCCGACTGCAAGTTGAGTTCCCGTGTTTGGGGTTGGTAACTAGTTTGGATGAGAAGAATTGGGATGGGATTTGACGTGTTTTGCTCTCGGGTCTTTAACGAGTTTTGATCTCAGGTCTTTTACGAGTTTTGATCTCGGGTCTTTGTATGGTGATTGTGAATTTTGTTATGTCGTGTTGTGTTGTGTTGTAGTTGTTGTGCAAGGGGGAAGTCGAGTAAAAATGGCTCGAACTTTGAACGGGGTAGGTTTGATAATGCAGGATCTAGTTTCCATGTCTGGCCCTAATTATCAGGGGTATCCTATGGAGCTTGAATCCTCAAAATTCCGGGCTGTCTCTAGCCTAGGTCTCGGGAAGGTCTTGAGGGTTGTAATGTGGGAAGGCTAAATGTGGTGTTATTTGACCAACTTGATCGTTTCTCCCCTATTAGATGGTATGGATATCGATAATTTTGAATTGACCGTATTCCGGTCAAAGGACTTTCGTTTGGGCCGACCGTTGACCCCGGTCATGGGCTTTTTTAATTTTTTTGGTTGACCTCTTAGCTCCGGTCATGGGATTCTTCATTTGGATTGACCGCTTAACCTCGGTCATGGGTGCCTATTTTTTTTTGATAATGGCCTGCTTTTTGTTTTGGCCTTTTGCTTTTTCCTAGACTTTTGATTTTTTTTTTTTGTCCAGTTTTTCTTTTTTTCTTGGACTTTTGATTTTTTTCGTCCAGTTTTTTTTTGGACTTTTGATTTTTTTTTCGACCAGTTTTTTTTGTTGGTCAAACTAACACCTGAGGTAGGGATTGGTTGATCTTGTTGGATGGGTGTTTATTGTGGGAAATGGGCTTGCCTCCCGTCTTGAACCCAAACTAGGAGATTACCTAGATTTGTCATAGGATTCGATACCGATCCTGCTAAGTGCAGTTTTGTGGCTTTCTATGTCAGACATGGAACAGGTAAAAGGGAAACACGGGCTCAGCTTCTTGCAGTCATTATAGATGTGCCTATAATAGTCACGTGCATGTGCTCACAATGTATGATGGTGTTTATCATGTTCTCGGAAACACATAAGGAAAGAATATTTGAAAGCTGATTTTATTGAATTTTGAAAAAGAGGACATAATGCAAAAGGCTCTGACTCTGATTTGGAAATGAGGATGTAGGGTATCCTAGACTCGGACTCAGACTTAGACTCGAATCAAATCCGGACTCAGATGCTCGGTTGGTTGTTTTTTTTGGTAAGGTCTTTGATTGGAGAGAACGACGAGCGCCACGACTCGCCTAAACTCGGCTTTGCGCAAGTGCAAGAAAGGGAGTCAAACTAGACACGACCCGGGGTGACGGGTCGACAAAGACTCTCGGACCGGGATACTCGAATGTTGACCTAGACGAGGTAAGGACCGCGAATTAGACTCGAGCTGCAGAAGGGTGAGTCCGAAAATGGGGCGACCGTGTTTGACTCGGGTTAGACTCTCCTAAGACAAATGTGTAGGGTGCGATTCTCAAAGTGACTATGATTAATCGCTCCGTCGGAGAATAGCCTCCAAGTGAGGCCAAGGACTCAGATAGGACTCATATGGTATGACATCTAAGTGACTCGAAAGTGGGGTATGTGAGACGACACGTGTAGGACACGACCCTTAGAGCAACCGTGATTGATCGCCCTGCTGGAGGGTAGCCCCCGAGTGAGGAAAAGCCTGACAAGGAAATGACTCGGAAAGGACACCTAGACGGGTGACTCGTGAGAGGTGGGCCTTCTTTAGGATTCGGCGGGTGGGCCAAGTCCTGTTCGAAGAAAGGTCCACGTGAGACATCCCCAGACTTTGGACTCGAATGTGTAGATGGGCCCTCCTTTGTTGGAGTATGTTCTACGTAGGTGGGCCTTGCCTTAATCTAATAAGGCGGACTGGGAAAGGGAAGAAACTCGTGATGTAAGATCGACAAAGTCTTGACGCTAAAGACCTCGACGACTTATGATACGACCTGACACATGCTAAATACGGGAAGTCCTAAGAAGAGAAAAGTTTTGAAAAAGTTTTTTTTTAAATCCGAAAAAAAAAATCGGTGAAGGGGGGCCTAATTTTTCAAAAATTAGAAAAAATGTATTGGGCCTCAAATTTGAGAGTTCGAAAATATTTTCGAGTTTTGAAATGGGCAGAATACCGACTAGAAATAGGCTATTTTGAGTAAAATCATAAGTCCTAAATTCGGTATACGTCCCGGGTTTTGAAATTAGATATTTGAGAAAGATGCAATCTTTGAAAAGGACGGTTTTTGAAAGCGACTTTAGAAACTAAATAGCACATAGTCACGCAAGCATAGTAACGACACCATGTATGCTCTGTACTAAGTCTCGGTCGGTCTATAAAGGGTCTATACCAGTGCACATAGCCTAGACGTGAATCGAGACGGACTCTCTAAGTCGAGTTGAGCTTAGAACATGCCGCGAAACCCATACGAATTGACTATGGACACCTTTGACATATCCATATTGGAGTATATCACGGTATAGTGGGACGTCGGTCACCAGTACCGGCCCGGGAAAAGATAGGGTTATGCATGAACCGTAAAACTAAAACGCGTATTGTACTTGTCAAACGATTTCTATTCGAGTCTCACACTGAGGATGCAGATGGTAAGTCACGCATCAGTTAATCCCGAGCGGAGTCGCCAAATTGTGGACATGACATAGGTCCACCCCGACGCGGCCACGCGCGGGTTTGGGGAGGCGAATGAATCTCCATATGAGATGGGTCGAATTGAAATTTAAATCGAAGTGGAGTCGCCACCGAACTTTGTGGGAGTTCGGGCCCATTCGAACCCACTCTATATCTTAGTGGGCCATGTACAAAGTATGGCCCATTCGGATGTCAGAGTTTATTGGGCTCGTCCCTTTGCATTTGATACCGATAGCGACATTATTAGATACCGTGTATTGAATGACTCTCGTGCGCCAACGGTTTCGGGCATCCGGAAACCGAGGTTCTGAGTAAGGGGTGAGAGTACGTGTTGGGATGTTCACAAAGAACACCCAACCCCGCCCGCACATTAGCGGTCTCTACTAAGATATCGAATGACGTTTTAATACGTGTGTTAGTAGAATGATGAAAATGTTATGCAAACAATATTTTGCCTAAACATGTGAATAATTGAATGGGTTGCTAGATCGATTTAATGCATCTAAATTTAACGTCAAAGTTGTATTTCGCATGCGAGATTTATTTTAGTACAATAAAATAAATAACGGAAAATAAAATCGACAAAGATGGAAACAAACTTGTTAGTAACGGTATAACGATAAGAACGGTTTGCGAAAATATAGAATGCTATAGGATAATGTAAACATGATGCATGATTTTGGAAAATCAATAATTTTGCTAAGTCGTGTAAAAATATAGTATGATTTATACTCGATTTAAAAAATTTGAGGTTTGTCATATTCGATATTTGATTATGGAATCAATATCAAATATTAGGAGCGAGTTTAGAAAAGATGTTATAAGTCATTTTAAAATTGAATTGAAAAAGATCCTTTTGTGTCGCAATTTCCAGGCAATCGCGCGACTTGTATGAACTTCGCGCGACTTGCACAGGCGCACGACTCGCATAAGATCCGCGCGACTCGCATGACACCCGCGCGACTCGCATAAGATCCGCGCGACTCGCATGACACTCGCGCGTCTCGCATGACACCCGCGCGACTCGCATGGAGGGCTGTTTTGCCTTTTTTGATTAATTCCGTTAGATTTGATATTCGACTACGGAGTCGGTATCGCATCCTTGGAATGATGATTTTTATTGAATCGGGCAGAAATATTGTACGATTTATGCTCGATTCGGATTTGGATACTCGTCGTATCCGATATTCGATTATTGAATCGATATCGAATATTTAGAGCGAAATCCAGAAAATAAATTTGTGAGTCGTTTTAAATCAACTAAAACGAAATCAATTGTCTCCGCGTTTTATAGTGTCGGAATTAATCCTTGCGAATTATTATGATCACTTTTTAGCATCAACGAAAATCGTATTAGTTAAATTAATTGACTAAATCATTTAGATTCGACATCCAACTATTGAGTTGGTACCGAATCTAATAGATCGACGCTTTGTGATTACTTTAATTAAAAAGGACTCGATTTGATTCTCTCGGCTTCCCGACATCGTAATAAATCCTTACGGATCGTGTGATGTCGGATCCGCGTCAACAGGTTTCAATCTTAACTAAAAAAAAGATGTTTTAAAGAAATAATTTTTGAAATTGGTGATAATGTGATGATGACGATTACGATGACGACGCTAACAAAAAACGATTATTGATTCTGACTTGCTTCAACAATCAAATATTTGGGGTGTCGGGATAAGCGACCGTCAACATCGGGTGCGATACCCTCGTAATATTCGTGTTTTCTTATCCCAACATCCCTCATATTCGACACGAATAGGCAAGTATTTTAATGTTTTATATTGAAGATTATTATCGATATTATAGATGCGATGAATGAATAACAAAAAATAAAATAAAATTAAAAAAACGACGACAACCGACGTGAAGGACGAATGATGCAAGAAGAAAAGGGAGAAGAGAGAAGAACGAGATTTTGCACCCTCAACCTACATGTTTCATAGCCTCTGATAGAACCCGTTAGTTGTGGCCTAGGCACGGGAGTATCGAGGTTTATGTAAGTCGAGTTATGGTGGTTTAGGGTTTGTAAGTTGCTAGGTTATAAGGTTGTATGTGATGAGTTGTGATGGGTGAAGATTAGGGTTTCTTGAGGTGTCTAAAAAGATGTGTGTAAAGTTAGGATTTTAATTGCATGCAAGAGGGTGTTTACATAGGCAATTGCTCCCCCTCCTTGTCTAGGGTTACTCGATCAAGTGCCCTGATGGACTCGATCGAGTGGCCCACCTGAAAGAGAACCGTGGGTTTGCTCCCGGAAACGGCTTTGACTGGGTTTTGATCTGGTCGCTAAAAGACGGTTTTATTTCCGGTGTCGGTTTTGACCCAAATTAGTCTTATTTTGTTGGAAATGACCCACTGGGCCTGAATTTGAGGTCGGTTTTGTGAGATTTGAACTCCGTAAAAAATCTAAGCCAAAAACTAATGGTTTCGAGCCCACATCCGAGCGCGTAGAAACATGTTTGCGCCCGATCATCATCGGGTGTTTTTTGGTAACTGCTTTAGACACCTAACGGCCAAATGTGGGTGTCTACACTACTAATACAATTTACAAGTAAAATTAAACTAATTGTATCATAAACCAGGGGCGGACTCAGGAATGAAATGTATCTTGGGCTAGATTTAGGAACATTGAAATATGCTGGTAAAAACAGTTCAGCCGAGACATAATATCCTGCTGAAAATTGATTATTATTATTTTAAATTTTTAACTTTTTAATTTTTAATTTTTTAAATAAAAGAAGAATTTTATTGATGGAACAAAAACCAGTTTATAAAGAATTTATTATTATTATTATTATTATATGGTCATCACAAAAAGTGATGTAATTGAAGATTATACCAAATGAATATGAATATAAAATATAGGATTGGAGGTCTCACGTGAGACGGTCTCACAATATGATTATGAGACCGTCTAACATGGAAATTTGTGTAGAAAACAAATGTAACTGAGTGCGATTAAAAATTTTCAATTAACTATTTCTGATTAATGACCAATATAACACCAAATAACTCAACTTAGATATATGTTTTTTATAATAAAATATTATAATTATTTGTTGTATAAAAGTAATTTTCTAGGGTGGACATTAAAATATAGGAAAGCTTTATTTTTTGATCTATGAATGAAAATGGAAATAAAAATACTATAGTACTAGCAAGAGGCAAGATAGGTGACAGGAGAAAACGATAAAAACAGACTGCAACAAGGTTCGAACTCATATCCTACCTACCAAATGACAAACTCAAAATGAACTAAACTACAATATTCCTTACAATAGACTGCACACTAATTAAATTTGTCATAACATATCGAACAATAGCCCAAGTACTGAGCCCCAAATCCGCCCGTCATACTTTCTAGTAAATTATGTAGAAGTGATTAATACTCCAACTCCCACTGTAATTAAGCGGATGGGAAAAATAAATGATAAAAAGAATTCAGTTGAGTTTGAATCGATTTTGCACCGGCCTGTTTTGAGACTGTTTGACTTTGCCGCTAGTACCAATATGCACAACACATTTAACATACACTTCTATGCCTCACTCCTACCGCAAAAATTACATAAACTTATTCCAATAGTCAGCACGGGCCATGACCCGTTTTGGCTTACCTGTGTCTAGTTTTAATCACTAATTAATTTTTTTAAGGATCTGCACGTATATAATTTCTTATTTTCTTATAATGACGATTATTTATAAAACCGCCAAAAAAATCCGTAGGTTTGATACAAAAATAAAACCGCCACTATTGTGTCACTTTTTACGTCAAATTGAAATAGAACTACCACAAAAACCTATAAGGTCAGTTCTAAAAAACCGCGACCAAAAGAAGTACTTTATTGTGTCACTTTCTATGTCGCTTGTAAATATAACCGCCACAAAAACATCAAATGTCGGTTCTAAAATAAAACCGCCACCAAAAGAAGCACTTTATTGTGTCACTTTTATTTTACATCGGTTGTAAATGGAACCGCCACGAAAATATATATAGTCGGTTCTAAAATCAAACCACCACCAAAAGGACTTTATTGTTTCACTTTTTAAGTAGGTTGTAAATAGAACCGCCACAAAAACATGTATTGTCGGTTCTAAGATAAAACCGCCACAAAAAGTTTCACTTTATTGTGTCATTTTTTTACGTCAGTTGTGAATATAACCGCCACAAAAACATATAGTGTCGGTTCTAAGATAAAACCGCCACCACATGTAGCAGTCTATGGTGTCATTTTTTCAAAAAAACCGCTACTAAAGACCATTTCCACTTATAACTTATACCTAATATGTCGTTTTTATTAGAATCGCCACGATAGCATAGACACGATAGAGGTTTTTTCTACTAGTGACGCCAGTATAATATGAGGCTTAACCCACAAAAATGCGCCTTTGGGGTCACATCTGGGAAACTTTTAGGTCACGTAGTGAGCCAGCGAGGAATTGAAATAGACCCATCCATGATAAAAGCCTTGTTAGACATGCCCGCACCCTTAAACGAAAAGGAGATTAGAGGATTTCTGGGAAAGGTTCAATACATCAGCCGCTTCATTGCCAAACTGACCATGGTCTGTGAACCCATTTTCAAAAAACTCAAAATAACCGAACCCACCGTCCGGGACGATAAATGCCAAAGAGCCTTCGACAAGGTAAAACAAATACTAGCACAACCCCCAGTGTTAATGCCTCCCAAAAAGGGACTACCACTTTTCCTCTACCTTACCGTAACCGAAACCGCAATGGGAGCCATGCTAGCGCAAACCGTTAACAAAGAAGAGAGAGCTACTTACTACATTAACAAAAAATTCCTCGAGTACGAAACAAAATACACACCCCTAGAGAGGACCTGCCTTGCCCTAGTATGGTCAACCAAAAAACTTCGGCACTACATGCTTAGCCATACCGTGCACGTATACTAAAAAATGGATCCTATCAAATACATCTTCGAGAAACCTGTCCTTAACGGACGACTAGCCCGATGAACACTTATGTTGGCAGAATTTGACTTAACATACATACCCCTTAGGGTCATTAAAGGAAAGGTCGTAGCCAACTTCCTAGCCGAAAATCCAATAGAGGAAAAATCAACAGCCGACACCTGGTCCTTCTTTGACGAGGACATTTTGTTCGCCGAGAGCGAATCGTGGGACCTATACTTCGATGGTGCCTCGAGCATGAGGGGGTACAACGTAGGAATCCTCCTTATTTCCCTGATAGGTGACCATATACCCATATCAGTCAAATTAGATTTCCCCGTTACCAACAACGCAGCTGAATACGAAGCCTGCCTAATAGGTCTAAAAGCAGCCATATCTCTAGGAGTTAAAAATCTAGAGTACACGGAGATTCATCCTTAGTAGTCAACCAAGCCACGGGTACCTGGAAGGTTTACGGCGAAAGCCTAACCACATACTAAACCAAAGTGGAAACGATATCCTGAGAGTTTACCGAAATCGACTTCATACACATACCCCGCGAAGAAAACTAATTCGCTGATGCGTTATCCAAACTAGCCTCACTAATAAACATGCCCGATCGCCTCTTCTCTATGCCTATCTGCGTAGAGAGAAGCGAACAACCATCCCACATCCATAACCTCGAAATCGACGATACCCCCAAAGAACCTCGGTACAAAGCAATTCTAGACTTCAAAACCCACGGGTCATACCCTCTCAACACTAAAACCAAGAACAAAAGAGCCCTACGAATACAAGCCACCCACTACGTCCTGAATGAAGGACTATTATACAAACGAACCCCACAAGGAGTCCTACTTAGGTCCATAAACAAGAACCAATCCGAGAGAGTCATGGGAGAGGTACATGACGGAGACTGTGGACCCCACATGAGTGCACACCTACTAGCCCGAAAAATAATGAGACTGGGCTATTACTGGATTACCTTAGAGGCAGACTGTCGACATCACGTCCGTCACTGCCACAATTGCCAAATATTTGCCAACATCCAACACCTACCTCCATATCCTCTCCATATTATAGCCACACCCTGGCCCTTCTCTACTTGGGGAATTGACATAATAGGAAAGGTACACCCAGCCGGGACCAGCGGACACTGTTTCATACTGGTGGCCGTCGACTACTTTACCAAGTGGGTAGAAGCCGCCTCTTGCACCGTACTAACCTTAAAACAAGTAGTCAAATTCTTACAAAATAACATCATCTCCCACTACAGTATACCTCACGAAATCATCGGTGATCAGGGGGCTCACTTCAGGGTCGACACTCAAAAACTCCTAGACAAATACAAAATCCAAAGACACAAATCCTCACCCTATAGACCACAAACAAACGGGGTCGTAGAAGCAGCCAACAAAACCATCACCACAATCCTTAAGAAAATGATAGACAACTATCAGAACTGACCAAACAAAATCCCCTTCGCCTTATGGCGGTACCAAACATCCTATCGAACACCCACCGGAGCCACACCATATTATCTAACCTACGGTTCCGAAGCCGTACAACCCGTAGAGCTAGAGATACCATCACTAAGGATATTAGCCGAAAGCGGTATTCTCGAAGGAGAGTGGAACCAAAAACGATATGACGAGATAGTACTCTTAGACGAGCGTAGGATACATGCCTTATCCAACGTACAAGCTTACCAGCAACGCATACAACGAGCCTTTAATAAACGAGTAAAATCCCGAAACATACACGAGGGTGATTTAGTAATCAAATCCATTAGAGCACCTCTTCCCGTCGATCCTAAAGGGAAATTCAAACCAAACTGGGCGGCCTCCTACCTCGTTAAAAAAGTATTCTCGGGGGGCGCCGTGATCCTCACCGACCTGGACGGTCAAGAGTTCTCAACTCCAACCAACATGGACCAACTCAAACGATATTACCCGTAGACATCCCGACAACTCCATCCCGACCTCCGACTTAGGGGGAAGCCATGCAAAACAACAACACACAAAAAAAATCGCATCGATAATTGGCATAAACGAGTCTAAAGCAAAATCAGTCACATTTTGAAAAGAACTACGAACATGGTTTAATTCCGTTTAAAAGCGGATACGTAGGCAACCCTCTTCCGGGTACAACCAACCAAACAAACAAATAAATAAGAAAAATCGATTACTCGATTCATGCACAAACCGGGACTCCTTCCACGTCCCGGCCAACGAGTGATTTAAAATGACGAAGCACAAACGACGAGCCGAGGACGGGGTGAAAACCCGAAAGGGCGCCCCGGGAAAAATGAAGAAACGAGTTGCGAGCCGTCGTAAAAAAAAAAAGAAATGACGAGCCAAGGACGGGGTGAAAACCCGAAAGGGCGCTCCGGGAAAAATGAAGAAACGAGTTGCGAGCCGTCGTAAAAAAAAATTAAATGACGAGCCGAGGACGGGGTGAAAACCCGAAAGGGCGCCCCGGGCAAAATGAAGAATCGAGTTGCAAGCCGTCAAGAAAAAAACAAAAAAAGGTGAGCCGAGGACATAGTGAAAACCCGAAAGGGCGCTCCGGGTAAAATGAAGAATCGAGTTGCGAGCCACCACGAAAAAAAAAGAGAGAAAAATAATAACAATGTGCTTCTCATTAATAATAAAATTTGGTTAAATCGAGCCTTTGTCAAGACATTTACATCAAGCATCTGAAACCCGGATATCCCGGAAAGCAACAATGTGTCAAAACTCCACAAAAAACTAGTACTAATATGCCACATAATATCAAGTAATAAGACATAATAGAAAATGGTTGAGCTCTACCGGTCCAACCTTTTCTTCCCCTTGCCATTCGGGTGCACCCGCTTGTGTTTCTCATCATCGATCTTCTGAATACAAGCTTCTACCGCCCTAGCCAAAGGCGAGCCAAGCCAATCCCACTTTTCTTCCTCTCTCACGTTTTCAATATGGGTCTCGTTAGTCTTGGCTCGCTTAGATGAACTGACGGAACTAGGATCGGTAACACTGTCTTCGGTCAGGCACTTAGTGACGGTCCTTCGAGTCACCTCCTCGCCCCTTAGCGGCACTGTCTTCCTAACCTTTGAGTTGCTCTGTCCTGACGGGTGTTCACGAACCCCCCGCCAGACGGGAGCAGTGTCGGTCGGTCGGACATTCCCAATAACAATGGGACGCGAAAACCTCTGTTCCCAAGACGCCCTAAATTCCCTGAGCGAATCCTCTGTCCATGGGTCAAAACTAGGAGTAACCTTAGCATTCTTCGAAGTGGGGGGTTTGACACCCATTTGATTCGACAACATACCTGGATAAATATAAACCTGATCCCTCATGGATAGTATCAACAAAGCCTCAGCTGAAGACGAAAATGGAAACCCGATACGCCCACTGATGTTCCACCATGGGATAGACCACCTGATGACCACCTCCCCTTTAGCCAAATAGGAAAGCCAGTCCTTTTCCGTGTGACCTTTCCTCCACACCTGCATCGTCTTCTGGCCCGTGAAACCCCTGTAGTTATAACCTTTGATGCCCCGGGGAGAGTCGACCAAACCAAGCTGCTCCTGTAACCAAACATGTACAAACCACGATAAAACATCACACCTCCAAACCAAAGCAACCACAAAAAACAAAACAAAAAAAACCCAAGCTACGAAGAAACATGGCACCAAAAACACTTTTAAAATGATCCGGGATCCCCGAAAAGATGTCTGTGAAGTCGAGCACGAGCATCGAGACCCAGAATGAGCTCACCCAAAATAAGCAGAGAGGGTGATCGTCCATGTTCCATTCCCATTACCACATCCAAAACTCGAGGGTTACCCCAACCTTCACGCGCCTTCGCATCCTCGAAAAGATAATAACAAGCCATCGCAATGTTAAAAGCACGTCTACATGCTAAGACCAAAACATTATAGGAACCAGCCAGTGAGAATGTCCTAAAGAGCCGCCCTAAGTCAATGCCATCTCTCTCAAAGAAACCTTTAGCCTCCTCCAATGAAGAAAGGTCCAAAAAGTAACAAAACCGCTCCACATAAGCATCATCCCCTAAGGGCACGCAAGGCCGAACTGAACTCCACCCACCTATAGCATCTATCTCTTCGGAAAGAGGACAAAATTTACCCCCGGGGAAAGCAAAAACATGGCTTTTTGAGTCCCAAAACTTAGAACATGCCAATAAGAAGTCATCTTGTATCTTGACTAGACTCAACGCAACCACCGTTGACAAACCATCATTTGAACAAACCTCGGGGTCACATTTCTTAAAAGAAGCCGCCCACTCGGTTAGGATATTCCCGAAACCCGACATGACCCTAAATATGGATGTTCTAGACCATATGGATATTCTAGTATGTCTAAAACGAGCACCCACAACCCGTATATATAGCTCTAATCCCACAAGAATTAGGAAACAACAAAAATTTCCATAACCCGGACTCGAACCGCCCTGGCCCAGGCGCCCGAGTCTCCAGCCGCACGAGCCCAGGCGGCCCAGAACCCGAGAGCCTTAGCCCAGATGCCCATACCTAGGCAGGCAACATCTAGAGCAACCCCAAAAACAGAAATATCGATCCTGCATTATCACTATAGCTACCCCACGACACCTCGGACACCAAGAACGACCTCCAGAGGTCACTAAAACCCGCTCCAAAAACAGAAATACCCATGCAGGACCTACAGAAACGCGGATTCACCCGTCGGACGCTCGGTACTTAGACGTTTTTTTTAAAAAAAATTAGGGGATAAGCTACCCCACCTAGGCGTGTTGTAGCCTGTTAACGGTTATTGTCAAGTCGCGTCTGTAGCCTAATAAGGCAATATTATGAGTATGCAAAAAGTGGTCTCACTTTTTTTTCAAAGGTTGCCCGAATTTTAACTTCGACTTCATTCTGAATGTCAAAACAACTACACTCATCTCCTAATATACTAGGTCAGAACACGTTAATGTTTTACGTTAATGTTTTACATCTCACCTGTCTCAAGTCAAAACATTTTAATCGACGTACTATCTGATCCGATCCCCGGCTCAAACTAATGCATTTCAAAACATCCAAAAGGAACTGTTTTCGTACTCCCATGCAACGCCAACGCACCCTAAACTAGGTCAGATCGCAAGTGAATAAACGCATAAGTGATTACTTGTCAATCTAGGTAAACAATTTGCCAAATGAAAACACAAGGCTAATCCAACTAATTCAAATACTAAAATTTAAAGCAAATATACAAAATATACAAATCCATACACAAATCGAGGCTAGGGAGGACCCCTAGAAGCCGCGCCAATGGCTATCATGACCTCACAAATGTCGTCGTCCAAACCTAGATCCTCTAAACCCAGAAGAGGAAACTCACTACCGTCCATCCCCGACAACATGTCTAAGGTATGTAGCTGTCTCGTGGACTCCTCCAATCTCCTCGGTAGCACCCGTAGCCTCAGCCTCAGTCTCCCTCTCGATCTGATGCCTAGCCTCACCTTGCGCGGAGGTCTCGCCTCGGGACCGAGCCAGCTGCTCCTTGAGGAAAGCGATCCCGTCAGCCCGAGATTGTAGGATCCGTTGCACCTAAGCCACCTCCGCCTCGAGCTCGGTCACCCGAGTCTCCAGCTGCCCCACCATATCCGGGACATCCTACAAATACGCCTAAACATTAGGAAAACACACAAGCAGCTTAGAAGACCACCCTAGTCACGCAAACTCACCGATTGAGGTCCCGAAGTGTCACGGGAAACCCTCAAGGCATAGACCCGAAAGCAGTTGGCAGCCTTCCACAACCGCTGATGGCAAGCTGAGGAAATCTGAGAGATGAAACCATAGAAGTTAGACTAACCGACCCTAATTCTTAGGACTCGAACAAAGAATGAAAGCCAAAACTCACCCGGTATACCCGGTCACGCCACTCTATCCCGGCATCCATCTCCTCGGCAGAACACGGGGGGAGAGGCTCGGCAAAAGGTATCCCGGCCGCGTCCACCCTAAGCAGCGTCAAGGGAAAATCTGGGGGATGGATTTCATCAGCCGGATCGGCCAACTGAGAAAGCAATAAATCAGTCGGTCAGAGAGCAAGGAAACGCTAAACCGCGAAATAAACCTTAGAATCAAGAATTAGAACATTACCACAAGGCGTTACCAAGCTAGCCTCTGGCTGACGTGAGATAGATAGGAGGCACCAGGCACAAAGAGCGCATCGCCTCCTTCTCCATCCCTATCCTCGAGGACCTCTGCGGTGGTCGGTGGTCTGAACATGGTCCGGGGAGGATCAATCGGCACCCTGAAATCGTCATACAAGCACTGACGCACCAACCGCTCGCCCAGATATCAAACCGGGCAAAACAATGCAGGAAAGAGCGTCCTCCTATAACTCTGAGGCCTCAGCTCCGCAGCCACATACTCCGGCACGCCCTCATAATCGGCCCAAGGGCGGGCCACAAACTACGCGAATAAAACCAACACCTCAATAAATCCTAAACCTTGGGGACTGCTGAACTAAAAAGGACATGAAGAGAAAACTTACATCCCCGAGGCTTAGCTGGTTGACCAACGTGTTCTCCGACGGGTAATGGCTGATTGTACTCTTCGGCTGAGCCAGCCTCCACTCGATCCCCGCCGGAAATCTCTTCGGATGAACTCGCACCGTTTTAGGGGCCAAGCAAGGAAAATAGGAATAGATCCAAGCCTGCGAAATCCCAAAATACCTTTAGCAACACTAAGCCAAAATTAAGCAGAACATAAAATGCAAGAGGGAGAATAGAAACTAACCTCCAATATAAGGCCCGGACCCACAATGGGCAAACCTGAGGCTGACTCTATCGCCAGCTGCCCCACCATGACTTACAGGCAGCGAGTCATCTCCGTGAAAGCCGCGGTTATCCAATCATAACATCCTAGCTGAGCCAGGTCAGCTAGGAGAGGCAAAATCCTAGTGCTAAACCTCTCGCCTTTATCCGAGAAGTGGGTCGACCCTAGGAAGTACCACAACCACAACCGGGCATCCTGCTCCCGTGTGTTGGGTTCCCTCTAACACCGCCACCCGCTCGAAGTGATCGGTGATGTACGAGCTCACCAGAGCATGAGGCGCACTATATGCCTCACGCTCCAAACAATCCCCGACGAGGCCCCGCACCTCATCACTATCTAGCCTAGGGCCCTCAGCGGCCCACCTAATCTTATCCGGACCCCACGGCAAACCGGTAATCATCCCAAAATCCTCTAGGGTCATCCCGAGCTCTCCAAAAGCCATGTGGAAGGTCGAGGTAGTATCACGGAAGCGATCTATCCTCGCTCTAATTACCATGAGGTTGCACTTAGTCTTGCAACCCAACAACCGGACCCACTGCTTGACCACGGGACCTAGAGCAGTCCTCGCGATAATCTCCTTTACCGCGGGGGTCAACTTCTGAGAATAAATCTCGAGACAAGTAGTAAAGCCCGAGAAAGTCCTTATCGGGTCTGGGGGCTGCAAACCAAAACAATACAAGTATAAACAAAACAAACCTAACCTAACCCGAGCCAAAAATCTAAGACATAACTAATAAGCACGAATAGGACACTCACCAGACAACGCACGATGCGGTGAAAAATGTGAAGGTCAAGGTGAAATAGCAACCGACGGCCATCCCAGTCCCGAGCCCACTCGGGATCTTCGTAACCAATCTCCTCATTCTCCGGTACAGGAACCAGAACATGAGCCCTCCTAGCAACCGTCTGCGGAAGTCTGCGCTTCCTCACCCTATTGAAATCGGCCTCATTTATGGCCTCAGGGTCGCGGCGCTGAGACGAGATACTCCGTCGTCTCCTACGAATCCCCTGGGGAGTCTGTGAACTCGTCCCGACAGCCTCACCACTAGTAACAACCGAATGAGCTCCCTCGGGACGTTCGGTGTTACCTCTAACTACAAAATCAAATAAAACACAAAAAATCCATGCTTCAGGTCGGGCTAAAGCAGTTTAAACAGGTCAAAATAGGGTCAAAATTTCGGATAAGGATATCAAAATTTCAAAAAAGCCGCTAGCACCCATTTTCGATCCCGGTCACGATGGAAGTGGTTTCGGGATAATCCGGCATCGTTACGACACCTTTCAGTCCATCTTAAGACACACAAAACCTCACGGAGAGCCCTAAAAGCCATCCTAGCCCATAAAAATTGACAAGAAGCTACCCACATCCTCACAAACACTATTTGGGCAAAATTACGCCAAACAAATACGGAAACATCCTGGAAAACGGTCCCTAACCCTATCATTCCGAACCTATTTCCGTAGGGAGCCATTGTCGCACCTCTATCAAGCTTATAACTACCCTAACAAGCTCTAATCAACCCTAATTTAACAATGGAATTAAGCACAAGCATCGAAACTTAGTAAATTAAAAACACCCAAATCGATTTTCTAAGGTTTCAACAAAACAAACTCACAATCAATCAAATCAAACAAAACCGACAATAAACAAGTAAAGAACACTTAACCAGAGTCGACATTCTCGCGTATGACAGAAATTGAGACGAAAGTTGGCTAGAAAAATCGAGAAATTGATTTAGGGGTGAAGGGGGCAACGCGTTCGAATTTTGGATCGAATGAACGATTGCCCCCAACTTTCGTTTACTTAAGCAGACCCGGTCCACGAGAACCCAACTGCCTCAGGTGCCGCGCCCGGATCCTGAATCGCTGGGGGCTAGGCGCCTAAAGATTGGGGCGCAGAAGGGTGCGCGTCTGAACAGCCTAGCACAGACTAAATTGAAAACAAACAAGGCTTAACATTCGATATACACGTAACACGCACCTTTTAAGACAAGCAAAATAACGATAACGGGACAATTACTAATCAATATCGATAAAGCACACTCGATAATGAAACAAGCATAAGGGCCGCACTTAACGTGAACACTGCTCCCGAACACGTAATAAAGCAATCTAAACTAACCAATCAAAGCAAACTCTGAACAAATCTCAAATGCATAACAAACCAAAACAAAGCAAGAACAAACGAAAACAGAGCAAGAACAAACCCGAACAAAATAAGACAAACCCACTAAACAAAAACACTTAACTAAAACAAATAAACAAACAACAATTTTTCGCTTAACGGGTCTTAGTTATCCAAGAGGCATTGGTGTCCGAAACCTCCATAGCAATTTTAATTCGAGTGGATACCAATGCCCTCGAAGGAGTCTGAAATCTCCACAGCAATTTTTCGAGTGGATACCAACGCCCTCGAAGGAGTCTAAAACCTCCACAGCAATTTTTTGAGTGGATACCAACGCCCTCGAAGGAGTCTGAAACCTCCACAGCAATTTTAATTCGAGTGGATACCAATGCCCTTGAAGGAGTCTGAAACCTCCACAACAATTTTTCGAGTGGATACCAACGCCCTCGAAAGAGTCTGAAACCTCCACAACAATTTAATTCGAGTAGATACCAACGCTCTCGAAGGAGTCCGATACCTCCACAACATTTTTCATTCGAGCGGAGACCGACGCCCTCGAATGGTTTATTTTGTCCTAGGGGTCAGAGGCATCCCGTAAGACAGTTGCTCGAGTGGAGACTGATGCCCTCGAGTAGTTTATATCATTTTGTTTTGTCCTAGGGGTCAGAGGCATCCCAAAAGACAGCTGTTCGAGTGGAGACTGACGCCCTCGAGTAGTTTATCTTATTTTTTTTGTTCTAGGGGTCAGAGGCATCCCGAAAGACAGTTGCTCGAGTGGAGACTAACGCCCTCGAGTAGTTTATCTTGTTTTGTTTTGTCCTAGGGGTCAGAGGCATCCCGAAAGACAGCTACTCGAGTGGAGACTGACGCCCTTGAGTAGTTTATCTTGTTTTGTTTTGTCCTAGGGGTCAGAGGCATCCCAAAGATAAGTGTTCGAGTGGAAACTAACGCCCTCGAACATTTCTGTTTCACTTTATTTCGCCCAAGGGGTCACAAGCATCCCAAAGACGACCGCTCGAGTGGAGACTGACGCCTTCGAACGTTTTATTTTATCAAGGGTTCACAAGCATCCCAAAAATATTTGTTCAAATGGAAGCCAACACATACGAACATTCTTTGCACTTACGCTTAACGCGCCACCTACACACGAAAACATTTAAAATTGAACGAACTTTTAAACAATCCGAAAAGACCAAACGCACGAGCATGAAGAACCAAGAACGAGGTGACAAGCACCGGCCCGGGCCCAAGCAAGCAACCGCAAGCGAAGACGTCATGTACGATCTTTAAGCCTTGGATGGCGAGCCTCAACACGTAGTCCAATGGACTTAAAACAACCCGACCGGACAGCCACCAGGTCGTAATCCTCGATTGACCTGGGTGGCTATACTTTGACTTTCACCATGTTCAAGCCTCAGTCAAAGTGGGGGCTTCTGTAGACGCCCAGATTTGGACCTGTTGGCTGCAGAAGTGCCCAACAAACACCCAATAACGATAGGATTGCAAAGCGACGCGGGTTCGCGATGTTTTAGGTAGTTTTTTTATAGAACGGATCAAATAAATTACTTGGAAAAATTAAACTAACATGATGGCAGCCTTAGTCGTGTCGTTATGGTCGCATAGACACTAATTAGAGTCAATTCTGACACCGGGACCCCGAGTCGGTCCCGAAACTCGAACTGAGTCAGCACCGCGCCAAGCGAACCTTGGGATGCACACCCGAGGCCCACTAAGCTCACGGCGCTAGGGTAACACGAAGAAACCTTAGGCCCCAAGATACATATTATACTCCTCTCTCTCGGTTTTGGAAAGTATCAAAAGCGTATCTTCAAAACCACAACCACCTCGCCTCACGCATCTGAGACTCCCCACCTCCAAACCCAGACGCCTGAGTCTTGCTGCGCCTCAACTCAGGCGTCCATATGGGTGACGAGGGACGAAAACACCTATAAATATCCTCCTTCACCTCATTCATTCGACACACAATTCTCAATTCTCTTCCCCCCCCCCCCCCCCACATTCTCGCTAAGGGCTCGCACCCCGACACCCGAGGCAAAAGATCCACTCGATCGTAGTTCTGATAAAAGCGACATCGACGCTACTCCTCATTTTCGAGCACCCCACTCGATATCAAGGTGCCTGTGTTCGAATAGCTCAAATCTAGTAACGAAGTTCTGCCGGATTAGTCGTAGAATCGGTCCATAGTAACGAAGCTCTGCCGGAGTAGCCGCAAGAAGGGTCAACGGTGACGGAGCTCTGCCGAAATCACTAGGACGACTAGGAGGATCCGCTTTTGAAGTCGATTCGTCACTAGGTTGTCATCTAAACAAAACTTTACATTCTCGTACTTTCTTTTATTATGCACTACGACAACACTAGATGTGGACACTGGTCCACGAACATCTACTAAAATACGTAGCGTCCCAACTTCAACCGCAAACACTAAAATACACTAAATAGACCCGAGTAATTCCGAGATCCGTTCTCAACTATCTATGCATCGTGTCCCGTTTAGTGTATACTCCGAGGGTGCAGTTCCTCACAATGTCATTTACTTACATTCGCATTTACAGCTTTCGTCTGATTTATTGCTTTTATGACCTTATAATCGCATGCTAAATCACCTAACACGGAATTCAAAACGTAAAATAACTAAAACTGAACAAAGTGATGGTCGGGTTCCGTATTAGTCCGGGTGCTCACCTTATTAGGTTCGACGCATCTCTATTAATACGAAATCGACGCATCTTAAGCAGAATATCAGGTAAGGTATACCACGAGAACGACTAATATCCGTATTATCGCGTTGAAACTGACTTTCTAATACGTATAATACTAGTACTCTCTACCCTCCTATGTGCATCTTTTCATGGCTTGCCTGTCACGTGAAATCGCATGAAAAGAATGTAAACACAACTACTTTGACGACAATACTTACTTGTCCTTAAACAACCGACGTAGCAAAAAGTATAGGGTGAAAACAACGGATGTTACAGTATTTAATTTCCGCCACAACAAAAGAACTAGGTTATCAGCCCACCGATTGATTTGTAGAGGCCGCTATAGTGCGGGCGGGATTGGGTGTTGACATCTATCGGATGTTGGCTTCCCAATACGTACCCTCACCCTTTACTCAGAATCGACGGTTTCCGTATGTCCGAAACCATTGGCAATGAGAGTCATTCCAGGCATGTAGTGCTTAAGGGTACAAGTCTTTATCTTTAGGTCTCGTGCCCCTAAGCTTTGAGTCGGCTAAGTATCAAAGTTGACTTGAACGGTTTCCGAATCTCCATAATTGACTTGGTGGCGACTCCACAAATCGGCAGCGAATTCAGTTCACTAAAAAGGTCGCCTTACCAAACGAATCGGTCTTTAAACATTTACAACCACGACTCGATCGATTCCAAACGGAAACACGGGTGCCTGCACCCGTCTAATACAAGTCCGGATCGTCATCGGAATCGAGGTCCGAAGCATCGCTCCGTACACGAGATCGGACCGGACCCCGACAGGGAGGAGGCCGCGTGGGTGGCCGCCGCCACATGTTGAAAAACCGGGTCGGTCCCGCGCGGGCGCGTAGGGGGCGCCGGGCGATGCAGACGGACGTCCACACCTGTCCTTAGGGCCTTGTGTGCCAGCGTTCGTCCCCCTACATGCTGACCGTAGATTCCCGAATGTATGTCATCCAACACCTCTGCAGCCTGTCCTGCCCCCAGGCATTTGAGCCAAGGGGCGGAAAATGACTTACGTTACAACTCTCCCTCGATCAGTATGAACTATGCGACTTTAGCTGGCATTCTCCTCTTCTGGGCTGGATCTTGTGGTAAGGTTTCGTGCCTCTGGAATTGGATGATTGGGGTCATCCAACTTTCGACTTCTGTTTCTTCAATGATATTAATCAGTTGGCAGGGTGTTGTGGATTTTTCCTGTATCACATCTACCCATACTGACCTCCTAATGTCTTGTAGGCTGGAGCTTGCTAACTTAGACAGGGCATCCGCTCGGTTATTCTGCGACCTGGGGACCTGTCTGACTTCATAGGACTTTAAACCTAACAACTCCTGTTTGACTTTTTCTAGATATGAGGCCATGGCCTGGTCTCTAGCTTCATATTTACCGTTAATCTGGTTTGCGATGAGCAGGGAGTCGGTGGCCAGGACGAGCAGCTCTGCTCCTGCTGCTTTGGCCAGGTGGATTCGTGCCAGGACAGCCTCATACTCAGCTTCATTGTTTGACGCTGGGAAAGTGAATCTGAGGGCGTGTTCAATGTCTACCCCTTCAGGGCTGGTAAGCACGATCTTTGCCCCCGCACCATTAGCCGTGGATGACCCGTCTGTGTACACCATCCACTCGCCAGCTGGTGGGTCTTCTTCTTCTGAGTGGGAGCACTTGGCTAGGAAGTCCGCCAGGGCCTGTGCCTTGATGGCGGTCCTGGACTGATAAGATATCCCTAGCCCGCTTAGCTCTATAGCCCATTTCAGTAGTCTCCCAGATTTTTCGAACTTTTTCAACACCTTTTTCAGGGGTTGATTAGTTAACGCAACGAAAGAGTGGGCGTCAAAATATGGCCTGAGTTTTTGCGCTGCAATGACTACCGCATATGCCGCCTTTTCAACGACCGGATAGTTCTTCTCAGCTGCCCCCAAGGCATGACATACGAAGTAGATTGGCTGCTGAGACCCTGCTTCCTCTCTTAGGATGACTGCGCTCACCGTTGAGTTTGTTACTGATATGTATAGAAAAAGCTTCTCCCCTGCGACCGGCCTTGCCAGGGTCGGTAGTTTTTTCAGGTGTTCAAAGGCTTCCTTCTGTTCTGCCTCCCATTTGAACTGCTTATTCCCCTTCCGTATCTTAAAGAAAGGTGTTGAGTTGTCAGCTGACCTGACGATGAATTGTGCCATGGCGGCCATTCTGCCAGTCGTCGCTGAATGTCTCTAATCGTTTTTGGTTCTGGGAGATCTAGGACGGCCTGCACCTTTTCAGGATTTGCATCAATCCCCCTGGCACTGACCAGGAATCCCAAGAATTTCCCAGAGCGAACCCCGAAGGTACACTTCTTAGGGTTTAATTTCATCTGGTAAGTGCGCAGGAGGACAAGGTTTCCTGTAAGTCCTCCAGGTGTTCTGCGTCCCCTTTGCTTTTTACTATGGCGTCATCTACGTACGTCTCCAAGTTTCTACCTTTCTTGTTCTCAAACACTTTATCCACCAAGCGCTGATAGGTTGCTCATGCATTTTTGAGGCCAAATGGCATCATCTTGTACATATACATGCCTGCACTTGTGATAAATGCACATTTGACTCTGTCCGGCTGCCAAAGGTACACCTGATGGTAGCCGAAGAAGGCATCCAGGAAGCTGAGCATTGAGTGCCCGCTGGTGGCATCTACCAGTTGGTCAATTCGCGGCAGGGGGTAGCAGTCTTTGGGACATGCCTTGTTGAGGTTGGTGAAATCTACACACATCCTCTAGGCTTCTGAGGATTTCTTTACCATTACCACGTTGGCGAGCCATTTAGGGTAGTCGCAGCTTTGGATAAAGTCAGCATTCAGGAGCTTCTCGATTTCCTCCTTGATGGCCAGATCTCTTTCCACTGACATGTTTCTCTTCTTCTGCTTGATAGGTCGAGCCTCCGGATTAACATTCAGCTTGTGAACAATATGGGCTGGGTCGACCCCCGGCATCTCGTCAACTGAGTAAGCGAAAATGTCTTTTGTTCTTAATGGCACCCGTTTCCACCACTTCGATTTGATGCATTTCTTAATGGCTTTTGTTCTTTGAGGAGTCTCAACTAGAGATCCCCACAGACGGCGCCAAATTGTTCCGGTATGGAAACAATGGACCCAAAACGGATTCGGATCTTCGGATTAGAACTTAGTTCCTTGTTGATGTTGCTTGGTTTCTTAGTCTCACTTTCCTTCTCTCTAGCAATCGGACCTTCCCGGCGGAGGGGACTCGTCACCTGCACACAGGGAGCGCACAAGGCCTCGGGGGTATCCGAGGGAACCCTCTCCGATGCCTAAGTCAGTCCGTGAAAGCACTAGACAGACCTTACTCGTGAGGAGTAAGGTGGCGTTTTTCTAGAGTAAGAATCTAGTGAGAGAAAATTAATTAACCTCTCTTGTGGGAAATAAATGAGTATTTATAAGTTCTCATAAGAGAGAGTAAAGAGAGAGAGAGAGGTGATCAGAGGAGACACGTGGGAGCGTGTCATCCACTCATCTCTTCTTACCTTAGGCATGGTCAGGAGGGCTCTTTATGGTCCGCCCTGGGCTTATCAGGGAGACGTCCCCTGATGTCTGGAGGGCAGGGGGGTCTCCCCCTTCCTGTCACAGCGGCAGTAGCCTGACCCTGATGGGCAGGGAGTTGGGCCTTGCGCCCAAAGTTTGCCACAACCTTCCAGGAGCGCCCCCCGAGGGGCCGAAGGGGAAGGTCTACTGATTGACCTGCGTAGCAGGCTTCTCGCTATCTAGGTCGGGTCGGCCCCGGGCCCGTCTGGTAGGCTACCCGGAGCAGTTGACCGACCCCCATCAACATTTTATAAAGTATCGGTTTATTAGAATTTGATAATAAAACCATTTTTTCGATTATTGTTACGCCTCCGATTTTAAACAGCTAATTAGATTAATTAACGACTAAATACAATTTAATAAACGTAATTAACAAATACGAGTAATACGCAAATTAAATCCTAATTAATCTAAGACAATCAAGACTTATTATACAAATCGATGCGAATTTAAAAAAAATTCCGGAAATGGATCGGGTCGAGTGGATTTTTCGACCCACCCAAGGGTCGTATTATTTTCTCCATAATACTTGAAAGTTTTGAGAAATAGTTCAAGTATAATATAAATCTTCAAATGGTATAAAACATGAAGTACAAAGTGGTGAAATTGGTTACATTGACAACATTTCATACACCTGGCTCAGGTTCGATTCCTCTTATTTACACATTTGTTTTTTGAAAATTAAAAAGCTATTGAGAAGGATCGAGTCCCTGACCTATTGACTAGGAGGCAAATGACTAAACCACTGCACCAACATCAACAAACTGATATTTCCAACAGAGAAAGGAGCTTGATCGAAAAAATTTGTCGACCCGCGGATGGGGCGGTCGACTGATTTTTTTCGAACAAGCACCTTGCTTTTCGACACAAGTAGTTTTCAACCATTTGAAATATTAGTTTGTTGATGTTGGTGCAGTGGTTTAGTTACAAGTAGTTTTCAACCATTTGAAATATTAGTTTGTTGATGTTGGTGCAGTGGTTTAGTCATACTAGGAGGATTTGAACCCGAGTCACTTATATATGAAATGTTGTCAATGTAACCAATTTCACCACCTTATACTTCATGTTTCGTACCATTGGAAGATTTATATTATACTTAAACTATTTGTCAAAACTTTCAACTATTATAGAGATAATAATAATATGACCCTTGGGTGGGTTGAAAAACCCACTCGACCCGACCCATTTCCGGATTTTTTCTTTTAATTTGCATCGATTTGTATAATAAATCTTGATTGTCGTAGATTAATTAGGATTTAATTTGCTCATTACTCGTATTTGTTAATTACGTTTATTAAATTGTATTAATTCTTTAATTAATCTAATTAACTGCTTAAAATCGGAGGCGTAACAATAATCGCAAAAATAGTTTTATTATCGAATTCTAATAAACTGATACTTTATAAAATGTAAATGTGATAATATGTCGAGAATTAATTGCAAAGGAGAACTCCTCATTTTGCGTAATTCCATATATTAATTATACAGGAAGTCGGTTTTGGTATTACGATAATCGAAAAAGACGGTTTTATTATCGAGTTTTAATAAATCGATAATCTATAAAATGTTAAAGCAGTATTATTTCGAGAATAATCACCAAGGACAAAGTCGTCATTTTACGTAATTAACGTCGACGGTAAGAAGTAAAGCGCCGACGGTAAAAAGTAGTTGCGGTCAAATACTAAATCGACGTTTGGCCCTATATTTTAAAACTCAAATAGAGCCCAAGTCAAGCTTTTTCGAGCCAAACTTTACGAATGAGTCAAATAGTTTAGCCTCCACACATAACCCTCCTTAGGCCGAGGCAGCCTTTCAGGTGGATGGATTTATGGTGGTAGGTACCTGTTTTGGAAAATACTCGTCTTTGTAACAAGGAACAAGTAAAATAACAGATGTAAGAGCATCAGCAATAAGGTGTCCATACACCAAGTTTGTTTTAATGGACGTACTTCCCTTATTGTTCGTGCATGTTTGTTGTAGTTTGTCCATAGAAGTTTGAAGAAACGAACCAAGTTTGTAGGGGAGCATGTGGGACCAGCAATTGCACATTTGCACACTCCCATTCTTTCCCATTTCTTTCAATCTTCACATCTCAATTTCAATTTTATTTATTCACTTTTTATTATTTATTCACTAATTAAAACAATTAATCATTACTCTTTAAAATAAGTATTATTCAAATAAATATACAAATACGTAAGTGGGTCAACACGAACACGATACAAAACTTAAATGGATCGAGTTTGGGTTGAAGAATTCGTGACCCATTTACCTATTAACCGAACACGAACACGATATGACCCGATCTGTTTCTCAGGTCTAAATATAACGTCTAATAATATAATTTTCACCCAATATGAATTATTTCCGACCCAACAAGACAAATAAATATCTTATTAAAAATACAGTACTACTGAACCATCGAATTAGACACTAATATGAAATACAACTTAATTAAACATTACTAATCTCATGTAATCAGCTGGTTGTTCTTGAGCCGCTAGAAATGTGATAAGATGGCACAATGCATGTGACGAAACAATGCCACTAAAATTTAATAAGATACAGGAATGCATGTGACGAATCTCAATGATCCACTTAATAAGATGTCAGAATGAAAGTGACTACACAATGGTAATAAAATGTGATAAGATTGCACAATACATGTGACGAAACAGTGCCACTAAAATTTAATAAGATACAGGAATGCATGTGACGAATCTCAATTATCCACTTAATAAGATGTCAGAATGAAAGTGACTACACAATATTTTACTCCAAACTTAGATTTCATAGTTTAGATAACACAATGAAATGATCCACTAAGATTTCATAGTTTAGATTACATTTAGATAAGATATGATCAAGATAAGAATTCGGATACTCTATATATAGTGATGCTCTTCATCATTCCAAATTCATATTTTACTTCAAACTTATTTTACTCATATTAATAACTGAAAAAATTATTTACTCATGGATTCCAACTGGAGAGGATCCTTCAGTAATTTATTGAACAATACAAATCAAGAAACTCAAGAAAATATGGAAAATCAACCAAATCATTTCAGCTACCCATACCCACAATTTTATGGCTACCCAAATATGCCACCATCAAGTTATCCAAATATGCCACCACCAAATTATCCATATATGGCACCACCTAATTATCCAAATATGCCACCACCAAATCACCCAAATATGCCACAACCAAATTACCCAAATATGCCACCGCAAAATTGGCAACAACCAAATTGGTGTCCACCTCCGACAGATTCAGTTGGAACGACCTACAACAATAGCCCGGGTTCAAGTGCGACAAAGAGTCGGCCAATATTAATTCCGGGAGACAATATTTCATGTGATGACTCCGATTCACCAGTTCCACCTTTCTCTACTCAAGAGGGTTTAGAAACTATTGAAGTTCAAGATGATGGTGCTGTTGGTAAAAAAGTTAGATGGTCAATAGATGAAGAGAAAGCGCTTGCGCAAGCATGGGTGACGATATCCACAGATCCAAGGGTAGGTACAGCACAGAAGGATGGTGCTTTTTGGAAAAGAGTCACTACTTACTTTAACACACATAGCAACGATAATAGTAGAACACTTGAGAAGATCAAGTCTCGTTTCCATAGAGCCCAGACAGAGATAAATGAATTTAATGAGATATTCAACCGTATTAACAACCAGTACCGTAGTGGGTGGTCTGATGACCAGAAGAAACAAGCTGCACGTGAGGAATGGTGTAAACTGAAGAAGGGAAAACATTTCACCCTTGAGCATATGTGGGAGATTACCAAGGAGTGCGCAAAGTGGAATGGCGCTCGAGAACAGGAAGAAACAACAGAACCATCAGTGGGATCAAAAAGGTCTTCTTCTTATGGAGATGACGAAGTTAGAGAACGCCCTATAGGAACAAAAGCATCCAAGGCAAGGAAGAAAGGAAAGAACAAAGGAAGGTCACAAGGAGAGCCCTCGTTAGATGAGGATAGAGTCAAATATGAAACATATCAGCGAGAAAAAATGGCAATGCTAAGGGAAATAAACGAGCGAATGAAAACTACTTCTATGAGGGAAGAACTTACGATACTCAATGCTGATACAAGTGGAATGAGCGAACATGCAAGGGCAATTCACCAACGAATGTGTGACCAAATTCGTGCAAAGTACGACGTCTAGTCTTAACTTTAATGTGTCAACATGGTAGTTGTTTAATTTAGTATTTCATTTTTCTTTAGTTACGTTTAAGTTGTTATTTAAGTTATGTTTCAGTTCAGTTATGTTTAATTTGTGTTTAAATTATGTTTAAGTTGGTTATGATGTTATTTTTCATTTAAGTTATGTTTAAGTTATGTGTAAGTTTGTATTTCATCCAACGATTTGAATGAAGTTTGTTTAATTTTGTATTTCATTTTAATTTATTTACATTTGTATTTTCTTAGATAAGACTACACATTGGATAAGACTACAAAGTTTGCTAATAGGACAACCCATATTCGAAATTAAGAATAGGAACAACTCTACTTTTCGGACAAAAACTGTAGTAAATAAGATATCAGAATGGATGTGACTACACAATACTTCATTTCGAAATAAAGTTTGCTAATAGGACAACCCATATTCGAAATTAAGAATAGGAACAACTCTACTTTTCGGACAAATACTGTAGTAAATAAGATATCAGAATGGATGTGACTACCCAATACTTCATTTTGAAATAAAGTTTGCTAATAGGACAACCCATATTATACACAATAATGTAACTTCGTGAGGAAATTATTCCAATTCAGCCTTACAAAAAGTAGTATAGTACTCCCCTATACATGATGTGACTATACTATATTGCATAGTGCTAGTAAAACAGAGGAGATGATATCCGGATAAGATTTTGATAAGATATGATTCCATATATTAGATTACATTTAGATAAGATGTTGATAAGATAAGACTTCAGAAACTCCATATATATAGTGATGTTCTGTATGATTACAAATACATACTCGTCACAACTTAAGTTTTTTTATCTCTTTCAATCAAAAAATGACGAACAATCTTAACGATTATCTCAATTTTAATTTTGACAATAGCTCCACCACAAATAATATTCTTTTATCACAGTTCATAGCTAACGAAATGGTGGGTGATGAAGATGATGAAATGTTCAGGGCATTTGTCGAAAGGAGAGGAAGGGAACGTGCTGTAATAAGAAGACAACCAATCCTAAGAGATCATCTGGAAGGTCATAATCGCATTTTTGCCGATTACTTCTCCGACAACTCGGTGTACCCACCTGAGATGTTCCGTCGAAGGTTTCGAATGCACAAAAGTTTGTTCATTCGTATTGTGGACACTTTATCTGATAGGTATCCCTACTTTCAGTTAAGATATAATGCAGCAAATGAAAGGGGACTTTCTCCAATCCAAAAATGTACAGCTGCAATTCGACAACTGGCGTATGGAAATCCTCCTGATTCTTACGATGAGTACATAAGAATTGGGGAAACTACGGCGAAGGAGTGTTTGTTTAATTTTTGCCGCAGTGTTATTGAAGTGTTTGGGCCTCAATACCTTAGAAGGCCAAATGAAGCAGATGTTGAACGATTACTTCAAATGCACTTAGATCATCACGACTTTCCAGGCATGCTTGGAAGCCTCGACTGTATGCATTGGCAGTGGAGAGCGTGTCCAGTTGCCTGGCATGGTCAGTACACGCGGGGTGATCATGGAGTGCCCACCATTATGCTCGAAGCTGTTGCGTCTCAAGATTTGTGGGTATGGCATGCTTTTTTTGGAGTGGCTGGATCGAACAATGATATCAACGTTCTTCGCCAATCGCCATTGTTTAATGATGTGGTTGATGGATTTGCTCCGCAAGTTCATTTCTCGGTTAATGGAACTGAATACTCGAAAGGGTATTATTTAGTTGATGGGATATACCCAGAGTGGGCAACCTTCGTAAAGAGTTTCCCAAATCCAATGGATCCTAAAAGACAGTTATTCAAGAAATTACAGGAATCGGCTAGAAAAGATGTGGAACGTGCCTTTGGTGTTCTTCAAGCGCGATGGGTGATTATACGCCAAGCGGCTCGTTTTTGGGATAGAAGAAATTTGAAAGATATCATGTACGCATGTATTATACTACATAACATGATTGTTGAAGATGAAGGAACACAGATAACTAATTGGGAAAGTGATGTCGAAGCAGATTCTGTACAAGTGAATGGAGGGTTGTTGAGTGATTTTCAAGCGTCTCTTCATAGGCGTGCCGGACTTCGTGACCGTGAAGTTCACAACAATTTGAAAGCGGACTTGGTTGAGCATATTTGGCAACGATTTGGAGGAGATATCGAAATATAAATAAATGTATTATTATAGTTGTTGGTGGGAAGTGTTAATTTATTTTTTTAGATTGTTAAAAAAATATGGAGTTCAAAAAATTATGGGTTTTAAAAAAATATTATTAAAAAATGTTTTATTGTTAATTTAAAAATGTAATGTTAATTTATTAAAAAAATATTATGGTGTTAATTAAAAAATTAAATGTTTTGGTAGAAATTAATAAGTAGTGTGAGTGGATTGTGTGTGGGACCCATTTATAAACTTGGATGAACTTATGCTATTGTTGACATTGGTTCTTTGGAGTTTGAGTTTGTAGATAGTGATGTGGCAGTGATGTGGCAGTGATGTGGCGGAGAATGAACTTGGATGGACGTTTATTATTGTTGTTGCTCTAAGTCACTCTAAAAGTACTAAGAAGAGGATATGAGCAAAGTCTCCTAGCTAAACTAGAATAGTATTTTATCTTTCGATAGCTGTCAATAGAGGACAATATAGAGATTAGAGCATTGCAATACCCACTAGATAAAAACTAAGGACTGATGGTCAATATGTAAAAAGTATGGAAGCCGCTCCAGATTTCATTATTCTTAACACAATTAATACAAACACTACAACTTCAACAACCAAAGCTCATTCTTCTTTAATGTCTTCTACTCCATGATTAACACTCCATTTACTTAACGGTCTGTGTTGAATAATATATACTCTTATTGTGGTTGTATCTTTACTGTTATGTCATCCGAACTATGTGATAGTTATCCACTACAGACTTTGTAGTAAGCGAAATTATGATGGAAATAATCCAGAAAAAGTAGCATGCTACAAGTATTGTATTTGATGCATGTATAATTAGCTAGAGGTAGCCTTGAGTTTGGAGCGCCTTCACTGTGTCATCGAACATTTCTTCCAATGGCCTGAATTTGAACCCTAAACTTTCTATTTTTGCAGTGTTAAGCTTGTAGTATGGCTTAATGAATAGATCCCTAAACCTGGAATTGGTTGGAGCAATTAGAGATAGTAGGAACTGAAGACGTACACCGGGAATTAGTATTTAGTAGTTGCGGTTAGTAAGTGGTTTAAATTACCTTTGAGGAATAGGGTAAGACGGGTAACGAGATGCTAGAAAAGATGCTAATTCATTGTTGTCGAAAACAGTGGAGCTGCAAATGTAGCGTCCGTGGGCGTCTTCACGTTCATAGACTAAGATGTGGCAGAGAGCAATGTCGTCAATGTGAACGTAACCCATCCGACCATGAATCTCAAATCTTTTTGTATCTCCTGTACGTATGCAGTTAGTTACCCAACTGATCATTATATAGAAATTATTAAACCCATTTATAGGTATTAGTAGATCAGAGTAGCTAGGTAGGTTACTTGCCTTTAAACAAACTAAGAACATCTGAGGCAGTGGAGCAAAGATTATGAGGCAGACTTGGGCCAATGATAAAAGCAGGGAGCACTGTTATTAAATCAATCTTATTCTCCTTGCAGAAGTCCCACGCTGCTCTCTCAGCCATAATTTTTGAGAGTGGATACCATATCTTTATTATTCATCAACAGTACAGATCAAATTCATTCAAATTAATCTTATCAATCTATATCAAGTGTGATTCATTCATGCATATCAGGCTGCCGGGGTCATCTTGGGTTAGGCTCCGGGTAGTCATGATCGATCAGATCATTGGATTGTATGGCACATTGACATGTGCACAGTGCACACGTACGTCGTGTATGGCCCAAAAGGGGTTAATTAAGGGTATGGTTGGATTGATTGCGGGTTGCTATATTACTTTGATGTTTCGGCAGGGTCGGTGCAGTTTGTAAACATTATACACACGCTGCAAGGATTGAAGGACTATATATATACACACACACTACGGAGTATATTATACGCAACAGTAGATGATCTTAAATCGTACAGTACATCGAACTAGTAACTATGTACGCTAAGATAGAATGAACAAATATAAGATATAAAGAGCGTATGTAAATGTAAACATCAGTACCTGAAATTTTTCACATAATTCCGTGGAACTCCAAACTGATTCATCAAGAGGAGCATCAGGGTCTATATTTTCCCTGATTCGAACCGCTGATGAAGATGATGTAAGAACAACCCGTATCAGAGATGGGTTTTTCTTGCATGATCGTAGCACATTTAATGTTCCCTCTACTGCCGGTTCCAGTATCTCAGTCTGATAAACAGATTGTCGCAAACTACTTTTTAAGTAAACCGTGCAGTAGTATTTAGTTCATTCCAAGGTTAATACATAGGAATAATCTAAACTATCACTCGTATTCTCATAATAATTCAAATAACATTTTAACCCATAATAAATCCAACTTAATATAACCTCTTCTCAAAATAAGTCAGGTGACCACAACTTGCTAAAGAATCATCCCAAATTCCTAACTATTTATCAACCTTTCTCCATCACCTTCGCCCTCCTCTTTAATCACTCGCCTACCACACCATCATCAACCATCAGCCTACTTCCACCATCAATCAAACCCTACTACAACCTTCGACCACCATCAAAATCAATTACTCTGATAACGAGATAATTGTGGGGGTAGCAGCGAAGCGGTGGTGAGACACTGCGACCCGAGTTCCCTCATTTTCGCACCTCATTAACAAATACTCCCTCCGTTCCATTTGGTTGTTTGCGTTTGCTTTTTGGGCACTATTCATTGGTGGGTGAAATCGTCAATGTAACGTCTAATATATAAGATAAAATATAGTCACGTGGGATCTTGTTTAAATTGTCTAATTGAGTACGTTATAAATATCAAATTTTTATAATTTTTTGAAATATGTAACTGAAGATATAGACAAAAGAAAATTTACATTGACAAGGGTGAAAAAGTAAACGCAAACAACCAAATGGAACGGAGGGAGTACTAGTAGCAATTATCGATAAAAATACAAGGAGTATAAGCATAAGCTCACTGCCGTCATCACGTTGATGGTTGCTCTGTTGAAGAAAATTTAGTAGACATCTTTTTCTATTTTCGAGTTTGGATTTTAGAGCTTCATATTTGCAGACTTACAGTATTTTTTTTCTCCGAATATGCTTAATTTCTTAAATTTATATTCTGGTAATTACTGAACCATTATTTGACTAAGGCTATATCATGTTATTAATTCTAGGTTTTACTTTCTTTTGTAAATGGACAATTGAAAAGTTAAGGGTGAATGCGGTGGTGATGGGGTCGAGGAGGAAACAATATTCGAGTTTGCGAGAAATCAGAGGAGGTGGAAAGGGAGGGGATTGAGGAGAATTGTGAGGGTTCAGAAGTTGGTAGTGAAGAATTGATGCAGAAAATAGAGAAAATTGAGGAGAAATTGGATGAAATTGGTGAAGAAATTGTTGAATTGGAGGAAGAAGTTAAGGAAAATAGTGCGAAATTAGATGAAGAAATGGTTGTGCTAATGAGAAAGATTGAGAAGGTTGAGGAGACTGGAGAGTGTAAAAATGGATGAAATTGTTGAATTAGAGGAAAAAAATTGAGGTTGAGTTGCGTGTAAAGTTGGATGAAGAAACTGATGAGGAAACACACAGGAGGATGTGGTGGTGTCTGGTGGGTGTAGAATTGGATGAAAAAAAATGATGAACCGGAGGGAAATGTATGCAGTGGTTCTTGTGTTAGTGAGGGTGGAGTCGAAACGTAGTGGAGCTAATGATGGTACCACAGGAGGTGTTGAATTGTCGATAATTGCAGATAGGAGGAAATGTCGAAATAAAAAGAAATGATTTTGGGTTGCATAGAAATACATCGTGGCGGTTGGCATCTAATATAAGATGGACAGTCAAGATATGATAACCTGAAAAGTTGATTTTTAACCTTCAATAACAGCTAAAAAAATGGAAGGATCTATTTTGAGATAAAGAGTATCAAAGTTGGATTTACTTTGAAATCAAACATAATTTGAATTAATAACTGGTAAAAAAAATGGAATGATCTATTTTGAGATAAAGAGTATCAAAGTTGGGTTTACTTTGAGATTAAACATAATTTGGATTCGCTAAAAAAAAAACATAATTTGGATTAATTTAAAATATGTATCATAGTTTGGATTATTCATATGAATTACTCCGTATTCATTAATTCTATTTTCAATTATATATAGCCGTACTACGTATGTACCTACGAGTATTAATTTTTGCTTGGTGAACTTTATGGTATCAGCCAAGTTTATGGTACATAGTATGTGGCTAAGAATGTCAAAATGTGGTTTCCGTGACGACCTCTAGAACTTTGATATAACCCAATAATAATCGCGACTTGTGAATTGATGTTGCTACTGGTATTCAATGCCTTATTTCGACAATCCGATCCAACTAAGGTCAATTGTCACCGAAGATTAATTTGTTGATGGTGATAAATTAGTGCATGTGTGAACCCGTCTTACATGAGTAAGACGACATACCAAAATGAGTTCATCTTCTAATAATCGAAGAAAAAGAAAGGTTGATTCTATGTACCTTTGGATCACGTAATGAAGCAACAACAGGAGATGCAGTGTGGAAGACACCTTGACAGCCCATAATTACTTCATCAAAACTACCTTGTTCCATTAAATCAGCCTTCTCTAATCTCAGCCTTTCTTTTGCGCCTTCGAGCTTCCATAGGTGCTCCACCTTCCTCTCATCTCCTATTTAATTATCATACAGTTTACATACATGCATTCTCTATCAGTTTGAATTGGAGTCTAAACATCTGATACAATTAATTGTACGTGATAAGTGATAACACACTTAATTATTAGCAGGTAGCACTTGTCAGTTGTCATGATGTTGACTACTTTAGAGAAGTTACTTAGCCCTACTATCATCATTAATTAGAATTAGAATGTAGGGATGTCAACGGGTTGATTTCGGATCAGGTGGAGCCTCACCTGAATCCATCACCCGAATCTGCATATTCCACACGATCCATCCGTCACCCGATTAACCCTCCATCCGAATCCAATCCATCCGTCATCCATGGATGATTCGGGTGGATCGGGTGCTCAACGGATGAAAAAATATCTTAAAAGGTGGAATAACAAATATACAAATTATAAGATGCGTAAAATTTTTGAGATATTTTGGTGGTCGAAAATTAAGTGGGAGAAAGAAAATCTAAGATGGTGGCCGAAAAGTGATTACGAAAAATATTTCTTTAGGGTTTAGAAAAAAAAATAATGAGTATACAAATAGTGTGAAATTAATTATCTATAAACGATGGGTGAACGGATCGGATGACGGGTGAAAAATCTCCACCCAAATCCGACCCGATTCATCCGTCATCCGCTTTAAATCCAGGTCATTTAGTTCGGGTTTTCGTTCATTAATTTTTTTCTGGGGATCAAATTTAAGCGAATTCGGGTGAAATTGACATCCCTAATATTGTGATGTATCATGCATATATAGCTCGCCACAAGATAGCCAAACACCAAAATTCTTGTTTGTAACCGTTGACCAACATCACACATAAACGTCACCATGTATTTACCATTGACTCCAAATTTCAGATGTCATCATTTTAAGTGAGATTAGATTACCTCAGCTTGCATTGCAGCAAAAATATACTGTATTTGAGTTTGGAGATTTATATTACATATATACTCCTATATTAGAAATAACAAACAAAAATATATACTGATGGATTGATGGTCACAAATTGTTAATTGTATGTCATGCATTGATGCATGGGATGACTCGAACCAAACTAGACGGACATTTTCTAGCCACAGATTTGAAATTAAACTGACTCGACTTAAAATGACGCAAATCCAAGGCAGCGTCGTAAGAAAACACTTGAAAAGGCCTCAAAATTTTAAACTTATCGGATCCAAAGTGTATATTTTATCCGGCAACGACTAGACTCACCATGCATTATACGGAGTATAAATGCTTTTAATTTGCTAGCTAGGTCTAAAAACACCGTCGGTTGGTCGGGTATGAAAAATATGAAATAGACCTGGATCTCGGACGGTCCCAACCACAAAATAACCGGACATGAGGAGGCGTTTCACAATCCAAGAAGCCAGGAAGCCAGAAGCCCCTGTCACACAGACCTTGCCTTTGTACTCCAGCTTTTGGTCCATGTCTACCTTTTTAGTGAGATTACACATGTGCCTCTTTTTCTGAGCTCATATGGCAAGCTCTTTATATAGAGTGGAGTAATGTGTACTAGTTTTTCCTGTTAGTATATCCGTGTTGGTGGGATGATGTTAAAAAAAGAGTAGGTGAAACATGCACATCCTATGTATGAAGTTTGCTTATCTGACGTTTTCACATCCTATGTATGAAGTTTGCTTATCTGACGTTTTCTTTCTAGAACATTTTGGACGTATATATTTATTTATTAATTAATACGAGTAGTGGAGTTTGATTGCGTGTGAAGTACCTAAAATGTTTACTCCGTATGTATGTACTCCGTATGTATGTACTCCGTAGGCCGAAGGGCCAACCTAGGATTTTTATATAGAGACCAAAAGTTAATTTTTACAAGAAGATTATTAAGGGTTCCTAAGGAGATGGTCCCTCCATTCAATTCCAATCAATTTATCTCTTAGATTTTCGACACTATTCACAAATCAAAAAAAATTTCGAATTTTTACACAATCTATAAGACAAAATGCTATCATATGAGATTTTATTTGATTCGTCTTGAGGAGTAGAATAAGAATATAAAAAAATTATAATTTTTACTAATACCTACTAAAAGATATTAACGATTTAAAATGCGTCTTGCACTACAAGAAAATCAGCCCCGGACGTCCACTGGTGGGCGTCCTGGGCATATGGACGCCTAAATGGCGTCTGAAAGAAAAAACGGGCGTCCACTGCCGGACGCTAAATATGGCGTCCGACAAAAGTTGGGAAGGGAAATATTGAGGCTGACGGGCGTCCGCTAGCGGACGCCATATTCGCGTTAATGGCGTCCACTGTCGAACGCCATTTAGGTGAAAATGGCGACCGCTATCAGATGCCAACTGTGACTAAAAAGTTTTGCGCGGGCGTCCACTGTCGGACGCTCATTCACCCGACTCGCTTCAAATATACGGCGAGCCCCTACGCCCCATTCATTCTTCATTTTTTTCCCACTCTCTAACATCTCTCTACACTCAACCCCCCCCCCCCCCCCCTCCATTTTCCCTTCTTCTTTCTAATTTTTGATATGTTTTCTTATTTTAATTAGTTCTTATTCATTATAATTAGTTCTTTTTTTTTTTTATCAGTTTTTATTGGTAGTTTGATAGTTAATATTGTTTAGTCTGAATTTCGATTAGGTAGATTAGTTTTGCCCATTATCTCAATTTTGATTAGGGTTTGATGAATTTGGTTGAATTGGGATTAAATTTATTAATTAGGATTTGAGTAATTTGTGATTAGTTCGAAATGTTAGGGTTAGGGACCGTTCTCCCAGATATTCCCGTACTTATCTTGCGTAATCTAGCTCAATTAGTGTTTGTGATGATGTGGGAGACTCCTGGGTCGCTTTTTGTGAGCTAGAATGACCTCTAGGACCTTCCGTGAGGTTTTGTGTGACTTACGACGGACCAAAAGGTGTCGTAACAGTGCTGGATTTTCTCGAAACCACTTCCATTGTGATCGGGGTCGAAAATAGGTGTTAGCGGTGCTTTCGGAATTTTGATATCTCTATCCGAAATTTTGACCTTATTTCACCTGTTTAAGTTGTTTCTGTCTGACCTAAGCCATGGATTTTTGTGGTTTGTTTGGTTAAATTGGGATTAAATTGATGAATTAGGGTTTTCGTAAATTGGGATTAAATTGTGATTACATTTATGATTAAATTCGGTGATTAATTTGTTATATATATTTTTTTTGAGTATGATGTGTGTAATATCTGATTTATTTAAATTTATTTAAGTTATTATTGGTAGTTATATATATATAGCTAATTTTGATGTATTTGTGATTAAATTGAGGAAATTCAGTTATGAAAATTAAGTTTAAATTAAATGGTGATTAAATTTGGGTTTAGTTAGTCCTAAATTAAGTTAGGGAAATTAAACTTTAATTTGTTATATATATTTTTTGAACATAGAAAATGAAGAGAATTGAACGGAAATGGATGTACGAGGGAAGACTTGATAAGAAGGGACGTCCCACCGTCAAATTTTTGAGGGTTGTTGAATCATTTGTCGAGGTTGCTAAAAAGTCACTAGACTATGCATCGAGGGGGAAAGTTAGCAAGGTGTCTATGTACTAAATGCCAGAACCTAAAACTTTTTGAGGTCATTGTGGTTAGGGAATGAACATGTCGTCTGTAATGATTTTTCACCCAATTATTATCGTTGGATTTGTCATGGTGAGCCCTCTCAGCCCGAGGAACCCGAGAACCGACAAAATGAGGAGGGGTTGAGAGGTATGATAGTTGACGTTGTGGAGTGTAACTTGTTCAATAACGATAACACATATAGGAATGACGACTCACCTAATCAACGAGACTCACCCAACCCACAAGACTCACCTAACCCACAAGAGCCTAACCGACGAGCGAAAGCGTTTTTTGACATGTTGAACGCTTCGGAGAAACCGTTATACGGAGGGTGCGATGTGGCTTTGTTAGAATTCGCATCTATGGTAGTTAGCCTTAAATGTGAGTTCAACCTACCCTTTGCTTGTGTCGATGGTGTTGCTGCCTTGCTTGAGAGAGTCATCCCAAAACTTTCTACACAACCAAAAAAGTTGTGAAGGGCCTTCAACTCCCGCATGAAAAGATTGATGCTTGTCCAGATGGATGCATGTTATTTTGGAAGGACGATGCAATGCTTGATGAATGTAGGAGATGTGGTAAGGGTAGGTATAAGACGGTTGAGGGGGATATTGTTTTGAGGGGTAGAAAAGGGAAAAGCGGTGTTAGGAGTAAGAAACCGATCCCAATCAGTCAACTTACGTACTTCCCTATTGCACCTAGACTTCAAAAATTGTATGCCACAAGAACCATAGCCGAGCAAATGAGGTGGCACAAGGAGGACGTTAGGGTACCAGGGAAGATGTGTCATCCGAGTGACGTGAGGAGTGGAAGCGTTTCGATAGACTACATCCCCACTTTGCGTTAGAACCCCGAAATGTAAGGCTTGGGTTGTGTACTGTGGGATTTGCACCTTTCGGTCAATTTGGTAAGTCGTACACTCGTACTCTTGCTGGCTTGTGATGATCACACCTTATAACCTACCTCCTTGGTTGTGTTTGAAGCAGCCTTTCATCTTCCTATCTCTTGTTGTCCCTGGACCCAAAAACCCGAAAAATCATTTGGATGTTTACTTGCAACCTGTTATTGAGGAATTGAAACAACTTTGGGAAGTATGGGTGGAAACTTATGATGTCTCTTTGAGACAAAACTTTCAGTTGAAAGCAGCTCTGCTGTGGACTATAAACGACTTTCCCGTGTATGGTATGCTCTCGGGGTGGTCTACTGCGGGTCAGAAAGCATGTCCGTGTTGTATGGATGAGAGTAAAGCTTTTTATCTTCCAAATTCTAGTAAAATTAGTTGGTTTGACTGTCATAGGCAGTTCCTACCAGAAGGTCACCCATATAGAAAGAATAAGAAGGCATTCAAGAAGGGTGAGGTTGTGCTTGACGACGCACCTGATCGACTCCCAGGAGATGAAATATAGGAGTTGATTTCCGATTATCCGTCCACTGTTGACGGAACCGAGCAGGAGTTCAAAGACATGAAAAAGTTGAAAATGCTTGGTTTAAACATAGCATATTTTTTGTGTAATCCCCTATAAATTCTAACGCAATACAGTGGCGGAAACACTGTAGATTTGGGATTAAAACACACCGACGTTTTAAATTTTACAAAAAGAACGGTCAGTCAATACAAATGCCACTTTTCACAAAAGGGCTAAAAATAAAAATTCTCCAAATGGGTTTAATAATCCAAAAATTAATATAAATGAAGTAGAGTAGGATCCATGCTACTCGCTAGCTCACACCCAAACCCATCAGCAAATTACCTGTCATGTTATAAACATAACAACCACAATTCAGTGGGGAGTAACGACGACGTTCTCCCAGCCATATTACATGACATTAAAGCATAATTACTATTATATCAAAATAATTGAAAATGAAAAACTTTAAAACGATATAGTAAAATAATTCAAAACGATTGCCAAACAAGTCAATATCAATCAATAATAATAACGGCGTTATGGATATGAATCAGTGCAACAGAATGGACTTTCACTAGGAGAATACAAAAAACTAGCTTCGAGAACTTAGTTTAAACAAATCAAACTTCGATCTCTAACTAGCTAGGCTACTCAACCATAATAGGACGGCGACTTATCAATGCGAGGTCCTAGTTTAAGTAAATATGCACACCCCTCCTGGAACACCAATTGTGCCCAGTTCTACCCGACGGCGTTTTACATGCGAGGTACGAGCTTAAGGTCAAAATGAGCATAAACTCCTAGACAAGAACATGTCCAGTTCAACAACCAATGCATCCCGCTCGGATACACTAGCCTTATAGCTGATGGCAAAACGTATGCTCTAGACTGTATTACTCTACCCGTACACTTCCCTTATTCCATAATTCCAAAACAAAGTCATTATCGAAATTCAACAAGATTATAGTTCATTCTTAAAAGAGAAAACTTTATGAAAATATAATTTTTCTTAAAATAATAACTTTCCAAAAGTAGGTACTATTATAAATAGAAATTGATTAAAATAAGAGTTATATAAAATAGTTAATATTAGGCCTCGAGACGTAAACATTATATTTATTATATAAATGTATAATTCATGATTAAAAGTCAACTAAAGTCAATATCAGAATTTTTTCTAAAAAGATTGAAGTTTAAGTAATTAAAAGTATTTAAATAACAAATTGACAGATTTTCCAGAATTGCACTGTCTTACTATAAAATTCGTAATTAAATAATTAAAACTCAAAACAATGTAAAATCAGTGGTTTTGAAAACTTTTGAAACTTATTTACAACTTTTATTTCTGGAGAAAATCCAAATTCTAAATAAAACATGGGTATTTATTCGTATGTTTACGAACTGTCAGAACTAGACACCCGATCGTATTTCTTTAATAAAACACGTTTAAAAATTGATTTTAAATAAAATCCAATTGGAAACATTATCTAGTCTCTTCATAATTTATGTACCTAAATTAACAAGATTAAATAAAAAGTTTAACGTATGTTTCAATTTAGATCTTATCACAACTGACAGAATCGCGGATTAATTTGACACCTGTTCATAAACAATATATTTTGACCAAACGACTTGGAATTATTTTACGAAATTAAAAAGGAATAAATTAGACTTAAAATAAATAGTAGTCTTTTTTCAAAGGTTTTGTAAATAAAGTCTTTAAAACAGATTATTAACTCTCACAAAAACACTAATAGATTCTGAAACATGCTGCAACTTTGTTAAAAATGATAAAACTTTCAATTTGATAATTCATACTTTAAAATCACGAAAAGTATAAAATAAAATTATTAGGTTTGTGTTTTAGTCTCGGCCTTATAATACTTTTAAATAATAAAAAGAATGATTTATTCGCAAATCTCGTAAAAACGATTAAAATAACAAAACATGTGAAAATTTACGAGTTTAAAGTTTTTTTGTTATTAAAAACGAGACATATATATATTGTCTAAAAAAATCTAATTTCTATACATGCAACTACAACAATAATATCACATAATACCGAGTAATGTGTCAATGTTACCTTAATCGAGATCCGAATCAATTAAATACTCGCCTTCGTCGGATCTAGCACAATAGCCTACGAAATAATTAAACATATGGTATTAAAACCACAATAGAAAGGAGAAAAAGAGATGAAGAACGAATAAGAGTAATTAAATTACCCTCGAGATCGGAAAGAATTAGAGACGAATTAGGATCGGATTGATGAACAAAAAAAGAGGAAGTTTAATGTGAAACCAAGAGAAGAAAAGATGACTTGTGTTGTGTATAAAATAGAATAGAATGAATGAGAATATATATTAAAGAAATTAGAAAACTAAAAGATAGGAATAATCGAGTTACAAGGACTCTTAACTGAAATAGGAGACGAGGTGGTTGAGATGGAAAGAACAAGCAACGAATCTATGTGATAAGTTTTCGATTAAAATAAATAGTTTAAAATAAATAGGATAATTATAATATGTAGTGTTAATAAAAGGTGTATGAAAATATTTCTCAAGTCGATAAAAGAAGGTTCGTAAAATAATATAAGCGTTTACGAAGAAATTGGATTAAGACGCATTAGAAAATAATTATTTATGAAATCGCATAGTAAAATAATTAAACAACCATTTTTCGAAAATAAAATACTTTTGAGCAAGAAATTAATTATAAATGTAACCAATCATTTTTAGAAAAATAAATAGTTCAAACTCGATTTTAAAAATATTGTTCATAGAAAATATGATTCCTCAAAAATAATTAACCATACTTGCGATGAAAAGAATTAAATGGGTTTTCGAATAAAAATAGAATAATTAAAGTTCTTTTTTGAAAATAAATAATTTTAGGCTCGATAATGAAAGAAACCTTGAAATGGGAAAATTTTAATAGACGAAATATTACAGAGTTACGATATAATCGTAACGGTACAGATAGCAGAGCTAGAAATTTTGCGGGTGTTACATTTTGACCTACCATATTGGAGGACTTTGTTACTTCGTCATAATTTAGATGTAATGCACATAGAGAAAAACTTCTTTGAGCAGTTGATTCACACTGTGATGGATGTGGAGGGGAAGAGTTCTGACACTACAGGCTCCCGGCGAGATGTAAACAATTTTTGTGACCGTCCTCAACTGCACATAAAATGGGATGGATCCAAACCGAGAGCCTTGTTTACCCTTGACAAGACTTAGAGAAAGGCGTTGTTGGAGTGCGTAAGGAAGTTGAAGTTCCCTGATGGGTACGCCTCCGACTTCAAACGTTGTGTTGATCTTAAGAATCTAAAGCTGCACGGGTTAAAGAGTCATGAGTGCCACGTCTTCATGGAGAGGTTACTTCCGGTATCACTAAAGCAACTTTTGCCACCGACGGTGTGGAATTCTATAATTGAGATATTTCAGTTTTTTCGATATTTGTGTTCTTCTACAATTATCAATTGAGGACATGACTCTGCTGAAGGATCAAATTCTACAGATACTATGCAAACTCGAGATGATCTTCCCACCGTCGTTCTTTAATTCCATGAAGCATCTACCTGTCCACTTGCCCTACGAGGCTAAGGTTGGAGGACCTGTCCAGTATAGATGAATGTACCCATTTGAAAGGTACATAAATTTTAGTAACTTCATTTATAAATTTAATTTGAACATAGCTAATTTTTATTAATTGAAGTGCGTAACTTGTGTATTTAGGTTCCTTAATCATTTGAAGAAGAAAATTGGTAACAAGGCTAGGTAGAGGGTTCTATTTGTAATGCATATTTGACATAAGAGATTGCAAACTTCTGCTCCCTCTACTTCGAGAAAGATGTCCAAACAAAAGGCATGAACCTGAACCTAGAACAGTCGGTGTCAATTGATTCTACTATACCCGAGTTTTTCCAAAAGAAGAAGGATGAAGGAACTTCATCCGTTGAGGGTTCTAGGACGCTAGATGAGAAAGAGTACAACCGAGCTCACCTTTACCTACTCTCTAATTGTGAGATCTTATAGCCTTATGAGAAGCAATTTGTAGATGAATATGTCGCTGCAAACCCTGACATGAACGCTGATGACGTTTGGAGTAAGCATGAGGAACATTTTCCTAAGTGGCTCATGGATCATGTAGTTGCCGTAGACATACATGATGATTTGGTTAGAAGTTTGGCATACGGTCCAGTACGAGCGGTTAAAACCTGGAACCGGTACTCGGTAAATGGGTTCTATTTTCACACATTCAACTACGGGAAGAACAAGGTTAGATGCAATTTTGGTGTGAGTGTGTCATCTCTTGATGGCGACACTATTACAAAACATCAAATAGACAACTGTTTTTTTTTTTGCAATAGACAACTGACTTACAACAGTTGAGTAGTTCGCAGTTGTATATTAGTGTGACCATAGACATCTGTTTAACAACAGTTGTCTATTGATTAATAGACAACTGTTTTTGTAAAACAACAGTTTTCTATTACGTATATAGACAACTATTTTTCTATAACAACAATTGTCTATTACGTATATAGACAAATGTTTTTCTAAAACATCGAGTTCGTTTAAAAAATGTTATTTAAACATCGTTATTTTATCAAATAACTTTACCTTGTGTTTTTAGTAATTTGAAAAGTTTTCAAGTTTCGGGAAGCTTAACCCAGTTAATCTTGAGATAAATTTGTGCATTCGACTTCATATCTCGTTTGAAGTTTTAAAATTTCCTTTTTAAATAAAGATTTTGATGCGAGTTAAGCATTCTCATTTTGTTCAAGTGAAATAACTTTGTTTTGTGTTATATTTTCGTGTTCCTGTAAGTTTCGGGGACGAAACTTTTTTTTAGTGGGGAAGGTTGTAACACCCCTGATTTTTATATATTAAATTTTATTAATATTTTATTTTGTTTACGATTTAACTCGTATTTCTTAAATAATTATAAAACAGATTCATTTTTTTAAATCGTTTGAACTCGTAAAGTCCTATTTACCTCGAAAAGTAATTTTTATGCTTAAAATGTATCTTACTTTCGTTTCATTCGATTTACTCATTTTATTTCTATTCGAGTTTCCATTTCGACGGTTTATATTCCCGAGTTTATCTTTATATAACTTGAATTCTTATTTTAAACTCGAAACCCATTTTAATTACCTCATTCGCAATTTTTTTTATTAATATCGAGAAATTGCTATTTAATCTTTTTCTACGCGATTTCGTACATAATTATTTTTGAAACGTGATTTTAATACTACTTTCTCTTAAACACGTTCTTATACGAGTTTCGTCTAGTTATTATGATTTTTTTTTAAGTGATCCATTTACGATTTTAAGCGCGAGTCGGGCTCAGATTGTAGCAGACCCGACCGTTTCCCTCATTGGACTGGGACATTTTCGTGGTTCAGTTGAGAGAGTCAAAAACCGACTCGATATTCTCCCCTATCTTCGCTCCACTTCCCCTCTTTTTGGCTAACTGTTTGAGTAAATATTTACTGACTCTCCAAACTTCTCTTAAACCCCCCAACACAATTTTCTTATTCTATCATAACATTGTATGTATCTCTCTTCTCCTCTTCTCTACAAAAAAATTGAATTGAACGTACAACAATAGTAATTTATTCTCAACTTTCTAATTACCGATCCTATTCCATTCTTGAGGGTAATTTAATTACTCCTATTCTCCGTCCCGTTTCCCTCTTTTATTAATTTATAATATGGTTTAATACCATATGTTAATTTATTTTGTAGGTTATCATATCAATTCCGACAAAGATGATTATCATAATTGACCCGGATCTCGCTTAAGGTAACACATGATGGCATGACTCGGTATAGCATGATATATACGTTGTAGTTGTTTGTAGTATCGTTTTAAAATCGAATTTTTATACGAATAAGTATGTTTTAATTATATTGCGATAATATGCTTAAATCGATTTCGTGTTTCTATCGCTTTTAATCTTCTCAATTTATTTCACACCGGATCTTCTAAAAGTATTATAAGGCCGAGACTAAAACATACAAATAAGACTTTATTTCTGAATTTTCGTGATTTTAATATAAAGTACCAAAGTGAAAGTTTTTTTATTATTTTTAACATAATTACTGCATGTTTCAGAATCGATTAGTATTTTTGAACGATTTATTACTCCTGTTTACAGACTTTATTTTCAAAAAGTTTGAAAAGAGAATACTATTTATTTTAAGTCTACTATATGTCTGTAAATTTTATTAAATTATTTCCAAGTATATTGGTCACAATAAAATGTTTAAGAACAGATGTCGAAATAGTCCGCGAATCTGTCAGTTGTGTAAAACTAATTTAAAACCTTTGATACACTTTGAATATAATTTGGGTAATTTACCTACATAAACTTTGAAGAGTTTGGTTAATGTTTCCAATTGGTTTTGCTTTAAAATAAATTATTAAACGAATTTTATTAATGAGATACCATCAGGTGTCGAATTCTGTCCGTTTGTGAAAATACAAATAAAAACCCATGGTTTATTTGGAATTTGGATTTTCTCCAGAAATAAAAGTTTTAACTAAGTTTCTAAAGTTTTCACCCCCACTGGTCTTACGTTATTTGGATGTTTAATGATTTAATTACGAATTTTATAGTAAGACAGTGCTATTCCGAAAAATCTGTAAATTTGTAATTTAATACTTTTAATTATTTATATTTCAACCTTTTGAGAAATAATTATGATTTTGACTTTCGTTGACTTTTGATCATTAAATATATATTTATAAAATAAGTATAATGTTTATGTCTCACGGCCTGATATTAACTATTTTATATAATTCAAATGTTAAACGATTTCTAATTATAATAATACCTATTTTGGAAAGTTAATATTTGAAGAAAGTTTCCCACATTAGAAAGCTTCTTTTTAAGAATGTTTTGATAATCCTATCGAATTATGACAACGACTTTGTTTTGGAGTTATGGAATAAGGACAAGTGTACGGGTAGAGTAATACAGTCTAGGTTATACGTTTTGCCATCAACTATAAAGCTGGTGTGTCTATGTTGAGACACATTGGTCGTTGAACTGAGCATGGTTTGTGTTCAGGAGTGTGTATATTTTGACCTTAAACTTAGATATCGCATCGTGTAAGTCGCTGTCGGGTTGAACTGGATTACGGTTGGTGTCCAGGAGGGGTGTACATTACTTAAGCCAGGATCTCGCTGCACGCAGTCCTGTTATAGTTTCAGTTGCCTAGTTAGAGACTGAAGTCTAATTTGTTTTGGCTGAATTCTTGAACCTAGTTTAGTATGATCCTAGTGAAAGTCTATTCCGTTACACTGATTGATTTCCATAACGCCGTTATTATTATTGATTGACATTGATTTGCAGGTTGGCAATCATTTTGAAGTATTTTACCGTATCATTTTAAATGTTTTCCATTTTCAACTATTTTGATATAATAGTAATTATGCTTTAATATTATGTAATATGGCTGGGAGAACTGCCTGAGTTGCTCCCCACTGAATTGTGGCTGTTATGTTTATAACATGGCAGGTATTATTTGTTTCGGGGTTTGGTGTGAGCTAGCGAGTGGCGTGGATCCTACTCTGCTTGATTTATGATTATTTATGGATTGTTAAACCGATTTGGAGAATTTTTATTTTTAGCCCTTTTGTAAAAAGTGACCTTTGTATTGACTGACCGTACTTTTTCTAAAATATAGAACATCAATGTGTTTTAATCCCAAATCTACAGTGTTTCCGCCACTATATTGCGTTAGAATTTATAGGGGATTACAGTTGGTATCAGAGCATCGTTGCTCCCGACGCTCACTCCTGATTTTAGGAAGAAAATACCCATAAACGATTTGAATATTAATAAAATATTAATGAGAGAAGGGTAGAAACAAAATTAAGAATTTAACTGTTAGGTTTCCATGTTCTTGTAACTCAATGGTTAGCATTGAATGTTTCTTTTATATGCCCAAGAAGAAGATGAGTGGACAAGATGTTGATGTAATGCTGCTCCAGATCGGGACAAGACCTACTTAGCACTTCTAAGACCTGATGACTCGATTGGATGACTTGGTGCTACAAAGAAGATACAATGGTGACTTTCCAGCCTAGATTCACTTTGATCAAGCTACAGGCCAGATGATCAAGAGTAGATTCCAGTCCACGATGGTGCAGTAGAACCAGATGTGATTTCACTTTGGACCTGGGTGTGACTTCATTTCAGTTTGGATAGATGGAGCGACTCAAGATTGGTGTGCTCGTTTCTCTACAAGAAGATGAAGTGATCCAACTAGTTTCCTTGTGAACTCTGGAGACATGAAGACTCTTCTCTGGTTCAAAACCTTAATAGTCTAGGACCCTTATTCTATGCTCCCAATTTCTTCTTCTTTTCCTTCTTTTCCCTCTTTTCTTATTTTTGTTTTCCTTACTGATGTTGTTGTGTTGCTGTACTGCTACGGCCTAATGTTGTTCGGCTCTACACTGTCACGTGTTGTTATTCCTGCTGGCCATGGGCTGCCACTGCTCTCCCTGTCAGTTTCTCTTTTCTTCTTCCAATCCTCCTCATATAAATGGCCGTCTTCATTCTCGTGGCAAATCCTTGTTTTATTCTCTCATTTTACCCTCTATCCTCTTGAGATTCTCTGGTTAGACTCCTGTCTTAGTGAACCCCGCGATAGTTAAAGATGTTTGAGGTTTAGTAAACCCCTTGTTACATGGTTTCAGAATTGCGAGCTCTACCCTATTTCTAAGCAAGTAAGAACATTTTGAGGATTAATTTCAATGGTATTAATTGATTGATGGAATTAGGATTGTACCTTAAGTGTTGAGCTAAGATTATAATTTACTTAATTATATAAAGTACTTAGAGAGAATAAGCTTTTGGATAGTACGGTTATATTTTCTTTTGATGGATATCTAGTACCTAACCTAGAATCAAACTTAGAACCGAACTAAGTGTAACTGATAATATTACTTTGGGATTCCCACTTAATGCTGACTTAATAGACTAGTTGTGGACTTTTTGGATCATAGATCATTGTTTAAAGGGTTAACCTAAGTGTTGTGGTACCATTTCAGGTTCTCGCTAAAGTTTTCAGTAATTTTGGTTGACATAGATTAAACCTTGGTTCTTATGGATTAAATCATTGAGTCTGAGAAGGTTTTAACCTATGAGCTTTGAAGTTGAGTGATCTAAACTCGGATGAATTGTTGTTAACCTTGAGAAAGAGAAATATCTTGCAGAATCACAGTTTGAACTTATTGTGTCATTTTGAGGAATACTTTAGTGCCAATCATCTTAATGGAGTTTACAATACCTGTGCACCAACGAGATTGTGGCCTCGTTGGGTGATTAAACATATTGTGGTTGCACCATTGCGATTATAAATTGATGGATTTCTGAGAGACCTTATTTAGATGACGTGCTTGAAAATGAGAGTGTCTGTCATTACATTTGAGGTCAAGTGTGCCTAGGTTTGGCTTACTTTCATACCTTTTGTGAAATGGTGATGTTAAACATGTTGGTATAATCATTTTTGAGGACTTAGTACCCGAGCTTTGTTAAATTGGTAGATTTTTTTTAGTGTCCCTTACTCGAGTACCATGGAGTGTACCTCGAGTATAATCTGGTGAATCCTGAATAATTTTAGAGCATTATGGGTTGGTTGGTTTGATCGTGTTGTGGTTTATGGAATTTCGGTAGCATGTTTTGGTTCTGAGTCATTTGAGGATTCTTACCCCGTTGATTGAATGATTGAATAAGTATGTGAGACTTCATATAGGAAATTGTGGTATTTGATAATTTTGGAGGTTGTAGATTGTGTAAGACAACCCAGCTTTCTGATATTAATGGACTTAGTATTTTTTTTTGGTGGAAATAGAACCCTGAATTGTGGGAGTCGTACTAGAAATCTCGAGAACCTTTAACTCCCCTGTAATCCTTGAGAGCTCTGATTGACTCTCGTTTTCGTTCTTCCCTCTGCTTCTCTCGAATTCTGCTCCTTCGATCGCTGTTGGTATCTCTTCTGATCTACCTCTTTATCAAGTTTGAATTTTTTTTATTTTGATTTATTCTTTAGCGTTTTCACCAATCTCCACATTTTGAAAAATATTTGACTAATTTAAACTTTTGAGTTATTTTTGTTTAAAGTTTCAATTTTAAGCTTTAAAATTTTTTGCTTTGTCGTTTTTGGTAGAAGTTATATTTAGTTATTTTTAAAATATCTTAAAAACCTGTTTGAAATTAATTCAAAATTATTTCAAATCTTTAATTTTTGGATGATAAGAGTTTTATGAATATTTTCGTTAAGTACAAACACTTGTGTTTCTGCGACAATTGAATTGCCTGAGTAAAGTTTACTTTTGAAAATAATTTCATAAATTCGGGCTTTCATTTTATTTTTGTTGGTGGACTTTAGGATCTGTTTTTGGAAGCGTCTAATGAATGGTTCGAGAATTTCCTACGCTAAGTTCGATTTCTCAAATTTTTATTTTGTTTTGTCTTAAATCGATTTGCCGAATTTCTTAAACCAATTGTTTTACTGTTGTTTTGAAAATGTTTTGGGTACCCTTTTTCCCTCGAGTTCGTTTAAAAAATGTTATTTAAACATCGTTATTTTATCAAATAACTTTACCTTGTGTTTTTAGTAATTTGAAAAGTTTTCAAGTTTCGGGAAGCTTAACCCAGTTAATCTTGAGATAAATTTGTGCATTCGACTTCATATCTCGTTTGAAGTTTTAAAATTTCCTTTTTAAATAAAGATTTTGATGCGAGTTAAGCATTCTCATTTTGTTCAAGTGAAATAACTTTGTTTTGTGTTATATTTTCGTGTTCCTGTAAGTTTCGGGGACGAAACTTTTTTTCAGTGGGGAAGGTTGTAACACCCCTGATTTTTATATATTAAATTTTATTAATATTTTATTTTGTTTACGATTTAACTCGTATTTCTTAAATAATTATAAAACAGATTCATTTTTTTAAATCGTTTGAACTCGTAAAGTCCTATTTACCTCGAAAAGTAATTTTTATGCTTAAAATGTATCTTACTTTCGTTTCATTCGATTTACTCATTTTATTTCTATTCGAGTTTCCATTTCGACGGTTTATATTCCCGAGTTTATCTTTATATAACTTGAATTCTTATTTTAAACTCGAAACCCATTTTAATTACCTCATTCGCAATTTTTTTTATTAATATCGAGAAATTGCTATTTAATCTTTTTCTACGCGATTTCGTACATAATTATTTTTGAAACGTGATTTTAATACTACTTTCTCTTAAACACGTTCTTATACGAGTTTCGTCTAGTTATTATGATTTTTTTTTAAGTGATCCATTTACGATTTTAAGCGCGAGTCGGGCTCAGATTGTAGCAGACCCGACCGTTTCCCTCATTGGACTGGGACATTTTCGTGGTTCAGTTGAGAGAGTCAAAAACCGACTCGATATTCTCCCCTATCTTCGCTCCACTTCCCCTCTTTTTGGCTAACTGTTTGAGTAAATATTTACTGACTCTCCAAACTTCTCTTAAACCCCCCAACACAATTTTCTTATTCTATCATAACATTGTATGTATCTCTCTTCTCCTCTTCTCTACAAAAAAATTGAATTGAACGTACAACAATAGTAATTTATTCTCAACTTTCTAATTACCGATCCTATTCCATTCTTGAGGGTAATTTAATTACTCCTATTCTCCGTCCCGTTTCCCTCTTTTATTAATTTATAATATGGTTTAATACCATATGTTAATTTATTTTGTAGGTTATCATATCAATTCCGACAAAGATGATTATCATAATTGACCCGGATCTCGCTTAAGGTAACACATGATGGCATGACTCGGTATAGCATGATATATACGTTGTAGTTGTTTGTAGTATCGTTTTAAAATCGAATTTTTATACGAATAAGTATGTTTTAATTATATTGCGATAATATGCTTAAATCGATTTCGTGTTTCTATCGCTTTTAATCTTCTCAATTTATTTCACACCGGATATTCTAAAAGTATTATAAGGCCGAGACTAAAACATACAAATAAGACTTTATTTCTGAATTTTCGTGATTTTAATATAAAGTACCAAAGTGAAAGTTTTTTTATTATTTTTAACATAATTACTGCATGTTTCAGAATCGATTAGTATTTTTGAACGATTTATTACTCCTGTTTACAGACTTTATTTTCAAAAAGTTTGAAAAGAGAATACTATTTATTTTAAGTCTACTATATGTCTGTAAATTTTATTAAATTATTTCCAAGTATATTGGTCACAATAAAATGTTTAAGAACAGATGTCGAAATAGTCCGCGAATCTGTCAGTTGTGTAAAACTAATTTAAAACCTTTGATACACTTTGAATATAATTTGGGTAATTTACCTACATAAACTTTGAAGAGTTTGGTTAATGTTTCCAATTGGTTTTGCTTTAAAATAAATTATTAAACGAATTTTATTAATGAGATACCATCAGGTATCGAATTCTGTCCGTTTGTGAAAATACAAATAAAAACCCATGGTTTATTTGGAATTTGGATTTTCTCCAGAAATAAAAGTTTTAACTAAGTTTCTAAAGTTTTCACCCCCACTGGTCTTACGTTATTTGGATGTTTAATGATTTAATTACGAATTTTATAGTAAGACAGTGCTATTCCGAAAAATCTGTAAATTTGTAATTTAATACTTTTAATTATTTATATTTCAACCTTTTGAGAAATAATTATGATTTTGACTTTCGTTGACTTTTGATCATTAAATATATATTTATAAAATAAGTATAATGTTTATGTCTCACGGCCTGATATTAACTATTTTATATAATTCAAATGTTAAACGATTTCTAATTATAATAATACCTATTTTGGAAAGTTAATATTTGAAGAAAGTTTCCCACATTAGAAAGCTTCTTTTTAAGAATGTTTTGATAATCCTATCGAATTATGACAACGACTTTGTTTTGGAGTTATGGAATAAGGACAAGTGTACGGGTAGAGTAATACAGTCTAGGTTATACGTTTTGCCATCAACTATAAAGCTGGTGTGTCTATGTTGAGACACATTGGTCGTTGAACTGAGCATGGTTTGTGTTCAGGAGTGTGTATATTTTGACCTTAAACTTAGATATCGCATCGTGTAAGTCGCTGTCGGGTTGAACTGGATTACGGTTGGTGTCCAGGAGGGGTGTACATTACTTAAGCCAGATCTCGCTGCACGCAGTCCTGTTATAGTTTCAGTTGCCTAGTTAGAGACTGAAGTCTAATTTGTTTTGGCTGAATTCTTGAACCTAGTTTAGTATGATCCTAGTGAAAGTCTATTCCGTTACACTGATTGATTTCCATAACGCCGTTATTATTATTGATTGACATTGATTTGCAGGTTGGCAATCATTTTGAAGTATTTTACCGTATCATTTTAAATGTTTTCCATTTTCAACTATTTTGATATAATAGTAATTATGCTTTAATATTATGTAATATGGCTGGGAGAACTGCCTGAGTTGCTCCCCACTGAATTGTGGCTGTTATGTTTATAACATGGCAGGTATTATTTGTTTCGGGGTTTGGTGTGAGCTAGCGAGTGGCGTGGATCCTACTCTGCTTGATTTATGATTATTTATGGATTGTTAAACCGATTTGGAGAATTTTTATTTTTAGCCCTTTTGTAAAAAGTGACCTTTGTATTGACTGACCGTACTTTTTCTAAAATATAGAACATCAATGTGTTTTAATCCCAAATCTACAGTGTTTCCGCCACTATATTGCGTTAGAATTTATAGGGGATTACAGTTGGTATCAGAGCATCGTTGCTCCCGACGCTCACTCCTGATTTTAGGAAGAAAATACCCATAAACGATTTGAATATTAATAAAATATTAATGAGAGAAGGGTAGAAACAAAATTAAGAATTTAACTGTTAGGTTTCCATGTTCTTGTAACTCAATGGTTAGCATTGAATGTTTCTTTTATATGCCCAAGAAGAAGATGAGTGGACAAGATGTTGATGTAATGCTGCTCCAGATCGGGACAAGACCTACTTAGCACTTCTAAGACCTGATGACTCGATTGGATGACTTGGTGCTACAAAGAAGATACAATGGTGACTTTCCAGCCTAGATTCACTTTGATCAAGCTACAGGCCAGATGATCAAGAGTAGATTCCAGTCCACGATGGTGCAGTAGAACCAGATGTGATTTCACTTTGGACCTGGGTGTGACTTCATTTCAGTTTGGATAGATGGAGCGACTCAAGATTGGTGTGCTCGTTTCTCTACAAGAAGATGAAGTGATCCAACTAGTTTCCTTGTGAACTCTGGAGACATGAAGACTCTTCTCTGGTTCAAAACCTTAATAGTCTAGGACCCTTATTCTATGCTCCCAATTTCTTCTTCTTTTCCTTCTTTTCCCTCTTTTCTTATTTTTGTTTTCCTTACTGATGTTGTTGTGTTGCTGTACTGCTACGGCCTAATGTTGTTCGGCTCTACACTGTCACGTGTTGTTATTCCTGCTGGCCATGGGCTGCCACTGCTCTCCCTGTCAGTTTCTCTTTTCTTCTTCCAATCCTCCTCATATAAATGGCCGTCTTCATTCTCGTGGCAAATCCTTGTTTTATTCTCTCATTTTACCCTCTATCCTCTTGAGATTCTCTGGTTAGACTCCTGTCTTAGTGAACCCCGCGATAGTTAAAGATGTTTGAGGTTTAGTAAACCCCTTGTTACATGGTTTCAGAATTGCGAGCTCTACCCTATTTCTAAGCAAGTAAGAACATTTTGAGGATTAATTTCAATGGTATTAATTGATTGATGGAATTAGGATTGTACCTTAAGTGTTGAGCTAAGATTATAATTTACTTAATTATATAAAGTACTTAGAGAGAATAAGCTTTTGGATAGTACGGTTATATTTTCTTTTGATGGATATCTAGTACCTAACCTAGAATCAAACTTAGAACCGAACTAAGTGTAACTGATAATATTACTTTGGGATTCCCACTTAATGCTGACTTAATAGACTAGTTGTGGACTTTTTGGATCATAGATCATTGTTTAAAGGGTTAACCTAAGTGTTGTGGTACCATTTCAGGTTCTCGCTAAAGTTTTCAGTAATTTTGGTTGACATAGATTAAACCTTGGTTCTTATGGATTAAATCATTGAGTCTGAGAAGGTTTTAACCTATGAGCTTTGAAGTTGAGTGATCTAAACTCGGATGAATTGTTGTTAACCTTGAGAAAGAGAAATATCTTGCAGAATCACAGTTTGAACTTATTGTGTCATTTTGAGGAATACTTTAGTGCCAATCATCCTAATGGAGTTTACAATACCTGTGCACCAACGAGATTGTGGCCTCGTTGGGTGATTAAACATATTGTGGTTGCACCATTGCGATTATAAATTGATGGATTTCTGAGAGACCTTATTTAGATGACGTGCTTGAAAATGAGAGTGTCTGTCATTACATTTGAGGTCAAGTGTGCCTAGGTTTGGCTTACTTTCATACCTTTTGTGAAATGGTGATGTTAAACATGTTGGTATAATCATTTTTGAGGACTTAGTACCCGAGCTTTGTTAAATTGGTAGATTTTTTTTAGTGTCCCTTACTCGAGTACCATGGAGTGTACCTCGAGTATAATCTGGTGAATCCTGAATAATTTTAGAGCATTATGGGTTGGTTGGTTTGATCGTGTTGTGGTTTATGGAATTTCGGTAGCATGTTTTGGTTCTGAGTCATTTGAGGATTCTTACCCCGTTGATTGAATGATTGAATAAGTATGTGAGACTTCATATAGGAAATTGTGGTATTTGATAATTTTGGAGGTTGTAGATTGTGTAAGACAACCCAGCTTTCTGATATTAATGGACTTAGTATTTTTTTTTGGTGGAAATAGAACCCTGAATTGTGGGAGTCGTACTAGAAATCTCGAGAACCTTTAACTCCCCTGTAATCCTTGAGAGCTCTGATTGACTCTCGTTTTCGTTCTTCCCTCTGCTTCTCTCGAATTCTGCTCCTTCGATCGCTGTTGGTATCTCTTCTGATCTACCTCTTTATCAAGTTTGAATTTTTTTTATTTTGATTTATTCTTTAGCGTTTTCACCAATCTCCACATTTTGAAAAATATTTGACTAATTTAAACTTTTGAGTTATTTTTGTTTAAAGTTTCAATTTTAAGCTTTAAAATTTTTTGCTTTGTCGTTTTTGGTAGAAGTTATATTTAGTTATTTTTAAAATATCTTAAAAACCTGTTTGAAATTAATTCAAAATTATTTCAAATCTTTAATTTTTGGATGATAAGAGTTTTATGAATATTTTCGTTAAGTACAAACACTTGTGTTTCTGCGACAATTGAATTGCCTGAGTAAAGTTTACTTTTGAAAATAATTTCATAAATTCGGGCTTTCATTTTATTTTTGTTGGTGGACTTTAGGATCTGTTTTTGGAAGCGTCTAATGAATGGTTCGAGAATTTCCTACGCTAAGTTCGATTTCTCAAATTTTTATTTTGTTTTGTCTTAAATCGATTTGCCGAATTTCTTAAACCAATTGTTTTACTGTTGTTTTGAAAATGTTTTGGGTACCCTTTTTCCCTCGAGTTCGTTTAAAAATGTTATTTAAACATCGTTATTTTATCAAATAACTTTACCTTGCATTTTTAATAATTTGAAAAGTTTTCAAGTTTCGGGAAGCTTAACCCAGTTAATCTTAAGATAAATTTGTGCATTCGACTTCATATCTCGTTTGAAGTTTTAAAATTTTCTTTTTAAATAAAGATTTTGATGCGAGTTAAGCATTCTCATTTTGTTCAAGTGAAATAACTTTGTTTTGTGTTATATTTTCGTGTTCCTGTAAGTTTCGGGGACGAAACTTTTTTTTAGTGGGGAAGGTTGTAACACCCCTAATTTTTATATATTAAATTTTATTAAAATTTTATTTTGTTTACGATTTAACTCGTATTTCTTAAATAATTATAAAACAGATTCATTTTTTTAAATCGTTGGAACTCGTAAAGTCCTATTTACCTCGAAAAGTAATTTTTATGCTTAAAATGTATCTTACTTTCGTTTCATTCGATTTACTCATTTTATTTCTATTCGAGTTTCCGTTTCGACGGTTTATATTCCCGAGTTTATCTTTATATAACTTGAATTTTTATTTTAAACTCGAAACCCATTTTAATTACCTCATTCGCAAGAATTTTTATTAATATCGAGAAATTGCTATTTAATCTTTTTCTACGCGATTTCGTACATAATTATTTTTGAAACGTGATTTTAATACTACTTTCTCGTAAACACGTTCTTATACGAGTTTCATCAAGTTATTATTATTATTATTATTATTATTATATTTTTTTTTTTTTATTATTATAAACGGAACTTTCATTAAACACAAGAACAAATTACAAGAAGTTGGAGGGAAGCCGAGATACTATCTGGGCTCCCACTCCCTTAGCGATAGAAAAACTAAGACGAGTAAAAATAAAAGCAGCTGCCCGAGCTCCCGCGTCCTGAGAAATAGAGAATTTCTGAATCCGCTTGAGTAAAGCAGCGGCCTCCGCGTCGAGCTCCCCTAGAGAAGAGAAAGAGAAAGGCAAGAACCCATACCCAGTCTTGGTGCACAAATCTCCATATTATTATTATTATTATTATTATTATTATTATTTTTAAGTGATCCATTTACGATTTTAAGCGCGAGTCGGGCTCAGATTGTAGCAGACCCGACCGTTTCCCTCATTGGACTGAGACATTTTCGTGGTTCAGTTGAGAGAGTAAAAAACCGACTCGATATTCTCTCCTATCTTCGCTCCACTTTCCCTCTTTTTGGCTAACTGTTTGAGTAAATAGTTACTGACTCTTCAAACTTCTCTTAAACCCCCCAACACAATTTCCTTATTCTATCATAACATTGTACGTATCTCTCTTCTCCTCTTCTCTACAAAAAAAATTGAATTGAACGTAACGTACAACAATAGTAATTTATTCTCAACTTTCTAATTACCGATCCTATTCCATTCTTGAGGGTAATTTAATTACTCCTATTCTCTGTCTCGTTTCCCTCTTTTATTAATTTATAATATGGTTTAATACCATATGTTAATTTATTTTGTAGGTTATCATATCAATTCCGACAAAGATGATTATCATAATTGACCCGGATCTCGCTTAAGATAACACATGATGGCATGACTCGGTATTGCATGATATATATGTTGTAGTTGTTTGTAGTATCGTTTTAAAATTGAATTTTTATACGAATAAGCATGTTTTAATTATATTGCGATAATATGCTTAAATCGATTTCGTGTTTCTATCGCTTTTAATCTTCTCAATTTATTTCACACTGGATATTCTAAAAGTATTATAAGGCCGAGACTAAAACATACAAATAAGACTTTATTTCTGAATTTTCGTGATTTTAATATAAAGTAGCAAAGTGAAAGTTTTTTTTTTTTAACATAATTACTGCATGTTTCAGAATCGATTAGTGTTTTTGAACGATTTATTACTTTTGTTTAAAGACTTTATTTTCGAAAAGTTTGAAAAGAGACTACTGTTTACTTTAAGTCTAATATATGTCTGTAAATTTTCTTAAATTATTTCCAAGTATATTGGTCACAATAAAATGTTTACGAACAGATGTCCAATAGTCCGCGAATCTGTCAGTTGTTGTAAAACTAATTTTAAACCTTTGATACACTTTGAATTTAATTTGGATAATTTACCTACATAAACTTTGAAGAGTTTGGTTAATGTTTCCAATTGGTTTTGCTTTGAAATAAATTATTAAAAGAATTTTATTAATGAGATACCATCAGGTGTCGAATTCTGTCAGTTTGTGAAAATACAAATAAAAACTCATGGTTTATTTGGAATTTGGATTTTGTCCAGAAATAAAAGTTTTAACTAAGTTTCTAAAGTTTTCAACCCCACTGGTCTTACGTTGTTTTGATTTTTAATGATTTAATTACGAATTTTATAGTAAGACATTGCTATTCCGGAAAATCTGTAAATTTGTAATTTAATACTTTTAATTACTTATATTTCAACCTTTTGAGAAATAATTATGATTTTGACTTTTGTTGACTTTTGATCATTAAATACATATTTATAAAATAAATATAATGTTTATGTCTCAAGGCCTGATATTAACTATTTTATATAATTCAAATGTTAAACGATTTCTAATTATACTAATACCTATTTTGGAAAGTTAATATTTGAAGAAAGTTTCCCAAATTAGAAAGATTCTTTTTAAGAACGTTTTGATAATCCTATCGAATTACGACAACGACTTTGTTTTGGAGTTATGGAATAAGGACAAGTGTACGGGTAGAGTAATACAGTCTAGGTTATACGTTTTGCCATCAACTATAAAGCTGGTGTGTCTATGTTGAGACACATTGGTTGTTGAACTGAGCATGGTTTATGTTCAGAAGTGTGTATATTTTGACCTTAAACTTAGATACCGCATCGTGTAAGTCGCCGTCGGGTCGAACTGGATTACGGTTGGTGTCCAGGAGGGGTGTACATTACTTAAGCCAGGATCTCGCTGCACGCAGTCCTGTTATAGTTTGAGTTGTCTAGTTAGAGACTGAAGTCTAATTTGTTTTGGCTGAATTCTCGAACCTAGTTTAGTATGATCCTAGTGAAAGTCTATTCCGTTACACTGATTGATTTCCATAACGCCGTTATTGTTATTGATTGACATTGATTTGCAGGTTGGCAATCATTTTGAAGTATTTTACCGTATCATTTTAAATGTTTTCCATTTTCAACTATTTTGATATAATAGTAATTATGCTTTAATATTATGTAATATGGCTGGGAGAACTGCCTGAGTTGCTCCCCACTGAATTGTGGCTGTTATGTTTATAACATGGCAAGTATTATTTGTTCCGGGGTTTGGTGTGAGCTAGCGAGTGGCGTGGATCCTACTCCACTTGATTTATGATTATTTATGGATTGTTAAACCGATTTGGAGAATTTTTATTTTCAGCCCTTTTGTAAAAAGTGGCCTTTGTATTGACTGACCGTTCTTTTTCTAAAATATAGAACATCAGTGTGTTTTAATCCCAAATCTACAGTGTTTCCGCCACTGTATTGCGTTAGAATTTATCGGGGATTACACATAATCCACGAAACTCGTCAATATCTTCTTGAGAAAATGGAATCATATCGTTGAAATGCTACAAAATCAATAATATAAATGAACTAATTATTTTATTGGGTTTTTCTACATGACGCCCCTGAACTTTTCACTTTTCTACGTGGTACCCCTACTCTTTCTATGTGTATACATGGTACCCTTGAACTTTCCTATTAATTTAATTGGTACCCCTTAAAGGTTTTTTTCATCATGTTTTATCGTTAAATTATGTTTGTAGCTTAAATAACGACTTCAATACCATTTAACTTAAATAATTAACAAGTAATTGAGCTTAAATTAAGTGTTATCATTTGATTTGACAATATAACACCAAAGATATACTCATTTTAGATTTGGTGCATAATTGCGAAAACATACAAGAATGTTAGTTTAAGTTCAATTTTAGGTTAATTAGGCATGTTAAATGACATTTAAGTTTTAATCTTGAACAAAAAAAAGATAATTTAGTGTCAAAGTTTGACGGAAGAAAAAGTTTAGGGGTACCAATAAGGTAATAATAAAGTTTAGGGGTACCAACGATGTTTATAATGAAGTATAAGGGTACCATGTAGACACGTAAAAATGGTAAGGGTACCATGTAGAAAAGTGAAAAGTTCAGGGGTACCGTGTAGAAAAACCCTATTTTATTTCAATTATGTGCATAAAAGAAATGATTGAAACAAGAGAAAGTGTGAAAATCCAAGTCTTACCTCATTGACGGTTATCTTCAAATCAGAACGAGTGATAATTTCAATCATATATCTCATCACGTAATAACCGCACTCTGTTTTCTGAGCCGACTACATTGCAACAAGTATAACAAAGTGTAAGAGTCGTACAAATGACAAAATACGAGATACAACAACATAATCAGCTGGACAATTATAAAAAATATTGAACGAACATAATCAGCTGGACAACATAATCAACGAACATAATCAGCTGGAAACAACATTGAAGCCCAGACATTCACAATAACAAACAAATCATCCATTGAAACAGTACTGAAACCACACAAATGTAGATAAATCAACAAATGTTACCATCCATTCACAATTCGACATCCATTCAACAGATCAAATCACATCGAAATCCAATCTGCTAATCCCTCAAGCATTCCGGTTCATGATTATTCAACAAATCAAATCACATCGAAATCAAAACTGCGAATGCCTCAAGCATTCCAGTTCACGATAATCCAATAAATTGCGAATGCAACAAGCATTCCAGATCAGGATTATGCATAAATAGCTTATAAAGTTTAGTTAGGGCCCCGTAAAGAAATTTTTCTAGGTCGGCCACTGGTTGTACAAGTGACAGTTAAGAATGAGGAAGATTGAATTTCGCAATATCTATGGTCTAGAAATGATCATTGTACCTTATAAGAAAGCTGAATTGTCTAATCAATGTGCTACAATCATTGAAAAGAGCATCACTTATGGCTCCCAGATATAGCAGAGTAACAGGGGTCAGATGTATGCATCCTTCCAACCCATAATTGAAAATTGTGTCAAAAATACGTAATACAGTTAGTTTAATGAGAATTATGCTCTTTTTTAATCGTCATTGAGAAACAGACAAGTAAAACGCACAAGCAAAAACACAAGATAAACACCACTGCATGCAAAGCCAGGAAACTTACCTTTAAAAGTGATCGCATGAATGCGGTCAAAGAATTTTGATAAGAGGCACTATCACCCGCACTGATTGCTTGCTTAAATCTTTAATGTCCGTATTGTTCGGGTATCCAGCCAGCTTCCCCTACAATAGAAGAAACTAATATGTTAAAATGTCGCTAGCTAACCACAGTATGTGAGGTCTACTAAACATTCAAACTAGTTGAGCATATAGGACACAAAAAGTTGAAAAAAGTAAATTCTAAAACTCAACAATCGTAAAGTACTGAGAGTTCTATGTCACTTACTGAGTCCTGGTATATCGTCAACTTTAACAACCTTTTTTGGAACACCACCCTCCTTCTGACAGAAAGATATACCGTAAGATTGAGTTTTAACACTGTTTTTCTAATAACTTAATCGCCATAAAATTTGAATCACGGGCAGCTTATTGCTTCTGACATAGTACATGCACAGAGCAGTAAAGATTCATCAGCAGATGAAGATCTTCAGATGAATTCGCTAATGGAATAAATTAAAGGCTATGGCAGAAAGGGATTCAGAATTACCTTAAAATCGATACTAGGATAAACTGTATGACAGTTTGAGAGCTCTCTGAGTTTTTCATCGATGGCCTGTACCATCAAAACATTACATTCATTCACAGTACAACACAAACTACAGAACCAAACTACTCAAGAAAAATTAATGGAACCCAGCAAAATCGCATATCACCACTGTCAAAAGATCCTAAACAATTAGATTAACCGACCTCGATTTCCGTATGACCCAAGGCTTTGTTGTTGTATTCTCGTGTTCATGATCTGATTGATTAGTCTTACTTTGAAGGCAATTTTCAGCAAGTCTAGACAATGTAACAATATGCTGTAACAATTCTTTTGACATCAATTAAGAAAAGTGGCCCATAAAATGTAAACTGTCATTAACTATAAACTTTTATATTGTAAACTGTCATTAACATAATTCTCATTATGGATCATCTAGAACAATCTTTGTATTTTCAATACAAGAATGATATTGCATATATTCAACCCTCAAGCTCGTCATGGACACGAGCTATTGAGACACGAGCTATTGCGACAAATAAAGAAGAAAAAGGAAAAAATAAAGGTGCTCGAAGGAGAAGCTAAGGAGAGATGAGATCGAGGAAGGAGGAGAAGAAGAAACCTGCAACAATGGCGGAAAGTTGAGATCGAATTGGAGTGCATATGAATCTTAAACAATGAAATATTACACAATGAATCGATGTACATTTAGCTCTTCAGAAGCTAAGCCTTAAGCAAATTGAACTATTCCACATATCAATCAATTTGGTGCCAAATTTCAAGAAAAGAACAATATCGAATCGTGCTAACACTATTCCAATAACATCAACTAATTCTCCCCACATCAAATCAAGGACAAGACGAGTCTCAATGCATCTACTTTCATAATCCATATTATACGCTATCATCAATTCGATTTCCTCGTACAGACCCGACCTACACACAAATTTTCCACGCTCCACGCCTAACAAACTTCAAACACTCGAAACCGAAAAGCGCGCTACTATTCTTGTAAAATTACACTCAAATCAACTATTACACCAAATTAGGGTTTTCAATCACATGTTCTCGTTTCCAGTATCAAAACAGCTAAACATCTTGGCACCAAATTTCAAGTAAAGAACAGTATCGAATCGTGCTATGACTATTCCAATAACACAAACTATTTCTCCCCACATCATATCAAAGACAGAGCGAGTCTCAAAGCATCTACCATCATAATCCATATAATACGCTATCATCAATTTGATTTCCTCGAACCGGCTCGAGTTACAAACAAATTTTCAACGCCTAACAAACTTCAAACACTCGAAACGACAAAACGCGCTACTATTCTTGCAAACTAACACTCAAATAAACTATTAGAATAAATTAGGGTTTTCAACCACACTTTCTTGTTTTCCAGTATCAAAACAGCTACACATCAGAATTATCAATCAATCAATCGATTGATTAATTGAAGTCAATAACAATAACACGCAACAGCAACGATAATGAACAATAACACCCAGGAGAAATGAACAATGAAGAGAATGAACAAGAGAATGAAATAAGAAGGAGAAGAAGGGAATATTTTGATATAGGAGAAGAATGAACAATGAACAAAGAGAACAAAAGTCGGCGAACGAAGACTGAACAAAAACCGAATGAACAGAGAGAGGACTCGACGAAGATTTACGGCGAACGACGAAGGATAGCGACCGGCGAATGCGTTTTTATTTCAGGCGAGATCATGTTTTGATTGATTTTAGTGATGTGATTAAGGGATTAGGCGGAGTATGTGATTTTGTTTCAGGAGGAAGGGAAAAATAGAGTACATGGATACTTTGATTTAGGGTTTAGACATACAGTGATACTTTGACCGATAGAGTGATATAGAGTGGGTGTCTACAAAGTATAGTGGTCTATAATAGTCAATAGACTACTGAGTTTAAGAAAAATAGTTGTATAATATATAGACAACTGATTTTATAAAGTTCAGTTGTCTATAAGCCAATAAAGACATCTGTTTGTCGAAAAAAAACAGTTGTATATAAATTATACATCAGTTGTTAACAATGTTAGATGTCTATTAGGAGTTGTTTATTTGATGTTTTGTAGTAGTGCGATGAGTACTATGGTATTTTAAAGGATATTTTTGAGTTGTGTTACGTTGGTAAAGAACGGGGGTATAGAGCTGTGATATTCAAATGTGAGTGGAAAGACAGCTCCGTGAACGGAACCCGAGTGCATGACCGTTACAAGATTGTGGAAGTTAATCACACCAGGAAATATCCTACGTACGATCCATTCATACTCACGCATCAGGCAAAGGAAGTCTACTTTGCTCCTTATCCTTACACGAGAAATGACAGAAATCAAAGTCAATGGTGGGTAATCTTTACGACTAAACCACGGGGGCAAATAGACAGTTCTCTGTTCCAGGAAGATGCGGTTTCAAGTGGTACACGCTTATCTCCAAGTGACGAGACCATATTCTCCAGTTAAGATCAAATTGAAGGGGCAGAGGAAGATTTAGAGGATGATGACGATGGACTACGAGATTACATGGTTACGGATGTTCGGGATATCCTTGAGGAGGATAAAGGACACGATGAAGTGAATTTGGAAGACGATCAGGTGGAGGGCGAGGAGACGGAGGAGGAAGATCATACTAAGGAGGATGAGGGTGACGACAATAACAACAGCGAAGATGACTACTAGAGTTGTTGTAGTAGGTTATATTGATCGTTGTCTTAATTATTTGGTACATTATTTTAATCAAGTTAGATTGTAATTGCTAATTGTTGTTGACATTGTTTAATTTGTTGCAAGGTTAAGATAGCAGGCGGTAGATCAACCAGGAGACGTGGTGGGGGGAAGTAGGTCTGTTCAGACATCCACCACGCAATAGAAGGAGATGGAACGGGTCCCTGAAATGGGACCGGAGCAGAATGAGCAGCATGGACGACAACAGCAGGGACAGCAGGAGGAGCTGCAGTACGACGACCAAGCCCGGTTGAAAATTGACCCTGGTTGAATTTGGTAATATAATCTAACATGTCGATTCTTTTGTAACATATGAATTCTTTGACTGTATCTTTTAAGATTTCATACATATATGTGATTCTCGACTCGGTGCTGGTTTCTACATGAGCAGGTGACCACAGGCTGTACTAACAGCTACATGGTCGATAAAGGGCAGGGGTATGCTTGCTTGACTATGGTGCCGTTGGACGTACGACAGTGGTGGTTCAACAACTTCCGGGTACGTGGATTGTTTTTGTTACCGAGTTTCTATTTTACAATGCAGACTTTGTAAATATTTTCCCTACTAATTAATAGTCCACTTTGATTGTGTAGTTGAAGTTCACTTGGGAGCCAGAGTTAGAGGGAAGGGTTTGGGAGCGATATAACGAGACCTGCACAAGACGTTTTGCGGACGCAATAAACAAACGCCGTAAGCGGGGGACTGCGCTTAAAGACCTTAAAGGTGTAGTTTTTAATAGTACTCAGTTTTCACAAACAATCTAACTTCAATATCTTTTACTGTATTAACTAATATATTAGTATCTTCATATTTCGGGGGAAGCGTTGGAGCGGTGGATCGCGTACAATGACAACGCGGATTTCAAGATCAGGTCAGAGAGGGGACAGAAAAACAAGATGAAGAACTTCGAAAAGGAGGGGAAGGCGAACCCGACACATCATCGGGGTTCTCAGTCTTCCTACCGTCGTGCGAAGAAAGTATGATTTTTATTAATATCATAGTATTAATTAAATTCTCATAAACTATGTTTGCGTAATATTCACCTAACGTTCATATACATTCAATAGATAGAAGCTGAACTCGGGAGGATGCCAACTACGCCCGAACTATTCCTGGACATGGACGCGAAGAGTGATGATGAAGGGACGACTAGTTTTGTCACGAGGAAAGATCAGGCAATCTGGGTAAGTACTAACTATTTCAAATAAATCAACTTTGTCTATAATTTAGGTGGTAGATAACTATCTTTAATGATTTCATCTAGTAATAACTTGAATTGAAATCATTGTTGTGTACGCAGGATGCATACAATAATGAGCACGCGAATCTCGAGGCTGCTCCTGATGCTACCCAAGTCGACCCAAATCAAACTTTTTTCAAGGTCGTCTCGGGGTACAAGAAAGGGAGTGTGTACGGAGTAGGAAATGCACACGGGATGTACTTCACACCTCCCCCACCACGTCTTGGCACCTCTACACAGATGGAGTACACGCCGGCGGGATCTCAACAGCCTGACCCGGAGAAGGAGCAAATGAAGGAATAACTGGCACAGCAGCAGGAGCAAATGAAGGAACAACAGGAGCAAATCAAGAAAATGCAGGAACGAATGGCCATGTTTCAGGCCATGTTTGCGAGATGCAACCAAGGTCGTCCCCCATCCCCTTCCAGACGATAGAGACCCCTTTAATGGGGATGGTGGTAACTCTGGTGCTTCAGCTAGCTTCACAGTTAACTGATTGTTTTTTGTTGTTGTTGTAACTGGATTTATGGATGATGTATCTTTGACCTAGTTTAGATTTATGTACCTTCAAACCGTATGTTAAAACTTTTTTATATCAATGTTTTTTCAGCATAAATGTGTCGAGAGATAACGTGTTTTGGTTGATTTAGAGTGAATGAAGTTGAGGTATTGTGGATGGTCGACAGTTGTGGTTTGTTAAGAGTTGTGGATGTGGTTTATTCTGCAGGTTTTGGCTAGACATCGAATGCATGTTTATGGCCATGCAACAGCATACATGGCATCCAATAACGGACGCCATGTCATACGCCAGAGGAAGCTAAAATCGACGAAGAATGGAGATATTAAGGGGAGGTGGCGTCTGACGATAGTGGACGCCAGATGCCCCTGGATGGCGTCCACTGTCGGACGCCAACCTAAAGCTGATGGCGTCTGATAGTGGACGCCATCCAGGGGCACCTGGCGTCCATAGTCAGACGCCCATTTTTTTGGCGTCCAACAGTGGACGCCCGCTGCAAAAATAGGCGACCGGTCGTGGCTTCCACTTTCTGGCGTCTGTTTGTGGATGCCCGTCCTCAGATAGCGTCCACTGACGCAAGCCATTGTGTGGACGCCCGGGGCTACTTTTTTTGTAGTGTTGGAGTTCCATATATTTGCTTGAGAAATATTGAGTTTATGGATCTGTAGTCAAGTGAGGGTGCATTGAGTACAAATTTTTCAAAATTGCGTTACTAGTTAAATAGAAAATCAAAATATCGCTACTTTTGTAAATCGAATAGAATGGTTGATAAGACTAATTTAATGACAGAATTCGCAAGTATTTGTTATTTTTGTGAGTATAGTAAAAGCAACCACGAACAAAAAAAAAGAAATGTTTGCAATCTTAATTATTATTATTATGGTCATGAATAGACATAAGAGTATATAGGTTGAATCTTTGTGTTTGGAAAAGCGTGCACAATACAAAAGCAATAAACAAAATAAAGCAAATTAAAAGACACAACACAATTAAGCGATTTTAAAATGGTTCATCATACTCATTAAAGGTCTATGTCCATGATAAGTGTGTTTTGTGGTGTTTATTTCTCGTGTTTGGTCCCGCTTTCTCTTGTGGAATCGCTCTTTAGAGCGGTTTCGAGGCCACTTACGCTTCTTCTAACTTGTTTTAGGTTCCTTAGGCCTATCATGGAGAAACGGAACGATTTCGTCTCATTTCCAGCGCATATGGACCCAATGAAGAGAAGCGACGATGATTCGGTGACTTAGACTCGATCTCGAGTCCCATGGAGCCCACTTGAGAATATCCCGAGCACCAAGCATCGATAAGAAGCCTAGGAAAAGCAAATAAGGACCCATCATGGTCGGGACCACCACCTTCCCGGCCGGGAAAGACCCAGATCCAACGCCGCTTCATTTTTTCATTCCTCTCACTTATGGAACCCTATATATACCTTCCTCTTGTAATTTTTGAAGCACGAAACCCTAGAGAGTAGACTCTTATCATTAACTTAGTTTCTCCTTAATCTTTCCTTAATCTTAGCTTAATCTTAGTTAGTTGCTCTTGTATTATTGGAATTCTTGAAGATTTCTATCAAGATTGACAACCTTGGGTGATGTATCTGGGTTTTCTCTATATATGCAAGTTTTCATCTTTTCATCTCCTTTCTAGTTGGGTATAATCCTTCTCTTCTCTTTTCTTTGAATCTTTCATTGTTAGTTAAGTTTTAAGCTTTATCTTTTGTTTATTGTTCATCCTTGCTTGTTATTCATTATGAATGTTCTCGTTCTTTTGATGATTTCTCTAGTTAATGTTAGTTTTAGTTTGAATATGTGTGAGTAGATTCTTGTGGGGTTAGTAGGGGGATTAGGTGTTGATTATGGGTGATTAGGGTTGATTATGGCTAAAGGTTGAATCTTTGTTGCTAGTCACTTGTTATGCATACCATGTGTTTGATGAAATGTTTGTTAGGGTGGTAGTTGCAAATACTACTCTTGCTAGTTTCCTCCTTCTTGTTGTATGTTTGATTGGTGATTGAATTCTCTTGTTATGGGTAACATCTTGATAAGTGTGGTTTGTAGTGCTTATTCCTTGTGTTTGGTCTCGGTTTCTCTTGTTGAATCGCTCTTTGGAGCGGTTTTCGAGGCTACTTACGCTTCTTCTAGTTTGTTTTAGGTTCCTAAGACCATTATTGGAGAGATGGAACGATTCCGACTCGTATCAGACACATTTGGAGCCACCGAAGAGAAGCGACGATCACCAGGTAGCTTAGACTCGATCCCGAGCCCTTGGGACCCATTCCCGAGCACCGAGAAACGATGAGAAGCCTAACAAGAGCAAGGAGGGACCTATAGGATCACATTTGAAGCCTACAAGACCCATCCCGGTCGGGAAGGACCCCATCACGACCGGGATGAAGAGCAAAGAAGAAGACAGCTACTGGAGCTTGATTCTGGCCGGGATCACCACCTTCCTGGTCGGGACCACCCCATCCCGATCGGGACCGACATCATCCCGACCGAGAAGAGCATAACACCGCCCGGTGTTATGCATAACACCGCCCAGTGTTATGCACCATCCCGACCGGGATTAAGAGCTTCCCCACCGGGACCATTCCTTACCGACCGGGATGACTTCCTTCCTGGCCGGGAAGGCCCCAGTTCAGCCCGTGTTTCATTTTTCCGCCTCCCTTATTCTTGTAACCCTATATATACCCACCTCTTGTATTGTTTAAGAACTTATGCTTTATTTTATATTACCCACTAAACCCTAGACTACTTTAGGTTAGATTAGCTTAGATAAGTGTAGATTAGTCTTTAATTACTCCTTAATCTAGTAGATTAATCCTTGTATTAAGGGAATTCTTGAAGAACTCCACCAAGATTGACAACCTTGGTTGATGTATTTGGGTTTTTCTCTATATATGTAAGGTTTCTTCTTTTCCTCCTCACTAGTTTGGTACAATCTCTCTTTTCCCTTCTCCTAATCTTGTTTTATCATTAAAGTTTCATTCTTTGTTCATTGTTCATTGTATTGTCCATTGTTCATCCTTGTTGTTTTTCGTTGTGAATGTGATTGTTCTTGTGTTTGTTTATAATGTTTGTGTTAGTTCAAGTTTAGATATGTGTGAGTAGACTTTTGATAGGTTTAGTAGGGGAATTGGGTGGTTTAATGGGTGATTAAGGATTTGTTTAGGTTGTTGGTGGAAGTTTGGATTGCTTCTTAGTTGTATGCATAGAACATGTTTGATGAATTGCTTGAATGACTTGTAGTTGCAAATGCATGTTTTCTTGCCTTCTTCTTGCGGTCTTGTATGTTGCTAGGATGGGTCCTTGCGCAAGAGCGAGGGACCTCTAGGTTGGTTTAAGTAGCGAGAGCCCGGACTATGCCTAGATAGCTTGACTACCCCTTCACCTTTACTTTTCCTTGATCATTCCGTCACCCTTGAACCCGACCTAATCCTAGTCCCTTTCCTATTAGTTTTCTTCAACATTTTTGTCATTGTTTCCTTTAGTCTTAGTGTACTCTTAGTCTTAGTCTCTCCCCCTTCTTAATTTTAGCTTAGCTTAGCTCGTTGACCTAGTCAAGTCCCTCGGTGAAACCTAGTCTAAACCCTCTTTACCGTCCCCGTGGACTCGACCCGACTTGCCCTATCTACTTGTTAGGATTAGTTGGTTATTACTTGATCGTTGGGATCCACGGCAAATCCCTCGCATCAATTTGGCGCCGTTGCCGGGGACGATACTAGTTTATACTTTCTTTGCCTTTTTACTTGACTTTGTCTTCGTTTTTTTTGTAGTTTTTTGTTTTATTTTGCTTCTTGTGTGGGTGAAGTTTATTTCTTTCTTGTCTAGTGCCCAAAAAGCACTAGACTTCTCACGTTTGCTCCTAGTCTACAGTTTTTGCCTAGAGGTGGTGACCATCCTCTTCCTTACGACTCAGAGCCGCATAAACGGACGGTTGCTAGATTGAGAGGTTTCCAACCGGGTACAAGCCTAGTTTTCGAGCAAAACGCGAGGATTGATCTAAACCTCCCACCCATAGAAGCCACCATGAGCTACTCCTCTCCCTCTATGAATCGAGAACATGACATGATGTCTCCCTACTACTATCAAGCTTCATGGGGTAATCAAGACACCCATGGGTATGAGCTTCAAGGACATGGAAACGGCTTCCATCAAGTGAGTGCTTATCAACCTTGTGATCGTGGTGGTTATTGCTTAAATTACCATCATGAACCCACCACACCTCATCCTATTTCTCCTTATGGAAGCCAATTTCCTCAAAACCCACCATATTACCAATCACCTCAACTTCACTATCAACAATATGATGCCCCACCCCTTGGGCATCATCAAGATTTTCAAGGAGCTTTACAAGACCCCAATGACCAAATGCCCAACTTGGAGTTATTTCAATCGATTCTTCAATTGCAAAAGAGCCAACAAGAAATGGCCATCCAAATGTAAAAGGTACAAGATGAATTCATGGCCCAATATCGAAGGGAAAACGAGGCGATGGATGCTCGATTAAATGCGTTATAGGTTAAAACCGTAATGTTTTTAACTCGAACGTCACAAACCAACGAAGGGTGCTCACTTGAGCAAGGGGAGCAACCCAATCATGAAGCCGCCGATGAAGTCCCCTTGAGAAGCGAAACTTGCTATGAAGAACCTCAATTGTCTACCCAAGAGGAGACGAATGAGGAAATGACTCTTGATGAAGGCATTGTTGGTGAAAAATTGGAGGAGGTTAGTGAGTTGAATGAGGTGGTAGAAGTTGTGAAGTCGTTGGGTGAAAATAATGAGCCCAAGTTGCCCTTGTGTGAAAATGTGGAAGAACACCATGAGCCTCTTGCAAGTGAGCGAAGCAACGGTTTGGAAGAGATTGAAACCGCCGGTAGAAGTTTCAATTCTCTCCTCCAAGATGAGTGAGGCCAAGTGATGTTTTGAGACTTGAAGATGGGGAACCACAACTTGATGAAGATATGAGGATGTGCAATAAGGAAGCGGAGCCAAAACCGCTTTTTGTGCCTCATGTGAAGTATATGAAACTTGCTTGTGTTTGGAGTCGGTGCTTAGGGAGGAAGAGGTCGATAAAGCTCGTAGGATGGAAAGACCCTGGAGACCACGTGAAAGACGATATTGGGTCTTTAGGTGACTACTTCTTGCTTCCGACTTGGAGGCTTTGGAGGATAGCTTGGCTCGGGTACTCATTGAGCCTTCATTACGATGTGGGTCGAGCATTTGATTTGTTCCTCCGAGCCCTTGATGGCTATGGCTAGGAATGAAGAGTCCACCATCCTAGGTTTGACGGAGTTCCTTAAGAACCGTCATGTTGTATATTCCCCTTTCTCTCTTCTCTTTAGTTTTTGTGTTTGTAATTGTGTTATTTATGATTTTGTTTCTAGGATTTGTTTTGTTTTGTGGGATTCTTGTAATTTTGGAATTTTTGATGAGCAATGTGAGGGAGGGATTTTGATGGATGTTTTGAGCTTATTTGATAGGTGAGAAGTGAAGATGAAGTTTAGAGAGGAGTGGTTGTTGATAGAGCGTGGATCTTGAACAAGGAAGTCGGGTTTTTGAGCTTTTCTTAAGCTTTTGGGGACGGGATTCTAAATCCCGATGTATTAGTTGACTTGTGGGTGGAGCTTTCAAGAGGATTGAAGGACTAGAAGAGTCATCCCGACCGGGAAGGGTTTCATCCCGACCGGGATGATGTGTGCACGAAAGTTGGAGCTACTGCCTGTCCATCCCGACCGGGATCATGGTCATCCCGACCGGGAAGGAACCATCCCAACCGAGATGAGGTCTGTCACGACCGGGATGGTCCCCTGCAGCCCCATTCGACTTTGTTCCTTCATTTAAACCCCACCCCACCGCTTTGTACCCCCTCCCAACCTCCCTACCTACCCTTGCAACTATCATATGACCCCTACACTTCATATATATACCTTCATCTCGTCTTCTGTTCACTACACACCGAGTTTCACCTCGAATCCCACCTCATTTACACCAATGCAAGCCTAGTACTTCAACCATGCGACCATATTGAGAAAGAAGAGGAATAACATTGATGAAGACAAGCAACGTGCCTATTATTGATCATTGAGACGATGGAGTTAGTGAGTTGCTAACCGTTTGGTAGGCGACTCTCCTTCTTTTCCGTCTTTTATTGCTAGTCTTTATTCGTTTGTTCCCCTTCCCTTTATGTATTTGGTGTCTTAGTGGCCCTCGGGGCCTTGGTAGTCATTGCTCCCGACACTCGATGACGTGACTACATCGAGAGTCATTTCAAAAATCCAAATTGACAAGTAATTTCACTTTTTCCTTATTTTATTTTCTTTTTGGTAGGATTTAGTCGGAATCCGGGCTAGGTGACTTGATTACACCTAGCCCTCCCCTCCCATTTCCTTTTATTTTCTTCTTTTTATTTCTTCCCCCATCCATATCTTTTCTTGTCTCGGCCCTTGGTGACTTGACTACACCCCGACCGGAGACATTCCACCCTTTCTTCACTTTCATTTTGATTTTTAGCTTTATTTTCCCCTTTTCCTTTCTTTTTTAGTGTCTTCCAAACACTATCGATCCAGCATGAGGACATTTCTCGGTTTAAGTGTGGGGGAGCGATATATTAGTCTAGTTTAGTTTTATTTTCGTAGTTTTTTCGAAAAAATTTCTTAAAAATCCCTAAAAATTTGAAAAGTTTCATAAAAAAAAACCAAAAGGATTTTCCTTTGTGTCTTTTCCTTTTGTGTCGTTGTGTCGTATTTTTTGTTGTATTGTGTGTTTTGCCTCCCCATTTCCTTGTAGGTTCCTTGATCGCCGTGAGTTTCGAAAGGCTCAAGACATCCGGTAATACCCCTTCAATTCTTTCCCCTTTTCCCCCTTTTTTGTGAAGTTTGGAGAAGATTTGTGATGGTGTGCTCGGGCGGAGCTTTGTGAAATTTGTGGTTGATGTGGTGACTTGTTTGGAAGTTTCGGGGTGGTGTTTGTTTTCTTTATGTGCTTGTTCTCTTTTCTCTTGTTTTGTTTTGTTTTGTTGTGTTTGTTTGTTTTTCCTTTCGTTTTCGTTGTGTCTTTGTTTTGTCTTGTTTAGTTTGTGTCTAGTGTGTAAAAAGGTTTTCAAAAACCCAGTTTTGAGGCTAGTGCGCAAGTGTTTACTTTCCCTTCCTAGCAATATGAATCGAGTCTTGGACTTTGGTCTAGTAGAATGACTTTAAATCAATGATTTCGTTGGGTTCTTACCTTGAGTCCACCTAGTCTACTAGGGATTTACTACGGGATTTGCATTTTGACCATTATGACCACCCACGGAGTGAAACGGCCTTGGTTGCCGAGTCCCGTCCCTTAGGTGACCGTATTTGAAATTGCTTTGATTTGGTCCAAGTTTTCCCCTTTTTTCTGGGTTTGAAGGGAAGGGCCCGTCCCGACTTACCCATTTCCCTAATTTCTACACATTTTTCCACATAAGTTGCAAAATTGTTGAAGCTCTTACTTGGTTGTGATTGAATGCCTACAAAACAAAAGCTAGCCAAAAGGGCAACCCAAGGCAAAAAGAAAGAAAAAGAAAGCAAAAAAAAGGGAGGAAAGAAAGAAGAAAAAGAAAAGGGACAAAAAAAAAACAAAATACAAAAGAAGAAAAAGAAATGGCATAGAAACTCAAAAGTCAAATGCAAAAGAAAATGCCAAAGGAAATCATCTCACAAAAAGAATTCTCACCCCTCAAAATAAGCCTTTTGCCGACTTCTACCGTGAAGAGCCTACCAAAGGACTGAGTCCCTAGGAAGGATGATAGCGGTAATTAGTCGGTCTTCCCCCACTTTGCAACCTTATCCACCTTTTTACTTGGACTAGTTGGACGCTTTTGGGTATGGGACGACCCTCTTGGCTCATCGCTAAAGGGGGCGGGGCTTCACTTACCTACAGTGTCGACTAACTCCGTGGTTCATCCTTTTTCCATCCCGCCTATCGTCCCGTGGTACGTTCTTCGAAGGTTAGGAGGAACCTAGGTAAGTTACCAACGTTTTTATTGCTTTATCGTCATACTATTAGGGTTTTGTCCATTTCGGTTTGTATTGCTAGCTTGGGAACGTTGTCACTTGCCTTGAGTCCTTAACCGGTGTCTCTTTCACCGCTTTGTTGAGGGAAGCGGTATTTGTTTTGTCTTGGATGCAACCGATTGTTTGTTTGTTTGTGTGTTTGTTTGTTTATGTGTTTTAGTGTTCGGTTGTTTAAGACCCATCCCGGTGTTTAAGACCCATCTCGGTCGGGAAGGACCCCATCACGACCGGGATGAAGAGCAAAGAAGAAGACAGCTACTGGAGCTTGATTCTGGCCGGGATCACCACCTTCCTGGTCGGGACCACCCCATCCCGATCGGGACCGACATCATCCCGACTGGGAAGAGCATAACACCGCCCGGTGTTATGCATAACACCGCCCAGTGTTATGCACCATCCCGACCGGGATTAAGAGCTTCCCGACCGGGACCATTCCTTACCGACCGGGATGACTTCCTTCCTGGCCGGGAAGGCCCCAGTTCAGCCCGTGTTTCATTTTTCCGCCTCCCTATTCTTGTAACCCTATATATACCCACCTCTTGTATTGTTTAAGAACTTATGCTTTATTTTATATTACCCACTAAACCCTAGACTACCTTAGGTTAGATTAGCTTAGATAAGTGTAGATTAGTCTTTAATTACTCCTTAATCTAGTAGATTAATCCTTGTATTAAGGGAATTCTTGAAGAACTCCACCAAGATTGACAACCTTGGTTGATGTATTTGGGTTTTTCTCTATATATGTAAGGTTTCTTCTTTTCCTCCTCACTAGTTTGGTATAATCTCTCTTTTCCCTTTTCCTAATCTTGTTTTATCATTAAAGTTTCATTCTCTGTGCATTGTTCATTGTATTGTCCATTGTTCATCCTTGTTGTTTTCCGTTGTGAATGTGATTGTTCTTGTGTTTGTTTATAATGTTTGTGTTAGTTTAAGTTTAGATATGTGTGAGTAGACTCTTGCTAGGATTAGTAGGGGAATTGGGTGGTTTAATGGGTGATTAAGGGTTTGTTTAGGTTGTTGGTGGAAGTTTGGATTGCTTCTTAGTTGTATGCATAGAACATGTTTGATGAATTGCTTGAATGACTTGTAGTTGCAAATGCATGTTTTCTTGCCTTCTTCTTGCGGTCTTGTATGTTGCTTCTAGGTTGGTTTAAGTATCGAGAGCCCGGACTATGCCTAGATAGCTTGACTACCCCTTCACCTTTACTTTTCCTTGATCATTCCGTCACCCTTGAACCCGATCTAATCCTAGTCCCTTTTCTATTAGTTTTCTTCATCATTTTTGTCATTGTTTCCTTTAGTCTTAGTGTACTCTTAGTCTTAGTCTCTCCCCCTTCTTAATTTTAGCTTAGCTTAGCTCTTTGACCTAGTCAAGTCCCTAGGTGAAACCTAGTCTAAACCCTCTTTACCGTTCCCGTGGACTCGACCCGACTTGCCCTATCTACGTGTTAGGATTAGTTGGTTATTACTTGATCGGTGGGATCCACGGCAAATCCCTCGCATCACATCTTGCATGAGTTTTCGGGTTTGTTTTTGACGCGAGAGCGCGGACATACCTTAGTGACTAGGTGACACATACACCCTCAATTACCCCACTAGCTTAATACATCTATGAACCCGACCAAACCCTACTCTTCCCCTTATTGATTTCTTCATCATCTTAGCTATTATTATCCTCTAGTTTGTTGTTTCATTTTAGTTCTAGTTGAATCATTTAGTTCATGTTATGCTTAGTTTATTCATAGTCATAGTTTTATTCCCCTTCATTGTTTTAGTTTGTTTATCCTTGTTTCTTAGCCTAGCGATTGTGTTAGTAATCAATTCTCCATAGTTATCCTCCTTTGTGACCTTGTGACCTAGTCTAGTCTTTAGATGAAACTTAGTCTAAACCCCTTTTCCGTTTCCGTGGATCGACCCGACTTGCCCTAGCTACCTTTTTAGGAATAGTTGGTTTTATTTGGTGTCGGGATTTGGCGCCGTTGCCGGGGACGGTGTGTGTTTAGATTTTGTTTGCTTATTTGCTTGACTTAGTTACCATTTTGTGTTCTTCTTTTATCCATTTTGCATATTTTGTTGCCTTTGTTCTTGTTTTTATTTTTTGTTCTTCTTTCTTTGTCTTTTGTGGTGTTCGTTTATTGTCTCTACCTAGTGCCCATAAAGCACTAGGTGTTCTCACGTTTGTTCCAAGTGTGTAGTGCATGCCTAGAAGGGGAGACGACTTCTTACTCTTCAATCCAGAGCCGGAAAGACTCTTTAGAGCCTTTCGCCTACGGACAATTGATCGAGTTAGGAATTCTCAACCGGGTACTAGCACCAACATTGAAGAACAAGCTTTTGGATTTGACTTGAACGAAGCATCTCGAGAGACCACCGAAGGGACCTTCTTGAATCCCTTTGGTACATCTATTCACTCTTCTCCACCTAGTTCTCCTTCAACATCTCAATCAAGTTCTACACCGTCATCTCCCTTACATCCAAACATGCCTAAGTTCTCATCTCACTCTACTTTCACCGAGGATGTCTTCCCGGGACCGAGCACTCTACCGGCCGCTTATGCCGGAAATTTCGTGGCCAAGACACAGTTTATTCAATTAGTAGAGCGAAATCAATTTAGTGGTTTGCCTACCAAAGACCCACACCAACATATGGAGACTTTCTTCGATTATTGTGATGCTATTTTTCAACCCGGGATTACTCAAGATCAAGTTCGTTGGGTCCTTTTCCCGTTCTCTCTTATTGGAAAAGCTAAACAATGGTTTAAGAGCCTTGATAAGGCGACCATGGGGATTGATACTTGGAAGAAGCTTGCATTGGCCTTCTACCAAAAGTTCTACCCTCCCAAGAAGACAAATTTGCTAATAGCCTCCATTACCGGTTTCCAACAACGGGATGAGGAAAGTCTTTATGAATCATGGGAGAGGTTCAAAGCTTTGGTTAGATCTTGCCCCTATCATGGTTTATCGCAATGGTTCCTTGTCCAACAATTTTGGAATGGTTTATATGAAGATTCAAGGGCCATACTCAACATGGGTTCCAATGGAAGGTTTACCGAGGTAGATGATGACCAAACTTGGTCTAGAATCGAAGAAATGGCGGTCCACAATTCTCAATATTCTAGGCCTAGGAAGGCAAATAGAGGGGGAAGGCAAGAAATCGATGCTATCACACAACTTAGTGCCGATCTTGGGGCACAATTGAAGACCCACATGGATGCCATCGATAAGAAGCTCCAAGGTCACTTTAATCAAGGTCAAGGCACAAGTTCTTCCCACTAACAATCTAGCCATCAAGTCAATGCTTTGGGAGTGGTTTCTCCAACCTCTTATTATGGGATATGTGAGATTTGTGGGATATATGGACATGAGCCTTAACATTGTCGAAGTAGCATTGAGCAAGTGAATGCTTTTCAAGCTTACAAGCATGGTGCCCCATACTCTACTTACAAGGCTCAAAATGTGCAAAATCTTCATATGTTCCAAGCCTCTCAACAACAAGCTCTACAAAAAAACCGTCCATCATATGTTGCTCCTCCCTTAAGGGACAATCAAGGCTACCAAGGTTACCAAGGCAATCAAAGGCCTTTTAACAACTTCCAACAACAAAATGCTTACCAAAACCAAGGTGCCTTCAACAATCAACAAGGGTTCAATAATCAAGGGAACTTCAATCATCAAGCTCAACAAGGTGGTTTCCAAGGAAACCAACATTCTCAAGGGTTCCAAAACAATCAAGGTTACCAAAATCACAATCATGGTAACTTTCAAGGCCTAAATCAAGGCAATTCTCAAGGGTTCCAAGGGAATTTTCAAAATCAACAAGGGTTCCAAAATGCTCAACAAGACAACAAGCCAAGGAGCCGATCAACAACTGATGACTATGGCATTCCCCTAGCCATCACTAATACTCCACATAACCAACAATCTCCGACTCGGGATTTTGATATGCAAAAGACAATGTTGGAGATGCAACGAAATCAACAAGAGTTTTTCACTCAACTTCAGAAGGAAAACAAGGAAAGTGATACACATGTTAAGATGCTTGAAACCCAACTAGCTCAAGTTGCCTCGGGTAGCTCATCTAGGCAAAAAGGTCAACTACCTCCTCAAGGTGTACCATCGAAATTTGAAACCGTGAACGCCATCACCTTGAGGAGCGGTGCATCCTATGATTCTCCCTTGTTTCCTAATGAACATAAAGCTATGAAAGAAGTAGAATCTCCGTGCCAAGGCAATGAAAATTGGGGAAATCTCATGGAGGAGCAAGTCTTATGGAAAATTGAAAAACCGATTGAAGAAAAAGATTCCCCCACCTAATGAAGAAAATAAAGCAAAGAAGAAGGTGCCAAGTGAAAAATCCAAGCCTAATGAACTTGAAAAGATCAACATCAAGCTGTCATTCCCATCGAGGCAATTGAAGACAAGGGCGGATGTTCAATTTGATAAGTTCGTCGATATTGTGAAAAAATTAGATGTGAACATCTCTTTCACCGAGTTAATTACTCAAGTCCCGGCCCATGGAAAATTCATGAGGGAAATTTTGTCTAGGAAGCGATCCTTGGACAAGGTAGAGACAATAGCATTTACAAGAGAGGTGAGTGAACTTATTCAAGGCTGCACTCTACCTAAGCTAAAGGATCGGGTAGTTTCTCAATCCCATGCACCATCAGAAATGTGAAGATCGAGAGGGCATTATGTGATTTGGGGGTGTGGACGTGACATAGGTCCACCCCGACGCGGCCACGCGCGGGTTTGGGTAGGCGAATGAATCTCCATATGAGAATGGATCGAATTGAAATTTAGGTCTATGTGGAGTCGCCACCAAATTTTGTGGTTATTCGGAACCATTCGAGCGCACTCTATGTCGTAGTGGTCCGTATACAGAATACGGTCCATTTTCGATGTCAGAGTTTATTGGGCTCGTTCCTTTGCATTTGATACCAATACCGACATTATCGGATATTGTGTATTGAATGACTCTCGTGCGCCAACGGTTTCGGGCATACGAAAACCGAGGTTCTGAGTAAGGGGTGAGGGTACGTGTTGGGAAGCCCACAAAGGACACCCAACCCCGCCCGCACATTAGCGGCCTCTACTAAGAATTCGAATGACTTTCCAATACACGCGTTAGTTGAACGGGAAAATGATATGCAAAGATTATTTTCCCTAAACATGTGAATGGAATTGAAAAGGGTTTCTAAGTCAATTTAATGCAATTAATTCTAACGTCAAAGTTGAATTTAGCATGTGGGTTCATTTTAGTAAAATAAAATAAACGACAAAAATTGACAAAGGAAACAAACAAACTGTTAGTAATGATATAACGAATAATAACGGTTTGTGCAAATATTGAATTGAATTGAATGATGTAAACGAGATGATGCATGGTTTGAAAAGATATTAATACACGTGATTAATTAGGCACATGTTGACCTAAGTCGTAAAATACTATCGAATTTAGAAAGAAGAAGAATGTTCGATTCACGGTTTTGGTCGTGATGAGGCCACTCGATCGAGTGGTCGATGGACTCGATCGAGTGAATTTCTAAAAAAGGTTTCTGTTTTGCATTTCAGACCATACTCGGCCGAGTTATTGGCCAACTCGATCGAGTGCATGGCCACTCGACCGAGTCACTGTGAGACTCGACCGAGTGGGGGTCGTAGTAAGCATTCTGATCCGATTTTGGGATGCCACTCGACCGAGTGGGCTAGGCACTCGGTCGAGTGCCCCCTGTACGAATTATAATTCGTTCGCAATTTTGTATTGATTTAGAAATTGCTTTTGATTTTTGATAATTCGACGGTTTTACCGAATTGAGCATAAATATTGCATGACTTATGCTCGATTCGAGTTTTTTATAAATCATCAATTTGATTGAATCGAATGTAAATATTATTGAATTTATACCCGATTCTAAATTTAAATGCTCGTTATATTCCGTATTCGATTATTGAATCGATACGGAATACTAGGGCGAAAAATAAAGAAAATTGATTTGAGTCGTTTTAAGTCAATCAAAACGATATGAATTTCTCTCCGCGTTTGTAGCGTCATAATTACAACGTGACATCTACGTTAGCATCAACGAGAAATTGAATTAATTGAATTAAATTGACTAGATTGTTAGATTCAACATCCAACTATGAAATTGGTATCGCATCTAACGAATCGACACTTTGCTTAAATTAAAGGACTTGATTCCCATGGCTTCTCCGACATCGAAATAAATCCCTAAGGATTGTGATGTCGGATCCACGTCAACGGGTTTCGACCCTTATTAAAAATACGTGTCTTGAAAAAGGTTTTAAAATTGATGAATGCAAGATGATGATGCCGAAAAAAATAATAACAAATTATTGTTTTAGTTAACTTATCTCAATAATCAAATAGTCGGGGTACCGGAATAAGCGACCGTCAACGCTGTGTGCAGTACACTTATATATTCGTGTTTTCTTATTCCGATATCCCTCTTATTCGACACAAATCGATAAGTATTTTAATGCTTTTATATTGATAGTATTATCGATATTATGACACAATGAACAAAAAAACAAAAAAAAGAGACGAAGAAAAGGAAGACGAACGACGAAGAGAGAAGGAGAAGAGAACGGGGTTTTGACACCCTCAACCAACATGTTCTTGTCTCGGATCGAACTCGTAACCGTGGCTTTAACAAGAGTGTTCGAGGTGGATGAAGGTTAAGTTATGGTGGCTCAGGTTGTTGATTTCCTAAAACTAGATTTAGGGTTTGCTAGTGTAATGCTTAGGGTTTGAATTAGGGTTGAGTTTTAGGGTTGCAAGGGTGCTAAAGTTAGGGTTCGAAAAAAGTGTGTTGAAGGGTGTGCAAAGGGTTGCTTATATAGGCAAAGCTAAGGCACCCGGTTAGGGTTACTCGACCGAGTAGGTGGCTAACTCGGTCGAGTGGCCCGTTACGCCTTCAGCCGGGCTCAAAACAGGCCCTCTCGATTGAGTGGGTCAGACACTCGATCGAGTGGGTCAGACACTCGATCGAGTGGGCCAAAGGGTTGCACGGTCCATTGATTTGGACCTTGACTTTGGGTGTTTGATGGGTTTTGTGTTTGACTTGGACTTTTGATGATGTGAGGGGTTGTTTTGTGTGTCTCGGAAACGATTTTGACCGGAGTTGACCCAATCGCAAAAAGTCGGTTTTAATTCCGGTGTCGGTTTTGGCCCAAATTAGTCCTGTTTGACTCGGAATGATCCACTGGGCCTGGATTCAAGGTTGGTTTTGTGAGATTTGTACTCTGTAAGTGTGTTAGCCAGCAATTAATGGATTTGAGCCCGTATCTGAGCGCATAGAAGCACGTTAGCGTCCGATCATCATCGGGTGTTTTTTGGGAAACTACCATAGACACCTGTCAGTCAAAATGCGGGTGTCTACAGAGCCCCCACTCTGACTGAGGCTTGGACAAGGCGAAAGTCAGACTAGCCATCAGGCCAATCGAGGATTGAAACCTGGCGGACTTCCGGCCGGGTCGTTTATAGTCCATTAGACTCGCGTGAAGGGCTCGCCAGCCACAAGGTAGAAGTCATACCTGAGCTGCTGATGATAACTCCGTGGGGAATTGGACTTGTCGCATAAGTCCTGGGTGCGCCTGTATGTAGGCCCATCCCGTTAAATGCCACCGTTGGCTTCCGCTGGGGAGGTATAGTGGGTTGCACGTCCCTGTTTGAGTCGTACCTGTATAAGTCACATAAAATGCATGCAACACGTAGGTAGTAAAATGACTCCCGCTGGGGAGAATTGATTTTTGAAAACTTGAATTTTTGAAATCTTGAAAATTTGAGATTTTTGAATTTTGGAAACTTTGAGATTTTTGACTCCTAACAAAGATTAGGAAAGTTCGGGATGGAGATTTCCGTGCTAGTATCGAGACTAGGCTTGCGGTTCGATTCCAATTAGGATTAGGAAATTTACCTAAACAGTTTACAAGGCTAATGCTATATATAGCCCTCTCTTGCTCTTGATTTCTCCACAATTCTCATCACAAATCAATCCCTTCTTTAAAGAAAGTCTCTTTATTTCCCTTAAGGCAAAAAGAAAATCTCTTTATTTTCTTAAGGAATTAGCCATGGGAATCGACAGATTGACCGTTATGCTGCAGGAGTGGTCCCGTCGCTTTAGGGACACAGATAGGGTGACTTTGAATCAAACGGGTATAACTCAGCTGTACCCGTTCCGTCAGATGGTGGTTGATCGTTATTTCCTGGATGAATGCTTGGCTTACTGGGATGACATATATCATGTCTTTGCTTTTCCTCGGGGCGAAGTTTGCCCTTTACCTGAGGAGATTGCAGCTATAGGCGGATGGAACCCGGTACTTCGTCCAGCCGTCCCGTACTCGATCTATGACCCGAGGAGGAAGCTTCGAGAATTTCTAGGGCTTTCTCACAACGAGGTATCCCGCATGATGGAAGGTGATAAAATTTTTCTGATCAACTTGGCTGAGAAATTTATGAATTCTCTTGATGTTCGGGTCAGATCGGCTTACAGCCGTAGGGCTTTTTCTTTCTGTATGCTCCACGTATATGCTTTCGAGGGTCACAGGGATTTGTTATCCTGCATAGGAAACATCCGTCTTCTGACCGTAGTAGATTTGATGGAGACTGAACACAGCCCGACTTGGCTGATCACGGGCGAGATTATCCAAGGATTGGACAGCCGCAAGAGGGACTCATCAATTCGTCTTACTGGGAGCACCCGATTGCTGCAAGTATGTTACTTTGCAATTTATTTTTTTGATTTTCGATTTTTTTGATTTTTTCTTCGCGGATGGTTTGCTGCAGCGGGCATTCGGTCGAGTCACCCTGGCACTCGACCGAGTGCCCTCGTAAAAAGCCCCCTGTTTGTGTTCAGGAGTACCACTCGATCGAGTGTCCTAGGCACTCGATTGAGTGGCCTTGGGCGGACGCCTATTTCTCCTCGGGAACTCATGTTTTTGTTTCCTTTTTGCAGATTTGGCTATATGAGAGGCTATCAGTGATAGATCCTCCTCTTGATGCGAGCAACTATCTTCATAACCAGGTGATGACGAGGAGGCGGGCCATTGAGTTTTCTCGTCAGATCACGCAAAAGTATTGGGACGAGGTTTTGTCATTCCATGGTGGCCCGTTAATTCGATGGGTAGTTCCGTGGTGGCCTGATGGAGGGATTTGTCGTGGATCCCACCGATCAAATAAATAACCAACTAATATTAGTGGGTAGCTAGGGCAAGTCGGGTCGAATCCACGGGGACGGTGAGAGGCGTCTAGACTAAGGTCGCCCAAATACGAGACTAGGTCAACTAACTAGGCTAGACTAGAGTAATAAGAAGGGGAGAAGGCTAAAGCTATGACTACGGTAACGGAGAGAACAACTAAGGAAACGGGCTAGGATTAGGTCGGGTTCAAAGGGGCAATGGAATGGTCAAGGAAGAGTAAAGGTGAAGGGGGTAGTCGGGTAATCTAGGTGTGGTCCGGGCTCTCGCTACTTAGACCAACCTAGAGGTTCCACCTAAAACCCATCTTGGCGACACACATGACAAACGGGACTACTAGCGTGTTATCGAGGCCTAGGTCGCATCCGGGCTCTCGCTACTTAGACCGACCTAGGGGTCGTCCTCACCGGGCTCTCGCTCTTAGTGAGGGAACCAAACCCACGATCAAACTATTACCCACAAGAGAAAGGCAAGAAAAACAAGCATATGCATACAAGTCATTCAAGCATTTCAACAAACATGTACCATGCATCAAACCAAGAGGAAACCCAAATCTTCCACCAACATCTCCAACAAACCCTTAATCATCCAATTAACACCCTAATCACCCTACTAACCCTAGAAAGAGTCTACACAAACATATCTAAACTAAAACTAACACTAACACGATGAAACATCACAAACATAAAAACATCCATGAAGAAACTAGTGAAAACAATGAACAATGAACAATATAATGAACAAAGATTAAAACTTGGATGAACAAACAAGATTAAGAGTAAAAAAGGATGAGAAATATTATAGCAACTACTAAGGATGAAAAGGAGAACACTTGCATAGAAGAAAACCCAAACAATTCCACCAAGGTTGTCAAGCTTGATAGATTCTTCAAGAGATCCAATAATACAAGAGTAAAACTAGGATTAGCGACTAATTACCGACTAATCTACTCTAATCTAAGCTAATCTAACCTAAAATAGTCTAGGGTTTTGTGGGAAGTGAAGAACATAAGCTTACATTACAAGAGGAAGGGTATATAGGGTTACAATGAGTAAGGAGATGAAACAATGAAGCGCGGATCTGTAACTGGGTCATCCCGGTCGGGATGAGTTGGTCCCGGTCGAGAAGGACCGGTCCCGGTCGAGAAGGACCCCTTCCCGGTCGGGAAGCACCTAAAACAGCAGCTCTTCTTTTGTGCACTTCATCCCGGACAGGTTGAGGTCATACCCGTCGGGGATGAGTCTTGTAGGCCTCCAATATGATTCTTTTGGTCCCTCCTTGCTTCACATGGACTTCTCATAGATTCTCGGGACTCGGGATCGGGTCTCGGAGACTCGGGATTGGGTCCCAAGGTCTCGAGGTCGAATCCAAGGCATCGAGTGATCGTTCCTTCACTTCATTGGCTCCAAAAAGTGTATGTATTGAGCCGGAATCGCTCCAACTCTTCATGAATGGTCTCGGGAGCCTGAAACGAACTAGAGGAAGCATAAGTAGCCCATAAATGGCTCCGAAGGAGCGATTCCACAAGGAAAATGGGACCAAAACACTACGAAATAGGCACTACAAACTACACTTATCAACTCCCCCACACTTAACCCTTACTCGCCCTCGAGTAAGCACATACTATCTAATAAACTAGCCGAGCGGGTATTAGCGCACCCTACGCCCTTTCAACTCACGCGATAAAACTTAGAGGACAATTGCTATCCGCAAGGCAAGTGGGGTCTTGCGACTAAACTGTGGATGCAACCGGACACAAAACACACAAACAAACAAACACACAATCAAACACACAAAAGGTTGCACCCAAAGAGAAACAAATACCGCTTCCCTCTAAAAAGCGATGAAAGAAGCACCGGTTTAGGACTCAAGGCAAGTGACAACGTTCCCAAGCTAGCAATACAAATCAAATTGGACAAAACCCTAATAGTATGACGACAAAGCAATAAAAACGTTGGTAACTTACCTCGGTTCCTCCTAACCTTCTAAGAACGTACCACGGGACGATCGGCGGGATGGAAGAAGGATGAACCACGGTGTTAGTCGACACTGTAAGTAAGTGAGACCCCGCCCCCTTTAGCAATGAGCCAAGAGGGTCGTCCCATGACCGAAACCGCCTAACTAGTCCAAGTAAAAAGGTGGAAATAATTGCAAAATGAGGGAAGACCGACCATTACCGCTATCATCCTTCATAGGGAGTCGGTCCTTTGGTAGGCTCTTCACGGTAATAGTCGGTAAAAGGCTTATTTTCTAAGGGGTGAGGTTTCTATTTTTGTGAGACGATTTTCTTTTGGCATTTTCTTATTCTTTTGCATTTTTACTTTGTTTGTTGTCATGCCATTTCTTTTTCTTCTTTTCTATTTTCATTTTGGCTTTTGAGCCTTTTCTTTTTCTTCATTCTTTTCTTTCTTTCTTTTTCTTTCTTTTTCTTTTCTTTGCCCTTTTGGCTTGATTTGGCTTTTTGGCATCTCTTTGTGATTTAGAAAGAGAGAAATCAACAAGTTGCAAATTATTGTGTGGATATGTGTAGGAGGTAGGGTAATGGGTATGTCGGGGTTGCGCATCCTCTTTCAAACCCACAAAAAAGGTGGAGAACTTGGACTAATCAAACGATCCTAGACACGGTCACCTAAGGGACGAGACTCGGTAACCAAGGCCTTTTCACACCGAGGGTGATCAAAATGGTCAAAATACAAATCCCGTAGTAAATCCCTAGTAAGCTAGGTGGACTCAAGGTAAGAAACCAACGAAATCATTGATTTAGAGTCATTCTACTAGAATAAAGTCCAAGACTCGATTTATACTACTAGAAAGGGAAAGCAAACACTTGCACACTAGCCTCTAAACCGGGTTTTCGAAAACCTTTTTACACACACAAGACACACTAACACAACACAAAACGATGACACGACGTAAACGAAAGAAAAAGAGATAAAAGGCCACAAAACAAAATAAAACAAAAGAAATAAACGAACAACACAAACACCACCCCAAGCTTCCAAACAAGCCACCAAATCAACCAAACTTTACAAAGCTCCTCCCGAGCACACAACATCACAATCTCCTCCAAACTCCACAAGAGATAAAGAAGAAAAAGGGATAAAGATGTTACCGGAAGTCTTGAAAGCTCTCCAAAGCTATCGGTGATTCAAGTAACCTATAAGGAAAAAGGGAGGCAAAACACGCACAACACAACAAATACACGATACAACGACATAAAAGGAAAACACACAAAAGGAAAATCTTTTTGATTTTTATGAATTTTTTTCAAAATTTTAGAATTTTTAAAGATTTTTCGAAAAACTATGAAAATAAAACTAACTACGATAGAATATCGCTCCCCCACACTTAAGTCGAGCAATGCCCTCATGCTCGACCGTAGTGAATGGAGACACTAAAGAAAAGAAAAGAAACTACGAAAATAAAGCTAAAAATCAAAAATAAAGTGGAGAAAAGGGTAGAATGTGTCCGGCCGGGGTGTAGTCAAGTCACCATGGGCCGAGACAAGAAAAGATATGGATGGGGGAAGAAATAAAAAGAAGGAAATAAAAGGAAATGGGAGGGGAGGGCTAGGTGTAATCAAGTCACCTAGACCGGATTCCGCCTAAATCCGACTAAATCCTCAAAAAAAAGAAAGTGAAAATCTTGTAAAAATTGGATTTTGAAAATGACTCTCGATGTAGTCACATCATCGAGAGTCGGGAGCAACCAAAACCAAGGCCTCGAAGGCCACCACGACACAAATGATAAGGGAAGGGGAGTATGCAAAGGGAGACAAGCTATAAAAGACGGAAAAGAAAGGATAGTGGCCATACCGATCGGTTAGCAACTTACCCACTCCATCGTCTCAATGATCAATGTAAGAACATAGCTAGTCTTCATCATTGCTATTCCTCTTCATTCTCGATAATACCGCATGGTTGAGGTAGTAATGGTGTGAGGGGGGTAGAAATTGATGTGAAAGTCGGTGTCAAGTAGATAGAAGATGAAGTGAGGGTATGAAAATGAAGTATGTGGGTGGTATGATATGAGCAAGGAAGGTAGGGAGGTTGGGAGGGGGTATAGAATGGTTGGGTGGGCTTAAATGTCGAAGAAGAGGCACCAAAAAGGAGTAGGGGACCATCCCGGTCGGGATGGATGGTCCCGGTCGGGATGTCACACCCGTCCCGATCGGGAAGCTCCCTTCCCGGTCGGGATGGCACTCCAGTAGACTCGACTTTTGGCACCCTCATCCCGATCGGGACGGCCCCATCCCGGTCGGGACGACACACCCTTCCCGGTCGGGAAGGGTCTTCATTACTCCCATGACCCCAAAAACCGATTCCCTTACTCACATTCCAAGCTCTATCGATAACCAATTCTTTCAAGGAGTCATCTTCACTTCACCTATCATAATAAACTCAAAATACACATCAAATTCACTCCCTCACATCGCTCATCAATATACCAAAACAATTACAAGAATCCCACAAAAACAAACAAATCCAAGAAACAAAACACACAAATACAAGCACAAGTACTCTAAAGAAGAGGAAGGGGGAATATACAACATGACGGTTCTTTAGGAACTCCGTCAAACCTAGGATGGTGGACTCTTCTTCAACCATAGCCCTCAAGGGCATGGAGGAGCAAGTCGAACGCACTACCGACATCATAATGAAGGCCCAAGAAGCGCTCGAGCCTAGCTAACCTCCACGGCCTCCAAGGTGGAGGCGAGAAGTAGGAATCCCAAGACCCAACGTCATCATTCATGTCGTCTCCGGGGTCTATCCATCCTACGAGCTTCACCGACCTCTTCCTCCCTAGGCATCGCCTCCAATCACTAGCAAGCTTCATTTCCAAGAAACGAGGCACAAAAAACGGCTTTGGTCCCATTTCCTTGTTGCACACCCCCACACTTTCCTCAAGTTGTGGTTCCCCATCTTCATCATTCGTCCCCACATCATCTTGGAGAAGAGGATCGAAACTTCTACCAGCGGTTTCAATCCCTTCCAAGTCATTGCTTGGTTCACTAGCTAGGGGCTCTTGATGCTTATCCACATTCTCGCACAAGGGCAACTCGAGGCTATCAATTTCACCCAACATCCTCACAAATTCCACCAAACCATCCAACTCACTATCCTCCTCCAATTCTTCACCAACGATGCCTTCACCAAGAGTCATATCCTCATTCGTCTCTTTTTGGGTAGACGATTGAGGCTCTTCAAAGCAAGACTCGCTCCTTATAGGGAATTCATTAACGGCCTCGTCATTGGGTTGTTCCCCTTCCCCAAATGAACATCCCTCATCAAGTTGTGAGGATCGAGTTAAGAGCATTAGGGTTTGAGCCGTTAAAGCATGCAATCTAGCTTTAGATTACTCCCTTTCCCTAAGGATTTCGGCCAAGAGTTCATTATTCTTTTGCGATTGGATGGCCATTTCTTGTTGCATTTGAAGCATCGATTGATGTAGCTCCAAGTTTGGCAATTGGTGGTCATCGGGGTCTTGTAAAGCTCCTTGATAATCTTGATGATGCCCAAGGGGTAGGGCATCATATTGTTGGTAGTAAGGTTGAGGTGATTGGTAGTACTGTGGGTCATGAGGTTCATATTGTGGTTGAGGTGGAGGGTAACATGGCGGGTTTTGGGGGTATTGGCTTCCATAAGGTGAATCTTTAGCGAACATGGTGGGTTCACAATCATAGCTTGAGTAATAGCCACCATGATCGTAGGATTGATAGTTATTCACTTGTTGGTAGCCATTTCCATATTCTTGAAGATCATACCCGTCTTGATTACCCCAAGAAGCTTGATAGTGGTAGGGGGACGTCATGTTATACCCTTGGTCCATGGAAGAAGAGGAGTAGCTCAAATCGGCTCCCGAGTGTGTGGAGTTTAGATCAAACCCCATGCTCGCTCAAAAATCGTAGCTCATACCCGGTTGAGGACTTCTCAATCCAGCAACCGTCCGTTAAAGCGGCTCTGAGTTGCAAGAAGAAGATGGTCACCACCTCTAAGCACAAACTGTAGAATAAGAGCAAACGTGAGAAGCCTAGTGCTTTTTGGGCACTAGACAAGAGAGAAATAAACCTCACACACACAAGAAGCAAAGAAACAAAAAGAAAAAAGAAAAACACAAACACAAAGACAAAGTCAAGTAACTAGGCAAACAAGGTCTAAACTAGCACCGTCCCCGGCAACGGCGCCAAATTGATGGTGGGATTTGTCGTGGATCCCACCGATCAAATAAATAACCAACTAATCCAAGTGGGTAGCTAGGGCAAGTCGGGTCGAATCCACGGGGACGGTGAGAGGCGTCTAGACTAAGGTCGCCCAAATACGAGACTAGGTCAACTAACTAGGCTAGACTAGAGTAATAAGAAGGGGAGAAGGCTAAAGCTATGACTACGGTAACGGAGAGAACAACTAAGGAAACGGGCTAGGATTAGGTCGGGTTCAAAGGGGCAATGGAATGGTCAAGGAAGAGTAAAGGTGAAGGGGGTAGGCGGGTAATCTAGGTGTGGTCCGGGCTCTAGCTACTTAGACCAACCTAGAGGTTCCACCTAAAACCCATCTTGGCGACACACATGACAAACGGGGCTACTAGCGTGTTATCGAGGCCTAGGTCGCATCCAGGCTCTCGCTACTTAGACCGACCTAGGGGTCGTCCTCAGGGCTCTCGCTACTTAGTGAGGGAACCAAACCCACGAGCAAACTATTACCCACAAGAGAAAGGCAAGAAAAACAAGCATATGCATACAAGTCATTCAAGCATTTCAACAAACATGTACCATGCATCAAACCAAGAGGAAACCCAAATCTTCCACCAACATTTCCAACAAACCCTTAATCATCCAATTAACACCCTAATCACCCTACTAACCCTAGCAAGAGTCTACACAAACATATCTAAACTAAAACTAACACTAACAAGATGAAACATCACAAACATAAAAACATCCATGAAGAAACTAGTGAAAACAATGAACAATGAACAATATAATGAGCAAAGATTAAAACTTGGATGAACAAACAAGATTAAGAGTAAACAAGGATGAGAAAGATTATACCAACTCCCCCACACTTAACCCTTACTCGCCCTCGAGTAAGCACAAACTAACTACTAAGCTAGCCGAGCGGGTATTAGCGCACCCTACGCCCTTTCAACTCACGCGAGTGCACTTAGAGGAAAAGTGCACTCCGCAAGGCAAGTGGGGTCTTGCGACAAAATCGTGGATGCAACCGGACACAAAACACATAAACAAACAAACACACAAACAAACACACAAAAGGTTGCACCCAAAAGAAAAGAAATACCGCTTCCCTCAAACAAGCGGTGAAAGAAGCACCGGTTTAGGACTCAAGGCAAGTGACAACGCTCCCAAGCTAGCATTACAAACCAAAATGGACAAAACCCTAATAGTATGACAACAAAGCAATAAAAACGTTGGTAACTTACCATGGTTCCTCCTAACCTTCTAAGAACGTACCACGGGACGATCGGTGGGATGGAAAAAGGATGAACCACGGTGTTAGTCGACACTGTAGGTAAGTGAGACCCCGCCCCCTTTAGCAATGAGCCAAGAGGGTCGTCCAATGTCCGAAACCGCCTAACTCGTCCAAGTAAAAAGTGGGAATGATTGCAAAATGAGGGAAGACCGACCATTACCGCTATCATCCTTCCTAGGGACTCGGTCCTTTGGTAGGCTCTTCACGGTAATAGTCGTTAATAGGCTTATTTTGTGAGGTGTGAGGTTTCTATTTTTGTGAGACGATTTTCTTTTGGCATTTTCTTCTTCTTTTGCATTTTTGCTTTGTTTTGCCATGCCATTTCTTTTTCTTCTTTTCTATTTTCTTTTTGGCTTTTTGTGCCTTTTCTTTTTCTTCATTTCTTTCTTTCTTTCATTTTCTTTTCTTTGCCCTTTTGGCTTGATTTGGCATTTTGGCATTTCTTGGCAATTGAGAAAGAGAGACTTCAACAAATTGCAATTTATTGTGTGGATATGTGTAGGAGGTAGGGTAATGGGTGAGTCGGAGGGCGTCCTTCCCTTCAAACCCACAAAAAGGGGAAAACTTTGACTAGTCGAGCAAATTTCAAACATGGTCGCCTAGGGGACGAGACTCGGCAACCAAGGCCTTTTCACACCGTGGGTTGTCGAAATGGTCAAAATGCAAATCCCGTAGTAAATCCCTAGTGAGCTAGGTGGACTCAAGGTAAGAAACCAACGAATTCATTGATTTAGGGTCTATCTACTAGACTAAAGTCCAAGACTCGATTTATACTACTAGGAAGGGAAAGTAAACACTTGCACACTAGCCTCTAAACCGGGTTTTCGAAAACCTTTTTACACACACAAGACACACTAACACAACACAAAACGAAGACACGACGAAAACGAAAGAAAAGGAGATAAAAGGCCACAAAACAAAAAACAAACAAAACAAACAAACAAACAACACAAACACCACCCCGAGCTTCCAAACAAGCCACCAAATCAACCACAAGCATTACAAAGCTCCACCCGAGCACACCACATCTCAAACCTTCTCCAAACTTCGCAAGAAATAAAGAGGGAAAGGGATAGAAGATGTTACCGGATGTCTTGAAAGCTTTCCAAAACTAACGGTGATTCAAGCGACCTATAAGGACAAGGGAGGCAAAACACACACACACAACGAAACAAATGTACGACACAACGACACAAAAGGAAAACACACAAAAGAAAATCTTTTTGATTTTTGTGAAATTTTTTCAAATTTTTAGGGTTTTTAAAGATTTTTAGAAAAACTACGAAAATGAAACTAACTATGATAGAATATCGCTCCCTCACACTTAAGCCGAGCAATGTCCTCATGCTCGACCGTAGTGCATGGGATCACAAAAGAAAATAAAAGAAACTACGAAAGTAAAGCTAAAAATCAAAAATAAAGTGGAGAAAATGGTAGAATTTGTCCGGCCGGGGTGTAGTCAAGTCACCATGGGCCGAGACGAGAAAAGATATGGATGGGGGAAGAGATAAAAAGAAAGAAATAAAAAGAAATTGGAGGGGAGGACTAGGTGTAATCAAGTCACCTAGCCCGGATTCCGCTCAAATCCGACTAATTCCTACCAAAAAGGGTGAAAATCTTGTAAATTTGGATTTTGAAGTGACTCTCGATGTAGTCACGTCATCGAGAATCGGGAGCAACCATACTAAGGTCTCGAAGGCCACCAAGACACCATGACTCAAGGGAAAGGGGGCAAACAGGAGAAAACAAGCAATAATAGACGGAAAAGAAAGGATAGTTGCCGTACCCATCGGTTAGCAACTCACTCGCTCCATCGTCTCATCGGTCAATATAAGCACTTTGCTTGTCGTCATCATTGTCATCCCGCTTCGAACTTGAAAGTATCGCATGGTTGAGGTAGTAATGGTGTGAGGGGGTGAGATTTGATGTGGGGCTCGGTGTAAAGTGAAGAGGAAATGAAGTGATGGCATGTAAGGGTCGTATGATAGGAACAAGGAGAAGAAGGGAGGTTGGGAGGGGGTGTACAATGGTTGGGTGGTCTCAAATGACGAAGAAGAGGCACGAGGGGGAATAGGGGGCCATCCCGGTCAGGATGGATGGTCCCGGTCGGGATGACTTACCCGTCCCGGTCGGGAAGCTCCCGTCTCGATCGCGATGGCACTCCAGTAAACCCAAAATATGGTACCCTCATCCCGATCGGGATGCTTCACCCTTCCCGGTCGGGATGACTTCTTCCCGGTCAGAAAGCTCTCTTCGCGGCTTCCAAAACCCCAAAAGCTATTCAAAGATTCAAAAACTCGTTCCCTTGCTCACAATCCATGCTCTATCGATAATCATTCCTCTCTAGGAGTCATCTTCACTTCACCTATCACAATAAACTCAAACACAACATCAAATACCCTCCCTCACATCGCTCATCAAAATACCAAATCACAAGAATCTCAAAAAACAAAGGATCCTAGAAACAAAATCATGAATAACACAATTACAAACACAAAAACTAAAGAGAAGAGAGAAAGGGGAATATACAACATGACGGTTTTTTAGGAACTCCGTCAAACCGAGGATGGTGGACTCTCATTCTTCAACCATAGCCCTCAAGGGCATGGAGGAGCAAGTCGAACGAACTACCGACATCATAGAGACGGCCCAAAGAGTGCTCGAGCCAAGCAATCCTCCATGGCATTCAAGGTGGAGGCAAGAAGTAGGAATCCCAAGACCCAACGTCATCATTCATGTTGTCTCCGGGGTCTATCCATCCTACGAGCTTAACCGACCTCTTCCTCCCTAAGCATCGTCTCCAATCACTAGCAAGCTTCAAATCCTTGACAAGAGGCACAAAAAGCGGTTTTGGCTCCGTTTCCTTGTTGCACACCCCCACACTTTCCTCAAGTTGTGGTTCCCCATCTTCATCGCTTGTCCCCACGTCATCTTGAAGAGGAGAATTGAAACTTCTACCGGCGGTTTCAATCCCTTCCAAATCATTGCTTGGTTCACTGACAAGGGGCTCTTGATGCTTATCCACATTCTCGGACATGGGCAACTTGGGCTTGTCAATTTCACCCAACAACTTCACAAATTCCACCAACTCATCCAACTCACTAACCTCTTCCAATTCCTCACCAACGATGCCTTCACCAAGAGTCATATCCTCATTCGTCTCTTTTTGGGTAGACGATTGAGGTTCTTCAAAGCAAAGTTCGCTCCTCATAGGGAATTCACTAACGGCTTCTTCATTGGGTTTTTCCCCTTCCCCAAATAACCATCCCTCATCAAGTTGTGAAGATCGAGTTAAGAACATTAGGGTTTGAGCTGTTAAAGCGTTCAATCTAGCTATACGTTCCTTTCCTTCCCTTTGGAGCTCGGCCAAGAGTTCATAAGTCTTTTGCGATTGGATGGCCATTTCTTGTTGGTTGCTCCTTTGCTCTTGAAGAATCGAATGATAGAACTCCAAGTTTGACGATTGGTGGTCATTAGGGTCTTGTAGAGCTCCTTGAAAATCTTGATGATACCCAAGGGGTCGGGCATCATATTGTTGGCAGTGAGGTTGAGGTGATTGGTAGTATTGTGGGTCATGGGGTTCATATTGTGGTTGGGGTGGAGGGTAATATGGTGGGTTTTGGAGGTATTGGCTTCCATAAGGTGAATCTTGATTGAACATGGTGGGTTCACATTGGTAACTCGAGTAATAGTCACCATGATTGTAGGATTGGTAATCGTTCACTTGTTGGTAGCCGTTTTCATAACCTTGAAGTTCATACCCACTAGAGTCTTGATCCCCCCAAGGAGCTTGATAGTAATTAGGAGTCATCATGTCATAGCTTTGGTTCATAGAAGAAGAGGAGTACCTCATATCGGCTTCCATGTGTGGGGAGTTTAGATCAAACCCCATGCTCGCTCGAAAATCGTAGCTCATACCCGGTTGAGGACTTCTCAATCTAGTAACCGTCCGTTAAAGCGGCTCTAAGTTGCAAGAAGAAGATGGTCACCACCTCTAAGCACAAACTGTAGACTAAGAGCAAACGTGAGAAGCCTAGTGCTTTTTGGGCACTAGACAAGAGAGAAATAAACCTCACACACACAAGAAGCAAAGAAACAAAAAGAAAAAAGAAAAACACACACTACTACAAAATTAGTCATAGACATGACCTAATAGACATAGGTCGATAATAAAACTCACATCTATTTTTAATAGACATAGGTTATATAAAAAACCTATGTATATAAAAGAGAATATACATAGGTCAAAATTAAAATCCATGTCTTTAAATTATAGACATAGGTCAAAGTAAGACTGTATAATATATGAATAGAAGTAGGCACGTGAAAACCATATATATTAAAATAAACTCAAAAGATAAATGAACTGAACAACCCAATATTATTAACAAAATACTCGTATATAATATACATTCACAAGTAAACTCACTTTCTTCGTCAATCCCCCATTTCCTCGTCACAATTAACCAAATCGTCTAAATAACAAATCGTCTTTTTATTTAATCCTGATTTTCTTCTGCAACAGTACATTAGACGAACACGATAAACGATGACTCAAGATGTGGAGATGACTCAAGCTCGCAGATCCTCCTACTTTCAAGCGTATGCCTTTATCTCCTTCTTCCCTGATTTCTAGGGTTTTGATCTGATTTTTAGATTTTAGGTGTTAAACTTCCTTCTTTTTGTTCGTTTGATTTGGTTTTAGATTTGAAGGAGATTGCGGCATTACTGGAGACTTGCTCACACAATAATGAGTCTCGTCGTATCGCTCGTGCTATTCGACTTACTTTTACCGTTCGTCACAAATTAACGGCTCACGCTCTTGTTTCCGTCACAACCCAGTTTACTCTAGTTTATTTCAGTTTCTACTTTAGTTTATCCGATTGATTGATTGATGATCGTGATTTTTGTATAATTGCAGGAGTTCAACGTTGAGAAACTGAAGTTAGTTGAAGCGGAGAAGAAGATCAGACAAGAGTTGAGCGTAAGTTGAATTTCCCCTAATTTAAACCTAATTTTGTTCAGATTCATTATTGCTTCTTCGCCTTTCTATTATACATTCATCTGTGTTACGGAATTTGGAATTTCGACTTTGTTTAGTCACACTTATACCTATTTTCGTTCACTACCGTAGTTCTTGCGCATTTTATTAGTCTCGATTTTGCATTTTTTATCTCATTGTAGTTTTAACTCAGCACAACCTACTTCACTGAACTCAGCACATGCATTAGTCCATGTAACTTCACCGCTAAAGGCCTCGTAGAAGCTCCAAAGTGAAGCCTGTGTGTTGGAGTTAATAAGATAGTTATGGACTTGTGACAGTATTACGTCTTTTGGAGCTCTAATATTCCTTAAAATGTCGCTAGCATGATTATGCAAAGTATTAGTGTAATATATCAGCTTTGGCATGACTTCAGTTTTATTTTCTAGGCTGCGCGGCCGTGCCTAAGGGCAGAAAAAGTTTTGGCTTATAAATTGGACCTAGATCGACTGGTTGTCACCCTGTCTTAGTTTACTTGTTGAGGATAGTGGTTTGTGATGTTTTTGTTTTTATCATTCACGCTGAAATGCTCAATTCTACTGTTCCTGCTATATCATGCCTGAGGTGCTTTTCTGTTGCTCTTTGACGACAAATTCATTATATTTCTCGTCAAAGAAGAATTCATGATCATTTTTGTTTGCATTTGCTAGGTGTTCCTCTTTCGTTGATTGGCATGACTGCATATGGGCTTGTCTTACTACTTAGTTTGAACTTAGGAGGATGGAAAATGCCTCTGTAAATCAATCAAACTGATGGTCGTTTGTTTCTCCTTTCTCTTAGTGGTTCCATGGCTATTGTCAGTTACTGTCACTCAGAAATAAAGTTCAAAAATACTAATTTGCTGTCAACCTATTCCTTTCTGACCCATACACTTTATCATATGTGAAAATCACTGCAGGAGTACGGGCTTCAGGATTTGTAGAAATATGTGGCATCAGGAGTACACAATCCCCTCTCAACCATTTTTAGAAATAAAAGGTATCTGCTGTTACTTTAAATACTCCGTAAATCTTCCCATATGTTACGAACACAAAACGACAATATTCAAATGTACTGAAAGAATACTGTTGCGTAGAACCTAAGTGTTTCCCTGTGTTTGGCTTACATCTTCAAAATATTCGAGTGATTTTTAAGTTCATAACACAATTTGTTTCATTTTTCACTTTACCTCAGGGTGGCATTCTTTTCTCTGGTCGTGAAAATTTTCCTATGCACTGCTTCCGACATTGACAGCACATAGCTGCTATTGTTGTTTTCATATTTTTTTCATAATGTTTTTATCTCATTGATCATCTTTTATTTGATGATGTTTCCGCGGGGTCGTCATTGTCATTTTATCACTACCTTGATATGTTTTAATCCATATATAATAAGAAAATATGGAAAAATAAGCAGCATGGAGATCTAAGCGTCTCGTATCTTGAGGTAGTGAAGAGGTTCAGGATTAACTATCAGTGGTAGTGTACATGTATACACTGGGGAAGGAGTTCTATGGAGTAGTGATCTAAAATTCTCAATGGAAAGGCGTACTGTATATTTTGATACCGAGGCCACATACTTCAGATGTTTAACGGGATCAAGAATTTTGCTGTTTACTAGCTCTTTTCATTTGATATTGTTGTAGGAAACACTCTTGGTCAAATTGCTGGAGAGAAAGCTGGGATTTTTAAGGTAAAAATTTGTGTTCTTGCTGAAATTGTCAGTTATTTTTTATCACGTTAGGGTCATTTTCTTAAGTGATAATTTTTTTTTCAAGAGGGTATTCCTGCATTTACTGTCCCACAACCTGAGGAAGCACTGTGTACTCAAGCAGAATGCCTCTACACTGAATGTGAGTTCACGTTAATGTGTTTTTTTTTCTTTTATATTTCCTAAAGCAACCAGAAGAGATTTATTTCTTACTTATAATACTTGTTCTTGTCAACGTTTGGGCTGCAGAACTTTTTGTAGACTTACTTACATGACCAACAAAAAGTATTGCAGGTTAATCTTCAAGTAACTTCACCACTGGACCCCAAGTTGCTAAATGATTTTCGACTTGGTCTCAGAGGCGACCACCAATTAGTCAATGTCAGCCTTGCCGTGGCATTATGCTCTTCTTGGCTTCAAAGGACAGGACATCTTGATGTCCCACACCATATAAGCACGGTAAGTGTCATTGAACTGTCACAAAAGCTTGCACTAGGTGGTCTTACAATGTCAGACCAGCCACCCAATAACTAAACGAGAAATGTATGCACAGATTGGTCTCACACGTGAATCAGTTTCATTCGAGACCTCACTATTGATTGTTATTCATGTTTGTTATACCTGCTATGTTTGGGTAATCTTTGGCATGCAAGTATTAATTAATTTAATATATATAATGATAATTATGGATCCAGGAAATGAAAGCTAATGGTACAGTGAATTGTGTCCATCATGGAGTTGTGAGGACCAGATTCAATAGAGACAGAGAAGGTATTATCACAAGTCAGGTCACTTTCCTTCATTTATCCCCTCAAATATGCATGCATGCCAATCGTAGCTACCTCTTGCTTTTCTTTTATATACTACTCCCTACCTCTCATCTAACGTTCGTTACCAATTTTAAACGTATGTCTTTTATACTACCTTTCTTTATGATTACTTTATTATTTATCTGTATCTGATTGCCGCGTACTTGTTTTTCCACCATTATTATTAATACGAGTAGTATCTTCTTAGAGCAATCACTTGAATTGGCTGTGTCAAAATTTGATTGAGTTGGGTATTTGTACTTGCTTGCAATTTACTTGGAAACTCCTTAATGTTGTAAACCTTGTTTGATTGACAGGAGATAGTTCGGAGAAAGGTTAAGAAGAACATCATGAGCAGTGTCTTGATTTTAGTCGCTTTATTAGCTTGTTATATTAGGTTTCCTGACCGGATATCCATTTTAGATTTGTAGTTAAGTATCGGAAGGAAGAGAGATAATGTCTTGTGCCTGTAATTAATTGTTTTGTTATTCATAAAATTTAATTATTGGCGCGCCTATTTCGTATTTTTTTTTTGTAATTTAGCAGTTCAATAGACATAGGGCGTACAAAATAACCCATGTCTATACTATGACAATAAACATAGGGCAAACAAATAACCCATGTCTATATTTAAAAATAGACATAGGGCGTACAAAAAACCCATGTCTAATATAAAAATAGACATGGGTTATTATAAAAACCTATGTCTATGTTTTAGATAGACATAGGTCCTACGACCTATGTCTAAGTATTTGACAATAAATGTCACTCAACTTAACATGGGTCGGAAACCCCATGTCTATTAGCGAAAACGACCCATGTCTATTTGATGTTTTGTAGTAGTGACAAACACAAAGACAAAGTCAAGTAACTAGGCAAACAAGGTCTAAACTAGCACCGTCCCCGGCAACGGCGCCAAATTGATGGTGGGATTTGTCGTGGATCCCACCGATCAAATAAATAACCAACTAATCCTAGTGGGTAGCTAGGGCAAGTCGGGTCGAATCCACGGGGACGGTGAGAGGCGTCTAGACTAAGGTCGCCCAAATACGAGACTAGGTCAACTAACTAGGCTAGACTAGAGTAATAAGAAGGGGAGAAGGCTAAAGCTATGACTACGGTAACGGAGAGAACAACTAAGGAAACGGGCTAGGATTAGGTCGGGTTCAAAGGGGCAATGGAATGGTCAAGGAAGAGTAAAGGTGAAGGGGGTAGTCGGGTAATCTAGGTGTGGTCCGGGCTCTCGCTACTTAGACCAACCTAGAGGTTCCACCTAAAACCCATCTTGGCGACACACATGACAAACGGGGCTACTAGCGTGTTATCGAGGCCTAGGTCGCATTCAGGCTCTCGCTACTTAGACCGACCTAGGGGTCGTCCTCACCGGGCTCTCGCTACTTAGTGAGGGAACCAAACCCACGAGCAAACTATTACCCACAAGAGAAAGGCAAGAAAAACAAGCATATGCATACAAGTCATTCAAGCATTTCAACAAACATGTACCATGCATCAAACCAAGAGGAAACCCAAATCTTCCACCAACATCTCCAACAAACCCTTAATCATCCAATTAACACCCTAATCCCTACTAACCCTAGCAAGAGTCTACACAAACATATCTAAACTAAAACTAACACTAACAAGATGAAACATCACAAACATAAAAACATCCATGAAGAAACTAGTGAAAACAATGAACAATGAACAATATAATGAACAAAGATTAAAACTTGGATGAACAAACAAGATTAAGAGTAAACAAGGATGAGAAAGATTATAGCAACTACTAAGGATGGAAAGGAGAACACTTGCATAGAAGAAAACCCAAACAATTCCACCAAGGTTGTCAAGCTTGATAGATTCTTCAAGAGATCCAATAATACAAGAGTAAAACTAGGATTAGCGACTAATTACCGAATAATCTACTCTAATCTAAGCTAATCTAACCTAAAATAGTCTAGGGTTTTGTGGGAAGTGAAGAACATAAGCTTACATTACAAGAGGAAGGGTATATATAGGGTTACAATGAGTAAGGAGATGAAACAATGAAGCGCGGATCTGTAACTGGGTCATCCCGGTCGGGATGAGTTGGTCCCGGTCGAGAAGGACCGGTCCCGGTCGAGAAGGACCCCTTCCCGGTCGGGAAGCACCTAAAACAGCAGCTCCTCTTTTGTGCACTTCATCCCGGATGAGTTGAGGTCATACCCGTCGGGGATGAGTCTTGTAGGCCTCCAATATGATTCTTTTGGTCCCTCCTTGCTTCACATGGACTTCTCATAGATTCTCGTGACTCGGGATCGGTTCTCGGAGGCTCGGGATTGGGTCCCAAGGTCTCGGGGTCGAATCCAAGGCATCGAGTGATCGTTCCTTCACTTCGTTGGCTCCAAAAAGTGTATGTATTGAGCCGAAATCGCTCCAACTCTTCATGAATGGTCTCGGGAGCCTGAAACGAACTAGAGGAAGCATAAGTAGCCCATAAATCGCTCCAAAGGAGCGATTTCACAAGGAAAATGGGACCAAAACACTACGAAATAGGCACTACAAACTACACTTATCATGGCCCATCTACCTTTGGAGTGGCTTGGACCCGAGGGACAGAGCCCGCTATCAGGTGATCCTATCTTTCAGGCAGACGGTTCATCTCAACCCAGATTGCATACTATGGCAGTATGGATGGATCCAGCGAATCCCTGAAGTTGAAGTAGTTGTGAGTGATCCTACCCAACTGACCGATGTGATGTGTGATACCTGGATGCAAAGATGGTACACACGACATACTTGGCCCATTGTCAAATCTCGCCACTCGATCTGGGTTTTAGACTCTTACACGAAGTGGACCTAAGCAGGGGATGCTAAAGCCCGAGCTGCTCTGAAGGTTGATGAAGCTTTCGACCTGCTGCGAAGGGAGCAAGCTAAGGACAACAGGGGCTTTTTTGATGAAGGAGACCCTCCTGCTACCCTAGTCCGTCTCATGTTGGGACAGAAGAAGACCAAGACTCAAGCTGGAGGGTCTAGCGCTAAAGGTGCTTGGGGGAAGGTGAGCCCCCAGACTAACTTGGGAAGGAGACTAGGCCCAAAGCTACCCGTGAAGGACCGACTTGGCTCACGGGATAGGCTACCCGAGCACGTACGGGCTCGACTTGGACCGAAGACCATTATGGAAGACCCGTCGTCAAAGAAACGGGTTCGAGCTAAAGAGGTTCCCCTCGTAATTAGAGAACGCTCGCCTCCACCTCGGCGACCTCGGGCTCCGCGCGACCCGAAGGACAAGGGAAAGGGGAAGATGCTCGGATATTAGCCTCCTTATTTTATTATTTGAATATTACTATTATTATTATTTTTTTTGTGGTGTGATTTTTTTTTTGTGTGTATGCCGTGTCCGGCGTTTTTTTTTTCGTAATCGAGATAAAAAGACATATTATTGAACACCGTTCCCGTCTTTCGTTTATTGCAGTGGTTGTACCCTTTTGAGGGGTTGCCTACGTATCCACAAATAGCGGAATCAAACCAAACGTAGTTCAAAATATCGATTTGATTGATTTTTTGCAATTTTCGAAGTACATCAAGATTATTAATTCGAGATGTGTGACGGTAGAATAATTAATTCTAACTTATTGACTTGTCTATAATTTTTGAAAATTTATAAAAAGACAAATTTTTATAAATTTTGCAAATGACATTGAGATGGGTTTTAGGGGTAGTAGCGCTTCAGCTGATCCAAGTTGGGTGGGTTGACAAATTCGTTCCCGTCCAAGTCTGTCAGCATCACCGCTCCTCCTGATAGGACATTCTTGACTAAGTATGGCCCAACCCAATTGGGTTTGAATTTACCCCTTGGGTCAACCGGTAGTAAGGCACGAACCGATTTTAGGACCAAATCCCCTTCTTTGATGTTTCTGGGCCTAACCCTTTTGTTAAAAGCCCGTTGGATCCTCTTTTGATATATTTGGATGTTGTTGAGGGCCCGTGATCGCCGTTCGTCCAGAAGGACTAGCGAGTCGTATCGGGCTTGGACCCAATCTGCCTCAGGTACTTGGCTTTCAAGTAAAATCCTGAGGGATGGTACTTCTAGCTCGACCGGTTGGACCGCTTCCATTCCGTATGTCAAGTAATACGGGGTTGCTCCGGTTGCGGTGCGGATCGAGGTTCGATATCCCCATAGGGCGAAGGGTATCTTGTCGGGCCAGTCCCGGTAATTCTCAACCTTCTTTTTAAGTATGGTGACAATTGTTTTATTGGCCGCTTCTACCGCTCCATTTGTTTGAGGTCGATAAGGCGAAGATGTATGCCTTTGAATTTTATATTTTGCCAGCAATGCGGCAGTTTCAGCTTGAAAGTGGGTCCCGTGATCACTAATAAATTCATGAGGGATCCCATACCGGCATATGATCTTGTTTTGGATGAATTTGGCCACGTGCTTGGCGTTCAAGACACGGTATGACTCGGCTTCGACCCATTTGGTGAAGTAGTCGATGACCACCAAAATGAAGCAATGACCTCCCGTCCCGGAAGGGTGTACCTTTCCAATTATGTCTATGCCCCATGTCGAAAATGGCCATGGTGATGTCATGGTATATAAGAGGGAAGACGGCATATGCTGTAAATTGGCAAAGATCTGACAGTTATGGTAGTGTTTGACATACAACTGACAGTCTGTTTCCATGGTGTTCCAATAGTACCCGAGCCTCATGATTTTGCAGGCTAGCATATGGGCGTTCATATGCGCACCATTTTCACCGTCGTGTACTTCGGCCATTACCTTCTCGGCCTGTATTTTGTCGATGCATAGGAGAAGAGCCCCCTGTGCCGTCTTTTTGTATAATTGCCCGTCGTCCTTGCGAACAAATTGGGTTGCCAATCCCCGCAGGGCCTTCTTGGCCCAGTTTTCAGTTCCCGGGGGATATTCTCCCGTTGCCAAGTAAGTTAGGACTGACTGATACCAGGGTTCTGGGTCAGCTAGCTAGATGTCCTGGATGGCGTGTACATACGCCGGCTCGGAGCGTCTTTCGACACAGATTGGCATGCTTGTCAGGTGATCCGGGATGTTCAGTAGAGATGCTAATTTGGAAAGTGCATCTGCAAATAGATTTTCTTCCCGGGGCAGATAAATGTATTCTATCTTTTGGAATTGTTTCTCTAGAACCCTTACCCGTGCTTGGTAAGCCACGAGATTGGCGTTTCGAGTTTTCCATTTTTGGAGAGCCTGATTGATGACCAATGATGAATCACCGTGGACTCGGAGGTTTGTTACCCCTAAATCAGCGGCGACCTGCAACCCGTGAATGCATGCTTCGTATTCGGCTGCATTATTGGTCACGTCAAAGTCCAATTTGATGGACAAGGGAGTGTGTTCCCCTTGTGGTGAGATCAGCAGAATCCCGACCCCGAATCCTCGAAAGTTGGATGCTCCATCAAAATACAAATCCCATGTCTCGGTGTCAGTATGGAATATGTCTTCATCAGGAAAGGCCCAAGTGTCGGTGCGGTCCTCTTCAGATATTGGGCTATCGGCAAGGAACTCGGCTACCACCCGGCCTTTGATGGCTTTTAATGGTACGAACTTGAGGTCGAACTTAGATAACATTAAGTCCACCTGGACATCCTGCCATTGAGGATGGGCTTCTCGAACAAGTACTTGATAGGATCCATTGGATAATACATGTACCTCGTGACTAAGCATGTAATGTCGAAGCTTTTTAGTGGCCCAAACCAACGCTAGGCACGTCTTTTCGAGCATCGTGTATTTGCACTCATATTCAAGGAACTTTTTACTGATGTAGTAAATAGCCCGTTCTTCTGAATCAACTGTCTGGGCCAGCATAGCCCCCATGGCTGTCTCGGTCGTTGTTAGGTATAACGACAAAGGCAAGCCGGGTTGAGGTGGCATTAATACCGGCGGGGCAGACAGAATCTCCTTGATTTTATCGAAAGCCGCTTGACACTTGTCGTCCCATAGTACACGTTCCCCAATCTTCAGTTTCTTGAAAATGGGCTCACATACCATGGTTAATTTTGAAATGAACCGGCTGATGTATTGGACTTTCCCGAGAAACCCCCGTATTTCTTTTTCTGTCTTAGGAGGTTGCATCTCGGTGATGGCTTTGATTTTAGCTGGGTCGACCTCGATGCCGCGTTGGCTAACGATATGGCCCAGTAATTTGCCAGATGTTACCCCGAAACTGCATTTTTGAGGGTTTAGCGTCATGTTGTATTTGCGCAGTCAGGTAAAGAATTTTCTTAGGGCCGCAATGTGCCCACTCCGGTCTTTGGAGTTAACAATCATGTCGTCCACGTAGACCTCCACTTCTTTGTGCATCATGTCATGTAATAAAGTAGTGGCGGTCCGTTGATAAGTGGCTCCAACGTTGATAAGCCCAAATGGCATGACGGTGTAACAGTAACTACCCCAAGGTGTAATGAAGGTGGTCTTACTCATGTCCTCTTCTGCCATTTTAATCTGATTGTATCCGGCATACCCGTCCATGAACAATAGAAGGGCATGATCGGCCGTGTTGTCCACCAGTATGTCGATGTGTGGTAACGGAAAATAATCTTTTGGGCAAGCCTTGTTAAGGTCCCGGAAGTCTACGCATACCCGCACCTTGCCGTCTTTCTTGGGTACCGGCACGATGTTTGCGACCTAGTCTGGATATTCAGACACTTGTATAAAGCCCACTTTGAATTGCTTGTCGACTTCCTCTTTGACTTTGAGGGACCATTCGGGCTTCATTCTTCGGAGTTTTTGCTTTACCGGTTTGCACCCATCTTTGATGGGTATTCGGTGTTCGGCTATTTCCCGGTCTATACCCGGCATGTCCTTCTAGGACCATGCAAAAACGTCCTTGAACTCTTGGAGGAGGTCTGTGAATTGTCTTCTCTCCTCTGGATCTAAGGATAGGCCCAACTTAAGCATATGGGGTTCTAAAGTGGTTTCCACGTTGATGGACTCGGTTTCTTCGATTACCGGATCCCGGGACTCCCTTTGTTCGAGCTGCTCGATCAGATGTGGAGGTAGAGGTACCCGTTCGTCGGGTTTCTCAATGCCATTGCATATAAAATCTTTGAATTTTGGAAATAAGACAAGTCATAAGCAGAACGGTTTTCGTTATTATTATTAATGGTGAATTTTGTGAAAAGTTCGAAAAGAGCGGTCATCTGATCATTGGTCAGCGGCGGGATAGGGAGAGGTCTTGGGACAGGCCCCGAGACCTCAGTGGATAAGGGAAGAGGGGTTACAGACTCGACTTTAGCACCAGACCCTCTAGACTCGGACTCAGACTCCGACTCTGACTCTGACTCAGACTCGGAATCAGTATCCGGTATGTCTCCCTCGCCGGTGGTCAACTTGTAGATCCGCCCCTGGCTGTCGGTCCATTTGATGGTCTTCCTCCAAGCTCTTTTTCCTGTATCCGCACCAACTTCGGTGATCAGCTTTGTTGGGTCAAACCGATTGCTGCGGAGGATCTGATTGACCAAATCATCTTTTGGAGCTGGGACAGCTTTGTCTTCTCCAAATAAGAGCCCCAGCACGGGCTCAGCGTTGTTTTCCCCCTCCTTGGATTCGGCCTGGACGATGGTGAATATATCGTCAGGGATGTAGTTGCATTCCCGAGCCGTTTTGGTCTCGGGATATGTGATGGTGGGTTGGTAGAGGCCCACCTGGATCGCCCCAAACACGGGAGTGACGAACTTGATTGCATATGCCCGACCCACGTTTTCCGAGCTCATAGTGTATCCCAAACCGAGCCGAGACTCTCCGTTGTCCAGGACCTCGATGATCTTCCCTGCCGGAAGGTACGGTCTTGAAGTGGCTCCGGGTAGATAACCCAGATTTTGTAGCATCGTGTCGATGCTAATGGTGAAGTAAGGCTTGAAGAGATATGCCTCATCAATCATGCCTAGGAAGTCGAATCCTTGTGGTTCGGCCCGGTTTGTGGCATTACAGTTGGCCACGGTGATAGGAGTAGCCTCTAGTGTGATGATGTCGTCCCGAAGTGGCATCTTGACTTTCCTATGTAAGGTAGAGGACACGGCCTTGACTGCATGGATCCACGGCCTCCCTAGTAGTAGGTTAAAGGATGAGGTGACATCAATCACCTGGAACTCTAACTCTTTTTCGATCGGGCTCGTTATGATCTTTAGTTTAACGGCCCCGGCAACAGGCTTTGGGCTTCCATCGAAAGCCTGGATGGTCTGCGCCGTCGGAAGGTAATCGGCATCGGTGACGCCGAGGGCTTTTGCGGTTCTTAGAGGAAGGACATTTACGGCGGATCCATCATCGATAAGCGTCATCTGGAGGTATTTGCCTCGGCAAATGTATAAGGCCAGATTATGATTGGGCCCAAATACTGGTAGGTCGGACTCGGAGAAGGTGATGAGTGGGCCCTCTTCCTTGGATTTGCCTTTCAGATAAGGTATGATAGTGGCTACCATTTCAGATGGGGTAGCCTGTGAGTCGATCTTGATTTCATCGAGAGCCTTAGTCAGTGCTTCCCGATGAGCTTGCGAGCTAACTAAGAGTTGTCATACAGTTAAGTCAGCTCGAACCCTCTTCAATTGTTGGACCAGAGCCGTGTCCAGGCTTGGTTCTTCGAGGGTAGGCTCTGTCCTGGCAGGTTCAGTGACGGATATAGGAGTAGAACGCCCAGCTGCGGCGAGGTGGTTGGTGGCTAAGGCTTTAGATTTAGCCTTTCGGACCTCTTCGAGAGTAATGGGGACAGCTTCCCCTTTGGCTAAGTAGACATCGTCCTCGTCATCGAACCATATCCCATTGATTTGTGGGATAAAAGGAGAAATGAGGTGAGAACAATCTATTACCTCTCCCGAGAATATAGCATGGGTGATGAACGGGTTTTCTTTGTTGCTCGGCTTGTCTCCGGGCAACGGGATTTTCCCGCTCTCGATAAGATCTTGGATCAGGTGCTTTAACCTCCAACATTTTTCAGTATCATGTCCGTTACCCCGGTGATACTGGCAGTAGGCTTGGGCATTATAAGTTTTGGGTCTCTTCTCTACTGGAGGTTCTGCAGTTGGGCTTATCGGTTGGATCAGGCCCTTTGAGGATAGCCTTTGTAAGGCATAAGTATAGGTAGTCCCTATATCTGTGAATACCCAATTTGGTGTATTCTTTTTAGATGAGGTGTCAAGCAGGTTTACCTCGTCAAAGATGCTGCGAGTTGCAGCTGCAGGCGTGGGCTTGTTTGTAGATGAACTAGCCCCTTGATAACCTTTAGTAGAGGCCTTAGTCAGGCTCTCCAGTCTCAAGTCATCCTCGATTCTCGTGCCCATTTCAGTAAGGACAGCGAAGTTGGGGATGATGGCATACCGGAGATGGACCCGGTAGGATGGGAGGAGGTTTTTGACAAAAGACTCCACTAGGGCCTTTTCGCCGGGCTTGTCGACCAGCTTCACGCTCTCGGCCCGTCATCTTTGCAAATATTTTGTGAACCCTTCTTTGGGCTCTTGAGCCTTGACCTCCAGAGTACGCATTGTAGTCTGGATTTCAGTGTTATCGGCGTAGTTCCGAGCAAATTCGGTCGCCACATCGTCCCAAGTCTTGTATTTCTTGGGGTCGAGCCTGTAGAACCAGGCCTTGGGGTGCTTCTCCAAAGAGGAAGGGAATAGGTGCTTGAACATGGTGGACTTTACCCCTTTGACCGCCATGAAGTCCTTGAAGGCCCGGATATGATGGACCGGGTCTTTGGTACCCTCAAACATAGGAATTCCCATCAAGTTGAGGTTAGCAGGCAGCTCGTCATTCAAAGGTGAATAAGTACGAGCATTTTCGGTGTGGATCGAGTTGCTCGTCGATAAGTGGACTTGCTCTTCGAGCCTACGAACAACACTGATCAACTCGGCTATGGGCCCAGTGGGCTCAACTCCTTCAACTGGGGCCGTTTTCTCCACGGCGCTCAGCCGGGTAGCTAACGTTGCTTGGTTAGCCTGAATGGAGGTCAGTTGAGTCTCGATCTTGGTTAGGGCATCTTTCAACTCTTCCATTTTGCGTTGATGTCGGGTTGCGGGTGGCCTGTCTGTAAGAACACCGCGTAATCAGAAGCTAGCGCAAATCCCAGAATAGAAAGTACATCCCGAACAAGACTAAAAGAGGAGACGACTCGAGAAAAGACACCTAGACGGGTGACTTGTGAAGTGTGGGCCTTCCTTAGGATTCGGCGAGTGGGCCTAGTCCTGTTCGAAGGAAGGTTCACGTGAGACATCCCCAGACTTTTGACTCGATTGTGTTGACGGGCCCTCCTTCGTAAGAGTATGTCCTACTTAGGTGGGCCTTGCCTTAGTCTAATAAGGCTGACTGGGATAGGGAAGAAACCCGTGACGTAAGATCGACAGAGCATCGACGCTAGAGAGCTCGACAACTTATGACATGACCCGACACTGCTAAATACGGGAAGTCCTAAGAAGAGGGAAGTTTTGAGAATTGATTGTTTTTGAAAAAGTCTGAGAAAACTCGGTTGAGGGCCCAATTTTCGAGAAAAACGAAAGAGCATTGGGCCGCGGGTTTGGAAAGTAATTTTGAGTTTTGAAATGGGCAGCATACCGTCTAGAAAATAGGCCATTTTGAGTAAAATCATAAGTCCTAAATTCGGCATGTCCCGGGTTTTGAAATCGAATGTCTTGAAAAAGATGCAATTTTTGAAAAGTTGACATTTTTGAAAACGACTCGGAAACCAAGTAGCACGTTGATGGTAGGGATTTGTCGTGGATCCCGCCACCAATTAAATAACCAACTAGCACCTAATGGTAGTTAGGGTAAGTCGGGTCGTGTCCACGGAGACGGTATTGCAAGGTTTAGACTAAATCGGCCTAAAACAAGACTATGCTACCAAACAAACACAAAGAGCCAATAATTGATGAATTAAGATGAGGGGAGGAGAAAGTAGACTAATGATGAGCTATGACGAACTAGACTATCAAATACTAACTAAACACAAGCCATCTAGCAAACTAAGAGAAATGCTAAACAATGCTAATGATCCAACTACTAACAACCTAAAGAAATGATGATTAACTAACAAGATGAATCAAATAAGGAAAAGAGGGAGTGGGTTAGGTTGGGTTCATAAGTGTAGTAGGGTGACTTGGGTTGATTAAGGGTGTAGGTGCCTCCTAATTGCTAGGTTCGGTCTGGGCAATCGCAACTTAAACCGATGTCGATGACTATGCTCAACATAACCACACACAAAGCAAACAATGAGTAGAAGAAGACTAGCATGAGAAGCATGGCCACTACAACCCATACAAGCATATCAACAAACACATGGTGTGCCAAATGTGTGACTAACAATAAAGAATCACCCTTTACCCCCAATCAAACCCTAATCACCCATAATCTACCCTTAATCCCCCTACTAACCCACAAATAAACTACTCACTCATGGTCAAACTAACTACAACAATGAAAGGATAAAACAACTTCACAATCCAAACATTCATCATCAAGAACAATATAAACAATAACAACAAACACTATGTAAAGATTCCAACTTGATTCAATAACAATAAACAAGAGAAAAGAAGGATTATACCAACACTAGATGAAGGAAAAGATGAAATCTTGCATAAAAGAGAAACCCAAATAATCCCAAGGTTGTCAATCTTGGAGAAGTCTTCAAGCACCTTCTTAATACAAGCACTAATTAACTAGGATTAACTAAGATTAACTAAGGATTAATGAGAGATTCAAACTAATATGAAGAACTAAATCTAGGGTTTGTATCTTGTAGAGAGGCTTAAGAGAGGTTAAACTAATGTAGGATCCATAAACAATCCAAGAGGTAAGTATTTATAGGATTACAAATGGAAGGGAGAAGAAAGAAAGAAAAGCGGACTACAGCCCCTTGGTCCCGACCGGGACGGACCATCCCGACCGGGACGGACCCACCATCCCGACCGGGACGGGTTGGTCCCGACCGGGACGGCGCTGCAGTAGCCTCCTCCAAAGTGCACTTCATCCCCGACGGGATGAGGTGCATACCCGTCGGGGATGAGTCTTGTAGGCCTCCAATATGACCCTTTTGGTTCCTCCTTGCTTCACATGAGCTTCTCATCGATTCTCGGGACTCGGGATCGGGTCTCGGAGGCTCGGGATTGGGTCCCAAGGTCTCGGGGTCGATTCCGAAGCATCGAGTCAACGTTCCTCCGCTTCGTTGGCTCCGAAAAGTGTATGTATTGAGTCGGAATCGCTCCAACTCTTCATGAATGGTCCACTACAAGAGTTAAAGTCATTGGCGACTGATTTTAGCTACTGACATCTGTCGCAAATAACAGACGTGCGACCGTCAGCAGTCGCTAAGCGACAGTAGCAACAGTTAGTCGCTGAATAGCGACTGATTTCAGTCGCTAAAAAAGCGCGCGACTGAAATCTGTCGCTAAATTTAGCGACTGAAATCAGTAGCTAACCGAAGCTTTTAGCGACTGAAATCAGTCGCTAATGGCGGCATTAGCGACTGATTTAGCGACTGATATCAGTCGCTAACCGAAGCTTTTAGCGACTGAAATCAGTCGCTAAAGGCAGCATTAGCGACTGATTTAGCGACTGAAATCAGTCGCTATAACTTCAGTTAGCGACTGATTTCAGTCGCTAAATAGTGCGACGTGGCATCATTTAGCGACTGATATCAGTCGCTACCGTGCCAGAAATAGGCCGGTTCAATTTATTATTTTTCTAGCCAAAATCTGCACAATAAAACAAAGCAACAACCACAATACATCCCAAACATCATTCCAAACGTTATTCCAAACGTTATTGCAAGCTTCATACTCCAAAATTGTCAACCAAGTACGCAAACGTGTTGTTTTATCAACAAATCAAGCTTTTTCATTACAAACCAAATCAAGCCAAATCAACTAAGTTGCAAACAGTTTTTCCAACAACCATTTCTCCCAATACAAATTGTTTTCAATAAATAAACTCAGCCAACAGGAAAACTGGCGGACGCACCACTATTACCGCCGAAGGGGTCTCTAGGATCCGGGAATCGGGGAGTGGGGCCGGAGTTGCAGTTATATTGCTGCGTGTTCCTAAGACGCCGAATCTCTTCCAGAATTTGCAGGTTAATGGACTCCTGCGTCTTCAGCCTCTCATTCTGCTCCTTCATCTGCTCGGCCATAGCTGCCCGTTCCGCCCTCTCCTCTTGAATTTGAGCCCTCATCTCAGCCATCTCGGATGGCACACACTCGGTCGTCGTAGAATGGGCCCCCCGAACATTGGGTGGTGTCCAGTACAGGGAATGAGCGTTCCCCGTACCGTACACCGCTCCCTTGCGGTATCCCTCGGCGACTCTAAACCAAATTGTGCTCGGGTCCACACCTTCATTTTCGGGCGCTCTAGTGGCCGCCAAATACGATCTCTGAAAGAAATAGAAGTCATGATTAGGTTGATTGTTTGAAGGAAAAAAGTAACAAAGTATTGTGTTTGAAACTTACCCAAGTCTCCAAATCCTTCTTCGTGGCGAATGATCGACCGGTCTCATCGTCCCCCTTACTCTTCGATTCGAGAAATAGCTGAACAGGAGGAGGGAATTCTCCGGTTTTCTTCTTCGCCTGTTGACAGTACATGTAGATTATTCATTTATTTTTATAATGAAAACATTAAATAAGAATCCAATATAATAATCAAAGGAGACGAAAATACTAACGTTCATGGCCCGCTGGTGCATCGACTGCGACCCACCGTAGTGGGTGCGCTCCGCCTCTGCCTCGGGATCCCCTCCCCGCCTCTTGTTCTTCTTAGCCTGGACGGATCTCTTCAGGAACTTCGGGTCGGCTCGCGCTGTTTGGAACTGTTGGATCGCGTCACCTACAATTTATACACTTTGATATCAATAAATGTTTTGAATATATATACGACTTTCTGTTCAGGTACTAATACCAATTTAGTAATCAAACCTCTAAGTTTTTGCTGTAACTTTCCATCGCTTGCCAGCTTATACATCATGTCTTTGTATCTTACAGTTGCGACATCCATGTATCTGTCTCGAACAGCCACCTCGAGACCATCGTTGTAGAAGTGTTTTATCTGCAAGATAGTTTGTTGTCGTTGCATAAGTAATCTGTAAACAGTAACAGATAATTAATAAAAATCAGAAATTGGTGTACCTTGAAGTTGGCAAACCACTTCTCCCGTTGCCACAGAGGCAACTTAGTCCAGCTCGTGCAGTAAGTAGTCAAATCTTCCATGAAACTGTCCTTGACACCTGTCACCGTCGCACGAGTATGAAACCTACATGTAGGTATACACCAAAGAGTGAAATAAGATGATGTCTCACAAAAAAAAAAAGAAATACAATGTCTCACCATGTGCCCTCGGGGCCAATGATTAGGCGCCCGTCGTGTGTGTATTGCAGCCCTTCATCCTGGGGTGGCTGCGGTTGTTCTTGTTCCTGATCATTGCCATGCACCTCCTCGTCCTCCACTTCCTCTTGCCTGTTTTCTTCTTCGCCTTGCTGCTGCACCCGATCCCTGCTCCTGCTGCTGCCGCTGCTCGAACTTCCAAACCGCAACCTGCTGGCCAACGTCATATCTGCAGACATGTAATAGTTGAAAGTTAGGAACTGACATCATAATATTGAAATACACTCGAAAAAAAATCAAGGTTTGCAGATTACTATGTACACATAATATAACTTACTGAAACTATACACTACTAAAAATCATCGTCACTGTCGTTGTCATCTTCAACTTGCCTACTCGAACCGACGACATCCTCTTCCTCGACGTCATCTTCGTCCTCCTCGTCATTGACCTCTAAATCAGTGGTGTCATCCTCCTCCTCGACCATATCACTAGAAGCACCTTCCTCCTCCTCACTGCCTTCATCGTCTTCAAAATCTTCCCCCACATCCACCTCATTATTGTCATCGTCATCATTTGCAAAAAGATTCTCATCAACTGGAGACAATGTTGTACCACTAGAAATGACGTCCTCTTGGAAGAGGTCAGAGTCATAGTGCCCCCGTGGCTTAGTTTTGAACACCGCCCACCATTGGTTTACAGTTCTGTCGTTCTTTGTGGTTGGGTAAGGCGCAAAGTACACTTGGTGTGCTTGATGTGCAAGTATAAACGGATCGTACTTTGAGTATTTTTTGGTATGATTAACTTCAACTAGTTTGTACCTTTCATGTACTCTAGTACCTTGCACAGAGTTGTCCTTCCATTCGCATTTAAATACCACAGCTCTATACCCACGATCATTTCCAACATAACACAACTCGAAGATGTCCTCCAATAGACCGTAGTAATCTTCACCCTCAAGTGACGACACACTCACACCGAAATTACATCTACTCCTACTGCTACCATGGGCAAATGTATGAAAATTGTAACCATTGACCGAATACCGGTTCCAAGTTCTAACATTCCATAAAGGACCTAATGCTAGACTCCTAACCAAATCATCCTGAATATTCTCAGAAATTGCATGCTCCTTAAGCCATTTAGGAAACTGTTCCTCATGCTTATTCCAAATGTCATCAGCATTTAAATGTGGATTAGCAGCTACAAATTCTGTTACAAATTTTTTCTCGTACGGCTCCAAAACTTCACAATTTGATAGCAAGTACAGGTGAGCACGATTGTACTCCTTCTCATCTAATGTCCTCCACCCGCCAGCTGATGACGATCCCTCACCTTCCTTACTTTGAAAAAAGTCTGGTATGTTGGGGTCAATCGTCGTCTCTGGTGTTTCTAGGTTTAGATTCTTGGTTTTGGTGTTCACTTCTTTCTCGAAATACAGAGAACAGAAGTTGGCTATCTCCTCTGTTAAGTAAGCATTACATATGGAGCCCTCAACCCTCGCCTTGTTACCAATTTTTTTCTTCAAATGGTTGAGAAATCTATGACAATCATCAAGCAATTATGTTATTATCAAATTACAGTGTCTAACGTTAGTTAGTGGATAAAATAAGTAAGTAGTTGAAAGTTCTCACCTCTCAAACGGGTACATCCATCTAAACTGTACCGGTCCTCCCACTTTAGCTTCGTAGGGCAAGTGGACCGGTAGATGCTCCATTGAGTTAAAGAAGGAGGGTGGGAAGATCATCTCAAGTTTGCATATTATCTGAGGAATTTGATCCTCCAAACGAGTCATGTCGTCATTTGTAACTGTCGACGAACACAAATCTCGAAAAAACTGAGATATCTCAGTGATAGGATTCCACACTCTTTCTTTTTTAGCGACTGAAATCGGTCGCGAAATTCGTTTTTAGCGACCGATTTCGGTCGCTAAAAAAAGTTGATATTTTAATTTTTCGTCTCCTCGTCCAGCTACTAATGTCGGTCGCGCGTTGAACTTTCAGTCGCTAAATTAGCGACTGAATCTATCAGTCGCGCGTGATTAGTAGCTACATCCAGTATTTCTTGTAGTGGTCTCGGGAACCTGAAACGAACTAGAGGAAGCATAAGTAGCCCATAAATCGCTCCCAAGGAGCGATTCCACAAGGAAATGGGACCAAAATACTACAAAATAGGCACTACAAACTACACTAATCAACTCCCCCACACTTAACCCTTACTCGCCCTCGAGTAAGCACATACTAACTACTATACTAGCCGAATGGGTATTAGCGCACCCTACGCCCTTTCAACTCACGCGAGTGCACTTAGAGGAAAAGTGCACTCCGCAAGGCAAGTCGGGTCTTGCGACAAAACTATGGATGCAACCGGACACAAAACACAAAAACAAACAAACACACAAAAGGTTGCACCCAAAAGGAAAGAAATACCGCTTCCCTCAAACAAGCGGTGAAAGAAGCACCGGTTTAGGACTCGAGGTAAGTGACAACGTTCCCAAGCTAGCAATACAAACCGAGGTGGACTAAACCCTAATAGTATGACGATAAAGCAACAAAAACGTTGGTAACTTACCGAGGTTCCCCCTAACCTTCTAAGAACGTACTACGGGACGATCGGCGGAGTGGGAAGTGATGATCCACGGTGTTAGTCGACACTGTAGGTAAGTGAGACCCCGCCCCCTTTAGCGTGAGCCAAGAGGGTCGTCCCGTGTCCAAAACCGCCTAACTAATCCAAGTAAAAAGTGGAAAACATGCAAAATGAGGGAAGACCGACTAATGCCGCTATCATCCTTCCTCGGGACTCGGTCCTTTGGTAGGCTCTTCACGGCAAAAGTCGGAAAAAGGCTTATTTTGAGAGGTAGGGATTATTTTTGTGAATCGGGTTTTCTTTTGGCATTTTCTCTTTTCTTTTGCATTTTTGCCTTGTTTTGCCATGCCATTCTTTTTCTTCTTTTCTATTTTCTTTTTGGCTTTTGTGCCTTTTCTTTTTCTTCATTCTTTTCTTTCTTTCATTTTCTTTCTTTCAATTTCTTTCTTTTTCTTTCCTTTGCCCTTTTTGGCAAGATTTGGCTTTTTGGCATTTCTTTGTATGTCAAGAAAGAGAGGAATCATCAATTTGCAATTTTATTGTGTGGAAATGTGTGGGAGGTAGGTAAATGGGTGAGTCGGGACGGCGCCTTCCCTTCAAACCCACAAAAAGTGAAGAACTTGGACTAATTAAACAATCCTAAACACGGTCGCCTAGGGGACGGGACTCGGTAACCAAGGCCTTTTCACACCGTGGGTGGTCATAATGGTCAAAATGCAAATCCCGTAGTAAATCCCTAGTAAGCTAGGTGGACTCAAGGTAAAGGACCAACGAAATCATTGATTTAGGGTCATCCTACTAGACTAAAGTCCAAGACTCAATTTATACCACTAGGAAGGGAAAATAGACACTTGCACACTAGCCTCTAAACCGGGTTTTCAAAAACCATTTACACACAACAAAACACAAAACAAAGACTCAACGAGAACGAAAGAAAAAGAAACAAAAGCAACAAAACAAGAACAACACAAAACGAACACATACATAACACAAACACCACCCCGATCATCCAAAAAAGCCACCAAATCATCCACACTTTACAAAGCTCCACCCGAGCAGACATCATCACAAAACTCCTCCAAACTTACGAGAAGCAAAGAAGGAATAAGGGAAGAAGAGATGTTACCGGAAGTCTTGAAAGCTCACCAAAGGTAATGGCGATTAGGCAACCTATAAGGAAAAGAGGGGGGCAAAACACGCACAACAAAACAAATATACGACACAAAAACACAAAAGGGGAAACACACAAAAGGAAAATCTTTTTGATTTTTGTGAAAAATTTTCAAATTTTTATGGATTTTAAAGATTTTTTCGAAAAACTACAAAAAATAAAGCTAACTATGCTTAGAATATCGCTCCCCCACACTTAAGTCGAGCCATGTCCTCATGCTCGACCGTAGTGCATGGAGCACAAAAGAAAAGAAAAGAACTATGAAAATAAAGCTAAAAATCAAAAATAAAGTGGAGAAAAGGGTAGAAGGCATCCGGCCGGGGTGTAGTCAAGTCACCATGGGCCGAGACAAGAAAAAGATATGGATGGGGGAAGAAAATAAAAAGAAGGAAATAAAAGGAAATGGGAGGGGAGGGCTAGGTGTAATCAAGTCACCTAGCCCGGATTCCGCCTAAATCCGACTAAATCCTCAAAAAGAAAGAGTGAAAAACTTTGAAAATTTGGATTTTGAAAATGACTCTCGATGTAATCACATCATCGAGAGTCGGGAGCAAGCACACCAAGGCCTCGAAGGCCACCATGACACAAATGATAAGAGGGAAAGGGAATAAACAAAGAAGACAAGCTATAAAAACGGAAAAGAGAGGATAGTTGCCGTACCATACGGTTACCAACTCACTCGCTCCATCGTCTCATAAGTCAATATAGGCACTTAGCTTGTCCATGTCGTCGTTATTCCTCTCCAATTGCACTCCGGTTCCATGGTTGGGGCACAAATGCAGAGTGAGGCGGGTTTTGGATGCGAAAGTCGGTTTGAAGTGAATAGAAAGTGAGGTGAAGACATGTATGTGAGGTGTAAGGGTTATACAATGAGAGTAAGGACATGTAGGGAGGTTGGGAGGGGGTATAGAGTGGTTGGGTGGTCTCAAACAACGAAGAAAAGAGCCAACGGATGACAGGGGGTCCATCCCGGTCGGGATGGGTGGTCCCGGTCGGGATGGCTGTCTCGTCCCGGTCGGGAAGACCTCGTCCCGGTCGGGACGGACTGCCAGTGAACCCAACTTTTGTGCACCCCATCCCGGACGGGATGGCATCCTTCCCGGACGGGATGGCATCCTTCCCGGTCGGGATGGGCCTTCCATCCCGGACGGGATGACCTCTTCTAGGCCGGGAAGAGTCTCCAAACCCTCTATAGCACCCAAAAGCTCGAACCGAGCCTCAAAAACCGACTTCCCTTCACACAATCCAAGCTCCAACAATGACCGCTCTTCCCTAGGAATCACTTCCACTTCACACCTATCACACTAAACTCAAACAACACATCAAATTCCCTCCCTCACAACGCTCATCAATCATCCAAATAATCAAGAATTTCACAAAAGCAAACAAACTAAAAGGGAAAGAGATATATACAAAGAGACGGTTCTTGTGGAACTCCGTCAAACCAAGGTGGTACTTTCTTCAATCTTTTTCAACACCCAAAACTAGTTCCATCTCCATCGAGGGCACGAAGGAACAAGTCGAAGGCCCTAGCAAAGTCTTCAATCAAGCTAGTAACATAAGCATCCACAAACCAAGGCTCTTCATGACCTTGTCTCGACGTTCCCGGGGCATCCCGATCTACTAAGTTCAATGGCTTGAACTTGTACTTTCGATCCTTCGGTATATACCCAAACGTCCATCTATCCTCATGTGGCCCCAAGGGAGGCTCATCTTCATCCCTTTTGCTCTTCAACTTGTCATTGGACCCATGACATGGGCTCTCATCCTCCTCCAAATCGGAGTCATCATTTTCAAGTACATACGAGTACTTCTTCAAGCTTTGTCTCGGTTCTCCCCCTAGATCGATGTTTTCCTTGGCTTGGATCATATTGCATGACTCATCGTTAGTAGGCGAAGTGTTACCTTGAAGGTCAAACACTAGCTTCTCCTCGCCTAACTCGAATGTGATCCTACCGTTCTTCACATCGATCATGGCACCGGCGGTATGTAAAAATGGGCGCCCAAGAATAATGGGAGTGATTTCATCTTCCCGCATATCGAGCACGATAAAGTCAACCGGAATGAAAAACTTACCGATTCTCACCGGCACATCCTCTAGCATCCCCAATGGTCGGTTGAACGAACTATCGGCCATTTGGAGCGTGATAGAGGTACTTTTAAGCTCCTTCATCCCAAGGCGGCAACAAATGGAGTAGGGAATGATGCTTACACTCGCACCCAAATCACATAAGGCTCTTTCGATCTTGTAGTGCCCTATGGTGCAAGAGATCGAAAACCTACCCGGATCCTTCAACTTTGGAAGCGTAGAACCTTGAATGAGCTCGCTCACCACCCTTGTGAATGCGATAGTCTCTTCCTTGTCGACGGATCTCTTCCTAGCCAATATTTCTCGCATAAATTTTCCGTATGCCGGGATTTGGGTAAGTAATTCGGTGAATGGGACACTAACATCCAACTTCTTCACAATGTTAAGGAACTTGTCATATTGGGAGTCTACCTTAGTCTTCATTTGCCTTGATGGGTAAGGCAACTTGACTTGGTATTTGTTTTGCTCAATCGGGGTAGACTCTTCAAATGACACTTACTTTTTACCCTTATCTTTAGCTTGAGGTGGGGGAAGCTTGTCTTGTTGAGGTTTCTCAACCTCCCATAAGACTTGCTCCTCCATTGGATCTTCCTTGCTTGAGTTCTCTTGAATAGGAGGCACAACCTCTCTTGTTGGCTCTTGCTCATTCGGGTGTGGGGGAGGGTTATAAGATGTACCTCTCCTTGTGGTGATGGCATTGACATGCTCAAAAGTCGGAGTTACACCTTGAGGAGGTAATTGCCCTCTTTGTCTTGAAGAACTTCCCGATGCAAGTTGTGCAACCTGATTCTCAATCATCTTCAAATGAGTTCTTGTCTCCTTGTTTTCATTTAAGATTTGGGCTATGATTTCTTGTTGTGACCTTTGTGTTTCCAATTGACTCCTTTGCATTTCCATCAATTGCTTTTGCATGTTGAAATCTCGAGGTGGGGATTGTGGATTATGCGGAGTGTCGGTGATGGCTAGAGGAATGCCATAGTCATGAGTAGGAGACCGGCTCCTAGGCTTGCTTTGTTGTTGATTGCCTTGATTTGCTTGTTGTTGACGGTTCCCTTGGAACCCATGAGAATTGCCTTGATTAAGGCCTTGGTTGTTGCCATGGTTGTGGTTTTGGTAGCCTTGGTCGAAGTTCCCTTGTTGGAACCCTTGATTGTTGTTGAATGAACCTTGGTTACTTTGCTTGAAGTTGTTGAAAGGCCTTGAGTTGCCTTGGTAACCTTGGTTGTTGTCCCTTAAGGGAGGTGGAACATAAGGACGATGTTGTTGCTGGTGTTGAAAAGCTTGTTGTTGAGGGACTTGATTGGAAGCTTGGTATTGATTGGAATAGGAAGTACCTTGCTTGAATGCTTGAAAGGCATTCACTTGCTCAATACTCCCTCTACAATGCATAGGGTCATGACCAACGATTCCACAAGTATCACACATGCCATAATAAGGGAAAGGAGGTGCAAAACCCAAAGCGTTCACTTCATGAATTGAGGCTTGGTTTGAGGAACCGATGCTTTGAACTTGGGTGAGGTGACCTTGAAGCTTCTTGTCAATGGATTCCATGTGTGTCTTCAATTGAGCCCCAAGGTCAATGCTTAATTGAGTTATAGCATCAACCTCATGCCTACCTCCTCGGTTTGCCTTCCTAGGCCTAGAGTATTGCGAATTATGCACCGCCATCTCTTCGATTCTTGCCCAAGTTTGGTCATCATCGACCTCGGTGAACCTACCATTGGAGCCCATATTAAGTATAGTTCTTGAGTCCTCATAAAGACCATTCCAAAATTGTTGGACCAAGAACCATTGTGAAAGTCCATGGTGAGGGCATGATCTAACCAATGACTTAAACCGCTCCCAAGCTTCATATAAGCTCTCTTCATCCCGTTGTTGGAAACCGGTGATGGAGGCCCTAAGTAGGTTAGTCTTCTCCGGAGGGTAGAAAGTTTGGTAGAATGCCAATGCAAGTTTCTTCCAAGTGTCGATGCCCATGGTTCCCCTATCTAGACTCTTTATCCATTGCTTCGCTTTTCCAATAAGAGAAAATGGAAATAAAACCCATCGGATTTGATCTTGTGTAACCCCGGGTTGAGAGATAGCGTCGCAATAATCGGAGAAGGTCTCCATATGTTGGTGTGGGTCTTCGGTGGGCAAACCGCTAAATTGATTCCTTTCCACAAGTTGTATGAAGTGGGTCTTGGCCGTAAAATTTCCGGCATAAGCGGCCGGTAGAGCATTGGGTCCCGGCAAGACGTCTTCCGTGAATGTAGAGTGGGAGGAAAACTTCGGCATTATTGGATGTAAGGGAGAAGATGGTGTAGACGGAGTTGAAGTAGATGTAGATGGGGAACTAGGACTAGAATCTCCGAAGGGATTGGTGAAATTCCCTTCGGCCGTCTCTCGATATGCTTCCTCACTATCGCTTCCTTGAGCTTGCTCTTGATGGGTATTGCTTGCACTTGGTTGAGAGATCCTAACCCGGTTAATCGTCCGTTGGCGAAAAGCTCGAAAAAGCCTCTCCGGCTCTGGATTAAAGAGAAAGGATTCGCCTCACCGCCTAGGCATACACTACACACTAGAACAAACGTGAGAATACCTAGTGCTTTATGGGCACTAGGTAACGACAATAAGCAAGCACAACTAGAGACAAAGAGAAAAGAAAGCTAAGGAATCAAGAAAAACTAGATAATATTCACAAGAGATGATAGAAGGGCACAAAGGAGGGTAACTAAGTCTAGAAATGAGCAAACAAAGTCTAAACAATGCACCGTCCCCGGCAACGGCGCCAAATTGATGGTAGGGATTTGTCGTGGATCCCGCCACCAATTAAATAACCAACTAGCACCTAATGGTAGTTAGGGTAAGTCGGGTCGTGTCCACGGAGACGGTATTGCAAGGTTTAGACTAAATCGGCCTAAAACAAGACTATGCTACCAAACAAACACAAAGAGCCAATAATTGATGAATTAAGATGAGGGGAGGAGAAAGTAGACTAATGATGAGCTATGACGAACTAGACTATCAAATACTAACTAAACACAAGCCATCTAGCAAACTAAGAGAAATGCTAAACAATGCTAATGATCCAACTACTAACAACCTAAAGAAATGATGATTAACTAACAAGATGAATCAAATAAGGAAAAGAGGGAGTGGGTTAGGTTGGGTTCATAAGTGTAGTAGGGTGACTTGGGTTGATTAAGGGTGTAGGTGCCTCCTAATTGCTAGGTTCGGTCTGGGCAATCGCAACTTAAACCGATGTCGATGACTATGCTCAACATAACCACACACAAAGCAAACAATGAGTAGAAGAAGACTAGCATGAGAAGCATGGCCACTACAACCCATACAAGCATATCAACAAACACATGGTGTGCCAAATGTGTGACTAACAATAAAGAATCACCCTTTACCCCCAATCAAACCCTAATCACCCATAATCTACCCTTAATCCCCCTACTAACCCACAAATAAACTACTCACTCATGGTCAAACTAACTACAACAATGAAAGGATAAAACAACTTCACAATCCAAACATTCATCATCAAGAACAATATAAACAATAACAACAAACACTATGTAAAGATTCCAACTTGATTCAATAACAATAAACAAGAGAAAAGAAGGATTATACCAACACTAGATGAAGGAAAAGATGAAATCTTGCATAAAAGAGAAACCCAAATAATCCCAAGGTTGTCAATCTTGGAGAAGTCTTCAAGCACCTTCTTAATACAAGCACTAATTAACTAGGATTAACTAAGATTAACTAAGGATTAATGAGAGATTCAAACTAATATGAAGAACTAAATCTAGGGTTTGTATCTTGTAGAGAGGCTTAAGAGAGGTTAAACTAATGTAGGATCCATAAACAATCCAAGAGGTAAGTATTTATAGGGTTACAAATGGAAGGGAGAAGAAAGAAAGAAAAGCGGACTACAGCCCCTTGGTCCCGACCGGGACGGACCCACCATCCCGACCGGGACGGGTTGGTCCCGACCGGGACGGCCCTGCAGTAGCCTCCTCCAAAGTGCACTTCATCCCCGACGGGATGAGGTGCATACCCGTCGGGGATGAGTCTTGTAGGCCTCCAATATGACCCTTTTGGTTCCTCCTTGCTTCACATGAGCTTCTCATCGATTCTCGGGACTCGGGATCGGGTCTCGGAGGCTCGGGATTGGGTCCCAAGGTCTCGGGGTCGATTCCGAAGCATCGAGTCAACGTTCCTCCGCTTCGTTGGCTCCGAAAAGTGTATGTATTGAGTCGGAATCGCTCCAACTCTTCATGAATGGTCTCGGGAACCTGAAACGAACTAGAGGAAGCATAAGTAGCCCATAAATCGCTCCCAAGGAGCGATTCCACAAGGAAATGGGACCAAAATACTACAAAATAGGCACTACAAACTACACTAATCACACGTAGTCACACAAGCATTATAACAACGTCATGTATGCTCTACACTAAGTCTCGGTCGGTCTATAGGGGTCTATACCAGTGTACATAGTCTAGATGATCGGGACGGACTCTCTAAGTCGAGTTGAGCTTAGAACATGCCGCGAAACCCACTCGAATCGACTATGGACACCTTTTGACATAACCATATTGGAGTACATCAATGGTATAGTGGGACGTCGGTCACCAGTACCGGCCCGGGAAAATATGGGTTATGCATGAACCGTAAAACTAAAACGCGTATTGTACTAGTCAAACGATTTCTATTCGAGTCTCACCCTGAGGATGCCGATGGTAAGTCACGCATCAGTTAATCCCCAGCGGAGTCGCCAAATTGTGGACATGACATAGGTCCACCCCGACGCGGCCACGCGCGGGTTTGGGTAGGCGAATGAATCTCCATATGAGAATGGATCGAATTGAAATTTAGGTCTATGTGGAGTCGCCACCGAATTTTGTGGTTATTCGGAACCATTCGAGCCCACTCTATGTCGTAGTGGTCCGTATACAGAATACGGTCCATTTCCGATGTCAGAGTTTATTGGGCTCGTCCCTTTGCATTTGATACCAATACCGACATTATCAGATATTGTGTATTGAATGACTCTCGTGCGCCAACGGTTTCGGGCATCCGGAAACCGAGGTTCTGAGTAAGGGGTGAGGGTACGTGTTGGGAAGTCCACAAAGGACACCCAACCCCGCCCGCACATTAGCGGCCTCTACTAAGAATTCGAATGACTTTCCAATACGCGTTAGTTGAACGGGAAAATGATATGCAAAGATTATTTTCCCTAAACATGTGAATGGAATTGAAAAGGGTTTCTAAGTCAATTTAATGCAATTAATTCTAACGTCAAAGTTTAATTTAGCATGTGAGTTCATTTTCGTAAAATAAAATAAACGACAAAAATTGACAAAGGAAACAAACAAACTGTTAGTAATGATATAACGAATAATAACGGTTTGTGCAAATATTGAATTGAATTGAATGATGTAAACGAGATGATGCATGGTTTGAAAAGATAGTAATACACGTGATTAATTAGGCACATGTTGACCTAAGTCGTAAAATACTATCGAATTTAGAAAGAAGAAGAATGTTCGACTCACGGTTTTGGTCGTGATGAGGCCACTCGATCGAGTGGTCGATGGACTCGATCGAGTGAATTTCTAAAAAAGGTTTCTGTTTTGTGTTTCAGACCATACTCGGCCGAGTTATTGTCCAACTCGGTCGAGTGCATGGCCACTCGACCGAGTCACTGTGAGACTCGACCGAGTGGGGGCCGTAGTAAGCATTCTGATCCGATTTTGGGGTGCCACTCCACCGATTGGGCTAGGCACTCGGTCGAGTGCCCCCCCTGTAAGAATTATAATTCGTTCGTAATTTTGTATTGATTTAGAAATTGCTTTTGATTTTTGATAATTCGACGGTTTTACCGAATTGAGCATAAATATTGCATGACTTATGCTCGATTCGAGTTTTTTTATAAATCATCAATTTGATTGAATCGAATATAAATATTATTGAATTTATACCCGATTCTAAATTTAAATGCTTGTTATATCCCGTATTCGATTATTGAATCGATACGGAATACTAGGGCGAAAAATAAAGAAAATTGATTTGAGTCGTTTTAAGTCAATCAAAACTATATGAATTTCTCTCCGCGTTTGTAGCGTCATAATTACAACGTGACATCTACGTTAGCATCAACGAGAAATCGAATTAATTGAATTAAATTGACTAGATTGTTAGATTCAACATCCAACTATGAAATTGGTATCGCATCTAACGAATCGACACTTTGCTTAAATTAAAGGACTTGATTCCCTCGGCTTCTCCGACATCGAAATAAATCCCTAAGGATTGTGATGTCGGATCCACGTCAACGGGTTTCGACCCTTATTAAAAATACGTGTCTTGAAAAAGGTTTTAAAATTGATGAATGCAAGATGATGATGCCGACAAAAATAATAACAAATTATTGTTTAAGTTAACTTATCTCAATTATCAAATAGTCGGGATACCGGAATAAGCGACCGTCAACGCTGTGTGCAGTACACTTGTATATTCGTGTTTTCTTATTCCGATATCCCTCTTATTCGACACAAATCGATAAGTATTTTAATGCTTTTATATTGATAGTATTATCGATATTATGACACAATGAAAAAAATTAAAAAAAACAAAAAAAAGAGACGAAGAAAAGGAAGACGGACGACGAAGAGAGATGGAGAAGAGAATGGGGTTTTGAAACCCTCAACCTACATGTTCTTGTCTCGGATCGAACTTGTAACCGTGGCTTTAACACAAGAGTCTTCGAGGTGGATGAAGGTTAAGTTATGGTGGCTCGGGTTGTTGATTTCCTAAAACTAGGTTTAGGGTTTGCTAGTGTAATGCTTAGGGTTTGAATTAGGGTTGAGTTTTAGGGTTGCAAGGGTGCTAAAGTTAGGGTTCGAAAAAAGTGTCTTGAAGGGTGTGCAAAGGGTTGCTTATATAGGCAAAGCTAAGGCACCCGGTTAGGGTTACTCGACCGAGTAGGTGGCTAACTCGGTCGAGTGGCCCGTTACGCCTGCAGCCGGGCTCAAAACAGGCCCACTCGATCGAGTGGGTCAGACACTCGATCGAGTAGGTCAGACACTCGATCGAGTGGCCCAAAGGGTTGCACGGGTCCATTGATTTGGAACTTGACTTTGGGTGTTTGATGGGTTTTGTGTTTGACTTGGACTTTTGATGATGTGAGGGGCTGTTTTGTGTGTCTCGGAAACGATTTTGACCGATGTTGACCCAATCGCAAAAAGTCGGTTTTAATTCCGGTGTCAGTTTTGGCCCAAATTAGTCCTGTTTGACTCGGAATGATCCACTGGGCCTGGATTCAAGGTTGGTTTTGTGAGATTTGTACTCTGTATGTGTGTTAGCCAGCAATTAATGGATTTGAGCCCGTATCCGAGTGCATAGAAGCACGTTAGCGTCCGATCATCATCGGGTGTTTTTTGGGAAACTACCATAGACACCTGGCAGTCAAAATGCGGGTGTCTACAAGGGGCGACTGTAAGAATTATCCCTTATTCTATTTGTGAGCAACTTGGAATGAAAGAGCTCAAGGATACCTCGATTACAATCGAAATGGGGGATCGTTCAATTAATAGACCATTAGGAATGTTGGAGGATATGCCGTTAAGGATCGAGAAATTCTTCATTCTGATTGACTTCCTCGTACTCGACATGCCCGAGGATGCAACCACCCCCATTATTCTGACGACCATTTCTACACACCGCTGGTGCATTGATCGATGTCAAGAAGGGTAAGATCACTTTTGAGTTAGGCGACGAGAAGCTTGTGTTTGACCTTCAAGGCAACACCTCGCCTACAAATGAAGAGTCATGTCTATGATCCATGCCTTTGAAGACATTGAGGTTGGGAATCGAATGGGTGAAAGCTTGGAGGTTGACAACAACTTGTGTGAAAATGGTGTGAATGTAATTTCCTTGTGTGATAATTTGAATGCTTGTGATAAGCTTGATTGTGAAGAGCTAGAGAGTAGCATGGAGATGAGTGAACTCACTTGCTTGAGTTTCAAATCTCCCCTTCTTGATAATGTGCAAAATGAAGATGCTTTGAAGCTTGGGGTGGATGAATACTCTTGTCATATTGATGTGGATAAGTTGTTCGGTAAGAGGAAGATTGAGCCTCTGTTAAAGTTCCATGAAAAAGAATGGAAGTTTTGTTATATCCCAAAAGATTGCAAGTACAAGTTCAAGCCATTGAGGATAGTGGATCGGGATGACTCGGGGATGTCAAGGCAAGGTTATGAAGAACCTTGGAGCTTAGGTTGGTTCTCTACGAACTTCGGTGAAGATTTCTCGAGAGCCTTCGACTTATTGCTCCGTGTCCTTGAAGGCTATGGAAGTGTGTGCAATTGTGTTGATGAAGAATGAAGATCCCTCACAAGCCTTGGTTTGATGGAGTTCCTCAAGAACCGTCGTGTTGTATATATCTCTTTCCTCTTCCTTTCAATTATTGAGTTGTATTTGTGTGAGTTTGGTTTCTAGGATTTGTGTGTTTTGTTGAGTTCTTGTAATTTGGAAATTTTCTTGAGTGATGTGAGGGAGGGAGTTTTGATGGAAACTTTTGAGATTGATTGATAGGTTTGAAGTGAAGATGAAGAGTTTTGAAGAGTTGTTGAATGATATAAGCTTTGAAGCTTGGTGGAGGAAGTCGGTTTTTGAGCTTTTGATAAGCTTTTGGGGACGGGATTTTGGATCCCAAAGTATTATTTGTCTTTTGGGTGGAACTATTAATGAATGAAGGCTTTTTGGCTTGGGAAGAATGCCATCCCGACCGTGATCATCACCATCATGGCCGGGACGAAGTGAGCCAGGAATCAGGGGCTACTGACAGGCCATCCCGCCCGTGATGAGAATCTTCCTGGTCGTGACCATGCCTTCCCGGTCGTGAGCATGTCGTCCTGGCCGTGATGAGCCTCCTTCGCCTTCTTTTCTTCATTTAAGCCCCACCCCACCACTTTATACCCCCACCCAACCTCCCTCCTCACCTTTGCCACTATCATTTCATCCTTGCACTTCAATTATACACCTTCATCTCATCTTCTCATCTCTATACACCGAGTTTCCCCCTAAAATCCCAACCTCATTACACCATTGCAAGCCCGATGCTCCAACAATGAGACTACATTTAGGAAGAGGAGGAATATCGATGACAAAGACGAGCAAAATGCTTAATGATCATTGAGACGATGGAGTTGGTTGAGTTGCTAACCGTTTGGTAAGGCGACTATCCTTTCTTTTCCGTCTTTTATTGCTTACTCTTTGTATGTTCCCCTTATTTTTATGCATTTGGTGTCATGGTGGCCCTCGGGGCCTTTGTGGTTATTGCTCCCGATTCTCGATGACGTGATTACATCGAGAATCATTTGAAAAATCCAAATTTACAAGTTCTTTTCACTTTTTCTTTATTTTCATTCATTTTTTGGTAGAATTTGGTCGGAATCGGGGCTAGGTGACTTGATTACACCTAGCCCTTCCCTCTCATTTCCTTTTATTTTCTTCTTTTTATTTCTTCCCCCATCCATATCTTTTCTCATCTCGGCCCTAGGTGACTTGATTACACCAAGGCCCGGCACATTCTACACTTTCTTCACTTTGATTTTTGATTTTTAGCTCTATTTTCCCCTTTTCTCTTCTTTTTAGTGTCTTCCACACACTACCGATCGAGCATGAGGACATTGCTCGGTTTAAGTGTGGGGGAGTGATATCTTAGCCTAGATTAGTTTTATTTTCGTAGTTTTTTAGAAAAAAATCTTAAAAGTTCCTAAAAATTTGAAAAATTTCGTAAAAACTAAAAAAGATTTTCTTTTGTGTCATTTTCTTTTGTGTCTTTGTGTCGTATTTTTGTGTTTTGCATGAGGGTATTTTTGTGACATTGCCCCCTTTTTCCTTGTAGGTCGCTTGAGCACCGTTAACTTTGGAGGGCTCTCAAGACATCCGGTAACATCATTTTATCCCTTTCCCTCTTTGTCTCTTGCGGAGTTTGGAGGAGATTTTGTGGTGGTGTATGCTCGGGTGGAGCTTTTTGGAGTTTGTGCATTGATGTGGTTGCTTGCTTGGAAGTTCAGGGTGGTGATTGTTTATTTTGTGTGTGTGTTTGTTTTATTTTGTTTTGTTTTGTTTGTCTCATTTTCTTTCGTCTTTGTTTTGTCTTGTATAGTTTGTGAGTCTAGTGTAGAAAATGTTTTCGAAAACCCAGTTTTGAGGCTAGTGCGCAAGTGTTTACTTTCCCTTTCTAGTGATATGAATCGATTCTTGGACTTTAGTTTAGTAGAATGACTTTAAATCAATAGTTTCGTTGATTTCTTACCTTGAGTCCACCTAGTCTACTAGGGATTTACTGCGGGATTTGTGTAATCCTCTAGAAAATCTAACGCAATACAGTGGCGGAAACACTGTAGAGTTGGGATTAAAACAGACTGACAAACTATATCTTATTAAAAGAAATGGTAAGTCAATACAAAGGCCACTTTTTACAAAAGGGCTGAACAGAAAATTCTCCAAACGGGTTATACAAATCCATAAATTACATGAATAGAGAAAGAGTAGGATCCACGCTACTCGCTAGCTCACACACAAAACCCGGCAGCAAATACCTGTCATGTTATAAACACAACAGCCACATCAGTGGGGAGTAACTCGGACGTTCTCCCAGCCATATTATATCATATGGAAAAATAATAGTATTATTATATCAAAATATTTAAAAAGAGAAAACATTAAAACGATATAATAAAAATAAGTTTTCTGAGAAAACTTAAAATACTTGCCAACCTGCAAATCAAAACAAATCGAGAATAATAGTCATATTCAAAAATGCCGTTATCGAAATTCGTTCAGTGTGCACAAGGCTAGACTTTCACTAGGATAATACTGGAAACTAGTTTCGAGAACTGTTGACTTAACTCATAACAGAATCCAGTCTCTAACTAAGCAACTCAACTATAACAGGGCTGCGTGCAGCGAGGTCCTGGTTTAAGTAGTGCATACCCCTCTTAGACAACAAATATGTCTAGTTCAGCTGACGGCGACTAACACGATGCGATATCTAGCTTAAGGTCAAAACATACAATCTCCTGGGCGAAACTACGCCCAGTTCAACGACCAAATGTGCCCCAAATAGACACACCGACTTTATAGCTGATGGCAAAAACGTACATCCCAAACTATATTAATCTAACCCCACACCTGTCTTTATTCCATAACTCCAAAACAGCCTTTATCGATATATATACAAAAGATATAATCATTATAAATAATATGAAGAAAAAAGGAATAAACATTTCATATAAAAAGGGAAACTTTCTATAAATAGAAACTTACTAATTTTAGAAACTTACTTAAAATAGAAAGTCCTATAGAAAATACGTAAGTTATTAAAATTAGTGAAATGTATAAAAATAGTATTTCTAACGAAATTAACATTTTATTATTATCGTTGTTATCGTAACTTTAATATATTTCTAAATTCGTTACTCAAAACTATAAATTTTCAGAGAGGAGATATTTTAAGAAAAACGATATAAAAACTAGTTGAGTCAACGAGTTTTATAAATGAAATGAGATTTACAAAGATTTCAAATTATTTTTAATAAATAGGTTTTATTAGTAAATAATGCGGATTTTAATAAAAATAGTCAATCGGAAATTATTAGTGAAAATAGTCCCGAGTAAAAATATATTTAAAATAAAATCGACTATTTTCTCATTTATTAGTATAAATCGTAAAATGAAAATTAATTTGTTAAACAAGTATACAAACCTTGATTATAATATAAAAATACGATTTTAAGTTAAAATTTTAATTTAACAGAATCCGAAGAAAATATGAAATCGTTATTTTTTTTAGTTACTAGGGTGACGATAACCAACAAAATATTATAACGATCGTATATAATTAAATAAGTAACGATTTATAAAACGATGTCGAAACTTGTAAAATATTTATAAGGTACGCAATTTAAAAGAATATTTTTAGCAAATAATAAATAGCTAAAATTAGAAAACTGAAGTTAAAATATTTACTACATACTACTACTCAATCATACGATATAAAATCGAGTAACGTTCTAAAGTTACCTTAAGTCGATATCCGAGCTACCACGTACTTGCCTTTCTTGATTAGACCAAGCTCAAACCTTAGAACTTGAAAGTCGATCTAATAAAACTCTGAGGCCTTCACGAAACGAAAAAGAACGAGATTGGGACAAAGAGAATACGGGCAAAGAGTCGGAACTACAGAAGTTTAAAAGGGGTCGGAGGAAACATGGAAAACAAGAAAAAGCGTAACCGAGAGGACGAAGGAACCAAATCGACCAGATAGGAGAAGCAAAAGAATGATAGGAAGAAGAAGATTAAGGAGACGAAACACGAGGAAAAGAAAGGGACACAAACGGAACCGCGGCTGGGATCGAGTAGCAGCAAAAATAACGCAAGAAAACAAAAACAGCGACCGAACATCAGCAGCAGTAGTACACAGTAACGAAACAGCAACATCGAGGGTAAAATGAGAAGGCACAAGCATCAAGAAAAGCAAATGACGGAGAAGAACCGGATCAGCTGAAAACTATACATAACCGCAGCAGAAAAATGAAAAAGAAAAAGAACAGCAAACGAAGACAGATCAATGAAGAAAGGAACAAAGAAAAGGGAATCGCAAAACCGCGTTTATGAGCAGAACAAAAGCAACAATAACGATATAATAGCAGCGGCATCAACTTCATCAACGCAACAAAGCAAAACGAGGAGGAAGAAGAAAACAACGAAGAAGAATGAGGAGACGGACAAGCAACAAAAGAGCGTGCAACAACAGCAGCACACGTGAGACAATCAATAAGAACAAAACCAACAGCAGCAACGTAAAACCAGACCGAAATCGAGGAAGAAAAAGGAAAAGAATAAAGACAAAAGGCAGCTGCATTAATGGACAGCAATAGCAGCAACGAAATGCAGTAAAACGCAACAGTAGTAGCGATAAGCAACAGCAGCAGAATCAGCGTAGCAGCAGCAGGACGACCAAGTACCAGTTGCATTGACAAACAGAATAGCATAAGAGAGGGATAAGAACGAATTACCTTTCGACGAGTTCGGGTCGAAGAACGTACGCGCACGAACTAACAACAGCAACAGCGTACAACAGCAGCACATAACCGAGGACGGAAACAGGGGATCGATAGCGAGTGCGACGACGAACAATTGTCGATTGGTGATGATGGATGAACGGATATGACGAAGAAAGCAGAAGAAAGAAAAGGATACGAGAGATGGAGGGAGACCAAAGATAAGCGTGAGTGTGAAAGAAGGCCAAGAGGGAAGAAGCGGAGGAAACAATGAAAAGGAACAGGGGAAAAGAACTAAAGCGGTGGAGGAAAACAAATAAAAAAAGAAAAGGGGGGATGATTACTTTAAACAAGTGGGAAGGGAAAATGAATCACCTTAAACAAAAATAAAGTGGGTAAAGAAAAATACGGATTAATTAAATGAATCGGATAGGAGACGAATTTCGTAACGATAAGTTGATTGACCCAAAAAAAAAATCGATTTAAAACGAATTAATAAATTTACTAAATAATTGAACCATCTAATAAAATGAGTGATTAAAGTATTCGAGACGAAAACAAAGTTTATAGAAATACATAATTAGACGGTGAAATAGTATTTCCCGATAAATAATAAATATTCGATAAAGTGAATAAAATGGATTTCTCGAAGAAAAGTAATAAATGTTTTGACGAAATTTCAAATAAATGAACTTCGAGCCGAGAATAGAAATTCGAACTTAAATATAAATAAATAAAAAGAATTTAGAATTTAAGTCGTCGAAATAGACTTTCGATTAGAATTAAATTAAATATATAAAATGGATCGAAACATAAATAAAAATATGTTCTAATAAGAAGAGTTTCCGAGTCAAAAATAAAATTTTAGGAGTTTGAAACGATTAAACGATAAATTCATTTCATAATAATTTTAAGAATTACGAGATAAATCGGAAATAAATAAAAATGCAAATATAAGTTTAATTTAATTTATTTTATAAAATCAGGGGTGTTACAATTTGCATTTTGACCACCTTGACCACCCACGGAGTGAAAAGACCTTGGTTTCCGAGTCCCGTCTGTTAGGTGATCATGTTCGAAATTGTTTGATTAGTCCATGTTTTCCACCTTTTTGTGGGTTTGAAAGGAAGGCGCCCTCGATTCACCCATTTCCCTACCTTCTACACATATCTCACAAATAAGTTGCATTTTGTCGAGGTTTCTATACTTGGTTGTGATGATTGTCTACAATACAAAATTTAGCCAAAAGGGCAAACCAAGAAAAAGAAAGAAAAAAAGAAAAAAAAAATAAGAAAGAAGAAAAAAAAGAAAAGGCACAACAAATCAAAAACAAAGTAGAAAAGAAGAAAAAGAAATGGCATAGCAAGTCAAATCAAATTACAAAAGAAGAAAAATACCATGAAAATCATTTCACAAAAAAATTTTTACGTCTAAAAAATAAGCCTTTTACCGATTGTTATCGTGAAGAGCCTACCAAAGGACCGAGTACCTAGGAAGGATGATAGTGGTAATGGTCGGTATTCCCTCATTTTGCAATCATTATCCACCCTTTTTACTTGGACTAGTTGAGCTATTTTTGAGCATGGGACGACCCTCTTGGCTTATCGCTAAAGGAGGTCGGGTTTCACTTTACCTACAGTGTCGACTAACTCCGTGGTTCATCATTTTTCCATCCCGCCTATCGTCCCGTAGTACGTTCTTATAAGGTTAGGAGGACCTAGGTAAGTTACCAACGATTTTATTGCTTTGTTGTCATACTATTAGGATTTTGTCCATTTTGGTTTGTATTATTAGCTTGGGAACGTCGTCACTTGCCTTGAGTCCTTAACCGATGTTTCTTTCACCGCTTTTTTGAGGGAAACGGTATTTGTTTCTTCTTGGATGCAACCGTTTGTTTGTTTGTTTGCTTGTGTGTTTTCGTGTTCGGTTGTATCCACAGTTTTGTCGCAAGACCTCACTTGCCTTGTGGAGAGCACTTTTCCTCTAAGTGTTCTCGCGTGATTTGAAAGGGCGTGGGGTGCGCTAATACCCACTCGGCTAGTAGTTAAATTCGTCTTAGTTACTTAGTTAGTTAGTTCGTGCTTACTCGAGGGCGAGTAAGGGTTAAGTGTGGGGGAGTTGATAAGTGTGTTTTGTAGGTTTTATTTCTCGTGTTTGGTCGCGCTTTCTCTTGTGGAATCGCTCTTTAGAGAGTTTCAAGGCTACTTACGCTTCTTCTAGCATGTTTTGGGTTCCTAAGGCCTATCATGGAGAAATGGAACGATTCTGTCTCATTTCGAGCGCATATGGACCTAATAAAGAGAAGCAACGATGATTCGGTGACTTAGACTTGATCCCGAGTCCCAGGGAGCCCACTTGAGAATATCCCGAGCACTGAGCATCGATAAGAAGCCTAGGAAGAGCAAATAAGGACCCATCACGGCTGGGAAGGACCCATCACGGACGAGACGAGAAGACGAGAAGAAACGAGCTGCTGATGGGCCTTCCCGGCCGGGACCACCACCTTCCCGACCGAGATGGGACCCATCCCGACCGGGACCACCACCTTCCCGGTCGGGAAGGACCCAGATCCTACGTCGCTTCATTTTTTCATTCCTCTCATTTATAGAACCCTATATATACCTTCCTCTTGTAATTTTTGAAGCACGAAACCCTAGAGAGTAGACTCTTATTATTAGCTTAGTTTCTCCTTAATCTTTTCTTAATCTTAGCTTAATCTTAGTTAGTTGCACTTGTATTATTGGAATTCTTGAAGATTTCTATCAAGATTGACAACCTTGGTGGATGTATTTGGGTTTTCTCTATATATGCAAGTTTTCATCTTTTCATCTCCTTTCTAGTTGGGTATAATCCTTCTCTTCTCTTTTCTCTTAATCATTCATTGTTAGTTAAGTTTTAAGCTTTATCTTTTGTTTATTGTTCATCCTTGCTTGTTATTCATTATAAACGTTCTTGCTCTTTAGATGGTTTCTCTAGTTAATGTTAGTTTTAGTTTGAATATGTGTGAGTAGATTCTTGTGGGGTTAGTAGGGGGATTAGGTGTTGATTATGGGTGATTAGGGTTGATTGTGGGTAAAGGTTGAATCTTTGTTGCTGGTCACTTGTTATGCATACCATGTGTTTGATGAAATGTTTGTTAGGGTGGTAGTTGCAAATAGTACTCTTGCTAGTTTCCTTCTTCTTGTTGTATGTTTGATTGGTGATTGAATTCTCTTGTTGTAACACCCCCATTTACCCAGGAGTCTTACCAGACATTCCCAAGTAACTAAGGATGTTACCATCTCGGTTTCCCGAGGTAGTAGCTCATTACAATACAATATGGAATACCAAACCGGCCACAAGATTTAAACAATTACAACCTATTAACTATTAACTCTGGTTACACAGCGGAAGTTATACAATCTATTTAAAAACGGGAATGCCTATGCATTCACCCGTGCTACGTCTGGACTCATAAGTTGCGCTCACCCCAATCCCGTACATGTATCCCAGCATCCAAACACATCACGATATACATAACCTGCATAATAGACTGCTCCCCAATTGATCGGAAACGTCAATCGGATCATAACAGACACATCAGACATACACACAAGGTCAGCTTATGATAACATTAAATAAATAACATTAGTATAACCAACATCACAAACATCAGTATCAGTATCATCATCATCATCATCATCATCATTCCCATTATCTATCGCGACCGCAGTCACGCCCCGGCAGTCCGAGTGTGCACACCCCTCCTAGGCTCTCCTAGGAGGAAACATTAGGGAAGGTCCCGAGATCAACCGAGCCTAGCTAGTCCTTGCTAGCTTCTCTCAATCGGCACACAGCCGCAATCTCAATAGGCACACAGCCTCAATCTCAATAGGCACAAAGCCTCAATCTCAATATCATCATTATACCATTACATATCATAGAACATGCATACATACAACGTAAACTGAGTAAGGATAACCTTACCTAGTTAGCAGGTACCACCACGTCGTTAGTACCATTCACCACGGAATCTCTACGAAGTTCGAACCTAATAAAATATTATATTATTAAATTAAATTAATATTGAACCTAGCGAAGTTAAATTATAAAGTAAAACCGACTCAACCTCACTAAACTATAAAATGAATTTGATACCGTTCTAATTACATTATAATTTATAACCCCTAGCGACATCTCGGCTCCAACTTATTTGTTTAGCCAACGTCACTTACAACACTAGTATATACGACATATCCAATCTGAACCCGACACATTATGCCTCCCTTATATACTTCCTACTGACAGTACGCACAATAGCCCCATAACAAGGGCAGGGCAACGATAGCAATGCTAATCCGACTACGACAATATATAGAACATCCGACAACAGCAGCAATATAACAATATCACGCTGATAATAACAATATCACGCCTGATAACGACAATCGTACGCCGACGATAACACCAACAATGACTAGCAACCACCCGGTTCAACATGAGAATATCAACCCAATAACGACAATAACATAATACAAGACAATAATTCCAATAACCGACTAACATGAGACGATGATAATTTAATAACACTACGTTATACCTCGCTAGGGCATGACGGTCAACATTTGAAACCGCTGGTTTGACATCTACTTGTCCTACTCGGTTCGCACCGATATCAACGGCACCGAGTAGTTCATTCGTACCACCATACCGCCACCAACAACCCTAGATCTGGCGGCCACACGCGGTAGGGAACAACGGGAAAAGGACAAGTACAAGGATGAGTGTGTGGCAGTGGTAGTCGAGAAACAGAGGTCAGCGTGAAGGAGGTTGATGCATCGATAATGGAAGATAGGTAGGGAGCGTAGGTTTTGAGAATGAAGAATGAATATGGTGTGCGTATATTTTGAGAATGAAGAATGAATAGAGTGTGCGCAGAGCGTAGGTTACTAGGTTACCAAATTCCACTTGCTTTGTTATTCACTCATTCTTAATATTATTATTATATGGTTATTATTATTATAGTGGGTCAATTGCACTAGATTGTTCGGGTTAAGCGGGCTAAGGTTCCTTTGTTCGAGTTTGACCTGACTCAATTACCTTGACTCGATTTGACATATAGTTTGACTCTCTATAAAATACGGATATTACAATCTACCCTCCTTATAAGAACTTCGTCCCGAAGTTCACGATCCACCCACCTAACATAACACAACACACACAACTCCGTCGTGAACGACCATCTATTCCAACATGTATTATTATACTGGTTTAATCACGTGTAAGTAGCACGGAGTATTACAGTCTACCCTCCTTATATGGAACTTCGTCTCGAAGTTCACGAATTTTATACTCACGTTACCCAACACCTCTAGTATATGATGACACTATCTTGACACTAATGAGATGACTCTTAACCTGGCCTTATCATAAAACACGTTATTCAATTATCATAGGACACTGTAAACTTTTCTAACACTTATACTTGTAAGCACTGGTGAGGGCAAGTAATTGGTAATATGCAAAATCAATTCACACGTTATCAACAATGTTCCTCAACTCATTTTTGATATACATAACGTCACTTGGTCATTTCATGACCTCCTAATCTTTTGGCATCATGACTAACAAAACAAGTCGTGCATCATGTTCAACTGGATTTCTCAACTTACTCACCAATCAAGTGGTCGCAAGGGGTTTCTATCCCCGCATTCCTCCGCACTTCACAACATAAATTCTATGTCTAGTAACACACGCAGGAAGCATTACTCAGATGGTACTCATGGTTCACCATAAATACCAACATAATATTTGTATACTCATTCTCATATGTCGTACTTCAAATAATTTAAGCTAACATGCTGCTTATTAGTACTGCTCTGTGTTTACTCTTGTTATACATGTCATGACTCAATTCACATGTTAGCATGCCACACATAACATACTTCTAACATTACATAATTGTGCGAGCTCCCACTCTGAGTCACTCTTACATTATATGAACACCTCGATTATCACATAAGTAAAATAGTTAGTTCACACAAGACGATTTGCCCACACTCAGGGCCTGATAAACTATGACATTCTATTTTACTGCATGGACTCAGAAATGTGATGTTACTACCCAGTATCATAACCCGGCCTGCTGACATCGAAACATATTTGATGACACGACGAATTCACAGATATACCTTGGACACCTTTACTATTCATTATTATAGATCCTTGCATTATCACTGTATCTAAAATCCTTCTTTAATGGATTTTAATATCGTGACTCTCTTTTTACGCCATTGATATTATTACTCCTTTTTATACTGTTAGTCTCATTAACAACCATAATTGTGACCTTCTTCTAACAAGTAATTTAAACGACGCTGTATTCTCATGACACCTCCTCATTATATCTCACGACATTTTTTTTAAGACACGTTCTCCCAGTCTATATTACGATAACTTGTTGACAGAGTTGTTTCTTTAACAGGTTCGGACTCACATGCATACATATGTACAAAAAAAAGAACGTATGAAGAGGCAATATAATCATCACAGCAAGGCAGCAACACAAACACACAACTGAACACTCGCAGATGACCGCGTTAACAATTTCAGACCTTGAGATAATTAACAGGTGGCATTTATTCCTCGTAATTGTACTGTAACAACTTACCAGATAGTTCACCACGTTATATGTGGGCATAAGTTTTAAATTTAAACACTAGCAAATGACTTAAGACCAATAATCCATACGTAGACATTATAACATTCATTCATCGAGACATGCGTTACTCATCGACCAATAAGGACGGGGACTCATCATTGTACAAGGTTAATTAAACCAGCATTTGACTTGTTCACCAAACATGTCCAAATTCTTTACATAATTACGACCAAAATCTGAAAATTAATGTCATGTCTAACTGTACATAAGTTGAGGACTCGGTTTGCTGTTTGATGATTTGACCTTTCCTAACTTCTCATTGGAATGACCCCCACTTATTGGATACGTGTAGCGATGTTTTTTTTTCACATAAGCGATTTGTGACCATGACAAATTTATATAACACATCTGATCTGTAAGATCCACATTAAGGTCATTATGCAACATGAACCAGTATGAATTCTTGTGATCCGAATTTACTCTGACTTCATCATTAGCATATGAGTATAACTCTATTACACCATACAATAAAGTAGACACTTTCACATTAGTGCATTCATTTGAACAAGACGAAACAATGATTATTCAATGGATTTAGACACGTTTTCAGGACATTGCAATCATGATAGAAAAATAAATAATTAAATTATCGTACTCACCAATGGGGTTAAATTCGAAAGACAACCCTCTACAACTTTCTATTTAAAACTATTTCCAAATTCCAAACGTACGGTGATTTGCAAAATCATTCTCATGGACATGCATATTTTGACCTTGAAAAAGTTTCGACTGGTAAAACGAGTTTCAAATCATATTTTTGGGCAAAACCAAGTTCCAACATTATTTAAACTCTTCAAAATGATCTCGGTAAAAGCCCCCAATGATAATTTAATCTCTACGTAAGGTTTATAATGGAAATTTTGACACTAGAAAATAGGTTGAAGTATTTGGATTGAAATCCCGAAATTTTACAATGAAATCTAGACTTAAAATAAACATGGGTCTCCTTCCAAACTCTTGTGAAATAGATACGGTAAACAGGTGGAACAATTCAGTAACACCTTATTCATATTAACAACAGGTGTTTTAAGTTGTTCTGAAATTATCTTGACACAGTTAGCAAACATGTTTGTTTAGGCCATCAAAACAGAACTTAGTAAACACATTTATCAGGTTACATGAAGTGCTATAAATGTGTGTGTCATCAGTCAATACATGTTTTATAAAAAATACTCAGTTAAACTTTCAAGAATAGAAATCAACAACAAGTTACGACTCAGAACCTACCACATCATATAAACTCATGATGAAACGCAAATATCCCAGTGACAGAATTTGACATTAATGATCACGACACCACATATATAGCATTTAAACAAACAGATTTCGATTTCACTTATCTTGTCAATCACACATTGTATTAATCATGGTGAAATAGAAACGATGCATTTATAGTTACATTGTTGCTCCCTATACTACAAACAAATCGACATGATTCCAGATATCGCATACTCTTTCAAGAAATGATTAATAGACAAGTTCTTTTATGCCATTACGAGAGAAGGATGAGGACCAATAAGGGCACCACTCAGATCGATATAAAGAAAGTAAGTCACATTAACTCGAAACGGACCTCAAGTATTCTTATATTGTTCGACTATTAGTCTCATTAACTCGTACTTGATTTACATGCAACAAATCTCCATTAACACGTCACGACACCATTAAACTTCTAAATATCGGTCCTAGTTAACGTGAAGGCAGCTAGTACATTACATTGACAAGGAAGCATATAATACTCGAAACGAAGCAAAAGTATCCCGGTACTTTGGAGAAACATTCACATGAACTCGCGCTTAAACTACGTAAGTTATTGACCTTTTTGACAGATTACGATATTCATACCATCACAAGATATCAACCCCATTTTCCAATTTGAGATGACTCCAGCATATTATTCTCTAAGATAGACACATTAACACCAAAATGACTAATTAAAACACGTTTACCGCTTACGACCAACTACGTACAAAGACCTAGGTGTTGTCTCCAACATTACTACCAATCCTGACTATGACCTTACTCTCACTTAGGGGATGTGACTCTCACCACAACCTTGATTAAACGTACTGTATCATATTGCTCATATGGTCTCGTACTAATTACTATACCTTTCTAACATCGTAACTACGTACTTGTCACACCTCACCCTATACTGCTCACTATATCATATGCATCAAATCGCGCAATCAATTATCGCAGACATTCATCACAAAACATTCATTGCATCTCAACGTATCCCCTCCTATTGTACCCCATCTCATTTCTCACACGCGGTTACCAGGTCAAGACCAGGAGGGCCAGAGGTGGTATAAGGACGTCTCCTCAACCAAGAATTAAAGGGGGCTCCTGATGGTCCATCACCGGGGTTCATTTTATTTTTCCTAGGTTCATTTATTTTAGGCTCCAAGATCGTTCGCTCTGATACCACTTTGTAACACCCCCATTTACCCAGGAGTCTTACCAGACATTCCCAAGTAACTAAGGATGTTACCATCTCGGTTTTCCGAGGTAGTAGCTCATTACAATACAATATGGAATACCAAACCGGCCACAAGATTTAAACAATTACAACCCATTAACTATTAACTCTGGTTACACAGCGGAAGTTATACAATCTATTTAAAAACGGGAATGCCTATGCATTCACCCGTGCTACGTCTGGACTCATAAGTTGCGCTCACCCCAATCCCGTACATGTATCCCAGCATCCAAACACATCACGATATACATAACCTGCATAATAGACTGCTCCCCAATTGATCGGAAACGTCAATCGGATCGTCACAGACACATCAGACATACACACAAGGTCAGCTTACGATAACATTAAATAAATAACATTAGTATAACCAACATCACAAACATCAGTATCAGTATCATCATCATCATCATCATCATCATCATTCCCATTATCTATCGCGACCGCAGTCACGCCCCGTCAGTTCGAGTGTGCACACCCCTCCTAGGCTCTCCTAGGAGGAAACATTAGGGAAGGTCCCGAGATCAACCGGGCCTAGCTAGTCCTTGCTAGCTTCTCTCAATCGGCACACAGCCGCAATCTCAATAGGCACACAGCCTCAATCTCAATAGGCACAAAGCCTCAATCTCAATATCATCATTATACCATTACATATCATAGAACATGCATACATACAACGTAAACTGAGTAAGGATAACCTTACCTAGTTAGCAGGTACCACCACGTCGTTAGTACCATTCACCACGGAATCTCTACGAAGTTCGAACCTAATAAAATATTATATTATTAAATTAAATTAATATTGAACCTAGCGTAGTTAAATTATAAAGTAAAACCGACTCAACCTAACTAAACTATAAAATGAATTTGATATCGTTCTAATTACATTATAATTTATAACCCCTAGAGACATCTCGGCTCCAACTTATTTGTTTAGCCAACGTCACTTACAACACTAGTATATACGACATATCCAATCTGAACCCGACACATTATGCCTCCCTTATATACTTCCTACTAACAGTATGCACAATAGCCTCATAACAAGGGCAGGGCAACGATAGCAATGCTAATCCGACTACGACAATATATAGAGCATACAACAACAGCAGCAATATAACAATATCACGCTGATAATAACAATATCACGCCTGATAACGACAATCGTACGCCGACGATAACACCAACAATGACTAGCAACCACCCGGTTCAACATGAGAATATCAACCCAATAACGACAATAACATAATACAAGACAATAATTCCAATAACCGACTAACATGAGACGATGATAATTTAATAACACTACGTTATACCTCGCTAGGGCATGACGGTCAACATTTGAAACCGCTGGTTTGACATCTACTTGTCCTACTCGGTTCGCACCGATATCAACGACACCGAGTAGTTCATTCGTACCACCATACCGCCACCAACAACCCTAGATCTGGCGGCCACACGCGGTAAGGAACAACGGGAAAAGGACAAGTACAAGGATGAGTGTGTGGCAGTGGTAGTCGAGAAACAGAGGTCAGCGTGAAGGAGGTTGATGCATCGATAATGGAAGATAGGTAGGGAGCGTAGGTTTTGAGAATGAAGAATGAATATGGTGTGCGTATATTTTGAGAATGAAGAATGAATAGAGTGTGCGCAGAGCGTAGGTTACTAGGTTACCAAATTCCACTTGCTTTGTTATTCACTCATTCTTAATATTATTATTATATGGTTATTATTATTATTATAGTGGGTCAATTGCACTAGATTGTTCGGGTTAAGCGGGCTAAGGTTCCTTTGTTCGAGTTTGACCTGACTCAATTACCTTGACTCGATTTGACATATAGTTTGACTCTCTATAAAATACGGATATTACACTTGTTATGGGTAACATCTTGCATGAGTTTTTGGGTTTGTTTTTGACGCAAGAGTGCGGATTTACCTTAGTGACTAGGTGAAACATACACCTTCAATTACCCCACTAGTCTAATACACCTATGAACCCGACCTAACCCTACTCTTCCCCTTATTGATTTCTTCATCATCTTAGCTATTATTCCTCTTGTTTTTTATTTCATTTTAGTTCTAGTTGAATCATTTAGTTCATGTTATAGTTAGTTTATTCATAGTCATAGTTTTATGACCCTTCATTGTTTTAGTTTGTTTATCTTTGTTTCTTAGCCTAGCGATTGTGTTAGTAATCAATTCTCCATAGTTATCCTCCTTTGTGACCTAGTCTAGTCTTTAGATGAAACTTAGTCTAAACCCCTTTTCCGTCTCCGTAGATCGACCCGACTTCCCTTAGCTACCTTGTTAGGAATAGTTGCTTTTATTTGGTGTCGGGATTCGCGACAAATCCCTACCATCAGTCCACGATCTCTCTTATTATGGTTTCTTTAATAAAATATCAGACTTTAAAGAAATAAACCCCCATGACCTACTCTGGTTGTTCAACTTGAATACAAAGCCCCTTGTACTCCAGAATGTTACAACTAATTGTACAAACTAGAGTGCTAAACTATTAACAACCCTATTAATTAATTAGGGACGACAAAGGGTACTTAGGATCTAGGTATGACCTTATAGGATCCAGATCCAGATCCTTTTCACCCAAGGTATATCCTGATACTAACCATATCTGAAGGGTTTGAAATTTTAGGACCCAGATCGGACCCTATAGATCTGGGTAGGATTTAGGTCTCATACTTTCTAACACCACATTTCATGTTTTTAGTGTCCTAGCGAAATATTATACTAATATAAGTATCGTGAAATTTCAAATATAAAAAAGACTTACACTAAGAATTAGGGTAAAAATTTGTCAATAAATCAAATTAATGAAATCAAATAAGATACTAAATGATTGATTTAATTTGCCACTACTACAAAAATTAAATAGACAACTGTTTTTTTTGCAATAGACAACTTTTTTTTTTGCAATAGACAACTGTCTTATAACAGTTGAGTAGTTTGGAGTTGTATATTAATCTAAGCAAAGACATCTATTTTACAACAGTTGTCTATTCTACAACAATTGTCTATTTCATTAATAGACAACTGTTGTCTATTATGTGTATAGACATCTGAGCTTCGGAAAAATTGGATGTATATTCTTTCAGTAGACAACTGTTTTCTAAAACAACGGTTGTCTAATGCGCGTATATATGAACTACATATTACACGTATTTGAACTATATACCACGATTTGATATATATATATATAGAAGTGGGATCTTTTACCCTGTGTCATATTTCATACATTTTACCTTACATTCACAACCATTAGATATAAGTATATGAAGGGCTAAGATTAAAACTTGAAATAAAAAAGTAAGCATCAAACCCCTACCCAAACAGTATACGTAAAACCAAAACCACTCAGTCAAATTTCTCTCACCAAATCAAAACCCTCTTAAGATTGAAATCAAATCGCAAAATCAAAACTTTCATGAATCCTTTCACTTAAATCACGCCCAATCTTGCATTCAATCAGGTATTTCAATGGAATTTCGCTGCTATATTGTTCAATTTGTTATATATGATTTCAGTCTATTTTGTCTATTGTATTTTTTATTTTGTGCTTTATTTTGTACTTCAATCGTATTTTTTACGGTTTCATTCTATTTCAGTTTTAGAATTTGTGTACTGTATGATTTTTTTTCAATTTATTTAGTATTGTTCAACTTAGTATTGTACAATTCTTTTTCAATTTATTTAGTACTGCGTTTATCAGTCTACGTTATTCATTATTTTTTCAATTTATTAGTCTACGTTATTAGTCTGCATTTTTTTCAAATTTTTTGAACTTAGAATTTACTGCGTTTCAATATTAGGGTTTTTTGGTCTTCGTGTTAATTCGTTGAGTTTTTATGGTTTACTGAACTTGTTATTGCAAAACTTGAATATGAACAATGAAATACTTGAATATGAACATTGAAATAACTACATATTATTTCATAGCATGAATTTCTGGTTTTGGTACATTATTATTACTATGAAATACCCAATTATTTTATTATGTTATTCGAGTTATTCTATACTATTGTTGCAATTATTCTATATTATTCTTGAATTTATTTCATTATATTAGTTACTATGTTTTATAATCAGGGTTATTTTATAGTGTTTTTATAGTTATTCTATAGCACATATGTGATTATTGTACTTCAATTTTTTTGTACTATAACTAACTCCTCTTTGTTGTTGTCTTTCAGTGAAGTTTCTTTTGCTGGATGCACCCTCAATGATATGCAAGATGTTTCATCCCAATACAATAATGCGAGTTATTCATTACAATAACTGAGTTTCTACATTGGCTTAATAACTACGTAAAATCAGATAACATTATTTTTAAACTGCTTATATTTGAGTGTCAGCCAAATATAACAACATGAGTTATTCGTTACAATAACTGAGTTTCTACTATAGAATAACCACACGTAAAATCATATAACATTATTATAAAGTTAATTATATTTGAATTCCATCTCAATACAATAACACGATTTATAATAACTGAGTTTCTACATTGGAATAACTACGTAACATCGGATAACATTATTCTATTATATTTGAGTTTCATCTCATTACAATAACACAAGTTATTCAATACAATAACTGACTTTATACATTGAAATCATTACGTATGTACATTGAAATAACCTGATAACATTATTCTCAGTAAACAATTGAGTTAACTATAAAATAACTACGTTTATTCATTAAAATAATCTTGTTTGTACATCGAAATAACTATAAAAATCTGAGAAAAAATGCTTTGGATTTAGAGAGTTTTAATCTCAGCTCTTGATCATGTGAGATCTAATGGGCACAATTAAGAGGTAAATTGTACAAAATTTGACAAATGTACCAGATCCTGCCGCAACCATTGAGATCAAATCTCGACCATTAGATTAAAATCAAATAAAAGGCTAAGATTAAAACAAAAATTCATACATATTTTTTTTTCCGGGAAAAAAAAAATCATAAATTTTCTTCCTCTGAAAAAAAAATCAATTTTTTTTCCCAAAAAAAAAATTCCGAAAAAAAAAACCTTTTTTTTCGAAAAAAATTATTTTCCTTTTTCCGAAATAAAAAAAAATTCCGAAAAAAACACTTTTTTTTTCCCGAAATAAAACCATTTTTTTTCCGTACATTTTTTCCCAAAAAGATTAAAATTCCAAAATACAAAAAAAAATCCCGAAAAACAAATCAATTTTTTTAATATTAAAATCAAATTGGTGTATATAAAAATAATTTCAGTGTACATAGTAACTGTTTTAGCGTATATAACAATTCTACTATATCAAATAATTAAGTACATATGACAATTATTTCAGTGTATATATATGTTGATTAATTGGTGTACATAGTAACTATTTGAGTGTATATAACAATTATTTTACTGTATATATTAAGTTCTTAAGTGTATATATATAGTGAGTTTAATAGCGTATATTATGAGTATTTTAGTGTATTAACAGATATTTTGATGTACGTTCCATTGTTTTAGGTTATTCCTGTGTGTGTGTATATATATATATATATGTTGATTAATTAGTGTACATAGTAACCATTTGGGTGTATATAACAATTATTTTACTGTATATATTGAATTCCTAAGTGTGTGTGTATATATAGTGAGTTTAATAGCGTAAATAATGAGTTTTTTAGTGTATATAACAGTTATTTTGATGTATGTTCCATTGTTGATTAATGTGTACATAGTAAGTATTTAAGTGTATATAATAATTATTTTATTGTATATATTAAGTTCTTAATTGTGTATATATATAATGAGTTTAATAGCGTATATAATGAGTTTTTTTGGGTATATAACAATTATTTTAATGTATGTTCCATTGTTTTAAGTAAGATGGAAAAATCAATTTGATTAAAAGGGTGGAGGGTTGGTTGTGATCTAATATTGTCAGTAGGTTATTTTTAATCTAATGGTTCAGATTGTGTCTTAGCGGTCTCACCGAGTTACCTTGTCTCACCGGTACCCACCTCTATCTACACACACACACACACACAGAGATAGGATCTAGTGTAAACACGCCAATTTGGTGTAAATACCCTAACAATTTGGACCATTAATCTAATACTTGATCAACGGCTCAGATTAGATATCACAAACAAACAAAACCTCTCTCATTCCTCACTTAGCGCCTCATTTTGATTTTCGTCTTTCTCTCTCTTTATTTTGATTTTCCGTCTCTCTCTACTCAACTGTGTTTTTCCTTCTTTAGCAAGCAGAACTCTCAATTTTCTTCAATTAGGCGTCATTCTCTCTTAATTTCGCCCTAAATTTTCTTCAATTCCTTCTACAGCGTTCAACCCTAATTTCGTCAATTTTGCTGCTTCTGGTATAAAACTTCGCACTCCATTTCCGATTTCTTTTTTGTAATTTTGTCCTCAATTGCTGTTATTAATGAATTGCTATTGTTGATGAACTTCGCGCTTGTTTTTTTTCCAGCCCTAATTTGATCAACATTTCAATGATTTCTCTCTGTAATAATTGTGTCACAAGGTATACTCTAATTAATCTAATTCCTTGTTTTTTTATACCGCTTGGTTTTAATTATCTCGATAATTGTGAAGATTAGGGTTTTAGCTCATGATTCTAAAGCATGTTGGGTTGATTATTAGCTTGAAGTTTAACATTAACGATTTATTGATTGGATCATTGTTAGATTTAATTTGTGTGTGAGGAATATTAAGATTATGCTCATGATTTTGAAGCATTGTTTAACGTGATTATTAGCTTGAAGTTTTGCAATAACGATTTATTGATTGAATCTTTTTTTAACGAACTTCGTGTTTATGTTTTGTTCGTCCTAAATCACGTTTCATCATTATTTGTGCTTGATTTTTGTGGATTTGTTTCTATAATTGTTTTTAGAAACGGAGTATTTCAAATTTTGTTTATGCGAAAATATTTGATTGTTGCTTGACTTTGTCTTGGGTGTGGAAAACATGGAATTACAGGTAATAGTTATGTGCTTTTAGCCCCAAATGATTGATTTGGGTTCTCCTAACAAGAAAATTTGCAAAAATTCCACATACATATTAGATTGTTGTGGATGAATCATTTTGGTTAGATTCAAGGTTATTATAATCTTCAGCTGCTCAAGCTGCTTTAGTGGCTATTTGGCTACTGGAATAAGATATTAATGATGATTGTGCTCACAAGATATGTTGTAGACAGCAATAAAAGAATCTGTTTTATGTGGGAAAGTATTACTTTCCGTCTGTAGCTGAAATTTTATTATTCACTGCAGTCTTGATGTCGCTGATGTGCATGACGTTGTAGTCTGATAAATGTGGTTGTTATATAGTATAACCCCCTGCTGTAATTTTTAGTTTGTTAGCGGGATAGCAAAATGCAAGACAACAGGAGCAACTAACGCCATGGAAGTTGAAGGACCTGCAGTTGGAACAATGGTTGCGATGCCAAATTTTGACCTTCTGAAGGCTAACGATATGACTAATGGTCAGGTGCAGTTTAGAATTGTTACTGTTCCACAACACCAATACACGCCCTTGAAAAAATCATGGTTAGATATCTACACTCCAATCAATGAGAAAATGAAGATCGATGTCAGGATGAACCTTAAATCTCGTAAAGTTGAGTTGAAGACGAGAAAAGACACTCCTGATGTAGGCGATCTTTAGAAAAGTGATGATTCACTACAACAAATTCCTTAATTTCTAGACACTTTATGATTGACACTTATAAAAGCGTCGACCCTTTTTACCACCCTTTATCAATTCTTAATACGTTTTATAATTAATTTATTAAAATGCTACCAAAAAATAAGCGCTTATACTTTCATCAGCCCGCCTACCCTTCTGAGTTTCATTTTTCATCTCCCACTACTTAAAATAATGAAAACCTAGGAGTATTTTAATTAACTGCTCTAAAATTTTCTATTCATGTTACTCTTCTTCTCCGCCGTCTAGCTATTCTATGCCTAAATTAGGTACTTTTTTCAATTCCATGTCTCAATTAATGCTTCCTGGTGTTGATTATCACATCTTCTCGCATTACTCTTGAATTTTTGCTAGAGATCTAAGGTATGTGTGTCGACATCATCACTATATTTCAAATCTTGCTTGATTTCAATATTTTGATGTTAAATTTACTGAGTTGTCGATTAGAATAGCCTAGTTTGTCTCATTTTGCTGTTTATTTCAGATGTGTTTAGAATTGAGTACTCCGTATTCCTTACCACCTTTGTTATGTGTGTCAACAACTTCAAACTTTCCGGCTTTTTAATTTTTCTTCGATAATTGAACTGAATGTCTGAAGTGATTTTCTGGGTTTTTTATCATGTACGTTTTTTTAAAAATAAAATTACCATAGTTACTTTACTGATATCCAGTGTGATGCAGTTTAATTATAATTTTTTTCCTAATATTACTGATTGAATTATTACTATTTGGCCTGAGCAAATATGCAAAATTACTTGTTGAGATTTTAAGAATTGGGTTTTAAGTTAGAATTGGAAATTGAACAAGGGTTAAAGGGGCCTGTGAAATGTCTAATCCCTTCTCCGCGATTTTTTAGCGATTTGTACAACCATTGTTCTTATATAATGCTCTGAAAGTGGAATAATATTTATTCGTATAAAATGAAGCTTTTAGGTATGAGGTGAAATAGGAATTTGAATCAGAAATAAGAAGGGTATATGCAAAAGCGGTTTTAGAATGATTTGTACAAACAATGTTCAAACATACTCCTTTTGTACCCATCGTTTATTTACATTTGAAAGAGTTAATTTCCTCTCGCAGAGAAAATAAAAGTGAACAATTGACTATGTTGGAGTAATATTCTAAAACCCGTAACAGCATATGAATTGGTATTAAGGAGAATATAAAATTGAGCTTCTTTGATATATTGACATTGCCAAATCCCACTTTTGGGTTTTATATTTTTATTTGTATGTAAATCTTGTTCTGGGTTGAAGTCCTTACGGTATAACTTCATGCTATATATGAAGGAATTCACTGATCAGACAAGGAGACATCAACAAAGTACTTTACCACCAAAGGAGGTATAATTTTGATGTACAGAAAAATGGTGTAAGTGGATTTTTCACGTTCTAATTTAGTTGTTGACTTTCTGGGATTATATCTTTGAGGGGGATTCTCAGTAAGTTCTTTCATTTACAGTCTTCATCGACTAAGTTTTGTTAGTTTTAATGTGTGTTTTTATTATGTTATGTGTGCAGATTCAATATTCTTTATTTTTTTGTACTAAACAGTATGTAGTATATATACGAATATACGATCTCTAGGTTCCTAATCAGCTTAATAAAGTGCATAGGAAGATACCTTTTTTCTCGTATATCTAACGTTATTGAAGAACGGGTACTTTTATTGCTTGTTATTGAAAATAATTACACTTTGGATTTGAGCTTTATTTTCAACTTCCACTTATTATTTAGATGGTATAAGAGTATGACATAATGCTATTGTACTTTAAAGGTGGTTGATACTTTTTGTTTTTCTTTCTCTCTCTTGTACTTCGTACTTTATTAGTGTTTTGGGGGAAGGGTTTAATTTGATAAGTTTGGGTTTTGATTTTGATTTTTGTCAAATTTAATGAAGAATTATGTTTGGTTAATAAAATGAATTTCTTCTAGTATGACTATGTAGATATGAACAGTTGAACCTTTTTGTTATGATGGGGATTTGCATAAACACGACCCTGCAAAACTTCACCTATGGTTTTACATTTGCTTAAAGACCATCCATTCATGTATGGCAGGTGAGGAACTGTTCATAAACTACTTAGTTAAACATGTGTTTTCGTTTTTTCTGCAATCTTGCAAATAGATCTGATGTTGAACATCATGGTGAGAATGTATATCTGAATACAGAAGACAGAATCGTTATATTGCGGACGTACTGGAGCGAGCTATCTAAATGTGGTGAAGAAATGCTCTGTTGTCAAACCAAAGATGGGAGATGCCTCACTTGTTTCTAGTTCCATCAATCTTGTATATATGGTTAGTTCTTTAATAATGATGTCTGCCTACCAATTTTACAAGTAATCATCTAGTGTTACTTTTAACAGCTTAAAAAGAATCGATACTTTCCCTTTCACTCCAAGGCATGCCTCAAAACCATGTCATGAATCACACAACCCACAAAGACGTAGCACATGAAAATTTGGAAAGAGAGTAAATCAAAGCAAACTAGGTCATTTACATTGGAAACCATAAACAATAGTTTCCTTGAGATTTGGCTTTGAGCGCATAAGAGAGTATTATAGTTTGTTTTAAAATTATCTAAATGTGAGAAACTGCTTGTTTTGAGGGCGTATTATGACAGCGACTACTATATTATTAACCTTTGTTATTATTTTTCTATAACCCATACTTCCTCTAAAGGATAATTCATTTAAGGTTGTGTGGTCTAACGATAAAGAGGAAAAGCAACGCATAAGTAATTAGTTAATTGGTGTTTAACACTAAATTTGGCTATTTTAGTAACTCTAATTCTTCTAATTAGGAGGCGTTTATTTGAGCGGATCGATGCACTGCTTTTGTTTAGTTGTTTTTTGTGCAGATTTCTCATATTTGCGGTGTTTGGTCACACATTTTTCGTACATATGTACGGCTAGTTAAACATCAAGTCCTATATAGGCAAGTCTCTGCCAATTGCAAAGTTTGAGTGGGATCAAGAAGAAGAAAATACCTAGTAACGTTAACTTTCATCTTGTTCAACTGAATTTGGTTTTACTTTTTCTTTTTTTGAAGTCAAAAGCTATGTCCAACTGAATTTGGTTGGTACTGGGTAATTTTGTATAACTTGGCATTTTGAGAATTCAATAGACAAAATACTAGTTCAGTTGTTCAAGATGCCTTTTTCTAAACTTTGTAAGTTGAAGCTTAGCTACTAATCTAAGTCTTTGCATTATTGTTTCAGAGGACTACCCTATGTACCAAATTTGATTGTTCAAGGGACTTAACTCATGGACGCGCAGATGAGAAGAGCTAATGTTGTTTGTAGTTGAAGAAGAATGACTTCTCGCAAGTGCACTTTCTTTGAACAAATCAGTTGCACTTCTGTTGGACTAATTAATAAACAATCACCACTTTCGAGAGCTTGTTAGTTGTGTCTTTTAACTATGGCACTTGGTCCTTTTTTATCCATAATTTATTTTTGTAAGAAAACATTAGTAGCATGTGTTTTTTTTCCGATTTCTCTTGTACAATCGGATGAATAATTACAATGTTTCATTTAATTTGGTAGTATACTTAGATTGGCAATTATGTTTAATTTTGGGTATGTACTCGTCAATAATTGTTTACTATATCATTATTCGTAGATAATGTCAGTTTTAAATGATATGGGTCCAAATAGCTGGAACAAACAATGCAACAAAGAAGTCAGAATGACGTAAAAAGGTGATAAGAAGTATGAAATTGTTGACACAGAAAAGCGTCGTTAGTGAAATAGGCTAGGGACGCACCAAAGCGTAGGTAATCATGACGCTAGAAAGTGTCACCAATTTTGACGCTAATAAATGTCACAAAATCCTGACACTGAAAATAACCACGCTTTGTTTAAGCGTCGAGAAATAAAATAACGACACTTAAAAGCGTCAAAATCAGCCTAAAAAAGCGTCGAGAAACAATGGGATTTGTAGTAGTGATTTTGGATCAATCAATTACTTATTTATTGATTATTTATCTTCATATAAGGATTTTCGGTTGATTGTTGATTGAGTCGATCTATTATTCATCTTTAATGTTGTTATTCCAATGCTTACAACTAGATACTTCTATGTTGGACAACAGTTACTCCGACATTTACTAATTATTGATTGAATCATTATTCATCTTAAATTACTATAATGTTGTTATTATTTCAATGCTTACAAGGAGTTATTCATATGTTGGACAACAATTACTCCAACATTTACTTTTTTTTTTTAAATTCAATAATTACTAAGTATTGATTGAATCAATCAATTATTCATCTTAAGTTACTCTAATGTAGTTATTTCAATGCTTATAATCAGTTATTCTTATATTGGACAACAGTTACTTTAACAATATTTTATCTCATTTGTTCTAACAGTTTACACCCAAGATATATGAGTAACAAGTATTCCAAGCTATAATGACAAGTATTCCAAGATATAACACTAAGTATTCCAAGATATAAGTACTCCAATTATTATAACTATCGTATTATAAACAACGTATATGCTTTCATTGTCTGAGTTGCATACTTGTACGAAGGTCTTCAACGTGATATAGTTCCATCCTTTTGAGTGAGTCGTAAAGATTTCCGAGTGGGCCATGCATATATATATATATTGAAAATAACCACGCTTTGTTTAAGCGTCGAGAAATAAAATAACGACACTTAAAAGCATCAAAATCAGCCTAAAAAAGCGTCGAAAAACAATGGGATTTGTAGTAGTGATTTTGGATCAATCAATTACTTATTTATTGATTATTTATCTTCATATAAGGATTTTCGGTTGATTGTTGATTGAGTCGATCTATTATTCATCTTTAATGTTGTTATTCCAATGCTTACAACTAGATACTTCTATGTTGGACAACAGTTACTCCGACATTTACTAATTATTGATTGAATCATTATTCATCTTAATTTACTATAATGTTGTTATTATTTCAATGCTTACAAGGAGTTATTCATATGTTGGACAACAATTACTCCAACATTTACAATTTTTTTTTAAATTCAATAATTACTAAGTATTGATTGAATCAATCAATTATTCATCTTAAGTTACTCTAATGTAGTTATTTCAATGCTTATAATCAGTTATTCTTATATTGGACAACAGTTACTTTAACAATATTTTATCTCATTTGTTTTAACAGTTTACACCCAAGATATAGGAGTAACAAGTATTCCAAGCTATAATGACAAGTATTCCAAGATATAACACTAAGTATTCCAAGATATAAGTACTCCAATTATTATAACTATCGTATTATAAACATCGTATATGCTTTCATCGTCTGAGTTGCATACTTGTACGAAGGTCTTCAACGTGATATAGTTCCATCCTTTTGAGTGAGTCGTAAAGATTTCCGAGTGGGCCATGCATATATATATATATATATATATATATATATAAATCATTAAGTACTGTAATTACTCCAATATTTAATGTTAATTTATTCCAAACAGATTTACTCCAACTTACTCCAACATATGTATTCAAGTATTCTAAAACATATATGCAAGTACACTAAAATTCTGAAATTCTGAAATATATACTCTATTTTAACAATCCAATTCATTTACTCCAACCTATATATTCAAGTACTCCAGCATACATATTCAAGTACTCCAATGTATAAATTCAAGTACTCCAATGTATAAATTCAAGTACCTATTTTAACATTTCAATTCAGCTACTCCAACATATATATTCAAGTACTCCAATGTATAAATTTACGTACTATAAAATTTTGAAATATATATACTCTATTTTAATATTCCAATTCAGCTACTCCAACATATATAATCAAGTACTCCAGAATATATATTCAAGCACTCCATTGTATAAATTCAAGTACTCTAAAATTCTGAAATTCAAGCACCTATTTTAACATTCCAATTCAGTTACTCGAACATATATATTCAAGTACTCCAACATACATATTCAAGTACTCCAATGTAAAAATTCAAGTACATTAAAATTTTGAGATTACCTTCAATTCGAGTCACATCTTCTACATTGAAATCGATGTTCATCATAAAGAATAGAAAATCAATCACGATGTAAGAAAATTTCAGTATATGCATGCAACAAGATGTTCAAAAACGAATTGGAACCCTAACATGAAAAACTAACCTTCATGTTCATTAACAATAGGAGCTTGATTTCAATGATGTTCATGGTTGGTGGAATTCATGTTCATCGTGAAAATCGAATGAATTGAACAAAATTCCTGGAAAATCGAACGTATTTTAACGAAATTCTAGAAAATTTCAAGTTGATTCAATGAAGTAATTTGTAATTTAATATTATGATTGAGCAATAGAAACTTACGGATGAGCAATTGTCAAGATATTTGAGCCAATTTACAATTGAATCAACTTTTGGGAGCCAATTTAAGGTTTAAGAGCAATTTTTGGTTGTACGTATAATAAAAGGACCGAACCAGTTAACGCGGCGGCCACCCACGCGGCCCCCTTCCGGTCGGGGGCCGGTCCGATCTCGCGTACGAGGCGATGTGTCAGACTTCGATTTGGTTTACGATTCAGATAGTACTAGGCGGATGCGGGCACCCGTGTTTCCGTTAGAATCGATCAAGACGTGGTTGTAAGTGTTGAAAGGCGATATGTTTGGTAAGACAACCTTTTTACTAAACCGAATTCGTTGCCGATTTGTGTAGTCGCCACCGAGTTAATTATGGGGACTCGGAAACCGTTCAAGTTAACTTTGATCCTTAGCCGGCTCAAAGTTAAGTGGCACAAGACCTAAAGTTAAGACTTGTACCCTTAAGGACTCCATGCCTAGAATGACTCTCATTGCCAATGGTTTCGAATATCCGGAATCCGTTGATTCTGAGTAAGGGGTGAGGGTACGTACTGGGAAGGCATCGTCTGCTAGACATCGACACCCAATCCCGCCCGCACATAGCGGCCTCTACTAATCAATTGGTGGGCTGATAACTTTGTTTCTTTATTGTGGCGGAATTACGGTAACATCCACTGTTTTAACCCTATGTCTTTGCTATGTCGGTTGTAAGGACAAATAAGTTTTGTAGTCAAAGTAGTTGTGTTTAAATTCTTTGCATGCGATTTCATGTCACAAGCAGGCCATGAAAAGATGCACATAGGAGAGTAGAGGGTACTAAGTATTATACATATTAGCAAATCAGAATTAACGTGATAATATGGATATTAGTCATTCTCTTGGTATACCTTATCTGGTATTCTACTTAAGATGCGTCGATTCGGTATTAATAGGGATGCAATGAACCATGCGTGGTGAGCACCGGAATTAATATGGAACCCGACCATCTCTTTGTTCAGTTTTAGCTTATTTACCTTTTGAATTCCGTGTTAGGTGATTTAGGATGCGATTATAAGGTCATAAAAGCGATAAATCTTACGAAAGCGATAAATGTGAATTGTAAGTAAATAACATAGTGAGGAGTTGCACCCTGGGAATGCACCCTGAGGAGTTGAGAACGGATCTCGGAACTACTCGAGGTTAGTTAGGGTGTTTTAGTGCTTGTGGTTAAAGTTGAGGACGTTATGTATGTTTATAACGTGCCACGGACCTAGCGTCCGTACTAGTTGGACTTGACATTATCGAAGTTCATAATAAGAGTTAAAAAATGAGAAGTTTTGTTTAGATGACAACATAGTGACGGTTCGACTTCGAGGCGGATCCTCCTAGCTTATCCTGTGGTGATTTTGGCAGGGCTTCATTACTATAGCTAGTTCTGTGGTTAGACTGACAGAGCTTCGCTGCTAGAGCCGGGGTTGGCTAGTCGAATGCAGATGCTCCTCGGGTCGAGTGGAGTGCTTGAGAGTGAGGAGTAGCGTTGATTCGCTTAACGATCAAGTGGATCGTACTTAGTGTCGGAGTGCAATATAACACTACAAAAATGAAGGGCCTATAACACTAACAAAATGAAGGGCCTTTTGCGATGGAAAAATCCGACGCAAAACACTTAAATCCGACGCGTGATATCCGACATTAAATTTCGACGCAAAGGGGAGCATGTGCGTCGGATATTCCGACGCAGGAATTTTGCGGCGGATTTGTGGCGGAAAATCCGATGCTGGATAAGTCAAAGGGGACTTGGAGTCAACTCACATTGCGTGGGATTTACGTGGGATTTTTAGCCGCATCATGTATTTTTGCGTGGGAATTGCGTGGCAAAATCCACCGCATGTAGGCCTTTCTGCGTGGGAAAATCTGCCGAATGGGGGGGTTCTATGCGACTAGTTTGCGTGGGACTTTCCCACGTGAGCTGCTGTTTATGGGGTCGAAGTTGTACTATATACAACGTCCCCAAAATGAAAAGCGACCTGAAAAAATAAAAGCACATCACGTGCAACCAAATGTGCTACTCCCGAGCAAATTCCCCATCAAATCTTTCACGCAGAAGCAACACAAGCTCAATGATTGAAAAGAAACTAATATATTACCGCGTCTACCTAATCACAAGTTCACAAGTTTACATAGCTAATTCGAAACTAATATATATTCAGTTAACAAGTTAGAGGACTAGTATTTAGAAAATCCATATTACCGAGCCTACCTAATGGGTCGGGTCTACCTCCATGTTACTACCAAATCCATGTCCATCGTCAGCGTTGTCGTCACGCCTCTGACTTCGTGGCGTGGAACTGCAGCCTTCACCGGACATAGCCATCCTCTCCTTTACCATCTCTATCATCCTCCTCTGGTCCTGCATCTCGCGTTCATGTTGCAGTTGACGTTCTTCCATTCTCTTCAAGTCCTCTTTCATTCTCATGTTCTCGATCCGTTGCTGGGTGGCGGCGGTGGGTATGTATGAGTCATCGACCGCGGTACTGGTATGGTTCATGCGCGGTTTGAACAGTTCTTTAGTTGCGCTTCCAATTCCGAACACGTGTTTCTTCTTTTTGAACCCCCCCCCCCGAGGCGTCATGGTATAAGCGAAACTCGTCGGCACGTCCTATCGCCTCCCTTCCTTGGGACATCGCCTCTTCCCTCGCTCGTACAATTTTTTGCTGAAATGAAATTCAGATGTGGAATTATTAATAGCTTAACACACCTTACAACTTCTTGGAAAATAAAAGGACTTTCTATCCTTACCTTGACAATACGGGCCAGCACTGTAACCCGTTGTACTCCAACCGGAGAGCATCCCGTAAGCAGGGAAGTCATTGATGGTCCACATTACTGCTGCCCTCAGATTAAATACCTTCTTCGTGGACACGTCGTACGTGTAAACCCCTGTCTCCCACAAACATTTTAATTCCTCAATCAAAAGTTGGAGATACACGTCCATATTTTACTTTGGGTTCTTAGGTCCATGAACGATGAGAGACAAGAACATGAATTGTCTATTCAAACACAACCAAGGAGGGAGGTAGTAGAGTGTCACCATAACTGGCCAACACGAGTAAGATTTACCAAATTTTTCGTAAGGGGAAAACCCATTAGTGCATAAACCTAAGCGAATATTGCACGACTCTTTTGAAAACTCCGGATGCTTAAGGTCGAACGTTTTCCAAGCTTCACCGTCACTAGGATGCACCATGGTACCATTTACCCTTAGTTGTGAGTTTTTGTTATGCCAACGCATTTGCTCGGCTATGTTCTTTGTCGCGTACAGGCGTTGTAATCTAGGACCTAGCGGAAAATAAGTCAATACCTTACTCGCTACTCTATTTCCCCTCGTATTTTTCGTCTCAGACTTAAATCTATCCGTGCCACACTTTGTACACTTCTCGTGATCGGAATCTGCCTTCCAGAACAACATGCAACCGTGGGGGCAGGAATCGATCTTCTTATGAGGATGTTGAAGACCCTTTAACACTTTCTTGACCTCGTAAAAATTTCGAGACATGACATTCTCCTTTTTGGGGAGAAGGTCTGCTATAAACGCTATCCAACCATCGATAAATCTTAAAGACATGTTACTCTCAGACTTAATGGTCAACATCCTTGAAGCGGCTTCTAGCAAACTCATATCACATCCGTCGCAAACTGGTAACTCAACATTTTTCATCATTTTGAAAAAGGATTGAACTTCTGGGTTGGGTTCATGCTGAACTTTCTCATCGCTTGTGTTGTCCGGGTTATGCTCCGCCTCCATTATGTCCTCAATGGTCAGACGTAACACATCCTTGACGAACTCCTGATATGAGTTACTACTACCCGCTCCGTGACTCTCACTAACGAGATCAGAATCCTCACCGTGATACGTCCAGACGTAGTAGTTTGGAACAAATCCGTTTTTGTAGAGATGGTCTATAACATCATGAGCATGTAGTATGAAAAAGTTTTTGCATTTACTACAAGGACACCTAAGTTGTTGTTTCGTGTAGTGGACGTTATTATTTATGGAATAGTCAATAAATTTCAACACACTGTCTTTGTATTCATGTTTAGGCTTCTTGCGCTCATCTCATCTCTCGTACATTCACTTCCTTTTTACTCTCTTCATTCTTTATGAAGACAATATATATATATATATATATATATGAAAGGTACGTATAAATTATTAAATTAGTTGAGCGTGGGGAAGAACATTCAACGACGCCTAATATTATGAACATTATCTAAAGATCAATGTAAACCAAGGTTAGTCAATTGAACATGCTTTCATAAATCCGTAAACCCATTTAAACATCATTTCTAAACAATTTCACCATCTTGGGACCTTATCATTCCAACCTAAACCCATCCTTGTACGTTCCATGTCACTGATAAACACAAAATTATGTTCTGTCGATAAGAACAAAATCCGGCAGCAATTCGACTCAGTTCTCCAAATGAACTTTGTGGAATATATGAAAAGTCTACTTGTGCATTCGGAGAACAATGAGGGAATAGCCACCAAACTTTTTCTTATTGGCATAACACAATTTTGTGTTTACCACCTAAGTGACATGAAAAGTACAAAGACAGTCCCAAAACGGGGACCATTCAAGAATTAGGAGTAATTCTTGAACGGGTACTAGGTAGGTCTGAGTAGATGTATAACATGTGTTACCAACAGTACGTAACGAAAAATGTGAACAACAACAACCATGTATCAACACACAACGAATTACCCCTAATGAATAATTTTGTTAGTAGTAGATTAGTAGTATTAGGAGGAGGAGTAGTGGGAGTCGAAGTAGTAGAAGTAGATTAGTAGTATATTAGTAGTACTATTACTTGTAGTAGATTAGTAGTATTAGTAATAGTAGTAGTAGATTAGTAGTATTACTAGTAGTATTTATGTAGTATTAGTAGTAATAGATTACTAGTAGTGGTGGTAGGAGTAGTATGGGTAGTAGTAGTAAATTAGTATTAGTAGATTAGTAGGAGTAGTAGTAGCTTATTAGTAGTAGATTAGTAGATCGAGAGTATTAGTGGTAGTAGTGAAATAATATTAGTGGTAGTAGTGTAGTAGTAAAAGTACTTCAATAGTACTACTAAATACTATTTCACTACTACTAATATATATACTCCTAATCTACTAATCTACTACTACTAATCCACTATTACTAATTTACTACTACTACTACTACTAATCTACTACCAATACTAGTTGTATCACCACTACTACTAATACTACATAACTACTACTAGTAATACTACTAATCTACTACTACTAATACTATTAATCTACTCCTACTAATAATACTATTAATCTACTACTACTACTACTACTACTTCTAATCTACTACTACTCATCTAGTTCTACTACTAGTACTCCTCCTACTACTACTACTACTAATCTACTACTACTCACAAAATTACTACTACTAACAACAATTAACACAAACTCTACCACAACGAAAATTGCTAATACTAAAACCAAAATTACTTCTTCTTCTACTACTACTACTACCATTACAATAACAATAACAACTATTAACACAAACTCACACCAACCACCACTCACACAAACTCACCCGTCTTAAACAAGAATTTGTATATCCGTCTTAAACAAGAATTTGTGATACCAATATGGCATGGCTAAATAAAAAGAAGAAGGATAACATCATCTAGCCAAAAAAGCCTTTACCCAAACCAATACATACAGTTGACATATACTCCAGTATCACCAAATCTTTAACATCCTATTAACACTGGGGACAACATATTTTCAGAACTATTAATTTATGAGGGTACTACTCGTATTCTTGTAACAATACTCGATTTATTTTGAAAATGTGACTAGTAAACATGACAACCAATCAAAGTATCAAACTGCCTATCCACCCTCACCCCAACACTAACACCACCACCAACAACAAACCACAACAATAACCTAATCAATAATAACAATAACAATAGTAATAACAGTAACAATACTAGCAATATAAACAATTTAACAGTTTCGACATACTGTAATGGAGAAAAGACGAAAAAATGTAAGGAAACTGAGGAGGGCGCGCGGCACGAGGAGGCTGAGCAGGAGGGGGCACGACGAAGGGGGGGGGAGGGTGCGCCGACAGAGGGGTGGCGCGCCGGTAATGCGCCGGCAGGGCGCCGGCCGAGGAGGGGAGGGGAGGGGTACTGGGTAGGGGGGGTTCATTGGTGGTGCACGGTAGAGGGGTTGTGCACGACGAAGTGGTGGTGGGCCGGTAATGCGCCGGCAGGGTGCCGGTAGGGGGTGGTCGCCGGTAAGGAGGTAGGAAGAGGGGGGAGGGGAGGGTAGGGTTTCTGGGTATGGGAAGGGAATTAGGGAAATCGATTTGGGGGAACTGGGTTATGATCGAGCCTTTTTTTTTTAATATCTGAACATTATGCGGGGAAAAATCCCACACAACTCCGCCATATGTCACTAATTTTGCGTGGGATTTTCCGCCACATTGTATATTTTTTTTAATTTACACGACAATATCAAGCGTCGGTTTAAGATAGTATGCGGCGGATTATCCGCCGCATAATGGAATATGCGTGCGACCTGCAGCGGATTATCCGATGCATGATTGAGCGTGAAACACATTCTCGTTGGCGCCTTTAACTTCGTCGCCTTGCGTGGAGTATCCCGACGTAAAATTTTATGCGTCATCCAATCCGACACATATCCAACGCGACGACTAAATATGCGTCAGATTCTAAGTTCGTCGTAAAACATCCGCCGCATTATCCTCTGTTTTTTTTAATGCAACCTAAGTTAGTGAAAAAGAGGGAGAGAGCGAGTTGTGAGAGAAGTAAGTCACGAACTTAATGATGTGTGTGGAAATGAAATGAAGTGAAGGGGTATTTATAGTTGTTCGCGCAGTTTAAATCGACTACTCGGACGCTTGGTGTCTAGCGGCTTAGAACTCGGACGCCATGTCTAAGGCAGTTCAGTTCTCAGACGCTTGAGCTCACGCGATTGAATTCTTGAAGATCCGATTTCAAAAGTTGCAAAACAGAGAATATGCGTATCTTACGTTGCCTTTGGGATTAAGCATCCTCGTTAACCCTCGCGCATCGAGCGCCGGGTGGACCTCGGGCGCGTGTCTTGAGGTTTGCTCAGCACGATGCATTGACTCGGGTTTAACTTTGCATATTTCGGGACCGATTCGGGGTCCCGGTGTAGGAATTGACTCTAATTAGTGTTGACGCGACCGTAATGACACGACTAAGACCATCCTGATGTTGATTTAATTTTTCCGAGTAAATATTGTAGACACCCAGATTTGGACCTGGTGGCTCCAGAGGTGCCCGACAAACACCCGATGACGATAGGACTGCAACGCGACGCGGGTGCGGGATGTTTTAGGTAGTTTTTCTATAGAACGGATCAAATAATTACTCGGAAAATTAAAACTAACATGATGGCAACCTTAGTTGTGTTGTTACGGTCGCATAGACACTAATTAGAGTCAATTCTGACACCGGAACCCAGAGTCGGTCCCGAAACTCAAACCGAGTTAGCACCGCGCCAAGCGAACCTCGGGATGCACACCCGAGGTCCACTAATGTTCACGGCGCTAGGGTAACGCACGGGAACCTTAAACCCCAAGTATCATATTATCCTCCTCCCTCTCGGTTTTGGAAAGTATCAAAATCGTATCTTCAAAATCCAACCGCTTTACCTCACGCGTCTTAGTCTCTCTGCGCCCAAGCCCAGGCGCCTGAGTCTTGGTGCGCCCCAACTCAGGCGTCCATGAAATAGCAACATGAAACAGTGTTATAACTTTTAGAACAACACATACTATCACATCGTAATTTTCATGCCTAGTATATTTTTGAAAAACATTACTACTACTCACAACTATCTCCGGTCCTCGAGGGTCAATCCACTTGCTATCTTTCCCCTTCTTTTTCTTCTCCAAGAGATGGACCGGGGATGCAGTTGGGCCCTTCATATAACAGTGATAAAACTTTCAGTATTTATTTACCAATAGTATATATTGAATTATACTCAAAATTTTTACTTGTGTTATAAGCACTTACCATCTGCGCGAAGGTTGTTGCTGCACTCCTACTTCCAAGGCAGCTGGTGGGTTTGGCCACCCCATCCACTTGCCCACCTCTCATGTTCGACGACTTAATCGCCGATTTCTTCTTGAAGTTTGGGTCGGCAGCGTTCCTCTTCAGTGCCTCCCACTTCTCTTGCGGAATCCACTCCGCCTTCTGGACCCTCGGGACAGCTCGTTGAAATATATCGGTTATTTTTTTCTTAATCTGACTCTCATAGTCCGAGCTGAGGTCGTACCCCAAGTCTATATATACGCACTCTCTTCTGTTTTTCAAAAAAAAGATTCGTTAGCTACAATTGAATGTATAAATCGTGCAACGAAAACATTAGAAACAAAGGCGAGGTAATTACCGCGAAGTTCATATACATAGCATCCCGAGCTTCCTGTGGCGCCTCCGTCCAGCTACGGTAGGCGCCTGGGGTAGACGCATACGTCATGATTGTGGAATCCTGCATATAATCGGAGTACTTCTTGTCCTCCCACCTACACAAGTAATTTATGATACTGTGCAGCAAATAAATGAGTGAAAATATAGAAAACAACTGGTTACAACAACTTAAACTCACCAAGTAGCGGTATCCACTTTCTGTTGTGATAGGAAGGGTTTCCCAGGTGTCGCAACGTACACCCTCGCCTCGACTTCTTGGACAACGTCCACACCTAGGACGACAGGCACGTCCTCCTCCATAGCGTCACCATGGCTGTTGCTAGGGGTGAGCACAAAAATCCGATACGGTTTTATTATCCGTATACGATACGGTATACGATTGCAATTATATGGATTTCCTTATATCCGATACGAATATCCGTATATCCGATACGGTTTTTCATAAAACTGTAGCGGATACGTATCAGCAAAATTGAAAACCGGATATCCGGTTTCCGATCCGGTTTTCAAAAATACAAAAAAAAATAAAAAAAATTAACAAACTATTATAAAACTAGATTAAAGCCCGTGCGTTGCACGAGTTAGTTGGCTTCGGGTTAATTGGCTTAATTACATTGATGATATATATTCGTTAAATAAGAAACTTGATCAATCTATATCATTATAATAAATAAGATGATGACATGATATTAGTAATCAAACATAATTTCAACTAAGTTTATAGTCTTAAGAATACATGCGAATAATTTTTTTGATTGATAATATCGCCTCATCATAATTTTTCGATATAGGATAATTACTCAAGATTTATAGTTTTAATATATGCTTTAAAGACTCAGAAAAACGCACGATTACTCTTACTTATAATATAGAATCATCACCTTATTTTAATTTTTTCGATGTGGGATAATTTTAGGTTTCTAGTCCCTTTAAAATTAAAGCTCAAAATTTGTTGGTTGATATTTAAAACCATAAGATTACTCACTTATGATATAGAATTTCATCACCTCATCATACTTTTTCGATGTGGTATAATTTAATTACTTAATTAAGTTTATAATTTGAAGAGCTATTTTGAAGACTTAAAAGAGTTTATTTTTATATCTATGTTAGATGATAGACGACTACTCTTTATTTATATAATCGAATTTGATAATATTTTATTATAATTTTTCGATGTGGGATAATTTTAATTAAGTTTATTTAAGTTTAGATATAGTCTAATTAAGAACTTTTATTTATAGACGGATGCATGATTACTCTTATTTATAATACATAGAACTTCATCACACCATCTTAATTTCGATGCGGGATAATTATACATTAATTATGTACTTTAATTATACAAAAAGATTGTTGGTTAATATCTAAGAACGAAAGATTACGTAGAATTATATCACCTCATTATAATTTTTCGACTAAAAGTTTTTTTGTTGACATCTAAGGATGAATGATTAGTCTTGTTTATAATATAAAATTTCATCACCATAGAATTTCATCGTCTTATTATGGACTTAAGAGTTTTTTGTAGACTCAAAAATTTTTGATTGATATGAACAAATAATTAGTCTTATTCATAATATAGAACCATAACAATATTATAATTTGGCGATATGGGATAATTTAAGTAAAATTTGTAGTCTTATTTATAATATAGAATCATCACCGTACCTTATTTTATTTTAATTGTTTCAATGTGGGATAATTTTAATTTTGTAGTTTATTTTAAACTTAAAATATTGTTGGTTGATATTTAAAAACAATGATTACTCTTATTTAGTAGAAATTCATAACCTGAGAATTACTTAAGTTGGTTGATGTCTAAGGAAAAAATTATAATTAGTCTTTTGTGTATAGTCTTAAGAACCTTTTTAAGACTCAAAATATTTTTGTTTGATAAAACTTTATAATTTTTCGGATGTGGGATAGTTTTACTTAAGTTTCACCTTATTATAATTTTTCGATGTGAAATTATTTTAGTTAAGTTTGTAGTATTATGAAGAGACTTTTTAAGACTTAAAATTTTTTATTGATATTTAAAAACGAATGATTAGTCTTATTTATACTATAAAGTTTCATCACCTTATGTGAGATTATTTTTATTTAACTTTGTAGTCTTGTTAAGAGACTTAAATGTTTTTTTTTATTGATATTTAAGAACGAATGATTTGTCTTATTTATAATATAGAATTCATCAACTTATCATAACTTTTCGATGTGGGATGATTTATTTAAGTTATAGTCTTCCATCAGCTCGTCAATTTTTTTATTGTTGTGAGATGATTTTAAGTTTGTAGTCTTGTATATTAAAAGCTTTTTTAAAATTCAAAAGTTTTTTTGTCGGTTAACCCATTGGGTTGTATTTAATCATTTAAAATATTCTACTTTAGTGTAAACATATGGATTATCTTATTATATATTTTGGATGAATGATTACTCTTATTTATATAATAATAAAAATTCATCTTATTATAATTTTTCGATGTGGGCTACTTCAATTTATTTAAGTTTAGATATAGTCTAATTAAGAACTTTTATTCATAGACGAATGATTACACTTATTTATAATATATAGAATTTCATCAATCCATCTTCATTTTTCGATGCGAAAACTATTTTTTAAGATTGTTGGTTAATATCTAAGAACAAAAGATTACATAGAATCCTATCACCTCGTTAATAACTTTTTTAGGATGAATGATTAATCTTATTTGTGAGGGGTATTTACCGAAGGGAGTATAATTTTTTGATGTGAGATATAATATACTTAAGTTTATAGCCTTAAGAGTGTTGATGTAGGATAATTTACTTAAGTTTATAGTCTTAATAGTTTCTTTAAGACTCAAAAGATTTTGATTGATATCTAAGAATCTAAGAGCAAATAATTAGTCTTATTTATAATATAAAAATCCATCACCTTATTATAATTTGTCGATGTGGGATAAATTTAACTAAAATTTGTAGTCTTATTTATAATATAGAATCATTACCGTAACTTATTTTAATTGTTTCGATGTGGGATAAATTTAAGTTTGTAGTCTTATTAAGACCCTTTATAAACTCAAGACTACAAATTCATGACTTCATCATAATTTAAAAAACAATGGCATAGAATACTTAAGTACAAATTAATAAGCTCAAGACTACAAATTCATGACTTCATTATAATTTTAAAAGTTTTTTTGTTGGTTGATATTTAAAAATGATGATTACTCTTCTTTAGTACAAATTCATAAGTTCATCATAATTTTTCGATGTGGGAGAATTACTTAACTTCGTTGATGTCTAAAGAATTTTTTTTAGTTTTATTTATAATCTAGAATTTCATCACCTTGTTATAATCTTTGACAACTTTTTAGACTCAAAAGATTTAAGTGTATAGTCTTGACAACTTTTTTAAGACTCAAAAGATTTATGTTTGATGAAACTTTATAATTTTATATTTTAAGACTCAAAATATTTTTGGTTAATATCTAGGAGCACATGGTTACTACGGAGTATTATTTATAATATTTATAATATAAAGTATCATCACCTTATTATAATTTTCGATGTGAGATTATTTTTACTTTGTAGTCTTAGTAAGAGACTTTTTAAGACTTAAAAGTTTTTTTTGATTGATATTTAATAACGAATTATTAGTCTTATTTATAATACAGAATTCATCAACTTATCATATATTTCGATGTGTTGATAATATAGAATTTCATCAATTCACTGTAATTTTGTAAATATGGGATGATTTTAAATTTGCAGTCTTATATATCAAAAGTTTTTTAGTCGATATTTAAAACCGAATGATTATTAATATTTATAATATAGAATTCCATCACCCCATCATAATTTTTTGATGTGGGATACTTTAAAAGTTTTTATTGGTCGATATTTAAAACGAATGATTACTCTTATTTATAATATAAAATTTCATCATCTTGATGTAGATAATTAATTACTTAAGTTTATGGTCTTAGAAACTCTTTTTGAGATTCAAAAGACTTTTGGTAGATATCGAAGAACGAATTATTACTCTTTATTTATAATATAGAATTTCATTATCATATTGTAATTTGTCGATGTGGGATAATTTTAAAACTGTTATATGTTATAAATTCATCACATAATGTGAAACAATCTATATGAAATTTATACTCTAGTGAAAGCATTTTTTAACACGAATCTAATTATTTCATTCTTATAATTTATTTTACGATAATGTTTTAAAAAACTGAACTCTAAAGGTTTTCACGTTAGAATTGTAAAATATCACATTAATATAATAAATTAAATATATATTGTAATAATCAAAGGATTCTCTAATTGATTTTTTTTATTATTTACGATATTTTCCTAATTTGAGGTTTGATTGAACGGACCAATGAGATCGCTCGAAAAAAGCCAAATATATATATATATATATATATATATATATATATATATATATATATATATATATATATATATATATATATATATATATATATATATATATATATATATATATATATTGATTAGATGACTTAATGGATCAAAAGCAAAAAAATCCAACATTCTCACTCTTTCATTCCGCCACGACGCCACTCTCAGTCTCTCACCACTTCATATTTCAGGCCGTCATTTCACGTTTCATGGTCATTAAGGTTGATTCTTTGTTTGATTGATCACTACTTCGTTTATCTGTCAATTGTTGTTTTCGGTTGATTTGTGTGGAAAAGATTTGATCTTCAAGCTTCTTGTTTGAAAAAAGTAGGTTGAACCTATGACTCTGTTATCGGAGAATTATTAGTAGTACTCAGAATATTAGGGATGATTGTGATAATTAAATTATTTCTAGATATTTTTCTTGTTTATTTACGTATTATTTTTGTATAACAATGAATGCAACGTTCGTTACGACCTTAAAATAAAAAATCGGATTATGTGCACTTAAAGAAAATTATTATAAAAAAAAGTCAAAACCGGATACCGGATATACGATTTCCGTATATCCGGAAAAACCGGATATCCGGTTTAATTCGGATCGGATCAGGATAGTAAAATTTCAGAATTTTAAAACCGGATATCCGATCCGGTTTCGCAAACTGGATCGGATATCCGGTTTTGCTCACCTCTAGTTGTTGCTCCCCGTCACCATCCCACTGCCACCTGACATAATCACGTCTACAAAATATGTTTGCGCAAAGTTAAACTATAGAGTAAGTTTGTTTAGGGTAAAGCAGGAATTTCATTGAGTACCAAAATAGTCTTTAATTACAAATAAATAAATTACAACTTATACGAATAAGATACAAACAACTACATAATTGCTAATTATCGTCACTGTCACTGTCCGCGTCGGTGTGCGCTTCAATGAACCCCTCCTCCCCGTCTTCATCGTCGTCGTCCCAGTCAGTATTCACCTCATCACCGTCATCTTCATCGACGACCAACTCTTTCTTATCACCCTCTCCCTCAGGAACAATCCAGTCGGCAAATTCGTCGTCCTCCCCTTCAGCACCAGCAACTTCAACTACATATTCTTCTTCATTGACGTCATTGTCTTCGAACAGAATTGATGACATTGGCTGATTATTACCAGCTACACTCTCTTGGTAGACGTCATCGTCGATGATAGGATTAACAACTTGTGATCTTGCCTTTATTTTGAAAACCGCAGACAAATTCGTACTCTTTTTTCCCTTAGGGTAAGGTGCATAGCAGACTTGATCGACTTGATACGCCAACACAAAAGGGTTGTGCCCTCGCAGTTTTCTCGTCAGGTCGACATCCACAAGTTTGTAGTTCTCATGAACAGTGACTCCGTGCGGGGAATTGTCGATCCAATCACATTTGAACAGTACGGCCTTGCAGTTTTTGTGGCTGTCGTAGTAGTCGAGCTCGATCACCTCGACTAGTGTTCCATTGTAATCTGACTTTTCGGTGGACAACACACATACGCCGTTACTTTTGGTCAGTTTCGGAACGTCAACACCCTCGACAAACGCACGGAACTTGTACCCGTTAATTGTATATCGCCTCCAAGTTCTAACTCGTGAAGACGGCCTAGTGACTAGAGGTCTTACCATGGGATCCTCCAGCGCTTCAGGCTATTGTGAAGATAAAATTCAGAGAAAAACAATGCAATTAAATTCCCCCTCCACTTTCTCTCTAAGGGCTCGCACTCCGACACCCGAGGCAAACGATCCACTCGATCGTAGTTCCGATAAAAGCGACATCGACGCTACTCCTCACCTTCGAGCACCCCACTCGATACCGAGGTGCCTGTGATCGACTAGCTCAAGTCTACAAGTGAAGCTCTGCTGGATTAGCCGCAAAACCAGTCCATAGTAACGAAGTTCTCCCGGAGTAGCCGCAGGAAAGGTCAACGGTGACGGAGTTCTGCCGGAGTCACTGGTCAAGCTAGGAGGATCCGCATGTTGAAATCGTGTCGTCACTAAGTTTTCATCTAAACAAAACTTTCCATATTTGTACTTTTTTTTATTATGCACTACGACAACACTAGATGTGGACACTAGGTCCACAAACATCTACTAAAACACGTAACGTCCCAACTTCAACCGCAAATACTAAAATACACTAAATAGGCCCGAGTAATTCCGAGATCCGTTCTCAACTATCCATGCAACGTGTCTCGTTTAGTGTATACTCCGAGGGTGCAGCTCCTCACAATGTGATTTACTTACATTCGCATTTACAGTTTTTCGTATGATTTATTGCTTTTATGACCTTATAATCGCAAGCTATATCACCTAACACGGAATTCAAAACGTAAAACAACTAAAACTGAACAAAGTGATGGTCGGGTTCCGTATTAGTCCAAATGCTCGCCTTATTAGGTTCGACGCATTTTATTAATAATGAACCGACGCATCTTAAGGAGAATACCAGGTAAGGTATACCACGAGAATGACTAATATCCGTATTATCGCGTTAAAACTGATTTGCTAATACCTATAATATTGGTACTCTCTACTCTCCTACGTCCATATTTTCATGGCCTGCTTGTCACGTGAAATTGCATGCAAAGAATGTAAACACAACTACTTTGACGACAAAACTTACTTGTCCTTAAACAACCGACGTTGTAAAAGGTATAGAGTGAAAACGACGGATGTTACAGTATTTCCGCCACAACAAAAGGACTATGATATCAGCCCACCGATTGATTAGTAGAGGCCGCTATAGTGCGGGCGGGATTGGGTGTTGACATCTATCGGATGTTGGCTTCCCAATACGTACCCTCACCCTTTACTCAGAATCGACGGTTTCCGTAAGTCGGAAACCATTAGCAATGAGAGTCAATCCAGGCATGGAGTGCTTAAGGGTACAAGTCTTTATCTTTAGGTCCCGTGCCCCTCAATTTTGAGCCGGCTAGGGATCAAAGTTGACTTGAACGGTTTCCGAGTCCCAATAATTGACTCGGTGGCGACTCCACAAATCGGCAACGAATTCAGTTCACTAAAAAGGTTGCCTTACCAAATGAATCAGCCTTTAAACATTTACAACCACGACTCGATCAATTCCAAACGGAAAAACGGGTGCCCGCACTCGTCTAGTACAAGTCCGGATCGTCATCCGAATCGAGGTCCAAAACATCGCCCCGTACGCGAGATAGGACCGGCCCCCGACCAGAAGGGGGCCGCGTGGGTGGCAGCTGCCGCACGTTGAAAAACCGGGTCGGTCCCGTGCAGGCGCGCGCGGGACGCCGGGCGGTGCGGACGGACGTCCATAGTTTGGCGACTCCGCTGGGGATTCGGAAACAAATTTCCAGTGGTGGTGTAACTTGAACGAGGTCTGTGAAGCTCATTTCCTAGTCCCTAGTTGTGGTCACTACAGGTTTTGGCCTTAAAAAGCCCTCCCTAACCGATATCAGGACCAATCGACCTCGTCGCGATAAGATCTTTAGGGACACGCAGAGAGATCCTAGATTGACGCTTCGGCCGCCTAACGCGTACCCCGCGGTAATAATAAACGGATAGTTCCGAACAGACTGTATGACGCTCGTCTCCGTAGATGATTTGTCAGTGCCTAAGTAAAGACTATTCATGGGCGGTAGCCTACCCTAACCTACACGTGTCTGCATCCTGCATGAGTGTACGCATTCCTATTTATGTGTAGCGTGTTTGCAAACAACCCAAATAAAACACTAAAAATATGGATTCAACCACGCCAACATATTCAACCGCGCCCAATTCCGTTTTCGAAAAATACCTCATCTTTTCAAAAAGAATTTTTAAAACGCCGATACTCCGATCGAGTCATGATTTCTAGAAAAATATTTTTAAATGCCGTTATCATGGCAAATTTTACACTCACCAGTTTTAAAAAATAAAATATGTTTTCAATGCCATCACCTTGACCAAAGTAAAACCTGTCAACTACGAATACCGTTAATACCACCGAAACTCCCGATCAATGGGATCGAGGTACCCCAAACAGTTACATCTTCTATTTTCAAAAAAGGAAAAGTTTTTTTTACACATATACCGTCAACACAACCCAAAACTTCAATTAATGAGGTTAAGGAACTCAAAAAAGGGTTGCACTTTCAAAACACCTTTTTTTACAATGCACCCTCCCACCGTTACAATGCACTACATATATAAAAATTCTTTGATCCTGAGTCGGGATCGCGATCAACCTCTTACGTCGTACAACCGTGTGTTTAACTGTTTGTGTTAGTTACTAGGATCACCTCTACCCGAGGTCTTACATTCTGGGTCGTCTTATTTCGAGAAGTCCTCTTTAAACCTCAACCCCCGAGGTTTGTGTCAAATCGTCTCGCTATAGAGACCTAAAACTCAATAGGCGTTTCGCCGAATACACCAAGAGTCTCAAGCACATGAGTCCCTAAGCCAATGACCGCGCACACGCGCGAGTCAAGAGTCTCATTTCCGCGTCGCTCAGTCGCGAGCATCTTTTGAGTCTCTAAGACGTCTGACGAAACTTCCCCTGATTCCCGATATTATCTTGCAGAGATCATCCTCCACCATGACTACAGTCCCGAATTTCAGTGTCAAGGATCTAACTCATATGGTTTACAACCTCGCCACCTCCGTAACCTCCATTGAGACCTCTATTTGTAAACTCCACGAGCGGATGGACTTCCTCGCAGCCAAAACCCAAAACCACCCGCCAATCCAAATAAACAAGAGCAATCCTCCTCAAAAGAGGAAATCCCCTAGAAAGTTCGCCAACTTAGACATCCCCTATGACGAAGCCTTAGCCATCGCCATGCGACATGGTCTACTATCCCCTCTAGAACCTTTACCCGAAATCCCTCTAGGACAAAGAAGCAAATCATGGGATCCCAAGGCCTTCTGCTCCTTTCACCAGGGGCCGGGACATGAAAGCAAATCCTGCACCAAACTAAGGCATGCCATGTAATCCCCTAGAAATTCTAACGCAATACAGTGGCGGAAACACTGTAGAAGTGAGATTATAACACAACTGTAGCTATGTCTTGATTAAATAAAAATGGTAAGTCAATACATAAGCCATAAAATAAAAATGGCTACAAAATAAATAAATAAATAAAATCCATAAAAAGGGTTTTAACAATCCATAATACAATGATCTGATTAAAACAAGCAGGATCCATAACTGCTCGCTAGCCCACCCGAAGGAAAACACATATACCTGCCATGTTAAAAACATAACAGCCACAATCAGTGGGGAGCAACGTCAACGTTCTCCCAGCCGTATAACAGAATTTTAAAACTGTAATTACTATTATAGAAAAATAGTAAAAATGGAAAACAGTAAAACACATTATAATAAAAATAAACTTTCAGTGAAAAACTTCACGTATCAAAACAGTATAATAAAAAAGAGTTTTCCGAAGAAAACATAAAACATTTGCCAACCTGCAACCAAATTATATCGATAATAATAAAAATATTCAAAATGGCGTTATGGATAGGAGTAGTGTAGACGGCTAGACTTTCACTAGGAGAGTACTAAAAACTAGCTTCGAGAACTTAGTTCAAGCAAATCAAACTTCGGTCTCTAACTAGGCTACTCAACCATAATAGAGCGGCGACTTATAAATGTGTGGCCCTAGTTTAAGATAATGCACACCCCTTCTGGGATTACCTGTCACCCAGTTCAACTTATGACGGCGACTTATTGCGAGGCCTAAGCTTAAGGTCAAAATGCACAAAACTCCCGGGATACCTGTCACCCGGTTCAACAACCAATGTACCGATTCCTGGTACACTAGCCTTATAGTTGATGGCAAAACCGTAAACCCTAGAATATATTACTCTAACCTCACACTTGTCCTTATTCCATAACTCCAAAACAAAGTCATTATCGATATTCAAAAGATATAATCAATATAAATAATATGAGGATAAAAGAAGTAAACATTTATATTCTAAAAGAGGAAACTTTCTATTTTAGGAAACTTCTATTTTTAGAAACTTTACTAAAAATAGAATTATATTAAAATAGTGAAAATATTAGTTGTAGACACCCACATTTTGACTGCCAGGTGTCTATGGTAGTTTCCCAAAAAACACCCGATGATGATCGGACGCTAACGTGCTTCTATGCGCTCGGATACGGGCTCAAATCCATTAATCGCTGGCTAACACACTTGCAGAGTACAAACCTCACAAAATCAACCTCGAATCCAGGCCCAGCGGACCGTTCCGAGCCAAACAAGACTAATTTGGGCCAAAACCGACACCGGAATTAAAACCGACTTTTTTGCGATTGGGTCAACCCTGGTCAAGGTCGTTTCCGAGACATACAAAACAACCATTCACAACATCAAAAGTCCAACTCAAGAAGCAAAACTAACAGTCCATCTTCAGACGGGCCATCAGGTCAAGTCCGTCAAGGCAAAACCCTAGACACCAAAGTGCATGACCATGCCTATATAAACACCCCCATGCAACACACTTTCACACATTGAAAAAAACCCTAGAGCAACCCTACACACACATACAACATCTATTACAAACCCCAATCAAACCCTAGCAATTCTACACTAGCAAAAAAACCCTAAACCTAGTTTTAGGAATCAATCCCGAGCCACCATAACTTAACCTCCATAAAACCTCGAAGACTCTTGTGTTAAAGCCACGGTTACGAGTTCGATCCGAGACAAGAACATGTAGGTTGAAGGTGTCAAAACCCCGTTCTCTCCTTCTTCTCTTCCTCTCGTCATCTTCTTCGCTTTTTCTTACTTTTTTTTTTCCTTTATTGCATCATAATATCGATAATACTAATACAAAACATTAAAATACTTATCGATTTGTGTCGAATAAGAGGGGTATCGGAATAAGGAAACACGAATATACAAGTGTACCGCACACAGCGTTGACGGTCGCTTGTTCCAATACCCCGATTATTTGATTATTGAGATAAGTTAACTTAAACAATATTTTTTTTTATTTTGTTTGCATCATTATCATTAGTCGTATATTTACATTAATTTCCAAAAACAAGCATTGTATTTAATAAGGGTTGAAACCCGTTGATGCGGATCCGACATCAAACAATTCGCAAGAATTAATTATGATGTCGGGATGCGGAGGGAATCAAGGCGTGTTTTTTTAAGGTGTCGATCTATTAGATATGATACCAATTCCATAATTGGATATCGAATCTAATGATTTAGTCAAATAAATTAATTAACACGATTTTCGTTGATGCTAATATAGATGTCCTCTAATTCAATTGAATTAATTACGACATTAATAAACGCGGAGAAAATTTATATCGTGCTAGTTATTTAAAACGACTTATATTATTTTCTTTATTTTTTCACTCTAGTATTCCATATCGATTCCATAATCGGATATGGGATATGACGAGCATCAAAATTAAAATCGAGTATAAATTATTCCAAGTATTTAATATCGATTTCATAATCGAATATTGAATATGACGAATATCGAAAATATTAAGTCGAGTGCAAATTACGCAATATTCGTACGCAATTTAATAAAATCATCAATTTTCCGAAGAAAACAATTTCGCTCTTTTTTATTATTATTCTTCGAACATCATTTTTTTAGACAAAACATTTTTTTAGACAAAACATTTTTTTTAGATCTCGATATATTTTTTTTCCTTGACCTCGGTCAACACGTGTTAATCCATCACGTGACCTACTATTCTTTCCCAAAATCATGCATTCATCACATCTATATCTTTATTCAATTTATTACTCGTTACATCGTTACTAACGGTTTGATTGTTTCCTTTGTCGATTTTTGTCGTTTATTTTATTTTACTAAAGTGAACCCACTAGCCTTATAGTTGATGGCAAAACCGTAAACCCTAGAATATATATTACTCTAACCTCACACTTTTCCTTATTCCATAACTCCAAAACAAAGCCATTATCGATATTCAAAAGATATAATCAATATAAATAATATGAGGATAAAAGAAGTAAACATTTATATTCTACAAGAGAAACTTTCTATTTTAGGAAACTTCTATTTTTAGAAACTTTACTAAAAATAACATTATATCAAAATAGTGAAAATATTAGTTCATACTAACACCAATTTTTAGTAAACGATATAGATTTATAAAACTAATACTTTTGGCCTTAATGATATTAATTATTAAAGTAAGAACATTTGAGTTTATGAAGTTATTGAAATATCGTACAAGTGTGTAAAATGATTAAAAATGTCTTAAAATTTTTAATAATACTAATCAGGGTGTTTTCAAAATTTACAAAGCTAAAATTCCCTAATTATTATTAGTTACGACAATACGATTACAAATAGGATTTTACGGCAAATGTCAAATTAAATCTTTTAACGTCTTTTATTTAATTAAACCAACAAATATATTTAGAGTATGTTAAGGAATGATTTAACTCTTAAAGTTTCAGATTTAAATACTTTCAAAATTGCTGGGAAAATAATTTTTTTAGGTAAGACGAAGCATTTTAACGATAAATCACAATTTGTCCGAAAATCAATACTTTTAAATTAAAGACTTTAATAAATAGTACAAAAATTACGTAAAATGATTAAAATATATTTATGGACATTCTGTCCAGAAAAGAAAATTTTCCAGAATCCTAAAACTCGGTTTTTAAAGCGTTTTCTCGTTAATCGTCTAATCTCGACAATAACGATTAATAAAAATAGTAATTACAAAACGATTTAAGTATTAATGTCTAAAAATTATTATTAAGCTTAAAAATCATGATTTTCCAGAAAATACTATTTTTCCAGATTTCCAAAAATTCCAGCTTTAATAAATTCCATCAAAACCGTCTTTAAAACCTGTTTTCACAATTAACGATTCCATTAATAAAACTTATCGTTCCTAACATTTTATTAAGGCACTAAAAACCATAAAATTACATTTTAATATGAAATCATCAGAATCATAAATTTTTTCCAGATTTAAACCAAAGACCAGAAATCGAGAATTTAAACGACAAACGCGGTTTTAACGATAAACGATGATTTAAAGTGATTAATTAATTCATCCACTTAACAATTCCGAAAAATTATGAAAAATATCAGAAAATTCTATTTTACCAAAAAGTTTCACCACGTCAAAAATCAGATTAAAATAAAATGTTTAAGTACTAGAACTAAAAATCGGCTTTTAATCGTTTTTGTCTGATAATGGTAATAATTCAACAATCGATATCAAAAATATCAGAAAAATACTAAATTATTAAAAATCATCAAAAACATCATTTTTACAGAATATAAATATATATTACATGTTTAGGCCGAATATTACGATTTTACAAATTAATATGACAATTTAATCGTTAATCTCGTAAAAGCGATAAAAATACCGAAACATGCAAATTTTCAACTTTTAAAAATTTTCCACATTATATGACATACATATATTGTCAAAAATAAAATATAAAAATATACATGCAACTACACAAATAAAATCATGAAATACCGAGTAACATCGACGTTACCTCTAACCCAAATTCGAGTCGATTATAGATTCGTCGGCTTCGGGATCATTCAAAAATTCTTCAACACAAGAAAAGCATGGTGGAAAAATACCATGAGAAAACTAAGAAAATCAAGGAAAATAACGATCGAAAACAACATCGATTATTACCTTAACGAAGGGATCAGAATGACGATTATTTAGGAGATGAAAACGAGACGATAGAGACTCGATTTGAGTCAAAATTTGGGTAGAAAAGCTGCTGGAAAAACTCAGCCAAGAGAGAAAAAGGGAGGAAATGTTGTTTAATTTTTTGTAAAATGAATGATAAGAAAGTTGATGGTTTTCTAAAGCATAAATGATAAGTAAATTTTGATGAAAACTATGTCATAATACATGCACAAATCAGCCAAAATGAGAGAGGAAGGAAGTGTGAAGAGTTTGTGTTTAAGGCCAAAAATAAATGGGTGAGAAAAAGAAAATATCTAAGGCTTAAACATCATAAAATGAAATGTATACAAAGTTGTAGTGTAAAAATGTGACTTGGGTGTGTCACGGTCCAAAACATGGGGAAAATGTCCCAAATAATTTCTAAGTTGATAAAAAGATGAATCGTAAAATTGTTAAAGGTATTTCAAATCAGTTCGAGTAAACCGCGCGTTGGAAAATAATTATTTACGAAACTTCGTAATAAAATCATTAAAGGTCAAATATTCTTAAATAAAAATATTTCTTAGTTGGAAATATCATATAAACGTGTTTTGATATTTAGGAAAAATAAATAACTGAATTCCATGCTTAAAACGTTAGTTCGTAGAAAAATAGAACTTCACGCGCAAAAATAAATAGTTTACAATGAAAATCAAATAAATAGGTTTACAAGAATTAAAATCTTTTAAAATAAAAATAAATATTATTTGACTCAAAAAAAATAATAAGAATTCAGAAAGATGAAGGAAATAGAAGACGAAATTGACATAGAGTCATGACAGAGTCACAACAAAATAATTAACGGCACTAGGAAAAAAGTGAGTGTTACATGCCATCCAAAACCTAATCGAAGAAGGAGCCTTTCCTCCTCCGAAAAAAACCGCCACACATTCAATTTGGCACGATCAATTATGAACAATACCAGCGCGATCACGTCATACATGGGGTATGGGCAGATGATGACGACGATGTCTACATCCACGAACCAATAGTCTCGATCCCCGCAACAACCACCCAAACCAAGGATATAAGCCACGTCACTAGATCTAGGCGACCCTACCAAAACGTCACGGTCGACATACCGAACACCAGTCACGCTCCCGACGAAGTCTCGATTACCACCCCCGAGGTACAAATAGTCAAACAACTATAAAAAGCCAAAACCGACCTTTCCATATGGCAACTCATAGCCTGCTCCTATAATCACCGCATGACTCTTGTCCAAGCCTTAGGAAGAATTAACATATCCTCAACCGTTACACCTGAAGACATGACAGGACATGTTCTTCAAGAAGCCAATGGACTAAAGGATCCTATAACCTTCTCCGACGAAGACCTCCCACCCTTTGGACCAAAACACAATCTAGCCCTTTACGTCACGGCAACCTGTTTAGGCAAGAAGGTGCCCATGACCCTTGTCGATGACGGTTCTGCCGTAAACGTAATCTCTCTCAAAACCGCCCACGCTTTAGGAATGTCAGACACCGACTTCATACCCACCGAGTTTGGAGTACGCGCCTATGATGGTACGAGGCGTCCAGTCGCGGGGGTCGCCACCCTTAACACCATTGTGGGGCCCATAGGGAGGAAAACGGACTTTCAAGTCTTAGACGTCAAAACCGGATCTTACAATATGATTCTAGGGCGCCCTTGGATCCACGCCCTTAAAGCCGTACCACCCACCCTACACCAAAAGGTGAAAGTTCCCATCAACGGTAAATAGTCACCACCCATGCCTCCCCCATAAGAGCCTTTGTAGAAAACGCCACCACCACGCAGGTCATGGAAGATACCGATACTGAGTTAAGGGGATTTCACGTAGTAAACCTGTTAGAACAAGACCTAGCCCCGTTCGACTTTGATCAGAACTCAAACTTAGCCATCAACTTTATGATGAGACAGCAGGGGCATTTCCCGGGATTGTCACTAGGAAAAATTCCCGGCATCACAAGTATAATCCGTGATCCCATCTGACAAGCCCACACAATAGGTTTTGGGTAGCCCGCAACCGAGGGCGAAATCCATGAACGCATGGCTTGTAATCCCCTAGAAAATCTAACGCGATACAGTGGCGGAAACACTGTGGAGTCGGGATTAAAACACACTGTAACTATGTCTTAGTAAAATTAAAATGGTTAAGTCAAACAATAGGCCTTAAATAAAATGGCCAAAATTTAAAACAATCCACAAAAGGGGTTTGAACAATCCATAGGACATAATTATTAAAATAGATAAGCAGGATCCACACTGCTCGCTAGCCCACACCCGGAACACGTATACCTTCCATGTTAAAACATAAAAGCCACAATCAGTGGGGAGCAACGCCAACGTTCTCCCAGCCGTATAACAGGATTTTAAAACAATAATTACTAATATAGGAAAAATAGTAAAAATGGGAAACAGTAAAACAGCATATTAAAATAAGCTTTAGCGAAAAACAAATTAATCAAAAGGGTTTCCGAAGAAACATAAAAATATTTGCCAACCTGCAAACCAGTTTATATCGATAATAAATAAAATAATCACAATGGCGTTATGGAAATTCGATGAGTGTGCACAAGGCTAGACTTTCACTAGGATAATACTGGAAACTAGCTTCGAGATCTGTAGACTTAACTCATAACAGAATCCAGTCTCTAACTAGGCAACTCAACTATAACAGGACTGCGTGCAGCGAGCTCCTGGTTTAAGTAGTATACACCACTCCTGGATACCAAATGTATCCAGTTCAACTGACAGCGACTAACACGATGCGATATCTAGCTTAAGGGCACAATGCACACTCTCCTGGGCGAAACTACGCCCAGTTCAACAACCATATGTGCCCCAAATGGGCACACCGGCTTTATAGCTGATGACAAAAACGTACACCCCAGATTATTACTCTAATAACCCCACACTTGACTTTATTCCATAACTCCAAAACAAGCCATTATCGATAATCAAAGTTAAATATAATCAATATAAATAATATAAATAATATAAGGATAAAAGGAATAAACATTCATATAAATGGGAAAACTTTCTATAAAAAGAAACTTACTAATTTTAGAAACTTACTATTTTTAGAAACTTTACCAAAAATAGCATCATATCAAAATAGCGAAAATATTAGTTTATACTAACATCACATTCTTAGTAAACGATATAGATTTATAAAACTAATACTTTCGGCCTTAACGATATTAATTACCCAAAGTGAACACTTAATTTTATGAAATTATTAAAATATCGTATAAGCGTTATAAAATGATTAAAAATGTCTTAAACATTTTAATATTAATAATTAAGGTGTTTTCAAAAGTTAAAAAGCTAAAATTCTCCAATTATTATTAGTTTCGACAATAAAATTATAAATAGGATTTTACGGCAAACATCAAATTAAATATTTGAACGTCTTTATTTAATTAAACCAACAAATATATTTAGAGTATGTTAAGGAATGATTTAACTCTTAAAGTTTCAGATTTAAATACTTTCAAAAATTGCTGAAAAAATAATTCTTTTAGGTAAGACGAAGCATTTTAACGATAAATCACAACTTGTCCGAAAATCAATACTTATTAATTAAAGACTTTAATAAATAGTACAAAAATTACGTAAAATAGTTAAAATATATTTATGGACATTCTGTCCAGAAAAGAAAATTTTCCAGAATTCTAAAACTCGGTTTTTAAAGCGTTTTCTCGTTAATCGTCCAATCTCGACAATAACGATTAATAAAATAGTAATTACAAAACGATCTAAGTATTAATGTCTAAAAATTATTATTATTAAACCGAAAAATCATCATTTTCCAGAATATACCAATTTTCCAGATTTTCCAAAGTTCCAAATTTACCAACTTCCGTCAAAACCGTCTTTAAAACCCGTTTCCACAATTAACGATTCCATTAATAAAACTTATCGTTCCTAACATTTTATTAAGGCACTAAAAATCATAAAATTACATTTTAATATGAAATCATCAGAATCATAATTTTTTCGGATTTAAACCAAAGACCAGAAATCGAGAATTTAAACAACAAACACGGTTTTAACGATAAACGATGATTTAAAGTGATTAATTAATTCATCCACTTAAAAATTCCGAAAAATTATGAAAACATTCATAAAGTTCTATTTCATCAGAAGGTTTCACCACGTCAAAAATCAGATTAAAATAAAATGTTTAGGTACTAGAACTAAAAATCGGCTTTTAATCGTTTTTGTCCGTAAACGATAATAATTCAATAATCGATTTCAAAAATATCAGAAAAATACTAAATTATTAAAAATCATCAAAAAAACATTTTTACAGAATATAAACATATATTACATGTTTAGGCCGAATATTAGGATTTTACAAATTAATATAACAATTTAATCGTTAATTTCGTAAAAGCGATAAAAATACCGAAACATGCAAATTTTCAACTTTTAATAATTTTACAGATTTCATGACATACATATATTGCCAAAATAAAACATAAAAATACATACATGCAAATACTCAATTAAAATCGTGAAATACCGAGTAACATCGACGTTACCTCTACTCCAAGTCTGAATCGATTATATATTCCTCGGCCTCGGGATTGTCCACAAATCCTACCCAACACGAAAATCATGGCATAAAAATACCATGAGAAAACTAATAAAAATCAAGGTAAATAATGATCGAAAATGACGTCGATTATTACCTTAACGAAGGAAACGGAAAGAGGATTAATTGACGATGAATTTGAGTCGATTAAGACTAGAATTGAAGTAAAAATAATCCTAGAGGATGAAGGAGTGCCACGGCCAAAATGAGGATGAAGGTAGAATTTTTAACTTTTGATAAACGAATAAAATGATGTAAGGAAATGGATGGTTTCCTAGTTATAAATGGGATTAAAAATTGATGAAAACTATGTGTGATATGCTAAAGTGGCCGACCAAAATGAAAAGAAAAAGGAGTATGAAGAGTTTTGATAATAATGCATCAATGAATGAAAAGAAATAATCTTACGTTTACGTTTTAACGTGATAAAATGAAACGTTTAAATAAAACGTAGTAAAACTTGTGACCAAGAGCTTAGTCGGTCCAAAATGTGAGGAAATATTCTCAAATAATTTATAAGTTGATAAAAAATATAATCGTAAAATAGTTAAAGGCATTTCAAAGTAATTCGAGTAAACCTCGCGTAAGAAAATAATTATTCGCGAAGTTTCGTAATAAAATCATTAACAACTAAATTTTTGTAAATAAAAATATTTACTAGTTGAAAATATTATAGAAACGTATTCAAACATTTTTAGGAAAATGAATAACTTAAATCCAAGTTTAAAAACGTCAATTCGAAGAGAAATAGAATTCCTTGCGGAAAAATTAATTAGTTTACGAAGAAACCAAATAAATGGTTTTAAAAAGAATTTACATCTTTAAAATTAAAAATAAAAATTATTAAACTCAAAAATTAAAATAGAGCTTAGTAAAATGATGAAAAATATGAGGCCGAAAAGTGACAGAGTTAAGACGGAGTCCTAACGGAAAGAATAAAAATGCTTAGGAAAAATAGCGGGTGTTACATGACTATCATGCGCACACGTAAAACTGAGGGCATCCAAATCCCACCGTACAACCTCACCCTAAATGGATGTTTCGTAAATTAAGAGAAGGTGACAACGAACCTTATATGGGATTTTCCGAAACAACCTACATCAAAGGCATCCGACATCCTGGAATAGAAATATTCCAAGACTGCTACTTCATCCCGGAAACCACGCCAAACACCTTAAAACCCAAACGCACATCTTGTATGGATGGCGTGGCCAATAGTCTCCTATTCAGGGAAGAGCGTTTCGTTCCCGTGAATCCCAGTGAGCTAGTCAGTGTGGTCATGTCTGACAAGCAATTTGACCCCATCTCCCTTATTGTCAATACCAACAAAGGCCATGAGGGTAGAGGGTGGAGGAAATCCGTCACATGGATCAACGAGAATGGTAGGAGGTTCAAGCTAACCGCAGGAGAAGGGAGGATGTTCGAAGAGTCCGAGTCCGAGTCCGAGTCCGAAACAGAGTCCGAGTCTGAGTCCGAATCTGTGTCTGAAACGGGCCAAGAATCTAGTATTGTTTGTCTCCCATCTACATCTTTGTATGTTCGGGATGTGTCAGGGCTTGTCCCGGAAGTCCTAGTAATGTTACCTCTGTCAAACGAACAAAGGATCTCCTTATCCAAAGTCCTCGACATGCTCGATTTAACTAATAATAAAAATACTTTCGCATATGACTCGTCACACTTAACATGGAATGCCATTATCGATAGCGAACAAAACAAGAGTGACCAAAATGACTCTGACGACACTCATCTCCCACCCGAAACCTTGAGAGAGTTAGCCAGACGAGAGTTAGGCGCCCCGATAATCGAAGACACCGAATCCCTGAACATTGGAACCCCCTCGGAAGCCCAAATCCTAAAAATAGGGACCTCCTTAGATCCCATTGAGAGGGAGCAACTTATGAACCTACTCACACAATACAAAGACGTCTTCGCCTGGTCCTACAAAGATATGCCGGGCATAGACAAAGATATCGCCGAACACCGAATCCCAATCAAACCCGGGTTTAAACCAGTAAAACAAAAGCTATGTCGCATGCGACTCGAGTGGGCCCTTAAGGTTAAGGAGGAAGTAGACAAACAATTTAAATTTGGGTTCATTACGTCTCCTAATATTCCGAATGGGTAGCCAACATAGTCCCCGTCCCCAAAAAGGACGGGAGAATCCGGGTCTGTGTAGATTTCCGAGACCTTAACAAAGCCAGCCCAAAGGATGACTTCCCTTTACCTCATATACATATCTTGGTAGATAATACCGCCGATCATGCCTTACTCTCTTTCATGGACGGGTACGCTGGGTATAATCAAATAAAAATGGCAAAAGAGGACATGTCTAAAACAGCCTTCACCACACCTTGGGGAACCTATTGTTATTCGGTGATGCCTTTCGGACTTAAAAATGCCGGGGCGACTTACCAAAGAACCGCAACCACACTTTTACACGATATGATGCACAAAGAAGTTGAGGTGTATGTGGATGACATGATAGTCAAATCCCAAAACCGAGAAGGGCATGTCCCGGCCCTCGACGCCTGCGCCAGTATAATATGAGGCTTAACCCACAAAAATGCGCCTTTGGGGTCACATCGGGGAAACTTCTAGGTCATGTAGTAAGCCAACGAGGAATCGAGATAGTCCCCTCCAAGATAAAAGCCTTGTTACACATGCCCGCACCCTCGAAAGAAAAGGAGATTAGAGGGTTTCTGGGTAAGGTTCAATACATCAGCGGTTCATTGCCAAAATGACCATGGTCTGTGAGCCCATTTTCAAAAAAGTCAAAATAACCGAACCCACCGTCTGGGACGATAAATGCCAAAGAGGCTTTGACAAGGTAAAGGAAATACTAGCAAAACCCACGGTGTTAATGCCTCCTAAAAAAGAACTACTACTTTCCCTCAACCTTACCGTAACCGAAAACGCAATGGGGGCCATGGTAGCGCAAACTGTTAACAAAAAAGAGAGAGCTATTTACTACATTAGCAAAAAATTCCTCGAGTACGAAGCAAAATACACACCCCTAGAGAGGACCTGCCTTGCCCTAATATGGTCAACCAAAAAGCTTCGGCACTACATGCTTAGTCATACCGTGCACGTATACTAAAAAATGGACCATATCAAATACATCTTCGAGAAACATGTCCTCAATAGACGACTTGCCCGATGGACACTCATGTTGGCAGAATTTGACTTAACATACATACCCCTTAAGGTCATTAAAGGAAAGGACGTTGCCGACTTCTTAGCCGAAAACCCAATAGAGGAAAAATCAACAACCGACACATGGTCCTTCCCTGATGAGGACATTTTGTTCGCCGAGAGCGAATCGTGCGACTTATACTTCGATGGTGCCTCGAGCATGAGAGGGTACGGCATAGGAATCCTCCTGATATCCCCAATAGGTGACCATATACCCATATCAGTCATACTAGACTTCCTTGTTACCAACAACGCAGCCGAATACGAAGCCTGCCTAATAGGTCTAAAAGCAGCCATATCTCTAGGAGTCAAAAACCTTAGAGTACACGGAGATTCATCCTTAGTGGTCAACCAAGCCACGAGTACCTGGAAAGTTTATAGCGAAAGCCTAACCCCATACCAAACCAAAGTGGAAACAATGTCCCGGGAGTTCACCGAAATTGACTTCATACACATACCCTGCGAAGAAAACCAATTCGCATATGGAAGCATCATAAAATGGACTCGATTTCGTTCCTTCCGAATGGGGTTTTTGTGGTGCGGTTTCATACACAAGAAATGCAGGAGAACGTGCTAAATGCAGGTACACACATGTTTGATAGTAAAACAGTTATTATCAAGAAGTGGATGCCTGATATTGACCTTGAAAAGGAGGAGGTCAAGTGTGTGACTACTTGGTTGTGATTACATAGACTGCCTCAGAAGTTTTGGGGGGCAAGTCTTCAGAAAATAGCAGGAACGGTTGGGAAGTTCCTTAAGAAAGATGAGGCCACTGAATCAAAGACCAGACTGGGATACACACGGGTCCTGATTGAGGTCTAAGTTGGCCAAAAGTTTCCCTCGCAGGTTAAATTTAAAGATGAGAATCAAAGCCTAGCTATTGTGCCTGAGGAATTTGAGTGGAAACCTGTAAGATGTGAGAAATGTAAAGCATTGGGTCATGAGAGCGTGAACTGCAGGATAAAAAAGGAACCTAGAATTGAGAAACAGGTGTGGAGGAAAAAATTAACGAATTCGGCTAATGCTGAGGTATCGAAATCTTCCATTTCTACTCCTGCAGCATCTTCACCTGTTCAGTCTACTGTTAGGATTGAGCAGGTTTCTGTTGGGAATAAGAAGGACCAAGAATTTCCTTCCTTTACGGAGGCAGGTTTGCATTCTAGTCCTAAAGTTGTGGACCCTAAGTCTGATACTCCTGGTGACAGTAATTCAATAGGAGGTGAGGTCTCCTCATTCAAGAATGCCTTGCAAGGAGGTGATAGCAATAAGAGAGTTCAGTACAGGTCACCCTCACCTTCCATATCTCCATGATTATTGGGATATGGAATGTTAGGGGTATGAATAAAGCCAAAAAACAGGTTCATATCAATAAGTTTTTATTGGCTAATAAGGTAGGTTTATTTGCTTTACTGGAAACAAAAATAAAGACTGATAATCAAGGAAAGGCATTGACCAGCTTTACTAATTGGAGTATTACCACGAACTCTCATTTGCATAATGGTGGTAGAATTTGGGTGGGCTGGACTCCTTCGATATTTTGAGTTAACATCTTGGAATATGATCCCCATTATATTCATACTTGGGCTGTTCACGAGTCCACTCAGAAAGAATTTCATTTCATATTTATATATGCTTTTAATGAGGCACAGGGCAGGGATCCTCTTTGGATGAATCTTAGGAGAATTGTAGATGGCTTGACTGGTCCGTGGGCTGTTGGAGGAGACTTTAACTGCATTATCACACCTGAAGAAAGGCTAGGTGGCTCCTTCAACGCAGCAGAGGCTAGACCATTTCATGATTGTCTCTTGCATTGCGATCTTGTGGATGGTCCATCCACCGGTGCCTTTTATACATGGTCGAACAAGCAGAGACCAGAAGATAGAGTGTAGTCAAGACTGGACAGGTTTCTAATTAATCAAGATTGGACTGTATTTTTCCCGAATTTGCAGGCTGCCTTCCTCCTTGAGGAGACATTTGATCACACCCCATGTATTATTCAGGAGCATTTGGAGGAAGGTAATAGGAATCGACCCTTCAAGTTCTCAAACATGTGGGTTTCGGACCCTGGTTTTCAGGAACTGGTCAAGGAGAAGTGGTCGATCCCGGTAGATGGCACGAGTATGTTTATTGTTTGCCAGAAACTGAAAGCCCTGAAGGCGCCATTGAAGTGTCTTAATAAATCTAAATTCTCGGACATTGAGAGGAATGCTGATATCGCTAGGGTTAACCTAAGATGCTGTCAACAGGCTATTGTCGATCCGTCAGGCAATCAATTGCTTATTCAGCAAGAATTTGAAGCGAATGCCCTGTGTGTTAAGTTGGATGCTCAGGAGTACACCTTCCTTCGGCAGAAAGCTAAGGCTCACTGGATGAAGGACGGGGATGCTAATACATCATATTTTCATGGCGTTTTGAGAGCGAGAAGAGCACATAATGCTGTGACTCAAATCAAGGACTCTAAAGGCGAATTGCATATGACCAAGGAAGGGATTCAGAAGAGCTTCCTTGATTTTTATGAAAACCTCTTGGGGAAAAGTTGCCCTACTCAGCCTGTGAATGTCAATGTTGTGCAGGAAGGAGCTACTTGTATGGTTCAGCATGCTGAGCTGCTGTCCAAACAGGTGTCTGATGATGAAATTAAAAAGGCGTTCTTTGCTATCCCTAATGACAAAGCCCCGGGTCCTGACGGGTTCTCGAGTCTATTTTTCAAAGCTACTTGGGATAGTATTGGAAAGGAGATTTGTGAAGCCATTCACGAATTCTTCCAAAATGGAAAAATTCTGAAACAACTTGATACAACTACAGTGACCCTTATTCCTAAGGTTCCTAATCCTGACACTGTTCAGCAATTTCGACCGATCTCATGCTGCAACATGGTCTATAAAGTTATCTCTAAATTACTTTGCAACCGGTTAGCAGCAGTATTGCCTGATTTAATATCCAAGACTCAAGGAGGATTCATACAAGGTAGAAATATCATAGAGAACATTCTTATTTGTCAAGATCTGATTAAGCTGTATAACAGGAAGTCCGTTTCGCCAAGATGTATGTTCAAGATTTATCTTCAAAAGGCCTATGATTCTATTGAATGGGGCTTTCTCCATCAAATGATGCGCGGACTGAATTTTCCCACGCACTTCACAAACTTAATCATGGAGTGTACAACTTCAACATCCTTTTCCCTGAATTTAAATGGAGATATGTTCGGTTTTTTTAAGGGCAAGCGAGGACTCCGGCAAGGTGATCCACTTTCACCTCTCTTATTTACTATTTGCATGGAATACCTCACGAGACTACTTCATGTCACTAATAAACATAATAGCTTCAGATTCCACCCTCTTTGCGGCAATTTGAAGCTCTCTAGTCTCATGTTTGGCGATGACCTTTTATTGTTCTCTAGAGGTGACGCTTCCTCCATTATGGTTCTATTAAGGACATTCGCCACCTTCTCTCACGCGTCTGGCCTCAAGATGAGCCCGGGTAAATCCAACGTTTATTTCAATGGGGTGCTTGATTGCCTTCGAGCTGACATTGGTGACATATCTAGTTGTGTGGAAGGAAGCTTACCTTTTAGGTATCTGGGTGTTCTGATTAAACCTACCAAGCTAAGTGCCAAAGATTGCAGCCCGTTAATCAACAGGATAATGGAAAGAATCAGATCCCTCGGCACTAGGAAATTGTCATACGTGGGCAGATTAGTCCTTATCAAGTCGGTCCTAAAGACTCTTCATACTTATTGTGCGTCAATTTTTATTCTCCCTTCTGGTATTATTCATAATTTTGAGAGTCTCTGTAGAAACGTTCTTTGGGAGAGTGGAGCTGAGTATAAGAGAGCACCTCCGGTAGCTTGGGATAAAATCTGCAAACCCCTTAAGGAAGGCGGACTTGGAATCAAAGACGACATTATTTGGAACAAGGCTGCCATTGGAAAGCTTGCTTGGTGGATTTATTCTAACGCTGATTCTTTATGGGTCCAATGGGTGAATCATATTTATATTAAAGATGCTGATTGGTTGGAGTATAATCCGCCATCCGATTGCTCATGGACCTGGAAAAAGATATGCAGGGTGCGTGATGTGTTCCGCCCTGCTTATGATGCCCAGCTATGGCGTACTTCACCCGGACAACAGTATAATATCAGCGCCGGTTATGAGTGGATCAGGGGGGGACAACACCAAGGTTACCTGGAGTCACCTGATTTGGAATGATTGGACTGTTCCAAAACACAGATTTGTTAATTGGTTGTATCAACACGATGCATTCAAAACAAAGAAGAAACTGATCTCTTATGGTGCCGCCATTGACGCGGACTGTTGTATTTGTGGTGCAGACGAGGAAGACGCAACTCATTTATTTTTTTCTTGTCCGTACAGTCTTCGTCTTGTGCAACTTGTTAGTAATTGGGTTGGTATTAATATACCTACGACCAATGTTAACAACTGGAGATTGGCTAGAAGAGGATCCAAGCTGAGGAGAGGGATTTTAAATGGTCTTATCAATGCTATGATTTATTACATCTAGATTCAGAGGAATAGAGATAGAATGGAGAATAGTATTCTTAGTCCTAATCATGTGCTGAAATGTATACAAAATGATATGAAAGCAAGGATTGAGAGTTGTTGTAAAGGAGCTATCCATCAAAAGGATAGACTCTGGTTAGATACTCTAAGCCTGTAAGGGGATCTTTTCCCTTGATATTTGGTTACGGCATATATATAATTTACCTTCACCAAAAAAAAACCAATTCGCCGACGCATTATCCAAACTAGCCTCACTAATAAACATGCCCGACCACCTTTTCTCTATGCCTATCTGTGTGGAGACAAGCGAACAACCAGCCCACATCCATAACCTCGAAACTGACGATATCTCCGGGGAAACCTTGGTACAAAGCAATCCCAGACTTCAAAACCCACGTGTCATATCCGCCCAACACTAACACCAAGCACAAAAGAGCCCTACGAATACAAGCCACCCACTACGTCCAGAATCAAGGACTACTATACAAATGAACCCCACAAGGAGTCCTCCTTAGGTGCATAAACAAAAACCAGTCCGAGAAAGTCATGGAAGAGGTACATAACGGAGAGTGCGGACCCCAAGAGGTACATAACGGAGAGTGCGGACCCCACATGAGTTCACACTTACTAGCCCGAAACATAATGAGGCCGGGCTATTACCGCATTACCTTAGAGGCGGACTGTGAACGCCACGTTCGCCACTGCCACAATTGCCAAATATTTGCCAACATCCAACACCTACCTCCTTATCCTCTACACACTATAGCCACACCCTGGCCTTTCTCTACTTGGGGAATAGACATCACAGGAAAAGTACACCCATCCGGGACGGGCGGACACTGCTTCATATTAGTGGCCGTCGATTATTTCACCAAATGGGTTGAAGATGCCTCTTACACCATACTAACCTCAAAACAAGTAGTCAAACTTTTACAAAATAACATCATCTGCCGATACGGTATACCTCATGAAATCATCAGTGACCAGGGGGCTCACTTTAGGGCCGACACCCGAAAACTCTTAGACAAATACAAAATCCAAAGACACAAATCCTCTCCCTATAGACCACAAACAAACGAGGCCGTAGAAGCAGCCAACAAAACCATAACCACAATCCTTAATAAAATGATAGACAACTACAAGGATTGGCCAAACAAAATCCTTTCTCCTTATGGAGGTACCGAACATTCTATAGAACACCTACCGGAGCCACACCATATTACCTGACCTATTGTTCCGAAGCCGTCCAACCCGTAGAGCTAGAAATACCGTCACTAAGGATATTAGCCGAAAGCGGCATTCCCGAAGAAGAATGGAACCAAAAACGATATGACGAGCTAGTACTCCTAGACGAGCGTAGGATACATGCCTTATCCAACGTACAAGCTTACCAGCAACGAATCCAACGAGCCTTTAATAAATGAGTGAAATCCCGAAACATACATGAGGGAGATGTAGTAATCAAATCCATTAGAGCACCCCTTCCCGTCGACCCTAGAGGGAAATTTAAACCAAATTGGGCAGTCCCCTTCTTCGTTAAGAAAATACTCTTGGGGGGCGCCGTGATCCTTACCGACCTTGACGGTCAGGAGTTCTCAACCCTAACCAACATGGATCAGCTCAAACGATACTACCCATAAAACGCCCCGACAGCCTCATCCTGACCTCTGACTTAAGGGGAAGGAAAAAAAAAAAACAACAAAAAAATTAAGTTCGCATCGATAAATGGCATTAACGAGTCTAAAGCAAAATCACTCACATTTTTCTCGAAAGAACTACGAACATGGTTTGATTCCGTCTAAAAGCAGATACGTAGGGAACCCTTCTCGGGGTACAACCAAATAAATAAACAAACAACAATAAAAAAAAAAGAGGGGAATCGATTACTCGATTCATGTATAAACCGGGACTCTTTCCACGACCCGGCCAATGAGTGATTTAAAATGACGAAGAACAAACGACGAGCCGAGGACGGGGTGAAAACCCGAAAGGGCAACCCGGGCAAAATGAAGAAACGAGTTGCGAGTCGTCGTAAAAAAAAATTATGACGAGCCGAGGACGGGGTGAAAACCCGAAAGGGCGCCCCAGGCAAAATGAAGAATCGAGTTGCGAGCCACCACAAAAAAAAGATAAAAAATAATAATAACAATGTGCTTCTCATTAATAACAAAATTCGTTTAAATCGAGCCTTTGTCGAGGCATTTACATCAAGCATCTGAAACCCAGACATCCCGGAAATCAACAACGTGTCAAAACTCCACAAAAACTAGTACTAATACGCCACATAATATCAACTAATAATACATAAAACAAAACGGCTGAGCTCTACCGGTCCAACCTTTTCTTCCCCTTGTCATTCGGGCGAACCCGCTTGTACTTCTCATTCTCGATCTTCTGAATACAAGCTTCTACCGCCCTAGCCAAAGGCGAGCCCAGCCAATCCCACTTTTCTTCCTCTTCCACATTTTCAATATGGGTCTCGTTAGTCTTGGCCCGCTTAGATGAACTAACGAAACTAGGATCGATAATACTGTCATTGGTCAGGCACTTAGTGGCATTCCTTCGAGTCACCTCCTTACCTCTTAGTGGTGCTGTCTTCTTAGCTTTTAAGTTGCTCCGTCCTGATGGGTGTTCGCAAACCCCCCGCCGGACGAAAGCATTGTCAATCGATCGAACAACGGGACGCAAGAAGCTCCGTTCCCAAGACGCCCTAAACCCCCTGAGCGAATCCTCGGTCCATGGGTCAGAACTAGCGGTAGCTTTAGCATCCTTTGGAGTGGAAGGTTTAACACCCATTTGATTTGACAACATGCCCGGGTAAATATAAACCTGATCCCTAATGGATAGTATTAACAGAGCCCCGGTCGAAGACGAAAATGGAATCCCGACACGCCCACTAATATTCCACCACGAGATGGACCACCGGATGACCACATCCCCTTTAACCAAATAGGTGATCCAATCCTTTTCCTTGTGACCTTTGCTCCACACCTGCACCGTCTTCCGGCGCGTGAAACCCCTATAGTTATAACCTTTGATGCACCGGGAAGGGTCGACCAAACCAAGATGCTCCTGTAACGAAACCTGTACAAAACACGACAAAACATCACACCTCCAAACCAAAGCAACCACAAAAACAAAATAAAGAAGACCAAGATACAAAAAACACAGCAAAAAAAAACACACATGTTAAATGATCCTGGAACGTCGAAAAGATGCATTGTGGAGTCAAGCACGAGCATTAAGACCTAAGATAAGCTCACCGAAAATAAGAAAAGAAAGTGATCGTCCATGTTCCATTCCCATCACCACATCCAAAACTCGAGGATTACCCCAACCTTCACACGCCATCGCATCCTCAAAAAGATAATAACTAGCCATCGCGAGATTAAAAGCACGCCTACACGCTAAGGCCGAGAGATGATAAAAACCAACCCGTGAGAACGTCCTAGAAAGCAACTCTAAGTTAATGTCATCTCTACCAAAGTAACCTTTAGCCTCCTTCAATGAAGAAAGGTCCGAAAAGTGGTAGAACCGCTCCACGTAAGCATCATCCCCATAAGGCACACAAGGTCGAACCGAACTCCACCCACCTATAGCATCTATGTCTTCGGGCAAAGGACAAATTTTACCCCTGGGAAAAGCAAAAACATGGCTTTCGTGTCCTAAATCTTTGAGCATGCCAATAAGAAGTTATCCTGTATCTTGACTCGACTTAGTGCAACAACCGTTGACAAACCATCTTTTGAATAAGCCTCGGGGTCACATTTCTTAAAAAAACTCGCCCACTTGGTTAAATTATTCCCAAAACCCGACATGACCCTAAATATAGATGTGCTAGACCCTATGGATATCCTAGTATGTCTAAAACGAGCACCCACAACCCGTATATATAGCCCTAATCACACAATAATTAGGAAACAACGAAAATTTCCATAACCCGGACCCGAACCGCCCTGGCCCAGGCGCCAGAATTTCCAGGCGCCCGAGCCCAGACGACCAAGAACCCGAGAGCGTCAGCCCAGGCGCCCATATCTAGGCGGGCAACATCTAAAGCAACCCCAAAGGTAGAAACAACGATAACACATCATAACCATGGCTACCACATGACACCTCGGACATCAGGAACAACCTCCCGAAGTCGCTAAAACCCGCTCCGAAAACTGAAGTACCCATGCAGGGACCACAGGAACTCGAGTTCACCCGTCAGACACACGAGACTTAGACGTTTTTTTTAGGGGGGATAAGCTACCCCACCTAGGCGTGTTTTAGCCTATTAACGGTTACCATCAAGTTGCGTCTGTAGCCTAATAAGGCAATATTATGAGTATGCAAAAAGTGGTCAAACTTTTTAAAAAATTGTCCGAATTTTAACTTCGATAATGTCAAAGCTACTACACTCATCTCCTAATATACTCGGTTAGAACACCTTAAAGTTTTACGTTGACATTTTACATCTCGTCTATCTCGAGTCAAAACATTTTAATCGACGTATTATCTGATTCGATTCCCGGCTCAAACTAACGCATTTCAAACCATCCAAAAGGAACTATTTTCGTACTCCCATGCAACGCCAACGCACCCTAAACTAGGACAGATCGCGAATGAATAAACGCAAAAGTGATTGCTTGTAAATCTAGATAAACAATTCGCCAAACGAAAACACAAGACTTATCCAACTAATTCAAATACTATAATTTAAAGCAAATATACAACATATACAAATCCGTACACAAATCGAGGCTAGGGAGGACCCCTAGAAGCTGCGCCAATGGCTATCACAACCTCACAAAGGTTGTCATCTAAACCATGTTCGTTTTGCTTTAGGCTAGGTTAAACCCCTTTAAGGGTGGTGCTCAACCGAGGATCCCCTCAATCACATCCGAGCGTTTAAGGATTACATGGCCATTAAAGGGGTTAAACCTAGCCTCTTCACTAGGATATTTCCCTCATCCTTAGGAGACACACCACGATCAAGGTTCTATTCACTAGACGCTAAAAAGATATCTACTTGGGACGATATCTCCATAGAATTCGCAAAGCAATACGCGGATAACGCCGAAACACAGGTCACCATTAGAAGCCTCGAAGTCCTCTCCCAAAATGAGAAGGAAGGCTTCTCGGAATTTCTGACTAGATGGAGGAAGGTCAGTACCCAACTAATAAACCGCCCGGACGAAACCACTTTGGTAGAAAAGTTCGTCAATAACCTTAGACTTGCTTACGCCTCACATCTTAGGTACCAAAACATCCACACCTTCAAGGAGTTATCCACCTTAGGAATACGCCTAGAGGACGACATGAAGAAGGGGGTATTTTCCAAAATAATGGGGAAGGGCTATCAAGGATCGACCACTTCTACAGGAACCCGGTCTTATGGAAATAATAAAAACGAAGAAGTACACCTAGTCGAACCAACCACTTGGGGAAGAACGAACTTCACCCCTAGAACATTTTCCAAACTTGGCATCACATACACCGAAGCATTAAAAAGATTGATCGAGCAAGGAAATCTCGAACTGATAGGTCCTACTACGGACCCTCCCATAGACAAAAAGGCAAAAATGTGGGACGCTAATAAGTATTGCCAGTACCATCGTGGCAAAGGCCACGACATGAAATCCTGTTTTCGGCTCAAACATAGTATACAGGACATGATAGAAAACGGGACAATTCCCCTCCCTCCACCTGAAAAGCCTAATAACACCACAAACCCCTTTAGTGTCCACGCCATCTTCGACGACACCATTGACTGTTCCCACCTCGTCCCTATGGGAGAGGATGTCCTAAATATTGAGGATGAACCAGACACCCATCCATAGTACACACTCCCCGACCTCGCGGGATATACAGTGACTATCGAGAGCCTAGCCCGTTTGGTCTGACAAATACACCTCATACTCTTAAGAATTGAGGCTAGAATAGCTCATATCGAGGAAAGGCTCGAAGAACCTCCCAAACCCCCCAATTCCGTATGCAACGGGTCAATCAAAGGGGATGACACAGGCTCACCCAGGACTGTCGAACCAAAGAAGAAGCATACCCAAATTGGGGTCAGCTACGCGGCTGCACTCCGAAGATTAACGTCCCTTCGTGTCTTACGACCCATAGGGCCGATGGCCGATCCCTCACTTAAGCATAGGTCCCATCACTGGTCCAAAGGAAAATACTGCCACTACCACAGGGGCAATGGTCGTGACACAAAGTCTTGTACGTTGCTAAAAGATAACATTGAGGGATTGGTAAAAACAGGGGCGGTAAAAGCCGCGCTATTAACAAAATGACCCACCCGTTTCTTGACGGACAACTCCGAGGAAAGGGGCCTTCGACTACTAGAGCAGCTTGGGCTATCTCACGATCAGGCCCTAACAATGCTAATATCCGACGGGCTACTATACCTCCTAAGTCCAACACCTGACCCACCTGCCGACAAGTGGCCATTACATTGGAATGGTAACAAATGGTGCCGGTACCATCAAGGCCGAGGACACGACATTAGTGAGTGTCGTGAATTTAGGCAGCAAGTTCGTTACCTCATCCAGGAAGAAAAATTCGGGGCATACCCCGAATACGAGGACACCAAGACCCCTACTGAGGCCAGCAAGTCCGCACCCGAGTCAGAGTCTAGTTCATCCTAGGGCCTAGGCTTACGAATAACAATAATAATGTCTTTTCCTTTTCCGAGTCTAGGGAGGTGCGAGTGAACATGTCCTCCACCTCCTCCAAAAACGGATCACAGGCATCCAGCCCATTTTATTATCTATCAATAAAACAATTCTCTTTTTACAAACATGCCTCGACAATCGCTTAACTTCTTTGAACAGCTTACTTTAACGCTTGAAAAACTCAACTTTATGCCAATTATCGATGACAACTGACTAAAACGCGAGGGCTACCACAAACGGCCCGCTTAACTTCACCCTAAAAAAGAGATCGGGAATAACAACCTTAGGTTCAACCCACCACTGACCCCCTTAACCAAACAACAATAAGCTCGCAACAAACAAACCTCCATTCAACTAGACTTCCCCGTTACCAACAACGCAGCCGAATACGAAGCTTGTATAATAGGTGTAAAAGTAGCCATATCTATTGGAGTCAAAAACCTTAGTGTACACGGAGATTCATCCTTAGTGGTCAACCAAGCCACAGGTACCTAGAAAGTTTATACCGAAAGCCTAACCCCATACCAAACCAAAGTGGAAACAATGTCCCGGGAGTTCACTGAAATCAACTTCATACGCGAAGAAACCAATTCGCCGATACGTTATCCAAACTAGCCTCACTAATAAACATGCCCGACCACCTTTTCTCCATGCCTATCTATGTAGAGAGATGCGAACGACCAGCCCACATTCATAACCTCGAAACCGACGATACCCTCGGGGAACCATGGTACAAAGCAATCCTAGACTTCAAAACCCATGGGTCTTATCCGCCCAACACCAACACCAAGAAAAAAAGAGCCCTGCGAATACAAGCCACCCACTATGTCCTGAATCAAGGACTAATATACAAACGAACCCCACAAGGAGTCCTCCTTAGGTGCATAAACAAAACCAGTCCGAGAGAGTCATGGAAGAGGTACATGACGGAGAGTGCGGACCCCACATGAGTGCACACTTACTAGCCCGAAAAATAATGAGACTGGGCTATTATTGGATTACCTTAGAGGCGGACTGTCAACGCCACGTTCCCCACTCCCACATTGCCAAATATTTGCCAACATCCAACACCTACCTCCTTATCCTCTACACAATATAGCCACACCCTGGCCTTTCTCTACTTGGGGAATAGACATCATAGGAAAATTACAAACATCCGGGACGAGCGGACACTTCTTCATATTAGTGGCCGTCGATTATTTCACCAAATGGGTAGAAGCTGCCTCTTACACCGTACTAACCTCAAAACAAGTAGTCAATTTTTTACAAAATAACATCATCTGCCGATACGATATACCTCATGAAATCATCATCAGGGGGCTCACTTTAGGGCCGACACCCAAAAACTCTTAGACAAATACAAAATCCAAAGACACAAATCCTCGCTCTATAGACCACAAACAAACGGGGCCGTAGAAGCAGCCAAAAAAACCATAACCACAATCCTTAAGAAAATGATAGACAACTACAGGGATTGGCCAAACAAAATCCCCTTTGCCTTATGGGGATACCGAACATCCTATAGAACACCTACCGGAGCCACACCATATTACCTGACCTACGGTTCCGAAGCCGTCCAACCCGTAGAGCTAGAAATACCGTCACTAAGGATATTTGCCGAAAGCGGTATTCCCGAAGAAGAATGGAACCAGAAACGATATGACGAGCTAGTACTCCTAGACGAACATAGGATACACGCCTTATCCAACGTATAAACTTACCATTAACGAAGCCAACGAGCCTTTAATAAACAAGTGAAATCCCGAAACATACACGAGGAAGATTTAGTAATCAAATCCTTTAGAGCACCCCTTTTCGTCGACCCTAGAGGGAAATTCAAACCAAATTGGGCAGGCCCCTACCTCGTTAAGAAAATACTCTCGGGGCGCGCCGTGATCCTTACCGACCTAGACGATCAGGAGTTCTCAACCTCAACCAACATGGATCAGCTCAAGCGATACTACCCATAAAACACCCCGACAACCTCATCCTGACCTCCCACTTAGGGGGAAGCAAAAAAAAAACAAAACAAAACAACAACAAAATCAAGTTCGCATCGATAAATGTCATAAACGAGTCTAAAGCAAAATCACTCACATTTTTCTCGAAAGAACTACGAACATGGTTTGATTCCGTCTAAAAGCGGATACATAGGCAACCCTTCTCCGGGTACAACCAAACAAATAAACAAACATCAATAAAAAAAAGGAATCGATTACTCGATTCATGTATAAACCGAGACTCTTTCCACGACCCGGTCAATGAGTGATTTAAAGTGACGAAGCACAAACAACGAGCCGAGGACGTGGTGAAAACTCGAAAGGGCGCCCCGGGCAAAATGAAGAAACTAGTTGCGAGCCGTCGTCAAAAAAAAATATGACGAGCCGAGGACGGGGTGAAAACCCGAAAGGGCGCCCCGGGGAAAATGAAGAATCGAATTGCGAGCCGTCATAAAAAAAACAAAGAAAAAAGAGACGAAAAATTAGAAGAAGACAAAAAAAAAGGGGTGAGCCGAGGACGGAGTGAAAACCCGAAAGGGTGCTCTGGGTAAAATGAAGAATCGAGTTGCGAGCCACCACAAAAAAAAAGAGGAGAAAAAAAAAATAATGTGCTTCTCATTAATAACAAAAGTCGGTTAAATCGAGCCTTTGTTGAGCCATTTACATCAAGCATCTAAAACACGGACATCCCGGAAATCAACAACGTGTCAAAACTCCACAAAAACTAGTACTAATACGCCACATAATATCAACTAATAATACATAATAAAAAATGGCTGATCTCTACTGGTCCAACCTTTTCTTCCCATTGTCATTCGGGCGAACCCGCTTGTACTTCTCGTACTCGGTCTTCTGAATAGAAGCCTCTACCGCCCTAGCCAAAGGCGAGCCCAGCCAATCCCACTTTCCTTCCTCTTCCACATTTTCAATATGGGCTCGTTAGTCTTGGCCCGCTTAGATAAACTGACGAAACTTGGATCGATAATACTGTCTTTGGTCAGGCACTTAGTGACATTCCTTCGAGTCACCTCCTCACCTCTTAGTGGTGCTGTCTTCCTAGCTTTTAAGTTGCTCCGTCCTGATGGGTGTTCGGAAACCCCCCGTCAGACGACAGCATTGTCGATTGATCGAACAACGGGACGCAAGAAGCTCCGTTCCCAAGACGCACTAAACCCTCCGAGCGAATCCTCGGTCCATGGGTCAGAACTAGCGGTAGATTTAGCATCCTTTGGAGTGGAAGGTTTAACACCCATTTGATTTGACAACATGCCCGGGTAAATAGAAACTTGATCCCTCATGGACAGTATTAACAAAGCCTCGGTCGAAGACGAAAATGGAAACCCGACACGCCCACCAATATTCCACCACGGGATGGACCACCAGATGACCACATCCCCTTTAGCCAAATAGGAGATCCAATCCTTTTCCTTGTGACCTTTGCTCCACACCTGCACCGTCTTCCGGCCCGTGAAACCCCTATATTTATAACCTTTATTGCATCGGGGAGGGTCGACCAAACCAAGGTACTCCTGTAACCAAACCGGTACAAAACACCACAAAGCATCACACCTCCAAACCAAAGCAACCACAAAACAAGAGAAAGAAAACCAAGCTAGAAAAAAAAAGGGCACCAAAAAAAAAGGAAAAAAAAACACCTGTAAAATTATCCTGGAACCTCGAAAAGATTCATTGTGGAGTAGAGCACGAGGATTAAGACCTAGAATAAGCTCACCCAAAATAAGCAAAGAGGGTGATCGTCCATGTTCCATTCCCATCACCACATCCAAAACTCGAGGATTACCCCAACCTTCACACGCCATCGCATCCTCAAAAAGATAATAACAAGCCATCGCGAGATTAAAAGCACGCCTACACGCTAAGGCCGAGACACGATAAGAACCAACCCGTGATAACGTCCTAGAAAGCAACTCTAAGTTAATGTCATCCCTACCAAAGTAACCTTTAGCCTCCTCCAATGAAGAAAGGTCCAAAAAGTAGTGGTAGATCCGCTCCACGTAAGCATCATCCCTATAAGGCACACAAGGTCGAACCGAGCTCCACCCACCTATAGCATCTATCTCTTCGGGAAAAGGACAAATTTTACCCCCGGGAAAAGCAAAAACATGGCTTTTCGAGTCCCAAAACTTAGAGCATGCCAATAAGAAGTCATCCTGTATCTTGACTCGACTTAGTGCAACAACCGTACAAACCATCATTTGAACAAGCCTCGGGGTCACCTTTCTTAAAAGAACTCGCCCACTTGGTTAAAATATTTCCAAAACCCGACATGATCCTAAATATAGATGTGCTAGACCCTATGGATATCCTAGTATGTCTAAAACGAGCACCCACAACCCGTATATATAGCCCTAATCACACAAGAATTAGGAAACGACGAAAATTTCCATAACCCGGGCCCGAACCGCCCTGGCCCAGGCACCGAATTTCCAGCTGCCCGAATTACCAACCGCCCGAGCCCAGGCGACCTAGAACCCGAGAGCCTCAGCCCAGGCGCCCATATCTAGGCGGGCAGCATCTAGAGCGACCCCAAAGGTAGAAACACCGATAACGCATCATAACCATGGCTACCACATGACACCTCGGACATCAGGAACGACCTCCCGAAGTCGCTAAAACCCGCTCCGAAAATCGAAGTACCCATGCAGGGACCACAGGAACTCGAGTTCACCCGTCGGACACACGAGACTTAGACGTTTTTTTAGGGGGGATAAGCTACCCCCACCTAGGCATGTTGTAGCCTATTAACGGTTACCATCAAGTCGCGTCTGTAGCCTAATAAGGCAATATTATGAGTATGCAAAAAGTGGTATAACTTTTTCAAAAATTGTCCGAATTTTACCTTCGATAATGTCAAAGCGACTACATTCATCTGCTAATATACTCGGTTAGAACACGTTAATGTTTTACGTTGACATTTTACATCTCGTCCATCTCTAGTCAAAACATTTTAATCGACGTATTATCTGATTCCCGGCTCAAACTAACGCATTTCAAAACATCCAAAAGGAACTGTTTTCGCACTCCCATGCAACGCCAACGCACCCTAAATTAGAACAGATCGCGAATGAATAAACGCAAAAGTGATTACTTGTCAATCTAGATAAACAATTCACCAAACAAAAACCCAAGACTAATCCAACTAATTCAAATACTAAAATTTAAAGCAAATATACAACATATACAAATCCATACACAAATCGAGGCTAGGGAGGACCCCTAGAAGCTGAGCCAATGGCTATCACAACCTCACAAAGGTTGTCATCTAAACCTAGATCCTCCAAATCTAGAAGAGGAGACTCACTACCTTCCATCCCCGATAGCATGTCTAAAGTAACCGTCTCGGGGACTCCTCCAATCTCCTCGGTAGCACCCGTAGCCTCAGCCTCCCTCTCGATCCTATTCCTAGCTTCACCCTGCGCAGAGGTCTCACCCTGAGACCGAGCCAGATGCTCCTTTAGGAAAGCTATCTCGTCAACCCGAGATTGCAGAAGCCGTTGCGCTTCAGCCGCCTCTGCCTCGAGTTCGGTCACCTGAGTCTCCAGCTGCCCCACCATATTTGGGACATCCTACAAATACACTTAAACATTAGAAAAACACCCCAGTATCCTAGAAAACCACCCTAGTCACGCAGACTCACCGAGCGAGGCCCCGAAGTGTCACGGGAAACCCTCGAAGCATAAACCCTGAAGCAGTTGGCAAACCGCTGATGGCAAACTGAGGAAACCTGAGAGATGAACAAGGAACAAGTTAGGCAAACCGACCATAATTCTTAAAACCCAAACAAGGCACAAAAGCCAAAACTTACCCGGTACACCCGATCACGCCACTCTATCCCGGCATCCATCTCCTCGACAGAACACGGGGGGAGAGGCTCGGTGAAAGGTATCCCAGCCGCATCCACCCTAAGCAGTGTCAGGGGAAAATATGAGGGCTGCATTTCATCAGCCGGATCGGCCAGCTGAGAAAGCAACAAATTGGTCGGTCAGAGGGCAAGGAAATAATAAACCACAAAAACCAGGATTAGAGCATTACCACGAGGCGGTACCAAGCCGGGTGACGTGAGATAGGTAGGGGGCACCAGGCGCCAAGAGCGCTTCGCCTCCTTCTTCGTCCCTGTCCTCGAGGACCTCTGCAATGGTCGGTGTTCTGAACACAGTCCGGGGAGGATCAACCGGCACCCTGAAATCGTCATATAGGCACTTAGCACCAACCGCTCGCCCAGATACCAAACTGGGCGAAACAACGAAGGGAGGAGCATTCTTCTATAACTCCGAAGCCTCAACTCCGTGGCCACATACTCCGGCACGCCCTCATAATCGGCCCAAGGGCGAGCCACAAACTGCACAAATAAAACCAACACCTCAATAAATCCTAAACCTTTGGGGATACGGAGCTAAGTAGGACATAAAAAGAAAACTTACATCCCTGAGGCCTAGTTGGTTGACCAGCGCATTCTCCGACGGGTAGTGACTAGTTGTACTCTTAGGCTGAGCCAACCTCCACTCGATCCCCACCGGGAGTCTCTTCGGGTGAACTCGCACCGTCTTGGGTGCAAGGCAGGGAAAATAGGAATAGATCCAAGCCTACAACATCCCAAATACCTTTAGAGACACTGAGCCAAAAACTAAGTAGAACTTGAAACACAAGAATGAGAATAGTAACTAACCTTCATTATAAGGCTCGGACCCACAATGGGCACAGTTGAGGCCGACTCTATCGCCAACGGCCTCACCATGACTTGCAGGCAGCGAGTCATTTCCACGAAAGCCGCGGTTACCCAATCATAACGACCTAGCTGAGCCAGGTCAGCTAGTAGAGGCAAAATCCTAATGCTAAACCTCTCGCCTTTATCTGAGAAGTGGGTCAACCCTAGGAAGTACCATAACCACAACCGGGCATCCTGCTCCGGCGTGTTGGGTTCTCGACCCTCTAACACCGCCACCCGCTCGAAGTGATCGGTGATGTATGAGCTTACCAGACCATGAGGCGCGCTAAATGCCTCACGCTTCAAATAATCCTCGATGAGGCCCCGCACCTCACCACTATCTAACCTAGGGCCTTCGGTGGCGCACCTAATCCCATCCGACCCCCAGAGCAAGCCGGTAATCATCCTAAAATCCTCTAGGGTCATCCCGACCTCCCCAAAAGCCATATGGAAGGTCGAGGTAGTATCGTGGAAGAGATCTATCATCGCTTTAATGACCATAAGGTTGCACTTAGTCTTGCAATCCACTAGCCAAGCCCACTGCTCAACCACGGGACCCAGAACAGTCCTCGCGATGATCCCCTTTACCGCGGGGGTCAACTTGTGAAAGTAAATCTCGAGACACGTAGTAAAGCCCGAGAAAGTCCTCATCGGACCTGAAGACTGCAAACCAAAACAATACAAGTATAAACAAAACCAACCTAACCTAGCCAGAGCCAAAAATCTAAATCATTACTAATAAGCACAAATAGGACACTCACCAGACCTCGCACGATGCGGTGGGAAATGTGAAGGTCAAGGTGAAATAGCAACTGATGACCATCCCAGTCCCGAGCCCACTCGGGATCCTCATAACCAATCTCCTCATTCTTCGGTACAGGAACCAGAACATGAGCCCTCCTAGCAACCGTCTCTGGAAGCCTACGCTTCCTCACTCTATCAAAATCGGCCTCATTGATGGCCTCAGGATCGCGACGCTGAGACGAGATACTCCGTCGTCTCCTGCGAATCCCTCGGGGAGTCTGTGAACTCATCCCGGCGGTCTCACCACTAGGAGCTCCCTTGGGATGCTCGGTGTTACCTCTAACTACCAAATAAAACAAAAAACAAAAATTTGTGTCTCAGGTCAGGCTAAAGCAGCTTAAACAGGTTAAAATACGGTGAAAATTTATGATAAGGATATCAAAATTCCGAAAGGGCCGCTAGCACCTATTTTATATCCCGATCACGATGGAAGTGGTTTCGGGAAAATCCGGCATCATTACGACACCTTTTGGTCTGTCTTATGACACACAAAACCTCATGGAGGGTCTTAAAGGTCATCCTAGCCCATACGAATCGACAAGAGAGCTACCCATATCCTCACAAACACTATTCAAACAAGATTATAAAAAATAAATACGAGAATAATTGGGAAAACGGTCGTTAACCCTAATATTCCAAACACATTTCCATAGGGAGCCATTGGCGTACCTCAAAAACCCCTATCGAACTTATAACTACCCTAACAAGCTCTAATCGACCCTAATTTAACAATGGGATTAAGCACAAGCATCGAAACTTAGTAAATCAAAAGCACCCAAATCGATTTTCTAGGGTTTTCAACAAAACAAAGTCATAATCAATCAAATCATACAAAACTGACAATAAACAAGTAAAGAACGCTTTCTCGGAGTCGACATTGTCACGTACGACGGAAATCGAGATGAAATTTGGGCAAGAAAAGTCTAGAAATCGATTTGAAGGCGAAGGGGGTGACGCGCTCGAGTTTTAGATCAAATGAACCATCACCCCCAATTTTCGATTACTTAAACAGACCCGATCCACAGAAATCCGACCGCCCCAAGTGACGCGCCTGAGTCATAATGCGCTGGGGGCTAGGCGCCTGAATATTATGGCGCTGATAAGTGCGCATCCGAACAGCCCGGTACAGACTAAAGCAAAACAAACGAGACTCAAAGTTCGATACACGTAAAAGATACACCTTTTAAGACAAACAAAGCAACAATGAGGGAACAATTACTAACCAACATCGACAAAACACAATCGATAATAAGACAAGCATAAGAACCGCACTTAACGCGAACGCTGCACCAGAACGCATGACAAAACGGTCTAAACCAGACTAATTTAAAGAAACTCTGAACAAATCTCAAATGCATAACAAACTAACACAAGGCAAGAACAAACCCGAACAAAATAAGACAAACTCATCAAACAAAAAAAACACTTAACTAAAACAGATAAACAAACAACAATTTCTCGCTCAAAGGGTCTTAGTTATTCGAAGGGCGACGGAGTCTGAAACCTCCACATCAATTTATCGAGTGGATACCAACGCCCTCGACAACATTTTTTCGAGTGGATACCAATGCCCTAGAAGGAGTCTGAAACCTCCACAGCAATTTGTGGAGTGGATACCAACGCCCTCGACAACAATTTTTCGAGTGGATACCAACACCCTCGTAGGAGTCTGATACCTCCACAGCAAATTGTCGAGTGGATACCAACGCCCTCGACAGCAATTTTTCGAGTGGATACCAACGCCCTCGAAATAGTCTGAAACCTCCACAGCAATTTGTCGAGTGGATACTAACGCCCTCGACAGCAATTTTTCGAGTAGATACCAACGCTCTCAAAGGAGTCTGATACCTCCACATCATTTTTCATTCGAGAGGAGACCGACGCCCTCGAATGGTTTATTTTGTCTTAGGGGTCAGAGGCATCCCGAAAGACAGCTACTCGAGTGGAGACTGACGCCCTTGAGTAGTTTATCTCATTTTATTTTGTCCTAGGGGTCAGAGGCACCTCAAAAGACAGCTACTCGAGTGGAGACTGACGCCCTCGAGTAGTTTATCACATTTTGTTTTGTCCTCGGGGTCAGAGGCATTCCGAAAGACAGCTACTCAAGTGTAGACTGACGCCGTCCTGTGGTTTATCTCATTTTTTTTGTCCTAGGTGTCAGAGGCATCCCGAAAGACAGCTACTCGAGTGGAGACTGACGCCCTCGAGTAGTTTATCTCATTTTGTTTTGTTCTGTCTTAGGGGTCACAGGCATCCCGAAGACAGATGTTCGAGTGGAGATCGACGCCCTCGAACATTTTTGTTTCACTTTATTTCGTCCAAGGGGTCACAAGCATCATGAAGACGACCGCACGAGTAGAGACTGACGTCCTCGAACGTTTTATCAAGGGTTCACAAGCATCCCAAAAACATTTGTTCAAATGGAAGCCAGCACATGTAAATATTCTTGCACTTACGCTTAACGCGTCACCTACAACACGAATACATTTAAAATTAAACAAACCTAAACAATCCGACAAGGCAAAGCGCCAAAACATAAAGAACTGAAGAACAGGATGACAAGCAGTGGCCCGCGCCCAAGCAAGCAACCGCAAGCAAAGACGTCAAGTATGATTTCAAAGCCTTGGCTGACAAGCCTCAAAACGTAGTCCAACGGACTTAAAACGACCCGACTGGACAGCCATCAGATCGTAATCCTCGATTGACCTGGGTGACTATACTTTGACTTTCGCCTTGTCCAAGCCTCAGTCAAAGTGGGGGCTTCTGTAGACACCCAGATTTGGACCTGGTGGCTGCAGAGGTGTCCGAAAAACACCCGATGACGATAAGACTGCAACGCAACGCGGGTGCGCGATGTTTTAGGTAGTTTTTCTATAGAACGGATTAAATAATTACTCGTAAAAATTAAAACTAACTTGATGACAGCCTTAGTCGTGTCGTTACGGTCGCATAGACACTAATTAGAGTCAATTCTGACACCGGGACCCTGAGTCGGTCCCGAAACTCAAACCGAGTCAATACCGCGCCAAACGAACCTCGGAATGCACACCCGAGGCCCACTAATGTTCACGACGCTAGGGTAACGCACGGGAACCTTAAACCCCAAGTATCATATTATCCTCCTCTCCCTCGGTTTTGGAAAGTATCAAAATCGTATCTTCAAAATCCCAACCGCCCCACCCCACCCGTCTTATTCTCTCCGCGCCCAAGCTCAGGCGCCTGAGTCTTGGTGCGCCCCAACTCAGGCGTCTATATGGGCGACGAGGGTCGAAAACACCAATAAATACCCCCTTCGCCTCATTCATTCGACACATCTCAACTCTCTCTTTTCCTCTCCACTTTCTCGCTAATAAGGGCTCGCACTCCGACACCCGAGGCAAACGATCCACTCGATCGTAGTTCCGATAAAAGCGACATCGACGCTACTCCTCACCTCTGATCACCCCACGATACCGAGGTGCCTGTGATCGACTAGCTCAAGTCTACAAGCGAAGCTCTGCCGGATTAGCCACAAAACCAGTCCATAGTAACGAAGCTCTGCCGGAAAAGCCGCAGGAAGGGTCAACGGTAACGGAGTTCTGCCGGAGTCACTGGTCAAGCTAGTAGGATACGCCTGTTGAAGTCGAGTCGTCACTAAGTTGTCTAAACAAAACTTTCCATATTTTTACTTTCTTTTATTATGCACTACAACAACACTAGATGTGGACAGTAGGTCCACAAATATCTACTAAAACACGTAACGTCCCAACTTCAACCGCAAATACTAAAATACACTAAATAGACCCGAGTAATTCCGAGATCCGTTCTCAACTATCTACGCATCGTGTCTCGTTTAGTGTATATATACTCCGAGGGTGCAACTCCTCATAATGTGATTTACTTACATTCGCAGGCTAAATCACCTAACACGGAATTCAAAATGTAAAATAACTAAAACTGAACCAAGTGATGGTCGGGTTCCGTATTAGTCTGGGTGCTCGCCTTATTAGGCTCGACGCATCTCTATTAATACCGAACCTACGCATCTTAAGCAGAATACCAGGTAAGGTATATCACGAGAATGACTAATATCCGTATTATCACGTTAAAACTGATTTGCTAATACCTATAATATTAGTACTCTCTATTCTCCTACGTGCATCTTTTCATGGCCTGCTCGTCACGTGAAATCGCATGCAAAGAATGTAAACACAACTACTTTGACGACAAAACTTACCTGTCTTTAAACAACCGACGTAGTAAAAGGTATGGGGTGAAAACAACGGATGTTACAGTATTTCCGCCACAACAAAAGGACTAGGATATCAGCCCACCGATTGATTAGTAGAGGCCGCTATAGTGCGGGCGGGATTGGATGTTGACATCTATCGGATGTTGGCTTCCCAATACGTACCCTCACCCCTTACTCAGAATCGACGGTTTCCGGATGTCCGAAACCATTGGCAATGAAAGTCATTCCAGGCATGGAGTGCTTAAGGGTACAAGTCTTTATCTTTAGGACCCGTGCCTCTCAACTTTGGGCCGGCTAGGGATCAAAGTTGACTTGAACAGTTTCCGAGTCCCCATAACTGACTCGGTGGCGACTCCACAAATCGGCAACGAATTCAGTTCACTAAAAAGGTCGCCTTACCAAATGAGTCGGCCTTTAAACATTTACAACCACGACTTGATCGATTCCAAACGGAAACACGGGTGCCCGCACCCGTCTAGTAAAATTCCGGATCGTCATCCGAATCGAGGTCTGAAACATCGCCTCGTACGTGAGATCAGACCGGCCCCCGACCGGGAGGGGCCGCGTAGGTGGCCGCCGCCACACGTTGAAAAACCGGATCGGTCCTGCGAGCCCTTAGCTAGAAAAGGGATGGGGAGAAGAGAGAATTGAGATTTGTCGAATGAATGAGGCGAAGGGGGGGTCTTTATAGGTGTTTTCGGCCCTCGTCGCCCATGTTGACGCCTGATTTGGGGCGCACCAAGACTCAGGGGCCTGGGCTTGGGCGCGGAGAGACTATGATGCGTGAGGTGGGGCGATTGGGATTTTGAAGATACGATTTTGATACTTTCCAAAACCGAGAGGGAGGAGGATAATATGATACTTGGGGATTAAGGTTCCCGTGCGTTACCCCAGCGTCGTTAACATTAGTGGGCCTCGGGTGTGCATCCCGAGGTTCGCTTGGCGCGGTGCTGACTCGGTTTGAGTTTTGGGACCGACTCGGGGTTCTGGTGTCAGAATTGCCTCTAATTAGTGTCTATGCGACCGTAACGACACGACTAAGGCTGCCATCATGTTAGTTTTAATTTTTCCCAGTAATTATTTGATCCGTTCTATACAAAAACTTCATAAAACATCGCGAACCCGCGACGCAATGCAGTCCTATCGTCATCGGGTGTTTGTCGGGCACCTCTGGAGCCACCAGGTCCAAATCTGGGTGTCTACAGAAGCCCCCACTTTGATTGAGGCTTGGACAAGGCGAAAGTAAAAGTATAGCCACCCAGGTCAATCGAGGATTATGACCTGGTGGCTGTCCGGTCGGATTGTTTTAAGTCCGTTGGACTACGTGTTGAGGCTCGCCAGCCAAGGCTTAGAAATCATACCTGGCGTCTTTGCTTGTGGTTGCTTGCTTGGGCCCGGGCCGCTGCTTGTCATCTTGTTCTTCAGTTCTTCGTGTTTTAGCGCTTTGCCTTGTCGGATTGTTTACGTTCGTTTAATTTTAAATGTTTTCGTGCTGTAGGTGACGCGTTAAGCGTAAGCGCAAGGAATGTTTATATGTGTTGGCTTCCATTTGAACAAATATTTATGGGATGCTTGTGAACCCTTGATAAAACGTACGAGGGTGTCAGTCTCCAATCGATAGGTCGTCTTCGGAATGTTTGTGACCCCTTGGACGAAATAAAGTGAAACAAAAATGTTCGAGGGCGTCGGTCGCCACTCGAATACCTGTCTTCGGGATGCCTCTGACCCCTAAGACCGAACAAAACAAAATGAGATAAACTACTCGAGGGCGTCAATCTCCACTCAAGTAGCTGTCTTTCGGGATGCCTCTGACCCCTAGGACAAAACAAAATGAGATAAACCACTCGAGGGTGTCAGTCTCCACTCGAGTAACTGTCTTTTGGGATGCCTCTGACCCCTAGGACAAAACAAAATGAGATAAACTACTCGAGGGCGTCAGTCTCCACTCGAGTTGCTGTCTTTCGAGGTGCCTCTAACCCCTAGCACAAAACAAAATGAGATAAACTACTCGAGGGCGTCAGTCTCCACTCGAGTAGCTGTCTTTCGGGATGCCTGTGACCCCTATGACAAAACAAGATGATATATAAAACTATCCGAGGGCGTCAGTATCCACTCAAATAGCTGTCTTTCGGGATGCCTCTGACCCCTAGGATAAAATAAACCATTCGAGGACGTCGGTCTCCTCTCGAATGAAAAATGTTGTGGAGGTATCAGACACCTTCGAGAGCGGTTGTATCTACTCGAAATTTTTTGTCGAGGACGTTAGTATCCACTGGACAAATTGTTGTGAAGGTTTCAGACTTCTTCGAGGGTGTTGGTATCCACTCAAAAAATTGCTGTCGAGGGTGTTGGTATCCGCTCAACAAATTGTTGTGGAGGTTTCAGACTCCTTCGATGGCGTTGGTATCCACTCGAAAAATTGTTGTGGAGGTTTAAGACTCCTTCGAGTGAGTTGTTATCCACTCGAAAATTTGCTGTCGAGGGCGTTGGTATCCTCTCGACAAATTGCTGTGGAGGCTTTGGACTCCGTCGCCCCTCGGATAACTAAGACTCTTCGAGCGAGAAATTGCTGTTTGTTTATCTGTTTTAGTTAAGTGTTTTTTTTGTTTGATGAGTTTGTCTTATTTTGTTCGGGTTTGTTCTTTCTTTGTATTAGTTTGTTATGAATTTGAGATTTGTTTAGAGTTTGTTCAAATTAGTCTGGTTTAGACTGTTTTGTTACGCGTTCGGGTGCAGCGTTTGTGTTAAGTGCGGTTCTTATGCTTCTCTCACTATCAAGCGTGTTTTGTCGATGTTGGTTAGTAATTGTTCCCTCATTGTTGTTTTGTTTGTCTTAAAATGTGTATGTTTTACGCGTATCGAACTTTGAGTCTCGTTTGTTTTGCTTTAGTCTGTACTTGGCTGTTCGGACGCGCGCTTATCTGCGCCCTAATATTCAGGCGCCTAGCCCCCAGCGGATTAGGACTCAGGTGCGTCACTTGGGGCGGTCGGATTTCTGTGGATCGGGTCTGTTTAAGTAATCGAAAATTGGGGGTGATGGTTCATTTGATCTAAAACTCGAGCGCGTCACCTAGCTCCTTCACCTTCAAATCGATTTCTCGACTTTTCTTGCCAAAATTTCGTCTCGATTTTCGTCGTACGTGACAATGTCGATTCCGGATAAGTGTTCTTTACTTGTTTATTGTCGGTTATGTTTGATTTGATTGATTATGAGTTTGTGTTGTTGAAAACCCTAGAAAATCGATTTGGGTGTTTTTGATTTACTAAGTTTCGATGCTTGTGCTTAATCCTATTGTTCTATTAGGGTCTATTAGAGCTTGTTAGGGTAGTTATAAGTTAGATAGGGGTTTTCGAGGTACGACAATGGCTCCCTATGGAAATGTGTTTGAAATGCTATGGTTAAGGACTGTTTTCCCGATTATTCTCGTATTTATTTTGCGTAATTTTGTTCGAATAGTCTTTGTGAGCATGTGGGTAGCTCTCTTGTCGATTCTTATCGGCTAGGATGACCTTTAAGAACCTCCGTGAGGTTTTGTGTGTCTTAAGACGGACCAAAAGATGTCGTAACGATGCCGGATTTTCCCGAAATCACTTCCACCGTGATCGGGATTGAAAATGGGTGCTAGCGGCCTTTTCAGAATTTTGATACCCCTACCCAAACTTTTGAACTTATTTTGGCCTAGTTAAGCTGCTTTAGCCTGACCTAAGGCACAAATTTTCGTTTTTTGTTTGATTTTGTAGTTAGAGGTAACACCGAGTGTCCCGAGGGAGCTCCTAGTGGTGAGACTGCCGGGACAAGTTCACAGACTCCACGTGGGATTCGCAGGAGACGACGGAGTATCTCGTCTCAGTGTCGCGATCTTGAGGCCATCAATGAGGCCGATTTTGATATTCTGAGGTAGCGCAGGCTTCAAGAGACGGTTCCTAGGAGGGCTCATGTTCCGGTTCCTGTGCTGAAGAATGAGGAGATTGGTTATGAGGATCCCGAGTGGGCTCGGGACTGGGATGGTCATCAGCTGCTATTTCTCCTTGACCTACACATTTCTCACCACATCGTGCGGGGTCTGGTGAGTGTCCTATTTGTGCTTATTAGTTATGTTTTAGATTTTTGGCTCTGGCAAGGTTAGGTTGGTTTTGTTTATAGTTGTATTGTTTTGGTTTGCAGTCTCCGGGTCCGGTGAGGACTTTCTCGGGCTTTACTACGTGTCTCGAGATTTATTTCATAAGTTGACTCTGCGGTAAAGGGGATCATCTCGAGGACCGTTCTGGGTCCCGTGGTTGAGCAGTGGGCTCGGGCTGTGGATTGCAAGACTAAGTGCAACCTTATGGTGATTAGAGCGATGATAGATCGCTTCCACGATACTACCTCGACCTTCCATATGGCTTCTGGGGAGGTCGGGATGACCCTAGAGGATTTTGAGATGATTACCGGCTTGCCCTGGGGGCCGGATAGGATTAGGTGGGCCGCCGAAGGCCCTAGGCTAGATAGTGATGAGGTGCGGGGCCTCATCGGGGATTGTTTGTAGCGTGAGGCATTTAGCGCCCCTCATACTCTGGTGAGCTCGTACATCACCGATCACTTCGAGCGGGTGGCAGTGTTAGAGGGTCGAGAACCTAACATGCCGGAGCAGGATGCCCGGTTGTGGTTATGGTACTTTCTAGGGTCGACCCACTTCTCAGATAAAGGCGAGAGGTTTAGCACTAGAATTTTGACTCAACTAGCTGACCTGGCTCAGCTGGGTCGTTATGATTGGGTGACCGCAACTTTCGCGGAGATGACTCGCTGCCTACAAGTCATGGTGAGGCCGTTGGCGATAGAGTCGGCCTCAACTGTGCCCATTGTGGGTCCGGGCCTTATACTGGAGGTTAGTTACTATTCTCATTCTTGTGTTTCAAGTTCTACTTAGTTTTTGGCTCAGTGTCGCTAAAGGTATTTGGGATGTTGCAGGCTTGGATCTATTCCTATTTTTCCTGCCTTGCACCCAAGTCGGTGCGAGTTCACCCGAAGAGATTCCTAGCGGGGATCGAGTGGAGGCTGACTCAGTCTAAGAGTACACCTAGTCACTACCCGTCGGAGAATGCGCTGGTCAACCAGCTAGGCGTCATGGATGTAAGTTTTCTTTTTTTATGTCCTACTTAGCTCAGTAGCCCCCAAGGTTTAGGATTTATTGAGGTGTTGGTTTTATTTGTGTAGTTTATGGCCCGCCCTTGGGCCGATTATGTGGGCGTGCTGGAGTATGTGGCCACGGAGCTGAGGCCTCGGAGTTATAGAAGGATGCTCCTTCCTGCGTTGTTTCGCCTAGTTTGGTATTTGAGCGAGCGGTTAGTGCGTCAGTGCCTATGTGACGATTTCAGGGTGCCGATTGATCCTCCCCGGAACATGTTCAGACCACCGACCACCGACCACCGTAGAGGTCCTTAATAGGGACGAAGAAGGAGGCGATGCGCTGCTGGTGCCTGGTGCCTCCTACCTATCTCACGTCACCCGGCGGTTGGCTTGGTACCGCCTCGTGGTAGTGTTATAATTCTTGGTTTTAAGTTTTGTTTTGCGGTTTATTGTTTCCTTACCCTCTGACCGACCAATCTATTGCTTTCTCAGCTGGCCGATCCGGCTTATAAAATCCAGCCCCCAGATTTTCCCCCAACGCTGCTTAGGGTGGATGCTGCTGGGATACCTTTCACCGAGCCTCTCCCCCCGTGTTCTGCCAAGGAGATGGATGCCGGGATAGAGTGGCGTGACCGGGTGTACCGAGTGAGTTTTGGCTTTTGTTCTTTCTTTGGGTTTTAAGGATAAGGGTCGGTTTGCCTAACTTCAACGACTTCATCTCGTAGGTTTCCTCGGCTTGCCATCAGCGGTTGTGGCTGGGCGTCAACTGCTTCCGGGTCAATGCTTCGAGGGTTTCCCGTGACACTTCGGGGCCTCGCTCGGTAAGTCTGCGTGACTAGGGTGATTTTCTAGGCTGCTGGGGTGTATTTCTAATGTTTAAGTGTATTTTTAGGATGTCTCGAATATGGTGGGGCAGCTGGAGACTCGGGTGCCGAGCTCGAGGCGAAGGCGGCTGAGGCGCAACGGCTCCTGCAATCTCGGGCTGAGGCGCAACGGCTCCGGCAATCTCGGGCTGACGAGATCTATTTCCTGAAGGAGCAGCTGGCTCGGTCTCAGGGTGAGACCTCTGCGCAGGGAGAAGCTAGGAATCGGATCGAGAGGGAGGCTGAGTCTATGGGTGCTACCGAGGAGATTGGAGGAGTCCCCGAGACGACTACTTTAGACATGCTGTCAGGGATGGAAGGTAGTGAGTCTCCTCTTCTAGATTTGGAGGATCTAGGTTTAGATGACAACCTTTGTGAGGTTGTGATAACCATTGGCGCAACTTCTAGGGGTCCTCCCTAGCCTCGATTTGTGTATGGATTTGTATATGTTGTTTATTTGCTTTAAATTTTAGTATTTGAATTAGTTGGATTAGTCTTGTGTTTTCGTTTGACGAATTGTTTATCTAGATTGACAAGTAATCACTGTTGCGTTTATTCATTAGCGATCTGTCCTAGTTTATGGTGCGTTGGCATTGCATGGGAGTACGGAAACAGTTCCATTTGGATGTTTTGAAATGCGTTAGTTTGAGCCGGGAATCGGATAAGATAATTCGTCGATTAAAATGTTTTGACTCGAGATGGACGAGATGTAAAATGGCAACGTAAAACATTAACGTGTTCTAACCGAGTATATTAGGAGATAAGTGTAGTCGCTTTGACATTATCAAAGTTAAAATTCGGACAATTTTGAAAAAGTCAGACTACTTTTTGCATACTCATAATATTGCCTTATTAGGCTACAAACGCGACTTGATGGTAACCCTTAATAGGCTACAACACGCCTAGGTGGGGTAGCTTATCCCCCCTAAAAAAACGTCTAAGTCTAGTGTGTCCGACGGGTGAACTCGAGTTTCGGTGGTCCCTGCATAGGTACTTCGGTTTTCGGAGCGGGTTTTAGCGGCTTCGAGGGGTCGTTCCTGATGTCCAAGATGTCATGTGGTATCCAAGGTTATGACGCGGGATCGGTGTTTCTACATTTGGGGTTGCTCTAGATGCTGCCCGCCTAGATATGGGCGCCTGGGTTGAGGCTCTCGGGTTCTGGGTCGCCTGGGCTCGGACGGCTGGAAATTCGGGTCAGGGTTATGGAAATTTTCGTCGTTTCCTAATTCTTCTGTGATTAGGGCCATATATACGGGTTGTGGGTGCTCGTTTTAGACATACTAGGACATCCATAGGGTCTAGCACATCTATATTTAGGATCGTGTCGGGGTTTGGGAATATTTTAACCGAGTGGGCGAGTTCTTTTAAGAAATGTGACCCCGAGGCTTGTTCAAATGATGGTTTGTCAATGGTTGTTGCACTAAGTCGAGTCAAGATACAGGATGACTTCTTATTGGCATGCTCTAAGTTTTGGGACTCGAAAAGCCATGATTTTGTATTTCCCGGGGGTAAAATTTGTCCTTTGCCCGAAGAGATAGATGCTATAGGTGGCTGGAGCCCGGTTTGACCTTGTGTGCCTTATGGGGATGATGCTTACGTGGAGTGGATCTACCACTTTTTGGACCTTTCTTCATTGGAGGAGGCTAAAGGTTACTTTGGTAGGGATGACATTAACTTAGAGTTGCTTTCTAGGACGTTCTCACGGGTTGATTCTTATCGTGTCTCGGCCTTAGAGTGTAGGCGTGTTTTTAATCTTGCTTTGACTTGTTACTCTCTTTTTGAGGATGCGATGGCGTGTGAAGGTTGGGGTAATCCTTGTGTTGTGGTGATGGGAGTGGAACATGGACCCTCTTTGCTTATTTTGGGTGAGCTTATTCTAGGTCTTAATTCTCGTGCTCGACTCCACAACGCATGTTTTCGAGGTTCCAGGATCATTTTACAGGTGTTTTTTTTTCTTTTTTCTTTTTTTTCGTGCCCTTTTTTATGTAGCTTGGTTTTCTTTGTCTTGTTTTGTGGTTGCTTTGGTTTGGAGGTGTGATGTTTTGTCGCGTTTTGTACAGGTTTTGTTACAGGAGCAGCTTGGTTTGGTCGACCCTCCCCGATGTATCAAAGGTTATAACTATAGGGGTTTCATGGGCCAGAAGATGGTGCAGGTGTGGAGCAAAGGCCATAAGGAAAAGGATTGGATCTCCTATTTTGCTAAAGGGGGTGTGGTCATTCGGTGGTCCATCCCGTGGTGGAATATTGGTGAGCGTGTCGGGTTTCCATTTTCGTCTTCGACCGGGGCTTAGCTTTGTTAATACTATCCATGAGGGATCAGGTTTATATTTACCCGGGCATGTTGTCAAATCAAATGGGTGTTAAACCTTCCACTCCAAAGGATGCTAAAGCTACCGCTAGTTCTGACCCATGGACCGAGGATTCGCTCAGGGGTTTAGGGCGTCTTGGGAATGGAGCTTCTTGCGTCCCGTTGTTCGACCAACCGACAATGCTTTTGTCCGGCGGGGGTTTGCGAACACCCATCGGGACGGAGCAACTTAAAAGCTAGGAAGACAGCATCACTAAGAGGTGAGGAGGTGACTCGAAGGAATGTCACTAAGTGACTGACCAAAGACAGTATTATCGATCCTAGTTCCGTCAGTTATCTAAGCGGGCCAAGACTAACGAGACCCATATTGGAAATGTGGAACAGGAAGGAAAGTGAGATTGGTTGGGCCCGCCTTTGGCTAGGGCGGTAGAAGCTTGTATTCAGAAGATCGAGGATGAGAAGTACAAGTGGGTTCGCCCGAATGAGAAGGGGAAGAAAAGGTTGGACCGGTAGAGCTCAGCCGTTTTCTTTTATGTATTATTAGTTGATATTATGTGGCGTATTAGTACTAGTTTTTGTGGAGTTTTGACACGTTGTTGATTTCCTGGATGTTCGGGTCTTAGATGCTTTATGTAAATGTCTCGACAAAGGCTCGATTTAACCGAATTTTGTTATGAATGAGAAGCACATTATTTTTTCCTCTTTTTTTTTGTGGTGGCTCGCACCTCGATTCTTCATTTTACCCAGAGCGCCCTTTTAGGTTTTCACTCCGTCCTCGGCTCACCTCTTTTTTTTGTTTTGTCTTCTTCTTTTTTTTTCGCCTCTTTTTCTTTGTTTTTTTGACGGCTCGCAACTCGATTCTTCATTTTGCCCGAGGCGCCCTTTCGGGTTTTCACCTCGTCCTCGGCTCGTCATTAATTTTTTTTGACGACGGCTTGCAACTCGTTTCTTCATTTTGCCCGAGGCGCCCTTTTGGGTATTCACCCCGTCCTCGACTCGTCGTTTGTCCTTCGTCACTTTAAATCACTCATTGGCCGGGTCGTGGAAAGAGTACCGGTTTATACATGAATCGAGTAATCGATTCCTTTTTTTATTTTTGTTTGTTTATTTATTTGGTTGTACCCGGAGAATTGTTGCCTACGTATCCGGTTTTAGAAGGAATCAAACCATGTTCGTAGTTATTTCGAGAAAAATGTGAGTGATTTTGATTTAGACTCGTTTGTGCCATTTATCGATGCGAACTTGATTTTTTTGTTGTTGTTTTTTTTTTGCTTCCTCCTAAGTCGGAGGTCAGGATGAGGTTGTCGGGGTGTTTTATGGGTAGTATCATTTGAGCTGATCCATGTTGGTTGGGGTTGAGAACTCCCGACCGTCAAGGTCGGTAAGGATCACGGCACCCCCCGAGAATATTTTCTTAACAAGGTAGGGGCCTGCCCAATTTGGTTTGAATTTCCCTCTAGGGTCGATGGGAAGGAGTGCTCTAATGGATTTGATTACTAAATCTCCCTCGTGTATGATTCGGGATTTCACTCATTTATTAAAGGCTCGTTGAATTCGTTGTTGGTAAGCTTGTACATTGGATAAGGCATGTATCCTACATTCGTCTAGGAGTACTAGCTCGTCATATCATTTTTGGTTTCATTCTTTTCGGGAATGCCGCATTCGGCTAATATCCTTAGTGACGGTATTTCTAGCTCTACGGGGTGAACGGCTTCGGAACCGTAGGTTAGGTAATATGTTGTGGCTCTGGTAGATGTTCTATAGGATGTTCGGTACCCCCATAAGGCGAAGAGGATTTTGTTTGGCCAATCCCTGAAGTTGTCTATTATTTTCTTAAGGATTGTGGTTATGGTTTTCTTGGCTGCTTCTACGGCGCCATTTGTTTGTGGTCTATAGGGTGAGGATTTGTGTCCTTGGATTTTGTATTTGTCTAGGAGTTTTTGGGTGTCGGCCCTAAAGTGATCCCCCCTGGTCACTGATGATTTTATGAGGTATACCGTATCGGCAGATAATGTTATTTTGTAAAAATTTGACTACTTTTTTTGAGGTTAGTATGGTGTAAGAGGCAGCTTCTACCCATTTGGTGAAATAATCGACGGCCACTAATATGAAGCAGTGTCCGCCCGTCCCGGATGGGTGTAATTTTCTTATGATGTCTATTCCCCAAGTAGAGAAAGGCCAGGGTGTGGCTATAGTGTGTAGAGGATAAGGAGGTAGGTGTTGGATGTTGGCAAATATTTGGCAATTATGGCAGTGGCGAACGTGGCGTTCACAGTCCACCTCTAAGGTAATCCAGTAATAGCCCAGTCTCATTATTTTTCGGGCTAGTAAGTGTGCAGTCATGTGGGGCCTACACTCTCCGTCATGTACCTCTTCCATGACTCTCTCGGATTGGTTTTTGTTTATGCACCTAAGGAGGACTCCTTGCGGGGTTTGTTTGTATAGTAGTCCTTGATTCATGACGTAGTGGGTGGCTTATATTTGTAGGGCTCTTTTGTTCTTGGTGTTGGCGTTGGGCGGATATGACCCATGGGTTTTGAAGTCGAGGATTGCTTTGTACCAGGGTTCCACGGGGGTATCATCGGTTTCGAGGTTATGGATGTGGGCTAGTTGTTCGCTTCTCTCTACAGAGGCTAGTTTGGATAACGTATCGGCGAATTGGTTTTCTTCGCGGGGTATGTGTATAAAGTTGATTTCAGTGAACTCCCGGGACATTGTTTCCACTTTGGTTTGGTATGGAGTTAGGCTTTCGCTATAAACTTTCCAGGTACCCGTGGCATGGTTGACCACTAAGGATGAATCTCCGTGTACTCTAAGGTTTTTGACTCCTAGAGATATGACTACTTTTAGACCTATTAGGCAGACATCGTATTTGGCTGCGTTGTTGGTAACGGGGAAGTCTAGTTGGATGGAGATTTGTTTGTTGCGAGCTTATTGTTGTTTGGTTAAGGGGGTCAGTGGTGGGTTGAACCTAAGGTTGTTATTCCCGATCTCTTTTTTAGGGTGAAGTTAAGCGGGCCGTTTGTGGTAGCCCTCGCGTTTTAGTCAGTTGTCATCGATAATTGGCATAAAGTCGAGTTTTTCAAGCGTTAAAGTAAGCCGTTAAAAGAAATTAAGCGATTGTCGAGGCATGTTTTTTAAAAAAGAGAATTTTTTTATTGATAGATAATAAAACGGGCTGGATGCCCGTGATCTGTTTTTGGGGGAGGTGCAGGACATGTTTACTCGCACCTCCCCTGACTCGATAAAAAAACGTCATTATTTTTATTAAGTCTAGGCCCTAAGATGAACTAGACTCTGACTAAGACCGGTCGTGCCTCTAAGCATTGAGGCTTCCCCCAGGGAATAAAACCTTGATGGTTTCGCTGGTCTTCACTATCACAGATGCGGTTGTTTCGCCGCCAGCTTCACCGTCAACGGGCTGTGGTGTCTACTTCTTTATCAGAGGGAAGGTTGCGGTGTCAACCAGGTCCTGGATGTCGTGTTTAAGGCGATCACAGTCCTCACTACTACAAAATTAGTCATAGACATGACCTAATAGACATAGGTCGATAATAAAACTCACATCTATTTTTAATAGACATAGGTTATATAAAAAAACCTATGTATATAAAAGAGAATATACATAGGTCAAAATTAAAATCCATGTCTTTAAATTATAGACATAGGTCAAAGTAAGACTGTATAATATATGAATAGAAGTAGGCACGTGAAAACCATATATATTAAAATAAACTCAAAAGATAAATGAACTGAACAACCCAATATTATTAACAAAATACTCGTATATAATATACATTCACAAGTAAACTCACTTTCTTCGTCAATCCCCCATTTCCTCGTCACAATTAACCAAATCGTCTAAATAACAAATCGTCTTTTTATTTAATCCTGATTTTCTTCTGCAACAGTACATTAGATGAACACGATAAACGATGACTCAAGATGTGGAGATGACTCAAGCTCGCAGATCCTCCTACTTTCAAGCGTATGCCTTTATCTCCTTCTTCCCTGATTTCTAGGGTTTTGATCTAATTTTTAGATTTTAGGTGTTAAACTTCCTTCTTTTTGTTCGTTTGATTTGGTTTTAGATTTGAAGGAGATTGCGGCATTACTGGAGACTTGCTCACACAATAAGGAGTCTCGTCGTATCGCTCGTGCTATTCGACTTACTTTTACTGTTCGTCACAAATTAACGGCTCACGCTCTTGTTTCCGTCACAACCCAGTTTACTCTAGTTTATTTCAGTTTCTACTTTAGTTTATCCGATTGATTGATTGATGATCGTGATTTTTGTATAATTGCAGGAGTTCAACATTGAGAAACTGAAGTTAGTTGAAGCGGAGAAGAAGATCAGACAAGAGTTGAGCGTAAGTTGAATTTCCCCTAATTTAAACCTAATTTTGTTCAGATTCATTATTGCTTCTTCGCCTTTCTATTATACATTCATCTGTGTTACGGAATTTGGAATTTCGACTTTGTTTCGTCACACTTATACCTATTTTCGTTCACTACCGTAGTTCTTGCGCATTTTATTAGTCTCGATTTTGCATTTTTTATCTCATTCTAGTTTTAACTCAGCACAACCTACTTCACAGAACTCAGCACATGCATTAGTCCATGTAACTTCACCGCTAAAGGCCTCGTAGAAGCTCCAAAGTGAAGCCTGTGTGTTGGAGTTAATAAGATAGTTATGGACTTGTGACAGTATTACGTCTTTTGGAGCTCTAATATTCCTTAAAATGTCGCTAGCATGATTATGCAAAGTATTAGTGTAATATATCAGCTTTGGCATGACTTCAGTTTTATTTTCTAGGCTGCGCGGCCGTGCCTAAGGGCAGAAAAAGTTTTGGCTTATAAATTGGACCTAGATCGACTGGTTGTCACCCTGTCTTAGTTTACTTGTTGAGGATAGTGGTTTGTGATGTTTTTGTTTTTATCATTCACGCTGAAATGCTCAATTCTACTGTTCCTGCTATATCATGCCTGAGGTGCTTTTCTGTTGCTATTTGACGACAAATTCATTATATTTCTCGTCAAAGAAGAATTCATGATCATTTTTGTTTGCATTTGCTAGGTGTTCCTCTTTCGTTGATTGGCATGACTGCATATGGGCTTGTCTTACTACTTAGTTTGAACTTAGGAGGATGGAAAATGCCTCTGTAAATCAATCAAACTGATGGTCGTTTGTTTCTCCTTTCTCTTAGTGGTTCCATGGCTATTGCCAGTTACTGTCACTCAGAAATAAAGTTCAAAAATACTAATTTGCTGTCAACCTATTCCTTTCTGACCCATACACTTTATCATATGTGAAAATCACTGCAGGAGTACGGGCTTCAGGATTTGCAGAAATATGTGGCATCAGGAGTACACAATCCCCTCTCAACCATTTTTAGAAATAAAAGGTATCTGCTGTTACTTTAAATACTCCGTAAATCTTCCCATATGTTACGAACACAAAACGACAATATTCAAATGTACTGAAAGAATACTGTTGCGTAGAACCTAAGTGTTTCCCTGTGTTTGGCTTACATCTTCAAAATATTCGAGTGATTTTTAAGTTCATAACACAATTTGTTTCATTTTTCACTTTACCTCGGGGTGGCATTCTTTTCTCTGGTCGTGAAAATTTTCCTATGCACTGCTTCCGACATTGACAGCACATAGCTGCTATTGTTGTTTTCATATTTTTTTCATAATGTTTTTATCTCATTGATCATCTTTTATTTGATGATGTTTCCGCGGGGTCGTCATTGTCATTTTATCACTACCTTGATATGTTTTAATCCATATATAATAAGAAAATATGGAAAAATAAGCAGCATGAAGATCTAAGCGTCTCGTATCTTGAGGTAGTGAAGAGGTTCAGGATTAACTATCAGTGGTAGTGTACATGTATACACTGGGGAAGGAGTTCTATGGAGTAGTGATCTAAAATTCTCAATGGAAAGGCGTACTGTATATTTTGATACCGAGGCCACATACTTCAGATGTTTAACGGGATCAAGAATTTTGCTGTTTACTAGCTCTTTTCATTTGATATTTTTGTAGGAAACACTCTTGGTCAAATTGCTGGAGAGAAAGCTGGGATTTTTAAGGTAAAAATTTGTGTTCTTGCTGAAATTGTCAGTTATTTTTTATCACGTTAGGGTCATTTTCTTAAGTGATAATTTTTTTTTCAAGAGGGTATTCCTGCATTTACTGTCCCACAACCCGAGGAAGCAATGTGTGTACTCAAGCAGAATGCCTCTACACTGAATGTGAGTTCACGTTAATGTGTTTTTTTTTCTTTTATATTTCCTAAAGCAACCAGAAGAGATTTTTTTCTTACTTATAATACTTGTTCTTGTCAACGTTTGGGCTGCAGAACTTTTTGTAGACTTACTTACATGACCAACAAAAAGTATTGCAGGTTAATCTTCAAGTAACTTCACCACTGGACCCCAAGTTGCTAAATGATTTTCGACTTGGTCTCAGAGGCGACCACCAATTAGTCAATGTCAGCCTTGCCGTGGCATTATGCTCTTCTTGGCTTCAAAGGACAGGACATCTTGATGTCCCACACCATATAAGCACGGTAAGTGTCATTGAACTGTCACAAAAGCTTGCACTAGGTGGTCTTACAATGTCAGACCAGCCACCCAATAACTAAACGAGAAATGTATGCACAGATTGGTCTCACACGTGAATCAGTTTCATTCGAGACCTCACTATTGATTGTTATTCATGTTTGTTATACCTGCTATGTTTGGGTAATCTTTGGCATGCAAGTATTAATTAATTTAATATATATAATGATAATTATGGATCCAGGAAATGAAAGCTAATGGTACAGTGAATTGTGTCCATCATGGAATTGTGAGGACCAGATTCAATAGAGACAGAGAAGGTATTATCACAAGTCAGGTCACTTTCCTTCATTTATCCCCTCAAATATGCATGCATGCCAATCGTAGCTACCTCTTGCTTTTCTTTTATATACTACTCCCTACCTCTCATCTAACGTTCGTTACCAATTTTAAACGTATGTCTTTTATACTACCTTTCTTTATGATTACTTTATTATTTATCTGTATCTGATTTGCCGCGTACTTGTTTTTCCACCATTATTATTAATACGAGTAGTATCTTCTTAGAGCAATCACTTGAATTGGCTGTGTCAAAATTTGATTGAGTTGGGTATTTGTACTTGCTTGCAATTTACTTGGAAACTCTTTAATGTTGTAAACCTTGTTTGATTGACAGGAGATAGTTCGGAGAAAGGTTAAGAAGAACATCTTGAGCAGTGTCTTGATTTTAGTCGCTTTATTAGCTTGTTTATTAGGTTTCCTGACCGGATATCCATTTTAGATTTGTAGTTAAGTATCGGAAGGAAGAGAGATAATGTCTTGTGCCTGTAATTAATTGTTTTGTTATTCATAAAATTTAATTATTGGCGCGCCTATTTCGTATTTTTTTTGTAATTTAGCAGTTCAATAGACATAGGGCGTACAAAATAACCCATGTCTATACTATGACAATAAACATAGGGCAAACAAATAACCCATGTCTATATTTAAAAATAGACATAGGGCGTACAAAAAACCCATGTCTAATATAAAAATAGACATGGGTTATTATAAAAACCTATGTCTATGTTTTAGATAGACATAGGTCCTACGACCTATGTCTAAGTATTTGACAATAAATGTCACTCAACTTAACATGGGTCGGAAACCCCATGTCTATTAGCGAAAACGACCCATGTCTATTTGATGTTTTGTAGTAGTGCCTCCGTATCGTGTCCCCTACCCTGAAGATACAAGCAATAGGCAGTGGGATCCCAATCCGCCCCCCGGGCTTCACGGGTTTGGATCTGGGGTAGGGACGAGCTGGGATAAATGCCAGTCCTCGTTGGCAATTCTAAGGTCCTCAGCATAGGTCATGCCCAGGTCGGTTAGGCTTCTAAAAGGGCGTCCCCCAAGGGCGGGGACAAACCTAGCTGGCCCTAGTCTCATCCTGCCCTTAGGGATGAAAGGTTTTTCTTCCACCTCCTCCTGAGGGGGTTTTGTGTCCCATTGGTTGCGCCCTCAAGCTTTCAGAGCTGATAGAGCAAGATGTTGTCATGGGCGGCAGTTATTTGGGCCATGTTATTTTGAAGTTCCTTAACAAGCCCAAGCATTATGTTGAGCGGTTCAGTGTTGTCGTTGGAGGATATTTCTAGACCTGCGAAACAGGACTGAAGGTGAGGGTGAATCCACCAGACGATTTAGGGACTTGAGGAATGCCCTTAACTGAGCGACGCAGAAATGAGACCCTTGAATCGCGCGTGTGTGCGGTCATTGGCTTAGGGATTCAGGTGCTTTAGACTCTTGGTGTATTGGGCGAAACGCCTAGTGAGTTTTAGGTCTCTACAACGAGACGATTTGACACAAACCTCGGAGGTGAGGTTTAAAGAGGGCTTCTGAAAATGAGACGACCCAAAATGTAAGACCTCGGGTAGAGGTGATCCTAGTAACTAACACAGACAGTTAAACACACGGCTGTACGACGTAAGAGGTTGATCGCGATCCCGGCTCAGGATCAAAGAATTTTGATATATGTTTCTTTCAAAAATGACCAAGCCTTTGAAAAAAGGAATTTTTTTTGGAAAGGATTATTTGTAGAAATAGTGTAACGATGACGGGAGGACGTCGCTTGTGACGTGGAAGCGCGTTGCTATATGCGTGCACCGGGAATCTGGTGATGACAAAGTGTAAATGCGTTTTTTGAAAGGAACACGGCTCTTTAGGGGAACCGGTTTTGAAAATGATTACGTGATTCTGCTATCGAAACTACTATTAATTAGCTGATTCGATACTCGTGGTGTACTTGATGCTCGTGGTAGAGCGTGAAGTCTAATGACGGTGTTTTTAAAGGTGTGGCCAAATCCTTATTAAGGGATTTAGGTGGTGAATAGAGTTTTAGAAAACTTTTGTTTTTTTTTCTTTTAGAAAAACTTCTAAAAATCAGTGACCCACGTTCGTTGGTTGCGTTAACTAACATTTTAATGGTGGGCGGGTGCATTGTAAAAAAAAAAGTGTTTTGAAAGTGTAACCGCTTTTTGAGTTCCTTGACCTCATTAAATGAAGTTTCGGGTTGTGTTGACGGTATGTGTGTAAAAAACTATTCCTTTTTTGAAAACAGAAGATGTAACCGTTTGGGGTACCTCAATCCCATTGATCTGGAGTTTCGGTGGTATTAACGGTATTCGTAGTTGACGGGTTTTACTTTGGCCAAGCTGATGGCATTGAAAACATATTTTAGTTTTTGAAAGTGGTGAGTGTAAAATATGTCATGGTAACGACATTTAAAAATATTTTTCTAGAAATCATGACTCGACCAGAGTATCAGCGTTTTAAAAAGTCGTTTTGAAAAGATGAGGTATTTTTCGAAAACGAAATTGGGTGCGGTTGAATATGTTGGCGTGGTTGAATCCAGATTTTTAGTGTTTTATTTGGGTTGTTTGCAAACACGCTACACATAACTAGGAATGCGTACACTCATGCAGGATGCAGACACGGGTAGGTTAGGGTAGGCTACCGCCCACGAATAGTCTTTACTTAGCCACTGACAAATCGTTTAGGAAGACGAGTGTCGTACAGTTCATTCAGGGCTATCCGATTATTATTCTCGCGGGGTACTCGTTAGGCGGCCGAAGCGTCAATCAAGGATCTCTCCGCGTGTCCCTAAAGATCTTACCGGGAAGAGGTCGATTGGTCCTGATATCGGTTAGGGTGGGCTTTTTAGGGACAAAACCTGTAGTGACCACAACTGAGGAGGAAATGAGCTTCACCGACCTCGTTCAAGTTACACCACCAAGGTTTCCAAATCCCTAGCGGAGTCGCCAAACTGTGGGCGTCCGTCCGCACCGCCCGACGCCCCGTGCGCGCCCGCGCGGGACCGACCCGGTTTTTCAACGTATGGCGGCGTCCACCCTTTGGGCCCCCTCCCGATCGGGGGCTGGTTCGATCTCGCTTACGGGGAGATGTTTCGGACCTCGATTCGGATGAAGATCCGGACTTGTACTAGACGGGTGCGGGCACCCGTGTTTCCGTTTGGAATTGATCGAGTCGTGGTTGTAAATGTTTAAAGGCCGATTCATTTGGTAAGGCGACCTTTTTAGTGAACTGAATTCGTTGCCGATTTATGGGGTCGCCACCGAGTCAATTATGGGGACTCGGAAACATTTCAAGTCAACTTTGATACCTAGCCGGCTCAAAGTTGAGGGGCACGGGACCTAAAGATAAAGACTTGTACCCTTAAGCACTCCATGCCTGGAATGACTCTCATTGCCAATGGTTTCGGACATCCGGAAACCGTCGATTCTGAGTAAGGGGTGAGGTTACGTATTGGGAAGCCAACATCCGATAGATCTCAACACCCAATCCCGCCCGCACTATAGCAGCCTTTACTAATCAATCGGTGGGCTGATATCCTAGTCCTTTTGTTGTGGCGGAAATACTGTAACATCCGTTGTTTTCACCCTATACCTTTTACTACGTCGGTTGTTTAAGGACAAGTAAGTTTTGTCGTCAAAGTAGTTGTGTTTACATTGTTTGCATGCGATTTTATGTGACAACCAAGCCACGAAAAGATGCAAGTAGGAGAGTAGAGAGTACTAATATTATTGTTATTAACAAATCAGTTTTAACGTGATGATACGGATATTAGTCATTCTCGTGATATATCTTACCTGGTATTATGCTTAAGATGCGTCGGTTCAGCATTAATAGAGATACGTCGAGCCAAATAAGGCGAGCACCCAGACTAATACGGAACCCGACCGTCACTTTGTTCAGTTTTAGTTATTTTACAATTTGAATTCCGTGTTAGGTGACTTAGCATGCGATTATAAGGTCATAAAAGCAATAAATCATACGAAAAACTGTAAATGCGAATGTAAGTAAATCACATTATAAGGAGTTGCACCCTCGGAGTATACACTAAACGGGACACGATGCATAGATAGTTGAGAACGGATCTCGGAATTACTCGGGTCTATTTAGTGTATTTCAGTATTTCCGGTTGAAGTTGGGACGTTACGTGTTTTAGTAGATGTTTGTGGACCAAGTGTCCACATCTAGTGTTGTCACAGTGCATAATAAAAGAAAGTACAAATATGGAAAGTTTTGTTTAGATGACAATTTAGTGACGACTCGACTTCAATAGGCGGATCCTCTTAGCTTGACCAGTGACTCCGGCAGAGCTCCGTTACCGTTGACCCTTCCTGCGGTTACTCCGGCAGAGCTTCCTTACTATGGACTGGTTCTGCGGTTAATCCGGCAGAGCTTCGCTACTAGACTTGAGCTAGTCGATCACAAGCACATCGGTATCGAGTGGGGTGCTCGAAGGTGAGGAGTAGCGTCGATGTCGCTTTTATCAGAACTACGATCGAGTGGATCTTTTGCCTCGGGGTTCGGAGTGCGAGTCCTTAGCGAGAAAGTGGAGGGAGAGAAGAGAGAGTTGAGATCTGTCGAATGAATGAGGCGAAGAGGGGTATTTATAGGTGTTTTCGGCCCTCGTCGCCCATATGGACGCCTGACTTGGGCCGCACCAAGACTCAGGCACCTGGCCTTGGGCGCGGAGAGACTAAGACGCGTGAGGTGGGGCGGTTGGGATTTTGAAGATACGACTTTGATTATTTCCAAAACCAAGAGGGAGGAGGTGTGGACGTCCGTCCGCACCGCCCGGCACCCCGCGCGGGACGGACCCGGTTTTCAACGTGTGGCAGCGGCCACCCACGCGGCTCCCTCCCAGTCGAGGGCCGGTCCGATCTCGCGTACGGGGTGAAGTTTCGGGCCTCGATTTGGATGACGATCCGGACTTGTACTAGACGGGTGCGGGCACTCGTGTTTCCGTTTGGGAATCGATCGAGTCGTGGTTGTAAATGTTTAAAGGCCGATTCATTTGGTAAGGCGACCTTGTTAGTTAACTGAATTCGTTTCCGATTTGTGGAGTCGCCGCCGAGTCAATTATGGGGACTCGGAAACCGTTCAAGTCAACTTTGATCCCTTGCCGGCTCAAAGTTGAGTGGCGCGGGACCTAAAGATAAAGACTTGTACCCTTAAGCACTCCATGCCTGGAATGACTTTCATTGCCAATGGTTTCGGACATCCGGAAACCGTCGATTCTAAGTAAGGGGTGAGGGTACGTATTGGGAAGCCAACATCCGATAGATGTCAATACTCAATCCCGCCGGCACTATAGCGGCCTCTACTAATCAATCGGTGGGCTGATAACCTAGTTCTTTTGTTGTGGCGGAAATACTGTAACATCCGTTGTGTTCACCCTATATCTTTTGCTATGTCGGTTGTTTAAGGACAAGTAAGTTTTGTCTTCAAAGTAGTCGTGTTTACATTCTTTGGACATGACATAGGTCCACCCCGACGCGGCCACGCGCGGGTTTGGGGAGGCGAATGAATCTCCATATGAGATGGGTCGATTTGAAATTTAAATCGAAGTGGAGTCGGCACCGAACTTTGTGGGAGTTCTGGGCCGTTCGAACCCACTCTATATCTTAGTGGGCCATGTACAAAGTATGGCCCATTCGGATGTCAGAGTTTATTGGGATCGTCCCTTTGCATTTGATACCGATACTAACATTATCGGATACCGTGTATTGAATGACTCTCGTGCGCCAATGGTTTCGGACATCCGGAAACCACGGTTCTGAGTAAGGCGTGAGGGTACGTGTTGGGAAGTTCACAAAGAACACCCAACCCCGCCCGCACATTAGCATCCTCTACTAAGATACTATTTGACTTTCGAATACGCGTGTTAGTAGAACGATGAAATGATATGCAAACATTGTTTTGCCTAAACATGCGAGAATTTGAATGGGTTATTAAGTTGATTTAATACATCTAAAATTAACGTCAAAGTTGTACTTAGCATGCGAGGTTTATTTTAGTACAATAAAATAAACAATGGAAGTAAATCAAAAAAAAATTGAACAAACGATTAGTAATGATGAAAACGATAATAACGGTTTGCGAGAGATATAGAATGCTATAGAATAATATAACAACATGATGCATGGTTTTGAAAAGTTGTATGACACGTGATTAATTTGACACGCGTTGACCGAAGTCATAGAAAAGTATTGTCGAGACTAGAAAAGCGTTGGGGACTCACGGTTTTGACGTGATAAGGCCACTCGATCGAGTCATCGAAGGACTCTACCAAGTGGTCCTCGGACAAAGGTTCTGTCCCATTTTTTAGACGTCACTCGATCGAGTTATTAAAGAACTCGACCGAGTGAGGAGCCACTCGACCGAGTCATTGCGAGACTCGACCGAGTGGTGGTCAAAAAACCCTTCTGACTCGGTTTTTGGGGTGCCACTCGATCGAGTTGGCTAGGTACCCGATCGAGTGCCCCCTGTACGAACCGGGGTTGGTTTCGCAATTTATCGTTAATTTCGAAATTGCTTTTTGATTTTAAAAAGTCAATGATCTTATTGAGTCGGGAATAAATATTATGGGATTTATGCTTGATTCGGACTGTGATACTCATCGAATCCGATATTCGATTATTGAATCGATATCGAATATTCAGAGCAAAATCTAGAGAAAATAAGTTTGTAAGTCGTTTAAATTAAACTAAAACGATATAGATTATCTCCGCGTTTATAGTGTCGTAATTAATTCTATCGAATTAGGTGACAACTATTTTAGCATCAACGAAATCGTATTAGTTAAATTAGTTGACTAAATTGCTTAGATTTAACATCCAACTATTGAGTTGGTATCGAATCTAAAAGATCGACGGTTTTAAATTGCTTGAATTAAAAGGACTTGACTTGATTCCCTCCGCATCCCGACATCGTGATAAATCCTTACGGATTGTGTGATGTCCGATCCGCCTCAACCGGTTTCGACATAATTTAAAAAAGAATTTGATTCGAAAATAGTTTTAAAATTGATGAATGTATGATGGACGACGATGACGATAACGGCGAAATTAACGACGCAACAAAAATAAAATAAAAAAGGACAATCTTTGTTGACATTGACTCGCTTCAACAATCAAGCGCTCGGGGTGTCGGGATAAGCGACCGGCAACATCGGGTGGAACAACCTTGAATATTCGGATTTCCTTATCCCGTCATCTTTCGCACTCGACACGAATCCGCAAGTATTTTAATGTCTTATATTAGTACTATTAACGATATTATAAACGCGACGATAAGATAAAATAAAAAACAAAAAAAACGACGCGAGAAAAGGGAAGAAGAGAAGAAAGAAGAAATCTGGATTGTTGCACCCTCAACCTACATGTTTCGTATTCTCGGATATGACTCGTCTTGTTGTGGCTTAGGCACGGGAGTTCGAGATCTCTGTAAGTTGAGTAATGGTAGTTTAGGGTTTGTAAGATCCTTGGGTTGTAAGTTGAAGAAGTAGTAATTAGGACGCTTGAATGTTGATTAGGGTTGTAAGACTAGAAATTGTGTGTAAGTAGTAAGGATGGGAAAAATTAGGGTTGTAAAGATGACAGTAGGGTTTCGAAAAGTTGTGTTTTGTGCATGCAAAGGGGAGTATATATAGGCAATGGCTTCCTCCGCGTCTAGGGTTACTCGACCGAGTAACCTGCTGACTCGGTCGAGTGACCCAAAGCAGCCGCAGACGGGCCTATTTGAGGGCCCACTCGATCGAGTGGGCTTGACACTCGATCGAGTGGGTCAGCTGAAACGAAGGGGTCCGGTTTTTTGGACCTTGGGTCCGGTATTTTGCGGGTCTTGTATTTGGATTGGACTTTTAATATTTGCAAGGCTATTTTTGTGTCTTGGAAACGACTTTGACCAGGGTTTGACCCGGTCGCTAAAAGACGGTTTTATTTTCGGTGTCGGTTTTGACGCAAATTAGTCTTATTTGATTAGAAACGACCCACTGGGCCTGAATTTGAGGTCAATTTTATGAGATTCGTACTCCGTAAAAAGCCCAAGCCAGAAACTAATGGTTTCGAGCCCACGTCCGAGCGCATAGAAACACGTTTGCATCCGATCATCATCGGATGTTTTTTGGGAAACTGCTATAGACACCTAGTAGCCAAATGTGGGTGTCTACAGAGCCCCTACTCTGACTGAGGCTTGGACAAGGCAAAATTCAGATTAGCTACCAGGCCAATACAGGATTAAGACCCGGTAGACTTCCGGTTAGGTCGTTTATAGTCCATTAGACTTGAGTGAAAGGGCCCGCCAACCATAAGATAGAAATCATACCTGAGTTCTGTTATCGGGAGTAGCTCCGTGGGACTTCTCTTTTGAGCCCTGGGTGTATCTGTATGCGGATACATCCCACCTTGCAGTTGCGCGGGAGCTTGCCTAAGAAGCCCTGGGTGTGGCCGTTTGCAGACACATCCCATCTCAGAATTATGCGTGAGCTTGCCTAAAAAGCCCTAGGTGTGCCCGTTTGCAGACACATCCCGATTCAAAATTGCGCGGGAGCTTGCCTAAGAAGCCCTGGGTGTCCCCGTTTGCAGGCACGTCCCGTGTTTCTTTTAGGAGAGATGCCTCCTTAGGCCTTCTGCTGGGGAGCTTAGTGAGTTTGCGCAGGGGAATAAAAACTTGATGTTCCGTTGGGAGGCCAAGCTGGTACCTGAAATGTTAGATATATAGGCAGAAATAGCAAATATAGCAGGTATTAAGATAGCATACAGGAAATGCAATTAGCATCTATAAACTGACTTGCGCTGGGGAAAATGATTTTTTTGCTTCATTTTGAAATCGAAGTCCTGAAATCAACTCACGTGCTAGGAGAGAGGTTTTCAAAATCGGAAGAGGTAGAAAAGAAATTTGCAATTTAAATAGACCGAAATTTGACCTTGTCGAAAAGGAATTTCTCAAATGGCTAAGTTTTGCAAATTTTAAAAGTAGAATTCGAAGGGAGAGGCCTACCGACAGACTCGACTCTGGACGAGACCAGACGAGTTGACAGACACGACTGGACTCTCGAGGGGTTGGATCGTGACTCGGTAGGGGGTGGGCCACCTAACAAGACTCTTAAGTTGCGCTATTCCGTAGCCTAGGCGAGTGGCAACATGGTCAAACATCAAAATGGGATGGATGTGTTATAGGGGAATTGCAGTAGTCTGTAATGAGACTGTTGTAGTCTAGTGCTCTTCTGGATTTTTAATTTTTAGGGTACATTCCCAAAGTGGGTATTGCTTCGAGTCCTGACAGATTCTTATCTTCGACGGAGCCGAGTACTAGGACACACTACAGAAAGGAGGCTAGACTTTGAAAGTATTTGGATTATGTGAGTGGATGGAGAACTTCTGCCTAGGAGAACCTCCCAGGACGACAAAGCTAGCTGTTGAGAACATGACAGTGTCGTGACCAGAATGATGGTGCTTTTTGAATGTGTGTCAATGTGGGGGGTTGTGCCTCTGTTGAAAGGCTGCCTACGTATTCACGTGTAGTGAAATCAGACCATGCCGTAGTTCAGTGAATTGAAAGATATAATATGGTGCCTAGTCTAATAGGACTTTGTGTGCAACTAGCCATATTGACGGTGTAGGCTAGGTGCATTCCCAATGATGTCTTGATCAATGGGCTAGAATTATTAGGATGTTGATCCTGTGACTGTGAGCGTTCTCCGGGTTAGCCCCCAAGGGTGGTGTGAACTATTTGGGCATGTTCTATGCCGACCGCAAGTTGAGCTCCCGTGTTTGGGACTGGTAACTGGTTTGGATAATTTTGGAAATGTGGTGGTAGGTCATAAGTGGCTTTGATGTTTTGACATCTGGAGCTTGATTTTGTGGAGCTAAGGCTTCGAGGGTATAGGTATTGTAATGTGGTAGGAAAGGGGGAAGTCGAGTAAAAATGACTCGGACTTCGATCGGGCACGTTTGACAATGCGGGATCTGGTTTCCATGTCTGGGCCTAATGGTTAGGGTGTATCCTATGGAGATTGAATCCTCAAAATTCCGGGCTGTCTCTTAGCCTGGGTCTCGAGAAGGTCTTAAGGGTTGTAGTGTGGGAAGGCTAGATGTGGTGTTAGCTGACCAACTTGATTATCTCTCCTATTGGATGGTATGAATATTGATAATTTTTGAATTGACCGTACCCCGGTCAAGGGGCTTTCACTTGAGTTGACCGATAACCACGGTCATGGGTATATGAATTTTTTTTTTGATGATGGCCTGCTTTTTTGTTTTGGCCTTTTGCATTTTTCTTGGACTTTTGATTTTTTTTTGTCCATTTTTCTTTTCCTTTTTTTTGTTGATCAGACTAACACCTAAGGTAAGAATTGGTCGATCTTATTAGAGGGGTGTTTACTGTGGGAAATGAGCTTGCCTCCCGTCTTCAACCCAAACTAGGAGACTACCTAGATTTGTCATAGGATTCGATATTGCTCCTCCTAAGGGTAATTATGTGGCTTTTTTATACCACACATGGAATAGGCAAAAGGAAAACACGGGCTCGGTTTCCTGCAGTCATTATAGATGTGCCTATAATAGTCACGTGCATGTGCTCACAGTATATGATGATGTTCATCATGTCCTCGAAAACACATAAGGAAAGTATATATGAGAAATAGAAAATCTGATTTTATTGAATTTTGGAAGAGGACCGAATACTGTTGACTCTGACTCTGACTTTGACTTTGGAAGAAATATCACATTCTAGACTCAGACTCGGACTTAGACTTAAATCAAATCCGGACTCTCGGATGATGTTGTCATTAGTCGTCGGCTTCTAAGGATTCGAGTTGATGTCCAGTATAGCCTTCAGTAGAAGCTTCACCCAGATCTTTATTATGTCTAAGATTGTCTTCAATCCTAATGCCCATTTTGGTAAGCGCCGCAAAGTTTGAAATGCCGGCATACCTAAGATGGACGCGGTAGAAAGATAGGAGGTTGCTGATGAACGCCTCCACTAGTGTCTTCTCGTTGGGCTTGTCTACCAACTTCACACTTTCGGCCCTCCACCTTTGAAGGTACTTGGTGAAACCTTCTTTGGGCTCTTGGACCATAACCTACAGAGTACGCATCGTAGTCTGGGTCTCGGTATTATCAGCGTAATTCCGAGCGAATTCTGTTGCCACATCATCCCAAGTCTTGTCTTTCTTGGATTCTAGCCTGTAGTACCAGGCTTTTGGATGCTTCTTTAGGGAAGAAGCAAACCGGTGCTTAAACATGGTCGATTTCACTCTTTTGACGACCATGAACTCCTTGAAGGCCCGGATGTGAAGCCCCGAGTCTTCAGTCTCATCAAACATTGGCACGCCCGTAAGGTTGAGGTTGGCGGGCAGTTCATCATTAAGAGGTGAATATGCACGGGCATTTTCCGTGTGGATAGTGTTGTTAGTTGACAAGTGGACCTGTTCTTCCAGTTTGCGGACTGCGCTGACCAGCTCAGCAAAAGGCCCAGTAGTTTCAGCCCCACCATTAGAATTCCCTTGTTCTATGGCGCTCAACCGGGTAGCAATAGCTATCTGGTCGGACTTGATACCTGTCAGTTGGGCTTCAATCTTAGCCAATGAGGCTGTCAAGTTGTCCAAAGCTTCTTGCATCTTGTGCTTATGTCTGGTTACCGGTGGCCTATCTGTAAGAATATCGCGTAATCAGGAAGGTTGCTTCAGAACTTAAATACGCCAAGGCATAGGAAATAGCGCGGGAGGAGAGACAACTTCAGTTTGACTCGGGTTAGACCTCCTAAGACATATGTGTAGAGTATGATTCTCGGAGTAACTGTGATTAATCGCTTCGTCGAAGAATAGCCCTCAAGTGAGACTAAGGACTCAGATAGGATTCAGATGGTGTGACATCTAAGTGACTCGAAAGTGGGGTACGTGAGACAACACGTGTAAGACATGACCCTTAGAGCAACCGTGATTGATCGCTCTGCTGAAGGGTTGCCCCCGAGTGAGGAAAATCCTGAAAAGGAAATGACTCGGAAAGGACACCTAGACGGGTGACTCGTGAAAGGTGGGTCTCCCTTAGGATTCGGCGGGTGGGCCGTGTCCTGTTCGAATGGAAGTCCACGTGAGATATTCCCCATACTTTTGGACTCAATTGTGTAGATGGGCCGTCCTTTGTAGGAGTATGTCCTACGTAGGTGGGCCATGCCTTAGTCAAATAAGACGGACTGGGATAGGGAGGAAACCCGTGATGTAAGGTCGACGGAGTTTCGACGCTAAAGACCTTCGACGACTTATGACAAGACCCGACACTACTAAATACGGGAAGTCACAAGAAGAGGAAAGTTTTGAAAAGGATTTTTTCAGAAAAAATCCGAGAAAGCCAGTGGATGGCCCGATTTTTCGAAAATCGGAAAAGTGATATCGGGCCGCGGTTTTGAAGGTTTGAAAATTTTTTTGAATTTTGAAATGGGCAGCATACCGGCTAAAAATAGGCTATTTTGAGTAAAATCACAAGTCCTAAATTCGGTAGCTATCCGGGTTTTTGAAAAGTTGAATATTTGGAATTTTGAAATTTGAATATCGAAAAAAAAATAATTTCCGACAATTTGAAAAATTGGAAACGGGATCCCGAAGATTTGAAAATCGAAAACGGCATCTCGAAGATTTGAAAATTGAAAATGGCATCTCGAAAATTTTAAAATCGAAATTGAATGGTGGATCGGAAATTCGAATTTTGAAATGGGCAGCATGTCGGCTAGAAAATAGGCTTTTTTCGAGTCAAATCTTAAGTCTAAATTTCAGCAGCGTTCCGATTTTTTGAAATTTGAATATTTTTTAAAAAGATGCATTTTTTGAAATGACGGTTTTTGAAAAAACGACCTTAGAAACCAAGTAGCACATAGTCACGCAAGCATTATGATGACACCATGTATGCTCTACACTAAGTCTCGGTCGGTCTATATAGGGTCTATACCAGTGCACATAGCCTATCCGAGAATTGGGACGGACTTCCTAAGTCGAGTTGAGCTTAGAACATGCCGCGAAACCCATACGAATCGACTATGAACACCTTTGGCATATCCATATAGGAGTACATCACGGTATAGTGGGACGTCGGTCACCAGTACCGGCCCGGGTAAATATAGGGTTATGGATTAACTGTAAAACTAAAACGCGTATTGTACTAGTCAAAAGATTTCTATTCGAGTCTCACCCTGAACATGCCGATGGTAAGTCACACATCAGTTAATCCCCAGCGGAGTCGCCAAATTGTGGACATGACATAGGTCCACCCCGACGCAGCCACGCGCGAGTTTGGGAAGGCGAATGAATCTCCATATGAGATGGGTCGAATTGAAATTTAAATCGAAGTGGAGTCGCCACCGAACTCTGTGGGAATTCGGGCCCGTTCGAACCCACTCTATATCTTAGTGGGCCATGCACAAAGTATGGTCCATTCGGATGTCAGAGTTTATTGGGTTCGTCCCTTTGCATTTGGTACCGATACCGACATTATCGGATACCGTGTATTGAATCTCTCGTGCGCCAATGGTTTCGGACATCCGGAAACCACGGTTCTGAGTAAGGGGTGAGGGTACGTGTTGGGAAGTTCACAAAGAACACCCAACCCCGCCCGCACATTAGCGGCCTCTACTAAGATACCGTTTGACTTTCGAATACACGTGTTAGTAGAACGATGAAATGATATGCAAACATTGTTTTGCCTAAACATGCGAGAATTTGAATGGGTTGCTAAGTTGATTTAATGCATCTAAAATTAACGTCAAAGTTGTATTTAGCATGCGAGGTTCATTTTAGTACAATAAAATAAACAACGGAAATAAATCGAAAAAAAATAGAACAAATGATTAGTAATGATGAACGATAATAACGGTTTGCGAGAGATATAGAATGCTATAGAATAATATAACAACCTGATGCATGGTTTTGAAAAGTTGTATGACACGTGATTGATTTGACACGCGTTGACCGAAGTCATAGAAAAGTATTGGCTAGACTAGAAAAGCGTTGGGGGACTCACAGTTTTGACGTGATAAGGCCACTCGATCGAGTCATCGAAGGACTCGACCGAGTGGTCCTCGGAAAAAGGTTATGTCCCACTTTTTAGACGTCACTCGATCGAGTTATTAAAGAACTCGACCGAGTGAGGAGCCACTCGACCGAGTCATTGCGAGACTCGACCGAGTGGTGGTAAAAAAATCATTCTGACTCGGTTTTTGGGGTGCCACTCGATCGAGTGCCCCCTGTACGAACCGGGATTCGTTTCGCAATTTATCGTTAATTTCGAAATTGCTTTTTGATTTTTGAAAGTCGATGATTTTATTGAGTCGGGCATAAATATTATGGGATTTATGCTCGATTCGGACTGTGATACTCATCGAATCCGATATTTGATTATTGAATCGATATCGAATATTCAGAGCGAAATCTAGAAAAAATAAGTTTGTAAGTCGTTTAAATTAAACTAAAACGATATAGATTAGCTCCGCGTTTATAGTGTCGTAATTAATTCTATCGAATTAGGTGACAACTATTTTAGCATCAACGAAATCGTATTAGTTAAATTAGTTGACTAAATTGCTCAGATTCAACATCCAACTATTGAGTTGGTATCGAATCTAAAAGATCGACTCTTTTAAATTGCTTTAATTAAAATGACTTGACTTGATTCCCTCAACATCCCGACATCGTGATAAATCCTTACGGATTGTGTGATGTCGGATCCGCCTCAACAGGTTTCGACTTAATTAAAAAAAGAATTTGATTTGAAAATAGTTTTAAAATTGATGAATATATGATGGACGACGATGACGATAACAGCGAAATTAACGACGCCACAAAAATTAAATAAAAAGGACAATCTTTGTTGACGTTGACTCGCTTCAACAGTCAAGCGCTCGGGGTGTCGGGATAAGCGACTGGCAACATCGGGTGGAACACCCTTGTATATTCGGATTTCCTTATCCCGTCATCCTTCGCACTTGACACGAATCCGCAAGTATTTTAATGTATTATATTAGTACTATTAACGATATTATAAACACGACTATAAGATAAAATAAATAAAAAACAAAAAAAATGACGCGAGAAAAGGGAAGAGGAAAAGAAAGAAGAAATCGGGACTGTTGCACCCTCAACCTACATGTTTCGTATTCTCGGATATGACTCGTCGAGTTGTGGCTTAGGCACGGGAGTTCAAGATCTATGTAAGTCGAGTTATGGTGGTTTAGGGTTTGTAAGTTGCTTGGGTTGTAAGTTGAAGAAGTAGTAATTAGGACGCTTGAATGTTGATTAGGATTGTAAGACTAGAAATTGTGTGTAAGTAGCAAGGATGGGAAAAATTAGGGTTGTAAAGATGAAAGTAGGGTTTCGAAAAGTTGTGTTTTGTGCATGCAAAGGGGAGTATATATAGGCAATGGCTACCTCCCTGTCTAGGGTTACTCGACCGAGTAACCTGCTGACTCGGTCGAGTGGCCCAAAGCAACCGCAGACGGGCCTATTTGAGGGCCCACTCGATCGAGTGGGTCAGCCGAAACGAAGGGGTCCGGTTTTTTGGACCTTAGGTTGGGTATTTTGTGGGTCTTGTATTTGGGTTGGACTTTTGATATTTGCAAGGCTATTTTTATGTCTTGGAAACGACTTTGACCGGGGTTTGACCCGGTCGCTAAAAGATGATTTTATTTTCGGTGTCGGTTTTGACCCAAATTAGTCTTATTTGATTGGAAACGACCCACTGGGCCTGAATTTGAGGTCAGTTTTGTGAGATTTGTACTCCGTAAAAAGCCCAAGTCAAAAACTAATGGTTTCGAGCCCACATCCGAGCGCATAGAAACACGTTTGCGTCCGATCATCATCGGATGTTTTTTGGGAAACTGCTATAGACACCTAGCAGCCAAATGTGGGTGTCTACACATTCTTTGCATGTTATTTCACGTGACAAGCAGGCCATGAAAAGATGCTCGTAGGAGGGTAGAGAGTACTAGTATTATACGTATTAGCAAATCAATTTTAACGTGATAATACGGATATTAGTCGTTCTCGTGGTATACCTTTCCTGGTATTCTGCTAAAGATGCGCCGGTTCGGTATTAATAGAGATGCGTCGAACCTAGTAAGGCGAGCACTTGGACTAATACGGAACCCGACCAACACTTTGTTCAGTTTTGGTTGTTTTACATTTTGAACTTCGTGTTAGGTGATTTAGCATGCGATTATAAGGTCATAAAAGCAATAAATCATACGAAAAGCTGTAAATGCGAATGTAAGTAAATGACATTGTGAGGAGTTGCGCCCTCGGAGAGTACACTAAACGGGACACGATGCATAGATAGTTTGAGAGCGGATCTCAGAAAAACTCGGGCCTATTTGGTGTGTTTTAGTACTTGTGACTGAAGTTGGGACGTTTACGTGTTTTAGTAGATGCTCGTGGACCTAATGTCCACATCTAGTGTTATCGTAGTGCATAATAAAAGAAAGTGCAAATATGGAAAGTTTTGTTTAGATGACAACCTAGTGACGACTCGGTTTCAACAGGCGGATCCTCCTAGCTTGACCCGTGACTCCGGCAGAGCTTCATTACCGTTTGCCCCTCCTGCGGCTACTCCGGCAGAGCTTCGTTACTATGGACTAGTTCTGTGGCTAATTCGTCAGAGCTTCGCTACTAGACTTGAGCTAGTCGATCACAGGCATCTCGGTATCGAGTGGGGTGCTCGAAGGTGAGGAGTAGCGTCGATGTCGCTTTTATCGGAACTACGATCAAGTGGATCGTTTGCCTCGGGTGTCGGAGTGCGAGCCCTTAGCGAGAGTTTAGAGGGAGAAGAGAAGAATGAGAATTGTGTTGAATGAATGAGGCGGAGGGGGGTATTTATAGGTGTTTTCGGCCCTCGTCACCCATATGAACGCCTGAGCTGGGGCGCACCAAGACTCAGGCGCCTGGGCTTGGGCGCGGTTAAGCTGAGACGCGTGAGGTAAGGTGGCTGGAGTTTTGAAGATACGATTTTGATACTTTCCAAAACCGAGAGGGAGGAGTATAATTTGTTACTTGGATATTAAGGTTCCCGCGGCTTGACCTAGCGCCGTGAACGTTTGTGGGCCTCGGGTGTGCATCCCGAAGTTCACTTGGCGCGGTGCTGACTCGGTTTGAGTTTCGGGACCGACTCGAGGGTCCCTGTGTCAGAATTGATTCTAATTAGTGTCTATGCGACCGTAACGACACGACTAAGGCTGCCATCATGTTAGTTTTAATTTTTCTGAGTAATTATTTGATCTGTTCTATAGAAAAACTACCTACAACATCGCGAACCCGCGTCGTGTTTCAGTCCTATCGTCATTGGGTGTTTGTTGGGCACTTCTGTAGCCACCAGGTCCAAATCTGGGTGTCTACAGAAGCCCCCACGTTGAGTGAGGCTTGGATAAGGCGAAAGTCAAAGTATAGCCGCCCAGGTCAATCGAAGATTACGACCTGGTGGCTGTCCGGTCGGGTCGTTTTAAGTCCAGTAGACTACGTGTCGAGGCTCGCCAGCCATAGCTTAGAAATTATATCTGACATCTTCGCTCGCGGTTGCTTGCTTGGACCCGGGCCTTGCTTGATATCTTGTCCTCGCTTTTTTTTTTTTATGCGCGCGCGCTTTGTCTTCTTCGGCTTGTTTTAAACGGTTTATTTTAGTTTTTAAATGTTTTAAGTGTGTAGGTGACGCGTTAAGCGTACGTGCAAAAAGCGCTCTTATGTGTTTGCCTTTATTTAAACAAATTTTCCTTTCGGGATGCTTGTGAACCCTTGGTAAAACGTTCGAGGGGGTTAGTCTCCACTCGAACAGCTGTCTTTGGGGATGCTCTGACCCCTAGGACCAAACAAAATGAGATAAACTACTCGAGGGCGTCGGTCTCCACTCGAGTAGCTGTCTTTCGGGATGCCTCTGACCCCTACGACAAAACGAAATGAGATAAACAAACCATTCGAGGGAGTTGGTCTGCACTCGAACGGCTGTCTTTCGGGATGCCTCTGACCCCTAGGACAAAATTGTTGTTGCTAAACTACTCGAGGGCGTCAGTCTCCAATCGAGCAGCCGTCTTCGGGGATGCTCTGACCCCTAGGACAAAATTGTTGTTGTTAAACTACTCGAGGGCGTCAGTCTCCAATCGAGCAGCCGTCTTCGGGGATGCTCTGACCCCTAGGACAAAATTGTTGTTGCTAAACTACTCGAGGGCGTCAATCTCCACTCGAGCAGCCGCTTTCGGGGTTTCTATGACCCCTAGGACAAAATTGTTGTTGCTAAACTACTCGAGGATGTCAGTCTCCACTCGAACAGCCGTCTTCGGGGATGCTCTGACCCCTAGGACAAAATTGTTGTTGCTAAACTACTCGAGGGCGTCAGTCTCCACTCGAGCAGCCATTTTCGGGGATGCTCTGACCCCTAGAACAAATTTGTTGTTGCTAAACTACTCGAGGGCGTCGGTCTCCACTCGAACAGCCGTCTTCGGGGATGCTCTGACCCCTAGGACAAAATTGTTGTTGTTGTGCCTTCGGGATACTAACGTTCCTTAGGTAAAATTGTTGTGCCTCTGGGATACTAACGTCCCTCGGGCCAAAATGTTGTGCCTCCGGGATACTAACGTCTCTCGGGAAAAATTTCTGTTTGTTTATTTGTTTTGGTTAAAAGTTTTTGTTTTTGTTTTGTGAGTTTGTCTTATTTTGTTTGGGTTTGCTTTTGCTTTGTTTTAGTTTGTTATGCATTTGAGATATGTTTAGAGTTCGTTTAGGCTAGTTCGGTTCAGACTGTTTTGTTACGTGTTCAGATGTAGCGTTTAGGTTAAGCATGGTTCTGATGCTTGCCTTATTATCGAGCGTGTTTTGTCGATGTTGATTAGTAATTGCTTTGTTATTGTTACTTTGTTTGTCTTAAAATGCGTGTGCTTTATGTGTATCGAATTTTAGACTTTCGTTTGTTTTGCTTTAGTCTGTACTGGGCTGCTTAGACGCGCACCCGTCTGCGCCCCAAAACTCAGGCGCCTAGCCCCCAACGCACCAGGACTCGGGCGCGTTAGCCAGAGCGGTCGGGTTTTCGTGGTCCGGGTCTGTTTAAGTAATCGAAAATTTGAGGCGCTCGTTCATTCAACACGAAATTCAAACGCGTCGCCCGTCTCGCTCCAAATTCGATTTCTCGACTTTTCTCGCCAAATTTCATTTCGATTTCCGTTATTTACAACAATGTCGACTCCGGGTAAGTGTTCCTTGCTTGTTTATTGTCGGTTTTGCTTGGTTTGATTGATTATGAGTTCGTTTTGTTGAAAACCCTAGAAAATAGATTTGGGTGTTTTTGATATGCTAAGTATCGATGTTTGTGCTTGGTTTCGTTGCTAAATTAAAGTTGATTAGAGCTTGTTGAAGTTGTTATAAGCTTGATAAGGGTTTTTGAGGTGTGACAATGGCTTGTTATGGGAATGTGTTTGGAATGCTAGGGTTAAGGACCGTTTCTTGATTACACCCGTGTTTATTTTGCGTAATCTCGTTCAGATAGTGTTCGTGAGGATGTAAATGGCTCCCTTGTAGGTTTTCATGGGCTAGGGTGGCTCCTAGGGCTTTCCGTGAGGTTTTGTATGTCTTAAGACAGACTGAAAGGTGTTGTAACTATGCCGGATTTTCCCGAAATCACTTCCATTGTGTTCGAGATCGAAAATGGCTGCTAACGGCTTTCTCAGAATTCTGATATCCCTATCCAAAATTTTGACCCTATTTTGACCTGTTTAAGCTGTCTTAGACTGATTAGGGATATGTTGTTTGTTTTCTCTTTTCTGTTGATTCGATAGCTAGAGGTGATAACGAGCATCCCGAGGGAACCTCCTCGGTTGGTTCTAGTGAAGAGGTTGTCGGGGCGAGTTCACAGTCTCCTCGAGGGATTCGCAGGAGGCATGTCGAAACTATTAACGAGGCTGACTTTGATAGAGTGAAGAAGCGTAAGCTTCCAGAGGCCGTGGCTAGGAGGGCTCATGCACCGGCCCCTGTACCAGAGGACAAGGAGGTTGTTTACGAAGATCCCAAGTGGGCTCGGGACTGGGATGGTCATCAACTGATGTTTCACCTTGACCGTCACATTTCTCACCGCGTCGTACGGGGTCTGGTGAGTGTCCTATTTGTGCTTATTAGTTATGTCTCAGTTTTTAATTTTTGGCTCAGGTTAGGTTAGGTTAGGTTATTTTATCCTTGCATTGTTTTGGTTTGCACCCCCCAGGTCCGATGAGGACTTTCTCGGGTTTTAATACGTGTCTCGATATTTACTTTCAGAAGTTGACCCCTGCGGTAAAGGGGATTATCGCGAGTACTGCTCTAGGTCTCGTGGTTGGGCAGTGGGTTAGGTTGGTGGGTTGCAAGACTAAGTGCAACCTTATGGTGATTAGGGCGATGATAGATCTCTTTCATGATACTACCTCGACCTTCCACATGGCTTTTAGGGAGGTCGGGATGATCCTAGAGGATTTTGGCATGATTTCTGGTTTGCCCTGGGGGCCGGATAGGATTAGGTGGGCCGCCAAAGGCCCTAGTCTAGATAGTGATGGGGTTCGGGACCTCATCGGGGATTGTTTACCGCGTGAGGCATATAGTGCGCCTCATGCTTTGGTGAGCTCGTACATCACCGGTCACTTAGAGCGAGTGGCGGTGTTAGAGGGTTGAGAACCCAACACGCCGGAGCAGGACGCCCGGTTGTGGTTGTGGTACTTCCTAGGGTTGACCCACTTCTCGGACAAGGGCGAGAGGTTCAGAACTAGGATTTGCCCTTTCTGGCCGACCTGACTCAGCTAGGACGTTATGATTGGGTAACCGCGGCTTTCGCGGAGATGACTCGCTGCCTGCAAGTCATGGTGAGGCCGTTGACGATAGAGTCGGCCTCAGCTGTGCCCATCTTGGGTCCGGGCCTTACAATGGAGGTTAGTTACTATTCTCACTTTCGCATTTCAAGTTCTTTTGGCTTGGTTTTGCTAAGGTTGTTTTGGGATTTTATAGGCTTGGATTTACTCCTATTTTCCGTGTTTGGCTCCTAAGACGGTGCGGGTTTACCCGAAGAGATTCCCGGCGGGGATCGAATGGAGGCTGGCTCAGCCTAAGAGCACCACCAGCCACTACCCGTCAGAGAATGCGCTGGTTAACAAGTTGGACCTCGGGGATGTAAGTTTTCTTTCTATAGCCTATTTTGTTCAATAGCCCTCAAGATTTGGGATTCATTGGGATGTTGGTTCGATTGGTGTAGTTTTTGGCCCGCCCTTGGGCTAATTATGAGGGCGTATCGGAGTATGTGGCTACGAAGCTGAGGCCTAGAAGTTATAAGAGGATGCTCCTTCATGCGTTGTTTCGCCCGGTTTGGTATCTGGGCGAGCGGCTGGTGCGTCAGTGTCTGTATGACGATTTTAGGGTACCGGTTGATCCTCCCCGGACCATGTTCAGAGCACCGATCGCCGCAGAGGTCCTCAAGGATAGGGACGGAGAGGGAGGCGATACACTCTTGGTGCCTGGTGCCTCCTACCTATCTCACGTCACCCGGCAGTTAGCTTGGTATCGCCTTGTGGTAATGTCCTAATTGTCGGTTCTAAGGTTTGCTTTGCGGTTTATTGTTTCTTTGCCCTCTCGCCGACCAATCTGTTGTCTACTCAGTTGGCCGACCCGGCTGATGAAATTCAGCCCCCAGATTTTCCCCTGACGCTGCTTAGGGTGGATGCGGATGGGATACCCTTCACTGAGCCCCTCCCCCCGTGTTCTGCTGAGGAGACGGATGCCGGGATAGAGTGGCGTGATCGGGTGTACCGGGTGAGTTTTGGTTTTCGTTCTTCGTTTGAGTTCTAAGAATTAGGGTTGGTTTGCCTAACTTCTATGGTTTCATTTCCCAGGTCTCCTCGGCTTGCCATCAGCGGTTGTGGCAGGCCGCTAACTGCGGCCAGGCCTATGCCTCGAGGGTCTCCCGTGACACTTCGAGGTATCGACCGGTGGGTTTACGTGACTACGGTAGTTTTCTAGGCTGCTGGTGTATTTTCCTAATGTTTAAATGTATTTGCAGGATGTCCCGGATATGGTGGAACAATTAGAAACTCGGGTGACCGAGATTGAGGTGAGAGAGGTTGAGGCACAACGGCTCCTGCAATCTCGGGCCAACGAGATCGCCTTCCTAAAGGAGCAGCTGGCTCGGTCTCAGGGTGAGACCTCTGCGCAAGGTGAGGCTAGGCATCGGGCCGAAAGGGAGGCTGAGGCTACGGGTGATAATGAGGAGATCGGAGGAGTCCCTGAGACGGCTACTTTAGACATGTTGCCGGGAATGGATGGTAGTGAGTCTCCTCTTATAGACCTGGAGGATCTAGGTTTAGATGACAACATTTGCGAGGTTGTGCTAGCTGTTGGTCCGGCTTCTAGAGGTCCCTCCTAGCCTCAATTTGTGTGTGAATTTGTATAGGATGTATATTTGTTTTTAAAATTTTAGTACTTGAATTAGCTGGATTATTCTTGTGTTTTTGTTTGGCGAATTGTTTACCTAGATTGACAAGTAATCACTTCAAGTTCGGTTTGTTTGCGACTTCGTTGTAGTTCAGGACGTTTTAGAATGTGTTGATATTGCATGAGAGTACGAAAATGCTTTTTCAGATTTTTTGAAATGCATTAGTTTGAGCTGGGAATCGGATCAGATAGTACGTCGATTAAAATGTTTTGACTCGAGATAGACGAGATGTAAAATGCTAATGTAAACATTGGTGTATTTTGACCGAGTATATTAGGAAACGAGTTTAGTGCGAAATCAGAATTTAAGTCCGGGCAATTTTTGAAAAAGTTAGACCACTTTTTGCATACTCATAATATTGCCTTGTTAGGCTACAGACGCGACTTGACGATGATTGTCAATAGGCTACAACACGCCTAGGTGGGGTAGCTTATCCCCCTAAAAAAACAAAAAAAAAAACGCCTAAGTCCCTAGCGTCCGACGAGTGGATCCGCGCTCTTCGGCTTCCGGGGGCGGGTTTTAGTGACTTCGGGAGGTCGTTCCTGATGTCCGATATGTCATGTGGTGGCCATGGTTATGATACGGAATCGTTTCTTCTACCTTTGGGTTTGTTTGACATGCCCCCCACCTGGGTACAGACGCTTGGGTTAAGGCTCCTGGGTTCTGGGCCGCTTGGGCTTGAGCGGCCGGAAACTCAAGCGCGTGGGCCGGTGCGGTTCGAGTCTGGGTTATCGAAGTTTTTGTTGTTTCCTAATTCTTGTAGGATTAGGGCTATATATACGCGTTGTGGGTGCTTGTTTTAGACATACTAGTATATCCGTAGGGTGTAGCACACTTATATTTGGAGTCGTGTCGGGTTTTGGGAATGTCCTTTCCGAGTGGGCTAGTTCTTTTAAGAAGTGTGACCCCGAGATTTGTTCGAATGATGGCTTGTCCGTGGTTGTCGCGCTAAGTCGAGTCAAGGTACAGGATGTGTGGACATGACATAGGTCCACCCCGACGCGACCACGCGCGGGTTTGGGTAGGCGAATGAATCTCCATATGAAACGGATCGAATTGAAATTTAGGTCTATGTGGAGTCGCCACCAAATTTTGTGGTTATTCGGAACCATTCGAGCCCACTCTATGTCGTAGTGGTCTGTATACAAAATACGGCCCATTTCCGATGTCAGAGTTTACTGGGCTCGTCCCTTTGCATTTGATACCAATACCGACATTATCGGATATTGTGTATTGAATGACTCTCGTGCGCCAACGGTTTCGGGCATCCGGAAACCGAGGTTCTGAGTAAGGGGTGAGTGTACATGTTGGGAAGCCCACAAAGGACACCCAACCCCGCCCGCACATTAGCGGCCTCTACTAAGAATTCGAGTGACTTTCTAATACGCGCGTTAGTAAAACGAAAAAAAATGCTTATGCAAACATTGTTTTCCCTAAACATGTGAATTGAATTTGAAAAGGGTTTCTAAGTCAATTTAATGCAATTAATTCTACGTCAAAATGGAATTTAGCATGCGGGTTCATTTAGTACAATAAACGAACAAGAATTAAATTGACAAAAGAAACAAGCAAACGGTTAGTAACGTTAAATCGATATTAACGGTTTGTGCAAATAATGAATTGAATTGAATTGAATAACGGACGAGATGCTGCATGGTTTGTAAGGATAGCATACATGTGATTAATTATGCACGTGCTGACCTAAGTCATAAAATACTATCGGGTTTTGAGAAAAGAAGATGTATGACCCGTGTTTTGGTCGTTATGAGGCCACTCGATCGAGTGGTCGATAGACTCGATCGAGTAGGCCCTGAGAAGATGTTTCTGTTTCGTGTTACAGACCATACTCGGCCGAGTTATTGACCAACTCGGTCGAGTACATGGCCACTCGACCGAGTCACTGTGAGACTCGACCGAGTGGGTGTCGTAACAGACATTCTTATCCGATTTTTGGGGTACCACTCGACCGAGTGGTAAGGCACTCGGTCGAGTGCCCCCTGTACGAATTGTAATTCGTTTGCAAATTTAATTGTTGATTTTGAAATTGCCTTTGGATTTTTGAGAATTCAACGATTCTACCGAATCGGGCATAAATATTGCACAATTTATGTTCGACTTGGTTTTTTTGTAAATCGCGAATTTTGTTGAACCGAATATAAGTATTGTCGAACTTATACTCGATTCTAATTTTGAATACTCGTTATATTCCACACTCGATTATTTGAATCGATATGGAATATTAGAGTGAAATAGAAAATAAATAAATTGATTTTAGCCGTTTTGAATTAATTATCGCGATATGAACAAATCACATTAATTAATTCATATGACTTGATTACTAGATTCGATATCCGATTATGAGATTAGTATCGAATATGAAATCGACGCTTTATTTGAATAAATAAAAAAAAGAACTTGATTCCCTCGACTTCTCCGAAATCGGAATAAATCCCTAGGGATTGTGATGTCGGGTCCGTGTCAACGGGTTTCGACCCTTATTGAAATACGATGTTTATTTTAGAAAATCGATGTGATGTGCGAATAACAATAATGGTATAAACGATATGAAAATTATTGTTGAAATTGACCTATCTCCATAATCGAGTAATCGGGATATCGGAACAAGCGACCGTCCGTGTGCAGTACACTTGTATATTCGGATTTCCTTATTCCAATATCACTAATACTCGACACAAATTGATAGGTATTTTAGTGCTTTTATATTAGTATTATACTATCGATATTAATGATGCGATAATAACGATAAAAATAAAATAAAGCAAACGCGACCCGTAAGAAGACGACATGACGCGAGAAGGAGGAAGAAAGGAAAAGAAGCGGGGTTTTGACACCCTCAACCTACATGTTCTTGTCTCGGCGCGGACTCGTAACCGTGGCTATAACACAAGAGTCTTCGAGGTTTATGGAGGTTGAGTTATGGTGGCTCGGGTTTGATGAATCCTAAAGCTAGTTTAGGGTTTGCTTAGGGTGTGCTAGGGTTTGTAAAGGATGTGGTATGTGTGTATGGTTGCTCTAGGGTTTCGAGAAAATGTAAAAAAGGTGTTGAAGAGGGGTGCATGAGGGTTGCTTATATAGGAAAAGCTAGGGCTTCGGTTTAGGGTTACTCGACCGAGTAGGTGGCTAACTCGGCCGAGTGGCCCGTTACGCCAGCCGTCGGGCTTGAATAAGGGCCCACTCGATCGAGTGGGTGAGGCACTCGATCGAGTGGCCCAGCTGGGTCGCGCGGGTCACTTGCTTTGGACCGTGATCATGGACATTTGATGAGTTTGAGTTTGAATTTTTGAGGGGTTGTTTGGTATGTCTCGGAAACGACTTTGACCGGGATTGACCCAATCGTGACAAGTCGGTTTTAATTCCGGTGTCGGTTTCGGCCCAAATTAGTCTTGTTTGATTGGAAACGGCCCGCTGGGCCTTGATTTGAGGTTGATTTCGTGAGATCTGTACTTTGTAAGTGTGTTAGCCAGCGATTAATGGATTGAGCCCGTATCCGAGCGCATAGAAGCATGTTAGCGTCCGATCATCATCGGGTGTTTTTTTGGGAAACTACCATAGACACCTGGCAGTCAAAATGCGGGTGTCTACAGAGCCCCCACTCTGACTGAGGCTTGGACAGGGCGAAAGTCAGAGTATCCACCAGGCCAATCGAGGATTGAAACCTGGCGGACTTCCGGCCGGGTCGTTTACAGTCCATTAGACTTGCATGAAGGGCTCGCCAGCCGTAAGCTAGAAGTCATACCTGAGCCGATAACTCCGTGGGGAATTGGGCTTGTCGCGTAAGCCCTGGGTGCGCCTGTATGTAGACTCATCCCTTGAAATGCCGTCGTTGGCTTCCGCTGGGGAATTATCGTGGGTTGCACATCCCTGTTTGAGTCGTACCTGTACGAGTCACATAAAATGCATGCAACACGTAGGCATTAAAATGACTCGCGCTGGGGGGAAAATGATTTTGAAAATTTGAATTTTTGAAATTTTCAAAATTTGAGATTTTTGAGTTTTGGAAACTTTGAGATTTTTGACTCCTAACAAGGATTAGGAAAGTTTGGGATGGAGATTTCCGAGCCAGTATTGAGACTAGGATTGCGGTTTGATTCCAATTAGGATTAGGAAATTTTCCTAAACGGTTTGCAAGGCTAATGCTATATATAGCCCTTCTCTGCTCTTGATTTTCTTCATAAGTCACAAAACAACCCTTTCTTAAGAGAAAGTCTCTCTAATTCCCTTGAGAAAGTCTCTTCATCTTCTTTAAGAAGTTTAGCCATGGGGATCGATAGGTTGAGTGTGATGCTGCAGGAGTGGTCTCGTCGCTTTAGGGACGCAGATAGGGTGGCTTTGAATCAGACGGGGATAACCCAATTGTACCCGTTCCGTCAGATGGTGGTTGACCGCTATTTTCTGGATGCTTTCTTGGCTTATTGGGATGACATATATCATGTCTTTGCTTTCCCTCGGGGCGAAGTCTGCCCTTTACCTGAGGAGATTGCAGCTATAGGAGGATGGAATCCGATTCTCCGTCCCGCTGTCCCGTATTCGATTTATGACCCGAGGAGGAAGTTGAGAGAATTTCTAGGGCTTTCTCACAACGAGGTATCCCGTATGATGGAAGGTGATAGAATTTCTCTGATCGACTTGGCTGAGAAATTTATGAATTCACTCGATATTCGGGTTAGACCGGCTTACAGCCGCAGGGCCTTCTATTTTTGCATGCTTCATGTATATGCTTTCGAGAGTCATATGGATCTGTTATCCTGTATGGGAAGCACCCGTCTTCTGACCGTAGTGGATCTGATGGAGACTGAGCATAGCCCGACTTGGTTGATCACGGGCGAGATTATCCAAGGATTGGACGATCGCAAAAGGGACTCATCCATTCGTCTTACTGGGAGCACCCGTTTGTTGCAAGTATGTCACTTGACCTCTTTATTCAATTTTTTGATTTTTTTTTGCGAATTTTTTTTTACTGCAGGGGGTACTCGATCGAGTCACCCAGGCACTCGGTCGAGTACCCTCGATGGAACTCTCCTGATCTGTCTTCGGAGGTGCCACTCGATCGAGTCACCCTGGCACTCGATCGAGTGCCCTCTTAAAGAGCCTCCTGTTTGCGTTCAGGGGTACCACTCGATCGAGTGTCCCAAGCACTCGATCGAGTGGCCTTTAGGCGAACGCCTATTTTGCCCTGGAATCTCATGCTTTTGTTTCCTTTTGCAGATTTGGCTATATGAGAGACTATCAGTGATAGATCCTCCTCTTGATGCGGGCAACTACCGTCATAACCAGGTGATGACGAGGAGGCGGGCCATTGACTTTTCTCGTCAGATTATGCAGAAGTACTGGGACGAGGTTTTGTCTTTTCATGGCGGCCCGTTGATTCGATGGGTAGTTCCATGGTGGCCCATCTACCTTTGGAGTGGTTTGGACCCGAGGGATAGAGCCCGCTATCAGGTGATCCTTTCTTTCAAGCAGACGGTTCATCTCTATCCAGATCGCATACTAAGGCAGTATGGATGGACTCAGCGAATCCCTGAAGTTGAAGCGGTTGTGAGTGACCCTACCCAGTTGACTGATGTAATGTGTGATACCTGGATGCAAAGGTGGTACACACGGCATACTTGGCCTATTGTCAAATCTCGCCACTCAATCTGGGTTTCAGATTCTTATACGAAGTGGACCAAAGCAGGAGATGCTAAAGCCCGAGCCGCTTTGAAAGTCGATGATGCCTTCGACCTGCTGAGAAGGGAGGAAGTCAAAGACAACAGGGGGTTCTTTGATGAAGGAGACACTCCAGCTACCCTAGTTCGTCTAATGTCTGGTCACAAGAAGAAGACTAAGACTCAAGCTGAAGGGTCTAGTGCTAAAGGTGCTTGGGGGAAAGTGAGCCCCCAGATGGACTTGGAAAGGAGACTGGGCCCAAGACTACCCGTGCAGGACCGACTTGGCCCACGGGATAGACTGCCTGAGCATGTGCGGGCCCGACTTGGGCCGAAGACCGTGATTGAAGACCCGTCGTCAAAGAAACGGGCCCGGGCTAAGGAGGTTCCACTCGTGATTCGGGAACGCTCGCCACCACCTCGAAGACCTCAGGCTCCACGCGACCCGAAGGACAAGAGGAAGGGGAAGATGCCCGGATACTAGTCTCCTTGTTTTATTATTTGAATATTATTATTATTTTTGTGGTGTGATTTTTTTTGTGTGAATGCCGTTTTGGCGTTTTTTTTTTTTTTTGTAATCCCGAGTTTATCGAGATATTAATAAAAGACATATTATTGAACATCCGTTCCCGTCTTTTCGTTTGTTGCAGTGGTTGTACCCTTTTGAGGGGGTTGCCTACGTATCCACAAATAGCGGAATCAAACCAAACATAGTTCAAAATTGATTTGATTTTTTTTTGCAATTTTCGAAATAAATCAGGATTATTAATTCAAGATGTGTGGCAGTAGAATAGTTAATTCTAGCTTATTGACTTGTCTAAAATTTTGAAAATTTATAAAAAGGACAAATTTTTATAAATTTTTACAAATGACATTGAGATGGGGGTTTATGGGTAGTAGCGCTTCAGCTGGTCCAAGTTGGTTGGGTTGACGAATTCGTTCCCGTCCAAGTCTGTCAGCATCACCGCTCCTCCTGATAGGACCTTCTTGACTAAGTATGGCCCAGCCCAGTTGGGTTTGAATTTACCCCTTGGGTCAACCGGTAGTAAGGCACAAACCGATTTTAGGACCAGATCCCCTTCCTTGATGTTCCTGGGCCTAACCCGCTTGTTGAAAGCCCGTTGGATCCTTTTTTGATATATTTGAATGTTGTTGAGAGCCCGGGATCGCCGTTCGTCTAAAAGGACTAGCGAATCGTATCGGGCTTGGACCCAAACTGCCTCAGGTACTTGGCTTTCAAGTAGAATCCTAAGGGATGGCACCTCTAGCTCGACTGGTTGGACCGCTTCCATCCCGTATGTCAAGTAATACGGGGTTGCCCCGGTCGCGGTGCGGATTGAGGTTCGATATCCCCATAGGGCAAAAGGTATTTTGTCGGGCCAGTCCCGGTAATTTTCAGCCATCTTTTTAAGTATGGTGACAATTGTTTTATTAGCCGCTTCTACCGCTCCATTTGTTTGAGGTCGGTAGGGCGAAGTTGTATGCCTTTGAATTTTGTATTTTGTCAGCAATGCGGCAGTTTCAGCTTGAAAGTGGGTCCCGTGATCGCTGATAAACTCGTGAGAGATCCCATACCGGCATATTATTTTATTTTGGATAAATTTGGCCACGTGCTTGGCGTTCAAGACACGGTATGACTCGGCTTCGACCCATTTGGTGAAGTAGTCGATGGCCACCAAGATGAAGCAATGACCTCCCGTCCCGGAAGGATGCACCTTTCCAATTATGTCAATACCCCATGTCGAAAATGGCCATGGTGATGTCATGGTATATAATAGGGAAGATGGCATATGCTGCACATTGGCGAAGATCTGACAGTTATGGCAGTGTTCGACATACAACTGACAGTTTGTTTCCATGGTGTTCCAATAGTACCCGAGCCTCACGATTTTTCGGGCTAGCATATGGGCGTTCATATGCGGGTCGTTTTCGCCATCATGGACCTCCGCCATGACCTTTTCGGCCTGTATTTTGTCGATGCATAGGAGTAGAGCCCCCTGTGCCGTCTTTTTGTACAATTGTCCGTCATCAGTTCGGACAAATTGGGTTGCTAATCTTCGTAGGGCCTTTTTGGCCCGATTTTCAGCTTCCGGGGGGTACTCTCCCGTTGTCAGGTAGGTTAGGACAGCTTGATACCAAGGCTTCGGGTCAGTTATCTCGATATCCTGAATGGCGTGGATGTAGGCCGGCTCGGACCGTCTTTCGACGCAGATTGGCATGCTGGTCAGGTGATCCGGGATATTCAGTAAAGATGCTAATTTGGAAAGTGCATCTGCAAACTGATTCTCTTCCCGGGGCAGATAAATGTATTCTACCTTTTGGAATTGTTTCTCTAGAACCCGTACCCGTGCTTGGTAAGCCACGAGATTGGCGTTCCGAGTTTTCCATTTTTGGAGTGCTTGATTGATGACCAACGATGAATCACCGTGGACCCGGAGGTTTGTTACCCCTAAATCAGCGGCGGCTTGCAACCCGTGAATGCATGCTTCGTATTCGGCTGCGTTGTTGGTCACGTCGAAGTCCAACTTGATGGATAAGGGAGTGTGTTCCCCTCGAGGTGAAATTAACAGGATTCCGACCCCAAATCCTCGGAAGTTGGATGCCCCATCAAAATATAGATCCCATACTTCCGTATCGGTATGGAATATGTCTTCATCAGGAAAGGCCCATGTATCGGTGTGGCCTTCTTCGGATATTGGGCTGTCAGCGAGGAACTCGGCAACTACCCGGCCTTTGATGGCTTTTAATGGTACAAATTTGAGGTCAAACTCGGATAACATTAAAGTCCATCTTGACATCATGCCGTTGAGGATGGGCTTCTCGAATAAGTACTTGATAGGATCCATTTTGGATAACACATGTACCTCGTGACTGAGCATGTAATGTCGGAGCTTTTTAGTTGCCCAAACCAATGCTAGGCACGTCTTTTCGAGCATTGTATATTTGCACTCATATTCGAGGAACTTTTTACTAATGTAGTAAATAGCCCGTTCTTCTGAATCAACTGTCTAGGCCAGCATAGCCCCCATGGCTGTCTCGGTCGTTGTTAGGTATAACGACAAAGGCAAACCGGGTTGAGGTGGCATTAGTACTGGCGGAGCAGACAGAATCTCCTTGATTTTATCGAAAGTCGCTTGACATTTGTCGTCCCACAGCACCCGTTCTCCGATTTTTAGCTTTTTGAAGATGGGTTCGCATACCATGGTTAGTTTCGAAATGAACCGGCTGATGTATTGGACTTTTCCGAGGAACCCCCTTATTTCCTTTTCGGTCTAGGGTGGTTGCATCTCGGTGACGGCTTTGATTTTAGCTGGGTCGACCTCGATGCCGCGTTGGCTAACGATATGGCCCACTAATTTGCCCGACGTTACCCCAAAACTGCATTTTTGTGGGTTCAGTCTCATGTTGTATTTACGTAGCCGGGTGAAGAACTTTCTTAGGGCTGAAATGTGCCCGCTTCGGTCCTTGGATTTGACGATCATGTCGTCCACATAGACCTCCACTTCCTTATGCATCATGTCGTGGAGCAAGGTAGTGGCGGTCCGTTGATAAGTGGCCCCGGCGTTGATAAGCCCAAATGGCATGACGGTGTAACAGTAAGTACCCCAAGGTGTAATGAAGGTGGTCTTACCCATGTCCTCTTCTGCCATTTTAATCTGATTGTACCCGGCATACCCGTCCATGAACGATAGAAGGGCATGATCGGCCGTGTTATCCACCAGTATATCGATGTGTGGTAACGGAAAATCATCTTTTGGGCTTGCCTTGTTAAGATCCCGGAAGTCCACGCAAACCCGCACCTTGCCGTCCTTCTTGGGTACCGGCACGATGTTTGCAACCCAGTCTGGATATTCAGACACCTGTATAAAGCCTGCTTTGAATTGTTTATCGACCTCTTCCTTGACTTTAAGAGACCACTCGGGCTTCATTCTTCTGAGCTTTTGCTTTACCGGCTTGCACCCATCTTTGATGGGTATTCGGTGTTCAGCTATCTCCCGGTCTATACCCGGCATGTCCTTGTAGGACCATGCGAAGACATCTTTGAATTCCTGGAGGAGGTCTGCGAATTGTTTTCTTTCCTCTGGAACTAAAGATAGGCCCAACTTAAGCATCTGGGGCTCTGAAGTGGTTCCCACGTTGATGGACTCGGTTTCTTCGATTACCGGATCTCGGGATTCCCTTTGCTCGAGCTGCTCGACCAGATGTTGAGGTAGGGGTACCTGTTCGTCGGGTTTCTCAATGTCATTGCATATAAAATTTTTGAAATTGAGAAAATTTTGGAAATAAGACAAGTCATAAGCAGAACAGTGTTCGTTATTATTATTGATGGTAAATTTTGAAAATAGCTCGAATAGAGCTGCCATCTGATCATTGGTCAGTGGCCGTATAGGGAGAGGTCTTGGGACAGGCCCCGAGACCTCAGTGGATAAAGGAAGAGGGGTTACAGACTCGACTTTAGCACCAGACCCTCTAGTCTCGGACTCAGACTCCGACTCTGACTCTGACTAAGACTCGGTATCCGGCATGTCTCCCTCGCCGGTGGTCAGCTTGTAGACCCGTCCTTGACTGTCGGTCCACTTTATGGTCTTCCTCCAAGCCCTCGTTTCGGTGTTGGCGCCGACCTCGGTGATTAGCTTGGTTGGGTCAAACCGATCGTTGCGAAGGATCAGGTTGACCAAGTCATCCTTTGGAGCGGGGACGGCCTTGTCTTCCCCGAACAAGAGCCCCAGCATGGGCTCGGAGTCGCCTTCACCCTTTTCGGACTCTGCTTGGATGACGGTGAATATATCATCGGGAACATAGTTGCATTCCCGAGCCGTTTTGGTCTCGGGATATGTGATGATGGGTCGGTAGAGGCCCACTTGGACGGCTCCGAAGACTGGAGTAATGAAGTAATCCGTTAACTTCAGGCTATAAGGGCTTATGTAAGTACCCTTGATAATGTCGACGACCTTGTGAATACCGGTCCGAACCACGTTTTCCGGGGTCATGGCATACTCCAATCCGAAATGTGACTCGCCATCATTTAGGACCTCGATAATCTTCCCAGCTGGAAGATGTGGCCTTGAGGTTATCCCGGGTAGGTAACCCAGATTTTGTAGCATCGTGTCGATGCTAGTTGTGAAGTAGGGCCTAAAGAGATATTCTTCTTCGATCATGCCCACGAAATCAAACCCTCGCGGGTCGGCCCGGCCCGTAGCGTTGCAGCTTGCCACGGTAATTGGGGTCGCCTCCAGCGTGATGATACCGTCTTTGAGGGGCATCTTGACTTTTCGATGGAAGGTAGATGACACGGCCTTGACTGCGTGGATCCAAGGCCTTCCCAGCAAGAGATTGAATGATGAGGTGACATCTATCACTTGAAATTCCAATTCCTTTTCGATTGGGCCCGTTATGATCTTCAATTTTACGGCCCTGGCGACAGGTTTTGGGCTTCCGTCGAAAGCCTGGATAGTCTGTGCCGTTGGAAGGTAATCGGCATCGGTGATGCCGAGTGCTTTTGCGGTCCTTAGAGGAAGGACATTCACGGTTGATCCATCGTCGATAAGGGTCATCGGGAGATATTTACCTTTGCAGATGGCCGTGATGTATAGGGCCAGATTGTGATTGGGCCCGAATGGTGGCAGATCAGCTTCAGAGAAGGTTATGAGTGGGCCTTCTTCTTTGGATTTGCCCTTAAGGTAGGGCATGATGGTGGCTACCATTTTAGCAGGGGTAGCCTCTGAATCAACCTTGATTTCATCGAGAGCCTTAGTCAGTGCTTCCCGATGAGCTTGTGAGCTAACCAATAGTTGCCATATGGTTAGATCGGCTCGGACCCTCTTCATTTGTTGGACCAGAGCCGTGTCTGGGCTTGGTTCTTCGAGGGTAGGCTCCGTCCTGGCAGGTTCAGTGACGGATATAGGTATGGAACGCCCAATTGTGGCGAGATGATTGGTGGCTAAAGCCTTGGACTTAGCCTGTCGGACCTCTTCGAGGGTGATGGGGACAGCTTCCCCTTTGGTTAAGTATACATCATCCTCGTCGTCGAACCATATCCCGTTGACTTGTGGGATATAGGGAGAGATGAGGTGAGAACAGTCAATTACCTTACCGGTGAAGATAGCATGAGCGCTGAATGGGTTTTCTTTGTTGCTCGGCTTGTCTCCGGGCAACGGGATTTTCCCGCTCTCGATAAGGTCTTGGATTAGATGTTTTAACCTCCAACATTTTTCAGTATCATGTCCGTTGCCCCGGTGATACTGACAATAGGCCTGGGCATTGTACGTTTTGGGCCTCTTTTCCACTGGAGGTTCTGCAGTTGGGCCTATCGGTTGGATTAGGCCCTTTGAGGATAGCCTCTGTAAGGCATAAGTATAGGTAGTCCCTATATCTGTGAATACCCGATTTGGTGTATTCTTTTTAGATGAGGTGTCGAGCAGGTTTACCTCGTCGAAGATGCTGCGAGTTGCAGCTGCCAGTGTGGGCTTGATCGTAGATGAACTTGCCCCTTGATAGCCTTTGGTAGAGGCCTTAGTCAGGCTCTCTAGTCTCAAGTCATCCTCGATTCTCGTGCCCATTTCAGTAAGGACAGCGAAGTTTGGGATGATAGCATACCGGAGATGGACCCGGTAGGATGGGAGTAGTTTTTTGACGAAGGCTTCCACTAGGGCCTTCTCGCCGGGCTTGTCGACCAGCTTCACACTCTCGGCCCTCCATCTTTGCAAGTATTTTGTGAACCCTTCTTTGGGCTCTTGGGCCATTACCTCCAGAGTACGCATTGTAGTCTGGATTTCAGTGTTATCGGCGTAGTTCCGAGCAAACTCGGTCGCCACATCATCCCAAGTCTTGTATTTCTTGGGGTCGAGCCTGTAGAACCAGGCCCTGGGATGTTTCTCCAAGGAGGAAGGGAATAGGTGCTTGAACATGGTGGACTTTGCCCCTTTGACTGCCATGAAGTCCTTGAAAGCCCGGATATGATGGACCGGATCTTCGGTACCCTCAAACATAGGAATTCCCGTTAAGTTGAGGTTGGCCGGTAGCTCGTCATTCAAAGGTGAATAAATGCGAGCATTTTCAGAGTGGATTGAGTTGCTTGTTGACAAGTGGACTTGCTCCTCGAGCCTGCGAACAACACTGACCAATTCGGCTATGGGCCCAGGGGAATCATCTCCTTCAACTGGGACTGTTTTCTCTACGGTGCTCAGGCGGGTGTCCAAAGTTGCTTGGTTAGCGAGGATGGAGGTCAATTGAGTCTCGATCTTGGCTAAGGCGTTTTTCAGTTCGTCCATCTTGCGTTGATGTCGGGTTGTGGCTGGCCTGTCTGTAAGAATACCGCGTAATCAGAAACTAGCCCAGAAATCCCGGAATAGAAAGTACATCCCAAACGAGACTAAAAAGGGAAATTACTCGTGAAAGACACCTAGACGGGTAACTTGTGAAGTGTGGGCCTTCCTTAGGATTCGGCAAGTGGGCCTAGTCCTGTTCGAAGGAAGGTTCACGCGAGACATCCCCAGACTTTTGACTCGATTGTGTTGACGGGCCCTCCTTCGTAAGAGTATGTCCTACTTAGGTGGGCCCTGCCTTAGTCTAATAAGGCGGACTGGGATAGGGAAGAAACTCGTGATGTAAGATCGACGGAGTTTCGACGCTAAAGACCTTGACAACTTAAGACTCGACCCGACACTGCTAAACGCGAGGAGTTCTAGAAGTGGAAGGTTTTGAAAATTGATGATTTTTGAATAAGGACCGAGTGGACTCGGCGAATGGCCCAAATTTCCGAAAAAAGAGGACGAAAAGTCATTGGGCCACGAGTTTTGAAAGTTCGAGTTTTGATTTGGGCAGCATACCGGCTAGAAAATAGGCTATTTTGAGTAAAATCATAAGTCCTAAATTCGGTATGTCCCGGGTTTTGAAATTGGATATCTTGAAAAGGATGTATTTTTGAAAAGTTGATATTTTTTAAAACGACTCGGAAACCAAGTAGCACGTAGTCACACAAGCATTATAACGACGCCATGTATGCTCTATACTAAGTCTCGGTCGGTCTGAAAGGGTCTATACCAGTGTACATAGTCTAGACGTTGATCGGGACGGACTCTCTAAGTCGAGTTGAGCTTAGAACATGCCGCGAAACCCACTCGAATCGACTACGGACACCTTTTGACATATCCATGTTGGAGTACATCAATGGTATAGTGGGACGTCGGTCACCAGTACCGGCCCGGGAAAATATGGGTTATGCATGAACCGTAAAACTAACACGCGCATTGTATTCGTCAAACGATTTCTATTCGAGTCTCACCCTGAGGATGCCGATGGTAAGTCACGCATCAGTTAATCCCCAGCGGAGTCGCCAAATTGTGGACTTGACATAGGTCCACCCCGACGCGGCCACGCGCGGGTTTGGGTAGGCGAATGAATCTCCATATGAAACGGATCGAATTGAAATTTAGGTCTATGTGGAGTCGCCACCGAATTTTGTGGTTATTCGGAACCATTCGAGCCCACTCTATGTCGTAGTGGTCCGTATACAAAATACGGCCCATTTCCGATGTCAGAGTTTACTGGGCTCGTCCCTTTGCATTTGATACCAATACCGACATTATCGGATATTGTGTATTGAATGACTCTCGTGCGCCAACGGTTTCGGGCATCCGGAAACCGAGGTTCTGAGTAAGGGGTGAGGGTACGTGTTGGGAAGCCCACAAAGGACACCCAACCCCGCCCGCACATTAGCGGCCTCTACTAAGAATTCGAGTGACTTTCTAATACGCGCGTTAGTAAAACGAAAAAAAATGCTTATGCAAACATTGTTTTCCCTAAACATGTGAATTGAATTTGAAAAGGGTTTCTAAGTCAATTTAATGCAATTAATTCTACGTCAAAGTGGAATTTAGCATGCGGGTTCATTTAGTACAATAAACGAACAAGAATTAAATTGACAAAAGAAACAAGCAAACGGTTAGTAACGTTAAATCGATATTAACGGTTTGTGCAAATAATGAATTGAATTGAATTGAATAACGGACGAGATGCTGCATGGTTTGAAAGGATAGCATACACGTGATTAATTATGCACGTGCTGACCTAAGTCATAAAATACTATTGGGTTTTGAGAAAAGAAGATGTATGACCCGTGTTTTGGTCGTTATGAGGCCACTCGATCGAGTGGTCGATAGACTCGATCGAGTAGGCCCTGAGAAGATGTTTCTGTTTCGTGTTACAGACCATACTCGGCCGAGTTATTGACCAACTCGGTGGAGTACATGGCCACTCGACCGAGTCACTGTGAGACTCGACCGAGTGGGTGTCGTAACATACATTCTGATCCGATTTTTGGGGTACCACTCGACCGAGTGGTAAGGCACTCGGTCGAGTGCCCCCTGTACGAATTGTAATTCGTTTGCAAATTTAATTGTTGATTTTGAAATTGCCTTTGGATTTTTGAGAATTCAACGATTCTACCGAATCGGGCATAAATATTGCACAATTTATGTTCGACTTGGTTTTTTTGTAAATCGCGAATTTTGTAGAACCGAATATAAGTATTGTCGAACTTATACTCGATTCTAATTTTGAATACTCGTTATATTCCACACTCGATTATTTGAATCGATATGGAATATTAGAGTGAAATAGAAAATAAATAAATTGATTTTAGCCGTTTTGAATTAATTATCGCGATATGAACAAATCACATTAATTAATTCATATGACTTGATTACTAGATTCGATATCCGATTATGAGATTAGTATCGAATATGAAATCGACGCTTTATTTGAATAAATAAAAAAAAAGAACTTGATTCCCTCGACTTCTCCGACATCGGAATAAATCCCTAGGGATTGTGATATCGGGTCCGTGTCAACGGGTTTCGACCCTTATTGAAATACGATGTTTATTTTTGAAAATCGATGTGATGTGCGAATAACAATAATGGTATAAACGATATGAAAATTATTGTTGAAATTGACCTATCTCCATAATCGAGTAATCGGGATATCGGAACAAGCGACCGTCAACGCGTGTGCAGTACACTTGTATATTCGGATTTCCTTATTCCAATATCACTCATACTCGACACAAATTGATAGGTATTTTAGTGCTTTGATATTAGTATTATACTATCGATATTAATGATGCGATAATAACGATAAAAATAAAATAAAGCAAACGCGACCCGTAAGAAGACGACATGACGCGAGAAGGAGGAAGAAAGGAAAAGAAGCGGGGTTTTGACACCCTCAACCTACATGTTCTTGTCTCGGCGCGGACTCGTAACCGTGGCTATAACACAAGAGTCTTCGAGGTTTATGGAGGTTGAGTTATGGTGGCTCGGGTTTGATGAATCCTAAAGCTAGTTTAGGGTTTGCTTAGGGTGTGCTAGGGTTTGTAAAGGATGTGGTATGTGTGTATGGTTGCTCTAGGGTTTCGAGAAAATGTAAAAAAGGTGTTGAAGAGGGGTGCATGAGGGTTGCTTATATAGGAAAAGCTAGGGCTTCGGTTTAGGGTTACTCGACCGAGTAGGTGGCTAACTCGGTCGAGTGGCCCGTTACGCCAGCCGTCGGGCTTGAATAAGGGCCCACTCGATCGAGTGGGTGAGGCACTCGATCGAGTGGCCCAGCTGGGTCGCGCGGGTCACTTGCTTTGGACCGTGATCATGGACATTTGATGAGTTTGAGTTTGAATTTTTGAGGGGTTGTTTGGTATGTCTCGGAAACGACTTTGACCGGGATTGACCCAATCGTGACAAGTTGGTTTTAATTCCGGTGTCGGTTTCGGCCCAAATTAGTCTTGTTTGATTGGAAACGGCCCGCTGGGCATGGATTTGAGGTTGATTTCGTGAGATCTGTACTCTGTAAGTGTGTTAGCCAGCGATTAATGGATTGAGCCCGTATCCGAGCGGATAGAAGCATGTTAGCGTCCGATCATCATCGGGTGTTTTTTTGGGAAACTACCATAGACACCTGGCAGTCAAAATGCGGGTGTCTACAGGATGACTTTTTATTAGCATGCTCTAGGTTTTGGGACTCGAAGGGCCATGTTTTTGCATTTCCTGGGGGTAAAATTTGTCCTTTGCCCGAGGAGATAGATGCTATAGGTAGTGGGTGGAGCTCGGCTCGTCCTTGTGTGCCTTATGGGGATGACGACTACGTGGAGCGTTTTTACCATTTTTTGGATCTTTTATCGTTGGAGGAGGGTAAAGGTTATTTTGGTAGGGATGGTATTAACTTAGAGTTGCTTTCTAAGACATTCTCACAGGTTGGCTCTCATTATGTTTCAGACTTAGCATGTAGGCGTGCTTTTAATGTTGCGATGGCTTGCTATCATTTTTTTGAGGATGCGAGGGCTCGTGAAGGCTGGGGTAACCCTCGAGTTTTGGACGTGGTGATGGGGTTGGAACATGGACGATCACCCTCTTTGCTTATTTTGGGTAAGCTTATTCTAGGTCTTAATGCTCGTGCTCGAGTTCACGATACATCCTTCCGAGGTTCCAGGATCATTTTACAGGTATACTTTTTGTGTTATGTTTCTTTGTAGATTGGTTTTCTTTATTTTGTGGTTGTTTTGGCTTGGAGTTGTGATGTTTTGTCGTGTTTTGTGCAGGTTTGGTTGCAAGAGCGACTTGGTTTGGTCGACCCTCCCCGATGCATCAAAGCTTATAACTATAGGGGTTTCACGGGCCGAAAGACTGCGCAGGTGTGGGGCAAGGTCCGCGAGGAAAAAGATTGGCTTTCCTATTTAGCTAAAGGGGACGTTGTCATCAGGTGGTCCATCCCGTGGTGGAATATTAGTGGGCGTGTCGGGTTTCCATTTTCGTCTTTGACTTGGGCTTTGCTAATACTATCCATGAGGGACCAGGTTTATATTTACCCGTGCATGTTGTCAAATCAAATGGGTGTTAGACCCTCCGTTCCAAAGGATGCTAAATTTATCGCTAGTTTTGACGCGTGGACAGAGGACTTGTTTATGAACTTTAGAGCGTCTTGGGAACAGAAGTTTTTGCGTCCCGTTGTTAAGAAAAGTGTTCGACCGATCGAAATTGCCTCCGGCCGACAGAAGGTTTGTGAACACCAGTCAGAGTAGAGCAACTCAAAAGTTATGAAGACCGCGCTGCTAAGGGGCGAGGAGATGAGTCGAGAGACTAAGTGCCTGACCAAAGACAGTGTTACCGATCCTAGTTCGGTCAGTTCATCTAAGCGGGCCAAGACTAGCGAGACCCATATTAAAATCGCGGAAGATGAAGGAAAGTTTGACTGGCTGGGCACGTCTTTGGCTAGGGCGTTAGAAGCTTGCTTTCAGAAGATCGAGGGTGAGGAAGGCAAGCAGGTACACCCGGATGGCAAAGAGAAGGAAAAGTTGGACCGGTAGAGCCCAGCCGTTTCTATTATGTAATATTAGTTGGTATTATGTGGCTTATTAGTACTAGTTTTTTTTTTGTGGAGTTTTGACACGTTGCTGACTTCCGGGATGTCCGGGTTTCAATTGTTTGATGTAAATGCCTCGAGAAAGGCTCGATTTAACCGAATTCTGTTGTTAACGAGAAGCACGTAATTTTTTTTAATTTTTTTTTTGTAGTGGATCGCAACTCGATTCTTCATTTTGGTCGGAGCGCCCTTTCGGGTTTTCACTTCGTCCTCGGCTCACCTTTTTTGTTTCTTTTTTTGTTTCTTTTTTTTGCTCTCTTTTTTTTTACGGCTCGCAACTTTTTTCTTCATTTTCTCCGGGGCGCCATTTCGGGTATTCACCCCGTCCTCGGCTCGTCTTTTTTTTTTTTTTCACGACCGCTCGCAACTCGTTTCTTCATTTTGCCCGGGGCGCCCTTTCGGGTTTTCACCCCGTCATCGGCTCGGCGTTTGTGCTTCGTCATTTTAAATCACTCATTGGTCGGGACGTGAAAGGAGTCCTGGTTTGTACATGAATCGATTAAATGATTTTTCTGTTTGTTTTGTTTTGTTTCGGTTGTACCCGGAGAAGGGTTGCCTACGTATCCGTTTTTTAGGCGGAATCAAACCATGTTCGTAGTTCTTTCGAAAAGTATGAGTGATTTTGCTTTAGACTCTTTTATGCCATTTATCGATGCGAATTTGATTTTTTTTTTTTGTTGTTTTTTGCTTCCTTCTAAGCCGGAGGTCGGGATGTGGTTTTCAGGGTGTTTACGGGTAGTATCGTTTGAGCTGATCCATGTTGGTTGGGGTTGAGAGCTCTTGACCGTCTAGGTCGGTGAGGATCACGGCGCCCCACGAGAGTATTTTTCTAACGAGGTATGGGCCTGCCCTCTGGGGTCAACGGGTAGAGGTGCACTAATGGACTTGATTACTAAATCTCCCTCGTGTATGTTTTGGGATTTCACTCGTTTGTTAAAGGCTCGCTGGATTCGTTGTTGGTAAGCTTTTACGTTGGATAGGGCATGTATCCTACGTTCATCTAGGAGTACTAGCTCGTCATATCGCTTTTGGTTCCATTCTTCCTCAGGGATACCGCTCTCGGCTAATATTCTTATTCACGGTATTTCTAGCTCTATTGGTTGGACGGCTTCGGAGCCGTAGGTTAGGTAATATGGTGTGGCTCCGGTAGGTGTTCTATAGGATGTTCGGTACCCCCATAAGGCGAAGGGGATTTTGTTTGGCCAATCCCTGTAGTTGTCTATCATTTTCTTAAGGATTGTGGTGATGGTTTTGTTGGCTGCTTCTACGGCCCCATTGGTTTGTGGTCTGTAGGGTGAGGATTTGTGTCTTTGGATTTTGTATTTGTCTAGGAGTTTTTGGGTGTCGGCCCTGAAATGAGCCCCCTGCTCGCTGATGATCTCATGCGGTATGCTGTAGCGGCAAATGAGGTTGTTTGGTAAGAATTTGACTACTTGTTTTGAGGTTAGTACGGTGTAAGAGGCAACCTCTACCCATTTGGTGAAATAATCGACGACCACTAGTATAAAGCAGTCTCCGCCGGTCCCTGATGGGTGTACCTTTCCTATGATGTCTATCCCCCAAGTAGAGAAAGGCCAGGGGGTGGCTATGTTGTGTAGAGGATAGGGAGGTAGGTGTTGGACGTTGGCGATTATTTGGCAATTGTGGCAGTGGCGAACGTGACGTCGACAGTCTGTCTCCAAGGTAATCCAGTAATAGCCCAGTCTCATTATTTTACGAGCCAGTAGGTGTGCACTCATGTGGGGTCCGCACCCTCCGTCATGTACTTCTTCCATGACTCTCTCGGATTGGTTTTTGTTTATGCATCTAAGGAGGACTCCTTGCGGGGTTCGTTTGTATAGTAGCCCTTGAATTAGGACGTAATGTGTGGCTTGTATTCGTAGGGCTCTTTTATTCTTGGTGTTTGTGTTGGGTGGATATGACCCGTGGGTTTTAAAGTCTAGGATTGCTTTGTACCAAGGTTCTTCGGGGGTATGGTCGGTTTTGAAGTTATGGATGTAGGCTGGTTGTTCGCTTCTCTCTATGTAGATGGGCATGGAGAAAAAGCGATCGGGCATGTTTATTAGTGAGGCTATTTTGGATAACGCATCGGCGAATTGGTTTTCCTCACGGGGTATGTGTATGAAGTCAATTTTGGTGAATTTCCGGGACATTGTTTCCACTTTGGTTTGCTATGGGGTTAGGCTTCCACTATAACTTTTCCAGGTACCCGTAGCTTGGTTGACAACTAAGGATGAATCTCCATGTACTCTAAGTTTTTTGACTCCTAGAGATATGGCTATTTTTGGACATATTAGGCTTCGCGTTCGGCTGTGTCGTAAGTACGGTTAGGTGGCTGTTTGTTCGTTTGCAAGCTTATTGTTGTTTGGTCAATAGTTGGTTGAATCTAAGGCTGTTATTCCCGATTTCCTTTTTAGGGTGAAGTTGAGTGGGTTGTTCGTGGTAGCCCTTGCGTTTTAGGCGGTCGTTATCGATAATTGGCATAAAGTCGAGCCTTTTTAAAGCGATAAGTTAACTGTTGAAAGAAGTTAAGCGATTTGTCGAGGCATGTTTGTAAAAAAAAATGGAAGTTGTTTTATTGATAGATAATAAAACGGGCTAGATGCCCGCGATTTGTTTTTTTTGGGGGGGTGGGGGGGGAGGATATGTTCCCTCGCACCTCCCTAGACTCGATAAGATAGAAGACAAGACATTTATTATTATTATTATTTAGTCTAGGCCCTGAGATGAACTAGACTCTGACTAAGACCGGTCATGCCTTTAGAGGTTATCCGGATCGTGACACTGACCCCGTATGCTTGTCAGACTTCAACATCTGTCACATCCATCGGGGGATGTTCCCCTTGAGCGGCGCCTGAGATTTATTCTTACGGGTGACTAGTTGCGGGGCTTAAAGTGACTCGTGACAACTACCGATGTCAAGATTTCTCTTTCAGCCACCGAGAAGGTGAAGTCTGCCTTTTGTCGCTTTACCGGAGAGATCATTCCTGTCTCAATCAGCTCTTCGATGACATGTTTCTATGTGAAGCATGCCTCGGTGTCGTGTCCATTCCCATGATGGAAAAGACAGTATAAGTTGGGGTTCCAAGTCTTACTCCTCTTACCGATCGGCGGATCTGGAGTAGGACCTAAAGGCTTGAGCGATCCTTGATCTATTAAATGTTTGAGATCCTCGGTGTAGGTTGAGCCGATCTTAGTAAATTCTTTTCGGAGTATTTTGGTTTTTCTGGGTAATATTTTGCGGGGCGCATGAGTTATTTCTCTTCTGGGAGACGCCGCCCCGGCGGAGTATCGGGGTGATCTGTTCGGAGTGGGTTCCTGGGTGTGGTAGTTAATTGAATTGGTATCTGTCTCATTCTCTGTTCCACCACTTTCGAGGAAATTGAGGCGACTGTCAATGTGACGAACAAAGCAGGACAAGCGATTTATCGAGGTTTGAACGTTGTGCACCACCTCAGTTAAGGTATTAACGTTGATGCAGAGGTTCTCAATTACTCCTGGTTCTGCGGACATGTTGGGGAAAGATTTCTGCAAGAGGGTGCCGAGGATCAGGAAGACTTCACCGGTCGTCTTAGAAACTCGAATGACGCCCGCGATCGAGCGACGCGAAAATGAGACCCTTGACTTGTGTGTGCGGTCATTGGCTTAGGGACTCAGGTGCTTTGGAGTCTTGGTGTATTCGGCGAAACGCCTATTGAGCTTAGGTCTCTACAACGAGACGATTTGACACAAACCTCGGTGGTGAGGTTTAAAGAGGACTTCTCGAAATGAGACGACCCAAAATGTAAGGCCTCGAATAGAGGTGATCCTAGTAACTAACACAGATAGTTAAACACACGGTTGAACGACGTAAGAGGTTGATCGCGATCCCGGCTCAGGATAAAAGGATTTTGATATATGCTACTTCCGAAAACGACCAATTTTGCAAAATTTTGAAAGAGAGGATTTAAAAAGAGTAGTGCGACGATGGCGTGATGACATCGCTTGTGACGTGAAAGTGTGTGGTTATGTGTGTGCATCGAGAATCCGGTGATGACGAAATGTAAATGTTTTTTTTGAAAGTGGAGCAGTTCTTTAGGAGAACCGGTTTTGAAAACGATTACGTGATGCTTTTTACCGAAACTACTATTAATTAGCTAGTTCGATACTTGTGGTGTATGTGACGCTCGTGTTCTTAAAAGCGTGACCAAATCCTTAGTGGGGGATTTAGGTAGTGAATAGTGTTTTTAGAAGAAAGGCTTTTAAAACTAGTGACCCACGTTCGTCGGTTGCGTTAACTGGCATTTAACGGTGGGAGGGTGCATTGAAAAAAAAAACGTTTTAAAAGTGTGACCGTTTTGGGTTCCTTGACTTCATTAATTGAAGTTTCGTGTTGTGCTAACGGCATGTGTGTGAAAATATTTTTTTGAAAATAAGAAATGTAACCGCTTAGTGTACCTTGATCCCATTGATCGGGACTCTCGGTGGTATCAACGATATTCGTTATTGACGGGTTTGCTTTGGCCAAGATGATGGCATGGAAAATATTATATTTTTTTTGAAATTGATCAGTGTAAAATTTGCCATTATAACGGCATCTAAAAATGTTTTTCCCTTTTTAGAAATCACGATTTGTCCGGAGAATCGGTGTTTAAAAGGTCGTTTTGAAAAGAGGAGGTATTTAAGAAAACGGAATTGGGTGCGGTTGAATATGTTGGCGTGGTTGAGTCCAGATGTTTAGTGTTTTATTTGGGTTGTTTGCAAACACGCTACACGTAACTAGGAATGCGTACACTCATGCAGGATGCAGACACGGGTAGGTTAGGGTGGGCTACAGCCCACGAATAGTCTTTACTTAGGCATTGACAGATCACCTGGGGAGACAAGTGTCATGCCGTCCGTTCGGAGTTATCCGCTTATTAATTCCGCGGGTTACGCGTTAGGCGGCCGGAGCGTCAACCAAGGATCTCTCCGCGTGTCCCTAAAGATCTTACAGCGAAGAGGTCGATTGGTCCTGATATCGGTTAGGATGGGCTTTTTAGGGCCAAAACCTGTAGTGACCACAACTAGGAACTAAGAAATGAGCTTCACCGACCTCGTTCAAGTTACACCACCGCTGGAAACGTGTTTCCAATTCCCCAGCGGAGTCGCCAAACTGTGGACGTCCGTCCGCATCGCCCGGCGCCCCACGTATGCCCGCGCGGGACCGACCTAGTTTTCATCGTGTGGTGGCGGCCACCCACGAGGCCCCATCCCAGTCGGGGGCCAGTCCGATCTCGCATACGGGGCGAAGTGTCGGGCCTCGATTTGGATGACGATCCGGACTCGTACTAGACGGGTGCGGGCACCCGTGTTTCCGTTTGGGAATCGATCGACTCGTGGTTGTAAATGTTTAAAGATCGATTCATTTGGTAAGGCGACCTTTTTAGTGAACTGAATTCGTTGACGATTTGTGGAGTCGCCACCGAGTCAATTATGGGGACTCGGAAACCGTTCAAGTCAACTTTGATCCCTTGCCAGCTCAAAGTTGAGTGGCACGGGACCTAAAGATAAAGACTTGTACCCTTAAACACTCCATGCCTAGAATGACTCTCATTGTCAATGGTTTCGGACATCCGTAAACCCTCGACTCTGAGTAAGGGGTGAGGGTACGTATTGGGAAGCCAACATCCGATAGATGTTAACACCTAATCCCGCTCGCACCATAGCGGCCTCTACTAATCAATCGGTGGGCTGATAACTTAGTTCTTTTGTTGTGGCGGAAATACTTTAACATCCGTTGTGTTCACCTTATATCTTTTGCTACGTCGGTTGTTTAAGGACAAGTAAGTTTTGTCGTCAAAGTAGTTGTGTTTACATTCTTTGCATGTGATTTCACGTGACAAGCAGGCCATGAAAAGATGGACGTAGGAGGGTAGAGAGTACCAGTATTATACGTATTAGCAAATCAGTTTTAACGTGATAATACGGATATTAGTCGTTCTCCTGGTATACCTTACCTGGTATTCTGCTTAAGATGTGCCGGTTCGGTATTAATAGAGAGGCGTCGAACCTAGTAAGGCGAGCACTTGGATTAATACGGAATCCAACCATCACTTTGTTCAGTTTTAGTTGTTTTACGTTTTGAACTTCGTGTTAGGTGATTTAGCATGCGATTATAAGGTCATATAAAGATTGTTCATGGACCTGGAAAATGATTTGCAGGCACTACTAGAATTAATGGAAATTCCTACGGAATAATTCCTACGGAATAATTCCTACGGATCTTGAAAGGCGTAGGAAAGTAAATAGTTCCTACAGATATTTCCTACGGAATCCCAACCCGTCGCTCCTTTAATGCACCCCTACGAAATTCCTACGGTCTTGTGGTAGGAAACAATTTAGGCTACGGAATGTTCCGTAGGAAATTTTATAGCTCTAAAAAATTAGTTTCATGAACAATTTAACTATTGTTAATGCATACATTGAAAGTCCTTTTTTCCTCACATACCGTTTATTTGTTTATATTCGTCCCGTATTTTACGGAACATGAAGTGACTGAACCTGAAACACGAATGAAATACCCTCATTAAATTTTTGTCATTGTGTGTGTATATCAATCTAGGGGTGGTAATGAGATGAGAATACAGATCGCGAGCAGCCCGAGATTGGCTCGGTCGAAGCTCAACTCGTGTGAGATCGGCTCAAGCTCGAGCTCGACTCGTATTCTACACGAGTAAAGCCGAGCAAGGCCTAGCTCGGCTCGAAAAGCTCGATAAGTTTTTAAGTACTACGAGTATGATTTTCTTTTGCACAGAGTATTTTTTTTAACGAAGTCTCATTTTCACCTACACTAAAAATAATATCAGTATAATACAAGGTTTTTTATTTTTTAAAATTACATAAAATGGTTAAAAAAAATTCCTTCATAAAAGTAGCGTATACTTTGTATAAAATTTTATGATGGTGTATTCATACCCAAACTTAATAGTAACATATAATTAAATTTATTACTAAATTGTCAACATGGTTGAATAGAAGAGTTGGTTCTAGTCTCAATTTGAATCAAATGGCTAGGGTTCAAATCTCACTAATTACATTTTTATGACGAGCTCAAGTCATGAACCTGCTGTCGACGCAACTAACCCACAATGATCTGACGGATATGATAAAAATCGACACTGATTAATCAACCTAAATGATGCTAATTAGACCTGACGAAACCCAATCCGACTCACTCTAGATCGGACTCGTCCGACAATCAACAGTACTGAAATATCATATTGACCGAGACTGACCTGGTCTGATTTGACTCCATTCGATCCGATATCCGATATATTATGAATTCGGTTCACAGCTTTGTTAACCGGGTACACGATTTTGAGTCGGGTTACAATTTTAAACGGAAAAAAGAAAATCGATATGGAAATTTCTGAAATATTAGTTAAAACGAGTCTGTTTTGTATGCGTATTTAAATTTTGTTCGATACTTAATTTTACATTTACTTTTAAACTCGAATTCATATTTTAGATTAGACTCATTTTAATTAAACCTCGTCAAAGTATCTATTTTTACCCGAGAAGTCATTTTTATTCATTCATTGAACGAATAGTCATTAGTTACTATCTCGTGAAACTTTATTTTTATCGCTAAAGTTTATTTTTTTCTCGAGATACACTTTATTTTGTATTCTTTTTAACTTATTAATTATTTTCCTAAGCTTCGTTTTGTCCCGATTATTTATATTAACCTCGAGATACATTCATTATTTTTGGTATGTATATTTCTCACACTTTTTTGAGTTTTTCTGCGGTATTAGTGAAAACGGGATCAAAAATCGGTTCAAAAAAGCGGTTATAACCATATTTTTAAAAAAAATCAGGTCATAAGAACCGGCTCGAGTTTAAATCGGTTCTGTTTTCGTTTGCAATATGAAACAAAACCGGGTTTGTTTTGTATGCGTGTTTTAATTTTGTTGCATACTTAATTTCTACATTTACTTTTAAACTCGAATTTCTAATTTTAGATCAGGCTCATTTTAATTAAACCTCGTCAAAATATCTATTTTTCCCCGAGAAATCATTTTAATTCATTTTCATCGAAGATTCAATAATTTTCTTGTGAAATTTTTATCGCGAAAGTTTATTTTATTCTCGAGATACACTTTATTTTTGACCCTTTTGAACTTATTAATTATTTTCCTAAGCTTCGTTTTGTCGCGATTATTTATATTAACCTCGAGATACATTCATTATTTTCGGTATGTATATTTCTCACACTTTTTTGAGTTTTTCTACGGTATTAGTGAAAACGGGATAAAAAATCGGTTAAGAAACCGGTTTTTCACATTCATTTATTTACCTTTTATACGCGTATTATTTATGAGGATTATTCTGATCAAATTTTAAGAATTGAGTGAGACGGAGAGAGTATCTATTAATACTCGTATTTCATAAGTCCTAATTATTATTAAATACTCGAACCCGATCCGCCCCGTACGACTGCCATCTTTAACACTAATACGGAGTCATGTCATCGCGTAAATCGTAATTAATACGGAGTATAAAATATTATTTACCACATTCATAATACTAACTACTAAGGGTAAATAATATTTAGCACTCCTAATTCAACACACAGACCAATTGAGCGGCAAAATAATTTCATGGACTACTGCACACCGCCATTCCCCAAATTTTTCCTAATTCACGCATAAACCAATCTTCTCTCCCTCTAATTCTTTCCTAAACTCTCCTGATTTATTCATTATATATGAAGCCCTATATCCCTAATTGTCTTAGTATTCAATTCACCAATTGTTCATCTTGTCCAACTGTAAGTTATGTTTTCGAGCCAATTTTTTTTAATTGCACTTTTGTTTAAATTTTCTGTGAAATTGTTGCTGCTGTGAAGTCTGCATATATGATCTAAATATCACGTTTTTGAATCATGTATGATTAATCTGGTTCACTTTCAATTTATTTTCGAATCCTGTTCAGTTTGCTGCATATACGTGAAGTCTATTCACATTCAATTTTTTTTCCTGCTGCGAAATCTGTTTAACAATCTGTTCAGTTTGCTGATTGATTAATATGATATACCCGATTGACTTAACTCATTGAAATTATGAATAATCCGATTAACAAAAGAAATAGTAATTTAGTGAGTTACGACTGAAATTGTTGTGTCTCCGTGAATTACTGCTGCTGCCTGTTTAAAGTTCTCGTCAACTGTGTTTCGTGAATTGCTGCTTAAACCTGTTCAAAGTTCTGGTTCACTGTGTTTCGGAATTCCTGCTGCCGCCTGTTTAAAGTTCTCGTGAACTGTGTGTCGTGAATTGTGATATGGAGCTAAATTACTGCTAAATCCTTGGTGTACTGCCGCCTCGTTTACAGCATGAAATGCAGCAGTCCTTTCGTGAATTACTGCTAAATCCTTGGTGTACTGAATTTCGGTGAGCTGTCCTTTGGTGAGCTGTCCTGTACTTCTTCTAGACAATGTCCGTGTGTGATTGTAGCAGGAATGCAATGAATTTCCTGCACATATTTTGCTCTCCTGACAGTTGCAGTAACATTAGTAGTGACGGTAAAGTTAGTAGCATCAACATTAGCATCATGTGTATCAAATTGTTGCTGCAGCCTGTTCAAAGTCCGATTGAAATTTACTGTTTCGTGAATTACTGCTGCTGCCTACTCGACATGGATCCTATTCGCGTTTTCTATTGCTGCTACTGTTGTTGTTTTCTTATTTCGTGAATTACTTCCCGTTTTGCTGCCACAACATGTTTCGTTAATGTCTCGCCGCTGCTGCTGTCGTTCTTGTTGTTGCTTGTCCACTTGTTGTTGTTTCTGTCTTCTTTCTCCTTTAATTTCCTCTGTTTACGATTGTTTACTGCTGCTGTTCATGTTCATTGCGTGGCTGCTGCTGTCCACTTGTTTGTTTTGCTCGTATTGGGTCTTTGTTCTTTTAGGTTCCTCCAACTTTCATACCCTACTTATTCCTAATTATCTTCATCTTCTCCAGGCAATCGGCTCCAGTTACTGCTTATCGATTCACATAAAAGAATTGTTGGGTTACCTTGTTCAAATACTGAAGTTAGGGGCTCGGTAATTGTTGTTTCGTTTATACATCACTCAATAAGGTACGTTTAATTCCTTATTATTGTCTAAATCTCTTTTAATTTGATTGCGTCACTATGAAATTAAGATTTATTGCCTATTGCTGCTGTTGTAGTTCACTTCATCTCATGGTATAAATTTAGATCACCACTTAAATTTCCTAAATAATACTAACACTAGTGCAACTAGTCTACTAATTTTAATATTAAGAATACCGATAATAATAATAATAAATAATAATAATAATAATAATAACAACAACAACAACAACAACAACAACAACAACAACAATAACAATAATAAAAAAATATGATAATAATAATAATAAATAATGATAATAATAAAATGATAATAATAATAGTAATAATAATAGTTATAATAATAATAATAATAACAATAATAATAATAATAATGATAACAATAATAGTAATAATAATAATAGCAGCTAGTCTCTTGTGAACGGACTGAGGTAATAATATTGTAAGACCCCTATTATTTTGTACTAAAACTGACTGAAAGTGTCTAAATTGAACTGAACTAAATGAGTCCGAACTGAAGCGAACCGAATAGAAATTAACTTACCTTAACTTAAATGAATATAACAACAACAACAACAACAACAATAATAATAAACTGCATTTTTTGTATCTTGGCTGAATGATAATAATAATATTTCTCCCTTTTTATAAAAATTTTTTTAAAAATTTTTAAAATAATAATAGTAACAACAACAACAATAACAACAACAAAAATAATAATAAAGCATCAGAACTGAACTAAACGTGTTTGTACTGATAATTATAACTATCCAGCATAGGATAATTATAACAATTATAATTCTCCCTTTTTAAAAAAAAAATCATTTTGTGTATCTTGGCTTAATTATAGTAATTATAATTCTCTCTTTTTATAATTTTTTTTTAAAAAAGAAATTAAAAATAATAATTGTAGTTACAACAACAACAACAACACTGCTAATAATAACAACAAGTCAACAACAATAATTTGTGTACTAATAATACTAATACTAATTGCAAATAATAATAATAATAACACCAATACTAATACAATGGTAAAACCGTATTATATTTACGTACTACTCCGTAGTATTTATTCAATAAAATGTACATATGTTTACTATTTGTTTTTACAATTCTCAAGCATGATAGTATTACTAAATATTGCGTATTCTTATAAATTTACATAGATTTGAAATGAAGAGATTAGAACGAAAATGGATGTATGAGAGGGTGGATGACAAAAAAAGACCTAGGATTGAGTTTATAAATGGGGTTGCTAAATTCCTTGAATATGCTAAACTTCAGGAGAGTTTTCTAGTGGAAAAAAAAATTCGATGTCCATGTGTTAAGTGCAAGAATATGAAATATTTAAATGAATTTGAGGTGAAATCTCATCTTATTAGCAAGGGGTTTTGTCCTCATTACTATGACTGGATTTGTCATGGTGAACAATATGTCCCTAATCAAGGAGAATCTAGTGCATTACTGAATAACACTTACAAGGAAATGGTTATCGATGCGTTGGGTTCTAATGTATTTGACACATTGGAGGAACCTCTTATCGATGAGGAAGAATCCCCGAACCCACAGACGAGATCATTGTTTGACATGATAAACGCAGCATCAAAACCATTATATGAGGGTAGCAAAGTCTCGTTACTAGAAGTAGCTGCAAGGGTGATAAATTTGAAGTGCGAGTACAATTTAGTTCATAGATGTACGGATGGGGTTGCATCTTTGATTGAGGATGTTATCCCAGAGGACAATTTGATGACAAGAACTTTTTATAACACTAGAAAAATTCTTAAAGGTTTAGAACTTCCTCATCATAAAATTGACGCATGTCCAGAAGGATGTATGCTTTTTTGGAAAGAAGATGCACTTTTAGAGAAATGCAAGAAATGTCACTTAGATAGGTATAAACAAACTTCGAAACGAAAGCGGGTGCCACATAAAGTCTTAACTTATTTGCCCATTACACCACGATTGCAAAGGCTATATGCAACCAAACATATCGCAGGGGAAATGAGATGGCATAAGGAGAATCCTCGTGTTAGTGGAACAATGGCCCATCCTAGTGATGGTGAAGCTTGGAAGCATTTTGATTCAACTTATCCAGAATTTGCTATTGAGCCTCGTAATGTTCGACTTGGTCTTTGCACCGATGGTTTCGCACCTTTCGGCCAATTCGGGAAGTCGTACTCGTGTTGGCCAGTAATGTTGACACCGTATAACCTACCACCTGGGTTGTGCATGAAAAAGCAATTTATTTTCCTATCATTAATTGTTCCTGGTCCCAACAATCCAAAAAAAAACATGGATGTATACTTGCAACCGTTGGTTGACGAGTTGAAACAATTGTGGGAGACAGGCGTACTTACGTACGATATCTCTAAGAAGCAAAATTTTCTGCTAAGAGCATCTCTTATTTGGACAATTAATGATTTTCCAGCTTATGGTATGCTATCTGGTTGGTCCACTGCCGGTAGGGGTGTTCGTCGGTCCAGGACCGGACCGGACCGGACCGTTTGGCCTGGACCGAAGACCATAATTGTTTAAAAAGTTGGACCATGGACCGGACCATATTTATGTCGGTCCGGTCCGGGTTGGACCGTAATAAAATGTGGACCGGACCGTAATGGACCATAATGGACCAAAGAACCCGAAATAAATTACTACCAAATTTTTTTTATATAAAAATAACTTTAAAAAACAACGATAAGTGCATAATCAAACTCTATAAGAATTATATTTCGTTTTCCATTTATTGTAGATTAGGATTTAAGAATTTTTATTCGATTTTTCAATTATGCGGTTGATTTTGTGCAAATTATTTATATTGTATTGTTTTATAATACGGTCCATTCGGTCCTTTATTCGGTCCGCGGTCCAATCGGTTCGGTCCAGGACCGGACCAAAGACCAAATAATCAATATCATGTGGACCGTGGACCGGACCATATAATATTCGGTCCGGTCTGGTCCGGACCAAAGTGCAACGGTCCGGTCCGGTTTTCGGTCCGGACCACGAAGTGAACACCCCTAACTGCCGGCCATAATGCATGTCCTTACTGCATGGAGAAAACTAAATCATTTCATCTCCCATGTGGGAAAAAAGTGTGTTGGTTTGACTGTCATAGACAATTTCTATCCATTGATCACCCTTTTAGGAAAAATAGAAACGCTTTCTTGAAGGATACCTTAGAAAATGATCACGCCCCTCCAAGATTATCGGGGGAAGAAATGTGGGAGCGGGTTTCAACCTTTCCAACGGTAATCAATGGTACCGTCGAAGAGTTTAAGGAATTAAAAAAGTTGAAAAATGGATGGTTGAAGCAAAGTGTATTTTGGGAACTTCCTTATTGGAAATCATTACTAGTTAGACACAATCTTGATGTTATGCACATTGAGAAGAATTTCTTTGAGATGCTGAATAATACAGTGATGGATGTGAAAACAAAAACAACTGACACAATAAACTCTCGGAAAGACATGCGTCGTTTTTGTCACCGTCCTAAATTGCATATCCGTAAAAGTGGCGACATGCCGAAAGCTCCATTCACACTAGAGAGATCTCAAAGAAAGGAATTATGTGAGTGGGTATCTAATTTGAAGTTTCCAGATGGGTACACATCAAATTTGAGTAGGTGTGTGGATCTAAAAGAATTTAAGCTTCATGGAATGAAAAGTCATGATTGTCATGTGTTTATGGAGCGTTTACTACCTGTTTCTCTCAAGTGTTTTCTCCCGACAAATGTGTGGAATGCAATAACTGAGATTAGTCAGTTCTTCAGAGATTTGTGTGCTTCAACTATCAAATCAAATGATATTTATATTCTCGAGAACAATATTGCGGAGATAATATGCAAATTAGAAATGATTTTCCCCCCGTCTTTTTTCAACTCAATGGAACATCTGCCAATTCACTTACCATATGAAGCAAAAGTGGGTGGACCGGTCCAATATCGATGGATGTACCCTTTTGAGAGGTAAATTGTCAATGCAAATTTGTTTTTAAAAAAATTATATTTATTACAATACAATTTTATTATATTTTATTAATTTTTTAGGTTCCTAAATCACTTGAAGCGTAAAATTGGTAACAAAGCTCGGGTTGAAGGTTCTATATGCAACGCTTATTTAACAGAAGAGATATCAAATTTCTGTTCTCTCTATTTCGAAGAGCATGTAGACACAAAAACAAAAGATCTCGATATTGCCTTGAAAGAACAAACTGATTCAATATTACCCGAGCTTTTCCAACAACAAATAAAGGGTAAACCTACTTCAAAAGGTGGCAGAAGATACTTGGATGATTGTGAGTATGAACGTGCTCACATTTACGTCCTATCAAATTGCGATGTATTGAAAAATTTTGAAGAGTAAGTTACTAATTTATCTCAATAATAATTTCACATGCAATAAACAAAAATCATTTTAGTTTATCCTAATACATTTTACATGTTCATAAATTTCAGAAAATTTGAGAAATTTATACTTGAGCAACATCCCCAACTCTCCACGAATGATGTTTGGAGTAAATTTGATGTAGAATGGCCAGTGTGGTTTAAAGATCAAGTAAGCGATAAACCTAAATATTCATTTATTAATAAATTTCTAATGCTTACACAAGCATTTTCTTATATACTTTCGTTCACTATAGGTGATTGCTTTAGATATTGACAATGATTTGCTACGAGCTTTAGCAATGGGTCCATCTAAACAAGTTAAAACATGGACACGTTATTCGGTTAATGGGTTTAACTTTCACACATTCGATTATGGAAAACATAAAGCTTCTTTGAACTATGGGGTATGTGTTAGTTCTGTTGAAGACACTGACTATTATGGAATCTTACAAGAGGTCATTGAGCTAAGCTATCCTGGAAATCAGGAGATTTATAAGACTGTCTTGTTCAAATGTGAGTGGATGGATAATTCTGCGAGGGGTATGAATGTGCATGAAAAATATAGACTTGTAGAAGTTAATCATTCTAAGAAACTTCAAAAGTATGATCCATTTATCTTGGCTCATCAAGCCGAACAAGTGTATTACACATCATATCCAAGCTTAAAAAAAAATAATGAAAGTCAATGGTGGGCCGTGTTTAAGACCAAGGCTAGAAAACAAATTGATGCTCCGGTTGACTTAATTGTTTTTCAAGAAGAGTCAGTCACACAGCATCCAAATTTGTCAGTGGTTGAAGTAGATGAATTAGAATATGGTCAATCTGGAGAGGAGGAGGAAGAGGAAGAGCAAGAGGAAGAAGTAGAAGAAGCTAATGAAACTGAGGAGGAGGAGGATGAAGAAGAAGAAGGAGATGATGAAGAAGAAGAAGATGGTGATGATGATGATGATGATGATGATGACGACGACGACGATGATGCGAATGACACCGATGAAGATGGAGATATCGATGAAGTTGACTACTTAGATTAGATTTCATATTTGCATATTAGTTTTTCTTAAAAATTTACACATTTGTGTAGTAACTTTACACTTTGGTGTAGTTTATATAAATTATAGCCTACGTTGTTATCTTCTAGAAAATGTTCTATTAAAACTCAAACAATTACGTTAATCTAATATCATTTCTTGAAAGAGTTTTGTCATTAGTTATGGCAAGGGGTCGAAAGAGAGTTATGTTGAGCACGCCGAGTGTTGAATCAAGTGCTCAAAATGAGGATGGTATGTTGGGAAGTCAAAACAATTCTGGAATGAAAAAGCTTAAGAAGATCCTAGCTCCGAGGACCCATGATGGCAAAATTGTTTTATCTACAGAAGACAGCGTATGGTAAATGTATTTGAAATGTTCTTCAATATCTATGTTTCTTTATATATTCACGGATGATTTTAATGTCCATTTTATGCTTTATTAACAGGTTTGGTCATCCAGATGTATCATCGTTGGTCGCAAATGCAATAAGGTCTAACTTCACTGTTTTTTGCCCAACTTGGAAAAAGACTCCTGCAGAAGTTCGGGAGAAATGGTGGAATCACTTTCAGGTGCTAAATCAACTAAAAAATAATGATTTATTTTAGTAACAGGTTATCCATATTAATAATATACAACACTTTTCATGGTTATTGTCGATCCAGGGTGAGGTTACGTTTGTGTCTGATCCCGAGGTTGATGTTAAGAAGGCTTTTTTTGCAAAAGTCAAATAGCGCCTTAGGGACATACTTTACCACATCGACACTAATGGTGATAAGCCTGATTGGATGCCGGCGACCTCTTTTAACCAACTAAAAGCATATAGAAATAGTTCTGCGTTTAAAAAGATGTCTAATAGCGCAAAAGCCAACCGAGCAAAATATGCTGTCGATGGTAAAATTCCAGGAACTCATAACATGGGTTCTATTTCTAGCGTTGAGTTGGCCGAGCGAATGGTAAATCAATATTCTATAGCCTTTTTTTTTATGTTCAAAAATATAAAAAATATTCATGTTCAAAAATTTCAATAATGTTTGAAATTTAATTTCCAGATTAGAGATGATGAAGAAGGGAAAATACCTACGGCTTTCGATTTATTCATTCGTGCTCATTCCCACAATGGGAAGATTACGGATAAGAAGGCAGAAGAAATAAAGGTGAGAAGGAAATATAAGCATAACATGTGATTGTTTAGTTTTGAAGTTTATTTACAATTCTTTATATCATGTTTTTTTCAGAAAATATTTGAGTCTCGAAAAGCACAAGCGATTGTGGAAGGTGGTGAATTTGATGAGGATGAACTTTTCATTCAAGTTGTGGGTGGATTTCAAAAGGGACGATTGTATGGCATAGGCAGTGCTGTTGATTATTATTTCAAGAAGGCGCCATCATATACATCTTCGCCTATAGATATCACCTCCAATTCTTATGTTGGTGTTGGGTTGCTAAGTAGGGTTCAAGTAAATAATGCTAAGATGCTAGAGGATAATGCTAAGGTGCGAGAGGAGAATGCTAAGATGTTAGAGGAGAATAAAAGAATGAATGAAACAATCCTGAAGATGCAAGAACAACTAGACACTCTAATGAAGGTTTTCGATAACTAGAAGTTTTGGAATGGGATAATTTTTTGTTTTATTGTAATGTGATATTTGAGATTATTTACAAATTTGAATTGAGTTTTCGTATCACACCTTTGTTTTGTAGAATTCTGGCCTCCCGCTTTGCGGTGGAGTGTTAACGTATGTCGGTGATGTTTATATGATTTTGGTATATTAGGGACGACATTTGTTTTATGCTACGGAAGTCCTAAAGTTTCCTACGGATATCTGTAGCTCCAAATATTTAATAATATTTTTTTTCCCAATCATTGCCTCCTACGGAAAGATATTGTCCTACGGAATTTCCGTAGGAAGTTTGAACCCTTCCGACGATATATCCGTAGGAATGATTTTTTTGTCAACAAATACTCGTCACCAGTCATTCCGACGGAACATTCCGTAGGAAAGATATTTCCTACGAAAAATAGCGTAGGAAGTTTTTTATTTCCGACGAAGTATACCGACGGAATTGTTCCTACGAATTTTCCGTAAGAACATGCTTATTCCAACGGAAATGGGCATGTTTCCTACGGATTGGGTCCGTAGGAATGAACATTCATTCTTGTAGTGAGGGTGTGTGATGATTTCCGGCCTGCGTATGATGCTCAGATATGGCGCTCTATACCTGGATAGCAGTACAAAATCAGCGCTGGTTACGAGTGGTTCAGGGTGAATAATGCCAAGGTTAACTGGAGTCACCCGATTTGGAATGATTGGACTGTTCCAAAGCACTGATTTGTTAATTGGATGTATCAACACGATGCATTCAAAACAAAGAAGAAGCTGCTCTCTTATGGAGCAGCAATTGACGCGGACTATTGTATTTGTGGTGCCGACGAGGAAGATACAGCTCAGTTATTCTTTTCTTGCCCGTATAGTCTTCGTCTTGTACGCCTTGTTAGTACCTGGGTCGGTATTAATTTACCTACGACCAATGTTAACAGTTGGAGATTGGCTAGAAGAGGATCCAAGCTAAGGAGAGGGATTTTAAATGGTCTCATCAATGTTGTGATTTAGTACATTTGGATTCATAGGAATAGAGCTAGAACGGAGAATAGTATTCTTAGTCCTACTCATGTGCTGAAATGTATACAAAATGATATGAAAGTAAGGATTGAGAACTGTTGTAAAGGAGCTGTCCATCAAAAGGATAGTCTCTGGTTAGACTCTTTGAGCTTGTAAGGGGAGTTCTTCCCCTGATATTTGGTTACTGCATATATATAATTTACATTCACCAAAAAAATATAAGGTCATAAAAGCAATAAATCATACGAAAAGCTGTAAATGCGCATGTAAGTAAATCACATTGTGAGGAGTTGCACCCTCGGAGTGTACACTAAATGGGACTCGATGCATAGATAGTTTGAGAGCGGATCTTGGAATTACTCGGGTCTATTTGGTGTGTTTTAGTACTTGTGACTGAAGTTGGGACGTTTACGTGTTTTAGTAGATGCACGTGGACCTAATGTCCACATCTAGTGTTATCGTAGTGCATAATAAAAGAAAGTGCAAATACGGAAAGTTTTGTTTAGATGACAACCTAGTGACGACTCGGTTTCAAAAGGCGGATCGTCCTAGCTTGACCCGTGACTCCGGCAGAGCTTCGTTACCGTTTGCCCCTACTGCGGCTACTCCGGCAAAGCTTCGTTACTATGGACTAGTTCTGCGACTAATCCGTTAGAGCTTCGCTACTAGACTTGAGCTAGCCGATCACAGGCACCTCGGTATCGAGCGGAGTGCTCGAAGGTGAGGATTAGCGTCGATGTCGCTTTTATCGAAACTACAATCGAGTGGATCGTTTGCCTCGGGTGTCAGAGTGCGAGCCCTTACCAAGAGTTTAGAGGGAGAAGAGAAGAATGAGAATTGTGTCGAATGAATGAGACGGAGGGGGGTATTTATAGGTGTTTTTGGCCCTCGTCGCCCATATGGACGCCTGAGCTAGGGCACACCAAGACTCAGGCGCCTGGGCTTGGGCGCGGTGAAGCTGAGACGCGTGAGGTAAGGGAGCTGGAGTTTTGAAGATACGATTTTGATACTTTCCAAAACCGAGAGGGAGGAGTATAATTTGTTACTTGGGATTAAGGCTCCCGCGGATTGACCTAGAGCCGTGAACGTTAGTGGGCCTCGGGTGTGCATCCCGAGGTTCACTTGGCGCGGTGCTGACTCGGTATGAGTTTCGGGACCAACTCGGGGGTCCCGGTGTCGGAATTGACTCTAATTAGTGTCTATGAGACCGTAACGACGCGACTAAGGCTGCCATCATGTTAGTTTTAATTTTTCAGAGTAATTATTTGATCCGTTCTATAGAAAAACTACCTACAACATCGCGAACCCGCGTCGCGTTGCAGTCCTATCGTCATTGGGTGTTTGTTAGGCACTTCTGCAGCCACCAGGTCCAAATCTGGGTGTCTACATAAGGATAATATGATACGTGGGGATTAAGGTTCCCGTGCATTACCCTAGCACCGTGAACATTAGTGGGCTTCGGGTGTGCATCCCGAGGTTCTCTTTGCAGGGTGCTGACTGGGTTTGAGTTTCGGGATCGACTCGGGGTCTAGGTGTCAGAATTGACTCTAATTAGTGTCTATGCGACCGTAACGACACGACTAAGAATGCCATCATGTTAGTTTTAATTTTTCCGAGTAATTATTTGATCTGTTCTATAGAAAAACTACCTAAAATATCGCGAACCCGCGTCGCGTTGCAGTCCTATCGTCATCGGGTGTTTGTCGGGCACCTCTGCAACCACCAGGTCCAAATCTTGGTGTCTACAGTTCATTGTAGGGCTAGGAGGTTGCACACGGTTATTTCAAAATTGACGACCGAGCAGAAAGAAAGAGTATGTAATCCCCTAGAAAATCTAATGCAAAACAGTGGCGGAATCACTGTCGATGGGATTGAAACACTTTGATGTCTAATAGATTATTGTATGATCAAAAGGTAAGTCTGAAACAAATGCCACTTTTCCCAAAAAGGGCGAAAATAAAACTTCCAAAATTCGGTAAAACAATCCATAAAATGAAACAACATTAATAATAATATAAATGAGTAGGATCATGACTACTCGCTAGCTTAGACCCGATCCCGCAAAACAGATAACCTGTCATGTTAAACATAACAGCCACAATTCAGTGGGGAGCAACTCAGGCAGTTCTCCCAGCCATATTACAAAATATATAGGCAATAGAAGCATAATATAAGAAAATAGATTAAACTCAAAACATTATATATATTAAAATAGATTCAAAACCAAAAACAATTTAGCAGCCTGACGGCGTCAAAACGAATAATGGAATATAAAACCGATGATCAGTACAACTTTTACTACTAGAGATATGTCAAAACAACACCGAAGTGTAACTTAGTGCCCACGAAGCGACCCCTAAGCCTTACTGGTTAAGGAACTCAGTGCCCACGAAGCGACTCCCAAGCCCTCTCACCAGACAACTCAAACTATAATAGGACTGCGTTCAGCGAGGTCCTAGCCTAAGTACACGCGCATGACTCCTGAGCATAAACGATACCCAGTTCGACAATCAATGTATCCCTGACGCAAATACACTGACCATATAGCTGATGGTAACAACCAACATATCCTAGACTTATATACTGTACATTCTCATTTCCAACATTATTTCATATTCAAACCAATAAATATTTCATCCGAAGATATCTTAAATATTCCCAAAATAGTAACTTTCCAAAGATAGAAACTTTCTTCAAATAGTAACTTTCCAAAATAGGTATTATTATAATTAGAAATCGTTTAACATATGAGTTATATAAAATATTTAATATTAGGCCTTGAGACATAAACATTGTATTTATTAGATAAATGTATAATTAAAGATTAAAAGTCAAAGAAAGTAAAAATCATAATTATTTCTCAAAAGGTTGGAGTTTAAGTAATTAAAAGTAATAAATTAAAAGTTTACAGATTTTTCAGAATGTCACTGTCTTATTATAAAATTCATAATTAAATTATTAAAAATCAAAACAATGCAAGATTAGTGAGGTTAAAATATATAGAAGCTTAACTACAACTTTTGTTTCTGGATAAAATTGAAATTATTAACTTAAAGGCGGTTTTTATTCGTAGTTTTGTAAACTGACAGAATCTATCACCCGATTGTATTCCTTTAATAAAACATGTTTAAAATTTATTTTGAAACAAATCCAAATGGAAATATTAACTAGACTCTTTAAAGTTAATGTACGTAATTTACCAAAATTAAATTAAAATTTTTATCATAGGTTTTAAATTAGGTTTTTCAATAACTGACAGATTCTCGAACTAATCCGTCATAGTTTCATAAACGATTTATTGTGACGAAACTACTTGGAATTAATTTACAAAATTTAACAGACATATAATAGACTTAAAATAAACATTAGTCCCTTATCAAACTTTTCGAAAATAAGATCTTTAAACATGAGTAATAATTCGTACAAAAACACTAATCGATTCTGAAACATGCTGTAATTATGTTAAAGACAATAAAACTTCCAAGTTGGTATTTCATACTAAAAATCACGAAAATTAAGTGATAGATTATTATTTGAATGTTTTAGTCTCGACCTTATAATAATTTTAGTAGATTTGAAGCACGATAAATTTAAGCAAGTGATTTGTAACATTAAAAACGATAGAAACATGTGAGAAATCGATTAAAACTATTATCATAATAATATACTTCGTAGTAAAAACAAGTCTAATAGTAAAAATATGATTTTTAACATTAATACAAGCAACTACGACATATATATCACGCAATACCGAGTCGTGCGATCATTGTTACCTTGTTAGTCTTCGAGATCTGAATCGATAATGTACTCGTCTGCCTCGGGATCCTCCAAATAGCCTACAAAATGGTACATATATGGTGTTACGACCATATAAAATCTATTCTACAAATTAAGAACTACGCGGAATAAGAGTAATTGAATTACCCTGAATTTAGAACGAATTAGGCTCGAAACGGAAACCGCAATATTGGAACTTGGTACGGAGATAGTCCGCCTCGAAGGATCGCACAAACAAAGCTTTGGAAAAGAAAAGATCGAAGGAACAAAAGATGATGAAAGAGAGGAGGTTAAAGTTACGTAAAACAAATATAATGAGTGTTAAACTAAGAGTTTGATACTAAATAGAAGAATAAAAGAGAGGTGGAGTAGGATTAGAAGTAGGAGAGCAGTTAGCTAACTAACTAAAAAGAAGATAGATTAACCAAGATTAATAATATTATAAATAGTAAACAAAAGTCACCAAAATCGACTAGCTCCAAAAGACTTAATATTGGACTCGATTCGGGTCCAAAATAATTTACGGGTTGATATAAACGAGATAGAAATTGATATCGAAATTGACGGAATATAGTATAGAGTTACAATATAATTGTAACAAAAGTCGGTTTTATTTTAATAAAATAGCGGGTGATACAGAGTACGTGATGTGGGGTTCGGTGGGCTGTTGGAGTTGAGGTTCGATTCGTTCCCCCTAGATAACGCGCTTATGATCCTCTGTGCGTTCTTTGACGGGTCCCATGTTTTTCGTGCCTCACGCCGGGAGCAATTCATGGTGTCAAAGTACGACGTCCACGATTGCTTCCAAATACCTTTGGGACCTCACCCGGTGAACATAATCCCCACGAAAAAAGGAGCCGATTCACCTCACGTGGTCAGTTTAAAGAATAGCTGAAGGGGGCAGTTTAAAGTGGTCAATTTCGGCAGACCAATTGGTTTAGGGTGCGTGTACGATAAATTAATGGAAATCGATACCGTGGACGACGACTTTGTACGTAGGTTCCTCTTGTTCTCACTGTCGTCGTTCCTCGCACCTACTACAAACAACTCACTCGACCTCAGCCTACTGGCCGCGGTGAAGGACGTGGGATTAATTGGACAACAAGACTGATGCAATTACGTGTTGCAAGATCTGGTACGCGCGGGGAAGCAGACGCGTGACTTAAGTAAACAACCTAATTACCAGCGGGGATGCATCCCAACTCTCGTGATTGCCTACTTCCAACGGTAAGATTTCCGTAGCGAGACTTGCAGATATGACCTCCCGTTGATCAGGAATTGGGATGCGCGGAGGATAAGCGAGTGTCTGGATGGGGAGTTGGTGATGGGGTCACTGGAGAATCAGTTGTGCTCCAAAGTATCGTACCCACGTACATGTGAGGTGATGGGTGACGAGGGTTTGCAGGCTATAACTCCACATACTGGCAGACAGCGTTCTAGTCCAGAAAAAATAGAAGGTACGGGTTGTATTACACGCGCAATGGTCCCTTTACCGTCGGGGATCGAGAGCGACGATCAACTAAAGGCCAGAGCCGTGAACGTAAGTTATCTCGTTGCTTGACTGTGTGTGAGTGTTTTCAATTGTTTGCTTGACTGTGACTAAATCAACTGCGACATTACATAATTTACTGCGTGACTTTGTTTGTAAACCATTTTGTGTGACTGTATATTGAAGTTGAATAGGCAGTCATTATGTTGCGTGATTACATTCATTATGTTGCAGGATCACACACTTTGAGTTGTATAGTCACACTTACTAAGTTGTTGAATCACACGGCTTGTATAATCATTATGCTGTATAGTCACACACTTGAAGATGTATAGTCACACTAACTGTCTTGTAGAATCACGTTGTTTGTTAAATTATTGTGTTGTATAGTCAGACACTTGAAGATGTATGACACTTATTATGTTGTAGAACCGTGCAGCTTGACACTCGTTATCTAACTAAACTAATGATTTGACTTTGACTGACTAATAGGCCGACTCTGAGTTTTTACTGAAGTTTCAGAGGACTGTGCTTGCCTTTTGCAAGCCTGTGAGGAAGTTGCCTCAACTGTAAAGAACATAGTGACGAGAGACATGGCAGTTCCAAGTCAACAACCGTCTTCTCAACAGTTCTGGGAGGATCCAGCTGTCCTCAGGTATGTCGATGAAGTAGTTTTGTTGGTCGACCAGCTAAGGAAAGCTACCCAGAACACCCCCATCATTGCAGGCGGTACGCATTTTAAAAGGGCGAGGGACAAGCAGTGATGGTGCTTTCAAGCAGGTACGCAATATGATGCAAGACTTATTTGATGTTGGTTACTTGGAGGAAGAATTGGAAATTGTTGACCTCGGTGTATGGGGCAAGGGTCTTAGTGGGGGACATCGCGATGAGAGTACTGGCGGGTACGAGGATGAGGGTAATTTTGAAGGTGGCTTCGTGTCACCGGGTTTTTTTTAGGGTGAGGATTACGAGGAGGCTGATGACCATACGACCGAGGCTGTTGCGGACGAGCCGCAGAGCGAAGATACTGTGACCCATGGTGAAGAACTCGAAGCAGCCTGCGAGGTGCATGGATCGATTGGTATGAGTCCGACCGTAGTTGTGGCTCTAAGTCGAGTGGGTTGGGAGACCGCTGAGGCACGGATGGCTATGGAAGAGCTCTCTATGGGATCTGTCTTGCCACCCACAGACGAATACGTGAGCAAGAGCCAAAAGGTAGTTCTGGCTCTGCAGTGGGCACGTTGGGACGCAACGGATGCGCGCGCGGATGTGCTGGATGAGAGCGCAACCGTAGACCCAACTATGACAAACGCGGGCGGTGAAGTGAGTGCGAGCCTTGAGGTGGTGCTGGAGAAGGCGGAGTGGGATGTAGCCGCCGCTGTGAACGTTACCACGGCAACATCGAACATCATCGCGGAGGTTGCTCAGCGAGCAGGCGAGACTGGGGAAGCTGAGACTGCGAGTAAAAAGGGAACGACGTACATTCCCAAGGCCGGCGGTTTACATCATCGATACCTTTTCTACTCGGACGTGGAATTTGAGTGCATGGGTATCGTGCTGGAAAATTTGGGATGTTCCGTGGACTGCGAGTCCCCGCAAAGGGGGCAGCTTGTGGTGTCTCGATTCATGTGCTCTAATGTAGTCATCTTCTCAGATATCTTCAGCGTGCGGAAGGATGTGATAGACTACATCTTCGACCGAACAACTGACCGTCCAAAACGGTACATATTAATTGTGGTGTTCACGTATTTTATACACTTGTCATTTTATATACATGTCTTTATTGAGACTTTGTTTGATCTGCAGCGAACTATATGTCGAGTACACAGCATACGACTGCATAACGAGGGATAACATGTAGACACTTGAGAATGGCGTGCATGTGACAAATAACGTTATCGACTGCTAGTGTAGGCTACTCAACCAGCTTATGTATGAGAAATCTGTAGCACGCGTAACGAGTAGATGTTTCTTCTCTCTTGGACATACGGTACGCTGACCCTCCAAAAATCTTCATCCAAATGTTTTCCAAAAATCTTTATGATGTACTACCACACACTTTATGGTGTATAATCACAGACTTCATGTTGTACAGTCACACACTTTGTGGTGTACAGTCACAAACTTGAAGGTGTATGGTCACACACTTGAAAGTGTATGGTGACACACCTTAGGTTGTACAGCCACACACTTGGAGGTGTATAATCACTCACTATAAGTTGTATAGTCACACACTTTGTGGTGTATAGTCACACACTACCAGGTGTATAGTCACGCACTTAAGGGTGTATAATCAGTAACTACTTGTATTAACATCGGTGCTAGTGAGAAGATGCCCATACTGGAATTGTGGAAAAGAAGAAACGAGGGATTGAATCTGGACGAAGAGATATTCTACGTGTGGGACGACTGGAGGCGAAACAGTTTCTCCGAATTTGCTTTGGACTCAGACATGGTATTACTCAGCATACAGGCACAAATAATGTTCGTTACTAGTGGTTATCAACATAAATTTCTGACGCATTGGTTGTAGGTGTTCGTCCCAGTTTTGTCCATGGACAACGACCACCAAAATTGCGCGTTCATAAACTTCGAATCGGAACAAATAGAGTATCTCGACAACCAGTTGTACGGTGATGATTTTTATACATTGCCTTACTGTGGCATTGCTCGAATTGCGGTAAGACTCTTTTATGTGACATGTGTGACTACTAAATCAATTTTGTGACTGTAACTGTATTCAACAACTTATCCTTATTCGATTTATTTTGTTGGCTGATAAAATGGGAGAGTACATGGTATAGCGGGGGTGCTCAAGGGTAAGAAAGTCTGTGCTTTTAGGATGGTGAGCATTCCCTTATTTTGACAGGGGATAGGCTACTCCGCCAAAGTTTGTGGAGTGTACCTGATGGTGCACATGATTTTGTACGCCGGGTTCCCATTTCATTGCTCTTTGGGGACAATGGCGGCCATGAATCTCTGCAGGGCAGAGATCGCCACGACCCTTATTTTGAGTGACGTGAACAAGTTGAGGGATGATGTTTTGAAGAGCATAGAAACTTTCGGAAGGTACAAGGAATCGTTGTTGGTGACCCTTGCGAATGAAAAAACTCCGGTGAAGACAACCTCCCAGACGCGAAAGCGTATGAGTACAACCCCGACGACGCCTGAACCCAAACCCCAATCAGTCCCCGAAGAATGTCGGTCAGCAATCAAGGCCCGATCACGGGGCGGTGAGGATGGGTTGGGTTGCTCTTTAAACCAAGGGGAACAGGACCCCGAAGCCATCATCATGTCGTACTTGTTTCGCATGAACCGCCTACTGACGAGTAGATGCTCCACCTGCAAAAACACATCGCCGACTACGTCTTTCTTGATGATAATGGGTACGAAGAAAGGTATGTGAGCGTTTATGCCCCTAGTTCCTGTTGCATATTAAACAGTCTAAGAAATTCGTAACACAGGGAGCAATTGGGGTACTATAGCATTCGTGCGACGCTGGAGAGGCGCAATATTCAAACGCTCTTGTAACACCCGCTATTTTCCTAGCACTTTTATCCTTTCCACTATTACTTCATCATAACTCTATCACGTTTTGGCATTCTGTTTCATCATTTTTCCAAGCTTTATTTTTATTTTTTAAGTCATATAATATTTACTTTTATTTTAAAAGATTTTAATTATATTAAACCTATTTATTTGATTTTTATCGTAAAATATTTATCTATTCGCGAGAAATTCTATTTTTCTACGATTAACCTTTTAAGCTTGGATTTAAGTTATTTCTTTTCCCAAAAATGTCTTAACACATTTATATAATATTTCCAACTAAGAAATATTTTATTTACAAAAAAAATTAACCGTTAAAGATTTTATTACGAAGTTTCGTAAATATTTATTTTCCAACGCGAGGTTTACTCGAATTGCTTTGAAATACCTTTAACTATTTTACGATCCTTCTTTTTATCAACTTACAAATTATTTGAGACATTTTTTCCCATGATTTGGACCGACCAATCTCTTTGTCATACATTTACAATGTTTTTCTTTATATGTTCCATTTTATTATTTTAAAACTTAAATAGATAATTCTTTTTATTTTCCATTTATTTGATGCTTTATGAACAAACTCTTCATGCCCCATGCTCTTTATTTGTCTGGTGCATCTAGCCTAAGTATTCCCTTGTTTTAATCAAAAATTTATTTGGCATTCATTCATAAGAGACCATCCATTTCTTACATTCATTTTTTCCTTAAACAGCAAAGAAAAAACTCTTCATTTCCTCCATATTGGCCATGATTTTCAGCCAAATTTTCCAGCCAAATTTTTTCCATAATTGATTCTTGATCGTCTCATTTTCATCTCCGAATTAATCGTTATTTCGATCCTTCCGTTAAGGTAATAATCGATGTTGTATTCGACCATTATTTACCTTGATTTTTCCTAGTTTTCTCATGGTATTTTTCTACCATGATTTTCGTGTATGGTAGGTTTTGTGGACGATCCTGAGGCCGACGAGTTTATTATCGATTCCGATTTGGACTAGAGGTAACGTCGATGTTACTCGGTATTGCATGATTTTAATTGTGTATTTGCATGTATATTTTTATATTTTATTTTTTGACAATATATGTATGTCATAAAATCTGAAAATTTTTAAAAGTTGAAAATTTGCGTGTTTCGGTATTTTTATCGCTTTTACGAGATTAACGATTAAACCGTCATATTAATTTGTAAAATCGTAATATTCGGCCTAAACATGTAGTATATGTTTATATTCTGTAAAAATGATGCTTTGATGATTTTTGATAATTTAGTATTTTTCTGATATTTTAGTTATCGATTATTAAATTATTACCGTTTACGGACAAAAATGATTAAAAGCTGATTTTTAGTTCTAGTACTTAAACATTTTATTTTAATCTGATTTTTGACGTGGTGAAACTTTCTGACGAAATAAAATTTTCTGAATTTTTTCATAATTTTTCAGAGTTGTTTAGTGGATGAATTATTTAATCACTTTAAATCATCGTTTATCGTTAAAACCGTGTTTGTCGTTTAAATTCTCGATTTCTGGTCTTTGGTTTAAATCTGGAAAAAATATGATTCTTATGATTTCATAATAAAATGTAATTTTATGATTTTTAGTGCCTTAATAAAATGTTAGGACTGATAAGTTTTATTAATGGAATCGTTAAAGGTGAAAACGGGTTTTAAAGACAGTTTTGACGGGATTTATTAAATCTGGAATTTTTGGAAATCTGGAAAATTAGTATTTTCTGGTAAATCATGATTTTTAAGTTTAATAATAATTTTTGGATATTAATACTTAAATCATTTTGTAATTACTATTTTTAATAATCGAGATTAGACGATTAACGAGAAAACGCTTTAAAAACCGAGTTTTAGGATTCTGGAATTTTTATTTTTTGGACAGAATGTCCATAAATATATTTTATATATTTTACGTAATTTTTGTACTATTTATTATAGTCTTTAATTAATAAGTATTGATTTTTGGACAAATTGTGATTTATCGTTAAAATGCTTCGTCTTACCTAAAAGAATTATTTTTCCAGCCATTTTGAAAATATTAGATTCTGAAAGTTTAAGAATTAAATCATCCCTTAATATAACCTAAATATATTCATTGATTTAATTAAATAAAAGACGTAAAAAGATTTAATTTGACATTTGCCGTAAAATCCTATTTATAATCGTATTGTCGGAACTAATAATAATTAAGGAATTTTAGTTTTGTAAATTTTGGAAACACCCTAATTAGTAGTATTTAAAATGTTTAAGACATTTCTAAATCATTTTATAAACACTTGTATGACGTTTCAATAATTTCATTAACTCAAATGTTCTCGTTTTAAGAATTAATAACGTTAAGGCCGAAAGTACTAGATTTATAAATCTATATCGTTGACTAAAAATGTGTTATTAGCATGAACTAATATTTTTGCTATTTTGATATGATGCTATTTTTGGTAAAGTTTCTAAAAATAGAAGTTTCCTAAAATAGAAAGTTTCCTCTTTTGGAAAGTGATCCTTTTCTTTTTGTTCTCTTATTATTTATAATGATTATATCTTTTGAATACCGATAATGGTTTGGTTTTGGAGTTATGGAATAAGGACAAATGTGGGTTTAGAGTAATATAATCTGGGGTTTACGGTTTTGCCATCAACTATAAGGCTAGTGTATCAGGAATCGGTACATTGGTTGTTGAACCAGGTGACAGGTATCCCGAGAGTTGTGTACATTTTGACCTTAAGCTTAGGCCTCGCAGTAAGTCGTCGTCATAAGTTGAACTGGGTGACAGGTAATCCCAGGAGGGGTGTGCATTATCTTAAACTAGGGCCACGCATTTATAAGTCGCCGCTCTATTATGGTTGAGTAGCCTAGTTAGAGACCGAAGTTTGATTTGTTTGAACTAAGTTCTCGAAGCTAGTTTTTGGTATTCTTCTGGTGAAAGTCTAGACTCAACATTAATCCTATCCATAACGCCATTTTGAATATTTTTGTTATTATCGATATAATTTGGTTGCAGGTTGGCAAATGTTTTATGTTTTCTTCGGAAAACTCGTTTTTATTATATTGTTTTGATACGTGAAGTTTTTCACTGAAAGTTTATTTTTATTATAATGTGTTTTACTGTTTTCCATTTTTACTATTTTTCTAAAATAGTAATCAGAGTTTTAAAATCCTGTTATACGGCTGGGAGAACGTTAACGTTGCTCCCCACTGATTGTGGCTGTTATGTTTTTAACATGGCAGATATATGTGTTTTCCTTCGGGTGGGCTAGCGAGCAGTTATGGATCCTGCTTGTTTTAATCAGATCACTGTATTATGGATTGTTAAAACCCTTTTTACGGATTTTATTTATTTATTTATTTATTTTGTAGCCAATTTTATTTTATGGCTTATGTATTGACTTACCATTTTTATTTAATCAAGACATAGCTACAGTGTGTTATAATCCCACTTCTACAGTGTTTCCACCACTGTATTGCGTTAGAATTTTCAGGGTATTACAGCTCTTGTCCGGAGATAAAATGAGCGAGGCGGTGCTGGAATGTTGGTCGCACCTGATGAACTGGTTGGAGGCTGATGACGCACGGCGTGGGGTGCCCTTCCCATCTGGAGTGACGATGGCGTGGTTCGGTATTCTTCACATGGTATGCCCTCCTCCCCCATCTATTACATTGAATGGTAATATGACTCTAAACATGCAAGAATGAAAAGTGAGCATAAAGTGTGTTGTTGTGAAAACATGCAATGTCACAGCCTCGATGTGGTACACACCAGTTTAGATTGTACAGTCATGAACTTTATGGTGTATAATCAGACGCTTTAAAGTGTAAAGCACAGGCTGTAGGTTGCATAGTCACACACTTTATATTGTACAATCACGAACTTTATGGTGTATAATCACACGCTTTAAGGTGTAAAGTCACAGGCTGTAGGTTGCATAGTCACACACTTTACATTGTACACTCACGAACTTTATGGTGTATAATCACACGCTGTAAGGTGTAAAGTCACAGGTTGTAGGTTGCATAGCCACACTCTTTATGATGTACAGTCACACACTTTGGGGTGTACAGTCACGCACTTTATATAGTTCTGGGTGAAATTATGACGACGGATTTGTGTGCTTGTGACTTAGGCAGTCTGCCATGTTAAATTCGTAACCTATGCTCTCTGTTATGTACTGGCCCCCGTTAGGACTTGCTTGCCCGTATACTGGAGTAGCCTGGATCAAGTACACCCGCAAACGAGGACTATGACGGCGTGTATGCTGTGTGGAACAGATTCGTCCTAGACTGCAACGGAACCTTCGACATGAACGCCGACATACTGTTTGTCCCGGTACATGCTAGAGAGCACTACGCGTGCATCTGCATCAATTTCTTCTATAATCCTCGAGAGGTCTGTTTGACTCTCAACTTCGTCCTTCTTTCTGCTTCTCTTGAACTCTGTTACCGTAACTGCTGCTAACCCCTTTGACCTTTATCGATTTTGAAAAGCTCTTATTTTAATTTATTGTTTATCCTTGTTCTATTTATCCGTTAACCATTTTTCGAACTTCCTATTTTTATAAAAAGTTTGACTAGTTAAAAAAAATGGATTATCGTAAAATTTTAACATTTTGAGTTATAATTTCTAGTTGTGCAAATCCTTATTTTGTAAAAAGTTTGACTAAAACTTTTCGGATATCGTGAAAAATATTTTGAATTATAATTTAAGAATTTTATACTTCACTTTTGTTTTATCTTTGGTTGATATTTATATTTAGATCTGTTTCAAAATGCCTTAATAATTTATTTTAAATTATTACAAAATTAATTCAATTTTTATTTTCAAGCGATCAGAATTTTATGAAGACTTTCATATTTCCAAAAACTTCGATTTCTATATGATTATGACATAAAACGTTTTAACATTGTCGAAATTATTTTGTATGTTCAAATTTGATAGCATTTTTGAAAACTTTCACAATTACTTTGATATCCTTTCCGAAATTTTAACATTTTGAAATTAGTTTCTGTTTTATTTTGGTGGACTTTTGAATCTGTTATTGAAAATTTTTGACGACTGGTTCGATTTTTACTGACTACTTTTGATTTCTCATAACTAAATTTTGTTCCATCATAAAAAGAATATTATCGAATTTCTTAATCAAAATATTTTACTTTTGTTTTGAAAATATTTTGGTATCCTATTTCCTTCGAGTTTGTTTACAAATGTTATTTGACGTCATTGTTTTTGTTGGTTCTAAGGAACACAAACAGAACAGAAACGGAAAAATGAGAAGTATTATGGACCAATCAACCGAGGCAGGCAGCTTAGGCGACAATAAATCGGACGACGACAGAGACAGAAGACAACGAGAAAAGGCAGCAAAACCGAAGGCAACAAACGCAAGGCAACAGCAGCAGAACCGTATCAGCAGCAAACGGACCAGTAACGAAGAGGCAGTGTCGTGGTATGGAGACCACTGACTTGAAAACTATATCGGCGCGACTCCGGTGGTTATCGCCTACAATGCCGGTTGTTTCCCAAGGTTAACACTGCAACACCGAGATTCGACCACTCGAGACTTGGTGCTTTGGAACGATTATAACAGTATCCAGATTTATGAGGAAAAGAAGGAAACAGAAGACTGAGGGAGAATGAGGAAAATGCTGTGTAAAATTGTGTGTGTCAAGAACAGAAAACAGTGTGGTATTTAAAGGGAGGAGGAGCCTCAAACAGCTCCAAATCATCATCAATTAAGGGCCAAAATATCACGTAATTAAGGACCCTTAATAAGGTCTTAAATACCCGTAACAGTCAAGTTGACTGCCTAACACCGAACCTGGACAGCTGCACCTAGACACACACGACACACAACAGCGGAGGCCCAAAAAAGTGTAAAAGTCGGGCACAGCCCGCACCGCAGGTGCTCTACCCAAACCCGAGCCCGTGACTGAGCCGGGCCGGGCGGGCGCGCGCGTGTGTGGTAAACTTGCAAGCCCAACCCACACCATAAAAGGCCCACTACCCTCCAAGTCTCACAACTAATTACTACACAAAAAGGAAGTAATATAAAGGAGAGTAACTCTCTTAATTCTACCTATGTGGGATAACAAAACCATATGCCATCATCCCAACAATCCCCCACTGATGGCAGAAAAGAGAGAAGAAAAGAAATAAATCTGGGTAGGGAAGAACGGATACTTAGACGTTCAATGTCTTTCGACTTGAATTGACGTATTAGTGAAATGAGGCAACAACTTACTTACAACTAGGGAATATCTTTCGATTTGAATTCCTAATTGAGCTTCGGTAGAGACCCCCACAACACATATCGTACCTTCAAATAATAATCGTTCCGCAATTTCAAAGTGCAACGCTTTTAAAGCCATGCGTTTACCTTGGTTCTGGTGAGTGTTGTTAGTGAGAGTTACACTCTCAACTAAATGGCGGCTAAACCATTACACACACGTAGGTGGCTTAGTGCTTCTCAATAGCACATCTCATGTAAGCCATTAAGGACATAGGTCCAACCTTTTATATACTCACGTAATCCATCAAGTGCGTCTCAAAGCACCACCAAAAACTGGCTATGGATAATGTATCGCCATAGGAATGTGAGCTTTAAGTCCATCAAGATTCATCCTCTAATCTTGACTTAAGGACCTTAGCCCCATTCCCCTCGACGAGTCGAGAACTACTCTTCTCGGTAATCCTTTTGTGAAAGGATCTGCTAGATTGCGTTCAGACCTCACAAAGTCTATTGCAATCACTCCATTTTTCAGGAATTGTTTCACCACAGCATGCCTGATCCGAATATGTCTTTTCTTACCATTGTAGACATCATTCTTAGCAACGCCGATGGCTGCTTAACAATCACAGTGTAAGGAGACCGGTGCAACCTGTCCCCCCCACACTGGTATGTCAGCTAGTAAGTTTCTCAACCAATCTGCTTCTTGACTAGCCAGTTCAAGAGCAATGAACTCGGACTCCATGGTGGAGGTTGCTATACAAGTCTGTTTCGCAGACTTCCACGATATAGCTCCTCCCCCCAAGGTGAACACATAACCACTAGTAGAATTTGTTTCATCATTACCTTTAATCCAGTTTGCATCTGTAAATCCCTCTAACACAGCATGAAATTTACCAAATGTAGACATGAATTAACTGTTCCTTTCAAGTATCTTAGTAAATGATGAAGAGCATTCCAATGTTCATTGTCAGGGTTATGTGTATACCGACTTAGCCTACTAACAGCATAAGCAATGTCAGGTCGAGTATAGTTCATGAGAAACATCACACTTCCTATAACTTTAGCATACTCTTTTCGGGATACACTCTCACCCAAGTTCTTACACAGAGGTATACTAGCATTATAAGGAGTTCTAGCGGGTGTCACATCGAAACTATCAAATTTCTTCAACACTTTCTCAACATAATGAGATTGACTTAAGGATATTCCAGATGAGTTTCTGATCAATTTGACTCCAAGAATAACATCAGCTTCTCCTAAGTCTTTCATCTCAAAACGTGACGACAAAAATTGTTTGATTTTTGACGTGGTGAAACTTTCTGAAGAAATAAAATTTTCTAAATTTGTTCATAATTTTTCGGAATTGTATAGTGGATGAATTAATTAATCACTTTAAATCATCGTTTATCGTTAAAACCGTGTTTGTCGTTTAAATTCTCGATTTCTGGTCTTTGGTTTAAATCTGGAAAAAATATGATTCTGATGATTTAATGATAAAATGTAATTTTATGATTTTTAGTGCCTTAATAAAATGTTAGGACCGATAAGTTTTATTAATGGAAACGTTAAAGGTGAAAACGGGATTTAAAGACGGTTTTAACGGGATTTATTAAATCTGGAATTTTTGAAAATCTGGAAAATTAGTATTTTCTGGAAAATCATGATTTTTAAGTTTAATAATAATTTTTGGATATTAATACTTAAATCATTTTGTAATTACTATTTTTAATAATCGAGATTAGACGATTAACGAGAAAACGCTTTAAAAACCGAGTTTTAGGATTCTGGAAATTTTATTTTCTGGACAAAATGTCCATAAATATATTTTATCTATTTTACGTAATTTTTTTACTATTTATATAGTCTTTAATTAATAAGTATTGATTTTTGGACAAATTGTGATTTATCGTTAAAATGCTTCGTCTTACCTAAAAGAATTATTTTTCCAGCCATTTTGAAAATATTGGATTGTGAAAGTTTAAGAATTAAATCATCCCTTAATATAATCTAAATATATTCATTTATTTAATTAAATAAAAGACGTTAAAAGATTTAATTTGACATTTGCCGTAAAATCCTATTTATAATCGTATTGTCGGAACTAATAATAATTAGGGAATTTTAGTTTTGTAAATTTTGGAAACAACCTAATTAGTAGTATTTAAAATGTTTAAGACATTTCTAAATCATTTTATAAACACTTGTATGACGTTTCAATAATTTCATTAACTCAAATGTTCTCGTTTTAAGAATTAATATCGTTAAGGCCGAAAGTACTAGATTTATAAATCTATATCGTTGACTAAAAATGTGTTATTAGCATGAACTAATATTTTTGCTTTTTTGATATGATGCTATTTTTGGTAAAGTTTCTAAAAATAGAAGTTTCCTAAAATAGAAAGTTTCCTCTTTTGGAAAGTGATCCTTTTCTTTTTGTTCTCTTATTATTTATAATGATTATATCTTTTGAATACCGATAATGGTTTGGTTTTGGAGTTATAGAATAAGGACAAATGGGGGTTTAGAGTAATATAATCTGGGGTTTACGGTTTTGCCATCAACTATAAGGCTAGTGTATCAGGAATCGGTACATTGGTTGTTGAACCGGGTGACAGGTATCCCGGGAGTTGTGAACATTTTGACCTTAAGCTTAGGCCTCGCAGTAAGTCGTCGTCATAAGTTGAACTGGGTGACAGGTAATCCCAGGAGGGGTGTGCATTATTTTAAACTAGGGCCACGCATTTATAAGTCGCCGCTCTATTATGGTTGAGTAGCTTAGTTAGAGACCGAAGTTTGATTTGTTTGAACTAAGTTCTCGAAGCTAGTTTTTGGTATTCTCCTGGTGAAAGTCTAGACTCTACATTAATCCTATCCATAACGCCATTTTGAATATTTTTATTATTATCGATATAATTTGGTTGCAGGTTGGCAAATGTTTTATGTTTTCTTCGGAAAACTCGTTTTTATTATATTGTTTTGATACGTGAAGTTTTTCACTGAAAGTTTATTTTTATTATAATGTGTTTTACTGTTTTCCATTTTTACTATTTTTCTATAATAGTAATTACAGTTTTAAAATCCTATTATACGGCTGGGAGAACGTTGACGTTGCTCCCCACTGATTGTGGCTGTTATGTTTTTAACATGGCAGATATATGTGTTTTCCTTCGGGTGGGCTAGCGAGCAGTTATGGATCCTGCTTGTTTTAATCAGATCACTGTTTATGGATTGTTAAAACCCTTTTTACGGATTTTATTTATTTATTTATTTATTTTGTAGCCATTTTTATTTTATGGCTTATGTATTGACTTACCATTTTTATTTAATCAAGACATAGCTACAGTGTGTTATAATCCCACTTCTACAATGTTTCCGCCACTGTATTGCGTTAGAATTTCCAGGGGATTAAAGCTCTTGTCCGGAGATAAAATGAGCGAGGCGGTGCTGGAGTGTTGGTCCCACCTGATGAACTGGTTGGAGGCTGATGACGCACGGCGTGGGGTGCCCTTTCCATCTGGAGTGACGATGGCGTGGTTCGGTATTCTTCACATGGTATGCCCTCCTCCCCCATCTATTACATTGAATGGTAATATGACTCTAAACATGCAAGAATGAAAAGTGAGCATAAAGTGTGTTGTTGTGAAAACATGCAATGTCACAGCCTCGATGTGGTACACACCAGTTTAGATTGTACAGTCATGAACTTTATGGTGTATAATCAGACGCTTTAAAGTGTAAAGTCACAGGCTGTAGGTTGCATAGTCACACACTTTACATTGTACACTCACGAACTTTTTGGTGTATAATCACACGCTTTAAGGTGTTAAGTCTCAAGTTGTAGGTTGCATAGCCACACTCTTTATGATGTACAGTCACACACTTTGGGGTGTACAGTCACGCACTTTATATAGTTCTGGGTGAAATTATGACGACGTATTTGTGTGCTTGTGACTTAGGCAGTCTGCCATGTTAAATTCGTAACCTATGCTCTCTGTTATGTACTGGCCCCCGTTAGGACTCGCTTGCCCGTACACTAGAGTAGCCTGGATCAAGTTCACCCGCGGACGAGGACTATGACGGCGTGTATGTTGTGTGGGACAGATTCGTCCTAGACTGCAACGGAACCTTCGACATGAACGCCGACATACTGTTTGTCCCGGTACATGCTAGGGAGCACTACGCGTGCATCTGCATCAATTTCAGAGCCCGCACCTTTGACATCATCGACCACCAGACTTACGCCCCGTGCTCGTATATGTTCGAGGTGTCAAGCATAATAGTAAGTTGCATAAGTTAGATTTTATTCGGCGCAAAATTATTCTGCTGCTTCTGAGAGTGTTTACGTTTACTTTAACCTAAAATTGCAACAGTCGTCCGTAGTGGCCGGCTACATGGACGATAAGGGATTGATGAAGGACCTTAGTATGCCGAAGTTTAAACATAGCCAGATAAAGTTGGAATGAGAGAGCGCCAAGAAGAACGACGCAGAATCCGACATTTTCTGCTTGACGCACATGTGCATGTACGATGGTGCGTTGTTCAGCCACGAGGATATCGGAACTAAGGTCGGCAGGCGTTACTTGTCATTCGAGATTGTTGTATCCCTCATCCTCGATGACATGAATGAGGCACGTGGGGACGCGTTGGGGAAAATAAAAGCTTTCATAGAAAACGGGTCGGACATATGGAGACAACTCGAAGCTAGGCTTAAGATAGTAAAAAAGATAAGCAAGTAAATACCCTAACGCGTGAATATGTAGCAACTAGTGTACGAATGAATTTTGACAAATCTTTAAAGGAATCAGTTATTGCAGTATCGAAAAATCTCATGTTGAAGTATCTTTGAAGTATCGTCGATTCGTTGAATACTTGCCTCAGCAAAGTAACAAACCAAGTGAATATATAGTGACAGATGAATGACTACTCAATTCATTTGGACTTATGATTTGGGCAGAGTCACATGTTTGAAGTGGTACAATCACGCCACATTTTAGTCAGAGTCACAGCCAAAGTCATGACAACCACAATTCACTGACTGATTGAACAGATGAATGACATATCATTTCGTTCAGTTTATATATACAAATCGAGAGAATATATCATTAAACGTTAGAAAAAGTACGACTAAAAAAACTTGACGTCTGCGTCAATTATGACCTGGTGACATTGAGGTAACGACTATGTGATTACGCAAATTAAAGTTGTTTAATCATTTGAACCCAAACACGTATACGTACATTGTTTTAACACCGGAATACATGAGCAAAGATTGTTTGACAAAAATATTAATCGTTCCACAAATGTCGACTGCAAAAAATGACACAAATCGAGTACGTTATCTTCCCGTCGGATACAATGAACGTGACTGAAGTGATGATTGTTTGTCTCAATGCACATTGAGAACACAAAATAGTCACCTCTCTCTTCTACCCCCAATTAATTTGGGCAGGTAGACCCCCTCACCCCACCTAGCCATCCGTAATTTAACCCCTCTCTTCTACCCTAATTAAATTTTCACATCTCTCTTTCCTTCCCCTTTAAGTACCACCCCCCATTTTTACCCCCTAATTCATCTTCACCTCTTTAACCCCATAATATATCTTCAACCTAACAAAAAATGTCCAGCAAAATAGAAGAAGTAAGGAGTTTGATCGAGCAGTACGATGGCTTGATGGAGACCACTAAATCCAATGAATTGACAGCCATGCAACTAGTCGCCACTGCCATAGACGCAAGGAACTTTGTGGCATCCATGGGCGATACAATGAAGGAGGTCGAACTGGACGACTACGTCCAATTCTTAATGACAAAGTCTCTTGAATGTTTTCGGGTTTCCAACGTGATTTGGCCAACTTGAAGAAGATACTTAAAAATTACGAGGGTTAAGTAGGTATGTTAAAATGTAGCTGAAAAATATGATATGTAATGAATGTTTTTATGTGTTTAAAGGTTTGATGACTGTTTTCCTAGTACTACATCATATGTTGTCTGGTATGGGTTTATGTGTCTAGTACTATATTTTATGTTTTTATGTGTTTAAAGATCTTAGAATGTTTTTGTGTTTTAAGTACTATGTGTTATGTAAAAATGGACTTTTTCTAATACACAAATATTTCCTTCGCTATTTCGCTATTTCCTGGTTACATAATCACGCATTGCATTATACCAAATGTTATGAGCATCGTATTAAGCTGTATAGTCACACTCAACATGTTGTATAGTCACAGTCATCACGTTGTATAACCAGTTTAGATTTTGGTCTTTCAAATGTTGCACACTTCAATTTATATAGTCGCGCTCCCCATGTTGTAGAATCACACTCAGTATATTGTAGAATTACACTCAGTATGTTGTACAACCACAGTCATACAATTAGTATAGTCACGTTCCCCTGTTTGTAAAACGAATCACACTCATCCTATTGTAGAATCACACTCATTACATTGTAAAATCACACTCATTTGGTGCATAATGTTAACTGAATCTGACAGTCGCAGACCTTGACAATTTCAAACGTCGACATTCTTTAACATTGTTTAGAGAGATTAAGTGTGTAATGTTCTTGCACAACTGTATTTGTAGCCAAAGATGGACATATGAGCATTGCATTTCAAAGACACACTTGACGTTGAATCACAATAAAATTATATGATTACAAAAATAATTGATAGACTACTTTTCAAACGATTGATATTTCAGGACGTTGATTTGTATTTTTACGGCCAATCCACCAAAAACAATTTTGCCCATGATTTACGACTACGCCGCATTAGAAATTATTGAGGTCCGCGATAGGCAAAAACAATATCACGGACCTTGACCATTTCAAACGTCGACATTCATTATGTTACAAGAAATTCTTTCTCCATAACAGAAAGAGAATATTCACAAACAATCCTCCGCATCCCCTACCATGTCCTCCTCCTCAACATCGACAGACACGTCAGCAATAGGTGGGCTCTCGGCGAACGGGATGGGGTAGTTCCTCTTGTCATGATGCCCCATCCTCTTGCAGTTGTTACACAATCGTTTAGGCTTCACAGCAATTGCAGCAGCCTTCGCCTTGGAAGACAGCATCCGCTTTCCCTTGCCCTTGTTCTTGGCTTTCTTCAGGGGAAATACCGTTATTTCAATTGCGCTCGTACAGCCAAGGATCTTCTCCAGTTCTTGTGTCTTACTACTAGGATCAGCATAGGGCGCCACATCGGATCTGAAATCGCAAATGATGTCGGATAAGCTACTTACGTCGTCCTTACCCATTGTACTGACATGACTAACGGTCTCATAGAACTCTGAAAAAAGTCTCGTGACTATAACAGCTTTCTGTCAATTAGGCAACTCTCTGTCGGAGGACGTGCATTAGCATTACGTAGAGCATCCTTTGTCCACCTACCAACAACGTACCGTTGTGAGATTGTCTTTTGCCCTTTGGAAGAATATATCCAAATAGCGTGCCTGCAGAGAATTCTGTACCGACCGAACTTCCTGCAAGTATAGCTGACCTCACAGGTACCTGCAGGGACATTACACACATAAAGAGTACGATTCTAAACCATCTGGACCGTGACTACACAACGTAGAGAATGTGACTTTCTAAAAGTGTATTGTCACAGTCATTATGCCGTATAGTCACCCCCATTATGCCGTATAGTCTTATTCCTTATGCTGTAGAATTAAACGCATTGCGTTGTATAATCACACTCACCGCAATTTCAAAGTCACACGACTCACACCCTTTAGTTTCCTTAGTCAGACTCATTATGTTGTAGAATAAAACTCATTAAGAGTTACACTCAAACTCATCACGTTGTATAGTCATACTTATCGCATTTTAGAGTCACACAGTTTAGATTGTATTGTCACACCAGACTATACGAGTGTGACAACACAACGTGGACAATGACTGTCTAAAAGCTATGCCAGAATTAGACTACCTAGATTGTATTCAACGATATAGTTGCGTTCCCAGATGGAATCCTTAACTGTTGTCGCTTCAATCCCGTCCTTCTCCTGATACCCATGAATGCTGCACGTGTAAAGCGAAAACATGACCTCTTCCTGAAATTGTGCAAACGACACGTGCGTGTACACCCTTACCGCGTTGGTTTCCATTGGATTCATCCCTCCAATATTGGGATATGTCCGCCGGTTATCACTGTCTAGCCTCTTCTGCGTGTGCCTTTGTTGATCCATCGCACTCTCGAATCGCATCCAGAACTGGACAAACGTACCCTTGTTGTCTTCAAACTTTTTGAAGAAGTTGTTCTCACTCTCTGATCTCTGCGTCATCCTCATAATTCCTGACATCCTCAACTCCCTACAATGCGCCGCGACCCACTTTCTCTTGATGCCAAACACGTAGTCGAACCATTTGATCCCCACTGCATCATGGTCTATCATAATCTGCCCCCACCAAATGCCGAACTCCGACGCCTCGACGTCATGGTCCTAAATAATAGCATTGAGGACTTTCACGAATTCAGAGGCCTCCTCTCTTGATCTGCCGTGCTTCGATGGGACCTTGTTCATGATGTGCCACGTGTAGCACCGTTGGTGCGCTACCTTGAATATTATCGGGACAGCTTTTAAGATCTCGGGATCCTGGTCTGTCATGATATAGCACAGTTCCTTCCCACCCATGGCTTCCAGGAAGCGGGAGAGGACGCAAATAAATGACTCGTAGTCCTCCTTCAATAGCAACGCCCCGCACAATGTGATGGACCGTTTGTGGTTGTCCAGGCCTGTGAATGGTGTTAACACCATTGAATACATGTTGGTTCCGTTGGTTGGGTCGAACGACACGACATCACTGAATGCTGCGCAGTTCCTTCGCACTGTACCGTCATCCCAAATAGCCCTACGTAGGCTTCCGTTTACATCGACATCGTAGTCAAAGTAAAAGTCCTCCTGACTGTCCCTCAAACTCTTGAACCGGTCTATGAATAGTTGACCATCCTGCTCGTGAACGAAGCACTTAACGTCCCTACCCCAATTCTTGAAATCAACAAACGATGTTCCGATGTTCTGAAATCCACCCGACATCTCCTTGCACATCTTGTACGTTCGAGTCGCCCCAATCTTCAGCTGCACACACAAACTGCAGTTTTATTAATCACGCACAGTTAACTGTCAAACGAACACTAACAACGTTGTTCACAAAGCTTACACACCCTTGAGTTACAAATGATCATCTCCTTGTGATATCTTGAGAGACCTCGCGATGACTTTTGAAACTCTCTGTCATTGACAATCACAAGGTCGTGGTTGTGTTCCTCGATGAACTGATCAATTAAGAACCCACCGATCATCTCACAGAGCCTAATCCTTGCGCCACAACGCGTCCTCGTCACCTTCGTATTCCTTTTCGACTCATAAGATCCTACATACTCTTGACCTTCCTTCTCTTTCGTGCTCGTCAACTTGACCATGCTCTGGTTACCTGTTTGGCCGTCCTTATTACAAGCCAACAATTTCTTCTTAATCGATCCATCATAGGATCTAGTTGTCGTGTACCTTTTCACCTCAAAACCCCAGGAGCATGCGTAAGATTGATAAAACTCAAACGCTCCGTCGATGTCCACGAACTTCTGCCCTACGTAAGGAGAACTAACTGTGTCTTCGGCTGACATATACGTCAACGAAAATGCAAAGATCAGAGGTTTAATGAACTTTATAACAACAAAGCTGTGGTCTAAAGTGGAAAAAAAATTACCCTAGATGAAACCCTAGAAACTATGAATCTTGCAACACACGCATTCAACTTTAACCTTAATGAAATGTGACTTTGCTGAACAACGACTGTGACTTTGCTCATATAACTGCGTTATTATTAAAGATAAACACCCAAAAAATACAAGGAAAAACTACAAGTACAAGGAACCAAACTGCAATACTCTTATAAGAAACTACAAATATTTGGAATGAAATAACCAACACAAGAAAACATTAACAACAAAACCAGGGAATTTTTTTTTGACTTTATACCAATACACAAAGATTGACTTTCGAGCAAGTGATTTTTGTGATAATGAAAACGTAATATGTGATTAAACCTACAAATATACGATGGAGTAATATCTGATGACATCATTATAACCCATTCCACAAATATACCTATCAAAATCTGTACTCAGCGACGCGTGACTTTCCTTCATATAGAGTGTGACTATCACGTTGTAACTATGTGATTCTTCAGGTTAGCAAATAAAAAAAATTGAATCCAAAAAATGCGAGCATTTGAAATTAATTCAAGATACCAAATGCAGAAGCAAATATATATATACTCATCTTACCTCCAACATGTTGACTGCAAATTTTCGGGCATATGATCATCGGACGAATACGTCGACTGAAAATTTTCGAGGAATAGTACCATTAAAGCATATAGAGATGGAGCAAATTATGAATTAGGGGAGGTAGTTTGAAGAGAGGGAGTGTTAAGTTATATTATATAGAAGAAAAATTGGGTCTTTAGAAGTATGAATTAGAGGAAGAGGTTTGAATTATAGTGAGAGAGGAAAAGTTTGGTGTGATTGGTTGTGAGAGAGTGATGCACGCTGCTGTTTGCTCCTTTTCGATTGTTGTTGCTGCTGCTGTCAAGGATGTCTGTCAATCAAGCTTTCCACTTTTTTTCAAAAAAAAATAAAAATAAAAATAAAGTAATCTACGCCATCCATTCAATACAAGATCAAGGGCCAACAACTTGACTTCCCAATCCACCACCAACTCCCTTGATCCTACTTCTATATATATATATGTGTGTGTGTGTGTGTGTGTGTGTATGTCCAGATCAATGTTTCATATGATAAGTATATAAGGATTATAAAGGTGCGGTATTGCCACAAAATACTAACCTCAAAAAGGAATCAGATAAAGATAATATTTTGAAAGATGCAAGAAGAATGTCAAGGAAACTTTTGTATGTTATAGACTTCCACTGTGCTATCATATGATTACATATATTGCACATAAAGCATAATTATTAACATATATCATCATAAGTCATAGTCTGATAACTTTTGTTCTATAACCTTTCTCTGTAGCTAGGGAAGCGGAACTCTATGTGAGAAAAACATTCACTGATGAACATATTGTTCAACATATCTTAAGAGAAAGAAAGAAAAAGTCCTTTGTGGGAAAGGCAAATGAGAAAAATAAGGATTCATACGACAACATGCTAAACTCATATCAAGTGTATTAAATTCTATCCTTTTCAATGTTTGTTAATTCATTCGGTATTATTAATTTTAAGATTGCTACACATTTGTTCTATGGTATCTTCTAGGGAAGAAGTTGTGGAAACAAAATGGATGAATGTAACCCGGAAGGCGATGCAAACCTTGTTATTCCTAGATTCAAAATTACTTGATGCAATAAACTTATCATTAATCAGTTTTAATGTTTTAAATTCAAATGCTACTGAATAAATCTAACAAGTGTTCTTTTAATAGGCAATCGATTTGGCTGGAATATATGCAACGTTAAAGATGAAGGATATCCTATTTATTCCAACAAAATCAGGGGCAAGTATATCAAAATTGATGTACTTAAGTGCTTTTTTAGAGTTGTTTACATGTAGACACCCGCATTTTGCCTGCTAGTATCTATAGCAGTTTCCGACAAAACACCCGATGATGATCGAACGTAAACATGCTTTAATACGCTCGAATACGATCTCGGAATCCATAGTATCCATCGAGGGCACTTATCGGAGTTTGAATCTCTCAAAATTGACCTTAAAATCAGACTCAGAGGGTCGTTTCTAATAAAATAAAGCTCATTTCAGCTAAAACCGCCAACGGGGGCAACACCGTCTTTTGTCGACCAAGTCAAACCCGGTCAAAATCGAAACCCGAAACTCAAAAGATTCATAAACGCGTCCAAATAAAAATCAATCAAAGTCAAACGGAACCAAATCATGCCTCGAATAACATGGATGTCAATCCGTATTTTGAGCAATTTCTGATACGCGCAAGTTCAACTGCCCGCTACCAGGCACCCCAGAACTGAGCCACCTCATCTGGGGCGCCCGATTCTTGAACCGCCTTCTTTCAAGCGTCCGAATCTTGAGCCGAAACATTTCGCAAAACTCTATAAATACACCCTTACCTCTGACGTTTCAAGGGACACAATTCACATTCTCGAAACCTTTAGACAGAAAAATCGAGAGCCTTTCAATCACCTTTCATACATTTTCACCACCCTTGAGTTCTTTGCTGTCGTACACACACAAAATCAATTCCGAGATCAAAACTCGTCAAACATCGAGAGCATCCTCTCCCTAACCACACACCCTAACTCACCCTACATTCTCGAACCGCTCCCGTGCCTTCGACGACACTCTACGAGCCCGTTCTCCGAGTTTATTAACATGTAGGTTGAGGGTGTATTAAATCCCGTTTTCTAATCTCTAATTCTTTTCATTTTTGTATACTAATTACTAAATACTAACATTTACATTATCGTTCTACTAACATTTAATTTCAGTTTACTAACCGCTAACATTTACTTATCGCACCTAACAATCTAACACTTTATTTATCGTTGTTTAATTATATATGTATATAATACCGCATATATTAATTTAATAAAACTATTTTCAAATCGGTTCGAGCAAATATCCGATGACGCTAAATCGATTATCGCAGGCTCTAAAGCCAAATTACGATATCGAAATGCAAAGGATCTAACATTTGCAATGACGAACCGATTTTCAATCGAGTATGTTCAATAAAGAATTCCGCCCAAAGTCCGTTAAAATCCTCAACGAGTTGTACTGGAGGTGGCGACCTTCGAGGTGCACCGCTCTAGACACTTAACGATCATAACGCGATTGCGGTTATTTATGATCGAGCGTATTCGATATCATTTTCAAAATGTTATTCTTAAAGGTGAGATGTTGACTCCGTTGTCAAACCTTATGCCTAAAAGAGTCGTCGACAAATGAGTTAGCATGAAATTCGTTGACGCGGAATCGAACATCACGTGATCCGTAAGGATTAGTAACGATGTCGTAACGCGGAGAGAATTGATATTCGTTCTAGTTCGATTAAATCCAATTCTACAAATTCCACTCTAAATGCTAGATATTGGTTCCGTAAACAAAAGTCGAGCATGGTGAGTCTTCGAGTGTCAAACTAATATAAATCGAATAATATTTATATTTAGCATGACTACACCTCGATTTGAAACATAAGAATTACAAAATGGGCCTTTTCAAAAACGAGATGTCACCCGTGCAGAGGGCACTCGATCAAGTGCCTAAGGGCCACTTGATCGAGTGACCTCCTTAAAAATAGGCAGGGTATTCCTCAAGAAGGGCACTCGGTCGAGTCCCCTCTATGACTCAATCGAGTGACCCCTGTAGGTGATCAACGTGAATCTAAAACGCGATACAAGTCTCGTCATGCCATTTCTACGACTCTAGGTCGGCACGTGTTAATTCAATCACGTGTTTCTCTATTCAAAACCCATACATCATATCATATTCTATTTCTTTACCTTACGACTTTGAGTGGTGTCTCGTGTAATTAGTATAGTGTCGATGACTTTCTAGTCGAATCCGATACTCAATAATTTAAGACATTTCTAATCCACCGTGATAGGTTGGGACAAGACTACAAGACCCGGGATCAAGCTAGCCTTACGCTTTGGTCCCATACGCTAAACGTGTATTAAAAGTCTCCGTCCTCCGATTGATACACAATGTAATGTGTACTTGATCGAAGTTCGTCCATTTCTTCGATTTACGGTCTAGCTTACATTTTCTATTTACGGGCCCGTTTATAGTCAACGTTTACCATTGCTAATTCGATTATCATTATATTGCTTGTTGTATTGTGAATTACGGCTTGTATTTCCACCCGTGTAATTTGTAATTTATTTACGAGCTTTATTTTTGATGTTTGCCATTTATTTCTTTTAAATGAACATCGCATGCTAAAACTACTTTGACATATTCAAGATGTATTAAACGACGTAGTGAACACATATTTCATAAGTATAGCCCAAAACATTGTTTGCATAACATTTCACCGTATTACTAGCGTGCGTTTTAAAAAACCAATCGATATCTTAGTAGAGGCCGCTATGTGCGGGCGGGGTTGGGTGTCCTTTGTGGGCTTCCCAACACGTACCCTCACCCCTTACTCAGAACCTTGGTTTCCGGAAGCCCGAAACCGTTGGCGCACGAGAGTCATTCGATACACAATACCCGATAACTCGGCATCGGTATTGTTATGAATAGGGACGAACCACATAATCTCTAGTACTAAAGTGGGCCGTGCTTTGTGCACGATACGCCCAAGTATAGAGTGGGTTCGAACGGGTCCGAACTCCCACAAAGTTCGGTGACGACTCCAAACTTCAACTTACATTTAAACCCGAGAACAATCTCACACGAGAAACATATCGCCGCCCAAACCCGTGCGTGGCCGCATCGGGGTGGACTTATGTCATGTCCACAATTTGTGTACTCCGTTGGGGATAACTGATGTACAACTTGTCATCAGGATCTTCAGGGTAAGACTCGAGGAGAAATCGATTGGTTAGTACAATACGAGCGTTAGTTTTACGGTTCATGCCTAACCCCAATTTTACCCAGGCCGGTACTGGCGACCGAGGTCCCACTATACCGCGATGTATTCCAAATTGGTTACGTCAGGGTGCTCATGGCAAATTCGTATGGGTTTTGCGGCATGTCCTTATACAAATTGATAAGGGAGTCTGTCCGATTATTGGAAAGGCCATGCGCACTAGTATAGACCTTTTATAGACTAACCGAGACTTAGCGTAAAGTGTACATGCTGTCATTATAATTCTTGAGTGATTATGTGCTACTTGGTTTCGGTGTTGTTTCCAAAAAAACCGTCATTTTCAAAAAAATGCATCTTTTCAAAACATCCAATTTTCAAAAACTCGGAATGCTGCCGAAATTTAGACTTATGATTTGACTCAAAAGTATTCTATTTTCTAACCGGCATGCTGTCCATTTCAATATTCGAATTTCCGACCCCCTTTCGAATTTCGAATTTTCAAAATTCCATTTCAATTTCAAATCTACGAGATGCCGTTTTCGATTTTCAAATCTTCGGTATCCTATTTTCGAATTTTCAAATTTTTGGAAATTCATTTTTGATATTCAAAATTTCGAAATTCCAAATATTCAACTTTTCAAAAAACCGGTCCTGTCGGCATGCTGCCAATTTCAAAAGACGGGACCGTCATCCGATTTTTTTCAAAATTCAACCCTTTTCAAAAATCTTCCTTATTATAGGACCTACCGTAATTCGTGTGCCGGGTCTTTTCATAATTTGTCGAAGGTCTATTAGCGTCAAAACTCCGTCGATCCTATATCGCGGGTTTCTTCCCCATCCCGGTCCGCCTTATCCTAAAGGCATAACCGACCAACACGAGTTATACACTCGTAAATGGAAGGTTCGTCTAAATACTCGAGTCCTAACTAGAAAGCCCCACGCGATTTTTCTCTCCAACAGGACGCTCCCCACGACCTTTCCTAAGGGCATCTCGCCCGTCTTTCAATCTGTTAGTCGAGTCATCCCAATTCAAGAACTCCTTAGCTTAAGGGTCTACCCTAATCACAGGGTCATCCTTACTCAAGTCAAGTCAAGGGTTTCTAGCGTCGAAACTCCGCCGATCTCACATCGCGAGTTTCTTCCCTTACCCCGTCTGCCTTTCGTTGAGGTCGAGTCAACCATTTACAAGGCATAGCCCTATAGCAAATGGTTCTTGATCCTTACGTCTGAGGGTCACTCGTCCAACACTCGAGTCTTAACAAAGTCTTCGATTCCACTCGGGGGCTACCCTTCAGCAGAGCGATCAATCACGGTTGCTCTAAGGGTCATGTCCTTGTAGACACCCAGAGTTGGACCTGGTGGCTGCAGGAGTGCCCGACAAACACCCGATGACGATCGGACTGCAACGCGACACGAGATTGCGATGTTTTAGATAGTTTTTCTATAGAAAGGATCAAATAATTACTTTGAAAAATTAATTTAACATCAAGACAGCCTTAATCGTATCGTTACGGTCACGTCGACACTAATTAGAGTCAATTCCGACACCGGGACCCCGAATCGGTCTCGAAATACGCAAAGTCAAACCCAAGTTAACGCGTTAGGCCAAGTAAACCTCGGGACTCGCACCCGAAGCCCACCCGGCGCTCGACGCATTAGGGTTACGGGGAAGCTTAGTCCCCAAGATAACGCAAGATACGCATATTCTCCATTTTGAAAAGTTTCGAAATCAGATCTTCAAAAAGTCAAACGCCCCACACTGGGCTTCCCTTAACTGAACTGCCTCACACCAGGCGTCTGAGTTCTGAGTCGTTGGACACTAGGCTTCTGAATAGGCAATTTGAACTGCGCGAACAACTATTAATATCCCCCTCATTTCGCTCATTCAACACACAAATCATCCTTTTCTTCTCCCTCTTACTCTTTACGAGTTTCTTATAGCTTGGGCTCGCACTCCGACACCCAAGCCAACGATCCACTCGATCATAGTCCCGATAAGTGAATCGACACTACTCCTCACCTTCGAGCACTCCACTAGATTCTGAGGTGCCTGCGTTCGACCCGAGTCTAGTAGCGGAAGCTCTGCTGGATTAACAGCAGAACCAGCCGTGGTAACGGTACTCTGCCGAAATCCCCACAAGGCAAGCTAGGAGGATCCGCCCTGGAAGTCGAATCGTCACTAGGTTGTCATCAAAACAAAACTTTACATTTCTGTACCTTTTATTATGCACTACGATAATGTCAAATGTGGACGTTAGGTCCGTGGCACGTTATAAACATATGTAACGTCCTAACATCAACCGTAAACACTAAAACACCCTAAATAGACCCGAGTATTTCCGAGATCCGTTCTCAACTAACAATATATCGTGTACCTTTTAGCGTATATTTTGAGGGTGCAACTCTTCACTACATGATTTACTTACATTCGCATTTACAGCTTACGTATGATTTATTGCTTTTATGACCCTATAATCGCATGCTAAATCACCTAACACGAAATTCAAAATGTATACAAGCTAAAACTGAATAAAGCGATGGTCGGGTTCCGTATTAGTCCCGGTGCTCACCTTATACGGTTCGACGCATCCCTATTAATACCGAGCAGACGCATCAAGAATGACTAATATTCGTATTATTACGTTAAAACTGATTTGCTAATACGTATAGTATTAGTACCCTCTACTCTCCTATGTGTATCTTTTCATGGCCTGCTTATCACGTGAAATCACATGCAAAGAATGTTAACACAACTACTTCGAAGACAATAAGCTTATTTGTCCTTAAACAACCGACATAACAAAGACATAGGGTTAAAACAATAGATGTTACAGTACTTCCGCCACAACAAAGGAACAAAGTTATCATCCCACCGATTGAGTAGTAGAGGCCGCTATGTGCAGGCGGGATTGGGTGTCGATGTCTAGCGGACGTTGGCTTCCCAATACGTACCCTCACCCTTACTCAAAATCGACGGTTTTTGGATTTCCGAAACCATTGGCAATGAGAGTCATTCCAGGCATGGAGTGCTTAAGGGTACAAGTCTTTATCTTTAGGTCCCGTGCATGTAATCCCCTAGAAATTCTAACACAATACAGTGGCGGAAACACTGTAGAGTTGGAATTAAAACACACTGACAAACTATATCTTATTAAAAGAAATGGTAAGTCAATACAAAGGCCTCTTTTTACAAAAGGACTAAAAGTAAAATCTTCAAACGGGTTTACACAAATCCATAAATTACAAGAATGAACAAAGAGTAGGATCCACGCTACTCGCTAGTTCACACCCAAAACCCAGCTGCAAATACCTGTCATGTTATAAACACAACAGCCACGTCAGTGGGAAGTAACTCGGACGTTCTCCCAGCTATATTATATCATATGGAAAAATAATAGTATTACTATATCAAAATAGTTAAAATGGAATTAAAACGATATAATAAAAATAAGTTTTCAGCGTAACTTAAAACATTTGGCAACCTGCAAATCAAAAATCAATCGATGATAATAATGAAATAATCAAAATGGCGTTATGGATAAGATTAGTGACGGAGGCTAGAATTTTACTAGGAGAATACTAAAACTAGCTTCGAGAACTTAGTTCAAACAAATCAAACCTCGATCTCTAACTAGGCTACTCAACCATAATAGGACGGCGACTTACAAATGTGTGGCCCTAGTTTAAGATAATATGCACACCCCTTCCGAGCACCATAAATACTCAGTTCAACCCGACGGCGTCTTACACTGCGAGGCACGAGTTTAAGGTCAAAATGTACACACACTCCCGAACACCATATATGCTCGGTTCAACAACCAGTGTGCCCCATAAAGACACACTAGCCTTATAGTTGATGGCAAAAACGTAAACCCAGAATATATTACTCTACTTCACACTTGTCCTTATTCCATAACTCCAAAGCAGCCATAATTGATATATATATATATATACAAGAGATATAATCATTATAATAATATGAATAAAAAGAATAAACATTTTATATAAAAAGGGAAACTTTCTATAAATAGAAACTTACTAATTTTAGAAACTTACTTAAAATAGAAAATCTTATAGAAAATACGTAAGTTATCAAAATAAGTCAAATGTATTAAAATAGCATTTCTAACGAAATTAACATTTTATTATTATCGTCGTTATTGTAACTTAAATATATTTCTAAATTCGTTACTCAAAATATAAATAAAATATAATAAGTCAATATATAGTATTTATAAATAATTAGGAAATCGAGTTAAAATTATAATTTTTAGAAAAGAAATGTTTTAAGAAAACTTTCTCAAAATTAATTGAGTCAATGAGTTTTATAAATTAAACGAGATTTTATAAAGCTTTCTGATTGGGGTCGGCTGCCTGACTCCAGCCGCCTACCAGGCAGGCCCCAGGAGTATGCCCACCAGGTTCGAAAGGCCAGTCCCTGGCAAGAAGTCACGACAGGCGTAAAACGCCAAGGGTGGCCGTCGGCTGCTGGGACCATAGGCCATCCCAGCCTACTGGAACCTGGCAGCCCCTGCCTGAAATCCGCCTGCCCTGGGGAAGTCCCTGGACGACAGGGCCAGAACCCCCAGGGGCCCTCCCGTCATTTCGCCTAAGGCAATTAGGAATGAGTGGACGAGAAGCCGCCACTTGTCACTTCTCTATCCAACCATTCCTCTCCCACTTCTCTCTCTTGTGGGAAGGTATAAATACCTCCCCATTTCCCACATGAGAGGGGTTGGATTTTCTCTCTCTAGACTCTTACTCCCAAAAACGCCACCTAGTTCCTCACGAGCTAGGTTCGTCAAGGCAATTCACGGACTGACTTAGGCATCGGAGAGGGTTTCCTCGGACAACCTCCGAGGCCCTGTGCGTTCATTGTGCAGGGAGCAGGCCAACTCCGCCGGGAAGGTCCGACCCTGGGTGTGAGACTAAGGAGAGGTTCAAGGAAGTCAATCGATCAATTGTTCACCAGTGATTCAATCATACAACCCGGATCCAAGGCCGGGTAAATTGTTTCCGTGACCGGAACAATTTGGCGCCGTCTGTGGGGAACTTACGGTTGTGCTCACGAGATTACCCACTAAAATCAACCACTCATAATCACAAAACTAAAACAATCATGCCAGAAATCATTGATGCCAGTGCAGGAACGGGTCCGACGGTCCCACCGGTGGCCCCCCCTGTATGGTATGCCGCAGTCGGAGAGGGTTCCTCCTACCACGATCCTAGGGGTAGGGGGAACCAGTCTCCTCGGCGGATCTAACACTGCTGTGACGCCTGAGTTGGGGACACACCCAGGACACGCTCTTAATCTGACCCCAGCTCAGATGGCGCAGACAGTCGCGTTCTTCTCTGCAATGCTGAACCAGGAGTTCACTCCTGAGGACTTGGTAGGCAGGGTCGCATCGGCTCCCAGGCAACCATCCCCAATCAGCAGGGGTGAGGCCGGGGGCACGAGGCGTACCGCCGCCAGAAATGCTCAGAGGAAAGCAAGAAGGACGGCTCAAGCGTATGCGCATGTGCAAAGGCGCATTACTACCGGCAATCCATAGCCACCTGTCCAGCAGGCGTTCTCCATTCACACAACAGAATCAACGTCTGGAGGACAGGGAGGCTTATCCCGAGGATTACAGGAGCGAATAAGGCCCAGGGAGCCCATGTCAAAACGCTTGGGAGAGAAACCAGGCGGGGTTTTCTCCAGGCTAACACCGGCAGCCAGAGAGCAGTCAGCCCCCGGTTTATCCCAAAGCCTGCAATCAAGGCTCAATCGGGGGCAACCGCTCGAATCCAAGTATCGCCAGGGTGAGAGCTTCTGTCACTCTCAGAGGAAGAGACCCAGACAAGTCTCCCCTGAGACAGAAGATGAAGCGGCGAGCAGGCCGCCCCCAAGGCACCGCTCCCCCAGCACGAGGAAACCAGCCCATAAACAATGGGATACTCATGGTAACCAGTCTGGGGAAAGCAGGTCACGATTGGTGGGCAGGCCCACAAAGACCCCACTTCATCCTGGGGTACAAGAGTACCCCATTCCAAAAATTAAAATGCCCACCATTAAGTTTGATGGGACAACAGACCCTGAAGACCACCTGGCAGCATTTGAGAGCCACATGGGCATGTATGACGTAGATGATGCCATCTGGTGCAAAGTTTTCCCAACCACCCTGGTAGGGCTCGCACAAGGATGGTTTAGGGACCTCCGCCAGGGGTCAGTCAGATTCTTCATAGAGTTGGCCGAGATCTTCCTCGAACAATATGTTGGGAATAAGAGAAGACGCCTCACTCGTTTCGATCTTATGACCCTGAAGCAGAAAAAGGGTGAAAGTGTGAGGGAATACCTGAGAAGGTTTGATTTATCCTACCAGCAGGTCAGGGAGATCGATGATTCCACTGCCGCCTACGCCCTGACAATCTCCCTGCTCCCAGGGGAAATGAAAAACCAGATGATCAGGGCCCAGCCAGAAACCTTAGCCATGGCCAGGAAAATTGCGGAAGGGTTCATTCTGCAGGAAGAGTTCCACGGCCTGACGGATACCCCTGCAGGCCAAACAAGGCCTCAAGGGGGACCGCAGGGTGGACGGGGCAGAAGTGAGCCAGGCAAGCAAAGGGAAGAGGGAGACACTCCCAAGAAGGAGCGCGCTGTCTACCAGCCCAGGTTCGACAGTTACACTGCCCTGAACAAATCCAGGGCGGAGATCTTCGAACTGGAAAAAGAAACTGCTAAGTGGAATCGTCCGAACAAGCCTCGCAGCCCGAAAGGAGACCCCAAGAAATTCTGCACTTTCCACGACTGCATAGGCCATACCACCAAAGAGTGCCGTCACCTGAAGGACGAAATCGAGAAGTTAATCAGGAACGGGTGGTTAGCCAACTACGCAGCCAAGAACAAGTCTCAGAAGGAAGTATCTGAAAAACCCGAAGGGTCAGTGCAGAATCGCATGGTGATCCATGTAATTTCAGGGGGCACTGAGGGCCAGCTCAGTCGAAGAGGCCAAAAAAGACAAATGCGTGAACTAAGAAACCAGATCTGCTATGCTGAGAAAGCAGGGAGTCCAAGGGGAGTAACCTTAAGCATCACCCTTGATAATGCAGGGCGCGTAGTATACCCGCACAGTGATCCTTTGGTGCTGTCCCTTGAGATCAGCAACCACATTGTGCGGAGGTGTATGGTAGACACTGGCGCATACACGAATCTACTGTACAAAGATGCCTTCGAAAAGCTGGGCCTGGAAAAAAGGCACCTACGACCTGCCCCTGGATCGCTATACGGATTCAGTGGAGCAGGCGTGCTGCCCATGGGAGTCATAGACCTGCCCGTAACCTTTGGAGAAGGCTCTGCTGCCAGAAACGTCAGGGCAACCTTTGTTGTTGTGGATGCAAGATCTGCCTACAACGCCATAATTGGCAGAGCCACCCTGGACGAAATCGAGGCGGCCATCTCCATCAGGGCCCTCACCATAGCGTATGTCACCGATTTCGGACTAGAAGGAAAAAGTGCGCGGGGACCAAGAGTCAGCCAGACAATGCTACTCCGTGGCCCTGCAAGAACACGAAAAAGAAAGAAAAGGAAAAAGAAAGGCTGACAGTTCCCCAAGCAGGGAGGGCGAAATACCAGCCGAGCACCCGGCGCCTGACCACCTGGAGCCAGGGGGCGAAAGCATGTTAGTAGACTTAGAACCAGGGAGGCAGGTCCTAATAGGAGCTGACCTGGAGGAATCCTACCAGGCTGAACTGGTCAAGCTGCTAAAGGAAAACAAAGACGTATTCGCCTACTCGGCAGACGAAATGCCCGGCGTTGATCCATCATGCATCGTTCACAAGCTGAACGTAAGCATGGACGCCCGCCCTGTAAAACAAAAGAAGCGAAATATGTCCGCAGAAAAAGACGCTGCAATCAAGGAAGAAATTGACAAACTCTTGAAAGCAGATTTTATTGAGGTCTGTGACTATCCAGAATGGCTGGCAAACGTAGTCATGGTCAAAAAATCGTCAGGCGCATGGAGAATGTGCGTGGATTTTACGAACCTCAACAAAGCCTACCCAAAAGACTGCTATCCGCTCCCCAGAATCGACCAACTGGTAGACGCTACCAGTGGTTATTCCATGCTGAGCTTCCTAGATGCCTTTTCAGGGTATCATCAAGTATACTTGTGGCAGCCGGACAGGGTGAAGTGCGCGTTCATCACCAGTTCAGGCACCTACATGTACAAGATGATGCCATTCGGGCTTAAAAATGCAGGGGCTACATACCAGCGGTTAGTTGATAAAGTGTTTGAAAAACAAAAAGGCAGAAGCATCGAAGCTTACGTTGATGACGCCATCGTAAAAAGCAAAGAAGACAGAGAGCACCTGATAGACCTGCAGGAGACCTTCTGCTCCCTGCGCGCCTACAAAATGAAACTCAATCCGAAAAAGTGTACGTTTGGGGTCCGCTCCGGCAAATTTCTGGGGTTCTTGGTCAGCTCTCGAGGAATAGACGCCAACCCTGAGAAAATCCAGGCAGTTCTAGACCTTCCTGAGCCCAAGACCATTAGAGACATCCAGCGCCTGACGGGCCGCATGGCCGCCTTGGCACGTTTCGTCGCCCGATCAGCAGACAAGGCCACTCCTTTCTTCAAGATACTGAAAGGAAACAAACAGTTCAAGTGGGAAAACGAGCAGAAAGAGGCCTTTGAGCAATTGAAGGACCATCTTAAGAGGCTCCCCACCCTGGCCAGGCCAGTAGCAGGGGAAAAGCTTTTCCTTTACATTGCAGTGACCAACGTAACTGTCAGCGCGGTTATCTTGCGGGAAGAGGCAGGTGCCCAGCAACCTATATACTTTGTAAGTCATGCGCTGGGGGCAGCCGAGAAGAATTACCCGATGGTCGAAAAAGCCGCCTATGCAGTCATAATTGCTGCCAGAAAACTTAGTCCTTACTTTGACGCACATCCAGTCGTGGTTCTCACCGACCAGCCACTAGAGAAGGTGTTAGAAAAGTTTGAGAAGTCAGGGAGATTACTGAAATGGGCGATCGAGCTGAGTGGGCTAGGAATATCTTACCAGCCAAGAACAGCCATCAAAGCTCAAGCCTTAGCAGATTTTCTGGCTGAGTGCTCCCATTCAGGGGAAGAAGAGATCCCTGCCGAGGAGTGGGTCATGCATACTGACGGATCCTCGACAGCCAATGGCTCAGGTGCAGGCGTCGTACTGACCAGCCCAGGGGGGGCTGACTTTGAGCATGCCCTCAGGTTTGTCTTCCCAGCATCGAACAACGAAGCATAGTACAAAGCAGTACTCGCAGGCGTCAGGCTAGCAAAAGCCGCAGGGGCAGAACGGATTGTCCTAGCAACAGACTCCCAGCTCATCGCCAACCAAATCAATGGTGAATACGAAGCAAGGGACCAAGCAATGGCCGCATACCTGGAGATGGTGAGAGGAGAGTTATCCGGCCTGAAATCATATGAGGTCAAACAGATCCCCCGATCCCAAAACAGCAGAGCAGACGCCCTATCAAAGCTGGCAAGCTCCAGTCTACAGAACATCCGGAGATCAGTATGGGTCGATGTTTTACACGAGAAGTCCACTAACCCCTGTCAGGCGGTTAATACTGTGGAGAAAGAGCTAGAAAATTGGATGACTCCCTTCATCCAGTACAAAAAACATGGTGTCTTACCATCAGACGCATTACAAAAAAGGAAGATACAGGCTAAAGCAGCCTGGTTCGTACTCATTGATGAAGAGCTTTATAAGAAATCTTTCACTTATCCCCTGCTCAAATGTCTGCGGGCAGATCAGGCTGCTGAAGTGTTGGAAGATATCCACTCAGGGATTTGTGGACATCACATTGGTGGGAGATCACTGGCCCACAAGGCCCTAAGAGTAGGCTACTACTGGCCTACCATGCTGGCAGATGCCAAGAGCCTAACTCAGAAGTGCAGAAAATGCCAACTTTTCGCCCCATCGATCCACGCTCCGGCCCAAGAGCTCAGGCCAATCCTGTCCCCCATCCCCTTCGCTCAATGGGGGATGGACATTCTAGGACCCTTCACGGTGGCCACAGGGGGCAGGAAATTCTTGATTGTCACCATAGACTACTTCACCAAATGGGTGGAAGTTGAGGCAGTACCCAATATTACTGAGCCGGCGGTCAGGAAAGTGGTCTGGCGAAATATTATCACCCGGTTTGGTCTGCCGAAAATGTTGGTATTTGACCATGGCAGACAATTTGATAATGACCCCCTAAGAATCTGGCTGGAAAGCCACAACATCGCAGTCGCTTATTCAGCCGTCTGTCACCCTCAAACCAACGGTCAGGCAGAAGCGGCCAACAAACAAATCCTGAACGGCCTGAAGAAAATGGTGGATGACTGCAAAGGTAGGTGGCTGACGAGCTTCCCAGTATACTCCGGTCAATCTGAACTACCAGGAAAGAGTCTACAGGCCAAACCCCGTTTGGTCTGGTATATGGAGCAGAGGCATTATTACCAATTGAGGCAAGGATCCCTACTCTGTGCTCCCTGCAGTACGACCGAGCTGAAAACGAGGCCGCAATGGTCGAGGCCCTGGACCTGGTAAATGAGTTAAGGGAAGAAGCTAGCACCAACATCGTTGCCTACCAGCAACGAATGAGGAAAGCCTTTAACGCCAAAGTCCGACAGAGAAACTTTCAGATGGGCGAGCTAGTTTTAAGAAAGAAGCAGGCGGTTGGAAAGTCAAGAGAACATGGAAAGCTGAGTGCCAACTGGGAGGGCCCATACCAAGTGACTCGAGTCCTGGGACCAGGCACATACAAAATCGCCAACCTTGAGGGGCAAGAGCTGCATGCTCACTGGAATGCAGACACCTTGAAAAAATACTACGTCTGAACAAAATCCAAAGATAGCTTTTATTTTTGCTAGAAACAAATGGCGGAGGACGGTTAAAAGAATGTCGACGGCTCCGACCACCCGAAAATGTTACAGTTTTATAAAGAAATGAAGAATATTCAGATTTATACTCGTTGCCTGTTCACACTCGCGTTCTTCACACACAAACGAGCAGGGGGCAATAGGGGGAGGCCCCCCTGTTGCCAAAGTCGAGAAAAATGACCCCCGCAGCAAAAATCCAAAAGCCACCCTGCTTACCTCTGGGCAGGCAGGGGGCAGGCCCCCTGGACTTTGAACAAAAGCCAGGGACAGGCCAGACTAACAAGGACTGGGGCAGGCCCCCCAACCTTGTATAAAAAACGCAAAATCACCCTGCTTACCTCTGGGCAGGCAGGGGGCAGGCCCCCTGGACTTTGAACAAAAGCCAGGGACAGGCCAGACTAACAAGGACTGGGGGCAGGCCCCCCAACCTTGTATAAAAAACGCAAAAACCACCCTGCTTACCTCTGGGCAGGCAGGGGGTAGGCCCCCTGGACTTTGAACAAAAGCCAGGGACAGGCCAGACTAACAAGGACTGGGGGCAGGCGCCCCAACCTTGTATAAAAAACGCAAAAGCCACCCTGCTTACCTCTGGGCAGGCAGGGGGCAGGCCCCCTGGACTATTGAACAAAAGCCAGGGACAGGCCAGACTAACAAGGACTGGGGGCAGTCCCCCCCAACCTTGTATAAAAAACACAAAAGCCACCCTGCTTACCTCCGGGCAGGCAGGGGGCAGGCTCCCTGGATTTTGAACAAAAACCAGGGACAGGCTGTGACAGGCGCGATCAAACAAACGAGGAAAAGATCCCTGAATTTTAACAGTTTGCCATAAAAAGCAAAAGAGAAATATTCCACAAACAAAACCCATGAAGGGTGGAAAGGTCTTTACAAAGTTGAAGAAAAAACCAAGTAGCAAATATTACAAAATGGCCATAAGCACTGGCTTAGCATGGAAAGATAGAAACTTTTATAAAAAAAGAGAAGGGGCGTCACGTAGCATCCTGGTGAGCGTCGGCGTCTGCCTCAGGCTGCATGGTCGTCCGAGCTTCATTCTTAGCGGCATAGAGACTCCGGAAGGAGTCCTCATCAAAGGTAGGGAACATCTCCCCTATCACCTCCATTACCAACTCCAGAGAGGAGTTGGCACCGCTCACGAAGTTGGCATCCACTGCAGCCTCAGTCTCCTCAGCCAGGGTCTCTTTTTCCTTCGTCCATTCCCCCTTGGCTTGCTCAAAAGTCGACTTGGCCTTTGACAGCTGCTCCTCCAAGTCAGCCACTCTCCCCTTTAAATGCCCTGTCTCGGCCAAAGATAGATTGGCTCGGTCCAACAACTGCCGGCTCTCCTTCAGATCAGCCTCTAACTTGGCAACCTCCTTCACAGCCATTTCCCCCTGCAGCCTCCATTGATCAGCCTGCTTCTTGGCCTCCTCTAACTCTCCCTCTTGCCTTGTCATTTTATCTTTCAAAGAACTTATCAAGGAGACATCCCTTTCTATCATGGCCAGGCGGTCGGGGGGAGGAGCCCCAGGAGTAACTGTTAGCTCCTCATCACTCAGGCGGCTGAGAGCCGCCAGTTCCGCAGATGCCAGCATAACCTTGGAGGTACGCTGGATATATTGGAGCACTTGATGGGAAGTTGAGGTCACCATTTTTGTGAGGCGGTCGGCCAAGACGGCACCGGAATCAGAAAGTAAACCTGACACATCCACACTGTCACCAGCCGTGTAGTGGAACTCTGTATTTTCCTCTGGGAAGGGGGTGCTTGAAGGCTCACGTGCAGGGCGCTTCGCCTCAGGGGTGGTGACATCCGCCTCCAGGTCCACCACGTCAGCACTAGGAGCCTCCCTCCCTCTTTTCCTCCTCGATTCCAAAGGAATACTCTCCCCAGTCCCCTCGGAATCTTCAGGCTGCGTCCCCTGTGAAATCCGAGGGCCAACCGGAGAGACACCCTGTTTCTGACAAGGGGAAGGGGTAGCTCCTGAAGTAACCTCCGCCTCCCCCTCATGAATGCTGGGGGTAGGAGTCGCCGGCTTCGACGAAGGCAGCCGGGGTGGGAGAGGTAATCTTCGACCAGCGGCAAAGTCTTTCACAAGCTTCATGAGGGCTTTGCTTCCTTTCCGAAAATTTGCAGGAAGGGGAGGGCGTTTTGAAAGAATGTCCAACTCCTCGCTCAGGCCCAACCTTCTGACCTACTTCTTGGTCCAACGCCAAGTGTAGGAATCTGCAGAAAGGGAAAGGCGGTCATCTAAAAAGCAGGGAGAAGTAAAGTCCCTGGAAAATCGTGACAACAAAAAATCCCTAGAACTACCTTCAAGGCCAGGAATCAGGCCCAGGGGAAGCAAATACTCATCTGTCGTGATGAGCTCCGCATGGGGGAGCCAGAAAGCAGGGCCAAAGTTCCCATGCTTATCCACCACAATCTCAAACTTTTTTACCAAAATCTCCTCCTTCGCACTTAGCTTGACTTCCAGAGCCTTCCCCCCAACGCGTGGGTGATACTCCTCGCGCGTCTCCATGCGGGTGTGGACATGGTTCCTAAAATGTCTAGGAATTTTCCACCCTGACGCGCTATGGACATATATAAAATTATTTTTCCAGTCTTTAAGGCTGCTAATAGCCGGCCAGACCAGGGCGTATTTTTTCTGCCTCAGCAGAGACCAATAGCCAGGGGAGCCATCCCCCCCAGATGAGGACACCATCTGAAGACCGACCATGAAACGAAGGGCGTCAATATAAGGCCCCTCGCCATGGAAAAGGCAGGTCTAGGTGTAAGCTACTAATGATCTAATGGCAGTCGCAGTCAATTGGGCGATAGCAACATTCATCCTCCGGAAGGTTTCCTCCAGGAAGGGGTGCAGCGGGAATCGTAGGCCGAATTCCAAGGCCTTATGATAGACGGCCACACATCCTTCTGGAGGACATCACACTGTGTCCTTTTCCCCAGGGACTACAACCGTGTACCCTTCCCCGAAGTTGTAAAATTGCTCAATGGCCTTAGCAGCGTTACTCTCCAAGATCAGGTCCCTGTTCTTGGCTTCAGGATAGGTCTTTAGGGGGACCACATACTTTTCCTTGTCCAAGAAGTAGGTCCTCCCCCTCTCCCTGCGGATGAGGGGGCCGGCGACCCTGGAAGGATCCACCTCCAGGGCCTCGTCATCAGAGTCAATCACATCAAAGGGAGCTGGCTCGGGTGACTCGGCACCCTCCCCCCTGTGATAATCGTCCTCCTCCCTGAGGCCGACCCCGGAGGAAGAAGCAATGTCACATCGGCTACCGTCGCCGCCGCTAGTTCCCCCAAGCAAAGAATTAAAGGAAAGGGGACGGACTCGCGACATATTGGCTATGGAAGGGAAAAAAGAAGTGAGAGATTCAAAGTTCTAACCTAAGGATGCCGATAAAGTTGCCGGAGACAGTGACAAGAGGTGTTCCTTGCTCCTCGAAAAATGCTCAGCAAATGAAGAAGATTCAAGAAGTATTATGGGGTGTGAAGTATCAAGAAGAGTAAAAAAAAAGAGAATGAAGGAAGATGAGGGTTTATATAAAGCCCAGGAAGTTCAAAAGGCAGCCCCCTGACAAAACCCTCAATAATCATCCACGTGTCGCATACTGAACACCTGCTGTTCACCCTTCCCAAGAAGGGCCTCGAAAGACAAAGTGTCAGAGAAAGAGCAACCGACGACGTCAAAAAAAAAAAAAAAAAAAGGGGGGGGGGGGGGGGGGTACAGTGCACAAACGCGTCGCCTGAATTTCATTTCATTAAATCTTACAAAGGAAAGTTACATCTTGAGACAGATACGAAAAGAAAAATACATAAGGCCCAAAAATTCCGGCCTGACAGAAACCAAACACGCTGCTACGCAGGCCTAGTCATCGTCCAAATCTGGGGAATAATCCCCAGGGCTGCCTGGACTCCCGAGAGCCGAGCCCCAATCCCAGTCTGGGGAACCCTGGAAAGGGTCATCAGAAGCTCCGTCTCCATCTCAGGCAACCAAGACCTTCACTGTCATCAGAGTCATGGCTGCTGTCCTCCCAGTCCCTGCCAAAGGGAACGGTCTGGGATTCGTCGCAGGTGCGACAGCCTGTCTTCTTCACGGGCGAAGAGGGGCCTGACGCCAAGGAGGAATCAGTGTCAGAAAGGTTGGAGTAAAATTGCTTAGGGTGCAGCCACGGAAAACACTCGTGGCATCCCCTGTCAAAACAGCCCCCTCCCTGGGGGCAGCGCCTAAACCTAGGCGCAGCAGGAGGTGAGGACCTCTTGAGGCGCTTGCCCATCCTAACAGAAGCCTTCTGACCCATCCGGCGGGAATGAAGCCGTGAACGGCGACTACGGCGGACAGCTAGATAAGCAGAACGAGCATATCAGAGCCTCCAAAACCCTCTAAAGATGAAAGTAACATATCTGACTCCACGGCGAGTTACGCTTTTTTTGATCCAAGCCATGTTTAAAGACAAAGAAAGTGGAAGGATTGAAGATGGGTTGAAACAGAAATGATAGAGAAAACTGAGGTTTTTATACAAGAGAAAGCGCAGCATCAATGAACGCTCCAACCACCCTGGAAGAAGAGCCACCAATCCGGAACTATTCACGGTTCCCCAAAATCCACCTAGAAGAGAAGTACAATCATTACAAAAGCACTCTCCCCTCTTTGCATACTTGACGTGAGCAGCGCTAAGTTCCTTGGGAAGGCGCGAAACATTAAATGCTGCGACAGACATGGAAGTCAGCCTCCCACCAAGCAAGGGTCGCCAGCAGAAGAAAAGCCTTACTTTCCCTCTACCGACGAGGGCCAATTGATTGGGGTCGGCTGCCTAACTCCAGCCGCCTGCCAGGCAGGCCCCAGGAGTATGCCCACCAGGTTCGAAAGGCCAGTCCCTGGCAAGAAGTCACGACAGGCGTAAAACGCCAAGGGCGGCCGTCGGCTGCTGGGACCATAGGCCATCCCAGCCTACTGGAACCTGGCAGCCCCTGCCTGAAATCCGCCTGCCCTGGGGAAGTCCCTGGACGACAGGGCCAGAACCCCCAGGGGCCCTCCCGTCATTTCGCCTAAGGTAATTAGGAATGAGTGGACGAGAAGCCGCCACTTGTCACTTCTCTATCCAACCATTCCTCTCCCACTTCTCTCTCTTGTGGGAAGGTATAAATACCTCCCCATTTCCCACATGAGAGGGGTTGGATTTTCTCTCTCTTGACTCTCTCTCCCAAAAACGCCACCTAGTTCCTCACGAGCTAGGTTCGTCAAGGCAATTCACGGACTGACTTAGGCATCGGAGAGGGTTTCCTCGGACAACCTCCGAGGCCCTGTGCGTTCATTGTGCAGGGAGCAGGCCAACTCCGCCGGGAAGGTCCGACCCTGGGTGTGAGACTAAGGAGAGGTTCAAGGAAGTCAATCGATCAATTGTTCACCAGTGATTCAATCATACAACCCGGATCCAAGGCCGGGTAAATTGTTTCCGTGACCGGAACACTTTCAAATTAGATTTAGCAAATAGATTTTATCAATAAATAATTCCGATTTTACTAAAAACTAATCAATCGTAACCAAATGAGAAATTATTAAGGAAAATAGTCTCGACGAAAAATGTATTAAAACAAAATCGACTATTTTCTTATTTATTAATATGAGTCGTAAAAATGAAATTAGTTTATTGAACAAGTATACAAATCTCGATTATAATATAAAAATACGATATTGAGTCAAAATTATTAATTAACAAAATATGACGAAAATATGAAATCGATATTATTTAGTTACTAGTGTCACGATAATCAACAAAATATTATAACGATCGTAAATAATTAAGTGACTAACAATTTATAAACGATATCGAAAGTTATAAAAATATTTATAAGGTACGAAATTTTAAAAATAAATTTTTTAGCAATTAATAAATAGCTAAAATTAGAAAACCGAAATTAAAATATTTACTACATACTACTACTCAAACATACGATACCAAATCGAGTAACGTCCTAAAGTTACCTTAAGACGATGGCGAGTCGATCACGCTTATCCTTGACGGGGCCTCACGCAATTCTACGAAAAACAAATATACGGCATAACGTACCATATAAAACGAGTTGAACGAAAGAGGGAGAATGGGTAATCGAGAATCAGCAGCAGTAGCAAACATCGATACAGCAGCGAAGTCAGGACGAAGAAGAAGAGACACGGGCAGCAGCTCAACACACATGATAACAACAGAACGCAGCAACCGCAGTAAATAAAATGGAACAGAGAGAGGAAAAGAAACAGGAACGAGAAAAGACGTCACGAAACTCGACGAAGTGCAGCATCAAAACCCCAAACACGCAGCCACATATCAACACTAACAGAAGTAATAGCAGCAGCGTAACATATGCATAACAGCAAAACAACGGACGGACCAAGGCACCAGCAACAAAACGCAAAGGAAGAAGAAGGAGAAAAGAAGAAAAGAATATGAAGAAGGAGAAGGAAAACAAAGAGCAGCAGGGATGTGGTCAGCAACAACAGCAAAAGAATGATACAACGACACACGAAGGACCGAAACGGAGTAATAAATCACGCCCAACAAATAGAAGGAAGAAGGAGGACAACGAAAAGGAAAAAGACAAACAGAGAGACAAAATCGAACCGAATCGCCTACAACAACAGCGGACAGCAGCGGCAGGACAGAACAGAACAAGGGAAGAAGAAAAGAGGAACGAATAAGACGATTAAGAAAGTAGCAGCAACGATAAAACATAGAGGAAGAAGAAAAGAAGGGCCGCATAAGCAAAACAAATGCAGTAACAAGCAGCAGGCAGTAACACAAAGACCAACATCGGAAATCGAACAAAAAGAATTCGATAGAAATGACCAGCAGTAACACGTAAAGCAGCAGCAAAAGAGGATGAAAATCGCAGCATAAGAGAACAGATTAGAAGAGAAAAAAAAAAGAAAAAGGAAAGACCAAAATGGAAGAGAAGAGGAGACACACCACGCAGCAGCAGCTAATCAGGCAAAGCACCGAGGCAGCAGCAACGAAAGACAGAGGAGGCGGAACTCGAAATGGTGTAGGTGATGGTCGATTGATGGTGAAGGATGGTGAACGGATCAAGGTTCAAGAAGAAGAAAGATGAAGAAGGTGAATGAATAAGGGAGGGAATAAAGGGTGAAACGGTGGACAATAGAGAGAGTGAAGAGGTGCGTAATAAAATAACGAGTAAGTGGGGAAAGAATGTTGTTTGGGTTAAATAAATGAATTGGGTAAATGACGAATTCCGTAACGAAAGTTGAGTGACCTAAAAATCGAATTAATAAAATAATTGGGTCGACTAAATAAAAATGAATAAACGTTTCTCGAAATACAAATAATTATTCGAGACAAAAATGAAATTTATAGAAAACAATAATTAGACGATAAGTAGTATTTCCCGATAAATGATAAATCTTCGATAAAATGAATTAAATTGATTTCTCGAGGAAATATAATAAATGTTTTGACAAAACTTAATATAAATGAGCTTTGAGCCGAAAAAACAGAAAATTCGAGCTTAATATAAATAAATAAAAAGAATTTAGAATTTTAAATCGTCGAAATAGTCTTTCGATAAGAATTAAATTAAATGTATAAAATGATTCGAAACAGAAATAAAAATATGTTTTAAATATAAGAAGAGTTTTTCGGGACAAATAAAATTTTAGGAGTTTGAAACGATTAAATGATAAATTCGTTTTATAATAATTTTGAGAATCACGAGTTGAATCGTAAAAATAAAAATACGAACATAATTTTAATTTAATTTAAATTTATAAAATCAGGGGTGTTACAGTGCCATTCAACTTTGAGCCGGCTAAGGATCAAAGTTGACTTCAACGATTTCCGAGTCCCTATAATTGACTCGGTGGCGACTCCACAAATCGGCAACGAATTTGGTACACTAAAAAGGTCGCCTTACCAAACATATCGGCCTTTAAACATTTACAACCATGACTCGATCGATTCCAACGAAAACACGGGTGCCCGCATCCGTCTAGTACAAGTCCGAATCGTCATCTGAATCGAGGTCCGAAACATCGCCCCGAACGCGAGATCGGACTGGCCCCCCACCGGGAAGGGGCCACGTTGGTGGCCGCCGCGATGAAACCAGGTCGGTCCCGCACGGGCGCGCGGGGCGTCGGGCGGTCCGGACGGACGTCCACAGTCCTACACGTGTTGTCCCACGTGTGCCCTTTCAAGTCACGTAGATGCCACACCATCTGAGTCCTATCAGAGTCTTCGATCTCACTCGGGTGCTATTCTCCGACCAAGCAGTCGATCGTGGTCATCCTAAGGGTACCCTACGTTCATCCTACACTGGCATCCTTATGATGCTTTCTTTGAGCCGTATATATGCTACAAACACTCAGCCCTCTTAAAGGTTTAGGTAGCCACAGTTGGTCCGAGCACGCGATGCGATCAAACACGGTTACCTCATTTTCGGACTCACCCTTATGAAGCTCAAGTCTCATGGTCATGTCGAAGGCAAGGTCGTAACCTTGTCTAGGTCAACGTTCGAGTATCCCGGTTTGAGACTCTTAGCCATCCTCGTCGCGTTGGGCCGTGTCTAGTTTGACTCCCTCTCTTGCATTTGCGCAATGTCGAGTTTAGGTGAGTCGTGGCACCTGTCGTTCTCTCCAATCAAGGACCTTACCAAAAAAAGAAACAACTAACCGAGCATCCAAAAGTCCGGATTTGATTTGAGTTTAAGTCTGAGTCCGAGTCTAGGATACCCTACATCTTCATTTCCAAATCAAAGTCAGAGTCAGAGTCAGTTGCATTCTGTTTTCTTCTCTAATTCAGCAAAATCAACTTATTTCGATCTCCCATATATGCCTTCCTTTTGTGTTTCCGAGAACATGATGAACACCATCATACATTGTGAGCACATGCACGTGACTATTATAGGCACATCTATAATAACTGCAAGAAACCGAGCCTGTGTTTCTCTTTTACCAATTTCATGTCTGGCATAGAAAGCCACATAACAACCCCTAGCAGGAGCAGTATCGAATCCTATGACAAATCTAGGTAGTCTTCTAGTTTGGGTTCAAGACGGGAGGCAAGCCCATTTCCCAGAATAAACACCCCTCCAATAAGACTGACCAATCTCTACCTTAGGCATTAGTCTGACCAAAAGGAAAAAAAGAAGCATTGTAACTCTATAGACTTGATGCCGAGAAATACCCAACTTGGGACGATGTTTCCACCAAGCTTGCTCGTAATTATGCTGACAATCCCGAGATCCAAACTACCATGTTTACTGTAGAGTACTACACCGTGAGTTGCACTCACACAAACACCAACTACGCTTGCACCTTACGAAGGCTTAGCTCTAAAGGCCTAATCCAACCGATATGCCCAACTCCAAATCCGCCCACAAATGGACGCCACAGATACGAGAATACCCGTGCTTACTGCCAACACCATTGGAGAGATACCTGCAAAAAAACAAACTGGATAAAAAAAATCAAAAGCCCGAGAAAAAAAAAACAAAAGGCCAAAATAAAAGAGCTGGCCACGATAAAAAAGAACTCTCAAAGTCCCTGACCGGGGTACGGTCAAATCAAGTGAAGAATCCCTGAACGGGGTACGGTCAAATCAAGTGAAGAATCCCTAATCGGGGTACGGTCAAATCAAAATTTACCATCAAATAAAAGAATGACAACCAAGCTTGTTTGCCAACGCCCCATTTACCTTTACCACGTTACAACCCTCAAGACTTTCTCGAGACCAAGGCTAAGAGACAGCCTGGAATTTTTGAGGATTCAAGCTTCATAGGATACCCCTAACCATTAGGGCCAGACACGGAAATCAGATCCCGCATTATCAAACCTACCTTGATCGATATTCGAGTCATTATTACTCAACTTCTTCCTCTTTTCCTACCAAATTGCAATACCTTACCCACGAAGCCTTAGCTTCACAAAAATCGACCTCCAGATTTCGAATAATCAAAGCCACTTACGACCTAGCTCCACATTTCCTAAAACATCAAAACCAGTTACTAGCTCCAAACATGGGAACTCAACCTGCGGTCGTCTAGAACATGCCCAAATAGTTCACACCACCTCTGGGAACTACCCCGGAGAACGCTCACAGTCACAGGATCAACATCCTAACTGCTCTAGCCCTTTGATCAAGACATCATTGGGAATGCACCTAGCCTACACCGTCAATATGGCTAGTTACACACAAAGCCCTAATAAAGTAGGCACCATAACATATCATCCAATCTCCCTGAACTACAGCTTGGTTGGATTTCACTACACGTGAATTCATAGGCAGCCCTTCGACAGGGGCATAACCACCCACATTAACACTAATTCAAAAAGCACCGTCATTCCTATCACGACACCGTCATGTACTCAACAGTTAGCTTTGTCGTCCTGGGGGTTTCTCTTGGACAGAAGATCTCCATCCACTCGCAAAATCCAAAATACTTTCAGAAATCTAGCCTCCTTTCTATAGTGTGTCCAAGTACTCAGCTCAGTCGAAGACGAGAATCTGTCGGGGACTCGAAGCAACACCTACTTCGGGAAAGTACCCCAAAACCAAGAATTCAAAAGAGAATTAGGCTACAGCACGCTACTGCTAAGCTCTGTCGTGCAGTTACAGTCTCATTACAGACTACTTTAATTCCCCTATAACACATCCTTCCCATTTTGAAGTTCGACCGTATTGGCACTCGCCTAGGCTACGAAATAGCGCAACTTAAGAGTCTTGTAGTCTTAGGTGGCCCATCCCCTACTGAGTCACGGTCCAACTTATCGAGGGTTCAAGTCGTGTCTGTCAACTCGTCTTGTCGCGTCTAGAGTCGAGTCTGTCAGTATGCCTCCCTCTTCAAATTCTTGCTTTGAAATTGGCAAAATGGTGTAGTCTATTGAAACTGCGAGCCTTCAATTTTGAAAAACTATCCCCTAGCATGTCAGCTGTTGTCAGGACTTCGATTTCAAAATGAAGCAAAAATCATTTTCCCCAGCGCAAGCCAGTCAATAGATGCTAACTGCATTTCCTATGTGTTGTCTTGCTATCTGCTATATCTGTTATTTCTGCCTATTTGTCTAACATTTAAGGTACCAGCTTGTGCTTCCCACACTACAAGAAATACTTCATATAGCTACCATTCACGCGTGACTGAAAACTTCAGTCGCTTATTTAGCGACTACGCGCGACCGATAGCAGTCGCTGGACGAGGAGACAAATTTTGGAAAAAGTAACCATAGCGACTGAAATCAGTGGCTAAAGCAGTGACCTAGCGACCGATTTCAGTCGCTAAATAAAAGTACGCGTGACCGAAATCATTCGCTAAGTAGCGACTGAATTTTACAACGCGCGACCGATTTCGGTCGCTAATGGGTCTTAATTTTTTTTAAAGCAGCGAACACCCTCTCCCCCGATTACTTCTCTCATTTCACTCTATCTCTCTAAAAATCGTCTCCCCTCTCTCTAAACTCGCCCCCTCCTCCTTTCCTCTTCATTCATTCCTTTTTCTCTCATTTTCCTTTAGTAAGGTATGTTTATTTATCTATATTTAGTTTTAATTATTTGTTAATTTTTGTTTTTATCGATTTAAATAAATTAGTTATTGGGTTGGATAGTTATTTAGTAAGCATGTTAATTGCCCATAGGTTCCCTAATTTGAAATAGGTAGATTGTTAGGATAAAATTAGGGTTTGTGGTTAAGTAGTTGAATGAATTGGGTTGTTTTGATGAGTTAGGAAATTGGAGGTGAAATAAAATTATGTTGATTTAGTGATGTAATTATGGACGGATTGGGTGCAAATCGTACTATGTTTAGGTGAATTGAGAATTTTACAAAATATGTGAGTAGTGTATATATTAGTAAATTACTTTAGAAGAAATAATTTGTATGTGGTTATTGTGTCAATTTTTTTAGATAAAAAAATGAAGAGACATGAACGAAAATGGATGTATGGAGAAAGATTGGATAAGAGACGACGTCCCACAACGAAATTTTTAGAGGGTATTAGTAGTTTTCTTGAGTTCGCTAAAACCCATTCCGAATACGCGTCGGAGGGTAGATTTAGGTGTCCTTGTGTGAAATGTAAGAACCTCAGATTCTTGGATAGTGTTTTGATTAAGGAACATATTATTTCAAATGGGTTTAGCCCAAATTATTAATATTGGATTTGTCATGGTGAGACGTCTACTGTTGAGGAATCTGAGGTTGATCAGAATGAGGGCGGGGTGAGAGGAATGACTGTTGATGTGGTTGAGTGCAATTTGTTTAATGATGAGAGCATGTACACTAACGACGATGACCAACCAACCCCACAAGAGCCAAACCCACGAGCGAAAGCGTTTTTTTATATGTTAGAGGCTGCGGAGAAGTCATTATATGGAGGGTGTGATGTGACATTGTTAGAAGTCGCGTCTCTGGTAGTGACCCTTAAATGTGAGTATAACCTACCATTTGGGTGCTTAGACGGTGTCGCTGCGTTGATTGAGAAACTCATCCCAAAAGACAACATTATGACCAAAACATTCTATAATACCAAAAAAATAGTTAAAGGTCTTGAACTTCCGCATCAAAAGATCGATGCTTGTCCCGATGGATTTATGATTTTTTGGAAGGACGATGCCGTGCTTGAGGAATGTAAGATATGTGGGAAGGGTAGATACAAAAGTGTAGATGGCAATATTATTTTCAGGGGTAGGAAGGGAAAGAGTGTTGCGAGGCATAAAAAACCTATACCACTTAGTCGACTTACCTACTTTCCAATCGCCCCTAGACTTCAAAAATTATATGAAACCAGAACCATTGCCGAACAAATGAGGTGGCATAAAGAAGAAACTCATGTAGAGGGGAAGATGTGTCATCCTAGTGACGGGGAGGAGTGGAAACACTTTGATAGGATTTACCCTGAATTTGCTGAGGAACCCCGTAACGTGAGACTTGGGTTGTGTACCGATGGGTTCGTCCCTTTCGGTCAGTTCGGTAAGTCATACTCACGCTGGCCTGTCATGGTCACACCGTACAACTTACCCCCATGGCTTTGTTTGAAACCACCATTCATCTTCCTTTCTCTCATTGTTCCCGGCCAAAAATATCCAAAAAACCACTTGGATGTTTACTTACAACCAGTGATAGAGAAATTGAAACACTTGTGGGAAGTAGGGGTGGAGACATATGATGTGTCGTTGAAACAAAATTTCCAGCTTAGAGCATCTCTTTTGTGGACTATAAACGATTTCCCTGCGTATGGTATGCTGAGTGGTTGGTCTACGGCGGGCCAAAAAGCTTGTCCTTGTTGCATGAGTGAAAGTAAAACATTCTACCTAAGTAATTCAAGCAAAATTAGTTGGTTTGACTGTCATAGACAGTTTCTACCCAAGGGTCACTTGTACAGGAAGAATAAGAGAGCTTTCAAGAAGGGTGAGGTGGTGCTAGATGAGGCACCGATTCGTCTCCAAGGAGATGATATTTGGGAGATGATTTCAGAGTTCCCATCTACTGTTCACGAAACCGATCAAGAGTTCAAAGATCTTAAGAAATTAAAAAATGGTTGGTTTAAAAGATGCATCTTCTTCGACCTTCCATATTGGAGTACTTTATTACTCCGACATAATCTGGACGTGATGCATATTGAGAAGAATTTCTTTGAGCAACTGATTCACACCGTCATGGATGTAGAGGGTAAGACATGTGACACCATAGGATCCCGAAAAGATTTGAAAAAAAGTGTGACCGTCCGAAATTGCATATCAAGCGGGATGGGTCCAAGCCTAGGGCCTTGTTTAGCCTTGATAAAGCTCAGAGAAAGGCCGTGTTAGAGTATGCATCCAATTTTAGTCGGTGTGTGGACATTAAGAACCTGAAGCTCCAAGTCTTGAAGAGTCACGACTGCCACGTGTTCATGGAGCGGTTACTACCTGTGGCGTTGAAGCACCTGCTGCCGGAAGGTGTTTGGAATCCTATCACTGAGATATCTCAGTTTTTTCGAGATTTGTATTCGTCGACAGTTACAAATGACGACATGGCTCGTTTGGAGGATCAAATTCCTCAGATACTATGCAAACTTGAGATGATCTTCTCACCCTCCTTCTTTAACTCAATATAGCATCTACCGGTCCACTTGCCCTACAAAGCTAAAGGGGGAGGACCGGTACAATTTAGATGGATGTACCCGTTCGAGAGATGAGAATGATAAGTGTGGTTTGTAGTGCTTATTTGTTGTGTTTGATCCCGGTTTCTCTTGTGGAATCGCTCTTCGGAGGGGTTTAGAGGCTACATACGCTTCTTCTAGCTTTTGTTAGGTTCCTAGGACCATTATTGGAGATATGGAGCGATTTCGATTCGTTTCCAACACAATTGGAGCCATCGAAGAGAAGCGACGATCACTCGGTAGCCTATACTCGATCCCGAGACCTTGGGACCCATTTTCGAGCCCCTTGGACCCGATCCCGAGCTTCGAGAATCGATGAGAAGCCTAACAAGAGCAAGGAGGGACCTTTGGGACCATATTAGAGGCCTACAAAACCCATCCCGGTCGGGACAACCCTCATCCCGGTCGGGATGAAGTGCAAACAAAGAAGCTCTTCTGCTGAGTCAACCGGGGCGGGATGAAGTCATCCCGGACGGGATGATGAAGCCATCCCAGACGGGACCATCCATCCCAACCGGGATGACCCTGCTGTAGCCCGCACTTGCTTTCTTCTTCTCCTTTGTTCTTGTAACCCTATAAATACCCTCCCTCTTGTAATCTTAGGATATGTTCTTCATTACCCACTAAACCCTAGACTACTTTAGACTAGATTAGCTTAGACTAGTGTAGATTAGTCCTTAGTTAATCGTTAATCCTAGTTTAATCCTTGTATTAAGGAAATTCTTCAAGATTCATCCAAGATTGACAACCTTGGGAGATTGTTTTGGGTTTTCTCGTTTATGCAAGTTTTCCTTCTTCCATTCATCTTCTTGTTAGTAGGTATAATCTTCTTATTCCCTTTACTCTTATTCCTTGTTTAATCTTTCAAGTTTCAATCTTTGATTATTGTTCTTGTTCATGCTAGTTTCATTATAAAATGTTTTGTTGTTTGTGTTGATTTCTCTTGTTATGGTTAGGATTAGTTTCGTTATGTGTGAGTAGACTTTTTGTGGGGTTAGTAGGGGGATTATGTGTTGATTATGGGTGATTAGGGTTGATTGTGGGTAAAGGTTGAATCTTTGTCATTAGTCATATGTTGAGCACCACATGTGTTTGTTGAAATGCTTGTTAGAGTAGTAGTTGCAAATGCTCCTCTTGCTTGTTCTATTCTTCTCATTGGGTGATTGATTTGTGGTTGAATCCTTGTGTATTGGGTAACATCTTGCATGAGTATTCGGGTTTTGTCTTAGACACGAGAGTGTGGACATTGGCTTTGACGCGAGAGCGCGGACCGACCTTAGTGACTAGGTGAAACCTACATCCTCGATTACCCAACCATCCTACTACACTTATGAACCCGACCTAACCCTACTTTCTCCCTATTTGATTCCTCCTTCTTAGCTCATTCTTAGCCATAGTTCCTTCCCTTCTTATCATTCTAGTTTAGCTTAGCCGCGAGACCTAGTCAAGTCTTTAGGTGGAACTTGGTCTAAACACTCTTTACCGTCCCCGTGGACTCGACCCGACTTACCCTTTCTACCTAGTTAGGATTAGTTGGTTATATTACTTGTTGGTGGGGATCCACGGCAAATCCCTCCCATCAGAGAACTTTCAACTATTTACTTACCCACTAACGTTAGACACTATAATTTGGTAATAACATAATTGCTTGATGATTGTCATAGATTTCTCAACCATTTGAAGAAAAAATTGGTAACAAGGCGAGGGTCGAGGGCTCTATATGTAATGGTTATTTAACATAGAAGATAGCCAACTTTTGTTCTCTGTATTTCGAGAAAGAAGTGAACACCAAAGCCAAAAATCTTAACCTAGAAACATCTGAGACGATTGACCCCAACATGCCAGACTTTTTTCAAAGTAAGGTAGGTGAGGGATCGTCATCAGCAAGCAAGTGGAGGACATTAGATGAGAAAGAGTACAATCGTGCTCACCTGTACTTGTTATCAAACTGCGAAGTTTTGGAGCCGTACGAGAAGCAGTTTGTAGCTGAATTTGTAGCTGCTAATCCACATTTAAGTGCTGATGATGTTTGGAATAAGCATTATGAGGAACAGTTTCCCAGTAGGCTTAAGCAACATGTAATTTTAGAGAATATTCAGGATGATTTGGTTAAGAGTCTAGCATTAGGTCCTTTGTGGAAGGTTAGGACTTGGAACCGATATTTTGTTAATGGTTTCAATTTCCATACATTTGCCCATGGTAGCAGTAGGAGTAGATGTAATTTCGGTGTGAGTGTGTCGTCACTTGAGGGTGATGATTACTACGGTCTATTGGAGGACATCTTCGAGTTGTGCTATGTTGGAAATGATCGTGGGTATAGAGCTGTGGTATTTAAATGCGAATGGAAGGACAACTCAGTGCATGGTACTAGAGTACATGAAAGGTACAAACTAGTTGAAGTTAATCATACAAAAAAATACTCCAAGTACGATCCATTTATACTTGCACATCAAGCACACCAAGTATACTTTGCGCCTTATCCAACCACAAAGAACGACAGAACTGTAAACCAGTGGTGGGCGGTGTTTAAAACTAAGCCACGGGGGCACTATGACACTGACCACTTCCAAGAGGAGGTCATTTCTAGTGGTACAACATTGTCTCCAGTTGATGAGAATCTTTTGGCAATTGATGATGATGACAATAATGAGGTGGATGTGGGGCAGGATTTTGAAGACGATAAAGGTGGTGAGGAGGAGGAAGGTGCTTCTAGTGATATGGTCAAGGAGGAGGAAGATACCAATGATTTAGAGGTCAATGACGAGGAGGAGGAAGATGACTACGAGGAAGAGGATGTGGTTGGTTCGAGTAGGCAAGTGGATGATGACAACGACAGTGAGGATGATTTCTAGTAGGGTATAGTTTTAGTAAGTTATATTATTTCAATATAGTAATCTGCATTATATATTTTGGGCAAATTATTTCAATATTATGATGTCAATTTCTAACTCTCTACTATGTCTGCAGATATGACGTTGGGCAGCAGACTGCGGTATGGTAGTGGGAGCAGGAACAGAGGGCAGCAGCAGCAGCAGGACCAGGAGAAGAACCGGCTGGAAGACCAGAACAAGGACCAACAGGAGGATAATGAGGAGGAGGCGAACGACGATCAACAACCTGAACAACCACAACAGAATCAAGAGCTTTGATATACAGAAGACAGGCGCCTAATTATGAGCCTCGAGAACACATGATGAGACATTATATTTCCTTTTTTTGTGAGACATCATCTTATTTCACTCTTTGGTGTAGGTTTCGGGATAGAGCGGTGGTGACTGGTGTCTCGGATAGCTTCATGAAAGAATTGACTACTTACTGCACTGGTTGGACTAAGGTGCCTCAGTGGCAGCGGGAGAAGTGGTTCGCCAACTTTAAGGTGCACCAATTTTTTTTTGTTTTATTAATTATCTTTTATTGTTTACGGATTACTAATACACTAACAACAAACGATCTTGCAGATGAAACACTATTGGAACGAAGGTCTCGAGGTGGCTGCGAGAGACAGTTACATGGATGTCGCGAAGCCAAGATACAAAGACAACATGTGGAAGTTGGCGAACGAGGGAAGGGCACAGAAATACCTTAAAGGTTTGATTACTCAATTAGTGTTCGTACTTGAATAGAAAGTTGTATATATCTTCAAAACGCTTATTATCTCAAAGTGTATAAATTGTAGGTGACGCCATTCAACAGTTCGAAAAAGCCCGCTCCAACCCGAAGTTCTTTCAGAGATCCCTCCAGGCGAAGAAGAACAAGAGGCGGCGAGGAGAACCCCAGGGGGGATGCGGAGGCCACCCACTACGTTGGGTCTCAGTCGATGCACCAGTGGGCTATGAAGGTTAGTATTTCCTTTCCTTTGATTTTTATTTTCGATTCTTATTTAATGTTTTCATTTTAAATATAAATGAGAAATTTACATGTACTGTGAACAGTTGAAGAAGCAAACCCGAGAACTCCCCCCGCCTGCGCAGCTATTTCTCGACACGAAGACCAAGGGTGACGACAAAACCGGTCGATCGTTCGTTACGAGGAAGGACGACGCCATTTGGGTAAGTTTCAAACATAAGACTTCTTTACTTTTTTTTTCTTTACAAGTCACCTAATCATGACTCCAATTTCTTGTAGAGATCGTATATGGAGGCCACTAGAGCGCCCGAGGCTGAAGGTGTTGACCCGAGCGAGATTTGGTTCAGAGTCACGCAGGGATACCGCAAGGGAGCGGTGTACGGCACAGGGAACGCTCATTCCCTGTATTGGACACCACCCAATGCTCGGGGGAGCCATACGACCTCGACGAAGTATGTACCATCCGTCGTTGCTGAGATGAGGTCGGAACTGCGAGAGAAGAGGGCGCTACGGGCGGCTATGGCTGAGAAGATGAAGGAGCAGGATGAGAGGCTGAAGATGCAGGATCTGCGTATGCAGCAACAGGATGACGTTAACCTGCAAATTCTAGAAGAGCTACAGCGCCTGAGGAGCATACAGCAGCAGAACTTTAACTCCGGCCCCATTCCCCGACACCGAGATCCTAGAGACTCCTTCAATGGGGGTGGTAGTGACTCTTCAGCTAGTTTCCCTGTTAGCTGAGTAGATTGAAAACAGTTTGTAGTTTGTGAATGTTTGTTGAAAAAAGTTTGTAACAACACTTTTAATTTAGTGTATTCACGACGTTTGCTTACTTGGTTGCCAATTTTGGAGTGTGAAGCTTGCGTAATGTTTGGAACAACGTTTGGTATGATGTTTGGGACGTATTGTGGTTGTTGGTTTGTTTTATTTTGCAGATTTTGGCTAGAAAAGAAACAAATAAAATCGGCCAATTTCATGTAAGGCAGCGACTGATACCAGTTGCTAAATTTTTCATTTAGCGACCGACGTCAGTCGCTGTAGGACGCTCGAAGAACGCCACGTCACACCCCTTAGGGACTGATATCGGTCGCTAATCTGATGCTCTCAGCGACTGAAATCGGTCGCTAAAAGGATGGTATAGCGATTGATTTCGGTCGCTAACTTTAACGACTGAAATCGGTCGCGCGTATAATTTAGCGACCGATTTCAGTCGCTAGATGTGACTATCAGGTGCGACTGTTTCTTGGCGACTATCAACTATCGCGCGTCTCTTTTTAGTGACAGATGACGGTGGCTAAGATCAGTCGCCCCAGACTTAAATTCTTGTAGTGCCAACGGAACATCAAAGGCAGTGTTTCTCCTGTAATGCTACATCCAAGATGTGATGTGTCGGCATACAGGTACACCCAGGACTTCAGAAGCAAGTCCTCGCGCAACTTCTTTACTCCCCAGCGGAAAACCCGAAGCAGTGTTTCTCCTGAAATGCTACATCCAAGACTACAGAGGCAAGTCCCCACGGAGCTATCATCATCAAAGACAGGTATTACCCTCTACTAATGGCTGCTGAGCCCTTCACGCAAGTCTAATGGACTATAAACGACCCGACCGGAAGGCTGCTAGGCCGTAATCCTCGATTGGCTTTGGGGCTACTCTGATTTTCGCCTTGTCCAAGCCTCAGTCAGAGTGGGGGCTCTGTAGACACCCGTATTTTGCCTGCTAGTGTCAATAGCAGTTTCTGACAAAACACCCGATGATGATCGGACGTAAACATACTTTAATGTGCCCGAATACGATCTCGGAATCCATAGTATTCATCTTAGGCACTTAGATGAGTGTGAATCTCTAAAAACTGACCACAAAATCAGACTCAGTGGATCGTTTCCAATAAAATTAAGCTAATTTCAGCCAAAACCGCCACTAAGGGCAAAATCGTCTTTTATCAACCGAGTCAAACCCGGTCAAAGTCGAAACCCGAAGCTCAAAAGAGACATAAATGTGTCCGAATAAAAATCAATCAAAATCAAACTGAAACAAGTCAAGCCTCGAATAACACAGATGTCAATCCGTATTTTGAGCAATTTCTGATACGCGCAAGTTAAACTGCCTGCAACCAGGCGCCCCAGAACTAAGCCGCCTCATCTGGGGTGCCCGAGTCTTGAATCGCCTCCTTTCAGGCGTTCGAATCTTGAGCTGTAGCATTTCACATAAATCTATAAATACACCCTTACCTCCGACGTTTCAAGGGATACAATTCACATTCGATCTCGAACCTTTAGACAGAAAAACCAAGAGCCTTTAATTTTAATCACCTTTCACACATTCTCACCACCCTTGAGTTCTTTGCACTCATACACACACACAATCAATTTTGAGATCAAAACTCGTCAAAGACCGAGAGCATCCTCTCCCTAACTACACACCCTAACTGACCCTACATTCTCGAACCGCTCCCGTGCCTTCGACGACACTCTACGAGCCCGTTTTCCGAGCTTATTAACATGTAGGTTGAGGGTGTATCAATACCCGTTTTTCTAATCTCTAATTCTTTTCATTTTTTTATACTAATTACTAACTACTAACATTTACATTATCGTTCTACTAACATTTAATTTCTGTTTACTAACCGCTAACTTTTAATTATCGCACCTAACAATCTAACACTTTATTTATCGTTGTTTATATATGTATATAATACCACTTATATTAATTTAATAAAACTATTTTCAAATCGGTTCGAGCAAATATACGATGACGCTAAATCTATTATCATAGGCTTTAAAATCAAAATTACGATATCGAAATGCAAAGGATCTAACATTTGCAATGACGAACCGAATTTTCAATCGAGTATGTTCAAAAACGAATTTTGCCCAATGTCCGTTAACATCCTCAACGAGTTGTACTTGAGGTGGAGCTCTTCAAGGGGCGCCGCCCTAGACACTTAAGGATCATAATGCGATCACGGTTATTTATGATCGAGCGTATTCGATATCATTTTCAAAATGTTACTCTTAAAGGTGAGATGTTGACTCCGTAGTCAAACGTTGTGCCTAAAAGAGTCGTCGACAATTGAGTTAGCACGAAACCCGTTGACACGGAATCAATCGCGTGATCCGTAAGGATTAATAACGATGTCGTAACGCGGAGGGAATTGATATTCGTTCTAGTTTGATTAAATCCAATTCTATAAATTCCACTCTAAATGTTAGTTATCGGTTCCGTAACCGAACGTCGAGCATGGTGAGTCTTCAAGAGTCAAACTAATATAAATCGAATAATGTTTATATTTAGCGTGATTACACCTCAATTTGAAACATAAGAATTAGAAATGGATCATTTCAAAAACGAGATGTCACCCGTACAGAGGGCATTCGATCGAGTGCCTATGGGCCACTCCATTGAGTGACCCCCTCAAAAAAGGGCAGGGTATTCCTCACGAAGGGCACTCGATCGAGTCCCCTCTATGACTTGATCGAGTGACCCCTGTTGGTCACCAACGTAAATCTAAAACGAGATACAAGTCTTGTCAAGCCATTTTTATGACTTTAGGTCAGCACGTGTTAATTCAATCACGTGTTTCTCTATTCAAAACCCATACATAATATCATATTCTATTTCTTTACCTTACGAATTTGAGTAGTGTCTCGCGTAACTAGTCTAGTGTCGACGACTTTCTAGTCGTATCCGATACTCGATAAGTTAAGACATTTCTAATCCACCGTGATAGGTCGGGACAAGACTACAAGACCCGGGATCAAGCTAGCCTTACGCTTTGGTCCCGTACGCTAAACGCGTATGTAGACACCCAGATTTTCACTTTGTGGCTGCAGAAGTGCCCAGCAAAAACCCGATGACGATCGGACTGCAACGCGACGCGAGAATACGATATTTTAGAAACTTTTTCTATAGAACGGAGCAAATGATTACTCGGAAAGATTAATTTGACATCAAGGTAGCCTTAGTCGTGTCATTACGGTTGCGTCCACACTAATTAGAGTCAATTCCGACACCGGGGCCCCGAATCGGTCCCGAAATATGCAAAGTCAAACCCGAGTCAACGCGTTAGGCCGAGTGAACCTTGGGACGCGCACCAGAAGCCCACCCGGCGCTCAACACGCTAGGGTTATAGGGAAGCCTTAACCTCCAAGAAAACCTAAGATATGCATTTTCTCCGTTTTGGAAAGTTTTGATATCGGATCTTCAAAACTTCGACAGCTTGAGCTCTGGCGCCTGAAGACTGAACTGCCTCACACCAGGCGTCTGAAGTATGAGTCGCTGGATACCGGGCGTCCATATGGTTGACGGGGACCAAAAACACCTATAAATACCTCCCCACCTCATTCATTTGACACACAATCACGGGTTCGTGCCTACTTCTACACAACTCGTTCTTCCCTCTCTTTTCTCGCTAAGGGCTCGCAGTCCGACACCCGAGGCAAACGATCCACTCGATCGTAGTTCCGATAAGCGAAATCGATGCTACTCTTCACCTTCGAGCATTCAAATCGATCCCGAGGTGCCTGTGTTCGACTAGCTACCAAGTTTAGAAACGGAGTTCTGCCGAATTAGCCGCAGGACTAGCCAATAGTGACGGAGTCCTGCCGGATTAGCCGCAGGAAGGGCCAACGGTAACGGAACTCTGCCGAAATCACCAGGCGAGCTAGGAGGATCCGTCTTTTGAAGTCATCTAAACAAACCTTTACATTTCTGTACTTTCATTATGCACTTCGATAATGTCAAATGTGGACGCTAGGTCCACAACACGTACTAAAACACGTAACGTCCCAAATTTAATCGTAAACACTAAAACACTCTCAATAGACCCGAGTAATTCCGAGATCCGTTCTTAACTATCTATGCATCGCGTCCCATTTAGCGTATACTCCGAGTCTACAACTCCTCACTATGTGATTTACTTACATTTCGCAATTACAGTTTTTCGTATGATTTATTGCTTTTATGACCTTATAATCGCATTCTAAATCACCTAACACGGAATACAAAACTTAAATTAACTAAAATTGAACAAAACGATGGTCGGGTTCCGTATATGTTCCGATGCTCGCCATGCACGGTTTGACGCATCCCTATTAATACCAAGCCGACGCATCTTAAGCATAATACCGGGTAAGGTATACCACGAGAACGATTAATATTCGTATTATCACGTTAAAACTGATTTGGTAATACATATAATATTAGTACTCTCTACCCTCCGATGTGCATCTTTTCATGGCCTGCTTGTCACGTGAAATCGCGTGCAAAGAATGTAAACACAATTACTTCGATGACAAAACTTACTTGTTCTTAAACAACCGACATAGCAAAAGGTATAGGGTGAAAACAATGGATGTTACAGTACTTCCGCCACGACGAAAGAACAAAGTTATCAAAATCGACGGTTTCCGGATGTCCGAAATCATTGGCAATGAGAGTCATTCCAGGCATGGAGTGCTTAAGGGTACAAGTCTTTATCTTTAGGTCCCGTGCCCCTCAAATTTGAGTCGGCTAAGGATCAAAGTTGACTTGAACGGTTTCCGAGTCCCCATAATTGACTCGGTGGCGACTTCAAAAATTGGAAACGAATTCAATTCACTAAAAAGGTCGCCTTACCAAACATATCGGCCTTTAAACATTTATAACCACGACTCGATCGATTCCAACGGAAACACGGGTGCCCGCACCCGTCTAGTACAAGTCCGGATCGTCATCCGAATCGTGGTCCGAAACATCGCCTCGTACGCGAGATCGGACCGCCGCCATACATTGAAAACCGGGTAGGTTCCGCGCGCGCGGTGTGGACGGACGTCCACAGTTTGGCGACTCCGCTGGGGAATTGGAAACAAGTTTCCAGCGATGGTGTAACTTGAACGAGGTCGGTGAAGCTCATTTCTTAGTTCCTAGATGTGGTCACTACAGGTTTTGGCCCTAAAAAGCCCACCCTAACTAATATCAAGACCAATCGATCTCTTCACGGTAAAATCCTTATGGACACACAGAGAGATCCTTGGTTGACACTCCGACCGCCTAACGCGAACTTCGCCGATATACTAAAGGAGTAGTTCTGAACGGACGGTGTGACACTCATCTCCCCAGATGACCAGTCGACACCTAAGCTAAGGCTATTCGTGGGCGGTAGCCTACCCTAACCTACCTGTGTCTGCATCCTGCATGAGTGTATGCATTCCTAGTTATGTGTAGCGTGTTTGAACAACCCAAATAAAACACTAAAAAACTAGATTCAACCACGACAACATATTCAACCATACCCAACTTCGTTTTCGAAAAAGAGGTCATCTCCAAAACTATCTTTTTAGCACCGATGCTCCCGCCAATTCAAAATGATTTTTGAAAACCTTTTAAAAGCACCGTCATCATGACGGATTTTTCAAAAGACCCTTTTTAAACGCCATCACCTTGGCCAGAGTAAAACCCGTCAACAACGAATACCGTTAATATCACATAAACTCCCGATCAATGGGATCGAGGTACCTCAAACGGTTACATTTTATTTAAAAAAAATGTTTTTTTGCACATACCGTTAGCACGACAGAAGCTTCGATTAATGAAGTCAAGGAATCCATAACGGTCACATTCAGAAAACATCATTTTACACACCATCAAAATACTAGGGATGGACAAATGTGGCCGCGCAATTTTTTTTTTTAAAAAAAAGAGGCTATTTAAAAATATCTTTGTCACCCAAACTCGGTAATAAAAGATGATCACATTTTCAAAATACCGTCACCAGACATCACGTTCTGTCACAAACACTGCTTACTCCATAAATGTCGAACTAACTAATTAATAGTAGTTTCGATAAAAGCACCATGTTATCATTTTCAAAACCGGTTCCCTTAAGAACTATCCTTCTTTTGAAAAACCACCATTTGCATTTTTGCTATCATCGAATCTTCGACACACATATAGCAACACACTTTCGCGTCACAAACGATGTCACCACACCATCATCACCCCAATTTTACAAATCGTCCTTTTCGGAAAAAAATTCCTTTGCAAAAGCGCGATAGTTTTCAAAAAAATATCAAAAACTCTTTGATCCTGAGCCGGGATCGCGATCAACTTCTTACGTCGTACAACCGTGTGATTAACTGTCTGTGTTAGTTACTAGGATCGCCTCTATTCGAGGTATTGTGTTTTGGGTCGTCTCATCCCGAGAAAGTCCTCTTGAATCTCACCCCGGAGATTTGTGTCAAATCATCTCGTTCTAGAGACATAGCTTCATTAGGCGTTCCGCCGAATACATCAAGAGTCTAAAACACCCAAGTCCCTAATCCGATGACCGCAAACACGCGCGAATCAAGGGTCCCATTTCCGCTTTTTTCTCGGTTTCGAGCATTCCTCGAGTCTATAGGACGTCTGGTATACCCGCCCTCATCGATATCACCTTTTCCGCAATCATGTCAGGAGATTCAAGCGTAGACGCAGGTAACCATAGCGGGAACGACGCCAGACAATCCGCGGATAACATCATAGAAACCCTAACCAACCTGATCCGAGACTTATAGGCCACCATCATTACCATGAACACCATATAGACTCTCGTCTAGGCCAATTGGAAGATAGGGCCTCTAATGAACACCATAACCGGATCCTCAACGAGGTCCTATTAAACTCCACACCACTAGGTAGCGTTCCTGCCGGGGTCACCCCTAATGACTTCACTACCCCACCTCAAAACGACATCCTCAAGGCCCCCGTGAGTCGAATAGATTTCCTTGAAAACCAAAAGCGCCTAAACCAAGGCAACAATGTCCACCTCAAAAACCAAAGAAAGTTTGAAATGGTGAACGACCAGCTACCAAAAAAAAATTTCCCTAGCCGACATACCGAAATTCAAAGGAACTGAGAACCCCCTCAACCACATCCTGGCCTTTAAGGATTACATGGCCATTAAGGGCGTCAAACCCAGCCTTTTCGCTAGGATATTCCCATCCTCTTTAGGCGACACACCACGATACTTTTTTTATTCCCTCGATTCTAAAAATTAATCCACCAGGGATGAAATCTCCATAGAATTCGCAAAGCAATACGCGAAAAATTCTGAGCCACAAGTCACCATCTGAAGCCTCGAGGTCCTTTCCCAAAAACGAGAAAGAAAGCTTCTCTGAATTTCTGACTAGGTGGAGAAAGGTCAGCACCCAATTAGTAAAGCGCCCCGACGAAGCCACCTTAGTAGAGAAATTTGTCGATAACCTCAGACCTCCTTACGCCTCTCACCTTAGGTACCAAAATATTCACACCTTCAAGGAACTGTCTACCCTAGCAAATAATAAATAGCTAAAATTAGAAAACCGAACTTAAAATATTTACTACATACTACTACTCAAACATACGATATAAAATCGAGTAACGTCCTAAAGTTACCTTCAGGCGATAACCAAACTGCTCACGTAATTATCTTTGTAGGGTCCTCACGAGATCCATAATTTAGTATCTGAATAGAGCATTCAGCCTTCCTTGACGGGTCCTCAGGTAATTCAGTAAGACTGACGCGAAGAACGGGAAAAATTAGAACAGGGATGGAGCACGACACTAACGGAACAACCGAAACGGGAACAATAAAAATAAGGATGGCAACAACATCGACAACTTGTAATAGCCATACGAGAGAAAAGAAATAGGAGGAGACATCAAAATCGAGGCTTGAAAAACGACTCGTACATCAGTTGGCAGCAACAGTAGAAAAACACGGACAAAATGCAGCAACGTCGAAAAGCAGGAAACAGCACAGCAACAACGACAAAAAAAAACAGTAGCGACATATCCACAGAAGATCGACTATCAGGGTAATAGCATCCGCACCACAGTGAGAACGAGACGATCAAATAGCGATCAACACGACGCGCATAGAAATATGGAAAAGAACGAAGGAAACACGAGATCGAATGATAGCAGAATAGATATAACATTAACAGCAGACTGCAGCGGCAACAGAAAGGAAGAAGAAGAAGAAGAAGAAGAAGAAGAAGAAGAAGAAGAAGAAGAAGAAGAAGAAGAAGAAGAAGAGAAGTAGGACAAACAAAGAATAGAGAACGACACAAATAAGAACGGAATAGGGAACGAGTGAAACAAGGGTACGAGTAAAGGGTAAATCAGACAGCAAACGTGAATCAGCGAAGAACAACTGCACAAGGATGACATCTGAACGAAAAAAAATGACAGAAATCGGCAACAACAACCAGCAGCCAAAAGGGCGACACAAAGGATAGCAAAACGGATTGAAGAGAAGGAGAAGAAGAAGAAAGAAAGAGGAAGAAGAAGAAGGGACGAAAACAACATAATTTTAATTTATAAAAATCGGGGGTGTTACAATCTTCCCCACTAAAAAGAAGTTTCGTCCTCGAAACTAACACAAACATAATAATAAAATGGAAAACAATGTTATATCACTTGAACAAAATGAGAATGCTTAACTCGCATCACAATCTCGGTGTTTAAAAATTTGACAACTTCAAACGTGATATGAAATTGAAATAGAAGCCAAAAGTTATTTTAAGATAATTTAGGCTCGGTTACCCAAAGTTTAAAATCATTTAAATTAATAAAATCGTAAACGAGCTGGAGGGGAAGAATACCCAAATATTTTCAAAACAACAGTAAAACGTTTTAATTAAGAAATTCGACAACAAAATAAAAACTTAAGACATACGATGTTTTTTCAAAAATGTTAAACTGTTTTACATAATAATCTTATAGAAATCAAAATATTAGCAATTATGAAAGTTTTTGTAAAATTCAAACACTTGAAAATAGAAATTTGAAACAATTTCGAAATACTTTAAAATAAATTATTAAGGTATTTTGAAACAGGACTAAATATATGTTATCAACCTAAAACGAATACGAAAACAAAGTTTAAAAATTTATAACTCAAATGTTAAAATTTCACGATGGCCCAAAATTTTAAAATAGTCAAACTTTTCATAACAAAGGTTTGGGAAAAATGATAAACGAATAAATAGAGTCAAAGTAAGTTAACGACAAATCGAAGCAAAAGTTTTCAAACCCGATAAAGAAGTCAAAGGGATTGGCCAAAGAAGAAGAAGCAGTATTATTAAAGAGAAGCTAAGGGGAAGACAAAATTGAGAGTCAAATAGAGCTCTCAAGGATTTACAGAAGAAGTTAACCATCTCGATTCTCCCGGTACGACTCCCACAATACAGGTTCCTAATTTCCATCAAATACGTTAAGTCCAATATTAGGCGCTAGGTGGTACTACTCAGTTACAATCTCCAAAAATGTCTTACGTGATTATCAAATCGTTCAAACGACACGATCCTAATCCACAAATGTTTTACAATCTAATCTCATCCATTAAAATCCCAACGGTCATCAAAACACACCCAAACTCGCAATCGATAAGTTTCCTAAATCCAATGCTCATAAGATTTGAACTCGAGGTATGCTCCAAATTTCTCGAGTAAGGAACACTAAACAAGGTCCACCAATATAGAAATGCTCGGGCACAGAATCCTCAAAATGATTACCGACATGTTTATAAAGCCACAAGTACAGAAGTTGGGGAAAGTATAACAAATCCTCAAACACGCTCAAACCTATAGGAAATGGCGCAAACCCTCACATCTTCAAACACGTCATTGGGCTAAGGTTTCTAAAAATTCCACCAAATTTCATATTGTATCAGGGAAACCACCAAAATATTTATTAACTCAACGAAGCCACAATCTCGTTGGTCTAGGGGTTCTGAACTATAAATCCATCAAGATGATTCACATTAAGTATTCCTCAAAACAACGCGATAAATCCAACCCTTAATTGTGCAAATGTTTCTCTTCCTCAAGGTTAATAATGATCTGTCCAAATTTAGGTCAGTCAACTCCAAAATTCGTAGGTTACAACCTTACATCCCAATCTAATCCATAAGGAACAAGGGTTTATCTATGTCAGCCAAAATTTTCTATAACATTAACAAGGACCTGAAATGGTACCACAACACTCAGGATCAAAACTCAAACGATACTCTATGATCCCAAATATTCACGATGCATCCGTCAAATAAGCATTAGGTAAGAATCCCAAAGTAATATTATCGGTTACACTTAGTTCGGTTCTAGGTTAGGTACTAGGTATCCATCAAATATGACATACTCTTACTACTCCCAAATATCCAACTCTTAAGTACCCCAAAATAATCAAGGTAACCTATAACCCAAGGTTCAGTGTCTAAAGTATCATCCTAATTCCATCAAGCAACATTTTGCTATTCAAATTAATCTTCAAGAATTTCTTACTTGCTTAGAAGGTAGGGCAGACTCAAAATCCTCAAACCAGGTGACAAGGGTTTACGAAACCTCAAACATCTATAACCTTTCATGGGGTTCGCTGAAACAAAAATCGGTCAAACCAAAGAATCTCAAGAGGAAAGATGGTAAAGTAGGAGAATTAATCGAAGACTTCTCACAAGAGTGAAGAGAAGAGTTTATAAGAGAAGAGTTAGAAGAAGTAGAAGAAGAAAGGAAGAAATCGATATAATACTAAGTTCTAGAACCATAGGAGAATCTTCCGACCTCCAGAGTTCACGAGGGAACTAAAAGAATTACTTCATCTTCCTGTAGAGGAACGAGCACACAAGTCTTGGGTCGCTCCATCTGGATCTACTACTGCAACGTCACGGAACACGGATCTACTCTTGATCATCTAACCTGTACCTGAAGCAAACTAAACCGGAGCTAAAAAGTCACCATCGACATCTTTCTAGGAGCACCAAGTTGTCCACTCAAGTCAGAAGGCGTTGAGAGTTCTAAGCAGGTCTTGTCCTGATCTGGAGCAGCATCATATAAGCATCTTGTTCATTCATCTTCTTCCAGACAAAAGCAACAAATATTCAATGCTAATCAATGAGTTACAAAAACATCTAAACCTAACAGTTAAGTCCTTATTTTGATTTCTACCCACCTCTCACTAATATTTCTTTAATGTTTAAATCATTTACGAGTATTTTTTCTAGAATCAGGTGTAAGCTTCGGGAGCAACAATGCTCTGATACCAACTGTAATCCCCTAGAAATTCTAATGCAATACAGTGACGGAAACACTGTAGAGTTGGGATTAAAACACACTGACAAACTATATCTAATTAAAAGAAATGGTAAGTCAATACAAAGGCCTCTTTTTACAAAATGGCTAAAAGTAAAAAAATCTTCAAACAGGTTTATACAAATCCATAAATTGCAAGAATGAAGAAAGAGTAGGATCCACGCTACTCGCTAGCTCACACCCAAAACCCAGCAGCAAATACCTGTCATGTTAAAAACATAACAGCCACGTCAGTGGGGAGTAACTCGGACGTTCTCCCAGCCATATAATATCATATGGAAAAATAATAGTATTAATTTATCAAAATAATTAAAATGGAAAACATTAAATGATATAGTGAAAATAAGCTTTCGGGGAAAACTTAGAATATTGAAATAATAAAATCAAAACAAGTTTTCTGAAGAAAACTTAAAATATTTGACAACCTGCAAATCAAAATGTATCGATAATAATGAAAATATTCAAAATGGCGTTATGGATAGGATTAATGTAGAATCTAGACTTTCACTGGGATAATACTAGAAACTAGCTTCGAGAACTGTAGACTTAACTCATAACAGAATCCAGTCTCTAACTAGGCAACTCAACTATAACAAGACTGCGTACAGCGAGGTCCTGGTTTAAGTAGTGCATACCCCTCCTAGATAACAAATATGTCTAGTTCAGCTGACGGCGACTAACACGATGCGGTATCTAGCTTAAGGTCAAAACATACACTCTTCTGAACACAAACCATGCTCAGTTAAACAACCAATGTGCCCCATAAAAACACATCAGCCTTACAGTTGATGGCAAAAACGTACATCTCAGACTATATTACTCTAAACCCACACTTTTCCTTATTTCATAACTCCAAAACGAGCCATTATCGATTCTTAAAATATATAATTAGTATAAATAATATGAAGATAAAAAGAATAAACATTATATAGATAAAAAGAAACTTTCTATAAATAAAAACTTACTAATTTTAGAAACTATAATCCCCTAGAAATTCGAATGCGATACAGTGGCGGAAACACTGTAGAGTCGGGATTATAACACGCTGTAACTATGTTTTGATAAAAAATTAAATGGTAAAGTCAAACATCAGGCCTTAAATAAAATGGCCAAAATTAAATAAATCCACAAAGGGATTTAACAATCCACAGGACAAAATTATTAAAATTAATCGAGCAGGGATCATGTCTGCCCGCTAGCCCCTACCCGGAAACATGCATGCCTGTCATGTTAAAAACATAACAGCCACAATCAGTGAGGAGCAACGTCAACGTTCTCCAAGCCGTATAACAGGATTTTAAAAACAGTAATTACTAATATAAGAAAAATAGTAAAAATGGAAAACAGTAAAACAACATATTAAAATAAGCTTTCGGCGCGAAATGAAATAATCAAATGGGTTTCCGAAGAAACATAAAAATATTTGCCATTCTGCAAACCAACTTATATCGATTACAATAAAAATATTCAAAGTGGCGTTATGGATAGGATTAATGCAGAATCTAGACTTTCACTAGGACAATACTAAACTAGCTTCAAGAACTTAGTCAAAAAAAAATCAGACTTCGGTCTCTAACTAGGCAGCTCAACCACAACAGGACTGCGTGCAGCGAGGTCCTGGCTTAAGTAGTGCACACCCCTCCTGGATACAAACCATATCCAGTTCAACCCGACGCGACTTACACGATGCGATATCTAAGTTTAAGGTAAACATACACTCTTCTGAACACAAACCATGCTCAGTTCAACAACCAATATGCCCCACAATGACACACCAGCCTTACAGTTGATGGCAAAAACGTACATCCCAGACTATATTACTCTAAACCCACACTTTTCCTTATTCCATAACTCCAAAACAATCCATTATCGATATTTAAAAGATGTATTCAATATAAACAATAAGAGAACAAAAGAAAAAGGAATCACTTTCGAAAAGAGGAAACTTTCTAATTTAGGAAACTTCTATTTTTTTGAAACTTTACAAAAAATAGCATCATATCAAAATAGCGAAAATATTAGTTTATACTAATATCACATTTTTAGTAAACGATATAGATTTATAAAACTAGTACTTTCGGCCTGAACGATATTACTTCTTAAAACAAGAACATTTGAGTTAATGAAATTATTGAAACGTCATACAAGTGTTTATAAATTGATTTAGAAATCTTTTAAACATTTTAAATACTACTAATTAGGGTGTTTCCAAAATTTACAAAACTAAAATTCCCTAATTATTATTAGTTTCGACAATACGACTATAAATAGGATTTTACGGCAAATGTCAAATTAAATCTTTTAACGTCTTTTATTTAATTAAACCATTGAATATATTTAGAATATGTTAAGGGATGATTTAACTCTTAAAGTTTCAGATTTAAACATTTCAAAATTGCTGGAAAAATAATTCTTTTAGGTAAGACGAAGCATTTTAACGATAAATCATAATTTGTCCAAAAATCAATTTTTATTAATTAAAGACTTTAATAAATGGTACAAAAATTACATAAAATAGCTAAAATATATTTATGGACATTCTGTCTAGAAAAGAAAATTTTCCAGAATCCTAAAACTCGGTTTTTAAAGCGTTTTCTCGTTAATCGTCTAATCTCGACAATAACGATTAATAAAAATAGTAATTACAAAACGATTTAAGTATTAATATCCAAAAATTATTATTAAACTTAAAAATCATGATTTTCCAGAATCTACCATATTTCCAGATTTCCAAAAACTCCAGATTTAACAAATCCCGTTAAAACCACCTTTAAAACCCGTTTTCACAATTAACGATTCCACTAATAAAACTTATCGTTCCGAACATTTATTAAGGCACTAAAAATCATAAAATTATATTTTAATATGTAATCATCATAATCACATTTTTTTGGATTTTATCATAGGACCAGAAATCGAGAATTTAAACGACAAACACGGTTTTAACGATAAACGATGATTTAAAGTGATTAATTAATTAATCCACTTAACAATTCCGAAAAATTATGAATAAAATTCAGAAAATTCTATTTCATCAGAAAGTTTCATCACGTCAAAAATCAGATTAAAATAAAATGTTTAAGTACTAGAACTAAAAATCGGCTTTTAATCATTTTTGTCCGTAAACGGTAATAATTCAATAATCGATAACTAAAATATCAGAAAAATACTAAATTATTAGAAATCATCAAAAACAACATTTTTACAGAATATAAACATATATTACATGTTTAGGCCGATTATTACGATTTTACAAACTAATATGACGATTTAATCGTTAATCTCGTAAAAGCGATAAAAATACCGAAACATGCAAAATTTCAACTTTAAAAAATTTTCCAGAAAAATACCATTCGTATACATGCAAATTATTAAAAATATATTGCCAAAATAAAATATAAAAATATATACATGCAAATACACAATTAAAATCATGCAATACCGAGTAACATCGACGTTACCTCTACTCCAAGTCTGAATCGATTATATATTCGTCGGCCTCGGGATCGTCCACAAAACCTACCAAACACGAAAATCATGGCAGAAAAATACCATGAGAAAACTAATAAAAATCAAGGTAAATAATCATCGAAAACGACGTCGAATATTACCTTAACGAAAGGATCGGAAAGAGGATTATTATGACGATAAAAATGATGCGATTGGGACTCGAAATGGAGCAAAAATAAGCCTAGGGTGGCTGAGATTACCACGGCCAAAATGAAGAGAAAGAGAAGGTGTTGAATAATTTTTTATGACAAAAATGAATGAGAAGGATGGAAGGGTTTTAGCAATAAAAGATAGTAAAATGGGTGATGAAAACAATGTGTATTTAGCCTAAAGTGGCCGGCCAAGATAGAGCTAGGGGGAGTATGAAGAATTTTGACAATAAAGCACCAAATAAATGAAAAGAAATAATCTTACGTTTACGTTTTAATGTGATAAAATGAAACGTATTAATAAAACGTAGTAAAATTTGTGAACAGAAGCTTAGTCGGTCCAAAAAGTGAGGAAATGGTCTCAAATAATTTCTAAGTTGATAAAAAGTATAATCGTAAAATAGTTAAAAGCATTTCAAAGTAATTCGAGTAAACCTCGCGTAAGAAAATAATTATTTGCAAAGCTTCGTAATAAAATCATTAACGACTAATTTTCTGCAAATAAAAATATTTACTAGTTGAAAATATTATATAAACGTATTCAAACATTTTTAGGAAAAGAAATAACTTTTTAGGAAAAGGAATATATAAACATATTCCGTTCTTATTTGTGTCGTTCTCTATTCCTTGTTCGTCCTACTTCTCTTCTTCTTCTTCTTCTTCTTCTTCTTCTTCTTCTTTCTTTCTGTTGCCACTGCAGTCTGCTGTTAATGTTATATCTATTCTGCTACCATTTGATCCCATGTTTCCTTCGTTCTTTTCCATATTTCTATGCGCGTCGTGTTGATCGCTATTTGATCGTCTTGTTCTCACTGTGGTGCTGATGCTATTACCCTGATAGTCGATCTTTGGTGGATATGTCGCTACTGTTCTTTTTGTTTTTGGTCGTTGTTGCTGTGCTGTTTCCTACTTTTCGACGTTGCTACATTTTATCCGTGTTTTGCTACTGTTGCTGCCAACTGATGTACGAGTCGTTTTTCAAGCCTCGATTTTGATGTCTCCTCCTATTTCTTTTCTCTCGTATGGCTATTACGAGTTGTCGATGTTGTTGCCATCCTTATTTTTATTGTTCCCGTTTCAGTTGTTCCGTTAGCGTCATGCTCCATCTCTGTTCTAATTTTTCCCGTTCTTCGCATCAGTCTTACTGAATTACCTGAGGACCCGTCAAGGAAGGCTGAATGCTCTATTCAGATACTAAATTAAGGATCTCGTGAGGACCCGACAAGGATAATTACGTTAGCAGTTTGGTTATCGCCTGAAGGTAACTTTAGGACGTTACTCGATTTTATATCGTATGTTTGAGTAGTAGTATGTAGTAAATATTTTAAGTTCGGTTTTCTAATTTTAGTTATTTATTATTTGCTATTATATTAATTTTAAATCGTATGTCTTATCAATATTTTTACAAGTTTTCGATATCGTTTTATAAATCGTTGGTAATTTAATTATTTACGATCGTTATAATATTTTGTTGGTTATCGTGACACTAGTAACTAAATAATGTCGATTTCATATTTCGTCTTATTTCGTTAATTTATAATTTTCACTTAAAAATCGTATTTTTATATTTTAATCGAAATTCGTATACTTGTTAATAAATTAATTTTTGTTTTACGATTTATTCTAATAAATGAGAAAATAGTCGATTTTGTTTTAAATATATTTTTAGTCGAGACTATTTTCACTAATAATTTCCTATTTGTTTCCGATTGACTATTTTTATTAAAATCCATATTATTTATTAATAAAAACTATCTGTTAAAAATAATTTGAATTCTTCGTAAATTTCATTTAATTTATAAAGTTCGGCGACTTAGTTAATTTTGATATCGTTTTTCTTAAAACATTTATTTTCTAAAATTTGTAGTTTTAACTAGATTTCCTAATTATTTATAAAATACTATATACTGACTTATTATAATTTATTTATATTTTGAGTATCAAATTTAGAAATATAATAAAGTTACAATAACGACGATAATAGTAAAATGTTAATTTCGTTAGAGATGCTATCTTTATACATTTCACTTATTTCAATAACTTACGAATTTTCTATAACAATGTTTCTATTTTAAGTAAGTTTCTGTAACACCCGCTATTTTTCCTTGCATTTTTATTCTTTCCGTTAGGACTCCGTCTTAGCCATGTTACTTTTTGGCATCATATTTCATCATTTTAAGCTCTATTTTAATTTTTGAGTTTAATGATTTTTATTTTTATTTTTAAAGATTTTAATCCTTTTTAAATCCGTTTATTTGGTTTCTTCGTAAACTAATTAATTTTTCCGCAAGGAATTCTATTTCTCTTAGAATTGACGTTTTTAATCTCGGAATTAAGTTATTCCTTTTCCTAAAAATGTTTGAACACGTTTATATAATATTTTCAACTAGTAAATATTTTTATTTACAGAAAATTAGTCGTTAATGGTTTTATTACGAAGCTTCGCGAATAATTATTTTCTTACGCGAGGTTTACTCGAATTACTTTGAAATGCTTTTAACTATTTTACGATTATACTTTTTATCAACTTATAAATTATTTGAGACCATTTCCTCACTTTTTGGACCGACTAAGCTTCTGGTCACTAATTTTACTACGTTTTATTAATACGATTCATTTTATCACGTTAAAACGTAAACGTAAGATTATTTCTTTTCATTTATTTGGTGCTTTATTGTCAAAAATCTTCATACTCCCCCAAGCTCTCTCTTGACCGGCCACTTTAGGCTAAATACACATTGTTTTCATCACCCATTTTACTATCTTTTATTGCTAAAACCCTTCTATCCTCCTCATTCATTTTTGTCATAAAAATATATTCAACACCTTCTCTTTCTCTTCATTTTGGTCGTGGTAATCTCAGCCACCCTAGGCTTATTTTTGCTCCATTTCGAGTCCCAATCGCATCATTTTTATCGTCATAATAATCCTCTTTCCGATCCCTTCGTTAAGGTAATAATTGACGTCGTTTTCGATGATTATTTCTTGATTTTTATTAGTTTTCTCATGGTATTTTTCTGCCATGATTTCTGTGTTTGGTAGGTTTTGTGGACGATCCCGAGGCCGACGAATATATAATCGATTCAGACTTGGAGTAGAGGTAACGTCAATGTTACTAGGTATTGCACGATTTTAATTGTGTATTTGCATGTATATATTTTAATATTTTATTTTGGCAATATATGTATGTCATAAAATCTGTAAAAATTTTAAAAGTTGAAAATTTGCATGTTTCGGTATTTTTATCGCTTTTACGAGATTAACGATTAAATCGTCATATTAGTTTGTAAAATCGTAATATTCGGCCTAATCATGTAATATATGTTTATATTCTATAAAAATGTTGTTTTTGATGATTTCTAATAATTTACTATTTTTCTGATATTTTAGTTATCGATTATTGAATTATTACCGTTTACGGACAAAAACGATTAAAAGCCGATTTTTAGTTCTAGTACTTAAACATTTTATTTTAATCTTATTTTTGATGTGGTGAAATTTTCTGATGAAATAGAATTTTCTGAATTTGTTCATAATTTTTCGGAATTTTTAAGTGAATGAATTAATTAATCACTTTAAATCATCGTTTATCGTTAAAACCGTGTTTGTCGTTTAAATTCTCGATTTCTGGTCCTATGATAAAATTTGGAAAAAATGTGATTCTGATGATTTCATATTAAAATGTAATTTTATGATTTTTAGTGCCTTAATAAATTTTCGGAACGATAAGTTTTATTAGTGGAATCGTTAATTGTGAAAACGGGTTTTAAAGGCGGTTTTGACGGGATTTGTTAAAACTGGAATTTTTGGAAATCTGGAAAAAAGGTAGATTCTGGGAAATCATGATTTTTAAGTTTAATAATAATTTTTGGATGTTAATACTTAAATCGTTTCGTAATTACTATTTTTAATAAATCGTTATTGTCGAGATTAGACGATTAACGAGAAAACGCTTTAAAAACCGATTTTTAGGATTCTGGAAATTTCTTTTCTGGACAGAATATCCATAAATATATTTTAGCTATTTTACGTAATTTTTGTACTATTTCTTAAAGTCTTTAATTAATAAATATTGATTTTCGGACAAATTGTGATTTATCGTTAAAATGCTTCGTCTTACCTAAAAGAATTATTTTTCCAGCAATTCTGAAATGTTTAAATCTGAAACTTTAAGAGTTAAATCATCCCATAAAATATTCTAAATATATTCTCAATGGTTTAATTAAATAAAAGACGTGAAAAGATTTAATTTGACATTTGCCGTAAAATCCTATTTATAGTCGTATTGTCGAAACTAATAATAATTAGGGAATTTTAGTTTTGTAACTTTTGGAAACACCCTAATTAATAGTATTTTAAATGTTTAAAATATTTCTAAATCAATTTATAAACACTTGTATGACATTTCAATAATTTCATTAACTCAAATGCTCTTGTTTTAAGAAGTGTAGACACCCACATTTTGACTGCCATGTGTCTATAGTAGTTCCCGACAAACACCCGATGATGATCGGACGCTAACGTGCCTTGACGTACTCGGAAATGGGCTCGAAATGATGGATATTGGGCCTAGGCATTTTAAGGAGTACAAATCTCACCAAACCAACCTCAAATTCAGGCCCAGTGGGTCGTTTCGGGTCAAATAACATTAATTTGGGTCGAATCCGTCACCAGGGGTAAAACCGTCTTTTAGCGACCGAGTCAAAACCCGGTCAAAGATATTTCCCGAAACTTGTAAGTCAACCGTGACACCTCACACGGTATATTCACGGTCCAACTCTACAAAATCAGCCATACAAAAAATAATAAACAATTTCGTTTAAGGTAGAATTCGATCCCGAGTAGGAATCCTATCCGAGAACCGACTCAAACACCCAACCGAGTGTAAACCACTCGGCCAAGTACACAAGTCAGCCGGCATTTCCTCTTTTCTTCCCTCACAAGAAAACGGAATTCTCGTTCTCCTCAGCTTCTTACTCAAGCGGTAATTCTAGCTCAAACAGGAGTCCTATTCAAAAACCGATTCGAGCATCCGACCGAGTGCAAAACACTCGGCCGAAACAGTAGCAAACCAGCCGGTTTGCCTTTCTTCCTCCACAAGAAAGCGGAATTCTTATTTCCCTCAAATGCCCTCGTTTCCTATCCTAAGCGGTAGTCAAACTCTCCCAAACCAAGGTCGGAAACTCCCTATAAATAGGACCTCCCATCCAACACCAAAGATACATCAGAAAATACCGAAAAATACAATTCATACACACACACGATTTTTCAGTAATAGTTCTCTATCATCCACACACACACATAATTTCCTTAGCATCGAGAAACCGATAATTCGTTCAAAACCCGAAGGAAACCGGTCCGAAACCCGACACCCTTCACCCGTCATAACCGTACCACCCTAACCCAACCGACGTTGCCTCGACGCTCCCGTGCCTAGCCACATTCCGACGAGCCCCGATCCGAGTCAACAAGAGCATGTAGGTTGAGGGTGTACCAAACCCGATTTCTTCCTTTCTCTTCTCTTCTCCTCTTCGTCCGTCGTGTCTTATTACGGGTCAAGAGTCTTTTTTTTTATTTTTCTAATATCGTTATTAACGAAAAACTATTTTCATAACGAATATTCTTAAACATACGATATCGATTTTTCTATAATCGAATATCGTACGATTTCTATATTTCGAACGATTTCTAAATTTACATCTTTTCTAAAACTATTCCAAGTATTCGATATTGATTTCGTAGTCAACTATCGAATATAAAGAATATCGAAAATATTAAGTCGAGTACGAATCATGCAATATTCATACGCGATTTAATACGAACTTCGAGTTTTCGAAAAGCGGACCCGAAACAGGCCACCACGCGACCCGCCGGCATCCCGGGCGAGTCGCGCGGCCGGCTGTTATGCCGCGGCCTTTTCTGTCTTTTTTATTATTATTATTTTTCGAACTTCATTTTTTATACAAAACAACGTTCTTTCCAAACAATATTTTTTAGATTTCGATTAATATTTATTTTTTCGATTTCGCTATTTTATTTTGCTATTATTATTTACAAATCGATACTAACTCGTTTGTTTGTTTTGTAGCAAATTCATTCTTTTATTTCATTTGTTTTATTATACTAAAACGAATCTCATATGCTAAATACAACTTCGACGTTAATCAATTTTCATGCATTAAATTGACTTAGCAACCCATTCAATTTTTCACATGCTTAGAAAACAATGTTTGCATAATCATTCATCGTATAACTAACGCGCACATTAAAACGTCATTCGATATCCTAGTAGAGGCCGCTAATGTGCGGGCGGGGTTGGGTGTTCTTAGTGAACTTCCCAACACGTACCCTCACCCCTTACTCAGAACCGTGGTTTCCGGATGACCGAAACCATTGGCAACGAGAGTCATTCAATATACGATTAACCGCTCAAGTCGGCATCTATATCTAACTGCAAAGGGACGAGCCCAATAAACTCTGACATTGGAACTGGGCCGTATTTTGTACACAGCCCACTACAACATAGAGTGGGCTCGAACGGTTCCGAATAACCATAAAATTCGGTGGCGACTCCGACTTCGATTTAAATTTCCATTTGACCATCTCATGGAGATTCATTCGCCTCCCCAAAACCCGCGCGTGGCCGCGTCGGGGTGGACCTATGTCATGTCCACAATTTGGCGACTCCGCTGGGGATTTTCTGATGAGTTAATAACCTTCGGTGTCCTCAGGGTGAGACTCGAATAGAAATCGTTTGACTAGTACAATGCGCGTTTTAGTTTTACGGTTCATGCATAAACCCCATTTTTCCGGGCCGGTACTCGCGACCGACGTCCCACTATACCGTTGATATAGTCCAAATTGGTTATGTCAAAGGTGTCCATTAGCCGATTCATAAGGGTTTTACGGCATGTCCTAATCTCAACTCGAGTTAGGGAGTCCGCCCCGATTCTTGATAGGCGATGTACACTGGTATAGACCCTTATAGACTGACCGAGACTTAGATTAAGAGCATACATGGCGTCGTTATACTGTTTCCATGACTACGTGCTACTTGATCCACATCTTTTTCAAAACCGTCATTTTTCAAATTTTTGCATCCTTTTCAAAATATCCAATTTTCAAAACCCCGGACATATACCGAACTTAGGACTTATGATTTTACTCAAAATAGCCTTTTTCTAGCCGGTATTATGCCCAATTCAAAACTCGAAATTACCTTTCGAAACTTTCAAAACCCGTCATTCGGCCCACTCCTTTTTCTTTTTTCGAAAAAGGGCCGAATTTCTCCACCCGATTCATTTCGGGCTTTTCAAAAATTCATATTTTAAAACTTCCTCTTCTTAGACTCCCCGTATTTAGCAGTGTCGGGTCGTGTCATAAGTCGTTGAAGTCTCTAGCGTCGAAACTCCGTCGATCTTACATCACGGATTCCCCCCCCCCATCCTAGTCCGCCTTATTCTACTAAGGCAAGGGCCACCTACGTAGGACATACTCCTACAAGGGTCGGCCCATTTACACAATCGAGTCTAAAAGTCTGGGAATGTCTCACGTGAACTTTCCTTCGGACAGGGCCCAACCCACAGCGTTGGATCCTGAGGAAGGCCCACCTCTTCACAAGTCACCCGTCTAGGTGTCTTTTCCGAGTCGTTTACCGTCTCTTTAGTCTTCTTCTTTTTTCCCTTGCTCGGGATGTGCTTTCCTTAGGATTCGGGTTAAGTTGCTAATTACGCGGTGCTCTTACAGACAGGCCACCCTTCACTCGAACCATGACGCAAAAAGCCATCGACGAGTTGAACACCACGTTGGCCCAAATCCAGGACCAACTGAGGCAAATGCGGGAGGACTAGATCGCCATTGTCACTCGGGTTAGTGCCGTAGAACAGGGAACCCCCAACGCCTCGATCGAAGATGATGGACCTTTAGCCGCATTGGCCGGCGCGGTCCAAAAGTTGCAGGAACAGGTCCACTCGACCACCAGAAACACCATTCTCACGGAAAATGCCCGTACCTATTCGACCCTAACTGATGAACTGCCCGCTAACCTTAACTTAACGGGCTTACCAATGTTCGATGGGACTGAAGACCCGGTACTTCATATTCGGGCTTTTAAGGACTTTATGGCTGTCAAGGGGGTCAAATCGACCATGTTCAAACACCTCTTTGCTTCTTCTCTGGAGAAACACCCAAAAGTCTGCTACTACAGGCTGGACCCCAAGAAATTCAAAACTTGGGACGATGTTGCCATGGAATTCGCGCGGAACTACGCGGATAATGCTGAAATCCAGACTACCATGCGTACTCTGGAAGTTATGGCCCAAGAACCAAAGGAGGGTTTCACCAAATACCTCCAAAGGTGGCGGACCGAAAGTATCAAACTGGTGCACAAGCCCACCGAAAAGGTTCTAGTGGATGCCTTTGTCAAAAACCTCCTCCCTGCTTACCGAGTCCATCTCAGGTACGCCATCATACCCGACTTCGCCACGCTAACCGAAATGGGTACCAGAATCGAAGACGATTTAAGGCAAGAGAGCCTTACTAAGGCCTCTACCAAGTGGTATCAAGGAACTAGTTCATCCTCCAGTAAGCCCGCCAACACAACGGCGGCCCGAAGCATCTTCGACGAGGTAAACTCACTTGACACCTCAACCAAAAAGAATACTCCAAATCGGGTATTCACTGACATTGGGACAACCTATGTTAATGCCTTACAAAGGCTATCTTCGAAAGGCCTAATCCAACCGATAGGCCCAACTCCGGAAGTTCCCGTGGAAAAACGGTCTAAAAGCTACAACATTCAGGCTTATTGTCACTATCACCAAGGCAATGGGCATGACACGGAGAAATGCTGGAAATTGAAGCATCTTATCCAAGACCTGATCGAAAATGGGAAGATACCGCTACCCAGTGACAAGCCAAGCAACAAAAACAATCCTCTTGCCACTCACGCCATTTTTACTGGAGAGGTAGTTGACTGCACTCATCTCATTTCCCCTTTCATTTCCCAAATCAACGGGATATGGAACGACGACGAGGACGATGTTTACCTGGCTAGAGGGGAGGCTGTCCCCGTCACTATCGAGGAAGTCCGGAGGGCCAAAGCCAAAGCACTGGCCGGTACACACACCATCACAACCGCCCCGGAAACCGTCACTAAACCTTCCAGGACGGAGCTTACTCCTGAAGAGTCAAACACTGACACGGCCCTAGTCAGACACCGATATTACCGTATGGCAGCTTTTGGTTAGTTCTCAGGAGCATCGAGCGGCACTTACTAAGGCCCTTGATGAAATCAAGGTCGACTTATCGGTTACCCCCACCGAAATGGTAGCCACGATCCTGCCATATCTCAAGGATAAGCCCAAAGGAGAAGGCCCACTTACCACCTTCTCCGAGTCCGACCTTCCACCATTCGGGACCACTCATTCGGGACCACCCAATGACCCTAATTGATGACGGGTCCGCAGTTAACGTCCTTCCTTTAAGGACAGCCAAGGCCCTCGGCATTACCGAGGCTGACTACCTTCCGACTGCAAAGACTATCCAGGCTTTTGATGGGAGCCCAAAATCAGTGGCTGGGGCCGTTAAACTAACCATTATAACGGGCCCGATCGAGAAGGAGTTAGAATTCCAAGTGATCGATGTTACTTCATCTTTCAATCTGTTACTTGGAAGACCATGGATTCATGCAGTCAAAGCTGTGTCCTCCACTCTTCATAGAAAGGTCAAACTGCCTTTACAGGACGGGATCATCACCCTCGAAGCCACTCCCATAACCGTGTCAAGCTGTAACACGACGGGCTCAGCCGACCCACGAGGATTCAACTTTGTGGGAATGATCGAAGAAGAGTACCTTTTTCAGCCATACTTCACCGTTAGCATCTATACGATGCTACAGAACCTGGGTTGCTTACCGAGAGTCACATCAAGGTCATACCTTCCACCTGGAAAGATCATCGAAACCTTGAACAACGGGCAATCTCACCTCGTTCTAGGCTATACTATGGCGTCCGGTTACACGAACCAAACCAAGACGGTCACGTTCGTCACCCCGGTATTCGAAACTTTTCAAACGGGCCTCTATCGGCCCACCATCTCATATCCCGAGACCAAACTGGCTCGGGAATGCAATTTCATCCCGGATGACATGTTCGCCCTTATCCAGGCCGAATCAAAGGAGGGCCCAACCAACACTGAGCCCATTCTAGGACTACTCTTTGGGGAAGACAAAGTCATCCCGACCCCTAAGCAAGAGCTAGTCAGCCTGATCCTTCGCAGCAGCAGGTTTGATCCAACCAAGCTGATCTCGGAAGTGGGTGCCGACACTGGAAAGAGAGCTTAGAGGAAGACAACCAAGTGGACCGACTGTCAGGGTCAAGTCTACAAGCTAACTACTGGTGAAGGAGATATGCATGCTATCGAGTCTGAATCTGAGTCCGAGTCCGAGTCAGAGTCAGAGTCGGAGTCTGAGTCAAAGTCTAGAGGGTCCAGTACTAGGATCGAGTCTGTAACCCCTCTCCCTTCTTTAGCCTCACCATCGAGAGCCCCGGAGTCTGTCCCGAGGGCTCTCCTTATCCCGCCTCTGACCAACGATCAGATGGCAGCTCTCTTCGAGCTCTTTTCAAAATTTACTATCAATAATAACGATAACCGTTCCGCTTATGACTTGGCTTATTTTCAAAATGTTTTCAAAAACCTTACTTGCAATGACATTGAGAAACCCGACGAACAGGTGCCATTGCCTCCGCATCTAATCGAGCAACTTGAACAAAGGGAGTCCCGAGATCCGGTAATCGAAGAAACCGATTCCATCAACGTAGGAACCCCTTTAGAACCTCAGATGCTTAGGTTGGGCCTATCTTTAGATCCCGAAGAGAGACAACAATTCACGGATCTCCTCCAGGAATTCAAAGACGTCTTTGCATGGTCCTACAAGGACATGCCGGGAATAGACCGGGAAATAGCTGAACACCGAATACCCATCAAAGACGGGTACAAGCCGGTAAAACAGAAACTCCAAAGAATGAGGCCCGAATGGTCTCTCAAAGTCAAGGAAGAAGTTGATAAACAATTCAAAGCGGGCTTTATTCAAGTGTCTGAATATCCAGACTGGGTTGCGAACATAGTACCAGTACCCAAAAAGGATGGCAAAGTCCGAGTATGTGTAGATTTCCGAGACCTTAATAAGGCCAGCCCAAAAGACGATTTTCCATTGCCACACATCGACATACTGGTGGATAACACGGCCGATCATGCCCTTCTATCATTCATGGACGGGTATGCCGGATACAATCAGATCAAAATGGCAGAAGAAGACATGAGTAAGACCACCTTCATCACACCTTGGGGGACTTACTGCTATACCGTAATGCCATTTGGGCTTATTAACGTTGGTGCCACTTATCAACGGACCGCTACTACTTTATTACATGACATGATGCATAAGGAAGTAGAGGTCTACGTCAACGATATGATTGTCAAGTCCAAGGACCGAAACGGGCACATTGCAGCCCTAAGAAAGTTCTTCACCCGACTACGCAAGTACAACATGAGGTTAAACCCTCAAAAATGCAGTTTCGGGGTAACATCGGGCAAGTTACTGGGCCACATTGTTAGCCAGCGTGGCATTGAAGTCGACCCAGCCAAGATCAAGGCCATAACCGAGATGCAACCGCCTAAAACCGAAAAGAAGATAAGGGGGTTTCTCGGAAAGGTCCAATATATAAGCCGATTCATTTCAAAACTAACCATGGTATGTGAACCCATTTTCAAGAAACTGAAGATAGGAGAACGAACACTATGGGATGACAAATGTCAAATGGCTTTCGATAAAATCAAGGAAATTCTATCCTCTCCACCGGTGTTAATGCCACCGCAGCATGGTTTGCCTCTATCATTATACTTGACAACAACCGAGACTGCCATGGGCGCTATGCTAGCCCAGACAGTCGATTCTGAAGAACGAGCCATTTACTACATCAGTAAGAAGTTCTTCGAATACGAATGCAAATACACCATGCTCGAGAAGACGTGTCTAGCACTAGTATGGGCCACTAAAAAGCTCTGACACTACATGCTTAGCCACGAGGTACATGTGCTATCCAAAATGGATCCAATCAAATATCTTTTCGAGAAGCCCATCCTTAACGGTCGTATATCCAGAAGGACATTAATGCTAGCTGAGTTTGACCTCAAGTTCGTACCTTTAAAAGCCATTAAGGGCCGGATAGTAGCAGAGTTCCTCGCCGATAGTCCGGTATCCGAGGAAGATCACACCGATACGTGGGCCTTCCCAGATGAAGACATATTCCATACCGACACCGACACATGGGATTTGTACTTCGATGGAGCGTCCAACTTTCGAGGATTTGGTGTCGGGATCTTGCTAATCTCACCACAAGGTGAACATACCTCGTTATCCATCAAGCTAGATTTTGACGTGACTAATAACGCAGCCGAGTACGAAGCATGCATTCACGGACTGCAAGCCGCCGCTGATTTAGGAGTAACAAGCCTCCGGGTCCACGGTGACTCATCCTTAGTCATAAATCAAACCCTCCAAAAATGGAAAACTCGGAACGCAAATCTCGTGGCTTACCAAGCACGAGTAAGGGTTCTCGAAAAGCAATTCCAGAAAGTAGAGTACATTTATTTGCCTCGGGAAGAAAACCAGTTTGCAGATGCTCTTTCAAAATTAGCATCTTTACTGAATATCCCAGCACATCTAACCAGCATGCCCATTCGTGTCGAAAGACGGTCCGAGCCGGCATACGTCAACGCTATCCAGGATATCGAAATAACCGATCCAGAACCTTGATATCAGGCTATTCTAACCTACTTGACGTCAGGGGAATATCCTCCGGGAGCTGAAAACCGGGCCAAGAAAGCTCTGCGAAGATGGGCAACCCAGTTCATCCGCGCAGACGATGGACAACTATATAAGAAGACAGCGCAGGGGGCTTTACTTCTATGCATTGACAAAACTCGAGCCGAAAGAGTTATGGCCGAGGTGCACGATGGCGAAAACGGACCACACATGAACGCCCATATGTTGGCCCGAAAAATCGCAAGACTCGGTTACTATTGAAATAGCATGGAAACTGACTGTCAGATGTATGTTAAACACTGTCATAACTGTCAGATTTTCGCTAATGTTCAGCATATGCCTTCATCCTTATTATATACAATGACATCACCATGGCCATTCTCGACATGGGGAATTGATATAATCGGGAAAGTGAACCCTTCCGGGACGGGAGGTCACTGCTTTATCCTAGTAGCTATCGACTATTTCACTAAATGGGTCGAAGCCGAATCATACCGGATCTTGAATGCCAAACATGTGGCTAAGTTCATCCAAAACAAAATTATATGTCGATATGGGATTCCACACGAGTTCATCAGCGATCACGGGACCCATTTCCAAGCTGAAACTGCCGCTTTGCTGGAAAAGTACAAGATCCAAAGGCATACATCGTCGCCTTACCGTCCTCAAACAAATGGAGCGGTAGAAGCAGCCAATAAAACAATTGTCACCATTCTTAAAAAGATGGCTGAGAATTACCGGGACTGGCCCGACAAGATACCCTTTGCCTTATGGGGATATCGGACATCAATTCGAACTGCAACCGGAGCAACTCCATACTATCTGACATATGGAATGGAAGCAGTCCAACCGGTCGAACTAGAAGTACCATCCCTTAGGATTCTGCTCGAAAGTCAGGTACCTGAAGCGGACTGGGTCCAAGCCCGATATGACTCACTAGTCCTCTTAGACGAACGGCGGTCCCGGGCTCTGAATAATATTCAGATATATCAGAAAAGGATCCAACGGGCTTTTAACAAAAGGGTTAGGCCCAGGAACATCAAGGAGGGCGATCTAGTCCTAAAATCCGTTCGAGCTTTACTACCAGTTGACCCAAGGGGAAAATTCAAACCCAATTGGGCTGGGCCATATTTAGTGAAGAAGATTCTTTCAGGAGGAGCAGTAATGCTAACGGACTTGGACGGAAACGAGTTCGTCAATCCAACAAACTTGGACCAGCTGAAGCGTTACTACCCATAAACCCTATCTCAATGTCATTTGCAAAAGTTTATAAAAAAATGTCTTTTTTATGAATTTTCAAAATTTTAAGCAAGTCAATAAGTTAGGATCATTTATCCTACCGTTGCACATCTCGAATTAATAATCTTGATGTATTTCGAAAAATTGCAAAAATACTTCTGAACTACGGAAGGTTTGATTCCATTAATTTTGGATACGTAGGCAACCCCTCAAAAGGGTACAACCATTGCAATAACGAAAAGACGGGAACGGTATTCACTAATATGTCTTTTTATTATTTTAAAAAAAACACATTACAAAAAAAAGGCAACAAAACCACACCACAAAAATATTAGTAATACTTAAATAATAAATTTAGGAGACTACTCGTACATTTTGCCCTTTCCCTTATCTTTCGGGTCATGTGGAGTCCGATGCCGACGGGGCGGGGGCGAACGTTCCCTAATCACAAGGGGAACTTCCTTTGCTCGAACCCGCTTCTTCGATCTTGGGTTTTCCATCCTTTGCACCGGCCCAAGCCGAGCCCTGACCGGCTCGGGAAGCCTGTCTCGAGGACCAAGTCGGTCCTTAGCAGCCAGTCTTGGCCCTAGTCTCCTTTCTAAGTCCGTCTGGGGGCTCACCTTCCCCCGTGCACCCTTATTACTGGACCCTTCAGTCTGAGTCCTAGATCTTCTCTTCTGATCTGTCGAAGCAGATCCCTCAGTAAAGAAGCTCCTGTTGTCCTTAGCATGCTCCCGGCGTAACAGGTCATAGGCCTCGTCAGTTTTCAGGGCAGCCCGGGTTTTAGCTGAATCAGCTCGGGTCCATCTTACATAAGAATCGGTTACCCAGATCGAATGAGAATTTTTAAGAACGGGCCAAGTAGCCCTTGTATACCACCTTTGCATCCAGGTGTCACACATCACATCCGTCATCTGAGTAGATTCACTCACAACGGCCTCGATTTCTGGGATTCTTTGCGCCCGACCATATTGCCTAAGTATGCGATCGGGAAAGAGGTGAATTGTTTGCCTAAAAGATAGGATTACCTGATATCTAGCCCTATCTCGAGATTCTAGACCAGTCCAAAGATAAATTGGCCACCATGGCACGGCCCAACGGATCAACAGGCCTCCATGGAAAGATAGCACCTCATCCCAATATTGTTGGGTATTGAAGCGAGAAAAGGCAATAGCTCGTCTCCTCGACATAACTTGCCTGGGTTGATATTGGCTTACGTCTAAGGGAGGATCCAAGATCGATAACCTCTCGAACAGCCACAGCTGAAAAACCCGCAAAAATCAAAATCGTCAAAATCACGTGAAAAAAAAAACGTGAAAAGACGTGAAAACCGAGAAAACCGCAGGAACCGGGAAAATCGGAAAAATCGTGCAAAACCGGAAATTCAAAAAAAATCAAGAAAAAAACGGCATACCTGTAGAAGTCGGGTACACCCAGTCAGCCTGACTGACGAATCCCTCTTGCGACTATCCAAACCCTGGATAATCTCCCCTGTAATCAGCCAAGCCGGGCTATGCTCCGTCTCCATCAGGTCAGCCACGGTGAAAAGTTTAACGTGGCCCATGCAAGATAATAAGTCCATATGCCCTTCGAAGGCATAAACATGGAGCATACAAAAAGTGAAGGCCCTACGGCTATGAACCGGCCTGACCCGGACATCATCTGGGTTCATGAATTTTTCAGCTAAGTCGATCAGGGAAACGGTATCTCCTTCTAGCATACGGGATACCTCCATATGGGAAAGCCCTAAAAATTCCCTTAACTTCCTCCTCGGGTCAGAAACTGAAAAAGGGATAGCAGGGCGAAGTATAGGATTCCATCCTCCTGCAGCAGCAATTTCCTCAGGAATAGGGCAAATCTCTCATCGAGGAAAACCAAATACGTGATAGGTATCATCCCAATAGGATAGGCAAGCATCCAAGAAGTGGCAGTCTACTTGCATCTGACGGATCACGGACAATTGGGTAACGCCATTCTGATTCAGGATAGCCCTATCGGCATCCCTAAAATATTTGGACCACTCGTGCAACATTCCGACTAATCGGTCGATTCAAATGTTTATTTTGCTAAATGAAAGAATAAATTTTTCAGGGCTTATTCCTTTCTTTGGGTAATTAAGGAAGTGGGGAATTATGGGAATTAATGAAGCAAGAAGGGGTATTTATAGCATGAAAATAAGTCCTCCTCCTCACCTTAGGATTCCCAATCCTAGAGCATTTAGCATACAAGTCATTGTCCTAAGGCTTAGCTAAGTCATCCCGAGCATTCCTACTCCTTTTCAAAGTCAAAACAAAAATTCCCTAATTTTTCAAAGACTTTTGCAAACTCAAAAAATTCAAACCTTTTCTCAAAAATTTTATTCCCCAGCACGAGTCATTTTCCTACAAATGTTACATGCAAAATTTTGCAGCTTTGCATAAATATGTACAGGACGACTCAAGCAGGACCATGCAATTTGCATAACTCCCCAGTGGCATTTAACAAGATGAGCCCACATACAGGCCCATTTGAAGTCTCATGCGACGAGTTCAATTCCCCACGGAGTTATCATCAGGTACATTTCTAGCCCATGGCCGGCGGGCCCTCCACGCAGGTCTAATGGACCTTAAACGACCCGACCGGAAGCTGCCAGGTTTTAATCCTTGATTGACCTGGTGGCTACTCTGACTTTCGCCCTGTCCAAGCCTCAGTCAGAGTGGGGGCTCTGTAGACACCCACATTTTGACTGCCAGGTGTCTATAGTAGTTCCAGACAAACACCCGATGATGATCGGACGCTAACGTGCCTTGACGTACTCGGAAATGGGCTCGAAATGATGGATATTGGGCCTAGGCATTTTAAGGAGTACAAATCTCACCAAACCAACCTCAAATTCAGGCCCAGTGGGTCGTTTCGGGTCAAATAACATTAATTTGGGTCGAATCCGTCACCAGGGGTAAAACCGTCTTTTAGCGACCGAGTCAAAACCCGGTCAAAGATATTTCCCGAAACTTGTAAGTCAACCGTGACACCTCACACGGTATATTCACGGTCCAACTCTACAAAATCAGCCATACAAAAAATAATAAACAATTCCGTTTAAGGTAGAATTCGATCCCGAGTAGGAATCCTATCCGAGAACCGACTCAAACACCCAACCGAGTGTAAACCACTCGGCCAAGTACACAAGTCAGCCGGCATTTCCTCTTTTCTTCCCTCACAAGAAAACGGAATTCTCGTTCTCCTCAGCTTCTTACTCAAGCGGTAATTCTAGCTCAAACAGGAGTCCTATTCAAAAAACGATTCGAGCATCCGACCGAGTGCAAAACACTCGGCCAAAACAGTAGCAAACCAGCCGGTTTGCCTTTCTTCCTCCACAAGAAAGCGGAATTCTTATTTCCCTCAAATTCCCTCGTTTCCTATCCTAAGCGGTAGTCAAACTCTCCCAAACCAAGGTCGGGAACTCCCTATAAATAGGACCTCCCATCCAACACCAAAGATACATCTGAAAATACCGAAAAATACAATTCATACACACACACGATTTTTCAGTAATAGTTCTCTATCATCCACACACACACATAATTTCCTTAGCATCGAGAAACCGATAATTCGTTCAAAACCCGAAGGAAACCGGTCCGAAACCCGACACCCTTCACCCGTCATAACCGTACCACCCTAACCCAACCGACGTTGCCTCGACGCTCCCGTGCCTAGCCACATTCCGACGAGCCCCGATCCAAGTCAACAAGAGCATGTAGGTTGAGGGTGTACCAAACCCGATTTCTTCCTTTCTCTTCTCTTCTCCTCTTCATCCGACGTGTCTTATTACGGGTCAAGAGTCTTTTTTTTTTTTCTATTTTTCTAATATCGTTATTAACGAAAAACTATTTTCATAACGAATATTCTTAAACATACGATATCGATTTTTCTATAATCGAATATCGTATCAAAAAAGAATTATATTAAGATTTCGACGATATTAAAAATCGTTACATCTTTTCGTTCAAAATTCTTTTCTTTTCTTTTCGTTCAAAACAAACTAATTTTTTTACAAAACTCTTTTGTTCATTCCGAATATTCGGTATCGATTTCATAATCGAATATCAGATACGACGAATATCGAAAACTTGAATCGAATACAAATTAATTCATAATTTGTACGCGGTTCATCAAAATAACAATTTTCGAACAACGAGCGAAACGGGACAGACCCGCACGCGAGTCGCGCCCCTCACAGGCGACTCGCGCATGAGTCTGAAACCTGAGCTCCTTTTTTAACTCTTTTCGTTCGTTTTTATTATTTATTTTTCGAACGATTTCTAAATTTACATCTTTTCTAAAACTATTCCAAGTATTCGATATTGATTTCGTAGTCAACTATCGAATATAAAGAATATCGAAAATATTAAGTCGAGTACGAATCATGCAATATTCATACGCGATTTAATACGAACTTCGAGTTTTCGAAAAGCGGACCCGAAACAGGCCACCACGCGACCCGCCGGCATCCCAGGCGAGTCGCGCGGCCGACTGTTATGCCGCGGCCTTTTCTGTCTTTTTTTTTATTATTATTTTTCGAACTTCGTTTTTTATACAAAACAACGTTCTTTCCAAACAATATTTTTCAGATTTCGATTAATATTTATTTTTTCGATTTCGCTATTTTATTTTGCTATTATTATTTACAAATCGATACTAACTCGTTTGTTTGTTTTGTAGCAAATTCATTCTTTTATTTCATTTGTTTTATTATACTAAAACGAATCTCATATGCTAAATACAACTTCGACGTTAATCAATTTTCATGCATTAAATTGACTTAGCAACCCATTCAATTTTTCACATGCTTAGAAAACAATGTTTGCATAATCATTCATCGTATTACTAACGCGCGCATTAAAACGTCATTCGATATCCTAGTAGAGGCCGCTAATGTGCGGGCGGGGTTGGGTGTTCTTAGTGAACTTCCCAACACGTACCCTCACCCCTTACTCAGAACCGTGGTTTCCGGATGTCCGAAACCATTGGCAACGAGAGTCATTCAATATACGATTAACCGCTCAAGTCGGCATCTATATCGAACTGCAAAGGGATGAGCCCAATAAACTCTGACATCGGAACTGGGCCGTATTTTGTACACGGCCCACTACGATATAGAGTGGGCTCGAACGGTTCCGAATAACCATAAAATTCGGCGGCGACTCCGACTTCGATTTAAATTTCCATTTGACCATCTCATGGAGATTCATTCGCCTCCCCAAAACCCGCGCGTGGCCGCGTCGGGGTGGACCTATGTCATGTCCACAAGAAGTAATATCGTTCAGGCCGAAAGTACTAGTTTTATAAATCTATATCGTTTACTAAAAATGTGATATTAGTATAAACTAATATTTTCGCTATTTTGATATGATGCTATTTTTTGTAAAGTTTCAAAAAATAGAAGTTTCCTAAATTAGAAAGTTTCCTCTTTTCGAAAGTGATTCCTTTTTCTTTTGTTCTCTTATTGTTTATATTGAATACATCTTTTAAATATCGATAATGGATTGTTTTGGAGTTATGGAATAAGGAAAAGTGTGGGTTTAGAGTAATATAGTCTGGGAAGTACGTTTTTGCCATCAACTGTAAGGCTGGTGTGTCATTGTGGGGCATATTGGTTGTTGAACTGAGCATGATTTGTGCTCAGGAGAGTGTATGTTTACCTTAAACTTAGATATTGCATCGTGTAAGTCGCGTCGGGTTGAACTGGATATGGTTTGTATCCAGGAGGGGTGTGCACTACTTAAACCAGGATCTCGCTACACGCAGTCCTGTTGTGGTTGAGCTGCCTAGTTAGTGACCGAAGTCTGATTTTTTTTTACTAAGTTCTCGAAGCTAGTTTAGTATTGTCCTAGTGAAAGTCTAGATTCTGCATTAATCCTATCCATAACGCCACTTTGAATATTTTCATTGTAATCGATATAAGTTGGTTTACAGGATGGCAAATATTTTTATGTTTCTTCGGAAACCCATTTGATTATTTCATTTCGCGCCGAAAGCTTATTTTAATATGTTGTTTTACTGTTTTCCATTTTTACTATTTTTCTTATATTAGTAATTACTGTTTTTAAAATCCTGTTATACGGCTGGGAGAACGTTGACGTTGCTCCTCACTGATTGTGGCTGTTATGTTTTTAACATGACAGACATGCATGTTTCCGGGTAGGGGCTAGCGGGCAGACATGATCCCTGCTCGATTAATTTTAATAATTTTGTCCTGTGGATTGTTAAATCCCTTTGTGGATTTATTTAATTTTGGCCATTTTATTTAAGGCCTGATGTTTGACTTTACCATTTAAATTTTTATCAAAACATAGTTACAGCGTGTTATAATCCCGACTCTACAGTGTTTCCGCCACTGTATCGCATTAGAATTTCTAGGGGATTACAATTTCTAAAATTAGTAAGTTTCTATTTATAGAAAGTTTCTATTTATATATATAATGTTTATTCTTTTTATCTTCATATTATTTATACTAATTATATATTTTAAGAATTGATAATGGCTCGTTTTGGAGTTATGAAATAAGGAAAAGTGTGGGTTTAGAGTAATATAGTCTGAGATGTACGTTTTTGCCATCAACTGTAAGGCTGATGTGTTTTTATGGGGCACATTGGTTGTTTAACTGAGCATGGTTTGTTTAACTGAACATTGGTTATTTAGGGTTTTTATTAAGGAATAGAGAACGACACAAATAAGAACGGAATAGGGAACGAGTGAAACAAGGGTACGAGTAAAGGGTAAATCAGACAGCAAACGTGAATCAGCAAAGAACAACTGCACAAGGATGACATCTGAACGAAAAAAAATGACAGAAATCGGCAACAGCAACCAGCAGCCAAAAGGGCGACACAAAGGATAGCAAAACGGATTGAAGAGAAGAAGAAGAAGAAGAAAAAGAAGAAGAAGAAGAAGAAGAAGAAGAAGAAGAAGAAGAAGAAGAAGAAGAAGAAGAAGAAGAAGAAGAAGAAGAAGAAGAAGAAGGAGGAGGAAGAAGAAGGGACGAAAACAGCAGAACGAATGAACACAGCAGCAGTAACGGAAGGAGAAACCGAACAACAACAACATAAAACGACAGCAGGCTGCAGCAACAAAAACGCAAAGGAAAAGAAGAAAAACTAGCAGAAATTGGCAACATAGAGAGCAGCATAACGAACCGAGTCAGAGGAAGACTACAAGGACAGTAAAGGGGCGCCAAAACTGACCTTAAACGGGGCAGAGATGCACGAAATCAGGGGAGGAAAGAGGGTAGATGCGAAATAGCAGCCACGCAACAATAGAACGCAGCAGCAACAGACAGCGGTAGCAGCACGCAGCAGATGCAGGCGCAGAGGAGCAGAAATGGTAGAGGAAAGGGGAGAAAAACAGAGGACGGAGAGGTTGACAAGAAAAGAAACAGAAAGAGGAGAGTGACGGATGATATGATGATGGAGGCTAGTATTGGGTGAAGAAGAAAAGAAAGGTGAGATGAACCAGTCCATAAGTGAAGCGGTGGGATAAATGCAAGGGGAATGAATGTAGTGAGGCAATGAATCAAATAAGAGAAAACAAGGGAAAAGGGAGTGTACATTGAACATGTGGGAAATACAAGAGGTCAAGAGGTCCCACGATTAAAACATGTGATAAAAAAACGGATTAATCAAATAGGTATAAGTAGAAGACCGTTTTCGAGACAATTAGTTGACTGAACCACGAAGCTGACTTAAAAAAACGAATTAATAAAAATAATTGGGTCGATTAATAAAATTAATAAAAAAAACGATAAACTCCTTTTATATTAATTTTAAGAATTACGAGTTAAATCGTAAAAATAAAAATACATAATTTTAATTTATAAAAATTGGGGGTGTTACAATAGCCCCGTAGCCAAAGGTCCGTGCACCTTACGGCCAAGGGTCACTCGTCCGACACCCGAGTCTTAACAAATCCTTCGATCCTACTCGGGAATACCCTTCAAACAGAGCGATCAATCACGATTTCTCTAAGGGTCTTGTCCTACACGTGTTGTCACACTTGTGCCACTTTCGAGTCACTTAGATGCCATACCATCTGAGTCCTATCAGGGTCGTTAGACTCACTCGAGGGTCTATTCTTCGACGAGGTGATTAATTACAGTCACTCCGAGAATCGTACCCTACGCACCTTGCCCTAGAAGAGTCCAACCTGAGTAAAGCCAGAGTCATCCTTCCTCCCGCGCTATTTTCTATGCCTTGGCATGCTCGGATTCCGAAGCAACATTTCTGATTATATGGGTATTCTCGCAGAGTATGGCACCCACAACCGGAAACAGGGGTATGGAAAACACCATCAATGAAATGAAGGATTTGCTAGACACAATGGTTAGCATGCTGACCATAAATGAGACCCAACTAAAGGCCATAAAGGCCGACCAGGTGGCCATGAATGCTCGCTTAATTGTCGTTGAGCAGAGAAACCTCGATTCTGGGTTGGTGAATACTGGGCCATTTGCTAAACTGATCAGCACGGTGCGTAACCTTGAAGAACAATTCCATGCCCTCCAAGGGAACAACATTCATGTTGAAAACTCCCGAAACTATACACCCATTAGTGAGTAACTACCCACTGATCTCAACTTAGAAGGGTTACCCATATTCGAAGGGACAGAGGATCCATTACTACACCTCCGAGCCTTGAAGGCATTTACGGCAATCAAGGGGGTCAAAGCCGACATGTTCATCAATTTGTGCGGCACGTCCCTCGGAAAATATCCAAAAGCCTGGTTTTATAGACTTAATACAAAAAGATTCCTAACTTGGGAAGATGTGGCTACCGAGTTTGGTCAAAACTATTCTGATAATCCTGAACTTCAGACTACCATGCGGACTCTAGAAGTCATGGATCCAATACAGGGTTTCACCAAATACCTTCAACGTTGGCGGGCTGAGAGTGTTAAGTTGGTGGATAAGCCCCACGAGATAACACTAGTGGAGGCGTTCATCAACAACCTCCTACCTTCCTACTGCGTCCATCTCAGGTATGCCGGTATTTCAAACTTTGTCGTGGTTACCGAAGTGGCCACTATAATTGAAGACGATCTTCAACATAATAAAGATCTGGGTAAAACATCAACTGAAGGCTATACTCGACATCAAATTGAGTCCTTAGAAGACGAAGATTACTGACTACACCATCAAGAAGTTTCAGCTAGGGGAGTAGACGTCCGAGAGTCCGGATTTAATACGACTCCATGTCTGAGTCCGAGTCTAGGATTTACTATATTGTCATCTCCAAGTCGGAGTCAGAGTCAGTTGTATTCTGTCCTCTTCTCTATTTCAATAAAATCAGCTTTCAATATTCTATCTTTACTATATGCTTACCTATGTGTTTCCTAGAACATGATGAACACCATCATACACTGCACACACACGTGGCTATAATGACTGCAAGGGACCGGGACCCGTGTTTCCCTTTTAGCTATTCCATGTCTGGTATAGAAACACATAACTACCCTTAGCATGAGCGGTATCGAATCCTATGACAAACCTAGGACGTCTTCTAGTTTGGGTTCAAGACAGGAAGCAAGCCCATTTCCCACAATAAACACCCTTCCAATAAGACTGACCAATCTCTACCTTAGGCGTTAGTCTGACCAAAGAAAAAAGAAGCATCATGACTCTATAGATTTGATGCCAAGAAATACCTAACTTGGGACGATGTTTCCACCAAGCTTGCTCAGAATTTTGCTGACAACACCAAGATCCAAACTATCGTGCTTACTTTAGAGTACTCCACCGCGAGTGTTCACTCACATAAATACCAACTATGCTTACTTACAAAGGTTTAGCTCCAAAGACTTAATCGAACCGATAGGCCCAACCTCAAATCCGCCCACAGATAGACGCCACAGATCCGGGAATACCAATGCTCATTGTCAACACCATAGAGGGGGATAGTTGTGAAAAAAATGAGCCTGAAAGCCCAAAAGAAAAAGGGCTAAAAAAATCCCTTGACAGGGGTACGGTCAACTCGAATGAAGAATCCCATGACCGGGGTTAAGAGGTCAACCAAAAAAATCCCTTGATCATGGTTAACGGTCAAAAGCCCAAGACCGTGGCTAATGGTCTACCAAAAAGAACCCTTGACCGGGGAACGGTCAATTTAAAAATTATCAATGCCCATACCATCAAATAGAGGAGAGAGAATCAGGCTGATCAGCTAACACCACATCTTGGCTTCCCACATTACAACCCTCAAGACCTTCTCGAAACCTAGGTTAAGAGACAGCCCGAAATTTTGAGGATTCAAGCTCCATAGGATACCCCCTAACCTTTAGAGCCAGATATGGAAATTAGATGCTGCAGTGTCAACCCTACCCAATCGAAGTTCAAGTCATTTTTACATAATTTCCCCTTTTCTTACCACATTACAATACCTTACCCTCAAAGCTTTAGCTCCACAAAAATCAAGCTCCAGATTTCAAATCATCAAGGCCACTTACTTCCCGGCACCACATTTCCACAAATATCCAAACTAGTTACCAGCCCCAAACCCGGAAATTCAACTTGCGGTCGGCATAGAGCATGCCCAAATAATTCACACCACCTCTGGGGGTTAGCCCGGAGAACGCTCACAATCACAGGATCAATATCCTAACTCTTATAACCCTTTGATCGAGGCTTCATTGGAAATGCACCAAGCCTACACCGTCAATATGGCTGGTTACACACAAAGCCCTAATAAATTAGGCACCGTAACATATCTTTCAATCCCCTGAACTACGGCTTGGTTTGGTTTCACCGCATGTGAATACGTAGGAAACCCTTCGACAAGGGCACAACCACCCACACTGACACAAATTCAAAAGCACCATCATTCCTATCACGACACTGTCATGTTCTCAACAGTCTGCTTAGTCGTCTATGGACTTCTCTCAAGCAGAAGTTCTCCGTCCACTCACAAAATCCAATTACTTTAAAAAACTAGCCTCTTTTCTATAGTGTGTCCTAGCACTCGGCTCAGTCGAAGACGAGAATTTGTCAAGGACTTGAAGCAACACCTACTCTGGAAAGATATCCCAAAACCATGTATACAAAATATCACTAGACTACAACATTCCTACTGCTAAGTCCTGTCATGTAGAAACGGTCTCATTGCAAACTACTGCAATCCCCCTATAACAGATCTTTCCCATTTCGATGTTCGACCGTGTTGCCACTCGCCTAGGCTACGGAATATAAAAACTTAAGAGTCTTTTCATCTTAGGTGGCTCATCCCCTACCGAGTCACGGACCAATCCTTCGAGAGTCCAACTCGTGTCTGTCAACTTGCCCTGTCGTGTCCAGAGTCGAGTCTGTCGGTATGCCTCTCTCTATTTGAATTCCTACTCTGAAATTTGCAAAACTTAGCCATTTGAAAAAAAAAATCCTTTTCGACAAGGTCAAACTTTGGTCTATTAAACTGCAAATATTTGTCTAAACCTTCAATTTTGAAAATCTGTCCCGTTGCACGTCAGCTGTTGTTACGATTTCAATTTCAAAATGAAGCCAAAATCATTTTCCCCAGCGCAAGCCGGTCTATAGATGTTAACTACATATTTCGTATGTTATCTTGCTATCTGCTATATCCGCTAGCCTATACTCCCCAGCGGAAAATTTGAGTCGGTGTCTCTCCTAAAACTGCTACATCCAAAATATGATGTGTCTACATACAGGTAACCCAACACTTCGAAAGCAAGTTCCCATGGAGCTATCAAGACAGGTATGATCCTCTAGTTATGGCTGGCAAGCCCTTCACGCGAGTCTAAGGGACTATAAATGACTCGACCGGAAGTCTGATAGGTTGTATTCCTCGTTTGACCTGGTGGCTACTCTGACTTTCGCCTTGTCCAACCCTCAGTTAGAGTGGGGGCTCTATAGACACCCGCATTTTGCCTGCTAGTGTCTATAGCAATCTCCAACAAAACACCCGATGATGATCAGACGTTAACATGCATCAATACACTCGAATACGGGCTCAGAATCAATAGTATCTGACGTGGGCACTTAGCGGAGTACAAATCTCTAAAAAATGACCTCAAATCCAGACTCAGTGGGTCATTTACTATAAAATAGAGCTACTTTGAGCCAAAACCGTTTCCGGGGGCAAAACCGTCTTTGTCGACCGAGTCAAACCCAGTCAAAGCCGAAAACTCGAAACAAGATAAAATACGACATCACGTCCAAATACATAATTAAATCAAAGTCAAACTATATCCAATCATACCTCAAATAACACGGATATAATTCCTTATTTTGAGCAACTACCGATACGCACGATTTCAACTACCTGAACCCGGGCGCTTGAAAACTGAGTCGCCCCGAGTGAGGCGCCTCAATATCATAGCGCTAGCCTTCAGGCGTTTGAATTTCGAAATCAGAACATTTCGCATAACTCTATAAATACAACCTTATACACACCATTTCAAGGGTGGATTCCTCACTTTTCCTAATTCCGGATAAAAAATGCGAGAGCAATCCCGAGATCAAAAACCTCTCTTCAACCATTTTAAAAGACTACTCTCTTCATTCGACAAGGGTTCGGTAATCCCAAACACCAAAACACACCCTAACTCTTCCTACATACCTCGAATCACTCCCCGTGTCTACGATGATACTCCTCGAGCCCGCATTTCGAAGCAATTGACATGTTGGTTGAGGGTGTCCAAACCCGATTTCTAATCTCTAAACTTGTTTAATTATCGCACTCTACCTATACTAACATTTATTTATTCGCATCTAACATTTATTTTCTGTTCCTAACTTCTAACTACTAACATCATCCGACGATAAAATACTTGTCCTTCTACGTATTGAGTACTAAGGGTAACGAAATAAGGAAATACAAACACAAGAGTAGCACACTCGAGTCGTCGGTCGCTTATCTCCTCACCCCGCGTATTTGGTTGTTCAAGGCGAGTCAACCCCCTAAAACGCTTTTACGATTTTGTTATATAACTACCGTCTATATATAATCAAAAACTATTTTAACACGACTCGATCAAATGACGATGTCGAGATACGTAGGACCTAATGCCTACGAGGACAAGTTGTTATCAATTCGGAATAAACGTCATATGATGCCAAATTCGAACATCATGGACCCATGGTCAATGTCGATGTGAATAGTGCAAATCATTTAATATGAATCGATTTTCTTTTAAAAACGAACTCACTCGATTAATGTTTCTGCCAAAAGTCCGCATAACCATCAGACTGGGCGCTAGGATAGTGGCGTCTCACAATTGAGGTACGTCATCCGAGGCGCATAATGGTCAGGGCCCCAAAGTCATTTGATTGACCCTCGAGTTATGACGCGATCGTGGAATCCTTCGTCGTGTGTTTTCGATGTCATTTATAAGCGTCGTTCTAAATGTTTGATGTCGATTCTGTAATCGAATGTCGCGGATAAAGAGCCATCGAGAATCGAACTAATACGAAACCTAATGACATCAATCCGAGCGTCATACGGTCCACAAGACCCGACAACGACGTTGCGATATAGAGGGACTCTGATATTCGTATTAAGTCGATACACTGGATCTAAATCATAAATCCGGATGATTAAGAACAAATACCAAATGAAGGCCAAAACGACGTATCGTGGACTTCAAAAATAGTTAGACAACGATACAAGTTTCGCCTGGAGAATTATATTTGCTACGCTGGTCGGCACGTGTCAATCTATCCTGTGTTTTCTTTTAAAACCCATATTTCGTGTCTATTTTCACTCTATCATCATCTTCCCTTTACGACTTTGAGTGAACGTCTCGCCGTATTAGTCCTATCTCGACGACTCACTAGTTGGACTCGATATTCGATAAATCATGGCAATCATATTTCACTAGGATAAGTCGGGACGAGACTTCGAGGCCTCGGGATCAAGCTAGCATCACGCTTTGGTCCCGTACGATGCCGGTTTGGGCACCTCAATGTAGGTGCCTGAAGGCGGGGACGCCGAGCTCCCTGTGCCTGACTTCCAGGTCGCACGAGCTCGCGCACCTAAATCTTTGTCCTCCGATCAGTATCCAACATAGTGCTTAACTGATCGGAGTTTGTCCAATTGTTCGGTTTACATATTCTGTTTGCGTTTCTATTTATAAGGCTGTATATGGTTTACGTTGCTGTTTCTAACTCGATTTTATAATTGCTTGTTGTATTGCGAATTTTGAGTTGTATTCCGCCCGTGGAACTTGTAATCTCTACTTTCAAGTTATTTATTCCTACTGCTTGGCATTTACTGTTTTCAAATGAACATCACATGCTAAAATAACTTCGACATATTTTAAGATGCATTAAACGACGTAGTGAACACGTAATTCGCATCTATAGCCTAAAATAATGGGTGTCATACATTCTCACCATGTTACTAACGCGTGCACTTAAACACCGATCAATATCTTAGTAGAAGCCGCTATGTGCGGGAGGGGTTGGGTGTCCTTTGTGGGTTTCGCAACGCGTACCTTCACCCCTTACTCAGAACCTTCGGTTTCCGGATGCCCGAAACCATTGGCATCGAGAGTCATTCGATATACGATATTCGATAATTCGATATTGGTATGGTTATGCAAAGGGAGAACCCCACAATCTCTAGTACTTTAAGGCAAGTCGTGCTTTGTGCGCGATACGCCTCAGTATAGAGTGGGTTCGAACGGGTCCGAACTCCCACAAAGTTCGGTGGCGACTCCAACTTCGATTTAAATTTCAATTCGAGAGCAATCTTACCACGAGATTCATTCAGCTACCCAAACCCGCGCGTAGCTACGTTGGGGTGGACCTATGTCATGTCCACACCTACTTGGCTTAAAATATTGTTTTAAAATTAATTAACTGTAACAATAACCACATCATCCTAAAATCAAGACATTTAAAAAAAATAGAAAAAACCCCGTAAATGTTCATGTCAAAATACCTAACACATTCAATTGAAAAAAATCTAAAACATGTTCTCTACCAAAAGTATCCACCAAATCTCTCTAAATAACCATCAGATCTTCATATTAAAAAATACAAAATAAATACATCAACTCTTCATCCGGAATGCTCCACAATAACTGCTAACTTTCATTGTCATTTTGAATCTCATCAAATCGCCCATCTCGATCAGCACGTTATTAGTCAGTGACAAGAGATGATGCTACACAGATTTAATATCGATACATTGCATTTTTCTATGTAAAATTAATCAATTCATTTGCTTTTCATTCAATATGTTAACTCCATTAACAAATTAACAAATTGAAATAAAGATTAACGAAGTCAAAATAGAAATTCGACTTAAAATAAAGATTTTAGGAATCAAGACGAAGTTAAAGTAAATGCGATAAGAATTGAAATTAATGATTACGAGTTAATAAATTGCAAACAAAATATAAATTCGAATACAAATTAATTTATAAAATCAGGGGTATTACAAAATCGACATTGGTGAGTTAAGGACACTTATTACCTGGGATCGACATTGGCGAAAGGTCAAAAAATCGAGCTTGGAATCACGAATAAACGTCAACAATGGCGAAATAGTGAGAGGAAGACGAAGATGGATCGCATTCTGTTTTTTCGCAAAATAAACAAATCACATTGGCGTCCGCAATTTTATTTCAAGTCTGGCACCCAGCACTTGAATCACATGGGCTCATTGTAACAACCCGGATTTTAAAAAAACTTTAAATAATATAAATAGTATAAATAAAAGGGTCAAAGGTGGCGGAAACACCCGACCAAATTCGAATCATTACTATCTCGACAATTAACCAATACATTATTCCATGAAACGGGTTCTAATATAACAAAATCTAAACTTAGATATATGTACTTAATATCTCGCCACTGGTCTTCCCCAAAACAGGATCACATCAACCTGAAAGACTTGAAAGAGGGGTTGTGGACATGACATAGGTCCACCCCGACTGTAACACCCGCTATTTTTCCTAGCATATTTATTCTTTCCGTTGGAACTCCGTCTTAACTCTGTCACTTTTCGGCCTCATATTTCATCATTTTACTAAGCTCTATTTTAATGTTTGAGTTTAATGATATTTATTTATATTTTAAAGATTTTTATTCTATTAAATCCATTTATTTAGTTTTCTTCGTAAACTAATTAATTTTCCGCGAAGAATTCTATTTCTCTTCGAATTGACGTTTTTAAGCTCGGATTTAAGTCATTCCTTTTCCTAAAAATGTTTAAATACATTTATCTAATATTTTCAACTAGTTATATTTTTATTTACAAAAATTTAGTCGTTAATGATTTTATTACAAAGCTTCGCGATTAATTATTTTCTTACGCGAGGTTTACTCGAATTACTTTGAAATGCTTTTAACTATTTTACGATTATAATTTTTATCAACTTATAAATAATTTGAGGCCATTTTCTCACTTTTTGGACCGACTAAGCCTCTGGTCAGGAATTTTATTACGTTTTATTAATACGTTTCATTTATCACGTTAAACCGTAAACGTATGATTATTTTTCTTCCATTTATTCCTTGCATTATTGTCAAACTTTTCATCCTCCCTTGCTTGTTCATTTTGGCTGGCCATATGTGGTAGAGTAGCATTGTTTTCATCAAATTTTAATAGCATTCAAGCTTAGGAAAAAAAACCATCTATTTCCTAACATTCATTCTTACAATTAAACATAAAAAAAATCCTTTCTTTCTTCTCATTTGGCCATGACTCCAGCAGCCTCTCAAGGCTAATTCTTGCTTCAAATCGAGTCATAATCGTCTCGTTTTCATCATCAAATTAATCGTTATTCCGATCCTTCCGTTAAGGTAGTAAGCGATGTGGTTTTCGATCGTTATTCACCTTGATTTTCTTAGTTTTTCTCATGGTATTTTTCTGCCATGATTTTCATGTATGGTAGGATTTGTGGACGATCCCGAGGCCGACGAGTATATTATCGTTTCCGATTTGGACTAAAGGTAACGTCGATGTTACTCGGTATTTCATGATTTTAATTGTGTATTTGCATGTATAATTTTTATATTTCATTTTTGACAATATATGTATGTCATATAATCTGGAAAATTTTTAAAAGTTGAAAATTTGCATGTTTCGATATTTTTATCGCTTTTACGAGATTAACGATTAAATTGTCATATTAATTTGTAAAATCATAATATTCGGCCTTGTAATACCCCGTCCCAATTATCGACGTTACGTTACTTATGCTAGCATGTTGATTGGTTGGTCAGTCAGTTGATTAGTGGGTCGGTCAGGGTGGTATAGTTAGTCGTTTCGCAGTGGACGGTCAACTTCGGGACGAAGTTCCTCATAAGGAGGTTAGATTGTAATACCCGTATTTTTAATACTCGTATTTTATGTTGACTAGGGTTTGAGTAGTGATATATATTAGTTTTATATTACCTTTACTAATGCTATTATTCTAATAATATACTATCTACTATTATATATTAATAGTACCTAATCTATGTCATTACTAATAACCTAATAACCTATCCCAACCCACTCACCATTTACGTATTACCCTTACGCCGCATACACACCTCCGCTATACTCCTTTCCTTCGTTCGTCTTCTACGTCTTCTCTCCTCCACTTTTGTCTTCTTTTTGGTTATTACCATAGGCTATCCTCATCACCGATCAACACTACGACCATCATCAATCCCTATCCTCGATCAACTTTGTGTCGGGTCGTGGTTCTGGTAGTTTTGCCCAGTCGTGAGGCGTCACCTAGGTACGTCTTTCGGTATGGCCCCATCGTCTTTTATTGCTATTGTATTGGGTCGGGTTCTCAGGCTATTATTATCGTCGGGTGTTGCTTCAATTGTCGTGGGTTGCTACTGTGTCGAAGTCGGAGGTGCTGTCGTTTTTGGTGCAGGTTAATATTACGTGGTCGGGCATGAGATTATGTTGTTGTTTGCGTGAGGTTGGGTTGTTATTATCATGTAGTACTATTATGTACCGTGTATTTCTATTGGTGTTAGAGTGGTGTAGGTTAACAAGTCGGGTCGATCTCACTTTTATAATTTAGTTAGGTCGGGTCGGTTTCTTGTTATAATCTAGTTAAATCGGTATGTATCGATTTCGTTTATAATTTAATTACTCTAGGTTCGATATTAATTTAAGTGTATATATAATATTTTATTAGGATCGGACTTCGTAGAGTTTCCGTGGTGAATACTACTACCGACGCAGTGGTGAATTGCTGATTAGGTAAGGTTTAACCTTACAGATGTATTATTGTGTTGAATAATAGAATATGTTGAGCATGAATGATATGAATGACATTATGATAGCCTGTATCCATTATGCTGATATTATGGTGAGACATTGTGATGAATTGAGATGTGAGTTTTTAATACAGAGTATGATATGAGGCTACGGCCGCGTTGGTGTCTGCGGACCCACGCATGGAATGTGAAGGTTACCTAGAAAAGTAACCTAGGTTCGGTTGATCTCGAACCTGCCTGTTTATTCGCCTCCTTTGGGTCGGCCTTAGGAGGGATGTGCACATTAATGAATACGGGACCCCTGTTAGTATTGTGGTTTCTATGTGGAAACTGAGTTTGGAGAATTGAGATTGAGATCATGAGATTTTGATTACGATATCGTTGTATTATCGTGATTGTGTATTGGTGTTAGATTTGTCTATCGCATACTCAACTGTTTAATTAACGAGCTGTATGATTATTCCTTACTCAGCTTTGCTGACTTTGTTTTCCTTGTCTAAATTGTACCCTATTTTATCGGGGGCCTGTGATGATCCAATTGGTATTTCCTACCTTTTGGGGAGCAGCTAATCGTGCAGGTTAGATTGTGGTGTGGTGACATTTCGGATGCATGAGCGGGATGGGTTGAGCGACGACACACTATACTTAGACGATTGATTAATATTATATATCGTTGCGACGTAATACTCTGATTCTAGTTTGGATTATTCCTTTTGACTTTTGGGACTTCTTTTGTAACTTGGAACAATTTGACTTGAGTTTTAAATTTCAGTATCTGGTTGGATTGATTGTGTTGGGACTACTACCTCGGGTCACACCGAGATGGTAACACCTTTATTTACTCGGGAATGTCTTGGTAAGGCTCTTGTGTAAATGGGGGTGTTACAAAGTGGTATCAGAGCGATCGATCTTGAACCTGTAATAATTGAACATAGAAATTAAAATGAACCCCGGTGATAGACCATTGGGAGCCCACTTAAAATCTCTGGTTGAGGAGACGTCCTTATACCAACCCCCGGCCCTTTTGGTTTTGACCCGGTAACTCGTTGTGAGATCGAGAGAGGGTAGAATATACAGGATGGGTTCGTTGTGACGATATGAATTTTATTTTGAATTGCATGATGTTTTGAATTGAGTGGCCATTTAAGATGTGTTTCAGGGGTAAACGTTATTGTTATTATGTATTGTTATGATGTATGAGCATCAAGGCTCATGTGTATGTTGTTGTTTTGAAGTAACCATGTCAAAGGACACAGCTACCGGTTCTACCCCAGGCACTCCGAGTGCCGAGGAAATGGCGCGCTTAAAGGCAACCAACGATGCGCTTTTGGAAGCTCTGAGAAACATCAACGCCCCGAAACCACCGGCGACAGACGCGGCCACCATCAGCGCTGCAATAGCACGCCTTCGTCCTAGTAGATATGACGGAACTGGTGGACCGTCGCAGCTAGAGAACTGGGTGAGGGAAATGAAGAAGGTGTTCCAGACCGTAAAGTGTCCGGAGCATTTGGAGCTGAATCAAGCTGCATTCTATTTGAGTGGCAAGGCCGATTTATGGTGGCACCTTAACTATGACAAGCTTATTGCAGAGCATGAGGAAGGGGATTATGGGGAGTATGCCTTTGGATGGAAGAGTCTCAGAGAAGCGCTGAGGACGGAGTTCTTTCCAGAACATATCCGTAGTGCAAAAAGGGCTGAATTTGATCGTTTCACCATGGCTGAGGACATGACGGTCGAGGACTATTACGACAAATTCATGGAGTTGGCCACATATTCTGCCGAGCTCAATCTGAGTTCTGAACTTCTGGCTTCCCGCTTCGAGAGAGGTCTGTCTGTTAGGATCCTCGAGAAGCTACCCATGGGGAATAATGCTGATGTGAAAGAGGTATACCTGAGAGCCGGGCACGCCGAGCGAATAGCTGATCGCATTAAGGAGTTGAATGGTCAGAAGGGTGAAAAGAGAAAAGCCGAAACAGATGGTGTTATGCAGGGGGATACGAAAAGAGGGGGAAATAACCGATCCCAAAGGCAAAGAACCCAATATTCAGAAGGAAACGGTTATGAGAGTGGTGATTACAACACTAAGAGGAGAGATGCAAGGAGCTATAACTGTAAATCGTGTAAAAGGAACCACCCAGGGAGGGACTGTGCAGGAGAACTGGTTACCTGCTATAACTGTGGTAAGCTGGGACACCGTGCCTATGAGTGCTACCAGCCGAGGCAACAACCGAGTCAGAGTCAAGGGAGTTATACCCCTCATTCGGGTGCCAACAACATAACTCTAGGGAATGGGCAGCAAGGGAGCTGGAACCGCCAATCAAACTATAACCCGAGAACAAGTAGTGTGAACCAACCTACCGAAACACCGGCAACTGCTCCATCCACCAGTGGTACACAGGGAGGAAACAAGACGAATGGGAAACTATATGCCATGAGGAAACAAACTGTTGAGGAGGAAGGACCTGTTGTCACAGGTATTTTCTAGTTAAATCTGCCGCTTCTTCTGCATTGTTTGAGTTGGGGAAACCATTCTCTCGTACCTGGTAGCCATGTGTCATCCTTGGGGGTTAAAGTCGTTGGATAATATTGTGAACGATATTGTGCCTCGTTAGGAGTGTCAGTTAGTCGTACTTGAGTCCCTCTTGGTCTGTCTTTAGTAAATAGGGAGTTAGACTTATTTACCTGTAGACTTCACAGAATAAACGTTAGATGATTTTGTTGTAATCTTGGAGACAAACTAGTTGGGTAAGTATAAGGCTCGGGTTGAATGTTGCTTGAAGAATGTTTCGCTTTTAGGACCCAAGAAAGCTCGGGCGTGCTACAGAGAGTTTAGAGTAAAACCCATAGGGGAGTTGACATCATGTCACACCCTGTGTTCTGACTCATGCTTTAAATTACTAAGTAGTATTACCTTATCTCATGCTTTACCGATCCATATGCATGATTAGAATTGGTGTTATGTGAACAATAGACCTAATAGAGAATATGATAGATCGGTTTAGAGTGTGAGAGTCAATGGGTTAGGTTGTTACGTTAATGTTGGTGCCCTGAACTTCGGGACGAAGTTCCTTATAAGGAGGGTAGATTGTAATACCCCGTCCCAATTATCGACGTTACGTTACTTATGCTAGCATGTTGATTGGTTGGTCAGTCAGTTGATTAGTGGGTCGGTCAGGGTGGTATAGTTAGTCGTTTCGCAGTGGACGGTCAACTTCGGGACGAAGTTCCTCATAAGGAGGTTAGATTGTAATACCCGTATTTTTAATACTCGTATTTTATGTTGACTAGGGTTTGAGTAGTGATATATATTAGTTTTATATTACCTTTACTAATGCTATTATTCTAATAATATACTATCTACTATTATATATTAATAGTACCTAATCTATGTCATTACTAATAACCTAATAACCTATCCCAACCCACTCACCATTTACGTATTACCCTTACGCCGCATACACACCTCCGCTATACTCCTTTCCTTCGTTCGTCTTCTACGTCTTCTCTCCTCCACTTTTGTCTTCTTTTTGGTTATTACCATAGGCTATCCTCATCACCGATCAACACTACGACCATCATCAATCCCTATCCTCGATCAACTTTGTGTCGGGTCGTGGTTCTGGTAGTTTTGCCCAGTCGTGAGGCGTCACCTAGGTACGTCTTTCGGTATGGCCCCATCGTCTTTTATTGCTATTGTATTGGGTCGGGTTCTCAGGCTATTATTATCGTCGGGTGTTGCTTCAATTGTCGTGGGTTGCTACTGTGTCGAAGTCGGAGGTGCTGTCGTTTTTGGTGCAGGTTAATATTACGTGGTCGGGCATGAGATTATGTTGTTGTTTGCGTGAGGTTGGGTTGTTATTATCATGTAGTACTATTATGTACCGTGTATTTCTATTGGTGTTAGAGTGGTGTAGGTTAACAAGTCGGGTCGATCTCACTTTTATAATTTAGTTAGGTCGGGTCGGTTTCTTGTTATAATCTAGTTAAATCGGTATGTATCGATTTCGTTTATAATTTAATTACTCTAGGTTCGATATTAATTTAAGTGTATATATAATATTTTATTAGGATCGGACTTCGTAGAGTTTCCGTGGTGAATACTACTACCGACGCAGTGGTGAATTGCTGATTAGGTAAGGTTTAACCTTACAGATGTATTATTGTGTTGAATAATAGAATATGTTGAGCATGAATGATATGAATGACATTATGATAGCCTGTATCCATTATGCTGATATTATGGTGAGACATTGTGATGAATTGAGATGTGAGTTTTTAATACAGAGTATGATATGAGGCTACGGCCGCGTTGGTGTCTGCGGACCCACGCATGGAATGTGAAGGTTACCTAGAAAAGTAACCTAGGTTCGGTTGATCTCGAACCTGCCTGTTTATTCGCCTCCTTTGGGTCGGCCTTAGGAGGGATGTGCACATTAATGAATACGGGACCCCTGTTAGTATTGTGGTTTCTATGTGGAAACTGAGTTTGGAGAATTGAGATTGAGATCATGAGATTTTGATTACGATATCGTTGTATTATCGTGATTGTGTATTGGTGTTAGATTTGTCTATCGCATACTCAACTGTTTAATTAACGAGCTGTATGATTATTCCTTACTCAGCTTTGCTGACTTTGTTTTCCTTGTCTAAATTGTACCCTATTTTATCGGGGGCCTGTGATGATCCAATTGGTATTTCCTACCTTTTGGGGAGCAGCTAATCGTGCAGGTTAGATTGTGGTGTGGTGACATTTCGGATGCATGAGCGGGATGGGTTGAGCGACGACACACTATACTTAGACGATTGATTAATATTATATATCGTTGCGACGTAATACTCTGATTCTAGTTTGGATTATTCCTTTTGACTTTTGGGACTTCTTTTGTAACTTGGAACAATTTGACTTGAGTTTTAAATTTCAGTATCTGGTTGGATTGATTGTGTTGGGACTACTACCTCGGGTCACACCGAGATGGTAACACCTTTATTTACTCGGGAATGTCTTGGTAAGGCTCTTGTGTAAATGGGGGTGTTACAAAGTGGTATCAGAGCGATCGATCTTGAACCTGTAATAATTGAACATAGAAATTAAAATGAACCCCGGTGATAGACCATTGGGAGCCCACTTAAAATCTCTGGTTGAGGAGACGTCCTTATACCAACCCCCGGCCCTTTTGGTTTTGACCCGGTAACTCGTTGTGAGATCGAGAGAGGGTAGAATATACAGGATGGGTTCGTTGTGACGATATGAATTTTATTTTGAATTGCATGATGTTTTGAATTGAGTGGCCATTTAAGATGTGTTTCAGGGGTAAACGTTATTGTTATTATGTATTGTTATGATGTATGAGCATCAAGGCTCATGTGTATGTTGTTGTTTTGAAGTAACCATGTCAAAGGACACAGCTACCGGTTCTACCCCAGGCACTCCGAGTGCCGAGGAAATGGCGCGCTTAAAGGCAACCAACGATGCGCTTTTGGAAGCTCTGAGAAACATCAACGCCCCGAAACCACCGGCGACAGACGCGGCCACCATCAGCGCTGCAATAGCACGCCTTCGTCCTAGTAGATATGACGGAACTGGTGGACCGTCGCAGCTAGAGAACTGGGTGAGGGAAATGAAGAAGGTGTTCCAGACCGTAAAGTGTCCGGAGCATTTGGAGCTGAATCAAGCTGCATTCTATTTGAGTGGCAAGGCCGATTTATGGTGGCACCTTAACTATGACAAGCTTATTGCAGAGCATGAGGAAGGGGATTATGGGGAGTATGCCTTTGGATGGAAGAGTCTCAGAGAAGCGCTGAGGACGGAGTTCTTTCCAGAACATATCCGTAGTGCAAAAAGGGCTGAATTTGATCGTTTCACCATGGCTGAGGACATGACGGTCGAGGACTATTACGACAAATTCATGGAGTTGGCCACATATTCTGCCGAGCTCAATCTGAGTTCTGAACTTCTGGCTTCCCGCTTCGAGAGAGGTCTGTCTGTTAGGATCCTCGAGAAGCTACCCATGGGGAATAATGCTGATGTGAAAGAGGTATACCTGAGAGCCGGGCACGCCGAGCGAATAGCTGATCGCATTAAGGAGTTGAATGGTCAGAAGGGTGAAAAGAGAAAAGCCGAAACAGATGGTGTTATGCAGGGGGATACGAAAAGAGGGGGAAATAACCGATCCCAAAGGCAAAGAACCCAATATTCAGAAGGAAACGGTTATGAGAGTGGTGATTACAACACTAAGAGGAGAGATGCAAGGAGCTATAACTGTAAATCGTGTAAAAGGAACCACCCAGGGAGGGACTGTGCAGGAGAACTGGTTACCTGCTATAACTGTGGTAAGCTGGGACACCGTGCCTATGAGTGCTACCAGCCGAGGCAACAACCGAGTCAGAGTCAAGGGAGTTATACCCCTCATTCGGGTGCCAACAACATAACTCTAGGGAATGGGCAGCAAGGGAGCTGGAACCGCCAATCAAACTATAACCCGAGAACAAGTAGTGTGAACCAACCTACCGAAACACCGGCAACTGCTCCATCCACCAGTGGTACACAGGGAGGAAACAAGACGAATGGGAAACTATATGCCATGAGGAAACAAACTGTTGAGGAGGAAGGACCTGTTGTCACAGGTATTTTCTAGTTAAATCTGCCGCTTCTTCTGCATTGTTTGAGTTGGGGAAACCATTCTCTCGTACCTGGTAGCCATGTGTCATCCTTGGGGGTTAAAGTCGTTGGATAATATTGTGAACGATATTGTGCCTCGTTAGGAGTGTCAGTTAGTCGTACTTGAGTCCCTCTTGGTCTGTCTTTAGTAAATAGGGAGTTAGACTTATTTACCTGTAGACTTCACAGAATAAACGTTAGATGATTTTGTTGTAATCTTGGAGACAAACTAGTTGGGTAAGTATAAGGCTCGGGTTGAATGTTGCTTGAAGAATGTTTCGCTTTTAGGACCCAAGAAAGCTCGGGCGTGCTACAGAGAGTTTAGAGTAAAACCCATAGGGGAGTTGACATCATGTCACACCCTGTGTTCTGACTCATGCTTTAAATTACTAAGTAGTATTACCTTATCTCATGCTTTACCGATCCATATGCATGATTAGAATTGGTGTTATGTGAACAATAGACCTAATAGAGAATATGATAGATCGGTTTAGAGTGTGAGAGTCAATGGGTTAGGTTGTTACGTTAATGTTGGTGCCCTGAACTTCGGGACGAAGTTCCTTATAAGGAGGGTAGATTGTAATACCCCGTCCCAATTATCGACGTTACGTTACTTATGCTAGCATGTTGATTGGTTGGTCAGTCAGTTGATTAGTGGGTCGGTCAGGGTGGTATAGTTAGTCGTTTCGCAGTGGACGGTCAACTTCGGGACGAAGTTCCTCATAAGGAGGTTAGATTGTAATACCCGTATTTTTAATACTCGTATTTTATGTTGACTAGGGTTTGAGTAGTGATATATATTAGTTTTATATTACCTTTACTAATGCTATTATTCTAATAATATACTATCTACTATTATATATTAATAGTACCTAATCTATGTCATTACTAATAACCTAATAACCTATCCCAACCCACTCACCATTTACGTATTACCCTTACGCCGCATACACACCTCCGCTATACTCCTTTCCTTCGTTCGTCTTCTACGTCTTCTCTCCTCCACTTTTGTCTTCTTTTTGGTTATTACCATAGGCTATCCTCATCACCGATCAACACTACGACCATCATCAATCCCTATCCTCGATCAACTTTGTGTCGGGTCGTGGTTCTGGTAGTTTTGCCCAGTCGTGAGGCGTCACCTAGGTACGTCTTTCGGTATGGCCCCATCGTCTTTTATTGCTATTGTATTGGGTCGGGTTCTCAGGCTATTATTATCGTCGGGTGTTGCTTCAATTGTCGTGGGTTGCTACTGTGTCGAAGTCGGAGGTGCTGTCGTTTTTGGTGCAGGTTAATATTACGTGGTCGGGCATGAGATTATGTTGTTGTTTGCGTGAGGTTGGGTTGTTATTATCATGTAGTACTATTATGTACCGTGTATTTCTATTGGTGTTAGAGTGGTGTAGGTTAACAAGTCGGGTCGATCTCACTTTTATAATTTAGTTAGGTCGGGTCGGTTTCTTGTTATAATCTAGTTAAATCGGTATGTATCGATTTCGTTTATAATTTAATTACTCTAGGTTCGATATTAATTTAAGTGTATATATAATATTTTATTAGGATCGGACTTCGTAGAGTTTCCGTGGTGAATACTACTACCGACGCAGTGGTGAATTGCTGATTAGGTAAGGTTTAACCTTACAGATGTATTATTGTGTTGAATAATAGAATATGTTGAGCATGAATGATATGAATGACATTATGATAGCCTGTATCCATTATGCTGATATTATGGTGAGACATTGTGATGAATTGAGATGTGAGTTTTTAATACAGAGTATGATATGAGGCTACGGCCGCGTTGGTGTCTGCGGACCCACGCATGGAATGTGAAGGTTACCTAGAAAAGTAACCTAGGTTCGGTTGATCTCGAACCTGCCTGTTTATTCGCCTCCTTTGGGTCGGCCTTAGGAGGGATGTGCACATTAATGAATACGGGACCCCTGTTAGTATTGTGGTTTCTATGTGGAAACTGAGTTTGGAGAATTGAGATTGAGATCATGAGATTTTGATTACGATATCGTTGTATTATCGTGATTGTGTATTGGTGTTAGATTTGTCTATCGCATACTCAACTGTTTAATTAACGAGCTGTATGATTATTCCTTACTCAGCTTTGCTGACTTTGTTTTCCTTGTCTAAATTGTACCCTATTTTATCGGGGGCCTGTGATGATCCAATTGGTATTTCCTACCTTTTGGGGAGCAGCTAATCGTGCAGGTTAGATTGTGGTGTGGTGACATTTCGGATGCATGAGCGGGATGGGTTGAGCGACGACACACTATACTTAGACGATTGATTAATATTATATATCGTTGCGACGTAATACTCTGATTCTAGTTTGGATTATTCCTTTTGACTTTTGGGACTTCTTTTGTAACTTGGAACAATTTGACTTGAGTTTTAAATTTCAGTATCTGGTTGGATTGATTGTGTTGGGACTACTACCTCGGGTCACACCGAGATGGTAACACCTTTATTTACTCGGGAATGTCTTGGTAAGGCTCTTGTGTAAATGGGGGTGTTACAGGCCTAAACATGTAATATATGTTTATATTCTGTAAAATTTATATTTTTGATGATTTATAATAATTTAGGATTTTTCTGATATTTTAAATATCGATTATTGAATTATTACCGTTTTCGGACAAAAATGATTAAAAGCCGATTTTTAGTTCTAGTACCTAAACATTTTAGTTTAATCTGATTTTTGGCGTGGGGAAACTTTATGGTGAAATAGAATTTTCTGAATTATTTCATAATTTTTTGGAATTGTTAAGTGGATGAATTAATTAATCACTTTAAATCATCGTTTATCGTTAAAACCGTGTTTGTTGTTTAAATTCTCGATTTCTGGTGTTTGGTTTAAATCTGGAAAAAAATTATGATTCTGATGATTTCATATTAAAATGTATTTTTATGATTTTTAGTGCCTTAATAAAATGTTAGGAACGATAGGTTTATTAATGAAATCGTTAATTGCGAAAACGGGTTTAAATGACGGTTTTGTTAAAATTTGTTGAATCTGGAATTTGGGAAAAATCCGGAAAAATTTATATTCTGGAAAATCAGGATTTTAAAGTGTAATAATAATTTTTGGATATTAATACTTAAATCGTTTTGTAATTACTATTTTTATTAATCGTTATTGTCGAGATTAGACGATTAACGGGAAAACGCTTTAAAAACCGAGTTTTAGGATTCTGGAAAATTTTATTTTCTGGACAGAATGTCCATAAATATATTTTAACTATTTTACGTAATTTTTGTACTATCTATTAAAGTCTTTAATTAATAAGTGTTGATTTTCGGACAAATTGTGATTTATCGTTAAAATGCTTCATCTTACCTAAAAAAAATATTTTTTCAGCAATTTTGAAAGTATTTAAATCTGATACTTTAAGAGTTAAATCATCTCTTAACATTTTCTAAATATATTCAATGGTTTAATTAAATAAAAGACGTTAAAAGATTTAATTTGACATTTGCCGTAAAATCCTATTTGTAATCGTATTGTCGTAACTAATAATAATTAGGGAATTTTAGCTTTGTAAATTTTGAAAACACCCTGATTAGTATTATTAAAACGTTTAAGACATTTTTAATCATTTTATACACTTGTACGATATTTCAATAATTTCATAAACTCAAATGTTCTTACTTTAATAATTAATATCGTTAAAGCCGAAAGTATTAGTTTTATAAATCTATATCGTTTACTAAAAATGTGGTATTAGTATGAACTAATATTTTCACTATTTTGATATAATGCTATTTTTAGTAAAGTTTCTAAAAATAGAAGTTTCCTAAAATAGAAAGTTTCCTCTTTTAGAATATAAATGTTTACTTATTTTATCCTCATATTATTTATATTGATTATATCTTTTGAATATCGACAATGGCTTTGTTTTGGAGTTATGGAATAAGGACAAGTGTGAGGTTAGAGTAATATATTTTAGGGTTTACGATTTTGCCATCAACTATAAGGCTAGTGTATCAGGAATCGGTACATTGGTTGTTGAACCGGGTGACAGGTATCCCGGGAGTTGTGTACATTTTCACCTTAAGCTTAGGCCTCGCAGTAAGTCGCCGTCATAAGTTGAACTGGGTGACAGGTAATCACAGGAGGGGTGTGCATTATCTTAAACTAGGGTCACGCATTTATAAGTCGCCGCTCTGTTATGGTTGAGTAGCCTAGTTAGAGACCGAAGTTTAATTTGTTTGAACTAAGTTCTCGAAGCTAGTTTTTAGTATTCTCCTAGTGAAAGTCTAGCTGTCTACACTACTCCTATCCATAACGCCATTTTGAATATTTTTATTATTATCGATATAATTTGGTTGCAGGTTGGCAAATGTTTTATGTTTTCTTCGGAAAACTCATTTTTATTATATTGTTTTGATACGTGAAGGTTTTCACTGAAAGTTTATTTTTATTATAATGTGTTTTACTGTTTTCCATTTTTACTATTTTTCTATAATAGTAATTACAGTTTTAAAATCCTGTTATACGGCTGGGAGAACGTTGACGTTGCTCCCCACTGATTGTGGCTGTTATGTTTTTAACATGGCTGGTATATGTGTTTTCCTTCGGGTGGGCTAGCGAGCAGTTATGGATCCTGCTTGTTTTAATCAGATCACTGTATTATGGATTGTTAAAACCCTTTTTATGGATTTTATTTATTTATATATTTTGTAGCCATTTTTATTTTATGTCTTATGTATTGACTTACCATTTTTATTTAATCAAGACATAGCTACAGTGTGTTATAATCCCACTTCTACAGTGTTTCCGCCACTGTATTGCGTTAGAATTTCTAGGGGATTACACCGACGCAGTCACGCGCGGGTTTAGGGAGGCGAATGCATCTCCATATGAGATGGGTCGAATTGAAATTTAAATCGAAGTGGAGTCGCCACCGAAATTTGTGGGAGTTCGGGCCCGTTCGCACCCACTCTATATCTTGGTGGGCCGTGCACAAAGTACGGCCCATTTGGACGTCAGAGTTTATTGGGTTCGTCCCTTTTCACTTGATACCGATACCGACATTATCGGATACCATGTATTGAATGACTCTCGTGCGCCAACGGTTTCGGACGTCCGGAAACCGAGGTTCTAAGTAAGGGGTGAGGGTACGTGTTGGGAAGTTCACAACGAACACCCAACCCCGCCCGCACATTAGCGGCCTCTGCTAAGATATCGTTTGATGTTTTAATACGCGCGTTAGTAATTCGATTGAATGATATGCAAACAATGTTTTGACCAAACACGCGAAAATTTGTATAGGTTGCTATGTCGATTTAATGCATCTAAATTAACATCACAGTTGTATTTAGCATGCGAGGTTCGTTTCAGTATAATACAACAAACATGAAAAAACATGAACAAACAAGTTAGTAAAGACGATAACGGTTTGTAAATTGAATAAATCACATGAATATAATGCAATGCATGGTTTTGAAAAGATGAATTACGTGATGGACTTGACACGTGATGACCGAAGTCACTAAAAGAATTTTATCGGGACTCGAAACATGATGAAAGAATCAAGGTTTCGATGAACCAGGAGCCACTCGATCGAGTGGGCTAGGCACTCGACCGAGTGGTCACGAAAAAAAGTATTCTGCCCGATTTATGGGGTGCCACTCGATCGACTGCCCCCTGTACGAGCTATGGCTCGTTTTGTTTTTGATTTTGAAATTGCTTTTTTATTTAAAAAAATCGATAATTTTGCTAAATGGAGTATAAATATAGTATGATTGATACACAATTTAAATTTTCGATACTCGTTATATTCGACACTTGATTATGAAATCAATATCGAATATTCGGAGTGTTTTTTTAGAAAAGATGACTATAATTTGTTTGAAAATCGTTTTGAAGAAAATAGATTCTCTCCGCGTCGAAATCGTCGTAATATGTCTTTTAAGACTATGTGACGATTATTTTAGCATCAACGAGTTGAATTTAATTCTTTTGGATACGATATTCGACTATAGATTCGATATCGTATTTTAAGAATGATCGTTTTTTGTAAAAAAATTTGATAGTTGCGATAATACCGGTATTAGGAACGATAAAAATAAAGTGACGACTACTCGAGGACGGACGACACGAAAAAAACGAGAGAAAGAAGAGAGAAAGGAAGGAGACGGGGTTTGAATTTACACCCTCAACCTACATGCTTTGTACTCTCGAAACGGGACTCGTCTAGCGGTGGTTTAGGCACGGGAGCGTCAAGATAATGCGGGATGAGTTATGGTGGTTTCGGTGTGGGATGCACGGTTGTCGGGTGTTGTGTCGGGTTGTATGGGTGCTACGAGGGATTGTCTTGCTAATGCTTGTTGGTTGCTTGATGTTATAGATGTGTGCTTTGGGATGTGAAATTGTGTGTCCTTTGTGTGTTGCAAAGGGGGTCTATTTATAGTAGAGGTCCCCGGTTGTACCTAGGAGAGGTGGCTTTACTTGGGTGACAAGAAATGCCGCTTTGGATAGGAAAAGTATGCAATCTTAGAAGAAACAGGATTCCGTTGTTGGGTGGAAGAGAAATCCTCATCCGGCTGGAAAAGGAGTCACTCGACCGAGTGACTCTGATACACGGTCGAGTGCCTGGTTTTGACACCAGTTCAGCGTGCTTCACGAGCCTACTCGACCGAGAGGGCCGGTCCACTCGATCGAGTGGGTCTAGCTTGGGTAGAAAATCCTTTTAGAGATCGAATTCTATCTCTAACGGATTTGTTTAATGTTTTTCGTTGCTATTTTTTGTAGTTTTCGACTTCAAGTCCGATTTGTGGGGTGACACGACAGATATTTATGCCTCAGAAATGTCTTTGACCGGGGTTTGACTCGGTCGTTAAAAGACGGTTTTGCCCTTGGTGTCGGATTTGACCCAAATTAGTCTTATTTGACTGGGAACGACCCACTGGGCCTGAATTTGAGGTTGGTTTTGTGATATTTTTAATCCGCTAAAAGCCCAAGCCAAATGCTAACGATTTTGAGCCCATATTCGAGTATATTAAAGCATGTTTGCGTCCGATCATCATCGGGTGTTCTTTGGAAACTGTTATAGACACCTAACGTCCAAATGTGGGTGTCTACAGATCCTCCACTATAATTGAGGCTTGGACAGGGCGAAAGTCAGAGTAGCTACCAGGCTAATCAAAGATTAAGACCTGGCAGACTTCTGGTCGGGTCGTTTATAGTCGATTAGACTTGCGTGAAGGGCTCGCCAGCCATATGTTGGAAACCATACCTGAGTTGATGATAACTTCGTGGGGATTTGGACTTTTTGCATAAATCTTGGGTGGGCCTGTATGTAGGCCTATCCCGCACCATTTTTGGAGAAGGACCGCCTTGGGCCTTCCGCTGGGGAGTGAGTTGCATGGCCCTGCTTGAGTCGTACTTGTATATAGTTATCCGAAGTTTTGCATGTAACATTTAGGTAAAAATGACTCGCGCTGGGGAATAGAACTTTTGAAAAAGACTTTGGATTTTTTTTTAATTTTGAAAATTTGAGGACTTTGATTCTGAAAAGAAATAGGAATGCTCAAGATGACCCATTAGCTGAAGAATTGAGATGGGGTCTGTATGCTAAACCTCCGGGGATTAGAAATCCTAAAGATAGGAGAACTACCCAGGTTTGGTGCTATAAATACCCATCTTCTGCTTTTAGTTTTTCATAACACTCATCAATTCCCTCCCTTTCTAAAGAGAACAAGCCCCGAGAATCCTTATTCTTTTTAAGAAAAATCTAGCCATGGGAATCAATCGTTTGATCGGAATGCTGCAAGACTGGTCCCGATGCTTTAGAAACGCAGATAAAGTAGTTCTGAATCAGAATGGTATTACTCAATTGTTTACGATCCGCCAGATGCAAGTGGACCGTCACTTTCTCGATGCTTGTTTGTCCTATTGGGACGACACTTATCATGTTTTCGCTCTTCCTTGAGGCGAGATTTGTCCTATCCCTGAGGAAATTGTTGTCGGAGGAGGATGGAACCCCATTCTTCGTCCTGCTATCCCGTTTTTAGTTCACGATCCTAGGAGGAAGCTACGGGAATTCTTAGGACTTTCTCACATGGAGGTATCCCGTATGGTAGAGGGGGATACTATTTCTTTGATCGATTTGGCTGAAAAGTTTATGAACCCACATGATGTCCGGGTCAGGCCGGTCCATAGCCGTAGGGCCTTTGCCTTTTTTATGCTTCATGTTTATGCTTTCGAAGGCAACATGGATTTGCTGTGGTGCATGGGCCATGTCCGACTTTTCACAGTGGTTGACCTGAAGGAGACGGAGCACAGTCCGACATGGTTGATTACGGGGGAAATCATCCAAGGCTTGGATAACCGAAAAGGGGATTCATTGACCCGTCTGACTGGGAGCACCCGTCTTTTACAAGTATAACGCTTAGAATTTTCTGGTTTTTCCTTTTTATTTTTTTCTCGCGATTTTTCCTGCTACTGCGGCACTCGACCGAGTGCCTTCTCGAAAAAACATCATGTCCGGTTCCAAGAGTATCACTCGATCGAGTGACCTCCAAGCACTCGATCGAGTGCTCCTGGGCGGACATCAATTTTGGCTTGATAACTCATATTTTTGTTTCCTTTTCAGCTTTGGTTATTCGAGCGGCTATCAATCATAGATCCTCCCCTTGACCCAAGTCGTTATTGACCTAACCAGGTGATGACTAGGAGACGGAGCATTGACTTTTATCGCCATAATACCCATAAATATTGGGACGAAGTGTTGTCTTTCCATAACGGCCCGTTGATCCGGTGGACGGTCCCCAGGTGGCCCATTTATGTTCGAACCGTCTTGCAATCGAGGGATAGGGCGCGGTACCAGGTGATCCTATCCTTTAGGCAAACTATTCATCTTTATCCCGACCGCATACTTAGGCAGTATGGTCGTTCCCAGAGAATCCCAGAAATCAAGGCGATTGTGAGTGAATCTACCCAACTGACGGACGTGATGTGCAATACTTGGATGCAACGATGGTACACTCGGGCCACCTGGTCTACTCCCAAGTCTCTTCATTCGATTTGGGTATCAGATTCTTATGTGAAATGGACGAAGGCGGATTCCGCCAAAGCCCGAGCTGCCCTAAAAGTTGATGAGGCTTTTGACCTGCTCCGACGAGAGCAGGCTAAAGACAACAGATGTTTCTTTGATGAGGACGAGACTTTGGCTATGTCAGGTCAGAAAAGGATGACTAGGACTCAAGCTAAAGGGTCCCGTAATAAAAGTGCGCGGGGGAAAGTGAGCCCCCTGACGGACTTGAAGAGGAGACTTGGCCCAAAACTAAAGGTTCAGGACCGACTTGGTCCCCGAGATAGGCTACCCGAACATGTGCGGGCTCGACCTAAGCCAGTTACAATGGCAGAAGACCCGTTGTCGAAGAAACGGGTTCGAGCAAAGGAGGTTCCCTTGGTGATCCGGGAACGTTCGCCCCCGCCCCGTCGACCTCGGGCTCCACATGACCTAAAGGACAAGGGAAAGGGCAAAATGCCCTAAGTGCTAGACTCTTTAGTTTTATTATCTAAGTATTACTATTTTTTGTGGTGTGCCTTTTTTGTTGTTTGTTTTTATTTATTTATTGTGTGATGTAATTTTGAAATTCCCGAATTTATCGTGTTTTTTTAAATAAAAGGCATATTAGTGAATATCGTTTCTGTCCTTTCCGTTATTGCAGTGGTTGTACCCTTTTGAGGGGTTGCCTACGTATCCAGAATTAGCGGAATCAAACTAAACGTAGTTCAAACGATTTTTTTTTGCGATTTTCGAAATACACCAAGACTATTAGTTCGAGATGTGCGACAGTAGGATAAATAATCCTAGCTCATTGACTTGCTTATAATTTTTGAAAATTTAAAAAAGAATTTTTTTTATAAATTCTTGCAAATGACATTGAGATAAGGTTTAGGGTAGTAATGCTTTAGCTGGTCCAAGTTGGTTCGGTTGACGAATTTATTCCCGCCCAAGTCTGTTAGCATTACTACTCTTGTTGATAGGACCTTATTTACCAAATACGGCCCAGCCCAAATGGGTTTGAATTTTCCTCTTGGGTCAACCGGTAGTAATGCACGGACCGATTTTAGAACTAAATCCCTTTCTTTGATATTTATGGGCCTAATTCTTTTGTTGAAAGCCCGTTGTTGAAGGTATTTTGTTTGGCCAGTCCCGGTAATTATTAGCCATCTTTTTAAGTATGGTGACAATCGTCTTATTGGCTGCCTCTACCGCTCCATTTGTTTGGGGACGGTAAGGCGAAGATGTATGCCTTTGGATTTTATATTTTGCTAGCAAAGTAGCGGTTTCAGCTTGGAAATGGGTCCCGTGATCAGTGATGAACTTGTGCGTGATCCCGTACCGGCATATAATTTTGTTTTGGATAAACTTGGCAACATGCTTGGCATTCAAGAGTTGGTATGACTCGGCTTCGACCCATTTGGTGAAATAGTCGATAACCACCAAAATGAAACAGTGACCTCCCATTTCGGATGGGTTTACCTTTCAAATTATAGCAATTCCCCATGTTGAGAACGGCCATCGTGATGTCATGGTATATAGTAGGCAAGACGGCATATGTTGTACATTGGCGAAAATCTGACAGTTATGGCAGTGTTTGACATATGACTGACAGTCAGTTTCCATGTTGTTCCAATAATACCCGAGCCTCATGATCTTTCGGGCTAGCATATGGGCGTTCATATGCGGACCATTTTCACCATCGTGCACTTCGGACATAACCTTCTCGGCCTGTATTTTGTCAATATATAGGAGGAGAGCCCCATGTGCCGTCTTTTTGTATAACTGTCCGTCGTCCGTACGAACGAATTGGGTTGCCAATCTTCGCAAGGCTTTCTTGGCCCGGTTTTCAGTTCCCAGGGGATATTCTCCTGTTGTCAAGTAGGTTAGAACATCCTGATACCAAGGTTCTGAATCGGTTATTTTGATGTCTTGGATGGCGTGGATATAGGCTGGCTCGGACCGTCTTTCGACGCAGATCGGCATACTGGTCAGATGCTCCGGGATGTTTAGTAAGGATGCTAATTTGGAAAATGCATCCGCGGACTGGTTTTCTTCCCGGGATAGATAAATGTATTCTACCTTTTGGAATTGTTTTTCGAGAACCCTTACTCGCGCCTGGTAGGCCACGAGATTGGCATTTCGAGTTTTCAATTTTTGGAGAGCTTGATTGATGACTAGAGATGAGTCGCCGTGGACCCGGAGGCTTGTTACTCCTAAATCAGCGGCGACTTGCAACCCGTGAATACATGCTTCATACTCGGCCGCGTTATTAGTCACATCAAAGTCTAATTTAATGGATAACGGTGTATGCACTCCTTCTGGTGAAATTAACGGAATGCCGACTCCGAATCCTCGGAAACTGGATGCCCCGTCAAAATACAGATCCCATGTCTCCGTGTCGGTATGGAATATGTCTTCATCTGGAAAGGCCCATGTATCGGTGTGTCCTTCTTCAGATACAGGACTATCGGCGATAAATTCGGCTACTACCCGGCCTTTGATGGCTTTTAACAGTACGAACTTGAGGTCGAATTCTGCTAGCATTAAAGTCTATCTAGACATCCTGCCATTAAGGATGGGCTTTTTGAATAGGTACTTGATAGGATTCATTTTGGATAGAACATGTACCACGTGACTGAGCATATAATGTCGGAGCTTTTTAGTGGTCCAAACCAAAGCTAGGCACGTTTTCTCAAGCATTGTATACTTGCATTCGTATTCCAGGAACTTTTTACTGATGTAGTAAATAGCCCGTTCTTCTGAATTGACTGTCTGGGCTAGCATAGCCCCCATGGCTGTCTCGGTCGTTGTTAGGTATAACGACAAAGGCAAACCGGGTTGAGGTGGCATTAATACCGGCGGTGCAGACAGAATCTTCTTTGATTTTATCAAAAGCCGCTTGACATTTATCGTCCCACAATATTCATTCTCCTATTTTCAGTTTCTTAAAAATGGGTTCACATACCATGGTTAACTTTGAAATAAACTGGCTGATGTATTAGACTTTCCCGAGAAACTCCTTTATTTCTTTTTTGGTTTTAGGTGGCTGCATCTCGGTAATGGCCTTGATTTTAGCTGGGTCGACCTCGATGCCGTGCTGGCTAACGATATGGCCCAGTAATTTGCCTGATGTTACCCCGAAACTGCATTTTTTAGGGTTTAGCCTCATGTTGTATTTGCGTAGTCGGGTAAAGAATTTTCTTAGGGCCGCAATGTGCCCACTTCGGTCTTTGGACTTGACGATCATGTCGTCCACATAAACCTCCACTTCCTTATGCATCATGTCATGTAGTAAGGTTGTGGCGGTTTGTTGATAAGTGGCCTGATGTTTGGACTTGCCGTGGGTCCTACCGATCAAATAGAGACCAACTAATCCTAACACGTAGCTAGGGTAAGTCGAGTCGAGTCCACGGGGACGGTAATAGGTGTCTAGACTAAGGTCAACTCAAAAACAAGACTAGGTCCCCAACACAACACAAAGGGGGACAAACTAACAAGAATTGATTAATTATGATGATTGGAAGGGGTGAAAGCGGACTAACAATGAACTAGATATAACACGAACTAAATGAAACACTAAAGCTAAATGAAACAAGCAAATTAGAGAAACAAAGGCTAATAGGATGGAGAAATCAGATTGGGAAAAGGTAGGGTTAGTTTGGGTTCATAAGTGTAGTAGGATAATTGGGAAATCAAGGTTGTAGGTTTCACCTAGTTACTAAGGTCGGTCCGCGCTCTCGCGTCAAAGACAAAACCCGAATACTCATGCAAGATGCTACCCAATACACAAGGATTAAACCACAAATCAATCACACAATGAGAGGAGGAAGACTAGCATGAGAAGGATGGCCAATTCTACTCAAACAAGCAATTCAACAAACACATAGTGTGCTTAACATTTGACTAGCAACAAAGAATTCACCTTTACCCTCAATCAAACCCTAATCATCCATAATCCACACTTAATCCACCTACTAACCCCACAAGAGTCTACTCAATCATATCTAAACTAACATCAACATAAACAAAAGAAATCAACACAAACATCCAAACATTCATTATGAACTAGCAAGAACAAAGAACAATAAGCAAAGATTAAAACTTGAAGGATTAAACAAGGATTAAGAGTAAAGAGAAAAATAAGATTGTACCAACTAACAAGAGGATGAAAAGATGAGAACTTGTATTAAAAGAACACCCAAAAATCTCCACCAAAAGTTGTCAAGGATTGATGAATTCTTCAAGAGATCCCTTAATACAAGATTAACTAACTAGATTAAGCTAAGATTAACAAAAGATTAAGGAAAGATTAATGTAAACTAGGCTAAGGATTAAGAGATTCTACTTAGGGTTTAGAATAGTGTAGAGTAATGTAAGCTAAGGTGCTTAAACAATACAAAGGGAGGGTATTTATATGGGTTCACGAGCAAAGGAGAAGGAAAGAAGTGACGCGTCCTCTGTTGGGGCCTTCCCGGCCGGGAAGGGTGGTGATCCCGACCGGTTAGGACCTTGGTCCCGGCCAAGATGGCTGCCCAGAATCGTTGCTTTCCTTTGCACTTCATCCCGGTTGTGATAGATGCAATCCCGACCGGGATGGGTCTTGTAGGCTTCAAATGAGATCTCAAGGGTCCCTACTTGCTCTTCATAGGCTTCTCATCGATTCTCAGTGCTCGGGATCGAGTCTAAGGGGCTCGGGAAAGGGTCCCAAGGGCTCGGGATCGAGTCTAAGCTACCGAGTGATCGTTGCTTCTCTTCGTTGGCTCCAAATGTGTCAGAAACGAGTTGGAATCGTTCCACCTCTCAGAGAATGGTCTTAGGAACATAAAACAAACTACAAGAAGCGTAAGTAGCCAAGAAACCACTCCAAAGAGCGATTCCACAAGAGAAACTGGGACCAAACACAAGGAAAAAGCACTACAAAACACACTTATCAACTCCCCCACACTTAACCCTTACTCGGCCTCGAGTAAGCACAAACTAACTAAAAACTAAAAGAAACTAGACTACTATCCGAACGGGTATTAGCGCACCCTACGCCCTTTCTACTCACGCGAGAACACTTAGAGGAAAAAGTGCTCTCCACAAGGCAAGTGAGGTCTTGCGACAAAACCGTGGATACAACCGAACACAAAAACACAAGGACAAACGAACACACAAACAAACAAACATACAAACACCAAACAGTTGCATCCAAGAAGAAACAAAAACCGCCTCCCTCAACAAAGCGGTGAAAGAAGCACCGGTTAGGGACTCAAGGCAAGTGACAACGTTCCCAAGCTAATTGACACAAATCGATATGGACAAAACCCTAATAGTATGACAACAAAGCAATAAAAATGTTGGTAACTTACCTAGGTTCCTCCTAACCTTCTAAGAACGTACCACGGGATGATAGGTGGGAAGAAAAAAGGATGAACCACGGAGTTAGTCAACACTGTAGGTAAGTGAAGTCCCGCTCCCTTTAGCGATAAGCCTAGAGGGTCGTCCCATGTCCAAAAATTGCCCAACTAGTCCAAGTAAAAAGGGGATAAGGTTGCAAAGTGAGGGAAGACCAACTATTTACCGCTATCATCCTTCCTAGGGACTCGGTCCTTTGGTAGGCTCTTCATGGTAATAGTCGGAAAAGGCTTATTTTTTAGGGGTGAGAATTCTTTTTGTGAGATGATTTTCTTTGGCATTTTTCTTTTGCATTTGGCTTTTGAGTTTCTATGCCATTTTTTTTCTTCTTTTGTATTTTGTCTTTCATTTGCTGTGCCTTTTTCTTTTTTTTTTCTTTTTTCTTTTCTTTCTTTCTTTTTCTTTTTCTTTCTTTTTCCTTCTTTTTTCTTTCTTTTTCTTGGTTTGCCCTTTCGGCTAAATCTTGTCTTGTAGGCATTCAATCACAACCAAGCAAGAGACTTCAACAACTTGCAACTTATTTGTAGAAATGAGTAGGAGGTAGGGAAATGGGTAAGTCGGGACGGGCCCTTCCCTTCAAACCCACAAAAAGGGGGAAAACTTGGACTAATCAAACAATTTCGAACATAGTCACCTAAGGGACGGGACTCGACAACCAAAGCCTTTTCACTCCGTGGGTGGTCAAAATGGTCAAAATGCAAATCCCGTAGTAAATCCCTAGTAGACTAGGTGGACTCAAGGTAAGAAACCAACGAAATCATTGATTTAAAGTCATTCTACTAGACTAAAGTCCAAGACTCGATTCACATTAATAGAAAGGGAAAAAAAACACTTGCGCACTAGCCTCAAAACCGGGTTTTGAAACACCTTTTATTACACACTAGACACAACTAAACAAGACAAAACAAAGACACAACAAAAACGAAAGGAAAAGAGACGAACACATCAAAACAAAACAAAACAAACAAACAAACAAACAAACAAACAAAATAAACAATCACCACCCCGAAATATCCAAACGAGCCACAACATCAACCACAAACTTCACAAAGATCCACCCGAGCACACACCATCATAACACATCCTCCAAACTCCACAAAAAGGAAAAAGGAGAAAGAAATGAAGGGGTATTACCGGATGTCTTGAGCCTTTCGAAACTTGTTGACGATTGCGCAACCTACAAAGAATTAGGGGAGCAAAATACACAACACAAAAAATATACGACACAAGGACACAAAAGAAAAAGACACAAAAGAAAATCTTTTTGGTCTTTTTATGAAATTTTTCAAATTTTTAGGGATTTTAACGAATTTTTCAAAAAAACTACGAAAATAAAACTAAACTAACCGAAGATATCGCTCCCCCACACTTAAACCGAGCAATGTCCTCATGCTCAATCGGTAGTGTGTGGAATACACAAAAAAAGAAAAGGAAAACGGAAAAAAGAACTAAATATCAAAATGAAAGTGAAGAAAGGGTAGAATGTGTCCGGCCGGGGTGTAATCAAGTCACCAAAGGCCGAGACAAGAAAAGATATGGATGGGGGAAGAAATAAAAAGAAGAAAGTAAAAGGAAATGGGAGAGGAGGGCTAGGTGTAATCAAGTCACCTAGCCCGGATTCCGCCTAAATCCGACTAAATCCTACCAAAAGAAAATAAAAACAAAAGGAAAAAATGAAATTACTTGTCAATTTGGATTTTTGAAATGACTCTCGATGTAATCACGTCATCGAGAATCGGGAGCAACAATAATCAAGGGCCCCGAGGGCCACTAAGACACCAAATACATAAAGAGAAGGGGAACGTACAAAGGGAGACTAGCAATAAAAGACGAAAAAGAACTGAGAGTCGCCTACCAAATGCTTAACCACTCTGAAAACTCCATCATCTCAATGATCTTATTGGGCATGTTGCTTGTCTTCATCATCGTTATTCCTCCTCCTCCTTAATGTAGTCGCATGGTTGAAGTTCTAGGCTTGCATTGGTGTAATGAGGGTGGGATTTGAGATTAAATTCGGTGTATAGTGATGATAAAGGTGTATATATGAAGTGTAAGGGTGAGATGATAGAGGCAAGGGTGAGTAGGGAGGTTGGGAGGTGGTGTAAAGCGGTTGGGTGGGCTCAAATGACGAAGAGGAGGCAAAAAGGGCCACTGGACACCATCCCGGTCGAGATGGACTCGATCCCGGTCGGGAAGAATCCTTCCCGGTCGGGATGACCATGATCCCGGTCGTGATGGACAGACAGTAGCTCCAGATTCCAGCACACTTCATCCCGGTCGGGATGTAACCCTTCCCGGTCGGGATGACTCCTTAAACTCTTCATTCCGCTTGCTAGCTTCACCCACAAGGCAACAAATACACCGTGATCTAGAATCCCGTCCCCAACAGCTTAAGAAAAACTCAAAAACCGACTTCCGTGCTCAAGATCCAAGCTCTATCAAAAACCACTCCTCTCAAAACTTCATCTCCACTATTAACCTACCAAATAAACTCAATAAAGACCATCAAAATCCCTCCCTCACATCGCTCATCAAACAACCAAACGACAAGAATTCCACAAGCATACAAATCCAAAAATCACAAAATTACCACTACAAAACACAAAGAAGAGGGAAAAGATATATACAACTCGACGGTTCTTGAGGAACTCCGTCAAACCTAGGATGGTGGCTTCTTCATTCATTTTTCAATAATATGGCCTGGTATACAACTCCATCGCCGTCAAGAGCATGGAGTAACAAATCAAAGGCTCGGAATAAATCTTCAATCAAGCTCTTGGAGTACCAATCCACACTCCAAGGTTCCTCACAATCTTGCCTAGAAGTTCCCGGGGCATCCCGATCTACTAAGTTCAACGGCTTGAACTTGTACTTTCGATCCTTCGGTATATACCCAAACTTCATTTCATCTTCACAAGGCCTCAAGGGAGGCTGAACTTTCTTCTTTTCAACCGACTTGTCTTCAATCACATTACATGGGCATTCATCCGCCCCAAGCTCGGAATCATCCTCTTCAATTCCACACAAGTTGTTATCTTTCAAGCTTTCACTCGACTCATTCCCTAGCTCTTTGTCATTAAAGGCATGGATCATATTACATGACTCTTCATGTGTAGGTGAGGTGTTGCCTTGGAGGTCAAACACTAGCTTCTCATCGCCTAGCTCAAAAGTAATCCTACCCTTCTTGACATCGATCATTGCCCCGGCGGTATGTAAAAATGGGCGCCCAAGGATAATGGGAGTGATAGCATCCTCCGGCATATCAAGCACAAGGAAGTCGACCGGAATGAAGAATTTCCCGATTCTTAATGGAACATCCTCTAACATTCCTAATGGTCGATTTAGCGAACGATCGGCCATTTGGAGTGTGATCGAGGTACACTTTAGCTCTTTCATTCCAAGTCGCTCACAAATAGAGTAAGGGAGAATGCTTACACTCGCCCCCAAATCACATAATGCCCTTTCAATCTTCAAGTTCCCTATGGTGCACGGGATTGAGAAACTACTCGGATCCTTCAACTTAGGAAGTGTAGAGCCTTGAATGAGCTCGCTCACCTCTCTTGCGAACGCTATGTCTCTTCCTTGTCTAAGGACCTCTTTCTAGCCAATACTTCTTTCACGAACTTGCCATAGGCCGGGACTTGCGTAATTAGCTCGGTGAAAGGGATACTCACATCCAATTTCTTCACTATATCCACAAACTTGTCAAATTGAGCATCCACCTTAGCCTTCATTTGCCTTGATGGGAAAGGCAACTTTTTTTTTTGGTGAAATGTGAGTATTGCATTCATCAAAAAATTATACAGAGAAGCACTATATACTTTACAACCGATATAATTACATCAAAGGTAGAACAACGCAATTAGTAATTATATCCTATCTTACGAAGCCAATCAAGATCGTCATTCGTAAGGTCATCATGTGCCTTGATCTTCACTCGACATTTAACTTCAGCTATAATCTGTTTCGCTACAATGTCAGGTTGCATCACAGCATCTTCAATCCTCCCTTTGTTTCTTTAGGTCCAAACATGGTAGTAGCAAGCCGCTAGAAGGCTAGCCTGAATTTTCCATCTAACCGAATCATCCTCATTGTCAATAACATGTTGGAGCTCAGGGCTATAACCAGTCAGCTGATAAACACAGCTGATCAGCTTAGCACTATATGAACATTCGAAAAAAAGGTGATCACATGTCTCTTCATCATCAAGGCATATACAACACCTATCATCCATCAAGTAACCAATCTTGCATAGCTTGACTTTAGTATTAATCCCTCCTCTCATAATGAGCCAAGCGATAATCATATGCTTCTACACATTCCAAGTATTCCAAGTGAAGGAACACCAATAAGGTCTAACGGGCAGGGGATTCAGCCAATCGTACGCATCTCGAACAGTGTACCCTTTAGCCCCATGAATCCATTTATTATCAACAAATCCGCTCTTCAGTCTTTCCTTTATCTTACACACCGATTTCCGAGCCCAAGGTACATCCTTCGGAGGAATATAATCATGCCACTCACGATTCTTAAGATAAACCGTGGATATCCATTTAATCCACAAACAATCCCGCTTCTCATAAACCCAATTAACTAGCTTCCCAACAGAAGCTATATTGCAGTCCATGGGTCTCTTTATACCAAGTCCCCCTACCGACTTCGGCCAAGTGACAGTATCCCAAGCAACTAGGGGCACTTGTCTATAATCCACACTCCCATCCCATAAATAATTTCTACATATTGCTTCAATTCGATTGATAGTGTATTTAGGGAGGAGGAATATGCTAGCCCAGTAATTATAAAGGGTATTAAGAACAGAATTAATCAAGGTGATCCTACCTGCATAGGATAATTTGCGGGCTCCAAGGCTTCTGATACGAGCTATAATTTTTTCAGTGAGGATGTCACATTCATGACGGCTGAGTTTTCCAGGTTGCACCGGCACCCCTAAGTACCGGAAAGGGAGGGACCCCGCTTTTATGTTCGTTACCTAGTAAATATCATTAACATCCTGATCTTTGACACCACAATAATAGACCTCCGACTTTGCATTGTTGATGGTCAATCCCGAAGCTTTCGAGAAGGTTGCCACCGCTCGCATAAGAAGAATAATCGAAGGCACCTCACCCTTACAGAATAGTAATAGATCATCGGCAAAAACTAAATGGTTAAGCTTAAGCTCCTTACATTTTGGATGGTACTTAAACGGCCAGTGTGAGGTCGCATAAGCAATAGTTCTCGTGAGGTACTCCATACATAATGTGAAGATGAGAGGCGATATGGAATCGCCTTGGCTGAGACCCCTTTTTCCCCTGAAATAACCAAAGCTATTCCCATTCAAGACAATAGAATAGGAGGTGGTAGTAATACATTGGAGAAGCAGGTTCACAAATTTTTGCGGGAAGTTCATCTTAATTAGCAAATCTTCCACAAATTTCCACTCAACCGTGTCATAGGCCTTCTGGATGTCCAACTTAAATAAACACCTTGGAGATACATTTGTCCTAGAGTACATCTTGACAAGGTCTTGACATATGAGTACGTTCTCAATAATCGATCTCCCTTTAATAAAAGCTCCCTGATTCTCACTAACAATTTGAGGGAGGACAATTGCAAGTCTGTTACACAACACCTTTGAAATAACTTTGTATATCATATTGCAACACGCAATGGGTCGGAATTGTGTAACAGTTTCAGGTCGGTCCTCCTTAGGAATAAGCATGATATTTGTGGCATTAATTTGCTTCAGAAGTTTACCATTGGCAAAGAAGTCTGTAATTGCTTCAGTAATATCTTCCCCGATCGTATCCCAAGCATCTTTGTAAAAAGAACTCGAATAGCCATCCGGTCCCGGGGCCTTATCATTAGGAACTGATCTTATTATCTTCTCAATCTCTTCTTTGCTAACTGGCGCGAGTAAGATACTGTGGTGCGTGGCCGTACAGACTTTACCTTGCTGAATAATCACATTCTGAACCGGCTCAACTGCATTACTCGTTCCAAGCAGCCCACGATAGTAATCTAAGAAAGCATCTTGGATACTAGCACTGTCCGTACAGGTCGTCCCATTCAGATTTTTGACTTGAGTAATTTTGTTCCTGAACAGCCTCTGTTTAATAGCCTGATGGAAATATTTAGTGTTCGAGTCCCCTTCTTCAAGTCAAATTGCTTTCGCTTTCTGACTTAAGAATCTATCTCTAGCCTTCATCATGATCTGCAATTCCGAACTGATTCTCCTTTCTTCATTAATTAAATCTGCTGAGGGATAACTAGCAGCGATTCTCTGTTGCAGTTCAGTTAATTGCCCTGTCATATCTCGAACCTTCACCTCAACATCTGAGAAATGGGACTTGTTCAGGCGTTTAAGCTCCATTTTCAGTCCCTTCAGACGCTTAACAGTACGGAACATGGGAGTTCCATGAACTGGTAACGCCTATCCATCTGCAAATTATCTTCAGAAATTGGGGAGCAAGACTCCACATATGAAAATATTTGAAACTTGCATTCTTTTTATCTTCGGTCACCCATTGACTTACAGTACATGGAGTGTGATCAAATAAGCCCTCCGGGTGAAAGTGCGCTTGTGATTCAGGAAATGTATCCAACCAATCCTCATTGACAAGAAATCTGTCCAAACGAGTATATTTTCTCATATCGACCTCTTGTTTATTTGTCCAGGTATACCACGCTCCAGTGGCTTTAATGTCGCTGATACCACATCGATATATGCAATTCACAAACTCATCCATGTCAATCTATTTAGTTTGGCCTCCCAACCTCTCATTGGGATTAATAACCGTATTAAAATCTCCACAGACCGCCCAAGGACCTTGCATTAACCTTGCTATATTCTCCAACTTCGCCCACAATTCCCTCCTATCCCCTCCATCATTAAAAGCATATACCAATGTATAGTGAAACACCTGACCAGAAGCCAAATGCCTGACTCTACAATGTATAAATTGGGGGTTGTATTCCAAAGGGACTACGTCATACAACGATGGCTGCCACATCATCCACACTCTACCTCCAGGGTGCAAGTGCGTATTAGTAGACACACACCATCCTTCCACCATTTTATTCATAACTCTACTACTATTTTTACTCTTTACTTTAGTTTCTAGTAAGCCAAAAAGGCCTACCCCTTTATTATGCAAAAAACATCTAACTTCCTTCTGCTTATTTACATTCTTGAGGCCCCTAACATTCCAAAATCCGACATTCATTTGAGATGGTATTATTAGGGTTACCTAAATTAACTCCTTCATGTTCGTGTGTTGCACTTCGCTCTATTCCACCAGTACTTTGCCTTTCCTGTTCCCCTGCCTGAACATCCACTATGCCTTCTGTGCTGATAATGATATTCTCAACTGCAGCAGCATAGGACTTGGTCCCATGTTGCAGCATATCTGTCGCCTGTTTTTGTTGCTGTTCCCGCAGATTATGCAATCCCTCTGCCTTCTTTCTCCAGACTTTAACTTGTCCTGATGTAGGAGCAGATGCAGGTCTGTTCTTTCGACAGTTCTGCGCATTGTGTCCCAAAGAATTACATTTCGAGAATAAGGTGGGTTTCCACTCATACTCGATTTTAATAACCTCAGTGTCCCCTTTAGCATTCAGAAACTTTATTGAATCGTCAAATTTCTGTCCCACTTTAACTTCAACTAGGGCTCTAGCAAATCCATGTCGTGTTTTATCAGTAGTTGGTGCATCCAATTGGATAAATTTTCCTGCTATCCCTACAATTTTTGGCAAGCAACTGCCCCAATATTTCAGTGGCAACGCATGAAGCCGAACCCAAGTCGGAACAGTTTTCACATCCTCCTTCTGTAAGTCAACATCAGGATGCCAGGGTTTAACGATGACCGGTTTATTATCGAACATGTGATATCCGGCCTGCAATACGCTGTTCTTTGCACCTTTCTGTTTGAACCAAACCAGAAAAATGCCATTTGGATTAAAAGAGATCTTATCAATACCGTACTTACCCCAAACACGTTGCACATATCCTTTAAGGACCTCCCAAGGCGGGTTGGCCCCAAGAACATAGCAATACACCGCGTTTGCCCAGTATGACTCTTCTTCTTTGGTATCCTCTTCCGTTATCTGTAACATAGGAGGATCATTGGGTATATCATCATTCCTAGCCTTGTTGTCAGAATCATTCTTTTTCTTATTATGTCCTCGTTGGGTAATCCACAACCCGCTTGTGTTTTCATGCTCAGTAATGTCATCTTCATCGAAATTTAGTCCAGGAATACCCTGGATTTCGTGCATAGGTCTCGTCTTTCCCACAGCATCAACATCCGGACCTCTCATTTCCTTAGAACCTTTCTCTTCTGATCTTTCCAAGGCTGCGTTATTTCCATTGTTAACTTTTGCAGAGCTTGTATTCCTCTTCTTCTGTTTCGTTTTTGAGGCGGAATTCCTAGCCATGACCATGTCGCCGCTCAAGATCGCCTCAAAATCGCCATTTTTAGGGTTTTGTCGTGTGTTTGTTTTAATTGTTTGTGTGGAAAAGGCAACTTGATATGTAACTTGTCTTGCTCATTAGGTTGGGACTTTTCAATTGACACTTTCATCTTTCCTTTGTCTTTCTCTTGGGGTGGGGGAAGCTTGTCTTCATTAGGTTTTTCAACCTCCCACAAGACTTGCTCTTCCATGAGATTTCCCCAATTTTCATTGCCTTGAGATGGAGATTCCACTTCTTTCATTGCTTCATGCTTATTAGGAAACAAGGGAGAATCATAGGATGCACTGCTCCTCAAGGTGATAACATTCACATGTTCAAATTTCGTTGGTACACCTTGAGGAGGTAGTTGACCCTTTTGTCTTGAAGAACTACCCGAAGCAACTTGAGCTAGTTGGGTTTCAAGCATTTTCACATGCGTATCTCTTGCCTTGTTTTCCATTTGAAGGTGAGTATAGAATTCTTGTTGAGCTTTTTGCATCTCCAATTGGCTTCTTTGTATCTCCAAAATTGCCTTTTGCATCTTCGGATCTCGAGGTGGAGATTGTTGATTGTGTGGGGTATTGGTAGTGGCTAGGGGAATGCCATAATCATGAATTGGAGACCGGCTTCTTTGCTTGTTTTCTTATTGAGTATTTTGGGACCTTTGTTGTCGTTGAAAGTTTCCTTGAAACCCTTGAGAGTTGCCTTGATTTAGGCCTTGAGAGTTACCATAATTGTGATTGTGGTAACCTTGGTTGTTGTTTTGATGTCCTTGAAAATGTTGGTTTCCTTGGAAACCACCTTAATGATTGAAGTTCCCTTGATTATGGAACCCTTGATTGTTGTTGAAGGCACCTTGGTTATGTTGTTGGAAGTTTTTAAAAGACCTTTGATTGCCTTGATAACCTTGGAAGCCTTGGTTGTTGTCCCTTAAGGAAGGAGGAGGTATGTAGGGTAAACGGTATTGTTGTTGAGCTTGTTGTTGGGAAGCTTGGAACATATGAGGATTTGACACATTTTGAGGCTTGTAAGGGAAGTATGGGACACCCTGATTGTATGCTTGAAAAGCATTCACTTGCTCAATGTTAATTCGACAATAAGAGGGCTCATGTCCATGTATTCCACAAATCTCACATATCCCATAATAAGATGTAGGTGTAACCGTTCCCAAAGCATTAACTTGATGGATCGATTGTTGGTTGGAGGACTAGTACTTTGACCTTGATTAAAGTGATTTTGGAGCTTCTTGTCAATAGTATCCATGTGTGTCTTTAATTGTGCTCCGAGGTCGGCACTTAATTGTGTAATGGCATCGATCTCATGCCTTCCCCCTCTACTTTCCTTCCTTGGCCTAGAGTATTGAGAGTTATGGACCGCCATTTCTTCAATTCTTGACCAAGTATGGTCATCATCTACTTCGGTGAAATGCCCATTCGACCCCATATTGAGTATACTCCTCGAATCCTCATACAAACCGTTCCAAAATTGTTGAATAAGGAACCACTCCGACAATCCATGATGAGGACAAGAGCAAACTAGGGCCTTGAATCTTTCCCACAACTCATAGAGCCCCTCTTCGTTACGTTGTTGGAACCCCGTGATGGAAGCTCTTAATAAATTGGTCTTCTCCGGTGGGTAAATTTTTTGGTAGAAAGCTAAGGCTAGCTTCTTCCATGTGTCAATTCCTAGAGTCGCCTTGTTGAGACCCTTAAGCCATTATTTTGCCTTACCAATTAAAGAGAAAGGGAAGAGGACCCATCGAATTTGATCTTGGGTTACTCCCGGTTGAGAAATGGCATCACAATAGTCGGAAAAGGTCTCCATTTGTTGATGTGGATCCTCGGTGGGCAACCCACTAAATTGACTTCGCTCAACAAGTTGGATGAATTGTGTCTTTGCCACAAAATTTCCGGTGTAAGCGGCCAGAAAAGCGGTGGGATCGGGCAAAACGTCTTCCGTGAAGGTTGAATGAGAAGAGAACTTAGGCATTGTTGGATAAGCGAGAGATGACGGTGTAGATGGTGTTAAAGTAGAGGTAGAAGGAGAACTAGGTTGAGAAGAGTGACTAGAAGAAGTACCAAAGGGATTGATGAAGGTCCCTTCGGTGGTCTCTCAAGGTGCTTCGTTCAAGTCGGATCCTTGGATTTGTTCTTCAATGATATTGCTAGTACCCGGTTGAGAATTTATAACCCGATCAATCGTCCGTTGGCGAAAGGCTCTAAAGAGTCTTTTCGGCTCTGGATTGAAGAGAAAGAAGTCGTCTCTCCTCCTAGGCATGCACTACACACTTGGAACAAACGTGAGAACACCTTCTGCTTTATGGGCACTAGGTAAAGACAATAAACGAGCACAACGAGAGCTAAAGAGAGGAGAAAGCTATAGAAACAAAGAAAAAGACTACAAAATATGCACAAAGGGAAGAAGAAGAACACAAAACGGTAACTAAGTCTAGCTAATAAGCAAACTAAGTCTAAACATGCACCATCCCCGACAACGGCGCAAAATTGAGCGCAACGGTTTTCGTTATTATTAATAGTAAATTTGGAAAAGAGCTCAAAGAGAGCGGCAATCTGATCGTTGGTCAGTGGCGGGATAGAGAGTGCTCTCGGAACAGACCCCGAGGCTCCGCTGGGTGCTACTAATGGAAGAGGGGTTACATACTCAATTCTAGTACTGGACCTTCTAGACTTGGATTCAGACTCCGACTCTGACTCAGACTCAGACTCGGACTCAGTATCCGGCATATCCCTTTTACTGGTTGTCAGTTTGTAGACTCGACCCTGGCTGTCGGTCCACTTGATAGTCTTCCTCCATGCCCTTTTTCCGGTGTCAGCACCTACTTCAGAGATCACTTTGGTTGGATCGAACCTATTACTGCGGAGGATTAGGTTGACCAATTTTTCTTTAGGGGCGGGGATCGCCTCGTCTTCCCCGAATAAGAGCTCCAACACATGTTCAGTATTGCCGGAAACCTTCTTGGATCCAGCTTGAACGAGGGCGAATAGGTCGTCTGGGATATAGTTACATTCTTGAACCAATTTGGTCCCGGGATATGTAATGGTGGGCTGGTATAAACCCACTTGAACAGCCCCAAATATCGGAGTGACAAAGTAGTCAGTTAGCTTTGGGTTGTAAGAGCCCAAGTAGGTACCCTTGATGATGTTGGTGGCCTTCTGAATACCGGCCCGGACCACGTTTCCCGGGGTCATAGCATAACCCAAACCGAATCGTGATTCACCGTCGTTTAGGACCTCGATGATCTTCCCCGCCGGAAGATAGGGTCTCGAGGTAGCCCCCGGTAAATTGCCCAATTTTTGCAGCATCATATTGATGCTAGTAGTGAAGTAGGGCCTGAAGAGATATTCTTCCTCAATCATTCCCATGAAATCGAATCCTCGTGGGTCGGTCCGGCCCGCAGTGTTGCAGCTTGCCACGGTTATGGGGGTGGCTTCGAGAGTGATGACCCCGTCTTGTAGAGGTAGCTTGACCTTTTTGTGGAGGGTGGAGGATACAGCTTTGACCGCGTGGATTCAGGGCCTTCCAAGTAGCAGTTTGAAAGATGAAGTGACATCAATCACCTGGAATTCTATTTCTTTTTCAATCGGGCCTGTTATAATTGTTAGTTTAACGGCCCTAGCAACTGATTTCGGGCTTCCGTCAAAAGCCTGGATAGTTTGCGCCGTTGGGAGGTAGTCAGCCTCGGTAATGCCGAGGGCCTTGGCAGTCCTCAGGGGAACGACGTTCACAGCGGACCCGTCATCAATCAGGGTTATTGGGAGATATTTGCCTCGGCAGATCACCGTGATGTAAAAGGCCAAGTTATGGGTGGCCCTGAACGGTGGGAGGTCAGAATCGGAAAAGGTGATAAGCGGGCCTTCTTCCTTGGAGTTGCCCTTAAGATGGGGCAAGATAGTGGTTACCATTTCAGTGGAGGTAACCAACGAGTCGACCTTGATCTGATCGAGAGCCTTAGTATGTAAGTGCTTCCCGATGTTCTTGAGAACTAACCAAAAGCTGTCATATAGTAAGATCAGTTCGAACCCTTTTCAGTTGCTTGACTAAGGCCGTGTTTGTGCTTGGCTCAACTCGAGGTTAGGCTCCGCTCTGGCAGGTTCAGTGACGGTTTCCGGGGTAGAATGGCCGGCTGTGACGAGGTGATTGCTGGCCAACGCTTTGTTTTTAGCCTTCTGGATTTCTTCGATGGTGATGGGGACAGCATCCCCCTTGGCTAGGTAAACGTCGTCTTCATCATCGAACCATATCCCGTTGATTTTTGGGATATATGGGGAAATGAGGTGAGAACAGTCAATTACCTCTCCGGTGAATATAGCATGAGCACTGAACGGGTTTTCTTTGTTGCTCGGCTTGTCTCCGGGCAATGGTATTTTCCCGCTCTCGATCGGATATTGGATCAAATGCTTCAATTTCCAACACTTTTCGGTGTCGTTCCCATTACCTCGGTGATACTGGCAGTTGGCTTGGTCATTGTAGCTTTTGGATCGCTTTTCTACCGGGACCTCTAGAGTTGGGCCTATTGGTTGGATCAGGCCCTTCGAAGATAGCCTTTGTAAGGCGTACGTATAGGTGGTCCCTATATCACTGATTACCCGAGTTGGAGTATTCTTTTTGGATGAGGCATCTAATAGATTAACCTCGTCAAAGATGTTGTTGGTTGCAGCTGCGGTTGCGGGCTTGCTGGCGGACGAGCTAGCCCCTTGATATCCTTTGGCAGAGGCCTTAGGAAGGTTCTCTAGCCTTAAGTCATCTTCGATTCTCGTACCCATTTCGGTTAAGGTGGCGAAGTTGGGTATGACGGCATACCGGAGATGGACCCGGTAAGAGGGGAAAAGGTTCTTCACGAAGGCTTCTACCAACACCTTTTCGCTGGGCTTATCGACCAACTTCACGCTTTCTGCCCTCCACCTTTGAAGGTATTTAGTAAAACCTTTTTTGGGCTCTTGGGCCATGACCTCTAGAGTACGCATAGTAGTCTGGATCTCGGTATTATCCGCGTAATTCCGAGCAAACTCTGTTGCTACATCGTCCCAAGTCTTGTACTTCTTGGAATCAAGCCTGTAGTACCAGGCCTTTGGATGCTTCTCGAGGGAAGAAACAAAAAGGTGTTTGAACATAGTTGACTTTACCCCCTTAACAGCCATTAATTCCTTGAAGGCCCGGATATGGAGTACCGGGTCTTCAGTCCCATCAAACATTGGTAAGCCCGTGAGGTTGAGATTGGCGGGCAATTCATCGGTCAGAGGCGAATAAGCACGGGCATTTTCCGTGTGGATGGGGTTGTTGGTCGATAAATGGACCTGTTCTTGCAGCTTGCGGACCGCGCTGGACAGTTCAGCTAAAGACCCAGTAGTCTCGGTCCCACCACCGGAGTTCCTTGTCCCACGGCACTTACACGGGTGATGAGAGATATTTGGTCTTCCCTTATTTTTGTCAATTGGGTCTCAAGCTTAGTCAGTGAGGCTGCCAATTGGTCGACGGCTTCTTGCATCTTGGATCTGGTGAAGGGCTGCTTGTCTGTAAGAATACCCCGTAATCACAAACAGAATCTGGATCTTGGAACCCAAAAAGAAAAGGCACATCCCGAGCAAGGGAAAGACTGAAAAGGAAATGACTCGGAAAAGACGCCTAAACGGGTGACTCGTATAAGGTAGGCCTCTCTTAGGATTCGGCGTGTGGACCGAGACCCGTTCGAAGGAGGGTCCACATGTGATATTCCCCAGACTCTTAGACTTGAATGTGTAAACGGGCCATCCTTTGTAGGAGTATGTCCTACGTACGCGGGGCCTTGCCTTAGTCAAATAAGGCGGACTGGGATTAGGGGGAAACCCGCGATGTAAGATCGACGGAGTTTCGATGCTAAAGACCTTCGACGACTCATGACACGACCCGAGACTGCTAAATACGGGAAGTCGTAAGAAGAGGAAAGTTTTGCAAAGGAACTTTTTTTTAGAAAATCTGGTAAAAACCGGCGGACGGCCCGATTTTTTTGAAAATTGGAAAAGTGTTATCGGGCCGCGGTTTTGAAGTTTTTAAAATATTTTGATTTTTGAAACGGGTAGCATACCGGCTAGAAATAGGCTATTCTGAGTAAAATCATAAGTTCTAAATTTGGTAGCTTTCCGGGTTTTGAAATCGGATATTTGAAAAAAACATGCAATTTTTGAAAATGACGGTTTTTGAAAAATGACCTTAGAAAGCAAGTAGCACATAGTCACGCAAGCATAATAACGACACCATGTATGCTTTACACTAAGTCTCGGTCAGTCTAAATAGGGTCTATACTAGTGTACATGGCCTTTCCGAGAATCGGAACGGACTTCCTAAGTCGAGTTGAGCTTAGAACATGCCGCGAAACCCATACGAATTAGCCATGGACACCTTTGACATATCCGTGTTGGAGTACATCAATAGTATAGTGGGACATCGGTCACCAGTACCGGCCCGGAAAAAGATGGGGTTATGCATGAACCGTAAAACTAAAACGCGTATTGTACTAGTCAAACGATTTCTATTCGAGTCTCACCCTGAGGATGCCGACGGTAAGTCACGCATCAGTTAATCCCCAGCGGAGTCGCCATATTGTGGACATGACATAGGTCCACCCCGACGTGGCCACGCGCGGGTTTGGGGAGGCGAATGAATCTCCGTATGAGATGGGTCGAATTGAAATTTAAATCGAAGTGGAGTCGCCACCGAAATTTGTGGGAGTTCGGGCCCGTTCGAACCCAATCTATATCTTGGTGAGCCGTGCACAAAGTACGGCCCATTTGGACATCAGAGTTTATTGGGTTCGTCCCTTTGCACTTGATACCGATACCGACATTATCGGATACTATGTATTGAATGACTCTTGTGCGCCAACGGTTTCGGACATCCAGAAACCTAGGTTCTGAGTAAGGGGTGAGGGTACGTGTTGGGAAGTTCACAAAGAACACCCAACCTCTCCCGCACATTAGCGGCCTCTACTAAGATATCGTTTGATGTTTTAATACGCGCGTTAGTAATTCGATTGAATGATATGCAAACAATGTTTTGACCAAACATGCGAAAATTTGTATAGGTTTCTATGTCGATTTAATGCATCTAAATTAACGTCAAAGTTGTATTTAGCATGCGAGTTTCGTTTCTGTATAATAAAACAAACAATAAGAAATAAATTGTTAAAACATGAACAAACAAGTTAGTAACGACGATAACGGTTCGTAAATTCAATAAATGACATGAATATAATGCAATACGTGGTTTTGAAAAGATGAATCACGTGATGGACTTGACACGTGATGACCGAAGTCACTAAAAGAATTTTATCGGGACTCGAAAGATGATGAAAGACTCACGGTTTTGATGAACCAGGAGTCACTCGATCGAGTGGGCTAGGCACTCGACCGAGTGGTCTTGAAAAAAATATTCTGCCCGATTTATGGGGTGCCACTCGATCGAGTGCCCTCTGTACGAGCTATGGCTCGTTTTGTTTTTGATTTCGAAATTGCTTTTTTTTTAAATCGATAATTTTGCTAAATCGCGTATAAATACAGTATTATTGATACTCAATTTAAATTTTCGATACTCGTTATATTCGACACTTGATTATGAAATCAATATCGAATATTCGGAGTGTTTTTTTAGAAAAGATGACTATAATTTGTTTGAAAATCGATTTGAATGAAATAGATTCTCTCCGCGTCGAAATCGTCGTAATATGTCTTTTAAGACTATATGACAATTATCTTAGCATCAACGAGTTGAATTTAATTCTTGTGGATGCGATATTCGACTATAGAGTCGATATCGTATTTTAAGAATGATCGTTTTTGGTAAAAAAAAATTAGATAGTTGCGATAATATCGGTATTAGGAACGATAAAAATAAAGTGACGACGACTTAAGGACGGACGACACGAAAAAAAACGTGAGAAAGAAGAGAGAAAGGAAGAAGACGGGATTTGAATTTACACCCTCAACTTACATGCTTTGTACTCTCGGAACGGGGCTCGTCTAGCGGTGGTTTAAGCACGGGAGCGTCAAGATAATGCGGGATGAGTTATGGTGGTTTCGGCGTGGGTATGCACGGTTTTCGGGTGTTGTGTCGGGTTGTATGGGTGCTACGAGGGATTGTCTTGCTAAGGCTTGTTGGTTGCTTGATGTTATAAATGTGTGCTTTGGGATGTGAAATTGTGTGTCCTTTGTGTGTTGCAAAGGGGGTCTATTTATAGTAGAGGTCCCCGATTGTAGCTTGGAGGAGAGGTGGCTTTACTTGGGTGACAAGAAATGCCGTTTTGGATCGGAAAAGTATGCAATCCTAGAGGAAACAGGATTCCGTTGTTGGGTGAAAGAGAACTCCTCATCCGGCTGGAAAAGAAGTCACTCGACTGAGTGACTCTGATACTCGGTCGAGTACCTGGTTTTGACACCGGTTCAGCGTGCTTCACGAGCCTACTCGACCGAGTGGGCTGGTCCACTCGATCTAGTGGGTCTAGCTCGCGTAGAAAAGCCTTTTAGAGATCGAATTCTATCTCTAACGGATTTATTTAATGTTTTTCGTGGCTGATTTTTGTAGTTTTTTACTTCAAGACGGATTTGTGGGGTGATACGGCAGATATTTATGCCTCGGAAATGTCTTTGACCGGGGTTTGACTCGGTCGCTAAAAGACGGTTTTGCCCTTGGTGTCGGATTTGACCCAAATTAGTCTTATTTGACTGGGAACGACCCACTAAGCCTCAATTTGAGGTTGGATTTGTGATATTTTTACTCTGCTAAAAGCCCAAGCCAAATGCTAACGATTTTGAGGCCATATTCGAGTATATTAAAGCATGTTTGCGTCCGATCATCATCGGGTGTTCTTTGGAAACTGCAATAGACACCTAACGTCAAAATATGGGTGTCTAAAGGGGTCCACAGTCAGTTGGAAGTAAGTAGATGGATGTTCTCCCAGTCGTGTTACAATAGGTTGAATATATATAACAATCAATAACGAAGGAATAATATAGAGATCACATGTGAAATCATTATAATCGATGACCCACAATCAATCGTGAAACAAACATAAGTTATCTCAAACTTCAAACCATTACTCGTCTCAACGACTACGACAACCATTATTATCAACCATGACTTCAATGTTAGCATTTAACACAATGAAATAAGTATCATAATTTAGCATCGGAGTAAAACAACTGTCTCTGACTTCTAGAGCGTATAACAACTGCCATCATACACTACACCTACCTAGGGAATAGAGCGAACAACGGCTCAAGTGTATAACTGACACTCTCACTTGCCAGAGCATATAACTGATATTCTGACTGACGGATCGTATAACAGACTCTCCATCGATGTGAAACATATAACTTATACTCCACAATACTATGTATAGCCGAATCACTCACAAATATATGTCTAAGCCTAGCTAGGGCTCTCGATGCAATAATTGTACAACGAACGATACACGGGACCCTGAGCGTATAACTGACGTCTTAGGACACGCCCGAACACAGACTTACGCCATTTGGCGCTTTTTCATTCCGAATGGTATATAACAGATACCGCACATCATCTATACCACAAGCTTTCGTGTAATGGCTCTCGTGAATAACGTCACGATTTCAATTCTAGTATAGTGGCAACCTATCCTAGCATAGTATAACTGATTATACATGGTAGTACTTCAATCCAATATAGTATAACCGATTATACCAGATATCAATCATACATGATAACATCATGCCTCAAACATAGAACAGTATAACTGAATGAGCTATGAAGAACATAAATAGAAGTAACCTTCTAATGATACATGAAGAATTAATAGTACAACTAAATATAACTTTAACGTTAACCTTGTATATCTAGTGCCTAATAGTATCCAAGGTTAAGGTTTGCTGACTATAACCATGTTTACTAAGTTGAGGTTGACCTAATAACCTCGTGTAGTTATATTAACTGCAACAAGATTATGATGCTACGACGAGATTACCTTAACCTCAAGTGAATTGGTGTATTAACTTCTTGATGAAGTTACATTAATTTCAATCAAGGTTACATTAACATTGAATATAACCTTAACTCCAAGCTAAGGTTACATTAACCTTAGCAATAACCTCAACTCCATGCTAAGGTTCCATTAAACATGATTATAACCTAGCGAATTTTGGGAACCTTGACAAGATTATAACCCCGCGTTGAAGTTATATTAACCTCAAGTGAAATTGTATGATAACTTCTCAATGAAGTTGTATTAACTTCAAATAAGGTTACATTAACCTCAACCTGAACCTCAACCACCGGATGATGATAGGTTGAGTCATCAACGAATCTAGGGATTTACAAACCCTAAAGGCATCGATGAAATAAACCCTGGCATCTCCACCAAGGGAGGCCATGCTCGGCTCTTGCGCACCCGAGGGTCGCGCCCTAATTTTTCCTACAAAACAATTTACAACCTTATAGTTCGCGCAATAACGGAAATAAATGTTTTAACAATAAAATTCTATCCGATTAAATCATGTTTTTCATATATTGCCAGTTACTAATTATACATCATGTAATATGGTTCGGAGAACATTGTAGTTGCTCCCCACTTATTGTGGCTGTTATATTTATAACATGACAGATTTGCTTGTTAGATATCGAGGTGGGCTAGGGAGTGTTCGATGAGACTTACTCATAGTTTATGTTTTCATATTGATAAACTCTTTTAATAATGTTTTTGAGTATCCTCGTTTTATATTTGTGACGAATTGTACTAGTAATTTTTAAATTTCGTATCCATCCTTTTGGGAATCTTGTCTCAAGGATTATTATATATTTAATCCTATTTATAATTCATTTAGTCTTTCATGTGTAGTAATCCAGCCATATCGGTCGTGTTTCCAGCGTGTCTTACAATAGATTTTATTGGGGATTACAGGTCGGGTAAGTTTTTTCAAGTCTGGTAGTATGTTACATCTCATATGTAGCTTTATGGAGTATATCCTTATGTTCATGTACAATTTCATTACATCCATAACAATTTATCCTTCATCAACCATGTTTTTGACTCCATACGTTTCGATAATTTGTTTACCTTTATGTTTAGTACTGTTAGAAAATATAGGGACACACCTTATATGCGGAATTAATCTCGTGTTGTTTACTGCCCTCGAATAAGACCGAATACCGTCGCTACTAGAGTCCCGGTAGATTCCACACCCCAAGTTCCAAAAGCTCTTCGACAATGGTGGCTTTTATGTGATTTGTACTGTATTGTGTTATTTCTTTTTCTTGTACTGAATCACACAGAATCAGTCCTTATATAATCTTCAAAACATATCAGTTTGAATGGGCTAATTAAGGACATAATAATTACCATTAAGACTGATTTAATGAATAATTATAATCTCCTTAATTATGGTCATAATCACAATTAAGACTGATTGAATGGGCTAATTAAGGCAATAATTATCATTAAGATTGATTTAATGAATAATTATATTATCCTTAATTATCAATGCTATATGTAGGAACTATTTGTGGAAGGGGAGTGAACATTATCAGTCTCCTCCATTGATAGCTTGGGGAAATGTTTGCTGCCCTAAACAGGAAGGGGGATTGGGGTTGAAGAACTTGCATATATGAAATATAGCTACCATAGCTAAGTATGCTTGGTGGGTGACAAGTAAAGCGGATCACATGTGGGTAAAATGGGTGCATTCAGTCTACTTGAAAGACAAAGATTGGGCTACCTATCAACCTCCCCTTAACTCCAGCTGATCTTGGAGAAAGATTTGCTGGGTTAAGGACAAATTATTTTCCAATAATCTGTTTCCTTCGCTAATAGCTCAACACAGGAATTATGAGGTGTACGAAGGTTACGATTGGATGCGAACTCATGGGCAGATAGTTACATGGGATAAGATGGTTTGGAATAGAATAAGCCTTCCTCGACATGGTTTTATAGCTTGGTTAATTAGCCATAACAGATTACTCACTAAGGATCGGCTTGCAAAAATGAGCATTTTGAAGGATTTAGACTGTGTTATTTGTGGTGCAGCGATTGAAACACATGAGCATTTATTTACCCAATGTGAGTATGTGCAGCAGTGTTTCAGGATTCTTTCCTTGTGGATGCAACAAGATATTCCGCTTCAAGAAACAGCGAACTGGTGGAAAAGGCTTCAAACTAAATCGCTGCCACTGAAACAGATTTATGCGGCGGGTATTCTAGCAGTCTGGTATCATGTGTGGAGGAATAGGAATCAGGGGAGATTGCTCCAGAAGATTGATCATCCAAATTGATTAATGGAGCTTGCTAAGAAGGAAGTTTACATAAGGATTAAACATATTAAACACATTTTACCATGTAAATATCTCAGCTCTATTGATAGATTAATTGACTAGGTGGCTGGTGATTGTATTTGGTGATATTGGATGTTGGAATATATATATACTTACATTTGCACCAAAAAAAATAATTATATTATCCTTAATTATGGTCATAACCACTCATTATGACTGATTGAGAGACTTTTGTAACATACACAATTAAGTGGCCGTTTGAATTTCAATACTTCCACTCGGCGACATAACCGAATCAATCCTCCCACTTAGTCACACAACTAAGCTTATCACAACACGGTTTAACAAAAACTATCAATCACATCTCAAACAATAAAATGGAGCGTGCGACCAACATGTAACAAGTAGTGCTATATTAAGTCACCATCAAAACTAATATAACACTTTCAAAAAAATAACGATTCCCCGGATCATTCAAAACAACACCGCAGCATACATTGTCCCTTTATGCTATAACATGTTACATAGTTATATACACAATATAACCGCCGGTCGGGCTTAACATAGTGTAGTTGAATTGACCATTCCTTAGACACTAATGAAAATCCATCTCCACTTAACTGCTTTCCTAGTATGAATCATTGAACCAAAGTAATTATGATTTTCTGAAATCACGCTAAAGTAGCATCATCAAGTTTTAACTTCATCTCATAGTTCCAAGGTAGAAGGACATCGTTCCAAGATGGGTACAAAATCCAAAAAGGGCTCACACAGTAACAGATTAGGGAACCATCTGTCACTCCTACAACGGTCGACAAAACACACATAGTATGATATATGTGTCACAACATAGCTCCCACTATGATGGGCATGTCACTCTTCTATGTTGTGCAAATCTATAGTCCCGATACTACTTAAGTATCAAAAACTCGAGTCACCTGATCAACATACTTAATGTTCAATCTTTCACTCAAGATTTGGTCTTATAAGCTATGGTATGAAAGACATGTTTTTCATACTCGACTCTTTTAGAGTCTCATCTTAGACTTACTAAGGCGACTTTGTAGTGAGTCAGCAAACTACATGCACACACCAAGTGTGAACGTGACTCAGCCTCATCTTGCATGCTCATCTAGCATCAAGGCGAATACCTGTGTGACTAGGCATCATAACGCTTGGTGACATCTCTAACATGCCTAAAAAAATGCAACATATGCTCATGAACATCTGATAGAAGAAAAACAAATTTTATTCCATAATGCTCAATGTAAGTCCATTACCACATACATGTCCATAACGAAAAACAAGATTACAAGTGTAAAACTAAAATCTTTGCAAACCTAAGCTCCTCACATGAGCTTGGAACACATCTTTGCGAAGAGGTTTAGTTAACGGATCAACTATCATCTTGTTAGTCGAAATATACTTAATGGCTATCTCTTTATCCTTTATTGCCTCTCGAACAAAATGATCGATAACGCCTTTTTATATGTTTGGTTTTCTTATGGAATTTGGGATCCTGAGCAAACTGGATAGCAGAAGTATTGTCGCACAACATTTCAATAGGTTCGTCAACTTTAGGAGTAAGTTTAAGATCCTGAAGAAAACACCTAAGCCACATCGCCTCTTGAACAGCAAGGCTAACAACGACATACTCTGCTTCCATAGTTGATAAAGCTATGCAGTCTTGATTCTTACTGCACCAGGATATTGCTCCTCCACCAAGGATGAAAACATATCCCGAGGTTGATTTAGACTGATCTAAATCACCGCTTAAATCGGAATCCGAGTATCCCTTCAATCGCAAGTCCCTTCCTTGAAAACAGAGAGCTAAATCACTTGTACCACGAAGATAACGCATGATTCTCTTGACTACTTCCCAGTGCGCGGGCCCGGGATTGCTTTGGAAACGACTTACCAAGCCAACCGCATAACAGATGTCCGGCTGTGTACATAACATGGCATACATCAAACTGCCTATCGCACTAGCATAAGGAACATTCCTCATTTGATTCTTTTCTGCATCTGTTTTAGGACATTGATCAGGACTTAAGGTTTTACCCTTCTCGACCGGAGTATCAATGGGTTTGGAATTGTGCATTCGGAAACGTTCCAATACTTTCTTGATATATGACTCTTGAGACAAAGCAAGAAGTTTCTTAGAACGGTCCCTCATAATTTACACGCCTAGGACATACCTAGTTTCACACATGTCTTTCATCTCAAAGACGGTGGACAACCACTTCTTAGCAGCATTGATCATCTCCAAGTTATCACCAGCCAAGAGTATGTCATCAACATACAACGAGAGAAACACAATCTCTTTTGCAGTTTTGTTGACATACACACAATGGTCTTCATCCACCATATAGAAACCAAATTCAGTTATGGCCTCATGGAATCTGAAGTACCATCGCCTAGAAGATTGCGTTCGACCATATATGGATCTTTTTAGACGACATACTTTGTCATCTTGACCTTTTGAGACAAACCCAACAGGTTGATTCATATATATCTCTTCCTCAAGTGTACCATTTAGGAAAGCAGTTTTTACGTCCATTTGGAATAACTCAAGGTCCAAGTAGGCAACTATGGCTAGCAATAGGCGAATAGAGTCAAGTCTCACCATCGGAGAAAATGTCTCGTCATAGTTTACAACCTCGATCTGGGTGAAGCCTTTCGCCACGAGTCGGGCCTTGAACTTATCAATTGATCCATCTGCCTTTTGTTTTACTTTGAAAATCCACTTATTTCCAATTGACTTACGTTCGGGCGGAAGGTCAACAAGTTCCCAAACCTCATTCTTTACCATTGAGTCCATCTCATCCTTCATAGCGTCCATCCATTCTTGACTTTTTGGTGAATCCATAGCTTCTTTAAAAGAAGTTGGTTCATCGATCTCAGTAAAAGCACAAAGAAAAGCTAGTTCATCTCGCTCTTCAATATTGAAATATCGTCGAGGGACTCTACCTCTCTCGCTCTTATGTTCCATGCCGCTAAGTGAAGAATCTTGAACTTGAGGACTAATCTCCTGTTCTTTGCTTGAAGGTTGAGGAATGACCTCATTTTCAAGTTGATCCTCTTGAACTATGGGACCTTTCCCATTATTCAGGTCACTATTAGGAACTTCACTATCTCTAGTGATATCAAGAGTTCTAAATCCCCCTTCTTCACGTAGAGATAGTTCTTGTAACTCATACAACTCGAGATCTTTGTTCATGTCACCAATACTTGGGAACTCATCCTCAAGAAAAAAGACATTGCGAGAATCTATCTCAGTCATGCCACCATTTGGATGTTCACCATACATCACATATCCCTTGGAGTGCTCAGGATATCTTATGAACACCATTTTGGTAGCTCTTGGACATAGCCTGCCGAACCCCATGGACGCAAATGATCCAAAGAGGGCTTTCTTTCATACCATAACTCATATGGTGTGAGGGTACACTCTTACTTGGGACACGGTTGAGAATATAGGTTGCCGTAAGCAACGCGTCTCCCCAATAACTAATTGGTAGGTTAGCTTGGGCCATCATCGACCTAACCATATCCATTAAGGTACGATTCCTTCTCTCTGCAACACCATTTTGTTGTGGAGTATTAGGAATCATTAATTGTCTACGTATACCCTTTTCCGCACAAAACCCTTTGAACATATCAGAAAGGTATTCACGACCACGATCAGTTCAAAGAGTCTTAACTTTTCGATCCAATTGGTTCTCAACTTCCGCCACAAAATGCTTGAACGTATCAAGTGCTTCATAACGGCGATATAACAAATACGCGTACCCAAAACGTGAATAGTCATCTATAAAAGTGAGGAAATATATAGCTCCATGACGTGCCTTTACATTTAAAGGCCCACAAATGTCAGAATGGATTAACTTTTGATGAGGGTCGAAGAGCCTGCGTTGGGCCACCTGCCTAGCAGGCCCCATGAAGACCCCGTCCAAGGAACCAAGGAGCCTGCCCAGTAGGCCGTTGGGATAAGATACCAGGATTCCCCCAGTGAAACAAAGCTACAAGGAAGCCGCCTGCCCGGTAGGGTAAGGCGACTGGCTGTGAAGAGCGTGCAGGCACTCCCTGCTCGCTTGCCTCCGGGCGACCTTCTCCCTGAGCAGGGTCGGGGTCCCCAGAAGCCCCCTCTGTCATCTTGCCTACAGGTAAGAGAGAACGAGTGGATGGGGAAAAACCACGTGTCAATTTCCCATCCACTCATTCTTTCTCTCCCCACTTCTCTTTTCCTCTCTCTTGTGGGAAAGTATAAATACTCTTCCATTTCCCACATGAGAGGGGTTGGATTTTCTCTCTCTAGACTCTCACTCCTAAAAACGCCACCTAGTTCCTCACGAGCTAGGTTCATCAAGGCATTTCACGGACTAACTTAGGCATCGGAGAGGGTTCCCTCAGACAACCTCCGAGGCCCTGTGCGTTCATTGTGCAGGGAGCAAGCCAACTCCGCCGGAAAGGTCCGACCAAGGGAGGGGGATAAAGGAGAGATTCAAGGAAATCAGACGATCTGTTATTCACCAACAATCCGATTACACAACCCGGATCAAGAGCCGGGTTAATTGTTTCCGTGACCGGAACAACTTTAAAGGATATAGAGCTCTTGAAGCCTTACTAAAAGGATTCTTGCTTGCTTTACCAGCTAGACAAGGCTCACATATGGGCAACTTAACCCTAGTAAGTTTGTAAAAAAAACCATCTTTAGCTAGTCTATTCATACGCTCTTGGCCAATATGACCAAGTCTAGCATGCCATTTAACAAATTCAGAATCATTATCAAAGTGAGAAACGAAAGCATAAGACGAATTATCATAAATATCATCCAAGTCAAGTATGAAGAAACCATGTTTCAAAATACCATGGCCAAAAACATCACCATGATATAAAATATCCAGACTACTTGCATGAAAATTGAAAATGAATCCTAATTTCAATAAACTAATTACTGAAACTAAGCAACACCGCACCCCTGGTGCATAGAGGGCATCATATAAAAGCAATGCATTGCCTCCATGAAGCTTTATTTGATAGGTGTCGGTTCCTAGGACATCTTCCTCACTTCCATTCCCTAGCATGACAGTCGGTGAACCAACTGGAAAACGATGATAGTCCACAAAACCATCACGATCACGAACTATGTGCTTGCTTGCCCCCGTATTTATAATCCAATTAGGAAGAGAATTAGCAACTAATGCGTGGGAACAAACAAGTGCATCATGACCATTAGTGGGGAAAAGTACCTTCTTTGGCTCGGGACACTCTCGAGCAAAGTGACCTTTCTTCTCACAATTATAGCATTTCACATGTGCTTAGTTAACCTCTTTAGGCTTGGCCTTTTGTTGCTTTTGGATTCCAATCTGTGGTCCATGAGCTTTGGCTGGGCGATGCCCCTTCTTGTCCTGCTTACCCTTGTTGTTCTTAGACTTATTCTGAACAACAAAAGCAGCAACCGGAGTAGGTGATTTAAGCGCCTTTTGACGCTCTACCTCCATCTCCACATGCTTAGCAAGCTCAGTGAAAGTCTTAATATTTTCACTGTGAGACATTAAGAGTTTGAAATTCTTCCACTCCTCGGTGTCAGAAGGGAGAGAGCGAAGCACATTCACAATCTGTTCCTCATCAAGCACATCTCGCCCAGCAGCTTTGAGATCGCGTATCATAGCACTCATGACACGTAAGTGTTCGGTCACATTGTGTTTTGGATCAATCGAATAATCCATCCACTTCAGGTTCAAGGCACGTAGCCTTGTCGCTGATGTTTGACCAAACGTGATCTTAAGCTTATCCCACATGTCCTTAGCAGTGAGATATATCTCAAACTCACCAATCAAATCACTATGCATGCAAAACAACATAGTAAAGCGTGCAGAACGATCCTTTTTGAACCATTCATCGTTGAGTTTCATATTTTCATTATACTTAACCGCTTCTTCCTGCGTCTCAGGTTTTTCAGGTTCTTTCGGCTTAGCTACAGTAGTGGTTATGGTCTCAAGAACCTCACGTTCATTAAGAAGATACTGAATCTTCCTATGCCAGATATCATAATTTGTACCATCTAGCTTTTAGTTCGTGGACAAGTCACCAATCATATTTTTTAGCCATCTACAAGTATATCATTTTAAATGGACATTAGGCACGATTTGAAAAATTAAATTATCCCAAAAAATTTCATTATTTACTTTAGTCGTTCGAAAATTTCGCTAAGCTCATAATCATCACAAAAAAATAAATAACGAAATTCTTTAAATGTAATTTTTCTCACAACGTTATAACGAAACAAATTCGTGTATCTCACAAACCAATCAAAATTAGTTTGATAAAATATCACTTAGATATTAAAATTGTAAAACAAATTTACAATTACTATTTAAATTTAGTAAACACTTGATTCACAAAATTAAAATAGAATAATACAAAACATATTCGTATTTTACATGTTGTACAAAACAGATTCGTACATCCATGTCAGTTATATAATCGTTGTACTTATAAAAAACCAGTATAATGCGTAAACAATCAATTAAGTGAACAAAACTAAAAAGAAAACGCAAGAACTGATAAAACTCCGTACAATAAAGACAACTGACAAAGAAAAAACACATGCTTTATAAGACGCAGAAGGGGCAGTAGATGGACAGGAAAGAAAAAAAGGTACTTGCATAATATTCTGAAACAAAAAGCAACCCACAAAACACAATCCAAACCACCAAAAAAAACGGGCCCCCCATAAAACCATGGGCAGATCTATCCCCCAGCAAACCAAAAAAACACAAAAGTGGAGTAAAAACAATTTCCCAGAAGTCAACTCCCATAAACAAATTCCAGAAAGAAAAACTTTCTTTCTCCGGTTCAATCCAGATCTATCTCCAATATACATTATTTCACATAGAAAAATGCTATTAATGATTTTACAAAAAAAATCATGACGATAAAAAAAACGTCGACCTTCAAAACGTATAGAAGATGAAGATGAAGATTGGACCGAAAGAGGCAGGAGCAAAAGAGTCTTAAAAGAGAGGAGAGGTAAGAAAAATAAACCGAGTGATAATAATTGTAATCCGTATATGACAAACAGAATAGATACACAATTAACAATAATGCTCAGTTAATATATATTCTTAATATAATAACGAGACCTTATATATACTGATATAACCATGGTCATGATACTAAGGTTGGGACAGAAAACGAAAAACACGATCGGCTCTGATACCACTGTTAGAAAATATAGGGACACACCTTATATGCGGAATTAATCTCGTGTTGTTTACTGCCCTCAACTAAGACCGAATACCGTTGCTACTAGAGTCCCGGTAGAGTCCACACCCCAAGTTCCAAAAGCACTTCAACAATGGTGGCTTTTATGTGATTTGTACTGTATTGTGTTATTTCTTTTTCTTGTACTGAATTACACAGAATCAGTCCTTATACAATCTTCAAAACATATCAGTTTGAATGGGCTAATTAAGGACATAATAATTACCATTAAGACTAATTTAATGAGTAATTATAATCTCCTTAATTATGGTCATAATCACAATTAAGACTGATTGAATGGGCTAATTAAGGCAATAATTATCATTAAGACTGATTTAATGAATAATTATATTATCCTTAATTATGGTCATAATCACTCATTATGACTGATTGAGAGACTTTTGTAACATACACAATTAGGTGGTCATTAGAATTTCAATAAGTACGAAGACGAATGAGGGAGGATAGAATCATTTATTGGCGTTGTTATTGAATGGCTGGACTAAAGTGTAAGTGGGTGATCAACCTAACCTTAAAGATCATTAACAAAATAGAAAGGTAAACAAATGATAAAGACACCAAAATTGGAATAGGTAAATAAATGACCGGGATAGATGGAATAACAATTACCGTGATATTTTGTATGAATGGTGCTTTGATTTTTTTGGTGAAATGTAAGTGATTGCATTCATCAAAAAATATACAAAGGAGTCCATATAGTGTACAACATAATATCACGAACTAATCAAAAAAATCGAGAGATGATGCGAATCAGTTCTCATATCCAATCCTACGAAGGCAATTATACTCTTCATCGGATAAAGCTTCTTCCTTATTTATCTTTATGCGGTTCTTTGATTCTGATATAACTTGCTTCGCCACAATTTCTGATCTTATCATCACCTCATCGATTCTGGCTTTATTACGCTGCATCCAAATGTTGTAGTATGTTGCAACTAATAAACACGCAGACAACCTCCATTTGACAGTCCCATCAGCATTATGTATAATCTGGTTCATGTTCAGCTGCAATCCCGTGTCATGTTCAATTAGCATCAGCACCCTAGAGCTGTACATACAGTCAAAAAACAGGTGTGAAACAGTTTCACTATCAGAGTTACAGAGGCAGCAGCATAGCAGTCGTCATTGCTACATTCGATTTTGAGCAGTTTATCCTTAGTATTGATCCCGTTTTGCATGATAATCCAAGTAATCAGGCCATGTTTTTGCACGTTCCAAGGATTCCAAACAAAATTTATCCAAGGTGGGATAGTAGGCTGAGGAGTAAGCCAATTATAAGCGCTTTGAACTGATTATCCCTTGTCGTCCATCATCCATTTGTCATTGATGAATCCGTTTCGCAACTTTTCTTTAACCTTGCAAACAGCCCTCCAGGTCAAGGGGGCATCCTTTGGGGGAGAGTAATCATGCCACTCGGTTGATTTCAGGTGAAGAGTAGAAACCCACTTAATCCAAAGGCTATCTCTCTTTTCATATATCCAATTGACAAGCTTCCCAATAGTCGTTATATTACAATCACCCGGCCTTTTAATGCCTAGACCACCTTCTTGTTTTGGCCGAGTAACAGTATCTCACACCACAAGAGGGACCCTCCTATATTCCGCACTTCTATCCCACAGGTAATTCCGACATATCGCTTCAATCCTCATAATAATGTGCTTCGGTAAGAGGAAGATACTAGCCCAGTAACAATGAAGTGTATTAAGAACCAAATTAATCAACGTGACACGGCCTGCATAGGACAATTTACGAGACCTTATACTTCTGATTCGAGCAACAATTCTCTCAGTGAGTATATTGCATTCCTGTCGATTGAGTTTTCCAGATTGTACCGGGACGCCCAGATATCGAAAAGGAAGTGATCCTTCTCTTATACGAGTAACCTGAAATATATCAGCCTTATCTATCTCCTTCATACCTGAAATATATCAGCCTTATCTTCTCTTATATCTTGCTCTTAAAGAATCCAAACGAGCTTCCATTCAGCACAATAGAGTACGTAGTAGTAGTCATACATTGCATAATCCAGGATATAAATCTGGGAGGAAAATTCAGTATTCCTTCGACCTCATTTTTATTTTAGTATGACGCTTTCATCTTTGTTCGGAGAATCCAGATAGATAGAGAGATAGTAGTATACCCCCTCCCACCCAGAGAGAGAGAGCACAATTTTTTTTAACGAAAATATATTCATTATTAGGTTATATCGGATCAAATACTACCAAATAAGATTAGAAAAAGGATGAAAATAAACGACCTTTAGAGGCACGATACTTTATTCCTTGAGGGGTCGTTTGGTTCGCGTTATGTAGGCATAAGGTATAAGATTGGAATGAGCAAATCTCATGCCTTGTATTTGTTTGACATGTTTTTCATACCCATACCTCATATTCATGAGGTATGGGTTTCTCATACCAAGGGGGAGGTGAGTATGAGAGTTGATACCTTGGTATGAGAATTGTTACTAAAACACTTTTCTCACCATAATGAAAATGTGCATAAAATAATTTCTTGTCAAAATACTAATCCGTACGTAATAATGTTTTTTTGGGTTAAAAGCTTTTTTTTTTCGCTAAGATGACACTTTTTTTTTTAAAAAAAAAAACTTCTTTTTCAATCAAATAAAAATGTCTAAAAAATATCTCTCCCTCACAATACTACTCTGTAATTGATTTTTTTTAATTAAAAGCTTTTTTCCTCTAAGATTACAAACATTTTTTTTTCATGAGATTACTCATTCCTGAAATGAACCAATCTGAAATGAAATTTCAAACCTATATCACCCTCATATAATTCCTTATTCTATATTGATACCTTTGTGCGAACCAAACGATCCCTAAGATTTAAACTTTAAAATCGTTATAACAATGTGACAAATATATATTCCTTATAAACGATGTTAAACGGAGAGGGGGATGACCCTAGTCCAGAAGACACATGGGGATGTAGGAAAACAAGGTGATTAAGGATAAGAAAACAAGGGAGAATAATAGTGTGGGTCGAGTAGTGAACAAACCCTGTCCGTGACCTGGAGATATAGACCGGAGTCGCAATTTTCCAAAATGTAGTTGCTCAACTCTCAAGTGACAGAGTCGCATTGAAGCCAAACACCAAAATTAACCAAAATGAACCAACCCCACCACCTCGCCTCTTTCACTCCACAAATTCTTGTGACGGAATTATTCTTACTTTTTTTGTAACGGATCAAATATAATCTGTTTATGTAAAAAATAATGAAACACTACAAAAATACATTAATTGTCTTTTTTTTAAGTGAGGTCAATATTATAATAATAAATCATCCGACATCTAGTCAAATTGAATTGAATACAGATTTGTAAAAAAATAAATAAAGAATACCTTATATATCGTTGTTTATTAACCTAACCTTTCGCGAAGAAATCTATATATTTGATGAAATAGTCTCCAAAATGATAAATTTTCTCTATTTTGACAAATAATAGACCGAAATGTGACCTCAATGAGAGAAACCTCGAAATAAAGGACGAAAGAACTCTCATAAAGACTGACTTTTATTGAAGAATATTTGATTATCATGAATTGAAAACTTAAACAATTTTTTGTGCTTATCATCCATTAATTATCGATAGAGACATCAGATGGAGGAGAAAAGGTAGGTTTTTTTAGTGAAGAATGAGGAGGAAAACTAAATTTTTTTTGGTTTGTTCACGAATTGATAAAGTATTTTGATTCATTATAACAAAATGACATATATTCAAAACACAACTCATAAGCGAGCTTCACTCTTACCTCAGTCTCAGTACCCTGTACTTGTACTCACCCCTCCACCCACACCTTCCCTTAACTTCAATCCCAGTTTAAAATAAATAAACTCTCTCTCTCTCTCTCGTGACATTGATATGGGCATTTACTCAGCAGCCACCATTTTTATTCTCCCCTTCTTTCTTCAGATGCAACTTTCCTTTTCATTACCTATGGCTGCAGGTATTCCTTTTACTTTTACTTTTTTTTAGCTTTTCATTACACTCTACTGCTCTTTGCACTGTGTCTGTAAATCTTATGTGGCCTCTCGTTTCTAGGTTGTATTACTGTGTTTGATTCAAAAACTCTCTAGTTTCGTTGGACTTTTCGACCATTTTCACTCATTTGTTTTGTTTTGTTGTGATTTGATTGCATTTTGTTGTTTAATGTGGAGGGGCATCAGTGTATGCTTAATGCAATGTTTCTTTAAACAAAATAAATAAAATAGTGCATTTAAGACACACAGCTGAAAAATCTTATCCTGTTAGATTTTGCCAATTTGGGTTTGGAACATTGGATTGTGTATACTCTAATTAATTTAATTCAGATTTTTTTTGGTCCAACAAAGCGCTAACTTATTGGCATTATGATAGAGGTGAGGGTGATTGAACCTGAAACCTATGGTCAATTTACCTTACCTCCGTCCTAACCACTAGAGTAGAGATTTACGTCAATACTCCTTTAGCTTTGCCAATTTAGGTTTTCTTGGTCATCTGAAATTTATGTGTTTTAAGACTATTTTGGGAATGATCGTTTGTTTGTTTTGCAAATGACTCGGACACCCTAAGATTAGGGATGTCAACGATCAGAGCCGGCTTGTAGAGCCTCAGAATCGGCTCGGTCAAAGCTCGGCTCAAGCTCGGTCAAAACGAGCTCAAGCTCGAGCTTGTTCAAATCCGAGCCGAGCCCGAGCTCATTAAGGCTCGGCTCAAAATATATTTTTAGTTTTTTACATTATAAGTTTAATAATTTTAAATTCTAATAATTCAAAATATATTTTTATTTGATATTTATAATTATTATACTTTAAAATTTTATAACACTATTTTTTTGTCTTTTAAAAAAGTTATTTTTAGTTATATATATTTATAAAAAGACAAAAAAATATAATGGTAAACGAGCTAGATACGAGCTCGAGCTTTTTACAAGTCGAGCTCGACCTTCAATTTTTTTAGCTCGACGAGCTTCGAGCCGAGCCCGAGCTCGTGTTCAAATTTACGAGCCGAACACCCCTACCTAAGATGAAATAGGTAAGCTTTGTGAAATGGGGAGTGTCCTAATAAAACTAATCATAACAACAAAAAACTTGCTAGCTTTACAACAAATATTGAAATACGATCCACCAATGTTATCAATTGCGTTGCTGTTTCTCGTAATTTTGATTAAAGGAGCTCATTTTTCAACTGAAGGATGCCCCTTGGATTTACATGGCACCAACTTTACTTTGGTGGCTTCCATGTGTTCAAATCCTGCTGCACGTGGAAAATGTTGCCGCTACATCAATGCATATGTCGCACTCTCAATTGCTCGTTATTCCAATGCAACAAGCAACCTTGGTGTAAGTTCAGATCTTTCTGAGGTCTGCCTCACTTCGATGTCACAAGTCTTAGAGCTCTATGGAATGCCAGCAAATGCAACTATCTTTTGCGGATTTGGGACTAAAATTCCAATAAATTATGAATGCAAAGGTAGAACCAGTGTAGCACAAATGCTGCAATCTCCAGGCTTCAGTGATGTAGCTGAAAGCTGTCAAGTTTCACTTTCAGAGGGAACTGGGTGTAGAAAATGTATAAATTCTAGCCTTATGTATCTTCGTCAAACAATAGTAGCGCAAGATAATATTACACTTATCACTTGTAGAGATGCCATATTTGCCACCCTTGCTAGTCAATCAGACAACACATCAGCTGTTCGTTTTGCCAGCTGTTTCCTTGGTGTTCCACGGCTCCGTTCTGGAGGTATGTTTTATGCCCTCTTTCTCACCCATTTGTTTATGTATTCCTTATTTGTCCTTGTGACCCATTTTTGACATTTCCTTTTTACATTAACTAATTGGGTTACAAAGATCGTTTGACCCTCACTCTATCAGAGCTGTACACCTTTTTTTGTTGGTTCAAATGAGCGCCCCCCAACCTCATGGTTGGAGTAAGAAAGCTCTTACCACTTAGAGCGAAGTTTTGTTCTTAGCTCTACGCTTAGTATGTGTCTGACACGTGGATGCTACCATTATTACACTCTAATGGTCTAATCCACCTACAACATACCCTACTTGTCAGTGCTTCTTTAATAATGTTTATTGTTCTCCACACGATTATATCACTTTTGATGTAAGGATCTTTCAAACCCTGATCGTATCTTGCTAAAACTGATAAGTAACAGACAGTGTTGGATTGGAAAACTTTTGATGAAATTTTGTTATTTTAAATTAGAGTATGAAAATTAGATTTACTTGTGCGTAGATTAGAGATGGCTTGCTTTTCAAAGTTTCTGATTGTTGGCCTGTTGTCACATCATGCCAGTTTCTGTGCCACCATCATCTTCATTACCTCCAAAGGGATCTCGAAGTCCAGTGCTTGCTAGCCCAAGTAAGCCATCATTGGGCATATCAAGCCCATCTCATCATGACAATCACCATGCTAATCACCTATCAGCTATAACAGGCGTCGGGATAGGTGTCACCGTAATTTCTTTCATGCTGCTTTTGGTATTGGTGCTTCTGATCCGCAGGAAAAGCAAGGAGCTAGATGATCCTGAGAGTGGCTTTACGACTTTTAAAGTCCCTTGTCGACCTGGACGAAAAATGCATGATGGTAAGATAAAAAAATTCGAACGGTTTCTACTTCATAACTGTTATTTACTGTGTCTCTTTCTCTTCTTGTGTCTATTCAATTACTTCCTGTTTAATTTTCCATTTTAATCTGTTTTTGCTTCAGAATTCTGCAGAAAGAAAAGAAACTTTGGATCATCATACACTACCTCCTTAGTTTCTCGAAATATATTTGCAAATGCAAATTGTATTCTATCATTGATTTGTCAAACCTTTCTACCTTTAAATCATTATTTTAAAAAGTTGTTATAACTGCATATCATAAAAAAAGGGCCAAAGATGGGATCTTTTGACTATCAAAGTTACCCCAGTACTGAAGTGGCACGATAAGGGTTCATTTGATCTTCAATCCTCCCCTTGGGGTTAAAAACACAAAGTGACTTTTTGTCCCCTCAATGATAATTGCATTGTAAAAAGCATCCCCATTTCACTTCATTCAATCATATTTCAAAGCCAGAGAATACGGAGTCTTGGGCTCCATTAAAAACAACTTTCATATAACATACGTTGCTAAGTGTTTCCAGGGCCTGCATCAATGTTTAAGGAATTTAGCTACAAGGAGACAAGGAAGGCAACTAATAATTTCACCACAAATATTGGACAAGGTGGATCTGGAACAGTGTACAAAGCTGAGTTCTCTGATGCTCTGATTGTTGCAGTGAAACATATGAACAAAGTGTCAGAGCAAGCTGAGGATGAGTTTTGTCGGGAGATTGAGCTTTTAGCTAAACTTCATCACCGTCATCTTGTTGCTCTTAAAGGTTTCTGCATTCAGAAACAAGATAGGTAGTTACAATTAATACATGGCTTGTCAATTCATTTCCATGTGGGTATACTTATTAGTTATTACTCATATACAACTCTTTTAGGTTTCTGGTGTATGAATATATGGCAAATGGAAGTTTGAAAGATCATCTTCACAGTAAGTTTTTTTAACACTTAAATTCTCTCTGTCCAGACCATATGCTTATTTTAACCGGTTTTACGTACTGTTTACAGCAAATCACCATAATATCTTACCCAAATACTTGAAAATTTTAGGGGTATTTCGGTAAACAACGTGCATTTTTACACAGTATCAAACCACCTTACACAAGACTCTTACAACTTGCGGAAACTCATCTTAGTTTTTCACAACAGACTTGCTGTCTATTGATTTTGTTTTGTGAATTCAGCCCCAGGCAAGCCGTCGCTGTGCTGGCAGACAAGGATCCAAATTGCTATTGATGTGGCTAATGCTCTGGTATCTTACCCTATTTCTGTTCTCGGACATATTTTGTTATATCAGTACTTGATCTCTTGGTGCTTACATTTTTGAGTTTTACCTGCAGGAGTACCTACATTTTTATTGCGACCCTCCGCTTTGCCATAGGGACATCAAATCCAGCAACATTTTATTGGATGAGAATTTTGTAGCAAAGGTATTTGTGTTTTTGGCTCCCGTACCATTTATCTTCAAATTTAGCTATGTTCCAATGTTCCATACAGGCACAACGACATTACCCTGGTGCCTCACCGATATAGGGGAGTTTGGATGTACACAACCATAACCCTATGTTAATATACAAAGATTGTTTGCAGAGGGCCCGCCAAAAGAATTTCGGTTTAAAACCGACATTTGGCTATTTTATGATACAAGAAGGATAAAGAGTTTGGTGAGCCATTTTTCTTTGTAACATGATATGCCAAAGACAAAGAATATTGAGTCTTGTCCCCATTGAAAACGCTACTAATTTCATGTGTTTCATGTGATGTGAATATGTGCTACCCCATATTCTTTCTCTTGTTATCAGCTTATGCTCTTCTAGCAAATTTTATTCATGACTCAACCATTGGTTGTTGGTGGTAGTTTTAGTCTACAACTACAATCATCTTCATGGTTGAAAGATTTTATTCATGGTCCTAAATACCACATGAAAAGAGAACAGCGAAACTGTGTTGTTGAAAGTGGGCAGTGCTCCCCATTTTGTATTGGAAGAGTAATCCTTAGGTAAAATTCTTTGTTGACACCAAATAGTCTACTTTTCCTAATCTTTCCCGGAAAATATGTGCATAATGATGTATATAACTTATGAAATGTATTGTTTCCAAGATCTGCTTATGCTGATTTGCTTCTTTGATATTACCTCCAGGTTGCAGATTTTGGCCTTGCTTATGCTTCAAAAGACGGTTCTATTTGCTTTGAGCCAATAAATACTGAAGTTCGAGGAACTCCAGGTTGGAAGAAAAAAAAATGTCCTCGACTTAAAATCGACACTTAATTGCACCCCTCAATTTTTTGGCTCATTTGACTTGGGTGACAACTGATGTCAAGTTCACCTTTAATTTCTCCAAATATTAGAGATAAAAATGGGATGGTAGGAATGTTTACTTTTGAAACGAGTCTGATGTAGCAAGTTTTCAGGTTACGTGGACCCGGAATATGTAATCACTCGGGAGCTAACTGAAAAGAGCGACGTTTACAGCTATGGTGTTGTTCTACTGGAGCTGGTGACAGGAAGGCAAGCTATTCAAGATAACCGAAATCTGGTAGAGTGGGCCCAAGTGTTTTTATCCTCGGAAACAAAACTCTCACAACTCACAGACCCAACACTAGGTGAGTGCTTTGATTATGATCAATTACAAACCGTTGTTAGTATTGTGAAATGGTGTACGCAACCAGAAGGCAGAGCTAGACCTTCAATTAAACAAGTACTGCGGCTTCTCTATGAGAGTTCAGATCCATTACATAGCGGGTTTATCCATGATATCCAAGAGGAAGAGTATGAAACAAGTCAAGGTGCACCAGGACCAAGCAAAGGAAAATCACACAGGAATGACGTGGCTTTTCATAGTGGGGAAGGAAGGTATCTTGCATCTTCTTCTAGTACTAATAAATCTTTTTGTAGTAGGAACTTTCTACTTGAGAATGGATCTCCGCAATCTCCCCCACACAATACACCGTCACTTTGAAAGTTCATTGCGAGTACAGTACAAAGTACAAATCGTTTTGATTGCCTTTATTGATGTCATCGAAAGTTTATGGGATGCCATGTTCATTTCCCTTCTCCGTCTGTCCGTCGTCTCAGAGGTCAATTTATTAACTTCTGCAGAAGTTCTGAAATTTTGTTTGCATTGAGAGGAAATTCATTGGTTGATTTATTAATTGTATTGAGAAAAAATTCATTGCTTAGATTTTTTTTGTATAGAGGGGAAGTCTGTTCCTGCTAAGTGCTAACTGATCCATGTTTAGTTACTGCTATGGTTTACTTTTTTTCTCTTGAAATTGTAATTTTTTTTCTAGTTTGATCTACCGGGTCGTCTTTCTGACTCATGAGCTGGGTTATTGCAAGTTATGGTATGCACTGTATTTTTGATGAAAAAGAATTATTTTATCTGACAAACACAGTCGTTACCACTGTAACAATGTAATTATTGATCTGCAATGCTTAGCAAAAATGATCCTTTTTCTCAGTTTTGGTACTCGTAAGTGAGTGGTGACCTAGCTAGTTCTAGACCTAACAAAACTGACCTTGTTCGAACTCTGAAGTGAAGACCCGACTTTGACCGTAATATGACATGACTCACCCTCAATGTTTGTTTATTTATGCATACAAATCATATCCCTAATCACCATATATTCATAGGCTTATCTAATGCAAAAGTCAATAAGTTGATGTGACATCATAGCAAGAAAAAACAACCATACGTGGTGAGCTATGAAAATTTAGGAATTGATAATACTGAAAATTAGGAATTTGCAATATTGGTTTGTATTATGATGTGCATTCTACTTTCTAAGTACATGGGGAAAAACTTTTTAAAGAAAATCTGCATAGATGTCACTTGCCCTGCAAAATTAGGGAAGACAAATATAGGGAAAGTAGAGAGACAAGAAGGGGAGAAGAATCAGAGAAGTAATTTATTCATACCATCAATGTACATATGTATATAGTACATGTTACATCCTAATATGTTATAAGGTCCGATGAACATTCACATATTATTTCATAACACTCCCCCTTGGATGTACATCACTGAAGGCCTCGTTAAAACCCGGACTAGAAAAACCTGGTGGAGGAAAAAACACTAGTGAAAGAAAAAGAGTACATCAATCTTCATGCACGAATAATAGAGCAGAGCACGGATCAGATATCCGATCCGAAAATCCGAAAATTTTAATATCCGATATCCGATCCGAATCACTCCGGATATCCGATTTTTGATATCCGAAAATTTTGGACCGGATATCCGAAATATCCGATATCCGATTTGTAACACCCCCATTTACCCAGGAGCCTTACCAAGACATTTCCGAGTAAATAAGGGTGTTACCATCTCGGTTTCCCGAGGTAGTAGCTCATTACAATACAATACGGAATGCCAAACCGTTCACAAGATTTAAACATTACAACTCATTAACTATTACAGCTCTGGTTATATAGCGGAAGCTACACATTCTATAAAAACGGAAATGCCTATGCATTCACCCGTGCTACGCCTGGACTCATAAGTCGCATTTACCCCAATCCCGTACATACATCCCAGCATCCAAACACATCACGATATACATACCTGCATTATAGACTGCTCCCCAATTGATCAAAAATATCAATTGGATCATCACAGACACGTCAAACATACACATCAGATCAGTTTACGATAACATTAAATAACATTAGTACGACAAACATCACAAACATCAGTATCGGTATCATCAAAAACATCATCCCTATTATCACTATCGCGATCGCAGTCATGCCCCGTCAGTCCGAGTGTGCACACCCCTCCTAGGCTCTCCTAGGAGGAAACATCAGGGAAGGTCCCGAGATCAACCAGGCCTAGCTAGTCCTAGCTAGCTTCTCTCAATAAGCACACAGCCGCAATTTCAATAGGCACACAGCGGTAATCTCAATAGGCACACAGCCGCAATCTCAATATCACCATTATACCATCATATATCATACAACATACATACATACAACGTAAACTGAGTAAGGATAACCATACCTAATTAGCAGGTCACCACCGCATCGGTTGTACAAATCACCACGGGAATTCTACGAAGTACGATCCTAATAAAATATTATATACTTAAATTAATATTGATCCTAACGTAATTAAATAATAAAATGAAACCCGACACCGACTTACCTAAATTATAAAATGAGACCAATATCTACAAATGCCACATCCCGACCTCTCGCTCTAGACCTAATACTCTAGACAATCATTAGAGCACTATAATTCGTCTAAACTGACAACTACGACCCAAAAATAACATTCACGATGACAACAACAATCACGACCAGCAGCAATCATGGCAAACACTTACGATCCCGCATAATCTGACCTCATCAGTATTCTCAGACATCAGCCACTACACTACGACACCAACCACAACACGCCAGACCAACCCTGACACTGACAACAACGTGCAATAGCAATCTCACGCGTCACAACCTCCACGATCAACAACATCACGACCATAACTACAACACCACGGAAGTATCAAAACACCACGACGGAAACTCCGACAACACCGTATTCGCCCGACAGAAACGACAACGCTACTCGCCTACCCCGACACCACTACTTGGACATTAAAAGAAACAACCTACGATGCTAAAACAGAATCGACAACTTAGACATACCTAGAAATGTGCGTGCGACCTTGTCGTGATTTATGGCTTGACTCGATTCCTAGAGTTCGTTTTATCCTTTATGTGTGCGTAAGTGAGGGTATGTGCATACGGATCGATCATGGTGGAATGCAGGAAAGAAGAGAGGGATGAATAATGGTGGTTTCACGGGGAGGCCAGGCGTGGTTGCAAGATGAAGATGGGTAATAGCGGTGGGGTTCGCTGAATGATGGTAGGGTTGATTGAAAAGGGAAAAAGGGAGGATCATGATATAACCTATACGTAACCCATCTCCTTTCTTTTAATGTCACTATTAAATTAAATTATTAAATTATTATCATGTAGTTGTTTTGTCACTATTATATTCTTACTATCTTACTAGTATTATTATTATAATTAATAATCTTGTTGAGGGTCGTATTAGTTGAGCTCGAGAACAAGTTTGGTATAGAACGGGACACTCGGGTTGACTCGACTTGACTCGGATTTATAGAACCGCTTCCCAACACACAGCCACGACAGTAGCATGACTACAACCAGTGGATGACGACAACAACAATGACAACGACGACACCTAAAATGCAAAGGCGGGTATTACAATCTATCCTCCTTATAAGGAACTTCGCTCCGAAGTTCACTGATCTCATACTGATGCTACCCAACACATTTAATATATGACGACACTATCTTGACACTAACGAGGTCATTGCTTTCTTGACTCTCTTATATAATACGCTATTCAATTATCAAAGGACATCACAGTAAACTTTTCTAACGAATATTTATATTTGTAACCCTGACCAGGGGTGAGCAATTCTGTAATATCTGCAATCAACTCATGTGATCCAACATAACAATTTTCAACACAATTCTCATATACATAACATCACTTGGACAATTCACGATCTCTAACTCTTTTGGCATCATGCCTAACGCAGCAGCTCATTCATGTTTCAACCAGATTTTACAACTTACTCACCCACCAACTGATCGCGAGGGGTTTCTATCCCCGCATTCATCATCTACCTTTCACAACATAAGTTCTCTTTTTACTAACTACTGCAGGCACCATCCCTCAGGTTGTTCTCATAATTCAACATAAGTACCAACAAACTATTAACATACTCATTCTCATATGTCATACTTTACATAAATTAAGCTAAGCAGACTGCTTATTAGTACCATTGAGTTTATACTCACTCGTCATGACTAATTCACATGTTGACAGACAACAACTAGTGCACTTGTAACTCTACAAACTTATGTGAACCCTCCTTCTAAGATATATCTACATGCATGGAAACCACTACTATCACCCAAGTAAAGTGATCATTTCATACAAAGATGGTTTACCCAACACTCGAGACCTAACACCCAGTGACATGTCACTTTACTGCATGGACTCGTGATCATAATGTTACTACCTTGCATTATAACCCGACCTACTAACATCAAAATATAAGTGACGACAAAACGAATTCACGGGTATACTTTGCACCACCAACTATTCATTATTCAGGACCCCCGTAACATCATTGTAATTATTATCATTCTGTAATAGATCTCAGTATTATTATTATTATTATTATTATTTAAACAGTGAGACTCGTTAACCCTCATTATTACGAAATTTTTGTAAGTGATTTAACACCACATTCTCATGACATCCGATATCGTCATCATATATCACGACTCGATTTTAGACACATACTCCCAATCTATATTATGATAGCTTGTTGACATAGTTGTATCGTTAGCAGGTTTAGACTCACATGCATACATACGCGCGGGAAAAATTTAGGCAAGTAATATAACCATCACGGCAAAGCAGTAACACAATTGGACACTGTTAGATGACCAGGTTAATAATCTCAGACCTTGAGACAGGCAACGATGACATATTTTTATCAGGACTACAGCAACTGATCAAGTCGTTCATCATGTCTTAGGGTTGTAAAAGTTTTAAGTTTAGGCACTAACATAGAACTTAAGACCAAAAATCAACCCGTAGACATTATAAACATTCATTCCTCTAGGCTTACGTTACTCATCGATCAATAAGTAAGGACGGGAAACTCATCATATCAGGGGTGTACAAGATTAGTTAAAAGCAACATTTGATTTGTTCACCGAACATGTCCAAATTCTTTACATTATTACGACCAAAATCTGGAAAATGTTGTCATATTTAACTGTACATAAGTTGAGTACTCGCCTCACCGTTTGATGACTCGACTTTTCTTGACTTCTCATTAGAACGACTCTTACTTATTGGATACGTGTACTGATGTTCTTTACCACATAAGCAACTTATGATTATGACAAATTTATCAGACAACAACACACCTGATCCGTAAACTCCACATTAAGGTAATTATGCAACATGAACCAGTATGACCTCTTGTGACCTGAATTTACTCTGAATTCATCATTAGCATGTACGTCTAACTTTATTACACCATGCGATAAGGTGGACACCTTCACATTAGTGCATTCACTTGAACAAGGCGAAACAATGATCATTCAGTGAATTTAGACACGTTTTCAGAACATGACAGTCATGATAGAAAAATCATAATTAAATCATCATACTCAAAATAGTGTAAAACTAGTAGGGTTAGATTCGGAAGACAACCCTCTACAACTTTCTAGTTAAAACTTTTTTCAAATTCCAAACGTAATAGTGATTTGCAAAATCCTTTTCATGAACTGGCAGATTTTGGCCTCGAAAAGTTTCGATTGGTAAGAAGAGTTTCAATCTTTTTTTTTTGTTTTGCAAAACTAAGTTCCAACATTATCCAAACTCTTCAAAGTGACATTGATCAAAGTTCCCAATGATAATTTAATCTCTAAGTAAGGTTTATAATGGAAAACTTGATCACTAGCAAATAAGTTGAAGTGCTTAAAATTATTTAGATCTCAAAATTTTACATTGAAGAACTAAACTTAAAATAATTATGAGTCTCTTTTTAAACTTTTGTGAAATAGACACCGTAAACAGATGGAACAATTCGGTAACACATTGCTCATGTTAACGAAGGTATTTTATGTTGTTCTGACAGTATCTCAACATAGTTAGCAAGCATGTTTAATTTGTTTAGGCCGTCAAAACAGAACTCAGTAAACACATTATTCAGTTTAGATGAAGCGCTACTGTAAATGTACATGTCATTAACTCAACACGTGTTTTTATAAATACTCAACTAAACCATCAAGAATAGAAATCAACAACAAGGTATGACTCGAGACCTAACAAATTGACAGGAAAGCACATAAACTCGAAACGAAACACAAATGTTCAGGTATCTTTGACGAAAATTCACATTAATGATTACGAGACCACATATACATCATCTTAATAACACAAATTCGATTTCACACTTTATCTTGTCAATCACATTGTATTAATCAGGGCGAAATAAAAATGACGTATTATATATACATTGTTGCTCCCTATAATACAAACAGATCGATAGAATTCCAGATATACCACATATGTTTTCAAGAATCGATTAATAGACAGGTTCATCCACGCCATTACGAGAGGAGGATGATTACTCGGATCGATATAAAGCAAGTAACTCACATTAACTCAAAACGGACCTCGAGTATTCTTAAATTATTGTTTGACTATTATTCTCATTAACTCGTACTTGATTCACATGCGACAAAGCTCCACTAACACGTCACAACACCATTAAACTTCTAGATATTGATCAATTAACATGAAGGCAACTTGTATATTACATTGGCAAGGAATCATATAATACTCGGAACAGAATGCAAGTATCCAGGTAATTTTGAATAACATTCACATTACGTATCACACACTTAAACCACGTAAGTTATAGACCCTGTTATAGACATATTAGAATACACATACCATCACCAGGTATCACCCTCCTTTAATGTAACATGAAATGACTGCAGTATATTATTTCTATTCGATAGACACAGATTACCACCAACTCGACTAATTATACTCGTTTATCGCTTACGACACTACTACGTACAAACATCCAGGTGATGTATCGCTTACTACTCGTTTATTACCAACAACCCTTTCTATGAGCGTTCTCCCACTCAAGGATGATCGACTCCTAATTTGACTTTACGTATCTTAACATATAACTCATATGGTATCGTACTAACTATTATACAATGTTAACACCTTAACGATATGCTAGCCACACCTCAGCTTATAAAGTACACTGCATCACATATGTCAAACAGCGTAACCAGATATCACAAGTAGTCATCACAAGACAATCAATGCATCACAACGTATCCATTCCTAATATATACCCATCTCATTCTCACACGTGGTTAACGAGTCAAGACCAAGAGGGCCAAAGTTGGTATAAGGACGTCTCCTTAACCGAGTTTTAGAGGGCCTCCTGATGGTCTATCACCGGGGTTCATTTTATTTTCCTAAGTTCATTTATTTTAGGCTTCAGGATCGATCGCTCTGATACCACTTTGTAACACCCCCATTTACCCAGGAGCCTTACCAAGACATTTCCGAGTAAATATTGGTGTTACCATCTCGGTTTCCCGAGGTAGTAACTCATTACAATACAATACAGAATGCCAAACCGTTCACAAGATTTAAACATTACAACTCATTAACTATTACAACTCTGGTTATATAGCGGAAGCTACACATTCTAAAAAAATGGGAATGCCTATGCATTCACCCGTGCTACGCCTGGACTCATAAATCGCGGTCACGCTAATCCCGTACATACATCCCAGCAGCCAAACACATCACGATATACATACCTGCATTATAGACTGCTCCCCAATTGATCGAAAATATCAATTGGATCGTCACAGACACGTCAAACATACACACCAGATCAGTCTACGATAACATTAAATAACATTAGTACAAAAAACATCACAAATATCATTATCGGTATCATCAACATCATCATCCCTATTATCACTATCGCGACTGCAGTCACGCCCAGTCAGTCCGAGTGTGCACACCCCTCCTAGGCTCTCCTAGGAGGAAACATCAGCGAAGGTCACGAGATCAACCGGGCCTAGCTAGTCCTAGCCAGCTTCTCTCAATAAGCACACAACCGTAATCTCAATATCACCATTATACCATCATATATCATACACCATACATACATACATACAACGTAAACTGAGTAAGGATAACCTTATCTAATTAGCAGGTCACCACCGCGTTGGTTGTACAATTCACCACGGGAATTCTACGAAGTATGATCCTAATAAAACATTATATACTTAAATTGATATTGATCCTAACCTAATTAAATAACAAAATGAAACCCGATACCGACTTAACTAAATTATAAAATGAGACCAATATCTACAAATGCCACATCCCGATCCCTCGCTCTAGACCTACTACTCTAGACAATCATTAGAGCACTACAATTCCTCTAAACTGACAACTACGACCCAAAAATAACATTCGCAATGACAACAACAATCATGACCAACAACAATCATGGCAAACACTTATGATACCGCACAATCCGACCTCATCGGTATTCTCAGACATCAGCCAGTACACTACGACACCAACCACAACACGCCAGACCAACCCCGACACCGACAACAACGCGCAATAGCAGTCTCACGCGTCGCAACCTCCACGCTCAACAACATCACGACCATAACTACAACACCACGGAAGTATCAAAACACCACGACGAAAACTCCGACAACACCGTAACCGCCCGACAGAAATGACAACGCAACTCGCCAACCCCGACACCACTACTTGGACATTAAAAGAAACAACCTACGATGCTAAAAAAGAATCGACAACTTAGACATACCTAGAAATGTGCGTGCGACCATGTCGTGATTTATGGCTTGACTCGACTCCTAGAGTTCGTCTTATCGTTCATCTTGCTTGTCATGTGTGCGTAAGTGAGGGTATGTGCATACAGATTGATCATGGTGGAATGCAGGAAAGAAGATAGAGGTGATCAATGGTGGTTTCAAGGGGAGGCCAGGCGTGCGTGCAAGATGAAGATGGGTAATGGCGGTGAAGAGATGGGTGAATGATGGTAGGGTTGATTGAAAAGGGAAAAAAGGAGGGTCATGATATAACCTATACGTAACCCACCTCCTTTCTTTTAATGTCACTATTAAATTAAATTATTAAATTATTATCATGTAGTTGTTTTGTCATTATTATATTCTTACTATCTTTCTATTATTATTATTATTATTATTGTTGTTGTTGTTGTTGTTGTTGTTGTTGTTGTTGTTACTAGTATTAGTAGTATTACTAGTATTACTATTATTACTACTACTACTACTACTACTAATAATAATAATAATCTTGTTGAGGGTCGTATTAGTTGAGCTCGAGAACAAGTTTGGTATAGAACGGGACACTTGAATACACTTGCCTTGACTCGGGTTGACTCGACTTGACTCGGGTTTGACTTCCATGTAAATTACGGGTATTATACGATTTGGTTGAAATTCTTGGTCAAATAAAATTCTAAATGAAGTTCAATTCAACTAGAAAAATCCTAATCTTAATTAATCTAGTATTATACGGTGATTATACCACGATATACTCCGATATACCACGATACCACGATATACTCCGGGTTGACTCGACCGACGTCCCACTATACCACGATATACTCCGACTTGGATATGTTAAAGGTGTTCTATGCTCGTATAGGTTTCGCGGCATGTTCTATGCTCAACTCGACTTAGGAAGTCCGTCCCGATTCTCGTCTAGGCTATGTGCACTGATATATAGACCCCATATAGACCGACCGAGACTTAGTGCATACATGGCGTCGTTATAATGCTTGCGTGACTATGTGCTACTTGGTTTCCATGTCGTTTTCAAAAATCGTTATTTCAAAAAATGCATCTTTTCAAGAATATTCAAATTTCAAAAAACCAGAGTGCTACCGAAATTAGGACTTATGATTTGACTTAAAGTAGTCTATTTTTAGCTGGTATGCTATCCATTTCAAAAATTCAAAAATTTTCGACTTTTCAAAAAATTCGGGCCTGACGGCATTTTCGCCAATTTTAAAAGTCGGGATCTTCTTTCGATTTTCAAATTTTCGGAAATTTATTTTTGATATTCAAAATTCCGAAATTCCAAAAATGCATCTTTTCAAAAAATATCCAATTTTCAAAAACTCGGAACGCTGCCGAAATTTAGACTTAAGATTTGACTCAAAACAAGCCTATTTTCTAGCCGGCATGCCGCCCATTTCAAAATTCGAATTTCCGATCCACCATTCGATTTTCGAATTTTCAAAATTCAACTTCGATTTTCAAATCCTCGTGATGCCATTCGCGGTTTTCAAATTTTCGAGATGCCATTTTCGATTTTCAAATCTTCAAGATGCCATTTTCCATTTTCAAATCTTCGAGATGCCGTTTTCGATTTTCAAATCTTTGGGATCCCGCTTCCAATTTTTTCAAATTGTCGAAAATTCTTTTTTCGATATTCAAATTTCAAAATTCCAAATATTCAACTTTTCAAAAACCCGGAAAGCTACCGAATTTAGGACTTATGATTTTACTCAAAATAGCCTATTTCTAGTCGGTATGCTGTCCATTTCAAACTTCAAAAATTTTCAAACCCTCAAAATCGCGGCCCGATGTCACTTTTCCGATTTTCGAAAAGTCGGGCCATCCACCGGTTTTCTCGGATTTTTTCTGAAAAATTCCTTTTCAAAACTTTCCTCTTCTTAGGACTTCTCGTATTTAGCAGTGTCGGGTCTTGTCATAAGTCGTCGAAGGTTCTTAGCGTCGAAACTCCGTCGATCCTATATCACGGGTTTCTTCCCCATCCCAGTCCGCCTTATCCTAAAGGCATAACCGACCAACACGAGTCATACACTCGTAAACGGAAGGTTCGTCTTAACACTCGAGTCCTAACTAGAAAGCCTCACACGATCTTTCCCTCTAGCAGGACGGTCCCCACGACTTTTCCTAAGGGAAGTTCGCCCATCTTTCAATCCTTTAGTCGAGTCATCCCAATTCAAACATCCTTTAACTTAAGGGTCTACCCTAATCACAGGGTCATCCTTATTCAAGTCGGGTCTAGGGTCTCTAGCGTCGAAACATTGCCGATTTGACATCGCAAGTTTCTTCCCCTACCCCGTCTGCCTTTCCTCGAGGCTGAGTCAACCTTTTACAAGGTATAGCCCTATAACAAAAGGTTCGTGATTCTTACGCCTAAGGGTCACTCGTCCAACACCCAAGTCTTAACAAAACCTACAATCCCACTCGGGGGCTGCCCTTCAGCAGAGCGGTCAATCACGGTTGCTCTAAGGGTCATGTCTTACACGTGTTGTCTCACGTACCCCACTTTGGAATCACTTAGATGTCACACCATCTGAGTCCTATCAGAGTCCTCGGTCTCACTCGAGGGCTACCCTTTAGCAGAGCGATCAATCACGATTGCTATAAGGGTCATGTCCTACACGTGGTGTCTCACATGTGTCACTTTCGAGTCATTCGGATGCCGCACCATCTGAGTCTTGTCAGAGTCTTTAGTCTCACTTGGGGGCTATCCTCCACCCGAGCATTCGTTCACGGTCACCTTAAGGGGTACCTTATGTTCATCATACACCAGTGTCCTTATGATGCTTTTCTTCGAGTCGTACATATGCTACGAACACTCGAGACACCTAAAGGTTTAGGTCGCCACGGTTGGTCCGAACACGTGACACGGTCAAACACGATCGCCCCATTTTCGGACTCACCCTCGTGCAGCTTCAGTCTCATTATCGAGTCCAAGCCAGGGTCGTTACCTCATTTTGGTCAATGTTCGAGTAACCCGGTCCAAGAGTCTTTGTCGACCCGTCCCCCCGGGCCGTGTCTAGTTTGACTCCCTCTCTTGCATTTGCGCAAAGTCGAGTTTAGGCGAGTCATGGCACCTGTCGTTTTCTCCAATCAAGGACCTTACCAAAAAGAACATATACTAACCGAGCATCCAAAAGTCCGGATTGGATTCGAGTCTAAGGCCCTGTTCTCCTGGACTTATATTCAGACAGTTTCAGTTCAGTTCAGTTCAGTTCAGACAGTTTCAGTTCAGTTCAGACACATTCAGTTCAGTTCAGTTCAGTTCAGACACATTCAGTTCAGTTCAGTTCAGTTCAGACTTATTATTATTATTATTATTATTATTATTATTTTATTTTATTTTATTTTATTTTATTTTATTTATTTATTATTATTATTATTATTATTATTATTATTATTACAGTGGATGATGAAAATAATAACGGTAAAAGAACGATATTTTCGAAGTTAAACTTACATAAATGACCACAAATATTTTCGTCAATACAATCTAAATCCATTACGTCAATACTTTTGATGAATACAAATTACGTCAAATGATTAAGTAAATCATCTACATCAAATTTGCCCCGTTTCCTCTTCGTCTCCATCGGAATCTTCATTTGAATCTTTTTCAATGTCACTATCGGCACGATTAGCTAACCATATGTCTTTAGCTATAATCGTTCGCACTTTGTTCATAAGTTTCTTCCGTTTGACGTCGTTCATGTTTGTATCTGCTCTTCTCTGACTAATTGCATATTGTATTAATGGTATACTATTATAAGTTATAAATATTTATTACTTAAAGTAAAAGTAATATTACTAATATTTTAAAGTAATATGACTTTATAAAGTATTATCATTTACTGAATAAATTAGTAATATTATTATTAATTTTCTTATTATTACTATTATATTAATATTAATTATACTAATAATAATAACATTATTATTATTATTATTATTATTATTATTAAAATTAATTATTATTATTAATTAATTATTATTTATTTTATTTTTCAGTTCAGTTCAGTTCAGTTCAGTTCAGTTCAGTTCAGTTCAGTCAATTTAAGTCCTAGAGAACAGGGCCTAAGTCTGAGTTTGAGTCTAGGACACCCCACATTCTCATTTCCAAATCAGAATCAGAGTCATTTGCATTCTGTCCTCTTTTCAAAAATTCAATAGAATCAACTTTCAAATATTATTTCTCTTATATACTTTCCTTATGTGTTTCCGAGAACATGATAAACACCATCATACATTGTGAGCACATGCACGTGACTATTATAGGCACATCTATAATGACTGCAGGAAACTGAGCCCGTGTTTCCCTTTTACCTGTTCCATGTCTGACATAGAAAGCCACAAAACTACACTTAGCAGGAGCGGTATCGAATCCTATGACAAATCTAGGTAATCTCCTAGTTTGGGTTCAAGACGGGAGACAAGCCCATTTCCCACAATAAACACCCATCCAATAAGATCAACAAATCCCTACCTCAGGTGTTAGTTTGACCAACAAAAAAAACTGGCCGAAAAAAAAAAATCAAAAGTCCAAAAAAAAAAAAAAAAACTGGACGAAAAAAAATCAAAAGTCCAAGAAAAATAGAAAAACTGGACAAAAAAAATCAAAAGTCCAGGAAAAAGCAAAAGGCCAAAACAAAAAGCTGGCCATTATAAAAAAAAAAGAGGCACCCATGACCGAGGTTAAGCGGTCAATCCAAATGAAGAATCCCATGACCGGGTCTAAGAGGTCAACCAAAAAAATCAAAAACCCATGACCATGGTCAATGGTCAACCTAAGTGAAAGTCCATTGACCAGGGTACGGTACGGTCAATTCAAAATTATCGATGCCCATACCATCCAATAGGGGAGAGATGATCAAGCTGGTCAGCTAACACCATATTTAGCCTTCCCACATTACAACCCTCAAGACCTTCTCGAGACCTAGGCTAAGAGGCAGCCTAGAATTTTGAGGATTCAAGCTCCATAGGATACACCCTAACCATTAGGGCCAGACATGGAAATCAGATCCCGCATTATCAAACCTACCCCGATCGAAGTTCGAGTCATTTTTACTCGACTTCCCCTTCTCTACCACATTACAATACCTTACCCTCGAAGCCTTAGCTCCACAAAATCAAGCTCCAGATGTGAAAACATCAAAGCCACTTATGACCTAGCTCCACATTTCCAAAAACATCCAAACCAGTTACCAGCCCCAAACACGGGAACTCAACTTGAAGTCGGCATAGAACATGCCCACATAGTTCACACCACCTCTGGGGGCTACCCCGGAGAACGCTCACAGTCACGGGATCAACATCCTAACTGTTCTAGCCCTTTGATAAAGACATCATTGGGAATTCACCTAGCCTACACCATCGCTATGGCTAGTTACACACAAAGCCCTAATAAACTAGGCACCATAATACATCTTCCAGTCCACTGAACTAAGACTCGGTTTGATTTCACTACACGTGAATACGTAGACAGCCCTTCAAACAAGGGCACAACCACCCACATTGACACAAATATAAAAAAGCACCATAATTCCTATCACGACACTGTCACGTTCTCAATAGCTAGCTTTGTCGTCCTAGGGGCTTCTCTTAGGCAGAAGACTCCCATCCACTCACATAATCCAAATGATTTTCAAAAACTAGCCTCCTTTCTATAGAGTGTCCTAGTACTCGGCTCAGTCGAAGACGAGAATTTGTCAGGGACTCGAAGCGATACCCATTTTGGGACTGTACCCCAAAACAAAAGTTCCAAAAGAGCACCAGACTATAACATTGCTACTACTAAGTCCTGTCGTTACAGTCTCATTACAGACTACTGCAGCCACCCTATAGCACATCCTTCCCATTTCGATGTTCGACCGTGTTGCCACTCGCCTAGGCTACGGAATAGCGCAGCTTAAGAGTCTTGTCATTTTATGTGGCCCACCCCCTTGCCGAGTCACGGTCTAACCCCTCGAGAGTCCATTTCGTGTCTGTCAACTCGTCCTGTCGCGTCCAGAGTCGAGTCTGTCGGTAGGCCTCTCTCTTCAATTCTTGCTTTGAAGTTTGCAAAACTTAGCCATTTGAGAAAATCCTTTTCGACAAGGTCAAATTTCAGTCTATTTAAACTGCAAATTTCTTTTCTACCCTTTTCAATTTTGAAAACCTATCTCCTAGCACGTGTGCTGCTATCGGGACTTCGATTTCAAAACTAAGCAAAAATCTTTTCCCCAGCGCGAGTCAGTCTATAGATGCTAATTGCATTTCTTATGTGCTATCTTGCCACCTGCTATATTTGCTATTTCTGCCTATATATCTAACATTTCAGGTACCATCTTGGCTTCCCAACGGAACATCAAGTTTCTATTCCCAAGCGTGAGACGGAGTTTTCACTTAAAACGGCACATGCAAATTGGGGTGTGTCTGCAAACAGGCACACCAGGGCTTCTTAGGCAAGCTCCCGCGTAATTCCGAATCGGGAAGTGTCTGCAAACGGGCACACCCAGGGCTTCTTAGGCAAGCTCCCGCGTAGTTCCGAATGGAGATGTATCTGCAAAATGATACACCCAGGGCTTCATAAACAAGCTCCCGCGCAACTCACTAAGCTCCCCAGCGGAAAACCCGAAGTGGAATTTCTCCCAAAACAGCACGGGATGCATCTACATACAGGTACACCCAGGACTTCGAAGGCAAGTCCGATTCCCCACGGAGCTATCAACACCAACTCAGGTATGACTTCTATCTTATGGCTGGCGAGCCCTTTTACGCAAGTCTATTGGACTATAAACGAACCGACCGGAAGTCTGCCAGGTCTTAATCCTGGATTGGCTTGGTAGCTACTCTGACTTTCGCCTTGTCCAAGCCTCAGTCAGAGTGGGGGCTCTGTAGACACCCACATTTGGCCCCTAGGTGTCTATAGCAGTTTCCAAAAAACACCAGATTATGATCAGACGCAAACGTGCTTTAATGCGCTCGAATATGGGCTCGGAATCAGTAATGTCTGGCATGGGCTTTTAGCGGAGTTCAAATCTCACAAAATCGACCTCAAATTCAAGCCAAGTGGGTCGTTTCCAATAAAATGAGACTATTTTGGGTCAAAACCGTCACCGGAAACAAAACCATCTTTTAGCGACCGAGTCAACACCCGGTCAAAGTCGAATCCCGAGACGCAACCAGCCATGCATTTGTCTAAATTCAAAGTCAAAAGCAAATCAAGACTAACTAAGTCAACCAAATCCCATTAAAAAAGGCAACAAATCATTCCCTATTTACACTTCGTCCTTCCCGATCCACTCGATCGAGTGGTTCACACCCACTCGGTCGAGTAAGGCCATAAACCGGCCAAACCGGACCCAAACCGGGCACTCGATCGAGTGCACCCGCGCCACTCGATCTAGTGACCCTAAACCGGGGTATTTGCCTATAAATACCCCATCATCCCAGCACATTACACAACTCTTTTCAACCTTTTACCACCTTCAAAACTTCTTTTCACCCATCACATTCAACTTTTACACAATACAACGCTTTGAACTTGGCTTCAAAGTCACACACATACATACATAATCCATCCCGAGATCAAACCTCGTTAAAGACCGAGAGCAAAACTCGTTAAAATCCATCTCTACAAAACCACATACACACCATAACTCCCCTACGTATCTCGACGCTCCCGTGACTTTGCCACCATTTGACGAGACCTATTCCGAGAAGCAAAAGCACGTAGGTTGAGGGTGTAACATTCTATCCCAACATTCCTTCTTCACCCTTCTTTTTCGTCTTTTTCTATATACATATTATTTATATTAATTATACTAACACTAACATTTTAATTCCATTACTAACTTTTAATTTTATATTTTTTGTCAACTAACATCTAATATTTTCATTATTCGCATACTAACCAATCTAACAATCTAACATTTAATTAATCGTTATTTATATTCCGTCTTATAAAATACCGCGTATATTTATCATAAAAAACTATTTTCAAAACGATCTGAACAACGTCCGCTGAGGCTAAATTAATGATCGTAGGCCTAAAAGGCCAAATTACGATGTTAAAATGCCGAGGACCTAAGTTTGCGACGACGGTCGAATTTTTGGGTCGAATATGTTTAATTATGAATTCCGCCTAAAGTCTATTTAATCCCTTTACAAGTAGTATTGGAGGTGGCGCCCTTCGAGGTGCGCCGCCCTAAACACTTAAGGGCGTAATAGATCGTGGAGATTCGTCGTTAAATATGTCCGACCCCATTTCATTTAAAATATTATTCTAAAAGAATCATCGACAAATCGGATTAGGACGAAACCCGTTGACGCCGAATTAATTGTCACATGATCCGAAAGGATTGATTACGACATTATGACGCGGAGGGAATCGATATTCGTTCTAGTCCGATCAAATTTGATTTTACAAATTCGCTCTAAATACTAGATGACGGTTCTATAACCGAATGTCGAGTATGACGAGCCATCAAAATTTACACTAATATAAATTAGACAATATTTATATTTAGTGTAATTACATGTCGATTTCAAAATCAATAAATCGGAATTGTTACCTTTTCCGAATCGAGTAGCACCTCGAACAGAGGGTACTCGATCGAGTGCCTTGGCTCACTCGATCAAGTGACACCTCAAATAATAGGCAGAAGGTCTCCACGAGGGGCACTCGACCGAGTCTCCCCCATGACTCGATCGAGTGTCTTGTATCATGCCTAAACCGTGAGCCTTCTAAACATCGTAAGCCTAATCAATTTCTTTTTACGACTTTAAATCATCACGTGTTAATTCAATCACGTGATTCCTTGTTCAAAATTCATACATTTTATTCTATTTTATTAATTTCACGACTATGACTAATGTCTTATACGACTAGTTTTGTGTCGACGACTCCTTAGTCGTATCCAACGCATGACTAGTCTAGACATCAATCTTTCAATATGATAAGTCGGAACAAGGCATCGAGACCCAGGATCGAGCTAGCACCACCCTTCGGTCTCATACGTGAATACGTATTAAAGTCTCCGTCCTCCGTTTAATGCACAATATAATGTGTATTTAATCGAAGTTCGTCCATCTATTCAAATTACGGTTTAGCTTACATTTTCTATTTACGAATCCGTTTATGGTTAATGTTTACCGTTTTCTATTTTGATTATTATTTTATCGCTCGTTGTATTGTAAATTCCGGGTTGTATTCCGCCCGTGTATTTTGTAATTTATTTACGAGTTTTTTTTTCTTTTTTTTTGATGTTTGCCATTTATTGCCTTAAATGAACATCGCATGCTAAATCACTTTGACGTGAATCAAGATGCATTAAAATGACGTAGCAACCCTTTCGATATTTATATCTTGTAAAACGTTGTTTGCATAACATTTTACCGGATTACTAGCACGCGTATTAAAAAGTCAAACGATGTCTTAGTAGAGGCCGCTAAGTGCGGGCGGGGTTGGGTGTCCTTTGTGGGCTTCCCAACACGTACCCTCACCCCTTACTCAGAACCTCGGTTTCCGGATGCCCAAAACCGTTGGAGCATGAGAGTCATTCAATACACGATAACCGGTAGTGACGATATCGGTATCGCAATGCAAAGGGACGAGCCCAATAAACTCTGGAATTGAAATGGGCCATACTTTTTGTACGGTCCATAAGAATATAGAGTGGGCTCGAATGGGCCCGAACTCCCACAAAGTTCGGTGGCGACTCCTAATTCGACTTAAATTTCAATTCGATCCATTCTCATATGGAGATTCATTCGCCTCCCCAAACCCGCGCGTGGCCGCGTCGGGGTGGACCTATGTCATGTCCACAACTAGGCATTCGATCGAGTGCTCCCTGTACGAACCAGGGTTCGCTTTTCAACTCGTTCTCGGTTTTGAAATTGCTTTTGATTTTGATGATTCGATGAGTTTGTTGGATCGGACATAAATATTATGGAATTTGTGCTCGATTCGTGTGTATGATACTCGTCATATCCAACGTACGATTATTGAATCAACATCGGATATTAGAGCGAGATAAAAAAGGTTGCTATACGTCGCTTTTAAATTAACCAAAACGATAAAATTCCCTCCGCGTTTATAGCGTCGCATTAATTCTTGTCGAATTAGATGACGTCTATTTTAGCATCAACGAGAAATCGTGTTAATTAATTTACTTGACTAGATCGTTAGACTCGACATCCAACTATTGAGTTGGTATCGAATCTAACGGATCGCCACGTTACTTTAATTGAAAGACTTGATTCCCTCGGCTTCTCCGACATCGTAATGAATCCCTAGGGATTATGTGATGTCAGATCCACGTCAACGGATTTCGACCCTTAAAAAAAGAGATGCTTGTTTTGAAAATAGTTTGTAATTAATGAAAATATGCGATTGAATGACGATGCGAACAAAATAAGAATTATTGTTTAAGTCGACTTGTTTCAATAATCAAATGCTAGGGGTGTCAGGATAAGCGACCGGCAACGCTGAGTGCAATACTCTTGTATATTCGGGTTTCCTTTTTCTGACATCCTTCGCACTCGACACAAATCCACAAGTATTTTAATGCTTTTAATACTAGCGATATTAACGATATTATATACGCGATAATGACGATAAATAATTAAAAAAACGGGATGATGACGACGATATAGACGACGCAAGAAGAGAGAAAGAAAGAGAAAAAAGAAGAAAGGGATTTGGCACCCTCAACCTACATGTTCTTGTTCTCGGACGGGACTCGTAGTTGTGGCTTTCACGTGAGTATCGAGATGTAGGTTAAGTTGTGGTGGTTAGGGTTCAAATTCCTAAGTACTAGGGTTAGGGTTTGTGTATAGGGTTAGGGTTGAATTAGGGTTTAGGGTTTTGATTAGGGTTTTTTGAGATGATCAAAAAGTTGTGAAAGTGTTGTGCATGGGTGTGTTTATATAGACTAGGCTATGCACACCCGGCTAGGGTTACTCGACCGAGTAGCCCACTGACTCGGTCGAGTGGCCCAAACGTCAGCAGCCGGGCTTGAACGAGGGCCCACTCGATCAAGTGGGTCAGTTGGGTTGCACGGGTCCAATGTTTTGGACCTCGAGATGGGTTTTGTATTTGGGCTGAGTTTTTGATGTTTATGTGGCTGTTTTTTGTGTGTCTCGGAAACGACATTGACCGGGTTTGACCCAATCGTTAAAAGTCGATTTTGCTTCCGGTGTCGGTTTTGACCCAAATTAGTCTTGTTTGACTGGGAACGGCCTACTGGGCCTGGATTTGAGGTCAGTTTTGTGAGATTTTTACTCCGTAAGTGCTTAGGCCAACAACTAATGGTTTTGAGCCCACATCCGAGCGCGTAGAAACACGTTAGCGTCCGATCATCATCGGGTGTTTTTTTTGGAAACTACCATAGACACGTGACAGTCAAAATGCGGGTGTCTACAATTATTTTCCAACTATTATGGCGCTTCTGGACCATAAAGTATTTTCACAAACAAGAAATTTATTCATGTATGATTTCTCATACGCTCAAACTTCAAGTTGAGACAATAAAACCGGGCATTCACACCATATCACATGCATGTTGAATGCTGTCATAAATACACTTAACGTGTAGAGGTTCTTATACTTAATCACGAGTCCTTTAAGACCTCATTTAATCAATCTCCGTCATGTGCTGATCATTTATAATATATGCTCCTTCCTGGAGTACTTATCAATCTAGGAGTATGATCTCCTTTTAAACATATATCCTGCAATATATAACAATAATAATCTCATGCATGCAAATAGTACGAACAATGCTCTATAGTGTATATTCTAAATTAATGTAATGATGTAATCTTAACTAATATGCAATAATAAAATAACATTATTACATGCACATGAGACTCTAATGCAAACTGTATAGTATATTCACCAATATTCATAATTGGATTAACTTTAGGCCAATATGTAGACTTAAAGTCCACGAGCTCATTCTTAACCATAGATTATATGTACGTCAAGAATCAAAATGAACTTTTATATAAGATCTCTATTATAGGGCCCATAACATATAGCGCACAAATATTATTCGGTTCGACGAGTTAATATATCGATATAATTTCTTATCATCAGTACTGATTAACGATATCTAAATCTAAATATTGTAGGGTTACAACCCTTAAACCCAAGGACCTGTTACGAGTATTAACCGAAAAGACAAAAAGAGAGGGATAACAATTATACCTTATTTGCAGCGGAACAATGTATTAATAAGAAGTATAATAAACCCAGAAATATATATAATCTCCACGGACAAGAATAAATAATCTCCACGGACAGAATAAAGCACCCCAAACGTGATGCCTCCTTTGGTATCCACACGGGTACGGAACTGCGACGAATATGCTAGTATAAAGGTACGTGAGACCGTCTCACAACTTCTCTCTATATCTCTCTTATAACTCTTTATAAGACGAATACACTATGAGTCAATACTCTTTATTCCATATATTGGTTCATCATATGAACCTCCTTATAAAGAAGATGAGAAGGTAGAATTAGGTTATTACAATTACTCTAATTACCATAACCCGACAACGCAGCTGGGTCCGTATTACTACTGACCCGATATATTTAATATATCGATATATATTAATAATATCCCGTACACATTGTGTGTGACCCAATGAGCCCACTTAAGACTACCAGACACGTAACTCATTTACATGTCAATCCGACATCGACCTCTAGCAAGGCATATCGGATACATAGACTTAAGCGGGTTAATCCGTAGGACAATGGACATAACTCCTTCAGTCTCCCACTTGTAGATGTCCTCTCGAGAACGGCGTTAAGTCTCTTTGCTACTATTGTCTCCAATTGAGAATGAGGTAAGAGGAAGTGTCATCCTCACATGTCTCAATCTTTTACTCGAATCTTTGAGTTGACTTGTTAAAAGAGCAGATAGATGACAATCATCCTATCTGAGCGCGGCCACGCATTTGCACAAGTCACACTCTTCGAGTGGCCAAGAAACAATAAATTCCTTTCAATGATTAAAGGAAGAGCAAATCCCCTCTTGTCTAACCACATCCTATCACATGATCCATGCATGCCCAATAACCATCCATAGCCCCCTTTCACAGCTGACGAGGAATAGTATCAAAGCATACACATCACATGTACAGAATAGTCAAAGACTCAGGTCTAAAGACCGTACAAGTTCATAACTTGCAAAGAACTTTACTGACACTAAGCGAAATCTTAGTAAAATCCTTTTCGGCGGGTCTGTCTAATGTATGTTCTTAACATACACCCGTGTGCCTGGTTTAGTATCTTAATACCTTTGACTCAAGGAACTTAGTCATCAACCAACTCACACACTAGTCATTTAAGGATATTTAAATGTCCCAACACAATACCCTGACTAGAGACAAAATAATTACATCATCCAAATAGAGTTCCAAGACTAAGTCACGTACTTATTAGTGATCTATTTTATCAATGTAAATTATTTAGGGACAAAATTCGGTTACATTAACCAAATGAAGATATGTCATACATATATCAATTATCGAAATAACTCCTACTAAACCAAACACCTCTAAAAGTACTAAGACCACTCGCCCATGCGTCTTATACCAATCATAACTATATGATCTTTATGTGGAGGAGGTTTCGGGACATACAACATTTGTATTGGTTATTTACAAGCATATGATCAATCTACCTTCTCTTAATTAAGGCAAACTGTTAGTTTCATAATCAACAATTGCTTCATAAACTTTAAAGTTGAGTGTGTGCTTGATTCATAATCAAACGTCTATTTGCTTCAAAAGCAATAGAGCACTAACTTTAGTTATAATATTAGTCATAAAGTTATCCTTTGGAACCGTTCCAACACACAACTTCTTATCCAAAACAAAATTTACTGAGATTACAATCTCACGTCATCTTTGTCTATTTGGAAATATGAATCGTTGCAACTTGTTTACAATAATTCGCCTATCACATCATGCGCATCCCTTAAATAATTCCATTTTTGCTTCTTAAGCGCAAATGAATAATTCTTAGATAGCATTCTTAGTGACACTCACTAGATTAGTATCTACTCGTCACACGAGCACATAATAAACACATTTCTTGCAAAGCAATCAAATGTCATCTAGTTAGAGAAGTATGTCACTTACATACAAAATCATAACGATAAATGCACTCCCACTAGCCTCTTGTACACACTTTGTCTCTCTTCGTCTCAAAGGAAAACAAACATCTTTGAATTACCACATTAAGAACGAAGATACTTGCTCCATGCTCCAATCAAATCAGAATATTCACATTTGCCTAGCAATTTTAATAATATGAAATTTATACGAAGTGTCGCACACATCATATTGCATCCCTTTCAAGAAATGTATTTCATATATATATGTCCAAAACTCATCATAATGAGTGATGACATTCAAATTGCTAAATCAATCTTAATAGACTTAAGCATAATGTTGTAAGAAGGGTTTTTCATAGTCATTACTATGAGATCAATCCCTAACTACCAACTATGCTTCATAGATACTCTTATATCAATCCACATCATCTTTATATTGAAGACTATTCTTCACTATAAGACCATTTAACCAAAGTCTATACTTGGTAGTTATGGTATATATGGAATCTATTAGATTTTATGTGGCTTTTGGAGTCCTTGCCCATTATTGTTTCATCATAGGTCAAACCTATGTAGGATAATATTTTACGGCTAAGATGATCATGACTTTTCATGGATGCATCAATATCCTCTTCAACAGTTGTAGAGAATTCCTGTTAATCTTGAACAATTCAAGGTCGATTCTACTCCCACTGTTTCTATTGGAAATCACATTTTTAAAAGAAACATACCACTCCATGCAACAAAACAATTTTGTTCTTTGGATGATTTGTAGAATTAACGTAATACCCCTAATAAAACACATGTCATAATTGAGTCTAAGTTCTAGAAAATGATTTTCTTTAAACTTTAAGACTTGATAATTAAGAAAAGAATTTTTATAACATTTTCAATCCATATCTAATATGGTGTCTATTCTCCGACTTACATGGACAATCTCATCAACATTGTACAAAGACTTTTATAGTGCATAACTTTCTAAAGCGTCAATAAAATCTACATATGACTCATCATAGACCAAATCATAAATATGGTTCGATGTAGTTTGAAACATTTTTCACTACTTCTAAGATGATCACAATCTTTTAGTTCAATTCCTCCCTGTTTCAATCATATCGAACAAAACCATATGTGTTACCCATTTTGCAACATCACTAGTTAAACTCACACATATCTGTATGTGTGTGGTCTAACAAGTATAAGTACCCTCCCACTACAATTAATAGGAGTCACTTGTAATGTCATTTATCCATCTAAACAAGATCCATTTACCTCAGATGATCCTTATCAATAAGGTTTATAATTTCATCATTATGAAACTTATTCTTATGTCTCTTGTCTCATGAATTAAGGACAATGCCATAATAGGTAAAACTCGTGTCGAGGGACGGAACCTTTTGATTGTTATGTTACAATTAAAAGCATTCACTACTAGGAATGTAGAGCCCAACAAATATGTTAGCATTATTGTACCTCATATTCTTGCAAGGTATAGAGCAACAATTGTTCTACTTTTATTAAAACTTTTCATGCCCATACATGAAACAGAATCAATATTCTTGCTTATGACTAGTACAAGAATAACATTTATTCAATTCCAGTATTCAACTTTATGGTAAAATTAAGTGATTTTCCTTTTATATATGAAACAACAACGTTTGTCCATTTCATCATAAAACACTTCACTTATATACCATTATTCTACCCTCTTTGAGCAATCACATCCACAATATAATAGTTGCATTTGGTATCTTATACCAAAACAGTAGAATGCAAGTAACAATTACTCTAGTAACATACACATATGAAGTCATACTTCAATTGATTTGCAGATTTTCTAGACACTTCTAGAAAGCTATCTACCCTTGCCATATATTTGTCATTACAAATGACTAATAAAATCGTACCTAATCTAAATTTGGCAACAACTTTGGGTATGATAACAATTATCATTCCCTTACTTTAGCCAACATCTTAGATTCATTAATCATTATCTCAAGCAATTTTCTTAATGAACTCATAGAACATTAGTATTATTTGCCTTCTTGATACAATGTTCAATCATCTTTTAACATCTCATGCTAAAAGGTGAGAAACTTTATTAAGTCACATGTTTATTCATAATAAAGTGACCTAACCTTAGGACTAATTGAAAGAATTTCAACTCCTAATTCTTTAGAAAGAAGCATCCAACATTTCCTAATTATTAATATAATCACGTCATCGTATGACATATGGATTAATAGATCATCTTCAATATTTTCTTACTTAGGAACTGTTCCCTTTTATTGAAACAATTGATTTTGGTACTTATAGTCATCTTCATGACTCTAATTATACAGTCCGTACTGTACATTAGCATTGGTAATAATATATCAGAATTATCCTTCACAAGGACAAAATCCGTATCTCTAGTGTTTGAGAACAATTCTCAAGATACCAATCAACGAGGTTGAACAATTCAAACTCATCTTTAATAAATGTGATAACTAACTAAATTACAACTATATGTATATGCAAAGTAAAACGATAATTAATATTAATAATCATAAACAATCTTAAGATAAAATCATGCAAACCACCTCAAGTTCGCATAATATTCCAAGATCCTAAACCTTTTGTCGCTCAAGTGAACTTGGGCTCACTGCTCAAGATCCAAAAGTAAAGGTAGACAACAACATTGTAAATTACATCAATATGTAATTCTTGGTTCGTCGGAATTAGTCATCATATGACACGAACTATTTGCCTCAAAGCCCAAGTCCGACTTGATAGCAATGTTAAGCAAACCAGACTGAACCTGTGGATAACCGTTACCCACCTACTCAGTCCACACACATCGGCAAAGCACCGCTTAGGAAGTCACTTCAACCAATGGTATGAAATTGTTGTAGTGGTCAATTCTGGAAAGGCAATACTTAATATTTGTGCGAGGGATTAAATGCATATGCGTCCTAACCATGCCACTAGGTCAACTTACAAGGCGTCCTATTAGTTCTAAGCACACAAGTCACAAGTCTCAAACAATAAAATTCATGCATCGTATGACATAATAATTCAACTGTTACTAGTGATTTGTGCATAAAACAAGTTAAAAGATCCCATATTTTGATTCATAATCATATTACAATTCATAATTGCTATTTGATTTGAACAATTTCACCAATAATCTTCCATTTTTCTAACTACGAGGAACAATTTCCCACCCAGAAAAATTGAAAGGATATACAAAACTCGATTCACAATCGATCTGCAACTTATAATTGTCATATATATGAACAATTCATCAAAATCAAATAAGACTCGAGAAACTCTTTTTCCGATCTATTTATGATAATATGATAATTAAAATGCATAACATTATTTACCGATTTGGAAAACTAATTTTTCATTGATTCGGAAAAATAAATATAATTCATGTTTGATTCGGAATCAACACACAAACGCAAGAAAATGATTTTTCTTAAATGCGTCACCCGACCCGACACCATGTCGTCCCAGTAAATATTGTGTCGTCTTGGTCAAACCTTTGTCGCCGGGGTCATCCCGTTCTGACCGGGACACACTCGTGCCAATCGAGTCATACTCATGCCAACCGAGTCACACTCGTTTCGTTCCGTCTCCACCATAATTAAAACGAGTCTTGTCCTAATCTTATTAGGTCTCATCGTCAACGATAAATTCTAATAATTTTACGTTCTCAATTTCAATCGAATCTTGACTAATCTAATTAGTCTCATCGTCAACAAGGAAATTTGGGATTATAGTGGGTCAATTTAGGGCAAAATTAAATTAAAAATAATCAATATTAGATCTTAAATTAATTTTTAATAATCAATTTCAGAATTTAACAATTTAAATTCACAAATTAAGATAAACCCTAAACTTGAACGATAATCTAATAGAGTAGCCGCAATATCAATGTAACTTTTACAAATTATTACTCAAAAATGAAATAAAATATTGTCAAGCTAACGATTATCTAATAATTGAACCAATGTACACATGATATTATCAAATAATCACTTGTTGTACACACATGCAAAACCTACTTAGCCTGCTCACAACTCACAAAGCGTGATATGTCAAACAATTATCAAATCTCAAAGTGCAGCAGCCTTATTTGGGTAATAATAACACGCAACATCAAAGTTAATTAAATTAACATGCGAAAATTACCCAAAACAAGAACAATTCTCTGACGAAAAATATAATGAAATTAATACGCGCTTAGAATCCCTCATAACCAATTACGAGACATAGATTCACGTCTATTAGATTAATACTACGTAACAGAGGCTCTGATACCACTGTAGGGTTACAACCCTTAAACCCAAGGACCTGTTACGAGTATTAACCGAAAAGACAAAAAGAGAGGGATAACAATTATACCTTATTTGCAGCGGAACATCGTATTAATAAGAAGTATAATGAACCCAGAAATATATATAATCTGCACGGACAGAATAAATAATCTTCACGGACAAGAATAAATAATCTCCACGGACAGAATAAAGCACCCCAAACGTGATGCCTCCTTTGGTATCCACACGGGTACGGAACTGCGACGAATAGGCTAGTATAAAGGTACGTGAGACTGTCTCACAACTTCTCTCTATATCTCTCTTTTAACTCTTTATAAGACGAATATACTATGAGTCAATACTCTTTATTTCATATATTGGTTCATCATATGAACCTCCTTATATAGGAGATGAGAAGGTAGAATTAGGTTATTACAATAACTCTAATTACCATAACCCGACAACGCAGCTGGGTCTGTATTACTACTGACCCGATATATTTAATATATCGATATATATTAATAATATCCCGTACACATTGTGTGTGACCCAATGGGCCCACTTAAGACTACCAGACACGTAACTCATTTACATGTCAATCCGACATCGACCTCTAGCAAGGCATATCGGATACATAGACTTAAGCGGGTTAATCCGTAGGACAGTGGACATAACTCCTTCAAATATATGTGGTACCAATCTTTTTTATATAGGCCATCTATTATTATCAGATATCTATTCCACTTCGGGACATTCAATTTCATTACTCTCGAGTACCAACTGCACATGTTTGCCATTTTCTTATAACAAATGAACCGAATATGACCCTTACACTATATCATGTGTGATTATTAAAAATTTGGCAAGAATCTCAATGTTCATTTCATCTACTATCCATGACTGATCTATAGCTCCCTACACCACAAGAAGGGTGAATCTGTCTATAGTCAAATCATAAATTTCAATGTATAACATATCTTGATAAGATAAGGTAATCAAGCTGATATATCATTATATATCATCATAACCAAATGAACAAATCATCATTCATATTTCATGAACCTCTAATTGATGTATTTCATATTCAAAACAAGTCTCTGAACTTCATGTTCGGTTGGGATCAACCTTACTTGTTTGTTTTCACCAGCTTGTCATTATCAATCTCCCCTTAAGGTGGTAAAAATTATCATTATTTGATAGATTAAAAGGCAATATCCACCTTAGAATTCATCTAATATTTCATAGACTTTATCAACTGATATTTTTCAGTAGAATAATATATTTTGGAGCTCAACTTAACGCAGTTGGTTTTCCACGTGCTGAATTAAAATTACCCATTCAGGAGATCAGATCACAATGTTCCCATAATATTTACATTGTAAATTTTGATTACATGAACTACTCGTAAAATTTCCTGTGACTATAGGTCACATAATTAAAACCTGAATGGTTAACCGGATTTGGACATTCATCTCTATTATCCAACTACGAGTAGTATTTAGATCTCCAATATTTCACATACTCAATCTCAGTGTACTGTCTTGCCTTAAATATAATTTTAATGATACACGAGATAGTTTGATCAGCATGCCATTACATTCTTTCAAGATAAACGTCAGGTTTATCGAAACGGGTGTTAGAAGAACCCGGATGGCCTTAATTTGTCACATCTTTAATATTTTCGTGTCAACTTTACCAGTTGACTGAATCTCATCCTGCTAAACTTCTGTTTAGCTACGTTCTATCATATGTGCACAATAATTTTATTTTCTCATATGACCATAGTAAATGATAGATGTGACAAGACACAACTGGTGTCTAATATAGGTAAGACCCATCAATATTCCTTCCCGGAATATGACTATATTACTCTTAGAGTAATTCAATTCCATATGATAATAATAACTGTAAATTGATCATAATAAACTTACTAATCAATCATTCTTTTTATCATGGAGAATATCAACAATTTCCAAATTTCTTGGATTGTCTGATCATTTATTTCACTATATAAATACATGGTTACATCATCACATTGTCTTTAAAAGATATTATGATCTTTACTATACCATTTCCGGTAAAAAAAAATAAAAAAAAAATAGTGTTTTAAAATAAACACATAATTAAAATAACCACCAACTTGCACTTATTAAGTGTCGGTGGCATAATTTTCATCACTTAATCAATATTTTATTCGATACCATATTCGTTTAACGAAATAATGGCCGTTAATCGAATCTTTTATTCATGTCATATCCATTATCAGGAATAATGACTATTAATCAATTGTACGAGACTCGCCATTTTAATAACGCATTACTTTACTCAACCATGACATGCGGATACAAGACATCACGTTATGCGGATTTAATGTATTTGTCTTTTACGCATGATGCATTATTCAATGTAATGATTTCAATTTTATTCCATTTAATTGGTTTGTACGGAGTAATTGATTATTTAATTTTTTTTCATATGGTTTTCATCATGCATAATAACTTCACATGTGAATACATGCGGATTGAATTTTGCTTAACAAGTCTAACTTATTTGTCATTATAGGAGTATATCATACTTCTTATTTATTTTTTCCTTTTTTCAGATACAGATTATTACTGTTTCTATATTCTTATTATACTCCATACTTTTTATTCTATACTTAATTATGTCGATTTGATCAATCATAAATTTGTAAAGTTTCTGACAATGGAAATATTGTACGTGGAATCTGGTCATCAAAGACGAAGGCAAAGGCTACTAGTTCTCAACAGGATAAGAGTAAGAGTTCACAAGTGCAAAAGGAAGCAAACCTTAGGAAGGTTACTGGACCAGACGAAGAAAATGTTTTACGTACAAAACCTATGCATGAACTGAATGCGATCCCTGGACTGAATTTTGATGATGAAGAGGATGATATGATGGTGAATAATCCATGGATTACTCAAAGAGGGAGACAGGGGGAAAGTACAACAAAGTCTCAGGAAAAATCTAATGAAAAGGTGATCGAAGATGAGGAGATGTTGATACAATTTACTGAGAAAGATACTAAGGATGAGATATTGTATTGGGAACAGGCAGTTTACTGTTACATATTGGGAGCAAATCCCCCGTGGGAAGTAGTTGATGGATTTATTAGGCAAATTTGGAGGAACTATAATGTGGACAAGGTATCCTTCCTACCAAATGGCATCTTCCTAGTTAGGTTTGCACACATGGAGGACAAGGAGAAAGTATTAGCTGTAGGCTACCATATGTTTGATAGCAAACCATTGGTAGTTAAAGCATGGACTGCAGGGGTTGATCTTCTCAAAGAGTACGTTAAAATTGTACCAACATGGATCAGACTGCACGAATTACCATTAAGATTTTGGGGAAAATGTCTGCCAACTATAGCAAAGTTGGTGGGCAAATATATCCAATCTGATCAGGCTACAATTGCAAAAACAAGGCTCGGGTATGCTAGGACCATGGTGGAACTGCAAGTAGGACAGAAATTCCCGGAGAAAGTGAGTTTCTTGGATGAAGAAGGGAAAAAATTGAGTATGAGTGGAAGCCTAGCCTTTGCACTCATTGCAAAGGATTAGGACACGAAGCAATACAATGCAGGAAGAAGGATTTAAGGAAAGAGGGTGGGACAGTGTTTAAAAAGCTATGGAGACCTGTCCAGAAAAGTGTGCAGATTCCTGCACAGAGAATTGCCCCACCAGTCATACCTATGAAGAGAAATGCGAATTCAAGTAGGCCTAACGAGGGAGTTGAGGCATCCCCTATTAGAACTATTTGGAGGTACTGGATGATGAAGCTGATGTGGAAAAAGTACCTGAAACACAAGTTGCTGGTGGTGAAATTGGCAACCTTTTCGTTCAATTGAATCCTAATGAATAACATAGGCTTTTGGAATGTGAGAGGGCTTAATAATGTTAATAAACAACATGTAGTTAAGCAGTTTATGAATAAACAGGAGGTAGCTTTGTTTGGATTATTGGAGACCAAAATAAGTAGTAATAATGTAAGGAATATTTCTAATAAAATGTTAGAAGGATGGAGTATCACAACAAATAATAGGATGCACGGGGTGGGGGGTGGGGGGGGGGGGGGGGGGGGGGGGGGGGGGGGGGTTGGATATTATGGCAACCTAGTGTTTTCTATGTCGAGGTGCTTGCTAGTAGCTCTCAGTTCATTCATGCTAGGGTGATGAACAGAAGTAATGGTAGAGTTTTCTTTGTGACAATGGTATATGCTTTCAATGAGGGGTCCGATCGACGACCTTTATGGGATGACTTGAAGAAGATTCAGTTAGAGATTGATAGTGCCTGGGCAATTGCTAGTGACTTTAACACGGTTCTAAGTAGAGAAGAGAGATTGGGTGGTCAGAGTAAGGAAGAGGATATAGTTGAATTTGCTGAATGCTTGGATGTATGTGATATGCATGACATTGCAGCAACTGAAGCGTATTTTACCTGGACTAATAAACAGGAAGAAGGGGATAGAAAGTACAGTAAACATGATAGGTTTTTGGTCAATAAATTATGGATGGAGGAGTATCCGAATATGAATGCACATTTCTATCATGAAGGTTTAATGGATCATACTCCTTGTGTAGTGGGAAATAATATTAATACAGGTAAATCCAATAAGAGGTTCAAGTACTTCAATATGTGGGGAGGAGCATTGTCTTTTAAGGAATTGGTGAAAGGGATTTGGAATGAGGAAATTAGTGGTACAAGGATGTTTGTAGTAGCAAAAAAATTGAAGAAGCTTAAGCCTTGCTTGAAAAGATTGAATGTAGAGTGCTTTGATGACATTGTTAATTAGGCCGATGAAGCAGCTAGGAAACTGGATCAGCTTCAAGAAGAGATGATGCTTGAAATGCAGAATGCCAGCCTTATTGAGGAGGAGATTAAATTGTTGGATCAAGTACGAAGCTTGCAGAGAAGTAAGGCAAGCTTCTTGCAGCAGAAGGCCAAGGCCCAATGGATAAAAGATGGAGATGCAAACTCGGCTTATTTCCATTCATGTATCAGGCAGAGACAGAACAGGAACAAGGTGGTGCAAATTCAGAATATGGAGAGCAAGATGTGCACTACATCTGATACAATCCAGGATGCATTCATAAAATATTAGCAAAATCTGCTACGAAGCTCAAAGACTGTTCAGAATGTTAGAAGTTGTATCATTGATCAGGGGAAAAAATGTACTGAAAATCACTGGAATATATTGAAAACACCTGTGACAAGTGAAATGATCAAACATACTATGCTATCTATTCCTCAATACAAAGCCCCAGACCCAGATGGGTACACAAGCGGATTTTTTAAAGACGCTTGGAGCATAATCGAGGGAGATATTGAGGTTACTGTGAAAGATTTCTTTGAGACGGGTGAACTACTACAACAGATTAACTCTACTACCATAACTCTAGTTCCTAAGGTAGAGAGGCCAACTTCAGTTACCCAATTCCGACCAATAGCCTGTTGCTATACTATATACAAGATAATTTCCAAGCTTTTGTGTAATAGGCTAGCAGAAATTTTACCAGAAATCGTTGATGACACCCAAGGAGCATTTATACAAGGGAGATCCATTGTTGAGAATATTCTTATTTGCTAGGACCTTGTCAAAATGTATGACAAGTAGGGAGCTTCTGCTAGATGTCTATTCAAGATAGATTTACAGAAAGCTTATGATTCGGTTGAATGGGATTTTGTTGAGCAAATGATGAAAGCTTTGGGTTTCCCGCAGCTATTCATAAAGCAGGGCATAAATTGTATGACTACTCCTACTTATACCATATCTCTTAATGGTAGCAATTTTGGCTACTTTAGGGGTAGAAGAGGACTGAGGCAATGGGATCCAATTCCCCCCCCCCCCTTAATTTTTAGTATCTGTATGGAGTACTTAACAAGGACAATCAAATATGCTACCACTACTGAGACCTTTCACTATCATTTTATGTGTAAGAAAATGAGATTGACTCATCTGATGTTTGCTGGCGATTTGTCACTGTTCTGCAAGGGAGAAGCACAGTCCATATTGCTCCTGATGAAAGCTTTTATTACATTTTCAAATACTTGGCCTTCAAAAGAATAATGCAAAATCGGAGGTATATTTTAATGGGATGAAAGAGGAATTGATGCAGGACATCTTGAGTGTCACAGGATTCAGCAAAGGAGCTATGCCATTCAGGTATTTAGGTATACCCATCGAGCCGGGGAGGCTCACTAAGAAGGAATGCAATCTGCTCATTGACAAAATCGTTGCTAGAATAAGGAGTTTAGGTGCTCGGAAACTTTCTTATGCAGGAAAAAAACCCTTATTAATGCTGTTCTCAATACTCTACATTGTTATTGGGCATCAATTTTTATACTCCCAAGTAGCATTGTTAAAAGAGTAGAAGCCATTTGTAGAAACTATTTCTGGTCGGGATCAGCGGAATGAGGGTGCCAGTAATTGCTTGGGATAAAGTCACGGTACCTAAGAAAGAGGGTGGATTGGGGATTAAAAACGTCAAAGCTTGGAATCAAGCTGCAATTGCAAAGCTGGCATTTTGGGTTCACTCTCATCCGGACAAATTATGGGTTAGATGGGTGAATCAGGTATACATAAGAGGAAAAGATTGGCAAACATACAAACCAAAACAAGGAGATAATTGGTCCTGGAGGCAAATATGTAAGGTAAAAGACATGATGAATGACGCGTTCCAGCAAGCTACATGGCCTGATTCGCAGTCTGAGTACTCTATAAAGGAAGGCTACGAATGGCTTAGAAGCAAATCGAGTGAGAAACATTGGACGAACATTGTTTGGAATAGCTGGAATATTCCAAAACATTCTTTGGTTTCTTGGATGGCTATGAACAAAGGCATGAATACGAAGGATAAGTTGTATAAAATTGGATACAGCGAGGATAATATTTGTTGTTTGTGTGGACAGGATGAGGAAACCGTTGAACATATATTTGAGGCATGTGCTTACAGTATAAAGGTTAAGGCTGAACTCAACAAGTGGAATGGGACAGTTCAGAATGTTCAGTTGCTGACAGCAGGAAATCAGAATGTTGTACGATGGAAGATCGATGCAGTTGTACTGAATGCATACTACTATCAAATATGGTTTTAGAGGAATGGTGCTTGGCATGAAGGAAAAATAATAAGACCTGAGGAGATTTCAAGGAGAATAAAAAGGGAAGTGACAGCAAGGGTCCTAGGAAAGACAGCCTCGAGTAATATTCATTGGAATGTTTAATTTTTTTATATGTGGCTTTCGTTTGATGAGTTCGTTAAATATTTGTTAGTTATAGTCAGGATATGTATATCCTTGGATGTAAATCAACCTCATTGATATTTTTTTTTGGCAATGTACTCACATTTTACCAAAAAATATCGTACGTGCCGTACAATTGGTGTGTAATATTGAAATACATTTATATATTTATGATCTTGATATACGGAGTATTATCAAGATAAAAATATGGCAAGAGGCAAAGTTATAATTTTCTTCTTTTAATAGAAGATGAATGATTAATCGGTTTTATAGACCGTGTATACGAATGTATCTATTTTGGAGGTCATAATCCAATGAAAAAAGAGTTCATATGAGGATACAATGTTTTCTATCCTTTGACCTTTATATAATGGTGTTTAATTATTTAATTCAGTCTCGTAGACTGTATATATCTTGGATCAATTTCAATGTTAAATATCCATATGATGAATGCTCATATAATTTTGAACCTGAAGTTCCAAATCTATTTAATTTTTAATTATGAGCAGTGAAAATAATGTTAGCCCGTATGGTGACAAATATTTTGGATAAAAGTTTCATAAAAGAAATTGTATACCTGAATTATACACGATTATTTTGGGTGATAAATATGCTAATAAAGCTGTCCCAAAAATACAATATCGCGAAAATAAAGTAGCCTCAAAGGCATCGTATCGTGAAAAATATACTCTGTGTGAGTACGTACATGAAATTGTACCGAGATAAATATCACTTTAAAGTTAAAGTTGAAAATTTTATACTCCGTGTGAGTAACGTACATGAAATTGTACTATTTTCATATCAATTTCAAATTGAAATTAAAATTTTGTGGGAGAGAGAACATGAAATTGTACTGTGTTTAATACTACTTATTAATAATAATACCACTTTTATTGTCCTGAAAGCAATATATCGTGATGAGAGGTTATGAGAAAGGGAGAAGAATCAGAGAAGTAGTTTATTCATCCCATCAAGGGGCATATATATAATACATGCTACATCCTAGGGTTACATCGTAATAGGCTATAAGGCCCGATGAACATCCACATATTATTCCATAACAATAAATTAATTGTTTCGTAGTAATTAATTAGTTATCGAAAATAAATAATTTTAAACAAATTAAACTGTAAACGGAGGTAAATTTAATAATTTATTGTGAACAAAGAATTGATTATAAATGACAGGTATTAAATAAGGAATTGATTGCGATAGTCCCTGCGGATGCTAACGCAATGTGATTTCTGCCCAATGCTCTGAATGTCAAAGTGAAGAAATTTTTACATACTTACATTTGCACAAAAATAGAATAAAAATAAGGAATTGATTACAAATAGATGATAAAGAGGGAATCTATCTATCCTTTATCTTTTATATTGATTAAAGCATCAACATTTCAACATCTCACGTTCATCCACGTCAGCACATTTCTACGTGGCGTCTACGTGTAGCTGAGTTGTCGCACTGTGGTGAAATATCAATAAGCAAGCGGTTATGCGCAATGTAGAGGGGAAGCTAATCTGTCGGTTCCGGCAGTTCTCATCGGTTAACCATTAGCCCACACAATTCTTTAGCTTCCCACCCTCAACATAACTTCCATCCCATGCATGACTCTCAACTTCACAACTAAAACATAATAAATAAATTCATCAATTACACTCCTAAAAAAATTTACAATGTATCCAAAGAATCGTAAATCATAGATCACAATCTAAACGCGAATTGAGAAATCTTATTCGACAATTCCCATTATGCCTTTCCAGTTCAAGCACGTCTCCATCTCCGGAATTGATGATAGTATGCGATCAGTCCAAATAACGGCACGTGTGATGCATAAGTGGGTTCGATCGTCGAAGAAGGCCGACCACGACGCTAGACAAATCAGAGTAAAGCCAACTATCTACATCGCAGAAGTGATCTTAGTCGACATTAGCGTGAGTGCCTATATTCATGCAGCCTGTACTTTGTAAACAATGTTGTTTTCCAAGTTATAGTACTTGGTACTCATAACAATCGCTTATTTGCTGATTCAGGGGTTAACGATTCAAGCATCGATTAAACAGAAATTGTTGAAGGCATTCAACAATAGATTCAAGGAGGGCCACATATACAACATAGCAAAGTTTAGTGTTTCGTCAAACATAACAGTAGAAAAAGCAATAGACCAAAAATGTTGAATATGGCCGGAATTCAGCACAAAGGTTATGGAGGTCCATCCAGATTCGAACATACCACATTGTGTGTATAACTTCGAGGAATTCGACGATATTGTTATGGGAAACGTGCCAAACAATTTGTATATTGGTGAGTAAACCGTATCAAAGCTGCTGCATCGTTGTAAAATTTTCAGGCCTACATTCTACTTACGTAAAATTTTGATTCAATGCAGATGTCATAGAGAAGTTTGTAGACTACAAGCCTATTCAAACTTCACGGAAATGCTTCAACTGGACAACAATACTCCTTGAAAATACAAAGTAAGGTTATCAACAAGCACTCCATCTACCTAGGTCGTATTTTCGAGTTTCAAATATGTGCGTGTTCGTCCCGGAATGAACAACTATCGTGTTCTATCTTGAGTGGACATATATCAGACATCATCTCAATTATCAATGAGTTCATGCAAAAAGATAGACCAATATTGCTGCTACGACACGTTACGGCAAACGAATGGAATGGCGTGTAGTTAGACAATATTATAAATGAATTCAGCGTTTTTTGACTTCAAGGCAAAAATAACGACAAACAGATTTTATGGGCACCAAACAATCGCAATTTTTTTCTCAGGTGAGATTAGCATTGCAGCAAGAGAAGCGACCATGATTTTGGCAAACCCAAAAAGCACAGAGGTTGAGGATTTCAGGAGAAGGTAATTTGACACTTTCCCTACCAATTATATTCGTTCATTGTCAGGCACGATCACCTGAAAGATTTATAAACTAATTCCCTGTTTGGAGAACAGGTTCCGAGCTACCAACGAACCGGACCGCTGGAAAACAGGGTTCACATTATCAGCAAATTTCACCCCTCATAGCATTCTCTCCCACTCAAAGCCTATGACACTATAACATATTAAGAACCTTAAGAAGGTACATACAGCCACAGTTTAGAAAGTTGTTGTATTGGAACCTTTCTGAATACGTAAGAGATGGAAAATCTAATGTGCAGGCCACAGTTATTGTGACGCTTGTTACACTCTTTGAAATGGACATGTCCAAATTAAAGAGTGGTGCTACGCGTCATGTGCAGAGTGCAAGACTAAAACGGTGGATTAAGAAGACGGCATGTGGTATTGTCAGAAACCAGACTGCCACATCGAGGGCATAACCATGAAAGACCCGATAATGCGGTCAGTACAGTCAACCACACAGCTATCAATATTCATAAACCCACACTACTCTAATTGAGTTCTTTGTGTAGGTACCAAGTGAAGTTTTGCGTGTTTGATGATATTTGTGATTTCGCGGAATTCATAATATGGGACGAAGATATGACAAAACTGATAGGGAAATCAGCAAAGTGCCTCCTTAACGAGAGATCAGTGCGCAAATTCTGTTCTATATTGTGTTTTATATGATATCAATCAATGTGATATTTAATCTAACGGTTGTGCCAACTCTTATAGGAATCAAGTCCCAGTGGCCTTCCACCACCGGAATTCCGTGCAGTCCTGGAAAAGGAATACCATTTCAAGATCAGAGTTTCGCAAGCATATAACATACAACAGAATACAAAGTGTTACAGTGTCATGGACATTTGTGACAATGAAGCAGAGAAGAGTGAGTGGAGGAGGCTGACTAGCCCTCAAGCCGTAAGTGACACATGTGCACATGTGGTTCGACGCCATACAATCTATATTTCAAGAGAACTTACTGCTTTAGCTGTACGTTTCTAGGTACTATAGCAAGCAACTGGCGTAACTGATGCCAGCTCCGCTGCCATAGCCGAGTGTGCTGTCCCAGATGTGGGATCTTATGTAAGTGCAATTTTATTAGACTCCATATCATACACCCTCGAAAAGAGCAGTAACTTATAATATTATCAATGCAGTTTGCACTCAAGGGAACTGAAGTCGGGCAAGGGTGTACAGCCAGACGAGTCGAAGCAGCAAAGAAAGAGGCCGACTTGAGATCAACCACAGATAACAGCGCAATGCCGGTGAGGAAAATCATGCTAGACGTCGTTAATATTTGGCTGCTGTTGTACTAAATTATTTGACGCCTCTAACAGATGGTTAATAAAATTTGTTTTATTTAGAATTTCTTTATAGACACACCCACAACGAAAATCAATGAAGAAGCTGGAAAAATAACAGAAGGTGCTGTCTCAGTGACAACAAAACAAATACCCGACGCTCCCACGCAGACGCATCACTATAGTGACGCGATTGAGGATTATGAAACTACAGAGGGGCTAGACAAGCCCCTAAGAAAAATCAAGAAGCGTAGGGCTGGGAAAAAAAATCATTACCTAACTACAATTTATGAACGGAGGGAATTCCACAGGAACTACGTTATAATTTTCGAGCCAGACTTTAATTTTCATTTTGTTTTGGTTATGTACTGGGGTTTATGTTTTAAAATTTTGTGTGAACACGTTTCTCTCAGGCATCACATATTGCCATCGTCATTGTTTATGAAATGCACAGACTATCCACCTGTGGACACCTAGATTTTGACCTGGTGGCTGCAGGGGCGCCCGACAAACAACCGATGACAATCGGACTGCAACACGATGCGAGATTACGATGTTTTAGATAGTTTTTCTATAGAACGGATCAAATAATTACTCGAAAAAATTAATTCAACTTAAAAATGGTCTTAGTCGTGTCATTACGGTCGTGTCGACACTAATTAGAGTCAATTCCGACACCGGGGCCCCGAATCGGCCCCAAAATATGCAAAGTCAAACCCGAGTCAACGCGTCGGGCCGAACAAACCTCGAGACACGCGCCCGAGGCCTACCCGACGCTCGACACGCTAGGGTAACGGAAATCTTTAATCCCTAAGCAACGCTAATATACGCATCTTCTCCATTTTGGAAAGTTTCAAAATCGGATCTTCAAAACTCCAAGCGCATCACACCAGGCGTCTCAGTCTTCACGCGCATGACACCAGGCGACTGAGTTCTGGTGCGCAAGAGGTGAAGCGTCCTAAAGGTCGATTTGAACTGTGCAAACAACAATAAATATCCCCCTCATTTTACTCCTTTCAACACACAATACGAATTTGTGAACTTTTTCTCTCACAATTCGCTCTCCCCCTCTTTCTCTCTAACTTAGGTCGCACTCCGGCACTAAGTACGATCCACTCGATCGTTGTCCCGATACGCGAATCAACGCTACTCATCGTCGTTCCTCGAGCACTCCACTCGATTAGAACATGTAGAGGGACAAGCTAGGAGGATCCGCCAAAGGACAAGCTAGGAGGATCCGCCTTGAAGTCGAATCGTCACTAGGTTGTTGTTTAAACAAACTTTAAATACTGTCCTTTTATTATGCACTTCGAATAACGTCGAGTCCGACTAGTACGGAAGCTAGGTCCATGGCACGTTATAAACACACGTAACGTCCTCAACATCAATCATAAGCACTAAAACACGCTATCTAAACCTGAGTAGTTTCGATATCCGTTCTCAACCTTCTACGCATCGTGACTCGTTCAGTGTACATTCTGAGGGTGCAACTCCTCACTACGTGATTTACTTGCATTTCGCATTTACAGCTTTCGTATGATTTACCGCTTTTATGACCTTAGAATCGCAATGCTAAATCACCAGACACGGAATTCAAAACGTTAATAAGCTATAACTGAACAAAGCAATGCTCGGGTTCCGTATTAATTCAGGTGGTCACCATGCGTGGTTCAATGCATCCCTATTAATACCGAGCCGACGCATCTTAAGTAGAATACTTGGTAAGGTATACCACGAGAATGACTAATATCTGTATTATCGTGTTAAATATGATATGCTAATACGTATAATACTTAGTACTTTTTACTCTCCGACGTGCATCTTTTCATGGCCTGCCTGTCACGTGAAATCGCATGCAAAGAATGTAAACACAACTACTTCGACGACAAAAAACTTACTTGTCCTTAAAAAACCGACATAGCAAAGGCATAGGGTTAAAACAAACAGATGTTATCGCACTTCTGCCACAATTAAGGAACAAAGTTATCAGCCCACTGATTGATTAGTAGAGGCCGCTATGTGCGGGCGGGATTGGGTGTCGATGTCTATCGAATGTTGGATTCCCAATACGTAACCTGACCCCTTACTCAGAATCAACGATTTTCGGATGTCTGAAAGCATTGGCAATGAGAGTCATTCCAGGTATGAAGTGCTTAAGGGTACAAGTCTTTATCTTTAGGACACGGCCACTCAGCTTTGAGCCGGCCAACGATCAAAGTTGACTTGAACGGTTTCCGAGTCCCCATAATTGACTCGGTGGTGAATCTACAAATCGGCAATGAATTTGGTTCACTGAAAAGATCATCTTACCAAACATATTGGCCTTTAAACACTTATAACCACGTCTCGATCGATTCTAACGGAAACACGGGTGTCCGCATCCTTCTAGTACTATACGAATCGTCAACCAAATCGAGGTCCGACACATCGCCCCGTACGCGAGATCGGACCGGCCCCCGACCGGAGGGGGCCGCGTGGGTGGCCGCCGCGACAAACTTAAGGTCCCGCGCTGGCACGCGCAGGGCGCCGTGCAGTGCGGACGGGCGTCCACAGTTTGGCGACTCCGCTGGGGATTTGGAAACAAGTTTCCAACGGTGGTGTAACTCGAACGACGTCGGTGAAGATCATTTCCTAGTTTCTTGTTGTGGTCACTAAAGGTTTTGGTCTTAAAAGGCCCTAACCGATATTAGGACCAATCAACCTCTTCGCGGTAAGATCCTTTCGGACACGCGGAGAGACCCTCGGTTGACATTTTTCCGGCCGTCTAAGGTAGGCACGCATTTTGTAGATGTAGAAAGCGAGTGGTGCTAAGCAAACGGTATGACGCTCACCTCCCCAGGTGACCCGTCATCACCTAAACACAGACTATTCGTGGGCGTTAGCCTACCCTAAGATACCCGTGTCTGCATCCTGCATGAGTGTACGCATTCCTAGTTATGTGTAGCGTGTTTGATAACCCGAATAAAACATTAAAATCCGGATTCAACCACGACAGCATATTCAACCGCACCCAACTCCGTTTTCGAAAAAGGACATCTTCTTTTCAAAACTGCCTTTTAAGCGCCAATGCTCCGGCCAAATTTAAATTATTTTCAAAAGCATTTTAGCGCCGTCACCGTGGTCAATTTTACACTCATCACTTTCAAAAGAGACTTTTGAGCGCCGTTACTTCGACCAAAATAAAACTTGCCATTTTCAAACAACAACGACATACCGTTATTATTACCAAAATCCCAACTAATGAGATCGAGGTACCTCATACGGTCACATTTTGTTTTCAAAACATTCACAAACATACCGTTACTATTACCAAATTCCCGTCTAATAGGACCAAGGCAAATAAAACGGTTACATCTTTCAAAATATTTTTTAGCACGCACCTTTAACATCACCGAAACTTCAATTAATGAAGTCAAGGAACCCAAAATGGTTAAAAAACATCCACGCGTACCGTCACCATCACCGAAATTCCAATCAATGGAATCGACAAGTGCGGTCGCACGTTTTAAACAGTTTTTCTAAAAAAAACACTTTCACCGCCTAAATTCTGTAATAAGAATTTAGTCATACCTTCAAAAACACCATCACAAACACCATGTTCTCTCACGAACACCGTTTACACCGCGAACTTCTAACTCCTAACTAATAGTAGTCTCGATAAAAACGCGATGTCATAAGTTTTCAAAACCGGTTTTTTCACAACCGCGTTTCTTTTACAAAACCATAACTTACACTCTTGCTATCGTCAAGACTTTGACGCTCACATAGCCACACTTTTCCGCAGATCACAAACGATGTCACTAAACCATCGTAACATCAATTTCCCTTAAACTCTCACTTTCAAAAAAGTTCGTTTTTCAAAATCCATCCGTTTTCAAAAACATCAAACTCTTTGATTCCGAGCCGGGATCGAGATCAATTCCTTATGTCATACAACCGTGTGATTAACTGTCTGTATTAGTTACTAGGGTCACCTCCGCCCGAAGTCTTACATTTTGGGTCGTCTCATCTCGAGAAGTCCTCTTCTTTAAATCTCACTCCCGAGATTTATGTTGAATCGTCTCGTTCTAGAGAAACAAGTCTATTAGGCGCTACGCCGAATACACCAAGATTCTAAAGCACCCAAGTCCCTAATTTAATGACCGCAAACACGCGCAAATCAAGGGTCTTGTTTCCATGTCGCTCGCCTGCGAGCCTTCCTCGATTCTTTAAGTCGTTAGGTGGACCCGTTCTCATCAATACCAACCTTTCTAGTGATGTCAAGAGATTTAAGCGTAAACGCAAGTAATCATAGTGGGAACGACGCCGGACAGTCCGGGGATAACACCGTAGGAACCTTAGCCAACGTGATCCGAGACCTACAAAACACCATCATTACCATGAATGCATCCGTAAATAGCATAGATTCCCGCCTCGACCACTTGGAAGATAAGGCCTCTGATGAACACCATAACCAGATCCTCAACGAGGTCCTTTTAACCTCCACGCCGCTAGGCGGTGTTCCCGCCGAAGTCACCCCTAATGACCCCATTACATCCCCTCAGGATGACATCCTACAGTCCTCCATGAGTCACATAGACTTCCTTGAAAACCAAATGTGCCTAAACCAAGGCAACAATGTCCACCTCGAAAACCACAGAAAGTTTGAGATGGTAAACGACCAACTACCAGAAAACTTTTCCCTAGCCGACATACCCAAGTTCAAAGTAAATGAAGACCTCCTCAGGCACGTCCGGGCTATTATGTATTACATGGCCATTAAAGGGGTCAAGCTCAGTCTTTTCACTAGGATATTCCTGATAAGTGTGTTATGTAGTGCTTATTTCTTGTATTTGGTCCCGGTTTCTCTTGTGAAATCGCTCTTTAAAGCGGTTTCGAGGCTACTTACGCTTCTTCTAGCTTGTTTTAGGCTCCTTTGGCCTATCTTGGAGAAATGGAACGATTCCAACTCGTTTCCAATGCATATGGAGCCAATGAAGAGAAGCGACGATGACTCAGTGGCTTAGACTCGATCCCGAGCCCTTGGGACCCATTCCCGAGCACCAAGAATCGATAAGAAGCCTAGGAAGAGAAAGTAGGGACCTATGAGATCATATTTGAAGCCTACATGATCTATCCCGGTCGTGACCATCAACATCACGACCGGGACGAGAAGCAAAGCAAGAAAACGCCTTTGAAGGTCCATCCCGGCCGGGATCCTAATCTTCCTGGTCCGGACCACCCCATCCCGGTCGGGATCAACCCCTTCCCAGTCGGGAAGGGCCCAGTTCAGCCGCTCTGTCATTCTTTCAACTCCTTTGCTCGTGAAACCCTATATATACCCCCCTCTTGTATTGTTTTAAACACTTTACATTACACTACATTAGACTAAACCCTAGATAGAGATCATTCATCATTAGCTTAGTTTATCCTTAATCTTTTGTTAATCTTAGCTTTATCTTAGCAATTAGTCTTGTATTAAGGGATTTCTTGAAGAATCCAACCAAGATTGACAACCTTGGTTGATGTATTTGGGGTTTTTTTATTATACAAGTTTCAATCTTTCCTCCTTGCTAGTTTGGTATAATCTTTCTCTTCTCTTTTCCTTTAATCTTTGTTTATCATTCAAGTTTCAATCTTTATCATTTGTTCATTGTTCATCTTTGTTTGTTCATCATTATGAATGTTTTAGTTATTATGTTGATTTCTCTTGTTATTGTTAGTGTTAGTTTGAACATGTGTGAGTAGATTTAATGTGGGGTTAGTAGGGGGATTAGGGTTTGATTGTGGGTAAAGGTGGATTCTTTCACCACAAGAAATCATTCCCATAGCTACCATACACGCGCGACTGAAACTTTCAGTCGCTCATTTAGCGACTGAAAAGTAATCCGCGCGACCGATATAAGTCGCTGGACGAAGAGACGAAATTAAAAAAATTGACTCCCCGTAGTGACCGATATCGGTCGCTAAAAAAAACCGCGCGATCGATATCAGTTGCTACGTAGCGACCGATTAAAAAACCACGCGACCGATATCGATCGCTACGGAGTCTGAATTATTTTAAAGCCGCGAGCAGCCCCCCTTCCCCTCTCACAAACCCCATTTCACACTCTCTCTCTACGCCTTCTCTCCCTTCTCTCTAACCCGTCTCCCCCTTTATCCTTCCTTATCATTCCTTCTTCTTCCGTCCATTTTTTCTTAGTTACGGTATGTTTTTTTTATCTATACTTAATTTAAATTATTTGTCAATTATTTTAGTTATTGATATAAATAGATTAGTTATTGAGTTAGATGTTTTTATGGTGTAGTGTTGAAGTATTTATTTGTCAAGTATTTAGTTATGTTGTTAGTGTTGAAGTATTTAGTGTAGTTAGAATGTTAATTGCCCATAGGTTTCCCAATTTGAAATAGGTAGATTGTTAGTATAAAATTAGGGTTTGTGGTTAAGTAGTTGAATGAATTGGGTTCTTTTGATGTGTTAGGAAATTGGAAGTGAAATACAGTTATGCCGATTTAGTGATGTAATTATGAACGGAGTTGGTGCAAATAGTACTATGTTTAGGTGAATTGATAATTTTACAAAAATATGTGAGTAGTGTATATATTAGTAAATTATTTTAGAGGAAATAATTTGTATGTGGTTATTGTCTCAATTTTTTTAGATAAAAAAATGAAGAGATCTGAACGAAAATGGATGTATGAGGAAAGATTGGATAAGAGACGACGTCCCACAAAGAAATTTTTAGAGGGTGTTAATAGCTTTCTTTAGTTTGCTAAAACTCATCCCGAATACGCGTCAGAAGGTAGGTTTAGATGTCCTTGTGTGAAATGTAAGAACCTCAGATTCTTGGATACTATTTTGATTAAGGAACATATTATCTCAAATGGATTTTGCCCAAATTATTATTGTTGGATTTGTTATGGTGGGACGTCTGTTGTTGAGAAATCAGAGGTTGAACAGAATGAGAGACGGTTGAGAGGAATGATTGTTGATGTGGCTGAGTGCAATGTGTTTAATGATGAGAGCATGTACACTAACAACAATGACCAACCAACCCCACAAGAGCCAAACCCACGAGCGAAAACGTTTTTTGATATGTTAGAGGCTGCGGAGAAGCCATTATATGGAGGGTGCGTGTGACATTGTTAGAAGTCACATCTATGGTAGTGACCCTTAAATTTGAATATATCCTACCATTTGGGTGCGTAGACGGTGTCGCTGTGTTGATTGAGAGACTCATCCCAAAAGACAACATTATGACCAAAATATTCTACAATACCATAAAAATAGTTAAAGGTCTTGAACTTCCGCATCAAAAGATCGATGCTTGTCCCGATGGATGTATGCTTTTTTGGAAGGACGATGTCCTGCTTGAGGAATGTAAGATATGTGGTAAGGGTAGATACAAAAGTGTAGATGGTAATATTGTTTTGAAGGGTAGGAAGGGAAAGAGTGTTGCGAGGCATAAAAAACCTATACCACTTAGTCGACTTACCTAATTTCCCATCGCCCCTAGACTCCAAAAATTATATGCAACCAGAACCATTGCTGAACAAATAAGGTGGCATAAAGAAGAAACTCGTGTAGAGGGGAAGATGTGTCATCCTAGTGACGGGGAGGAGTGAAAACGCTTTGATAGGATTTACTCTGATTTTGCTGAGGAACCCCGTAACGCGAGACTTGGTTTGTGTACCGATGGGTTTGCCCCTTTCGGTCAGTTCGGTAAGTCATACTCATGCTGGCCCGTCATGGTCACACCATACAACTTACCCCCGTGGATTTGTCTGAAACCACCGTTCATCTTCCTTTCTCTCATTGTTCCCGGCCCAAAAAATCCAAAATACCACTTGGATGTTTACTTACAACCAGTGGTAGAGGAATTGAAACACTTGTGGGAAGTAGGGGTGGAGACATATGATGTGTCGTTGAAACAAAATTTCCAGCTTAGAGCATTGCTTTTGTGGACTATAAGCGATTTCCCTGCGTATGGTATGATGAGTGGTTGGTCTACGGTGGGGCAGAAAGCTTGTCCTTGTTGCATGAGTGACAGTAAAGCGTTTTACCTAAGAAATTCGAGCAAAAGTAGTTGGTTTGACTGTCATAGACAGTTCCTACCCGAGGGTCACATTTACAGGAAGAATTGGAGAGCTTTCAAGAAGGGTGAGGTGGTGCTAGATGAGGCACCGATTCGTCTCCAAGGAGATGAGATTTGGGAGGTGATTTCAGAGTTCCCATCTACTGTTGACGGGACCGATCAAGAGTTCAAGGATCTTAAGAAATTAAAAAATGGTTGGTTTAAAAGAAGCATCTTCTTCGACCTTCCATATTGGGTACTTTATTACTCCGACGTAATCTGGATGTGATGCATATTGAGAAGAATTTCTTTGAGCAACTGATTTACACCGTCATGGATGTAGTGGGTAAGTCATGTGACACCGTAGGATCCCGAAAAGATTTGAAATTTTTTTGTGACCGTCCAAAATTGCATATCAAGCGGGATGGGTCCATGCCTAGGGCCTTGTTCAGCCTTGATAAGGCTCATAGAAAGGCCGTGTTAAAGTGGGTAGGGAAATTGAAGTTCTCTGATGGGTACGCATCCGATTTTAATCGGTGTGTGGACATTAAGAACATGAAGCTACAAGGTTTGAAGAGTCACGACTTCCACGTGTTCATGGAGCGGTTACTACCCGTGGCGTTGAAGCACCTGCTGCCGAAAGGTGTTTGGAATCCTATCACTGAGATTTCTCAGTTTTTTCGAGATTTGTGTTCGTCGACAGTTACAATTGACGACATGTCTCGTTTGGAGGATCAAATTCCTCAGAAACTATGTAAATTTGAGATGATCTTCCCACCCTTCTTCTTTAACTCAATGGAGCATCTACCGGTCCACTTGCCTTACGAAGCTAAAGTGGGAGGACCGGTACAATTTAGATGGATGTACTCGTTCGAGAGGTGAGAACTTCCAACTACTTACTTACCCACTAACGTTAGATACTATAATTTACTAATAACATATTGCTTGATTGTCATAGATTTCTCAACCATTTGAAGAAAAAAATTGGTAACAAGGTGAGGGTGGAGGGCTCCATATGCAATGCTTATTTAACAGAGGAGATAGCCAACTTTTGTTCTATGTATTTTGAGAAAGAAGTGAACACCAAAGCCAAAAATCTTAACCTAGAAACACCCGAGATGATTGACCCCAACATACCAGACTTTTTTCAAAGTAAGGTAGGTGAGGGATCGTCATCAGCTGGCGGGTGGAGGATATTAGATGAGAAAGAGTACAATCGTGCTCACCTTTACTTGTTATCAAACTGCGAAGTTTTGGAGCCGTATGAGAAGCAGTTTGTACCTGAATTTGTAGCTGCTAATCCACATTTAAATGCTGATGATGTTTGGAATAAGCATGGGGAACAGTTTCCCAGTTGGCTTAAGTAGCATGTAATTTCAGAGAATATTCGAGATGATTTGGTTAGGAGTCTAGCATTAGGTCCTTTGTGGAAGGTTAGAACTTGGAACCGGTATTCGGTTATTGGTTACAATTTCCATACATTTGCCCATGGTAGCAGTAGGAGTAGATGTAATTTCGTTGTGAGTGTGTCGTCACTTGATGGCGATGATTACTACGGTCTACTGGAGGACATCTTCGAGTTGTGCTATGTTGGAAATGATCGTAGGTATAGAGCTGTGGTATTTAAATGCGAATGGAAGGACAACTCAGTGCATGGTACTAGAGTACATGAAAGGTACAAACTAGAGTACATTAAAGAGTACTTTGCTCCTTATCCAACCACAAAGAACGATAGAACTGTAAACCAGTGGTGGGCGGTGTTTAAAACTAAGCCTAGGGGGCACTATGATACTGACCTCTTCCAAGAGGAAGTCATTTCTAGTGGTACAACATTGTCTCCATTTGATGAGAATCTTTTCGCAAGTGATGATGACAATAATAATGAGGTGGATGTGGGGGAGGATTTTGAAGACGATGAAGGTGGTGAGGAGGAGGAAGGTGCTTCTAGTGATATGGTCGAGGAGGAGGAAGATACCAACGATGTGGAGGTCGATGACGAGGAGGAGGAAGATGACTACGAGGAAGAGGATGTAGTTGGTTCGAGTAGGCAAGTGGAAGATGACGACGATAGTGACGAAGATTGTTAGTAGGGTATAGTTATAGTAAGTTATATTATTTCAATATAGTAGTCTGTACTCTCTTATTTTGGCCATATTATTTCAATATTATGATGTCAATTTCTAACTTTCTTACTTTGTCTGCAGATATGACGTCGGGCAGAAGAATGCGGTATGGGAGTGGGATCAGGAACAGGAGGTCCTAGCAGCAGCAGGAGGAGAACCAGCAGGAGGACCGGCTCGAGGAGCAGAACGAGAGGAGGTGAACGAGGATCAGCCGCAACCTGAACAACCAGAGCAGGGACCTGGAGGGCTTAAATATCTAGACGACGGGCGCCTAATTATGAGCCCCGAGAACACATGGTGAGACATTATATTATTAGCAATGTCATTTACTGGTTTTCAAACTTTAATCACATTAGAACTTCATTTTACTTCATTCTTTGGTGTAGGTTTCGGACTCGTGCGGTGGTGACTGGTGTGATGGACAGCTTCCTCAAAGACTTGACTACTTACTGCACTAGTTGGACCAAGGTGCCTCAATGGCTGCGGGAGAAGTGGTTCGCCAACTTTAAGGTGCACCAATTTTTTTTTTATTAATTAACTTTTATTGTTTACGGATTTCTAATACACTAACAACAAACGATCTTGCAGACGAAACACTATTGGCACGATAGTCTCGAGGTGGCTGCGAGAGATAGATACATGGACGTCGCGAAGTCAAGATACAAGGACAACATGTGGAAGTTGGCGAGCGAGGGAAGGGCACACAAATATCTTAAAGGTTTGATTAATCAATTAGTGTTCGTACTTGAATAGAAAGTTGTACATATCTTCAAAATGCTTATTGATCTCTTCATATAAATTGTAGGTGACGCCATTCAATAGTTCGAAAAAGCCCGCTCCGACCCGAAGTTCCTTATGAGATCCGTTCAGGCGAAGAAGAACAAGAGGCGGGGAGGGGATCCCGAGGCGGAAGCGGATGCCACCCACTACGGTGGGTCTCAGTCGATGCACCAGCGGGCTATGAATGTTAGTATTTCCTTTCCTTTGATTTTTATTTTCGATTCTTAATTAATGTTTTCATTGTAAATATAAAGGAGAAATCTACGTGTACTATCAATAGTTGTAGAAGCAAACAGGAGAACTCCCCCCGCCTGTGCAGCTATTTCTCGACACGAAGAGCAAGGGGGACGACACCAGTCGAACCTTCGAGGAGGGATGCCGCCATTTGGGTAAGTTTCAAACATAATGCTTCTTTACTTTTTTTCTTTACATCTCACCTAATAATCACCATAATTTCTTTTAGAGATCGTATGTGGAGGCCACTAGAGCGCCCGAGGCTGAAGGTGAGGACCCGATCGAGATTTGGTTCATAGTCGTGCAAGGGTACCGCAAAGGAGCGGTGTACAGTATGGGGAACGCTCATACCCTGTACTGGACACCACCCAACGCTCATGGGGGGGGGGGGGGGCATGCGACCTCGACGGAGTATGTACCGTCCGTCGTTGCTGAGATGAGGTCGGAACTGCGAGAGGAGAGGGCGCTATGGGCTGCTATGGGTGAGAAGATGAAGGAGCAGGATGAGCGTATCCAGCGACAGGATTACATTAACTTGCAAATTCTGGAAGAGCTAAACCGCCTGAGGCGCATGCAGCAGTAGAACTGTAACACCGGCCCCATTCCCCGACACAGAGATCCTGGAGACTCCTTCAATGGGGGTGGTAGTGGTGTTTCAGCTAGTTTCCCTGTTAGCTAAATACATTGAAAATAGTTTGTAGTTTATGAATATTTATCGAAAACAGTTTGTAACATTACTCTTAATTTAGTGTAGTAAAGACATTTGCGTACTTGGTTGCCAATTCTGGAGTGTGAAGCTGACGTAACATTTGGAACAACGTTTGGAATGATGTTTGGGACGTATTGTGGTTGTTGGTTTGTTTTATTGTGTAGATTTTGGCTAGAAAAGAAACAAATAAAATCGACCTATTTCAGGTAAGGTAGCGACTGATATTAGTCGCCAACCTATTCATTTAGCGACTGATGTCAGTCGCTACGTGACACTAAGAAAACGCCACGTCACACCCCTTAGCGACCGATGTCGGTCGCTAATCTTATGCTCTTAGCGACTGACATCGGTCGCTAAAGGGATGCCATAGCGACTGATTTCGTTCGCTAAATTTAGCGACTGAAATCGGTCGCGCGTATAATTTAGCGACCAATTTCAGTCGCCAGATGCGACTATTTGTTGCGACTGTCATTTGTCGCGCGTCTCTTTTAGCGACAGATGATGGTGGCTAAGATCAGTCGCCCCAGACTTAAATTCTTGTAGTGTTTGTTACTTGTCACTTGTTAAGCATACCATGTGTTTGATGAAATGCTTGTTAGAGTAGTAGTGGCCATGCTTCTCTTGCTTGTTTCCTTCTTCTCATTGTATGGTTGATTGGTGGTTGAATCCTTTTGTATTGGGTAGCATCTTGGATGAGTATTCGGGTTCTTGACGCGAGAGCGCGGACCGACCTTAGTAACTAGGTGAAACCTACCCCCTCAATTTCCCAACTATCCTATTGCACTTATGAACCCGACCTAACCGTACTCTTCTCCTATTTGATTTCTTCATCTTCTTAGCTATTATTCCTCTAGTTTATTGTTTCCTTTAGTCCTAGTTCATTCATTTAGTTTAAGTCATCATCATTCTAGTTTGTTCACTCTTGTTCCTTAGCCTTGTATTAGTTTGTTTTGTTGTCTCCTAGTTAATCAATTCTTTTTTTTCTCCTCCCCTTGTTTCTTTGTGACTTAGTCTAGTCTTTAGGTAACCTTAGTCAAGACAACTCTTTCCGTCCTCGTGGATCGACCCGACTTCCCTAGCTACTTTTTAGGATTAGTTGGTTTACTTGGTGTGGGGATACACGACGAATCCCTACCATCAATTCCCATCCTCGTTAGGTGATACACCACGGTACTGGTTTTATTCCCTCGACTCCAAAAATTTATCTACCTGGGACGATATCTCCATAGAATTCACAAAAACAATACGCAGATAATTCCGAAACACAAGTCACCATCCGAAGCCTCGAAGTCCTTTCCCAAAACGAGAAGGAACGCTTCTCTGAATTTTTGACTAGGTGGAGAAAGGTCAGCACCCAATTAGTAAACCGCTCTGACGAAGCTACCTTAGTAGAAAAATTCGACAATAACCTCAAGCCCACTTACGCCTCTCACCTTAGGTACCAAAAATATCCATACCTTCACGGAATTGTCTACCTTAGGGATATGCCTAGAAGAAGATATGAAGAAGGGAGTGTTCTCTGAAATAATGGGGAAGGGGTATCAGGACCAACCACATCCACGGGAACCCGCTTTTATGGGTCATCCGGGAATAACAAAACCGAAGAAGTACACCTAGTCGAACCAACCACTAGATGAAGAACAAACTTTTTTTTGGTGAAAATGTAAGCTTGTATTAAAGGAAGAAGACGAAGAATAACAAACTTCACCCCTAGAACATTTGCCAAGTTAGGCATCACATACGCCGAACCTCTTAAAAGGTTAACCGAGCAAGGAAATAGCTCGAACCCATAGGTCCAACTCCAGAACCCCCCGCGGACAACAAGGGGAGGATGTGGGATGCCAATAAATATTGCCATTTCCACTGTGGCAATGGGCATGATACCGAATTTTGCTACCAACTCAAACATGTCATACAAGACATGATCGAAAACGGGACAATTCCTCTCCCTCCACCCTAGAAACCGAACAATACCACAAACCCCTTTATCGTCCATGCCATTTTTGACGACACCATCGATTGCTCCGACCTCGACCCTATAGAGGAGGTCATAAATATCGAAGAAGATCCTGATAGTCACACAGAACATGCACCCGCTGACCCCATAGCACATGCAACAACGATTGAAAGTTTGACCCGTTTAGTCTCACAAATACACCTCCCACTGTTAAGAATCGAAGCCAGAATAGCCCGTATCGAGGAAAAACTCGCGGAACTCCTCGAACCTCCTACTTCAGATTGCAACGGGTCCATTAGAGGAAGTACTGTAGGTTCACCTAGTACCTTAGAGCCAAATAAAAAGCACACTCAAATCGGAGTTAGCTACGCATCTGCGCTCCGAAGATTAACATCCCTTCGTCTCCTGCGGCCTATAGGACCAATGACCGACCCCCCCCCCCCCACTAAACCATAGATCCCGCCACTGGTCTAAAGAAAAGTACTGTCATTATCATAGGGGTAAAGGTCACGACACGGAATCCTGTGCACTCCTAAAGGATAAAATAGAGGGGTTAATAAACTCGGGAGTCCCGAAAACCGCGCTACTGACAAAAAGACCTACCCACTTCCTCACGGACAATTCCGAGGAAGGAGGTCTCCGACTCCTCGTACACTTTAGGCTATCCCACGACCAACCCCTAACAATGTTAACGGCCGACGGGCTCCTATATCCCATGACTCCAACGCCTGACCCACCCGCCAATAGGAGGCCAATACAATGGAACGGTAGCAAATGGTGTCGATACCACCAGGGTCGCGGGCATGACATTAGTGAATGCCGCGAGTTCCGACACATCATCGAAGAGGAAAAATTTGGGGCGTATCCAAAATACGAGAACACACGGGCACCCGCCAAGACGAGTAAATCTCTGTCTGAATCAGAGTCTAGTTCATCTTAGGGCCTAGACTTAATTATAATAATAAATGTCTTTCTATTCTTCGCATCGAGTCGGAAGGTGTGAGGGGACCTGTCCTCCACCTCCTCAAAAAATATCTCGGGCGCCTAGTCCGCTTATTATCAATCGATAAATCAAGTTTCTTTTCGTTACAACATGCCTCGACAATCGCTTAATTTATAACAACGCACTTTCTCGCTTAAAACTCGAAACTATGCCATTTATCTATAAGCAATCAATCAAAGCATAACGGCCCACCTAACTTCACCCTAAAAAGAGATCAGGAAAAACTATTCTAGACCCAACCCATAACTGACTTCCTAGCCAAAAACTCAACATAGGAAACCCACACAACCAATAACCGATAGGTGACCACACACCCATATCAGTCAAACTAGACTTCCCAGTAACCAACAACACAGGCGAATACGAGGCCTGCCTAATAGGGCTGAAAGCCGCCGAAACACTAGGGATCAAAAACCTTAGGGTCCACGGAGATTCATCCTTAGTAGTCAACCAAGCCACAGGCACTTGGAAGGTCGATAGCAAAAGCCTAGCTCCATACCAAACCGAAATAGAGACAATATCCCATGAATTCACCGAAATTAAGTTCATACACATACCCCGCGAGAAAAACCAATTTTCTGACGCCCTATTCAAGCTAGCCTCACTAATAAACATGCTCGACAATCTTTTTTCTATGCCTATCTGCGTAGAGAGAAGTGAGCAACCCGCCTACATCCACAACATCAAAACCGATGACATCCCCGACGAACCCCAGTACAAAGCGATCCTAGACTTCAAAACCAACGGATCATACCCACCTAACACAAACACAAAAAAACAAACGCGCCCTAAGAATACAAGGCGTCCACTACTTCCTAAGCCAGGGATTACTATACAAACGAACCCCGCAAGGAGTATTCCTTAGATGCATAGCCAAAACCCAATCCGAAAAAGTCGGGGAAGAAGTACATGACGGAGAATGCGGACCCCACATGAGCGTACACCTATTAGCCCGAAAAATAATGAGATTAGGCTATTAGTGGATCACCCTAGAGGCAGACTGCCGGCGTCATGTCCGTCACTATCGTAACTGTCATATATTCGGCAACATCCAACACCTACCACCATACCCACTCCACACCACAACAACACCCTGGCCCTTCTCTACCTGGGGAATAGACATCATAGGAAAGGTACACCAATCCGGAACCGGCGGACACTGTTTTTTACTAGTGGTCGTCGATTACTTTACCAAACGGGTAGAAAGCTGTAACACCCCTGAAAAATTTAATTTAATTTTATAAATTAAATTAAATTAAATTAAATTTATGTTCGTATGTTTATTTTGTTTACGGTTTAACTCTTAAATCTTAAAAATTTTATAAAACGAATTTATCGTTTAATCGTTTCAAACTCCTAAAATTTTATTTGTCTTGGAAACTCTTCTTATATTTAAAACATATTTTGATTTCTGTTTTGATTTATTTTATACATTTAGTTTAATTCTTATCGAAAGACTGTTCTGCCATTGCTGCTGTTGTTGTCAGTTGAGGTTTGCTGCCGCGATTTGTTGTTATTGTTGTCGTTTTCCTGCTGTTGATTATCGTTATTGCTGCTCATTCGTTTGTACCATGCTCGTCTCTTACAACTCATCGTTGCCCACATCGTTTCACTCTTATCCTTGTATCGGTTATGCAATGTCTCATCGCTGATGTTGATACTTTTTGAGTCCAGCTTTCTCGTTCTCTGATAAGTGTGTTATGTAGTGCTTATTTCATGTGATTGGTCCCGGTTTCTCTTGTGAAATCGCTCTTTGGAGCGCTTTCGAGGCTACTTACGCTTATTCTAGCTTGTTTTAGGTTCCTAAAGCCTATCTTGGAGAAATGGAACGATTCCGACTCGTTTCCGACGCATATGGAGCCAACGAAGAGAAGCTACGATGACTCGGTGGCTTAGACTCGATCCCGAGTCCCTTGGATCCTAGTCCTGAGCACCGAGAGTCGATAAGAAGCCTAGAAAGAGCAAGTAGGGACATACGTGACCATATTTGAAGCCTACAAGACCCATCCTGGTCGGGAACACATCCATCACGACCGGGATGAAGTGACGAGCAAAGACGAGCTCCTAGAGGGCCTTCCCGGCCGGGATGATGAGCTTCCCGACCGGGATGGGTCCCTTCCCGACCAGGATCATCCCTTTCCGGTCGGGAAGGGCCCAGTTCAGCCCGTGTTTCATTTTTTTCCGCCTCCCTTATTCTTGTATCCCTATATATACCCCTTCTTGTATTGTCTTAAACACTTTTGATTACTCTACCTTACATCCACTAAACCCTAGACTACTTTAGGTTAGATTAGCTTAGATTAGTGTAGGTTATTTTAATCCCTCTTTAATTACTCCTTAATTCTTGTTGAATCTTTGTATTATTGAAGATCTATTGGGGGATTTCTCTATTGACAACATTTAATTCCGTTTCTTTGGGTTGGATTTAATCAAAGATCCTTTCTTTTCCTTACTCTTTCCATTTGTTGGTATAATTCTCTTCTCCCTTATCTTTCTCTAGCTTAATCTTGTTCTTTTAATTATAGTCATTGTTTATGCCAAGTTCTCTTCATCCTTTCACTATGAATGCACTTATCATGTTGTTTGTTGTGATTGTGAATGTGAATTGCATTGGGAAGAGTAGTGAGTAGTCTCTTGCTAGGGTTAGTAGGGGGATTGGGTGCCTTAATGGGTGATTAAGGGTTTGTTTGGGTTGTTGGTGGAAGTTTTGGTTGCTTCTTAGTTGTATGCATAGATCATGTTTGATGAAATGCTTGAATGACTTGTAGTTGCAAATACATGTTTTCTTGCCTTTTTCTTGTGACCTTGTATGTTGCTAGGATGAGTTCTTGCGCGAGAGCGAGGAACCTCTAGGATGGTTTTGGAGCGAGAGCCCGGATTATGCCTAGATAGCTTGACTACCCCTTCATTCTTGCTTTCTCTTGATCATCTCATCACCCTTGAACCCGACCTAACACTACTACAAAACCCATGGTTTCTTGACGCTTTAAACTGGACACTTTCATAAGTGTCTACCCTTCCCTTTATCAATTTTTTTTATCTACCCTTTAATGTGTCAAGAATTATATATTTAATATAATAATTCATAAACAAATTAAATTAAAACATATTTTAATTATACCACTTATACCTAGGGGTGAGCAAAACCGGGTACCCGAACTGGTTTTGAAAAACTTTTTTGAAAACTTTTTTTTTCCCGAACCGGAACCGACCGATTCTGAACACCGGTTCGAGTAACCGGTTTAATTTTTGAAAACCGTTTTTTCCTGAACTAAAACCGACCCCCCCCTTTTTTTTCTTCATATTGTAAACCAAAACCGAACCGGTTTAAATTAGATCCGATTTTTATGACCTAGTTTTTAGAAAATATTGTTATCTTTGTTATAGAACGGTTTTTTGAACCGATTTTTGACCCGGTTTCACTAATTCCATATCGATTTTTTTTACTTTTTTCCGTTTAAAAGTGTAAATCGGTTCAAAATTGGGGACCCGATTTTTAAAATTTTGAATCGAATCCGACCCGGTTTTTCACTAAAAAACCGGCTCGGGTACCAAAACCGGTTTTCAACTACAAAAACCCGATTTTTCGGGTTTTTTAAACCGGATTTTTGTTCGATTTCTGTTTTTAAAAACTGGTTCGGTTTATTTTGCTAACCCATACTTATACCAAAAACGAAACATATTATCCCCAAATTTTATCCTGGTGATACATTGAGCGCGGTGAATGAAAAAGTAAAACCAAAATATACTGCCTAATCAAATTAAACGAAATCCCAAATTTATGTGCGCTGCTTCGGTGCTTCCTCTTCATGAATCAATTTACTGCCCTAATCAAAATAAACCAAATCCCCAAATATATTTTGTAATCCCCTAGAAAATCTAACGAGATACAGTGGCGGAAACACTGTAGAGTCGGGATTAAAACACACTGTAACTATGTCTTAGTAAAATTAAAATGGTAAAGTCAAACAATAGGCCTTAAATAAAATGGCCACAATTTAAAACAATCCACAAAAGGGGTTTGAACAATCAATAAGACACAATTATCACAATAAACAAGCAGGATCCACACTGCTCGCTAGCCCACACCCGGAACACGTATACCTGCCATGTTAAAACATAACAGCCACAATCAGTGGGGAGCAACGTCAACGTTCTCCCAGCCGTATAACAGGATTTTAAAACTGTAATTACTATTATAGAAAAATAGTAAGAAAACGGAAAACAGTAAAACATTATAATGAAAATAAGTTTTCAGTGAAAAACTTCACGTATCGAAACAATATAATAAAAATGAGTTTTCCGGAGAAAATATCAAACATTTTCTTATCGTTTTCACAATTAACAATTCCATTAATAAAACTTATCGTTCCTAACATTTTATTATAGTAATAAAAATCATAAAGTTACATTTTATTATGAAATCATCAGGATCATATTCTTTTCCAGATTTAATCAAAGGACCAGAAATCGAGAATTTAAACGGCAAACACGGTTTTAACGATAAACGATGATTTAAAGTGATTAATAAATTCATCCACTTAAAAATTCCGAAAAATTATGAATAAATTCATAAAATTCTATTTTATCAGAAAGTTTCACCACGTCAAAAATCAGATTAAAATAAAGTGTTTAGATACTAGAACTAAAAATCGGCTCTTAATCGTTTTTGTCCGTAAACGCTAATAATTCAATAATCGATAACTAAAATATCAGAAAAAAACTAAATTATTAAAAATCATAAAAAATTTCATTTTTACAGAATATAATCATATATTACAAGTTTAGGCCAAATATTACGATTTTACAAATTATTACAACAATTTAATCGTTAATCTCGTAAAAGCGATAAAAATACCAAAACACGCAAATTTTCAACTTTTAAAAATTTTCCAGATTATATCACATACATATATTCTCAAAAATGAAATACTCCCTCCTCCCTACAATGATCTTCCCACTTCCAAATGGCACATGGACTAAGAAATCGATAATGAAAGGTGGTAAATTGTTGGGTGGGGTTCAAGAAGTCAAATCACGAAAAGCAACCAATACGAAGGGAGTATTGTAACACCCGCTATTTTTTCTAGCGTTTTTGTCTTTACCGTTATGACTCTGTCATAACTCTGTTACATTTCGGCCTTGCATTTCATCATTTTACTAAGCTCTATTTTCATTGTTGAGTTTAATGATATTTATTTATATTTTAAAAAGATTTTTAATTCTTTTAAATCCATTTATTTGATTTTCCTCATAAACTATTTATTTTCCGCGAGGAATTCTATTTCTTTACGAATTAACGTTTTTAAGCTCGGATTTAAGTTATTCCTCTTCCTAAAAATGTTTAAATACATTTGTATAATATTTTCAACTAAGAAATATTTTTGTTTACTAAAGAGTAGCCATTTATGATTTTAATACGAAGTTTCGCGAATAATTATTTTCTTACGCGAGGTTTACTCAAATTACCTTGAAATGTCTTTAACTATTTTACGATTATACTTTTTATCAACTTATAAATTATTTGAGACCTTTTCCTCACATTTTGGACCGACTAAGCTTCTGGTGACAAATTTAACTACGTATTATTTATACGTTTCATTTTGTCACGTTAAACCGTAAACGTAAGATTATTTTTCTTCCATTTATTCCATGCATTATGATCAACCTTTCATTCTCCTACCTATCACTATTTTGGCTGGTCATTTGGTATATTTCTACATAGTTTTCATCAAAATTTATCATCATTTATGCTTAGAAACCATCCATTTCTTTCTTACATTCATTTCTCTCATAAACAAAAAAATACTCTTTCAATTCCCTCAAAATGTGATATCCTTCAGCAGTCCTACACTGATTCTTGCTCCAATTCGAGTCATAATCGTCTCGTTTTTATCGTCAAATTAATCGTCGTTGCGATCCTTCCGTTAAGGTAATAATCGATGTTGTTTTCGATCGTTATTCTCCTTGATTTTCTTAGTTTTTCTCATGGTATTTTTCTGCCATGATTTTCGTGTATTAAGGATTTTTTGACGATTCCGAGGCCGACGAGTATGTTATCGATTTCGGATTTGGATTAGAGGTAACGTCGATGTTACTCGGTATTTCATGATTTTATTTGTGTAATTGCATGTATATTTTTATATTTTTATTTTTGACAATATATGTATGTCATATAATCTAGAAAATTTTTAAAAGTTGAAAATTTGCATGTTTCGGTAATTTTTATCGGTTTTACGAGATTTTTTTTTTTTTTTTTTTTTTGGAAAGTTCATTGATTCTTATTCAATAAAGTTCCAAAAGGAGTCATACAATCATAGCAAATTAACCAAAACAATGGGAAATTAGTTCATAAGCAGAGCAATAACGAGTTGTTGTTGCGATCTATCACTAGTGTGTAAGCTTCTTACACTTACATTATACTTAATAGCTTGAATTAGCGCAGTAGCAGCCCTACAATGTCCTTGGAAAATCCTCACATTACGTTCTTGCCATATTTCGTATACCGTCGCGGTAAAGACACATCGTCTGATTTGTTTGTTTATACTCTTGCCCTTATTACAGTTAGAGAACCACCGTAATAAAGCATACAATGTCATAGGAGCATTCATGCGTTGCCAGTCCTGCATTGCCCGCCAAACAGTCTGTGAGAAATAGCACTCGAAGAAAAGATGTGCACAGGTTTCAGCTTCTACCCCACAAAGTACGCATCTATTTGCACACTGTATTCCCCTTCTTTGGAGGTTATCGATTGTTGCAAGAGAGTTTTCCAATGCTAGAGTGGAGATAAAAATGTGTTTTGGGATGTTAATCTTATCCCAAACCAATTTAAACCATTGCATCCGGCTTCCTCTAGTTCTCAGCAGATCGTAGAAAGGTCGTATATGCAATTTTCCTCCTTTGGTATACTTTTGTAACATTGCTCGCACCATGTCAGCAGTACCTAAGATCCTAACCAACTCATCCCGTGCTCGAAGGATGTGTTTCCAGCAGAGGCTATCATTTGCTTTCTCCCCAACATCCCATATAGAGCTCTTTTTAAGATGGTATTTAGTTGTCCACTGGCACCAAATATCCATCTTAGTGCATTCAATTTTCCATATCCACTTTATCAGAAGACATTTGTTCCAGCTTAGTATTTCTCTGATATCAAAACCTCCCTCATCTCTGGGCATACAACAGGAGCTCCAACTTTTCCAAATCATGCCTCGTCCTGTTTTACCCCAAAGAAAGTCTCTGCATAGTCTGGTAATAGCTTTGACAATGGTCTTTGGTAGCAACAAGCATGTCGCCCAATACTGATGCATCCCAAAAATGATAGAATTAATAACCTGCACTTTCCCCGCATACGAGAGCAAATTGTTTGCCCATCCTTCCAGTCGAGCCTTTATTTTCTCAAGAAGAAAATGATACATGTGAACATTTATCCGAGAAGTATTTAGGGGCAATCCTAAGTACTTAAAAGGAAATTGTCCTTCCGAGTATCCACATTCAGCAAGAATCTGTTGTATAACAGCCCTTTTCGTCCCTCCAAAGTAAATAGCTGTTTTCTGAGGATTAGCCTGCAACCCAGAGATGGAAGCAAACTGTTTCAGACAGTTAGCAACGGACATGACTGAAGGTACATCACCTCTTGTGAAGATGAGCAAATCGTCAGCAAAAATCAAGTGATTGAGTTGAAGTCTGGCACACTTTGGGTGGAAAGAAAAAGTAGTTTCTTTGGTACATTGTCGAAGCATTCGAGAAAGAATCTCCATACAAAGGATGAACAAAAGTGGTGAGAGTGGATCACCTTGTCGTAATCCTCGCTTTCCAGAGAAATAGCCACAAGACATCCCATTAATTTTCAAGGAGAACTTTGTAGAGCGAAGACACTGTGAAATCCAGTGGACAAATTGTACAGGAAATCCAAGCAGCGTGAGAGCCTGCTCAAGAAAGCACCAATTGACCGAATCGAAAGCCTTTCTAATATCGACTTTTATAGTGCAACGGGGAGAAACATTTGCTCTGTTATAATTCTTAATCAATTCTTGGGATGTGAGGATGTTATCGAAAATATTTCTCCCAGGTATGAAAGCAGATTGTTCTAAACCAACAATGAGGTGCATAACGGAGCTAAGCCTGTTTGCAATAACTTTGCTGATTGTTTTATATATTGTAGTACAGCACGAGATGGGGCGAAAATCTATCACCGAGCCTGGGACAGCAATCTTAGGAATCAAACTGATGAGTGTCGAGTTCACTTCACCTAGCATTTTCCCAGTTTGGAAGAAATCTCGTATGGCAGCAGTGAAATCAGGAGCGATAATGCTCCAAGCCTTCTTGTAGAAACCCGAGGAATACCCATCAGGGCCAGGGCTTTTTGTGGAATCAATTGAGAAGAGGGCATCTTTAATCTCAGTGTTATTAATGGGCCGCATTAAACTATCAATAGCTGTGGCAGGGAGAATGTTGTTCACATTGAAAAGATTAGGATCAATATCATCAACAACAGTGCTTGAGCCTAGCAGATCCGTGTAGTACTCCAAGAATGCTGCCCGTATGCCTCCTTGTGTAGTATGATTTACTCCATGGATATCCTTAATAGAGCCAATGTAGCTGGCAGATTTTCTCGAATTAAGATGAGCATAACGGTTTTACGAGATTAACGATTAAATCGTCATATTAATTTTTAAAATCGTAATATTCGGCCTAAATTTGTAATATATGATTTTATTCTTTAAAAATGAGATTTTTGATGATTTTTAATAATTTGGTATTTTTCTGATATTTTTGATATCGATTATTGAATTATTACCGTTATCGGACAAAAATGATTAAAAACCGATTTTTAGTTCTAGTACTTAAACATTTTATTTTAATATGATTTTTGACGTGGTGAAACTTTCTGGTAAAATAGAATTTTCTGATTGTTTTCATAATTTTTCGGAATTGTTAAGTGTATGAATTAATTAATCACTTTAAACCATCGTTTATCGTTAAAACCGCGTTTGTCGTTTAAATTCTCGATTTTTGGTCCTTTGATTAAATCTGGAAAAATGATAGATTCTGGAAAATCATGATTTTTAGGTTTAATAATAATTTTTGGATATTAATACTTAAATCGTTTTGTAATTACTATATTTATTAATCGTTATTGTCGAGATTGGACGATTAACGAGAAAACGCTTTAAAAACCAAGTTTTAGGATTTTGGAAAATTTTCTTTTCTGGACAGAATGTCCATAAATATATTTTAACTATTTTACGTAATTTTTGTACTATTTATTAAAGTCCTTAATTAATAAGTATTGATTTTGGACAAATTGAGATTTATCGTTAAAATGCTTCGTCTTACCTAAAAGAATTATTTTTCCAGCTATTTTGAAAATATTTAAATCTAAAACTTTAAGAGTTAAATCATCCCTTAACATATTCTAAATATATTCAATGGTTTAATTAAATAAAAGACGTTAAAGTATTTAATTTGGCATTTGCCGTAAAATCCTATTTATGTTTGTATTGTCGAAACTAATAATAATTAGGGAATTTTAGTTTTATAAATTTTTGAAACACCCTAATTAGTAGTACTAAAGTGTTTAAGACATTTTTAATTGTTTTATAAACACTTGTATGGTTTTTCAATAATTTCATAAACATAAATGTTCTCACTTTATCAATTAATATCGTTAAGGCCGAAAGTATTAGTTTTATAAATCTATATCGTTTACTAAAAATGTTGTATTAGTATAAACTAATATTTTCGCTATTTTTGATATGATGCTATTTTTAGTAAAGTTTCCTCTTTTGGAAAGTGATCCTTTTTCCTTTTGTTCTCTTATTATTTATAATGATTATATCTTTTGAATATCGATAATGGCTTTGTTTTGGAGTTATGGAATAAGGATAAGTGTGGGGTTAGAGTAATACAGTCTGGGAAGTACGTTTTTGCCATCAACTATAAAGCCGGTGTGCCCATTTGGGGCACATTTGGTCGTTGAACTGGGCGCAGTTTCGCCCAGGATAGTGTGCATTGTGCCCTTAAGCTAGATATCGCATCGTGTTAGTCGCCGTCAGTTGAACTGGATACATTTGGTATCCAGTAGGGTGTATACTACTTAAACCAGGACCTCGCTGCACGCAGTCCTGTTATAGTTGAGTTGCCTAGTTAGAGACTGGATTCTGTTATGAGTTAAGTCTACAGTTCTCGAAGCTAGTTTCCAGTATTATCCTAGTGAAAGTCTAGCCTTGTGCACACTAACCGAATATCCATAACGCCATTTTGAATATTTTATTGTTATCGATATAATTTGGTTCGTAGGTTGGCAAATATTTTTATGTTTCTTCAGAAACCCATTTATTTATTTCATTTCGCGCTGAAAGCTTATTTTAATATGCTGTTTTACTGTTTTCCATTTTGACTATTTTTCCTATAATAGTAATTACTGTTTTAAAATCATGTTATACGGCTGGGAGAACGTTGACGTTGCTCCTCACTGATTGTGGCTGTTATGTTTTAACATGACAGGTATGCATGTTTCTGGTTGTTGGCTAGCGGGCAGACATGATCCTTGCTCGATTACTTTTAATAATTTTGTTTTGTGGATTGTTAAACCCCTTATTGTGGATTTATTTAATTTTGGGTCAATTTATTTAAGGCCTAATGTTTGACTTTACCATTTAAATTTTTATCCAAACATAGTTACAGCGTGTTATAATCCCGACTCTACAGTGTTTCCGCCACTGTATCGCGTTAGATTTTTCTAGGGGATTACAAGTATATTGGATGAATAAGGAAAGTTTTGAAGTGGGAAATCTTTGTGGAGTTTCCTTTTAAGGAAAGTGGGAAAATCTTAGTGGTGGGGAGGGAGTATAAAAAATATACATGCAATTACACAAATAAAATCATGAAATACCGAGTAACATCGACGTTACCTCTAATCCAAATCCGAATCGATAATATATTCGTCCGCTTTGGGAACGTCCAAAAAGCCTACAAAAATATGAAATCCATGGTATGAAAATACCATAAGATCACTGAAAAATCAAGGTGTAAAACGATCGAAAACGAAATCGATTAGTACCTTAACGAAGGAGATGGAATAAGGATCGAATAAGGATGGAACAAGAGACGAAAAGAGGATGATTAAGACTTGATTTTTGCACAAAATTGGGGCTGGTGGCTGCTGGAAAACATGGCCAAATGAAGAGGAAAAGAGAGTTGTTTTGCTTATTTTTTTTTGTGAATGAATGATAAGAAAGAAATGGATGGTTTTAAGCATAAATGTGAATAAAGTTTTTGATGAAAACAATGCTAATCTAGCCACATATGGCCAGCCAAGAGGGTGATCAAGAGGGAATGAAGAGTTTGTTCATAATGAAGTGAATAAATTAAAAGAAAAGAATTACGTAATTACGTTTTAACGTAATAAAATGAAACGTATTATGAAAACGTAGTAAGGGTGTGACAAGGAGGTGCGTCGGTCCAAACATGGGAAAAATGTCCCAAATAATTTCTAAGTTGATAAAAGATGAATCGTAAAATTATTAAAGGTATTTCAAAGCAGTTCGAGTAAACTGCGCGTTAGAAAATAATTATTTACGAAATTTCGTAATAAAATCATTAAAGGTCAAATATTCTTAAATAAAAATATTTCTTAGTTGGAAATATCTTATAAACGTGTTTGATATTTTTAGGAAAAATAAATAGCTCAATTCCAAGCTTAAAATGTTGGTTTGTAGAAAATTAGAACTCCACGCGCAAATATAAATAATTTACAATGAAAATCAAATAAATAGGTTTAAAAGAATTAAAATATTTTAAAATAAAAATAAATAATATTATTTGACTCGAAAATAAAAATAAGGCTTGGAAAAATGATGAAATAGAAGGCCGAAACGTGATAGAGTTATGACGACGTCATAACAAAAAAATATAAAAGCGTTTGGAAAATAGCGGGTGTTACAATCCTCCCCACTAAAAGAAAGTTTCGTCCTCGAAACCAAGGATAAGCTGAAAGGAATCAAGATCATCTTACTCGGAAAGATGAGAATACCAATTTCGCATAAAAATTATGTTGCAAAAGAAAATTTTACAATTTTTAAAGTGATACGAAATCAAATGCAAATATTTATTCCAAGAGAAATTGGACTAAGCTACCCGGAATTTAAAATCTTTTAATTAATGAAATCGTAAAGTAAAGTTATTTGATAAAAATACGACGTCAAATAAAATTTGTAGACCAACTCGAAGGACATAGGGTAACCAATACATTTTCAAAATAAAAGTAAAACAATTTGATTAAGAAATTCGATAATATTTCGTTTTATGATGAAACAAAATTTAGCTTTGAGAAATCAAATTTTATAGTTAGTAAAAATAGAACAAGTCGGCAAACATTTTCAATAACTGATTCAAAAGTCCAACAATAAAACGAAAACTAATTTCAAAATGTTAAAATTTCGAAAATGTAATCAAAGTAATTATGAAAGTTTTCAAAAATGTTACAAAACTTGAACACACAAAATAATTTCGACAATGTTAAAACATTTTACACAATAATCCTATAGAAATTGAAGTGTTTGGAAATATGAAAGTCTTCATAAAATTCCGATCGCATGAAAAATATAAAAAATGAAATAATTTTGAAATAATTTAAAATAAATTATTAAAGCATTTTGAAACAGATCTAAATATAAATATCAACCAAAGATAAAACAAAAGTGAAGTATAAAATTCTTAAATTATAATTCAAAAATGTTAAATTTCAAGATATCCGAAAAGTTTAAGTAAGTCAAACTTTTTACAAAACGGGCAAATTCACAATTAGAAATTATAACTCAAAACGTTAAAATTTTACGATAATCCATTTTTTTAAACAATTCAAACTTTTTATAAAAATAGGGAGTTCGAAAAATGGTTAACGGGTTGAGAGTCAAAATCGATAAAGGTCGAAGGGATTAGCAGCAGATGCGGTAACAGAATTCAATATAAGCAGAAAGGAAGACGGAGTTGAGAGTCAAAAAGAGCTCTCAAGGATTATAGAAGAAATTAACCATCTCGAGATTCCTAGCACGACTCTGACAAACACGGGTTCCTAATTGGCCCATCAAATAACGCTAAGTTCAATATCGGTACTGGGTGGTCCTACTCAATCTACAACCTCCAAAATTATCAACGGTCTTAGCCTTCAAAATTAAGTCTTACGTACTCATATAATCTTTCAATTAGTATGGTAAGAATCCACAAATGATTTAGACTAATCCATTAATTAAGATTCCAACGGTCATCAAAACATACTCAAACTCGTAATCACTAAGGCTCATAAACTCAAAGCTCAAAGTCTGAACTCGAGGTATACCTCAAATTTCTCGAGTAAGGAACACTAAATAAAATCCATCAATTAACAATTCGGACACGAAAACCTCAAAAGTGATCATCAATATATTCTTATCATCATCAATAGACAAAGGTTAGGAAAGTACGCCAAACCTTAAACACACTCAGCCTGACATGTAACGACAGATACTCACATTTTCAAACACGTCATTCGGTTAAGGTTTCTGAGAATTCCCTCAAATTTCATATCGTAACAGTGAAACCACTAAAATATTTAATAACTCAACGAAGCCACAATCTCGTTGGTCTAAGGGTTCTGAACTGTAAATTCATCAAGACGACTGGCATTAAGTATTCCTCAAAACAACGTGATAAATTCAACCTCAAATTGTGCAAGATGTTTCTCTTCTTCAAGGTTAATAATGATATGTCCAAACTTAGGCTAGTTAACTCCAAAATTCATAGGTTACAACCTTACACAACGATCAATGATCTAATCCATAAGGAAATAAAGGTTATTCTATGTCAGCCAATTTTTTTTTAAAACATTAACAAGGACCTGAAATGGTACCACAACACTCAGGCTAAAAACTTAAATAAAGATTTATGATCCCAAAATTCCACGATTAGCCCATTAAGTCAACATTAGGTAGGAATCTCAAGATAATATAATTATTTACACTTGACTATGCTCTATGTAGGGTATTAGGTATCCATCAAAATATGATATAATTCTCACTATCCAAAAATTTACTCAACTCTTAGTCCTCTCTATGATCAAGTAATTCATAACATACCCAAGCTTGACAAATCTCTATGGTACAATCCTAATTCCGTTAATCAACTAATACCATTCAAATCAATTCCTCAAAATTCACTAGATTAGATAACAGGGCACAACTCACAACCCTCAAACCATTAGTAATAAGGAGTTAATTAACCTCTAACATATTTAACGTCCAAAAAGGTTCACTAAGACAAAATTCGGTCTAACCAAAGAATCTCAAGAGGATGATGGTAAAGTAGAAGAATAGAACAAGGATTCACCACAAGAATGAAGAGGAGAATTGGAAGAATCAGAAGGTGGAAGATGAAAGAAAAGAATTAGTGATCCTAGATAATTAAGATCTTAAACTAGAGGGGAATGTTCGGACCTCCGGAGTACACAAAGGAATCTCGCTGGATTTCTTTAACTTCAAATAGAGGAACAAACACACTAGTATTCGGTCGCTTCATCTGGATCCAAAGTGATTTTACATCTGAGTCTACTACACCGTGATGGAACTAGAATCTACCCTTGATCATCTAGCCTGTAGCTGAAGCAAACTGAACCGGAGCTGAGAAAGGTCACTATCGACATCTTTCTTGGAGCACGAAGTTGTCCACTCGAGTCGGCAGCCGCTGAGAGTGCTAAGTAAGTCTTGTCCCGATCTGGAGCAGCATCATGTCAACATCTTGTCCACTCATCATCTTCTTCTTGGACATATAAAACAAATATTCAATGATAACCATTGAGTTTCAGGAACAGGAAAAACTTAACAAGTAAGTCCTTATTTGTTTCTACCCATTCCTAGTAATATTTTTATTTATTGTTTAAATAATTTACTGGCATTTTCCCTAATTTCAGGTGTAAGCGTTGGGGGCAGTGATGCTCTGATACCAACTGTAATCCCCTAGAAAATCTAACGCGATACAGTGGCGGAAACACTGTAGAGTCGGGATTAAAACACACTGTAACTATGTCTTAATAAAATTAAAATGGTAAAGTCAAACAATAGGCCTTAAATAAAAAGGCCAAAATTTAAAACAATCCACAAAAGGGGTTTAAACAATCAATAAGACATAATTATCACAATAAACAAGCAGGATCCACACTGCTCGCTAGCCCACACCCGGAACACGTATACCTGCCATGTTAAAACATAACAGCCACAATCAGTGGGGAGCAACGTCAACGTTCTCCCAGCCGTATAACAGGATTTTAAAACTGTAATTACTACTCCCTCCGTTCCAATGAATTGTTTGCATTTCCTTTTGGCATCAAGGTTAAGGGAACCAATGAGGGAGTGACATGTAGAGCAAAATTCATGAGAATGATCAAATTGCATATAAAAAACATTCTTAAAATAGAAAGGCAAACAATTCATTGAGACGCTCTAATATGGAATAGGCAAACAATTCATTGGGACGGAGGGAGTATTATAGAAAAATAGTAAGAAAACGGAAAACAGTAAAACATTATAATGAAATTAAGTTTTCAGTGAAAAACTTCACGTATCGAAACAATATAATAAAAATGAGTTTTCCGGAGAAAACATCAAACATTTGCCAACCTGCAAACCAAATTATATCGATAATAATAAAAATATTCAAAATGGCGTTATGGATAGGAGTAATCATAATATTCTAAAAGAGGAAACTTTCTATTTTAGGAAACTTCTATTTTTAAAAACTTTACTAAAAATAGCGTCATATCAAAATAGCGAAAATATTAGTTTATACTAGCACAACATTTTAGCAAACGATATAGATTTATAAAACTAATACTTTCGGCCTTAACGATATTAATTGTTAAAGTGAGAACATTTGAGTTTATGAAATTATTGAAAAACCATACAAGTGTTTATAAAATAATTAAAAATGTCTTAAACACTTTAGTTGTAACACCCGCTAATTTTCTAGGCGTTGTTATCTATTCTGTTATGACTCCGTCATGACTCTGTGATTTTTTTTTCTGCCTTCAGTATCCTTCATTTTCAAACTTCATACTCCCTCCGTCCCAAAATGTTTGTCCCGTTTACTTTTGCACAATAACTAAGAAAATGGTGTGATAATTGAGTATGTAGGTAATGATGACTCTCTTTATAGGGTAAGTCATAATGTTGGTAATGTAGTGTGAGTTAATGGAATGGCAAAATGGTAAATACTTTAACTTAGTAGGGACAAATTTGTAAAAATGGATAGACTAAAAAGGAAAGTTGATAAATGGGACAATCTTTAAGAACCTACCCAAAAAAGAATACGGGACAATCTTAGTGGGACGGAGGGAGTAATATTTTCGAGTCAAATATTATTTATTTTCATTAAAATATTTTAAATATTTTATTTTCCTATAATAAATCTATTTAGTAAATTTTCGTCGCAAACTATTTATTTAATTCACAGAGAATCTCATTTTTATACGAACTATCATTTTAAGCTTGGATTTGGGTTATTTATTTTTCTAGAAGGGCCCAAATACGTTTATATAATATTTCTAACTAAGAAAATATTTTTTATTTATGAAAATCTATCATTTAATGATTTTATTACGAAGTTTCGTAATTAATTGATTTCTTACGCGAGATTTACTCAAATTGCTTTGAAATGCCTTTAATAATTTTACGATCCTTATTTTTATCAATCTACAACTAATTTGGACTCATATTTTCCTTGTGGGGACCGTGACTCCCATGTCACACACTACATTACATTTTTACTACATTTTATTTTATAACATTGATTAAGCTTTTAGATATTTTCTTTCTTCTCATTTATTTTGGGTGAGTTATGAATAAACTTTTCATACTCCATACACACTTCATTTGGCTGGTTTTATCAAGTTAGTGTAGCCTTGTTTTCATCATTTTTAAAGTCTCATTTATGCATAAAGCTTTCATACTCTTTTATTCATTCATTCACCAATTTATTCTAGGCAAATACTCTTCATTTCCTCTCCTTTGGACATGGTTTTCAGCAGTAATTCCAGCCAATATTTGTCTTAAAATCGAGTCTTGATCGTCTCATTATCATCTCCAAATTAATCGTCTTTCCGTCTCCTTCGTTAAGATATTAATCGATTTCTTTTCCAATCGTTTTCACCTTGATTTTTCAGCGATCTTATGGTATTTTCATACCATGGAATTCAATTTTTTAGGCTTCCGAAGCGATCCCGCAGAAGACGAATATATCGTAAATTCGGATTCGGATTAGAGGTAACGTCGATGTTACTCGGTATTACTTGATTTTATTTGTGTATTTGCATGTATATTTTTATATTTTCTTTTTGACAATATATGTATGTCATATAATCTGGAAAATTTATAAAAGTTGAAAATTTGCATGTTTCGGTATTTTTATCACTTTTACGAGATTAACGATTAAATCGTCATATTAATTTGTAAAATCATAATATTCGGCCTAAACATGTAATATATGTTTATATTCTGGAAAAATGTTGTTTTTGATGATTTTTAATAATTTAGTATTTTTCTGATATTTTTGATATCGATTATTGAATTACTACCGTTTACGGACAAAAACGATAAAAAGCCGATTTTTAGTTCTAGTACTTAAACATTTTATTTTAATCTGATTTTTGACGTGGTGAAATTTTCTGGTGAAATAGAATTTTCTGAAGTTTTTCATAATTTTTGGGAATTGTTAAGTGGATGAATTAAATTTTTTTTTTTTGTTAAGTGGATGAAAAAAAAAGTGGATGAATTAATTAATCACTTTAAATCATCGTTTATCGTTACAACCGTGTTTGTGATTTAAATTCTCGATTTCTGTTCTTTGGTTTAAATCTGGAAAAATTATGATTCTGATGATTTCATGTTAAAATGTAATTTTATGATTTTTAGTGCCTTAATAAAATGTTAAGAACGATAAGTTTTATTAATGGAATCGTTAATTGTGAAAACGGGTTTTAAAGACGGTTTTGACGGGATTTATTAAATCTGGAATTTTTGGAAATCTGGAAAAATGGTAGATTCTGGAAAATCATGATCTTTAGGTTTAATAATAAGTTTTGGATATTAATACTTAAATCGTTTTGTAATTACTATTTTTATTAATCGTTATTGTCGAGATTGGACGATTAACGAGAAAACGCTTTAAAAACCGAGTTTTAGAATTCTGGAAATTTTCTTTTCTGGACAGAATGTCCATAAATATATTTTAACTATTTTACGTAATTTTTGTACTATTTATTAAAGTCTTTAATTAATAAGTATTGATTTTTGGAGAAATTACGATTTATCGTTAAAATGCTTCGTCTTACCTAAAAGAATTATTTTTCCAGCAATTTTGAAAGTATTTAAATCTGAAACTTTAAGAGTTAAATCATCCCTTAACATACTCTAAATATATTTGTTGGTTTAATAAAATAAAGACGTTCAAATATTTAATTGGATGTTTGCCGTAAAATCGTATTTATAATTTTATTGTCGAAACTAATAATAATTAGGAAATATTAGCTTTTTAACTTTTGAAAACACCCTAATTAGTAATATTAAAATGTTTAAGACATTTTTAATCATTTTATAACGCTTATACGATATTTTCATAATTTCATAAAATCAAATGTTCTTACTTTAATAATTAATATCGTTAAGGCCGAAAGTATTAGTTTTATAAATCTATATCGTTTACTAAAAATGTGGTATTAGTATGAACTAATATTTCACTATTTTGATATAATGCTATTTTTAGTAAAGTTTCTAAAAATAGAAGTTTCCTAAAATAGAAAGTTTCCTCTTTTAGAATATAAATGTTTACTTCTTTTATCCTCATATTATTGATATTGATTATATCTTTTGAATATCGATAATGGCTTTGTTTTGGAGTTATAATTAAGGACAAGTGTGAGGTTAGAGTAATATATTCTAGGGTTTACGTTTTTGCCATCAACTATAAGGCTAGTGTATCAGGAATCGGTACATTGGTTGTTGAACCGGGTGACAGGTATCCCGGGAGTTTTGTACATTTTGACCTTAAGCTTAGGCCTCGCAGTAAGTCGCCGTCATAAGTTGAACTGGGTGACAGGTAATCCCAGGAGGGGTGTGCATTATCTTAAACTAGGGCCACGCATTTATAAGTCGCCGCTCTATTATGGTTGAGTAGCCTAGTTAGAGACCGAAGTTTAATTTGTTTGAACTAAGTTCTCGAAGCTAGTTTTTAGTATTCTCCTAGTGAAAGTCTAGCCGTCTACACTACTCCTATCCATAACGTCATTTTGAATATTTTTATTATTATCGATATAATTTGGTTGCAGGTTAGCAAATGTTTTATGTTTTTTTCGGAAAACTCATTTTTATTATATTGTTTTGATACGTGAAGTTTTTCACTGAAAGTTTATTTTTATTATAATGTGTTTTACTGTTTTCCATTTTTACTATTTTTCTATAATAGTAATTACAGTTTTAAAATCCTGTTATACGGCTTGGAGAACGTTGACGTTGCTCCCCACTGATTGTGGCTGTTATGTTTTTAACATGGCAGGTTTATGTGTTTTCCTTCGGGTGGGCTAGCGAGCAGTTATGGATCCTGCTTGTTTTAATCAGATCACTGTATTATAGATTGTTAAAACCCTTTTTATGGATTTTATTTATTTATTTATTTTGTAGCCATTTTTTTTTATTTTATGACTTATGTATTGACTTACCATTTTTATTTAATCAATACATAGCTACAATGTGTTATAATCCCACTTCTACAGTGTTTCCGTCATTGTATTGCGTTAGAATTTCTAGGGGATTACATTAGTACTACTAATTAGGGTGTTTCCAAAATTTATGAAACTAAATAAAACTAAAATTTCCTAATTATTATTAGTTTCGACAATACGAACATAAATAGGATTTCACGCTAAATGTCAATTTAAATATTTTAACCTCTTTTATTTAATTAAACCAATGAATATATTTAGAGTATGCTAAGGGATGATTTAACTCTTAAAGTTTTAGATTTAAATATTTTCAAAATAGCTGGAAAAATAAATCTTTTAGGTAAGACGAAGCATTTTAACGATAAATCATAATTTGTCTAAAAATCAATACTTATTAATTAAGGACTTTAATAAATAGTACAAAAATTATGTAAAATAGCTAAAATATATTTATGGACATTCTGTCTAGAAAAGAAAATTTTCCAGAATACTTAGACTAGGTTTTTAAAGGGTTTTCTCGTTAATCGTGTAATCGCGACAATACCGATTAATAAAAATAGTAATTACAAAACGATTTACGTATTAATATCCAAAAATTATTATTAAACTTAAAAATTATGATTTTCCAGAAATTTAAAATTTTCCCAAAGTTTCAAAATTCCAGATTTCACAAAATTAGGTAAAATCGTCTTTTAAGCCCGTTTTCACAATTAACAATTCCATTAATAAAACTTATCGTTCCTAACATTTTATTAGTGTAATAAAAATCATAAAGTTACATTTTATTATGAAATCATCAGAATCATATTCTTTTCCAGATTTAATCAAAGGACCAGAAATCGAGAATTTAAACAACAAACGCGGTTTTAACGATAAACGATGATTTAAAGTGATTAATTAATTCATCCACTTAACAATTCCGAAAAATTATGAATAAATTCATAAAATTCTATTTTATCATAAAGTTTCACCACGTCAAAAATCAGATTAAAATAAAGTGTTTAGATACTAGAACTAAAAATCGGCTCTTAATCGTTTTTGTCCGTAAACGGTAATAATTCAATAATCGATAACTAAAATATCAGAAAAAAACTAAATTATTAAAAATCATAAAAAATTTCATTTTTAAAGAATATAATCATATATTACAAGTTTAGGCCAAATATTACGATTTTACAAATTATTACAACAATTTAATCGTTAATCTCGTGAAAGCGATAAAAATATCAAAACACGCAAATTTTCAACTTTTAAAAATTTTCCAGATTATATGACATACATATATTCTCAAAAATGAAATACTTCCTCCTCCCCACAATGATCTTCCCACTTCCAAATGGCACATGGATTAAGAAATCGATAATGAAAGGTGGTAAATTGTTGGGTGGGGTTCAAGAAGTCAAATCACGAAAAGTAACCAATAAGAAGGGAGTATATTGGATGAATAAGGAAAGTTTTGAAGTGGGATAATCTTAGTGGAATTTCCTTTTAAGGAAAGTGGGAAAATCTTAGTGGTGGGGAGGGAGTATAAAAATATACATGCAATTACACAAATAAAATCATGAAATACCGAGTAACATCGACATTACCTCTAATCCAAATCCGAATCGATAATATATTCGTCCGCTTCGGGAACGTCCAAGAAGCCTACAAAAATATGAAATCCATGGTATGAAAATACCATAAGATCGCTGAAAAATCAAGGTGTAAAACGATCGAAAACGAAATCGATTAGTACCTTAACGAAGGAGATGGAATAAGGATCGAATAAGGATGGAACAAGAGACGGAAAGAGGATGATTAAGACTTGATTTTTGCACAAAATTGGGGCTGGTGGCTGCTGGAAAACATGGCCAAATGAAGAGGAAAAGAGAGTTGTTTTGCTTATTTTTTTTTGTGAATGAATGATAAGAAAGAAATGGATGGTTTTAAGCATAAATGTGAATAAAGTTTTTGATGAAAACAATGCTAATCTAGCCACATATGGCCAGCCAAGAGGGTGATCAAGAGGGAATGAAGAGTTTGTTCATAATGAAGTGAATAAATTAAAAGAAAAGAATTACGTAATTACGTTTTAACGTAATAAAATGAAACGTATTATGAAAACGTAGTAAGGGTGTGACAAGGAGGTGCGTCGGTCCAAACATGGGAAAAATGTCCCAAATAATTTCTAAGTTGATAAAAGATGAATCGTAAAATTATTAAAGGTATTTCAAAGCAGTTCGAGTAAACTGCGCGTTAGAAAATAATTATTTACGAAATTTCGTAATAAAATCATTAAAGGTCAAATATTCTTAAATAAAAATATTTCTTAGTTGGAAATATCTTATAAACGTGTTTGATATTTTTAGGAAAAATAAATAGCTCAATTCCAAGCTTAAAATGTTGGTTTGTAGAAAATTAGAACTCCACGCGCAAATATAAATAGTTTACAATGAAAATCAAATAAATAGGTTTAAAAGAATTAAAATATTTTAAAATAAAAATAAATAATATTATTTGACTCGAAAATAAAAATAAGGCTTGGAAAAATGATGAAATAGAAGGCCGAAACGTGATAGAGTTATGACGACGTCATAACAAAAAAATATAAAAGCGTTTGGAAAATAGCGGGTGTTACATATTTTGTGCTGCTTCCTCTTCATGAATCACCTTCGTTATTCATCAATCACCTTCACCTTCGCGTCGCTGTTGTGATTTATCGCTATTGATTTCAGGTACTAATTTTATTTCATGCCTGATATTGATTTCAATTTTGTTTTCGCGTTACTCTGCTATTGAGTATTGGTCACCGTTCTTCTGATTTCAGTTCACATCACCGTTCCGATTATTTCGCTGCACATCTCTGTTCTGCTATCTCCACTGTATCTCGCTGCGCGTCACGTTCTTCTCAATTTTCAGGTAACATTCGTCGACTAATTGTTTAAATCAGTTGTTTAATTTATCAACTATAATTTTGTCGGTTTGAATCGATTTTGCGTCAGTACTGTTCTGACGATATGAACTCGGATTATAACTGTTTCCATGGTTTGAACTCGGATTATTAATTGATGGTAATCAGATAATTTAACAGTACTGTAATATACGGAGTAATAAATAATTAATTGAGTATAGTTGTACTACCGATTATTGATTTCAGGCACAAATTTAATTTCATGTCTGATTGATTTCATATAGCGTGTTTTTGTTATTTCGTATTAATCTTTTTTTTTGGTTAAAGGTAATTATATAAATGATTAGTCACAAATGTACACATGTGGTTAGTTAACAAGTAATCCTCTTAATGAAGGATATATCCTTGTCACTAAGCCCTTTTTGTTTTTTGCTCTTAATGAAACTACTAAGTTCATCTTTGATCTTCTTAATTACATGAATCGGTCTAATAATCCTATCCTCATATTTGGCTTGGTTTCGTTGACTCCAAATGTGGTATATGACTGCGTTGATAGCACCGTTTTTGACAATCCTTTGTAGCTTCGTTCCTCTAATTCGCATCCTCCATTGAGCATCAACCGAGGGGTCTGGACTGAACTGCATCCACTTAGCAATTTCTGTCAAAATCTGCAAGCTGTACGGACATCTACGGAATAGGTGTTGAGCATCTTCAGTATGTTGTGGGCACAGATGGCAAGAGTCATCAGTAACCAGATTCATCCTTCTTAATTTATCATTTGTATTCATTGCATCATGTTGTCGTAGCCACGCAAGAAACCTGTGTTTAGGAACAGTCCACCTGCTCCAAACAGTTCTATACCAGCAATTATTGATTCTCTTTTCCCTTAGCCTATCGTATTCTTTCGCAATCGAGTATTCATTCGCTGCTTGAGCATTCCAGGTAGCAGCAGCCGCTCCTGAATGAATTTTATCTTTAACTTTGCAGACCTTTTTTCCAGTACCAACTCGTGTCTTGAGGCGGATCATAGGTATTCCGGTCTCTCATTGTACCCACAGCCTACAAGGGTTGTTTGCAATCCACCATGTCAGTTTCCGAATAGCTGCCATGTTCCATATAGCAGATTGCCTCAAATTCAATCCACCCTCTTTGTATGGAGTGCAGATTTTGGTCCATGACACCAATGGAACCCTTCTGTATTCTGCTGTTCCATCCCATAGGAAATTCCTACAGATGGAGTCGATTTGCTTTATGACCGCGCTAGGTAGAATGAAGATAGAGGCCCAATAAGTATTTCGTATTAATCGATTATATATATTGATTTCAATTGATTTCGTTATTTTGTACTCCGTATTATTCGATTATTGATTTCAATTGATTTCGTTATTTCGTAGTAATCTATTACTGATTTCAACAATAATCAAATAATATTGGTGTCTGGTGCTAGTATGATGTTATTTCGTGATTTCGTATTTCGTTATTTTGAATAATAACAAGGAATAATAATCGTTAGTTCGTATTAATCCATTATTGATTTCAATTGATTTCGTTATTTCGTATTAATCGATTACTGATTTCGATAATAATGATGACGTTATTTCGTTATTTAGTATTTCGTTATTTCGAATAATAACGATAAATACTAATCGTTATTTCGTATTAATCGATTACCTGATGTACACATGAAATTTCATTTCAGGCACGTTATTTCTGCTAATGATTTCACGTCACTGTTCTACTATGGCACCACCGTTCTTCTGATTTCATCACAGTTAGTTTAGGTACACGGCCGATTAACATAAGGTAAGATTCATCGATTAATTTCTTCAATTTGTTCTTTAATTTATAAACTTTGTCGGTTTGAATCGATTTAACTTCATCGTGATTACGATACTAGTTGTATATTTTGCTGTTTTTTCTGTGAATTTTTAGTTGATTGTCTTATTAATTAATCGATTTGTTCATGATACATGTGGATCGATTATCGAAACCTTTCACTTTCATTTAGAAGTTTCTCACTGATTATTAGGCTAGAATTTAATTTCATGTCTGATATTGTTCGCGTCACTGTTCTGCCACTACTACTACAAAATATGCATAAGAGACCGGTTATAAATGGCCTAAGAGATCGTTTAGCAAATAATACAAATTAACAGAATACAAATAATGAAAATAAGATCGATAATGAAACTCACATAAATGTGTTGCAGAACAAGGACTGCGATGTAGGCTTCATAGTCATTTCTGTTTTGTCTTCAAATCCATAACTAAAACTAGTAACAAATCTTGAAACAAAGAGGACTTTGGATTCCTTTGCAGTAAATAGAAGTTTAATACAAGGACCTAAAGAGAGAATGAGAGGGTGAACCTTCCTTTTAAGGCTAAAGCTAGTAGCCTTGCAGTAAGTAGCACAACAAACTTGGTACACAATATTATTGTCCAAAATTGTACGAACTATAGTAGAACAAAAACTGAATGCACAGAGAATAACACCGAGTTTATTTTATCCAACCATATTGGTGTTATCTGAAACCGTTGTAATGTTAAGATAAATATACCCGTAGTAAAGTCCGTAAATTCGGTGAATTTGGAAAATGAAGACCTTAAAAGAGAGTGGAGGGGAGAGGGACAGAGTGTTGTTGCTTTCAACTTTTTTGAGTGAAAAAGATAAGTACAGAAGAGGAAAGGTATGGTATGTGAGTACTTTATTAAATATTGTGTTTAGTGTTCGTCTCACATTGGGTTCTGTCAACTTCTCAACCACGTACTCAGACTAATGTCTAATATGAGTATTCACTTATGATTTCAAAAGATCAATTATTTATTTAGGACCGATAATACGGAGTAATAAATAACGCAAATACCCTATATACAAAAAGAATAACAAACTTTCCAAAATTTTCCCTCCAAAATGCATTATTTCTAAAAATGTAAGTTAAACTAAGAGTACCTTAAAATAAATTGGTAACCCATTACATTTCATGGATGATGATAAATTCATCAAAATGGTAAATTTATAGTATAACCATTCTTAGCTTCACACTAGAAAAATATACTTGGTTTTTGTTTCTTTCTAAATAATGTTTTTGTTTTTCGAGTTAAATCTCTAAACTTTAATTTTTATAAAAATGTGGAAATAGTCCAATTTCTATTTCATAAAAAAAAGACTATATATATATATGAGGGAATTAAGTGTTTCGAAATTTGAGAATAACGTAAATAAAAATACACTTTGTAGTATAATATTTTCGTCTAAACATACATTTATTAATTTTTATTCATTACCTTGATTGCTTATCAATTTGAAATTATTTTCTCAACATTGAAGAATGTAAACTTTAATATACCTCCAATTTAAAATCTTTAATTAGTATGCTACAAAGTAAATTTTATATATACCGTGCATAAAGGTTATATCACAACAGCCTCCCATCATAAAGGGTCAACAACTTCCCACCCAGAAAGTCCAACAACCTTCTGCTCCAATATCACATCAACCTCCCTCGAAAACTCAAGCTCCTTTTGCTCGGAAAGGTCATATACTTTCTACCTCAAGATCTCAACCCACTGTACCTAAAACCCACCAACCTATCATGAAAAACCAACAAGCTCCTGCTTCAAAAGATGAAGAATCTGATGGCTTTTGGACTAACCCTCCAATTACCTTTTCAATGATAAGGCGTCCTATAGTGTTTCACAAAACACCATCTTCCTCAGTCGTGCCCACTAATTTGAAGTCCACATCTTCACCTAGAATGTTTCACAGAACATCATCTTCCTTAGCTGTGACCACCAATTTAAAGCCCGATCATGCTTCTTTTAATGAAAAGGAGAACGTTTTGTCCGTAGGTAATGTTTCCAGTTTTATGTAATTGTTAAGTAATTGTGATCCGTAGTAATTTAGTCAAGGTCAATTATACTGTTAAGTTATTTAGTACGTATGAAGCTGGTGATGTGTTCGTTAGTTGTTTTTATTTTGTTTTACATGTATGTTTTGACAGATGCGGAAGGAAAGTACAATATGGTTAATGATTTTCCGAAAATCAATGTTCGTAAGCCAATGTCTGCAAAGGTTAATATGTCATTCATAAATCGTCAACAAAAAAGTGCTTACAATGAAGACACTCCAATAATTGGGCAAAATGAACCAAAAGCTTTCAAATTGAGGCGATGTACGACGACACATGATTGGCCTGCATTTAATGAAAAGGAGAATGTTTTGTCCGTAGGTAATGTTTCAAATTTTATGTAAACGTTAAGTAATTGTGACTCGCAGTAATTTAATAAGGTCACTTGTACTGTTAAGCTATTTAGTAGGTATAAAGCTGGTGATGTATTAGTTGTTTTTATTTTGTTTTACATGTATTCTTTGGCAGATGCAGAAGGAAAGTACAACATGGTTAATGATTTCCCGAAAATCAATGTTCATAAGCCAATGTCTGCAAAGGTTAATACACCATTCATAAATCCTCAAGAAAAAAGTGTTTGCAATAAAGACACTCCAATAATTGGGCAAAATGAATCAAAATCTTTCATATTGAGGCGACGTACGACAACACCTAATTGGCCTGATTATGTTGTCTTCAATGAAAAGAATAATGTATTGTCCGTAGGTATTGTTTCCATTTTTATATAAATGATAAGTAATTATGGTTCGTAGTAATCTGGTCAAGGTCACTTGTACTGTTAGGTTATTTAGTAGGGATAAAACCGATGATGTATTATTCATGCTTGTTTATAGCCCCTGGATAGGATGAATGGATAAAATAAAATGGATAGAATGGCTATTTATAACCCTTGCATTTGGCTAATGTATTAGTTGTCTTAATTTTGTTTTACATGTGTGCTTTGGCAGATGCAGAAGGAAATTACAACATGGTTCATGATTTAATTCAACCACATGATGTATGGATTGATAATGGAGTGGAATATTTTGCTACCTTAACTGAGTTTTATCAATCACTTAAAAAAGGAGGGCATATTCTTGTACGGTTTATTGGAGATGTTGCTAAGAAGGAAAGATTTTGTCCCATCAGAGAAACAAATTGGCGTCGTGTCACTGCAAAATATAAAGCTGATATCATCAAGCTGATTCGGGTACGTTTTTAAAAAAAAATAGCCTTCGGGTGGAGTTATAAATCTATTTAGATCATAAAGTTACTTATTTGTTGTTTTCCCATTTAAGGACCGTTTTGTAATTCCTGATGGTGATCCTTATGACCAAGGGATTCTCAAGCGCACGGGTAAAAGTGTGAGACAATATAGGCATGACTTGAAGAAGACATTTTTTCAACCCAAAAAGAAAAAAAGAGGAAATTTATCAAACAAGGCCTGATGGACATACTCTGGATAGTTGGATCCAGTTGGTTGATTATTGGTATTCTGAAAAGGGAGAGGTAATAATAATGTACCACCTATAATGGTAATTAAATAAGAGTTGTGATTAAATAAGGGTGATTAAAAGTATGTGTACTTATGCAGAATTTCGCTCAATGTGGAAAAGAGGCACTAGCAGCTCATAACCATGTCCATACAACTGGGTCAACAAGTTATGCTAATATACGAGCTGATTTTGTATTTATTCTACCATTTGCCACTCTTTATATACTAATTAGTTGGGTGTGTATAATAACTGATGTGCTATAACTAATTTGAGTTTTGACAATGAACAAGAAGAGAAGAATAAGAGAGACCCAAGTGAATTGGAGATATTTAAGCAAACTCATACAAGGAAAGATGAAACCTTTGTGAAAGACACACTAAAAGAGGATTTTCTGGTAAGCTTATAGTTATAAACTTCTACAACCCAATTGCTTTTCATTTTTCTATTTCTTTTTTTAAAGGTTAGAGGTATATCTGTTAAATAATTTTTTGTTCAGATTGATGCAGATATTAATGTTGACACCAAACTATGTTATATCCAAAAAAAGTCCCAAGTAGAAATTGAGAATGATGTTTTTAACAAGCTAATGTTTGGGGAGGAGGTCCCTGAACGTCCCTTGGGTTACAGATTTGGTGTGAATCAAATTGAGATTTAAGTGTAGTATCTTGAGAAAAGAGAGATTTAAGTGTAGTGAAAAAGATATTTCAACTTTTCGAGATGTGCAAAAGGTTGTGGATAAATTGACAGAGGAGAATAAGGGAATGAAGAAGAAAAATGAAGAGCTACAATTGAAGTATGCTGAGACTAATTCGTTACTAAAAATTTTTTTGAATGTAATGAGTAGTGAGGGAACATCAGATGAGAGTGCAAATATGGCAAAGACAATCTTGCACAACATTGCTGATCCTGAGGTAATTTATTTCTCTAATATACATTTATATTTTCTAACTATTTATGGTTCATTATATGATCTATTCAGTTTTTCTTATGATATTTTTTCTACCACTACAGGACATTGTACAACACAAAAAGAGAGATGATTATGGAATTGATGGATGATAAAATCGACTCACATGGACATTACATTTAATGTTTTTTCGGAGGAAAACACGTACCTTTTAAATAATACTGTAGTTTTTTAGTATTTTTTTACTTTGGATTGTGAAATATATGATTGGATGAAAATTATTCTAGGTATTCATCGTATGAAACTCTATTTATTAAATTGCGAAATATATATATGATTGGAGATTATTCTAATTAAGTGTTTGTTTTCTAAACGACCAACTCGATCTTTGTGTATATGGATATCAATTCAGTAAATGTGAACTCGCGCTTTTTAGACAACATAAATATGTAATCGCAAACAGTATTCAGTTGTTGGAAATATATAATTATTATTATATTCTTTATGATAAGATTCTCGACGCTTTTAGGATATCAAAGTGTCGATAACTGAATTTTATATTATTATTTCTCGACACTTTAAGTAGTAGAAAAACTCCTGCTTTGAAAAAAAAATTGGCCGGGAAAAAAAATCGCGACATAGAAAAGCGTCGAGGTTGCATATTTTATTGTACCACATAGTTACGCAAAAAAGCGTCTTAAATAAAATATTCAACGTTTTAATGCGTTGAGAATGGTGACGTAAAAATGCGTCGAGAATTCCCGACGCCCAAAATCTCCACGCTTTCTAGAAGCGTCGAGAATAAAATTTTTGACACTTTAAAACGTCGAGAACCCACCTTTAAAGCGTCAAGAAACCAAGGGTTTTGTAGTAGTGTAATCCTAGTACTTTCCCTATTTGATTTCTTCTTCACCTTAGCCATTTTTCTTTTAGCTTTAGTTGTTATACTTAGTTCATTCCTAGTCATAGTTTTACCCCCCTTCATCATTTTAGTTGAGTTAGTCTAGTACTTAGGTAGACTCTAGGCTAGACACCTCTTTCCAACCCCATGGATTCGACCTGACTTGCCCTATCTACCCAGTTAGGTTTAGTTGGTTTTATTTGTTGGTAGGACCCGCGACAAATCCCTGCCATAAGTTTGGCGCCATTGCTGGGGACGGTGCATGTTTAGACTTTGTTTGCCTATTTACTTGACTTTGTCTTTGTTTTCCTTTGCTTCTTGTGTGTGTGAAGTTTATTTCCTTCTTGTCTAGTGCCCAAAAAGCACTAGGCTTCTCACATTTGCTCCTAGTCTACAGTTTATGCCTAGAGGTGGTGACCATCCTCTTCTTTACAACTCAGACCCGGAAGGGTTTTTTTTGAAGCCTTCGTCAACGGACGGTTGTAAGATTGAGAGGTTCTCAACCGGGTACAAGCAACGATTTTGAGCAAAACTTGAGGATTGATCTAAACTCCCAACCTATAGAAGCCACCATAAATTCCTCTTCTCCCTCTATGAATCGAGAATACACCATGACATCTCCTAACTACTATCAAGCTTCATGGGGTAACCAAGAAACCCATGGGTCCGAGTTTCAAGGACATGGAAACGGCTTCCAACAAGTGAATGCTTATCAATCCTATGATCATGGTGGGTATTACTCAAGTTATCATGGTGAACCCACCATGTTTCATCATGTTTCTTCACATGGAAGCCAATCTCCCCAAAACCCACCATATTACCCTTCACCTTAACCACATTATGAGCCCCAAAACCCACAATACTACCAATCATCTCAACCTCATTACCAACCATATGATGCCCCACCCCTTGGGCATCATCAAGGTTTTCAAGTAGCACTCCAAAACCCCAATGACCACCAAATGCCCAACTTGAAGTCATATCAATCGATTCTTCAAATGCAATAGAGCCAACAAGAAATGGCCATCCAAATGCAAAAGGAACAATATGAAATGATGGCCCAAATTCAAAGGGAAAACGAGGCATGTAAGGCTAGATTAAATGTTGTAGCGGCTCAAACCTTAATGGTTTTGTGGACATGACGTAGGTCCACCCCGACGCGGCCACGCGCGGGTTTGGGTAGGCGAATGAATCTCGTGGTGAGATTGTTCTCAGGTTCGAAATTTAAGTCAAAATGGAGTGGCCACCAAATTTTGTGGTTATTCGGAACCATACGAGCCCACTCTATGTCGTCATGGGCTATACATAAAGTAAGTCCACTTCGATTTCAGAGTTTATTGGGCTCGTCCCTTTGCATTGTAATACCGATACCGTCTAAACCGACTTTCGTATATAGAATGACTCTCGTACGCCAATGGTTTCGGGCATCCGGAAACCAAGGTTCTGAGTAAGGGGTGAGGGTACGTGTTGGGAAGCCCACTAAGGACACCCAACCCCGCCCGCACATAGCGGCCTCTACTAAGACATCGTTCGTGTGCGCGCGCTAGTAAAACGATTAAATGATATGCAAACAGCATTTTCGGGCTAAGCATGCGAGTTGTTGATTAACTACGTCATTTAATGCATCTTAATTATGGTTGGAGTGATTTAACATGGCAGGTTCATTTATAAAGCGATAAGCAAGTAAATAAATAAACTCAAAAATAAATAACGTACAAGTTACACGGGCGGAAATACAACCCGGCCAATACAAAAATTATAAGCGATATAGAAACGGGATAATAAATAACAAAAGGTTAGGAACGGACCCGTATACAAACTAGACCGTGAACCGTGTGAATGGACGAACCCTGATTAAATACACATTGCGTTGTGTATTAAACGAAGGACGGAGACATAGGACCTAAGCGTGATGCTAGGCCGATCCTATGCCTCGATGCCTTGTCCCAACTTATCACGTCGAAAAATCGATCAAAGTTGTTAAAGTGTCGTGATAAGCGTGAGTTTTGAAAAAAGGATTCACGTGATTGGCTTTACACGTGTCGACTAAAAGTCGTAAAAAGACGAGGATTAAATGTTGCATTTAAGCTCTCGGTTTTCTGGGTTACAGGACCCACTCGGTCGAGTCATGGTCTGACTCGGTCGAGTGTGTCCTCGAAAAGGGGTCTGCCCAGATTTATGGACGCTACTCGATCGAGTAGCCTACGTACTCGGTCGAGTAGCCCCTGTATGAGTGTTAACTCGTCTCATTTTTGGGTTTAAAATCGACGGTCGGTCAAATTAAATACGAATATCGCACGATTTGAATTTAACTTGACCTCCGGTACTATAATCGTGTATATATACGATTATAATACCGTTGTCGAGATTTTATGAAAACGTTAGAAATTTTGAATTAGCAACGGAATGCATCCCTCTACGTCACGACATCGAAACTAACCCTTTCGGGTTACGTGATGTCGGTTTTCGTGTCAACGGGTTCCGTACTAATTAAAATGGGATCAAATGCGTTCAACTATTATTAGTCGCGATCACGTCAGACCCTTGAGTACATTGGGGCGGGGCTCCTCGAAAGGGCTCCACCTCCGTCGTTGCTCGTAAAGGGATTAGACGGACTTTAGGCGATAATTATAGTCAAACGTATTTAAAACCGGATTTTGATACTAGCTTATATATACGCGGTATAGTAGTGTTAGTAACGAAAATGTAAAAGTTAGTATACAAGAAAGTAAAATGTTAGAATTGTGTTAGAGTTGGTGTTAGCATACTAGTATAGTAATTATATAAACGATATAAAAACGTAAATAAAAATAAAGTAACAAGGATCGAAATGGGGTTTAGGACACCCTCAACATACATGCTTAGTAGGGACCTCGGAAATGGACTCGTAAATAGTGACGGGACGTCGGAGTATCGAGGATGTATGCAAGTTATGGTGTGTGTGTATGTGTGTGGATGATGCGTCGGTTTTCGAGGGACGAAGGGCTCGGTTTTTGTGTGTGCTTGCTTAGTGTTTTAGTGTAGAGTGTTTAGGTAGATTAGGGTAGAAGTTTAGGGTAAATGTGCATTAGGTAAAACTTGTATCAAATGTGTGGGGGTCGTGGGGTATTTATAGAGTTTACCCCACGACCTAGGGTCACTCGATCGAGTGGCCCTAGTGCACTCGGTCGAGTGCCCTAGAAAATGGGCCTGATCCGGAAAATGACGCTCCACTCGACCGAGTGGGTCAACCCACTCGATCGAGTGGATCAGGTGAATCGAGCCAAAATAGGAAGGAGTTGACCTTGCTTGATTTGGTTGCTCTTTTTCAAATGGATTTGGGCGCCAACTTCTAGAAGGTGGATTTGGCTGATTTTTGTGACGGGTTCGTCTTTGACCGGGTTTTGACCCGGTCGCCAAAAGACGGGTTTTATTTTTGGTGCCGGTTTTGGCCCAAATTAGTCTTATTTTGCTCGGAACGACCCACTGGGCCTGGATTTGAGGTCTGTTTTGTGAGATTTGTACTCCACTAAAAGTCCATGTCGGATATTATTGATTCCGAGCCCATATTCGAGTTTACTAAGTCACGTTTGCGTCCGATCATCATCGAGTGTTTGTCGGGAACTGCTATAGACACTAGCAGGCAAAATGCGGGTGTCTACCGGTTTTAACTCGAACTTCACAACTTGATGAAGGATGTTCATTTGGGGAAGGGGAACAACCCAATGATGAAGCCGCTAATGAATTCCCTTTGAGAAGCGAGACTTGCTATGAAGAACCTCGATTGTCTACCCAAGATGAGACGAATGAGGAAATAACCCTTGATGAAGGCATTGTTGATGAAGAATTGGATGAGATTAATGGGAATTTGAAGAGTTTCATTGATGAAAACATCTATAAAATAGAGGAAATTCAAGAGTCTACCCCTTCAATTCTTGTTGAACCTTCAATCCCCTTCACTTGACCTCTTCTTGAGCTTCAAGCCGCTTCTAATGAGCCTATTGTTGATGGTGTAGAACTTTGGGATGAGTTGAGTGAGGTAATAGGAGTTGTGAAGTCATGGGATATGAATGATGAAATCAAGTCGCCCATATGTAAAAGTCCAATAAAATATTGTGAACCCCTTGTGTGTAGTTTGGATCTTGGTTTAGAAGAGGTTGAAAGCGCTTGTATGAGTTTTGAATCTCTTCTTATTGATGATGTAGGGAAGAACGATGTTTTAGGATTTGGAGATATTGGGCCGGAACTTGTCGATGACTTGGGAATGATGGATGAAAAGAAGAGGGTTAAACTCCCTTTTGACTCTTGTGCTAGATATTTGAAGCTTGCTTGTGGTTGGAGGCGGTGTTTAGGGAGGAAGAGGTCATTAAAGCTAGTAGGATGGAAAGACCTTGGAGATCACATGAAACATGACAATGGGTCTTTAGGTGACTACTTCTTGCTTCCGACTTGGAGGCTTTGGAGGATAGCTTGGCTCGGGTACTCAATGAGCCCTCATTATGATGTGGCTCGAGCATTTGACTTGCTCCTCCAAGCCCTCGAGGGCTATGGATTGGAATGAAGAGTCTACCATCCTCGGTTTGATGGAGTTCCTCAAGAACCGTCATGTTGTATATTCCCCTCTCCTCTTCTTTTGCGCTTTTGTGTTTGTATTTGTGTGATTTGTTTGTTTCTAGGCTTTGTATATTTTGTGGAATTCTTGTCGTTTGGTATTTTGATGAGCGATGTGAGGGAGGGATTTTTGATGGTGTTTATTGAGTTTACTTGATAAGTTGATAGTGAAGATTAAGCTTTGAGAGGAGTTGTTGATGATAGAAGCTTGGAGCTTGGGCAAGGAAGTCGGTTTTTGAGCTTTTCGTAAGCTTTTGGGGACGGGATCTTGGATCCCGAGGTAGTATTTGTCGTTTGGGTGGAAGATTCGGGAAGCTTTAATTAAATAAAGGCTTCAAGGCTCGGGAAAGGTGCTATCCCGACCGGGATCATTACCATCACGACCGGGACGAAGTGAACAACAAAACAGGAGCTTCTGATGAGCAATCCCGCCCGGGATCATGGTCATCCCGACCGGGAAGGACTCCTCCCGACCGTGATGGGTGTCTTCACGGCCGGGAAGGGCTACAACACCCTTCTTCGCTTTCCTTTCTTCAGTTAAGCCCCACCCAACCTCATTTTACCCCCTGCCAACCTCCCGACTTAGCTTTGCCACTATCATTTCACCCTTACACTTCAATTTTACACCCTCATCACATCTTCTCATCTCTATACACTGAGTTTCTCTTTAAATCCCAACCTCATTACACCTTTGCAAGACCGATGCTCCAACAATGAGCCGACATTTAGGAAGGAGAGGAACAATGATGATGAAGACAAGCAAGGTGCCGATAATGATCATTGAGACGATGGAGTTAGTTGAGTTGCTAACCCTTTGGTAGGCGACTCTTCTTTCTTTTCCGCCTTTTATTGTTAGTCTTTCTTTGTACGTTCCCTTCCTTCTATCCTTTTAGTGTGGTGATGGCCCTCGGGGCCTTTGGTGGTTATTGCTCCCGATTCTCGATGACGTGACTACATCAAGAATCATTTGAAAAATCCAAATTGTCAAAGTCTTTTCACTTTTTCTTTAGTTTTATTCCCTTTTTTGGTAGAAATTAGTCGGATTTGGACGAAATTAGGGCTAGGTGATTTGATTACACCTAGCCCTCCCCTCCCATTCCCTTTTATTTTCCTTTTTTTAATTTCTTCCCCCATCCATATCTTTTCTCATCTCGGCCCTTGGTGACTTGATTATACCCCGGCCTAACGCATTCTACACTTTCATCACTTTCATTTTTGTTTTTTTAGCTTTATTTTCCCTTTTTCTCTTCTTTTTAGTGTCTTCCACACACTACCGATCGAGCATGAGGACATTTCTCGGTTTAAGTGTGGGGGAGCGATATCCTAGTTTAGTTTAGTTTAATTTTTGTGTTTTGCGTGTGTGTTTTGCCCCCTTTTTCCTTGTAGGTCGCTTGATCATCGTCAACTTTGGAGGGCTTTCAAGACATCCGGTAACATCATTTGATCCCTTTCCCTCTTTGTCTCTTGTGGAGTTTGGAGGATGTTTTGTCATGGTGTGTGCTCGGGTGGAGCTTTTTGGAATTTGTGGTCGATGTGGTTGCTTGTTTGGAAGTTTCGGGGTGGTGTTTGTGTATTTCTTTGTGTGTTTGTTTTGTTTTGTTTTGTTTTGTTTAGTTTGTGTCTTGTGTAGAAAAGGTTTTTGAAAACCCGGTTTTGAGGCTAGTGCGCAAGTGTTTACTTTCCCTTTCGAGTGATATGAATCGATTCTTGGACTTTAGTCTAGTAGAATGACTTTAAATCAATAGTTTCGTTGGTTTCTTACCTTGAGTCCACCTAGTCTACTAGAGATTTACTGCGGGATTTGCATTTTGACCACTTTGACCACCCACGGAGTGAAAAGGCCTTGGTTTCCGAGTCTCATCTCTTAGGTGACCATGTTCGAAATTGTTTGATTAGTCCAAGTTTCTCCCTTTTTGTGGGTTTGAAGGGAAAGCGCGCCCGACTCACCCATTTCCTTACCTTCTACACATTACCATAAATAAGTTGCAATTTTGTTGAGGTTTCTACACTTGGTTGTGACAATTGGTTACAATACAAAATTTGGCCAAAAGGGCAAACCAAGAAAAATAAAGAAAAAGAAAGAAAGAAAAGAAAAAAGAAAAAAGAAAAAAAAGGCACAACAAATCAAAAACAAAATACAAAAGAAGAAAAAGAAATGGCATAGCAAATCAAAAGCAAAATGCAAAAGAAAAATGCCAAAGAAAATCATTTCACAAAAAAAATTCTCACCCCCTCAAAAGTATGCCTTCTACCGACTGTTATCGTGAAGAGCCTACCAAAGGGCTGAGTCCCTAGGAAGGATGATAGCGGTAATGGTCGGTCTTCCCTCACTTTGCAACCATATCCACCTTTTTACTCGGACTAGTTAAGCTATTTTTGAGCATGGGACGACCCTCTTGGCTCATCGCTAAAAGGGGCGGAGTTTCACTTTACCTACAGTGTCGACTAACTCCGTGGTTCATCCTTTTTCCGTCCCGCCTATCGTCCCGTGGTACGTTCTTAGAAGGTTAGGAGGAACTAGGTAAGTTACCAACGTCCTTATTGCTTTGTTGTCATACTATTAGGGTTTTGTCCATATCAATTTGTGTTATTAGCTTGGGAATGTTGTCACTTTCCTTGAGTCCTTAACCAGTGTCTCTTTCACCGCTTTGTTGAGGGAAGCGCTATTTATTTCTTCTTGGATGCAACCGATTGTTTGTTTGTTTGTGTGTTTTTGTGTTCCGTTGTATCCACAGTTTTGTCGCAAGACCTCACTTGCCTTGGGGAGAGCACTTTTCCTCTAAGTGTTCTCGCATGAGTTGAAAGGGCGTGGGGTGCGCTAATACCCGCTCGGTTAGTAGTCTAGTTTCTTTATTTATTAGTTAGTTCGTGCTTACTCGAGTGCGAGTATGGGTTAAGTGTGGGGGAGTTGATAAGTGTGTTATGTAGTGCTTATTTCTTGTGTTTGGTCCCGGTTTCTCTTCTGAAATCGCTCTTTGGAGCGGTTTCGAGGCTACTTACGCTTCTTCTACCTTGTTTTAGGTTCCAAAGGCCTATCTTGGAGAAATGAAACAATTCCGACTCGTTTCCGACGCATATGGAGCCAACGAAGAGAAGGGACGATGACTCGGTGGCTTAGACTCGATCCCGAGTCCCTTGGAGCCTAGTTCTGAGCACCTAGAGTCGATAAGAAGCCTAGGAAGAGCAATAAGGGACCTACGTGACCATATTTAAAGCCTACAAGACCCATCCTGGTCGGGAACACATCCATCACGACCGGGATGAAGTAACGAGCAAAGACGAGCTCCTGGAGGGCCTTCTCGGCCGGGATGATGAGCTTCCCGACCGGGATGGGTCCCTTCCCGACCGGGATCATCCCTTCCCGGCCGGGAAGGGCCCAGTTCAGCCCGTGTTTCATTTTTTTCCGCCCCCCTTATTCTTGTAACCTTATATATACCCCTCTCTTGTATTGTTTTAAACACTTTTGATTAATCTACCTTACATCCACTAAACCCTAGACTACTTTAGGTTAGATTAGCTTAGATTAGTGTAGATTAGTTTAATCTCTCTTTAATTACTCCTTAATTCTTGTTGAATCTTTATATTATTGAAGACCTATTGAGGGATTTCTCTATTGACAACATTGAATTCCATTTCTTTGGGTTGGATTTAATCAAAGATCCTTTCTTTTCTTTTTTTCTTTCCATTTGTTGGTATAATTCTCTTCTCCCTTAAATTTCTCTAGCTTAATCTTGTTCATTTAGTTATAGTCATTGTTTATGCCAAGTTCTCTTCATCCTTTCACTACGAATGCACTTATCATGTTGGTTGTTGTGATTGTGAATGTGAATTGCATTGGGATGAGTAGTGAGTAGTCTCTTGCTAGGGTTAGTAGGGGGAATGGGTGCCTTAATGGGTGATTAAGGGTTTGTTTGGGTTGTTGGTGGAAGTTTTGGTTGCTTCTTAGTTGTATGCATAGATCATGTTTGATGAAATGCTTGAATGACTTGTAGTTGCAAATACATGTTTTCTTGCCTTCTTCTTGTGACCTTGTATGTTGCTAGGATGGGTTCTTGCGCGAGAGCGAGGAACCTCTAGGACGGTTTTGGAGCGAGAGCCCGGATTATGCCTAGATAGCTTGACTATCCCTTCATTCTTGGTTTCTCTTGATCATCTCATCACCCTTGAACCCGACCTAATCCTAGTACTTTCCCTATTCGATTTCTTCTTCACCTTAGCCATTATTCTTTTAGCTTTAGTTGTTATACTTAGTTCATTCCTAGTCATAGTTTTACCTCCCTTCATCGTTTTAGTTTGTTTAGCTTAGTTGAGTTAGTCTAGTCCTTAGGTAGACTCTAGTCTAGACACCTCTTTCCGTCCCCGTGGATTCGACCCGACTTGCCCTATCTACCCAGTTAGGTTTAGTTGGTTTTATTTGTTGGTTGGACCCGCGACAAATCCCTTCCATTCTCATTCTTCTTAACTTGTCCATAAATTCTTCCCCGATCTTGCTCCTAATCTTTCCGTTCGTCTTGGTTTTAGATTTCCTCATTATTTTGGGTTATCGAATTTACTCGAATCCAACCTTGTCTCACTAACTTGTTTTGTCGACTCGGTTTTCTCGGTGGAGCATCCGTAGAAGATTAAAGATTCTACAACTCGGAGCTTAAGGCGTACTAAAGATTTGGAACCGGACTTTACAAGAAGGAGAAGTAGATCAGTGGTTTAACAAGGAAACTTTCGGACGTTACTCGATTTTATATCGTATGTTTGAGTAGTAGTATGTAGTAAATATTTTAACTTTGGTTTTCTAATTTTAGCTATTTATTATTTGCTAATAATATTATTTTAAATTGTATCCCTTATAAATATTTTACAAGTTTTCGATATCGTTTCATAAATCCTTAGTAATTTAATTATTTACGATCGTTATAATATTTTGTTGTTTATCGTGACATTAGTAACTAAATAATATCGATTTCATATTTTCGTCATATTTTGTTAATTTATAATTTAAACTCAAAATCATATTTTTATATTATAATCGAGATCTATATACTTGTTCAATAAATTAATTTCATCCTACGACTTATATTAATAAATGAGAAAGTAGTCGATTTTGTTTTGAATACATTTTTAGTCGAGACTATTTTCTCTAATAATTTCTCATTTGTCTACGATTGATTATTTTTAGTAATCAATATAATTTATTGATAAAATCTATTTGCTAAAACTAATTTGAATGCTTTATAAAATCTCGTTTAATTTATAAATTTCGTCGACTCAATTAATTTTGATATCATTTTCTTAAAACATCTCTTTTCTGAAAATTATAGTTTTAACTTGATTTCCTAATTATTTATGAAATACTACATATTGACTTATTATATTTTATTTATATTTTGAGTAATGAATTTAAAATATATTAAAGTTACGATAACGACGATAATAATAAAATGTTAATTTTGTTAGAAATACTATTTTTTATAAATTTCACTTATTTTAATAACTCACGTATTTTCTATAACAATATTTCTATTTTAAGTAAGTTTCTAAAATTAGTAATTTTCTTTTTATAGAATGATTCCCTTTTAATATAAAATGTTTATTTCTTTTATCCTCGTAATGATTATATCTTTTGAATATCGATAATGGCTTGTTTTGGAGTTATGGAATAAAGACAAGTGTGGGGTTAGAGTAATATAGTCCGGGATGTACGTTTTTGCCATCAACTATAAAGCTGATGTGCCTATTTGGGGCACATTTGGTCGTTGAACTGGGCGTAGTTTCGCCCAGGAGAGTGTAGGTTTTGACCTTAAGCTAGATATCGCATCGTGTTAGTCGCCGTCAGCTGAACTAGACATAATTGTTGTCTAGGAGGGGTATGCACTACTTAAACCAGGACCTCGCTGCACGCAGTCCTGTTATAGTTGAGTTGCCTAGTTAGAAACTGGATTCTGTTATGAGTTAAGTCTACAGTTCTCGAAGCTAGTTTCCAGTACTATCCCTAGTAAAAGTCTAGCCTTGTGCGCACTGATTGAATTTCCATAACGCCATTTTTGAATGTTATTATTATTGGTTGATTTTGACTTGCAAGCTGACAAGTGCTTTAAGTTTTGCTGAAAACTTATTTTTATTATATCGTTTTTAATGTTTTCTCATTTTAAGTATTTTAGTATAATAATACTATTATTTTCCATATGATATAATATGGCTGGAAGAACGTCCGAGTTACTCCCCACTGATTTGGCTGTTATGTTTATAACATGACATGTATTTGTTGTTGGATTTTGGGTGTGAGCTAGTGTGGACATGACATAGGTCCACCCCGACGCGGCCACGCGCGGGTTTGGGTAGGCGAATGAATCTCCATATGAGAATGGATCGAATTGAAATTTAGGTCTATGTGGAGTCGCCACCGAATTTTGTGGTTATTCGGAACCATTCGAGCCCACTCTATGTCGTAGTGGTCCGTATACAAAATACGGCCCATTTCCGATGTCAGAGTTTATTGGGCTCGTCCCTTTGCATTTGATACCAATACCGACATTATCGGATATTGTGTATTGAATGACTCTCGTGCGCCAACGGTTTCGGGCATCCGGAAACCAAGGTTCTTAGTAAGGGGTTAGGGTACGTGTTGGGAAGCCCACAAAGGACACCCAACCCCGCCCGCACATTAGCGGCCTCTACTAAGAATTCGAATGACTTTCCAATACGTGCATTAGTTAAACGGGAAAATGATATGCAATGATTATTTTCCCTAAACATGTGAATGGAATTGAAAAGGGTTTCTAAGTCAATTTAATGCAATTAATTTTAACGTCGAAGTTGAATTTTAGCATGTGAGTTCATTTTAGTACAATAAAATAAACAAAAATAAATTGACAAGAAAATAACAAACTTGTTAGTAACGGTATAACGATAATAACAGTTTGCGAATAATGTAGTATGATGCATGGTTTTGAAAAGAATAGTAGGTCACGTGATGGATTAACACGTGTTGACCGAGGTCAAGAAAAAAAATATATCGAGATCTAAAAAAAATGTTTTGTCTAAAAAAAAATGATGTTCGAAGAATAATAATAAAAAAGAGCGAAATTGTTTTCTTCGGAAAATTGATGATTTTATTAAATCGCGTACAAATATTGCGTAATTTGCACTCGACTTAATATTTTCGATAATCGTCGTATTCAATATTCGATTATGAAATTGATATTAAATACTTGGAATAATTTATACTCGATTTTAATTGTGATGCTCGTCATATCCCATATTCGATTATGGAATCGATATGGAATACTAGAGTAAAAAAATAAAGAATATTGATTTGAATTAGTTTAAAATAACCAAGACGATATAGATATTCCTCCGCGTTTGTAGTGTCATGATTCGAACGAATTAAATAACATCTACGTTAGCATCAACGAAAAATTGAATTGGCTAAATTGTTTGATTAGATTATTAGACTCGACATCCAATTATGGAATTGGCATCGGATCTAACGTATCGACACTTTGCTTGAATGAAAACTTGATTCCCTCGGCTTTTCCGACATCGAAATAAATCCCTAAGGATTAGGATGTCAGATCCGCGTCAACGGATTTCGACCCTTATTAAATATAATGCTTGTTTTTGAAAATTAATGTAAATATATGACTCGAACAATGATGAAAAAAAAAAAAAAATATTGTTTAAGTTAACTTGTCTCAATAATCAAATAATCAGGGTATTGGAACAAGCGACCGTCAACGCTGTGTGCAGTACACTTGTATATTCGTGTTTCCTTATTCCGATACCCCTCTTATTCGACAAAAATCGATAAGTATTTTAGTGTTTTGTATTAGTTATTATCGATATTATAATGCAAGGAACAAAATAAAACAAAAAAAAACGCGAAAAAGATGAAGATGACGAGAGGAAGAGAGGAAGGAGAGAAAGGGGCTTTGACACCCTCAACCTCCATGTTCTTGTCTCGGAACGGACTCGTAACCGTGGCTTTACACAAGAGTCTTCGAGGTTTTATGGAGGTTAAGTTATGGTGGCTCGGGATTGATTCCTAAAATTAGGTTTAGGGTTTTTGCTAGTATAGGATTGCTAGGGTTTGATTAGGGTTGCATGTGTAATATTAGGGTTCTTGAGGTTGTAAAAAAAGTTGTGATTAGTGTTGTAAGGTTGTGAAATTGAGTGTGCATGGGGTTGCTTATATAGGCAATGCCCATGTATTTTGGTGTCCAGGGTTTTGTGCCCTGACGGACTTGACCTGATGGCCCGTCTGAAGGTGGACTGTTGGTTTTGCTTCTTGAGTTGGACTTTTTGTATTTGAGTGGCTTCTTTGATGTGTCTCGGAAACGACTTTGACCGGAGTTGACCCAATCGCTAAGAAGTTGGTTTTATTTCCGGTGTCGGTTTCGGTCCAAATTAGTCTTGTTTGACTCGGAATGATCCGTTGGGCCTGGATTCGAGGTTGATTTTGTGAGATTTGTACTCCGCAAGTGCGTTAGCCAGCAACTAATGGATTTGAGCTCGTATCCGAGCGCATAGAAGCACGTTAGCATCCGATCATCATCGGGTGTTTTTTGGAAACTATCATAGACACCTGGCAGTCAAAATGCGGGTGTCTACAGAGCCCCTACTCTGACTGAGGCTTGGACAAGGCGAAAGTCAGAGTAGCTACCAGGCCAATCGAGGATTGAAACCTGGCGGACTTCCGGTCAGGTCGTTTATAGTCCATTAGACTCGCGTGAAGGGCTCGCCAGCCACAAGCTAGAAGTCATATTTGAGCTGATGACGGTAACTCCGTGGGGAATTGGACTTGTCGCATAAGTCCTGGGTGCGCCTGTATGTAGGCTCATCCCGTGAAATGCTGTCGTTGGCTTCCGTTGGGGAGATGTAGTGGGTTGCACATCCCTATTTGAGTCGTACCTGTATAAGTCACATAAAATTTGCATGCAACACCTAGGTAGTAAAATGACTTGCGCTGGGGAAAATGAGTTTTGATTTTTTTGAAATTTTTGAAATTAAAATCCTGAAAGCACCCATGGGCTAGGTTTTCAAAATGGAAAAGGGGTAGAAATTTGCAATTTAAGTAGACCGAAATTTGACCTTGTCGAAAAGGCTTTTCTCAAATGGCTAAGTTTTGCAAATTTTAAAATGAGAATTTGGAGAGAGACATACCGACAGACTCGACTCTGGACGCGACAAGACGAGTTGAGCGACACGGACTGGACTCTCTAAGGATTGGACCGTGACTCGGTAGGGGATGGGCCACCTAAGATGACGAGACTCTCGAGTTGTGCTATTCCGTAGCCTAGGCGAGTGGCAACACGGTCGAACATCGAAATGGGATGGATATGCTATAGGGGACTTCAGTAGTTTGTAATGAGACTGTTTTAGTCTGGTGCCCTTCTGGATCTCTGATTTTAGGGTACAGTCCAAAATGGGTATAACTTCGAATCCTGACAGATTCTTGTCTTCGACGGAGCCGAGTACTAGGACACACTACAGAAAGGAGACTAGTTTTTGAAAGTATTTTGGATTTTGTGAGTGGAAGGAGAACTTCTGCCTAGGAGAAGCCCCCAGGATGACAAAGCTAGCTCTTGAGAACATGACGGTGTCGTGACCGGAAGGATGACGCTTCTTGAATTTGTGTCAATGTGGGTGGTTGTGCCTCTGTTGAAAGGCTGCCTACGTATTCACGTGTGGTGAAATCAAACCAAGCCGTAGTTCAGTGTCGGAAGATGTATTATGGTGCCTATTCTAATAGGACTTTGTGTGTAACTAGCCATAATGACGGTGTAGGCTAGGTGCATTCCCAGTGATGTCTTGATCAAAGGGCTTGAATGGTTAAGATATTAATCCTGTGACTGTGAGCGCTCTCCGGGGTAGTCCCTAGAGGTGGTGTGAACTATTTGGGCATGTTCTATGCCAACTGCAAGTTGAGTTCCCATGTTCGGGGTTGGTAACTAGTTTGGATGAAAAGAGTTGGGATGTGATTTTAACGAGTTTTGTTCTCGGGATTTTTAACGAGTTCTGCTCTCGGGGAATTTTAACGAGTTTTGTTCTCAGGATTTTTAACGAGTTCTGCTCTCGGGGAATTTTAACGAGTTTTGCTCTTGGGATTTTTAACGAGTTCTGCTCTCGGGGAATTTTAACGAACGAGTTTTGTTCTCGGGCTTTTTAACGAGTTCTGCTCTCGGGGAATTTTAACGAGTTTTGTTCTCGGGATTTTTAACGAGTTTTGTTCTCGGAATTTGATATTTTTGGAAATGTGGTGCTAGGAAGTAAGTGGCTTTGATGATTCGAAATCTAGAGCTCGATTTTGTGGAGCTGAGGCTTGGAGGGTAAGGTATTGTAACGTGGTAGGAACGGGGGAAGTCGAGTAAAAATGGCTCGAACTTCGATTGGGCTGGTTTTGATAATGCGGGATCTGGTTTCCATGTCTGGCCCTAATGGTTAGGGGTATCCTATGGAGCTTGAATCCTCAAAATTCCGGGTTGTCTCTGGCCTAGGTCTCGAGGAGGTGTTGAGGGTTATAATGTGGGAAAGCTGAGTGTGGTGTTAGCTGATCAGCTTGATTGTTACTCCCCTATCGGATGGTATTGATAATTTTGAATTTGACCGTACCACGGTCAAAGAATTTTCACTAGAGTTGACCGTTGACCACGGTCATGGGTGTTTGATTTTTTTGATTGACCTCTTAGCCGCGGTCATGGGTTTTGATAATTTTGACCGTACCCTGGTCGTGGGGCTTTCACTTGAATTGACCGTTGACCATGGTCATTGGTATTCTGAATTTTTTGATGATTGACCTCTTAGCCCCGGTCATGGGTTTTTGATAATTTTGACCGTACCCTGGTCGTGGGGCTTTCACTTGAATTGACCGTTGACCGTGGTCATGGGTATTCTGAATTTTTTTTATGATGGCCTGCTTTTTTTTTTGGCCTTTTGCTTTTTTTCTCGTGGACTTTCGATTTTTTTTTGTGTCCAGTTTTTTTTTTTTTTGAGCCTTTTTTGTTTTTTTGTCGGTCAGACTAACACCTAAGGTAGGGATTGGTCAGTCTTATCGGATGGGTGTTTTATTGTGAGAAATGAGCTTGCCTCTCGTCTTGAACCCAAACTAGGAGATTATCTAGATTTGTCATAGGATTCGATACCGCTCCTGCTACGGGTAGTCGTGTGGCTTTTCTATACCAGACATGGAATAGGTAAAAAGAAAACACGGGCTCGGTTTCCTGCAGTCATTACAGATGTGCCTATAATAGTCACGTGTGTGCTCACAGTGTATGACGGTGTTCATCACGTTCTCGGAAACACATAAGGAAAGTATATATGAGAAACATGAAAGCTGATTTTATTGAACTTTGGAAAAGAGGACAGAATACAATTGACTTTGACTTTGACTTTGACTTTGACTTTGACTTTGACTTTGGAATAGAACATCCTAGACTCAGACTCAGACTCGGACTTAAATCAAATCCGGACTCTTGGATGCATGAGAGGTAGACTGGATGCTTCGGTCATCGGGCCCTGTGTAGTCCACGAGGGGCTTTGCAAGTGACAATGTTTCCAAAACGGGAGTCTTCCCGGCATCGAGGAAGTCTTGAATGAGATGTTTCAGCTTCCAGCATTGTTCTGTATCGTGTGCCCTCCCTCTGTGGAATTTGCAGTAATGTTCGGCGTTCCATGCTTTGGAACGTTTCTCCACAGGTGGGTCGGCTGTTGGGCCTTCGGAACCAACCTCTGGAAAGCGATGGTGTAGGACATATCCAAGTGGGTAAATGTCCTTTCCTTTGACTGATTCTTGATTTTTGGAGAGGTGACTTGAGGGTTACTTCTCTCGGCCTTGCCATCTTGAGGGTATCGGACAGTTTCGCAAGAGTGTTCACCCTTCAAATGAGTCGGTTGGGTGATTGGCTGCCTTACCCGCTCTAGTTGTGTTAGACGGGATCGGGTTCTTACAAGGTCTTCTTCGATGATGGTTACCATGGAACTTAGGTTATCTAGGGCAGTATTGATTTTCGAGAAGATGTTGTTAATGGAGCAATATAGCATAAGCATACTCCCCTGGATATCCCCTTTCTTGACGGCATGGGATTTGTCGTGGTTTGGTAGTGTCTCGTTCATAGGGTCCCTGATCGGAAGAAATGACAGGTGTTAGAACTCGCCTAAGCTCGGTTTTGCGTACATGATGAGTCAAACTAGACATGGCCCGGGGTGACGGAAATGACTTGGACTCTCGGACCGGGATACTTAAATGTTGACCTAGACGAGGTAACGACCGCAAATTAGACTCGAGCTGCAGAATGGTGAGTCTGAAAATGGGGCGACCATGTTTGACTTGGGTTAGACCCTCCTAAGACGAATGTGTAGGGCGCGATTCTCGGAGTGACTTTGATTAATCACTCCGTCGGAGAATAGCCCCCAAGTGGGATCGTTAATTTTGTTAAGACTCGAGTGTGGGACGAGTGACCCTTTAGACGTAAGGACCACGGACCTTTTGTTATAGGGCTATGCCTTGTAAAAGGTTGACTCGGAAAAGACACCTAGACGGGTGACTCGTGAAAGGTGGGCCTTCCTTAGGATTCAGCTATGTGGGCCGAGTCCTGTTCGAAGGAAGGTCCATGTGAGACATCCACAGACTTTTAGACTCGAGTGTGTAGACGGACCTTCCTTTGTAGGAGTATGTCCTACGTAGGTGGGCCTTACCTTAGTCTTATAAGGCGGACTGGGATAGGGAAGAAACTCGTGATGTAAGATCGACGGAGTTTCGACGCTAAAGACTTTGACGACTTATGACATGACCCGACACTGCTAAATACGGGAAGTCCTAAGAAGATAAAGGTTTTGAAAATTGATTGATATGAAAATTCCGAGATAACTCGGTGGAGAGGCCCGATTTTTCGAAAAAAATCGGAAAGTGCATCGGGCCTCGATTTTGAAAGTTCGAAAGTATTTTTGAGTTTTGAATTAGGCAGCGTACCGTCTAGAAAATAGGCTATTTTGAGTAAAATCATAAGTCCTAAATTCGGTATGTGTCCCGGGTTTTGAAATTGAATAGTTTGAAAAAGATGCAATTTTTGAAAAAAAAGACGGTTTTTGAAAACGACTCGGAAACCAAGTAGCACGTAGTCACACAAGCATTATAACGACACCATGTATGCTCTACACTAAGTCTCGGTCGGTCTATAAGGGGTCTATACCAGTGTACATAGTCTAGACGTTGATCGGGACGGACTTCCTAAGTCGAGTTTAGCTTAGACCATGCCGCGAAACCCACTCGAATCGACTATGGACACCTTTTGACATATCCATATTGGAGTACATCAACGGTATAGTGGGACGTCGGTCGCGAGTACCAGCCCGGGAAAATATGGGTTATGCATGAACCGTAAAACTAAGACGCGTATTGTACTAGTCAAACGATTTCTATTCGAGTCTCACCCTGAGGATGCCGATGGTAAGTCACGCATCATTTAATCCCCAGCGGAGTCACCAAAATGTGGACATGACATAGGTCCACCCCGACGCGGCCACGCGCTGGTTTGGGTAGGCGAATGAATCTCCATATGAGAATGGATCGAATTGAAATTTAGGTCTATGTGGAGTCGCCACCGAATTTTGTGGTTATTCGGAACCATTCGAGCCCACTCTATGTCGTAGTGGTCCGTATACAAAATACGGCCCATTTCTGATGTCAGAGTTTATTGGGTTCGTCCCTTTGCATTTGATACCAATACCGACATTATCGGATATTGTGTATTGAATGACTCTCGTGCGCCAACGGTTTCGGGCATCCGGAAACCGGGGTTCTGAGTAAGGGGTGAGGGTACGTGTTGGGAAGCCCACAAAGGACACCCAACCCCGCCCGCACATTAGCGGCCTCTACTAAGAATTCGAATGACTTTCCAATACGCGCATTAGTTAAACGGGAAAATGATATGCAAAGATTATTTTCCCTAAACATGTTAATGGAATTGAAAAGGGTTTGTAAGTCAATTTAATGCAATTAATTCTAACGTCGAAGTTGAATTTTAGCATGTGAGTTCATTTTAGTACAATAAAATAAACAAAAATAAATTGACAAGAAAATAACAAACTTGTTAGTAACGGTATAACGATAATAACAGTTTGCGAATAATGTAGTATGATGCATGGTTTTGAAAATAATAGTAGGTCACGTGATGGATAAACACGTGTTGACCGAGGTCAAGAAAAAAAATATATCGAGATCTAAAAAAAATGTTTTGTCTAAAAAAAAATGATGTTCGAAGAATAATAATAAAAAAGAGCGAAATTGTTTTCTTCGGAAAATTGATGATTTTATTAAATCGCGTACAAATATTATATTGCGTAATTTGCACTCGACTTAATATTTTTGATATTCGTCGTATTCAATATTCGATTATGAAATCGATATTAAATACTTGGAATAATTTATACACGATTTTATTTGTGATCCTCGTCATATCTCACATTCGATTATGGAATCGATATGGAATACTAGAGTGAAAAAATAAAGAATATTGAGTTGAATCGTTTAAAATAACCAAGACGATATAGATATTCCTCCGTGTTTGTAGTGTCATGATTCGAACGAATTAAATAACATCTACGTTAGCATCAACGAAAAATTGAATTGGCTAAATTGTTTGATTAGATTATTAGACTCGACATCCAATTATGGAATTGGCATCGGATCTAACGTATCGACACTTTGCTTGAATGAAAACTTGATTCCCTCGGCTTTTCCGACATCGAAATAAATCCCTAAGAATTAGGATGTCAGATCCGCGTCAACGGGTTTCGACCCTTATTCAATATAATGCTTGTTTTTGAAAATTAATGTAAATATATGACTCGAACAATGATGAAAACAAAATAAAAAAAATATTGTTTAAGTTAACTTATCTCAATAATCAAATAATCGGGGTATAGGAACAAGCGACCGTCAACGCTGTGTGCAGTACACTTGTATATTCGTGTTTCCTTATTCCGATACCCCTCTTATTCGACACAAATCGATAAGTATTTTAGTGTTTTGTATTAGTTATTATCGATATTATAATGCAAGGAACAAAATAAAACAAAAAAAAAACGCGAAAAAGATGAAGATCACGAGAGGAAGAGAGGAAAGAGAGAAAGGGGTTTTGACACCCTCAACCTCCATGTTCTTGTCTCGGAACGGACTCGTAACCGTGGCTTTACACAAGAGTCTTCGAGGTTTTATGGAGGTTAAGTTATGGTGGCTCGGGATTGATTCCTAAAATTAGGTTTAGGGTTTTTGCTAGTATAGGATTGCTAGGGTTTGATTAGGGTTTCATGTGTAAGATTAGGGTTCTTGAGGTTGTAAAAAAAGTTGTGATTAGGGTTGTAAGGTTGTGAAATTGAGTGTGCATGGGGTTGCTTATATAGGCATTGCCCATGTATTTTGTTGTCTAGGGTTTTGTGCCCATACGGACTTGACCTGATGGCCCGTCTGAAGGTGGACTGTTGGTTTTGCTTCTTTAGTTGGACTTTTTGTATTTGAGTGGCTGCTTTGATCTGTCTCGGAAACGACTTTGACCGAAGTTGACCCAATCGCTAAGAAGTCGGTTTTATTTCCGGTGTCGGTTTCGGTCCAAATTAGTCTTGTCTGACTCGGAATGATCCGCTGGGCCTGGATTCGAGGTTGATTTTGTGAGATTTGTACTCCGCAAGTGCGTTAGCTAGCAACTAATGGATTTGAGCCCGTATCCGAGCGTGTAGAAGCACGTTAGCGTCCGATCATCATCGGGTGTTTTTTTGAAACTGCCATTGACACCTGGCAGTCAAAATGCGGGTGTCTACAGCTAGCGAGTAGCGTGGATCCTACTCTTTTTTCATGTTTATTTATGGATTTTTGTAACCATGTTTGAAAAATTTTCCTTTTAGCCCTTTTGTAAAGAGAGGCCTTTGTATTGGCTTAACATTTCTTTTAATAAGATATAGTTTGTCAATGTGTTTTAATCCCAACTCTACAGTGTTTCTGCCACTGTATTGCGTTAGAATTTCTGGGGGATTACAGAAGCAGCCTCTTACACCATACTAACCTCCAAACAAGTAGTCAAATTCCTACAAAATAACATCATCTGCTACCCAAAATAACATCATCAGATGCGTATATTGTCATTGCTTGGGGATTAAGGATTCCCGTTAACCCTAGCGCATTGAGTGTCAGGTGGGCCTCGGGCGTGTGTCTCGAGGTTTGCTTGGCCCGACGCATTGACTCGAGTTTGGGTTTGCATATTTTGGGACCGATCCGGGGTCCCGGTGTCGGAATTGACTCTAATTAGTGTCGACGCGATCGTAATGACACGACTAAGGCTGTTTTGATGTTGAATTAATTTTTCTGCGTAATTATTTGATCCGTTCTATAGAAAAACCATCTAAAATATCATAATTTTGCATCGCATTGTAGTCCGATCGTCATCGGTTGTTTGTCGGGCACCTCTGCAGCCACTAGGTCAGAATTTGGGTGTCTACAAAAGCCCCCACTTTGACTGAGGCTAGGACAAGGCAAAAGTCAAAGTATAGCCACCCAGGTCAATCGAGGATTACGACCTGGTGGCTGTCCGGTCGGGTCGTTTTAAGTCCGTTGGACTACGTATTTAAGGCTCGTCAGCCAAGGTTTAGAAATCATGCCTGACATCCTTGCCCGCGGTTGCTTATCGAAGCTCAAGTTCGTGTTTGCTACCTTGTCTTGGGTTTGTTGTTTTAGTAGTTTTGGTTTTGACACAGGCCTTTTGCTTATGTCTTTATTGGTGTCTTAGTTGTGATTTTAATATCCTTGGCTGATGGTTAGGTTGATTTCGGTTTTGCCTTTTGCTTTAGGATTTGAATTGAGTTGAAATTGGGTTGAAATGAATTTAGTCAAGTTGGGTTGAATTGAAATTAGTCGAGTTGAAATGAATTGAATTTAGTTGAATTGAAATGAATTGAATCGAATTGTGATTGGGTTGACTTGAATTGGTTGACTTGAACTTGAATTAACTTTAGTTGATTAAGTTGAGTTGAGTTGTATTGAACTTGAGTTGGATTAATTGAATTGAAGTTGAACTTCAACCTGAATTGAGTTGAACTTGAATTGAATTGAACTTGAATTGAGTTGAACTTGAATCGAATTGAACCTTAATTGAATTGAAGTTGAATTGAATTTAACTTGAATTGATTGAATTGAACTTGAACTTGAATTGAGTTGATTTGAATTGAATTGATTGACTTGAACTTGAACTTGAATTGACCTTAATTGGTTGAATTGAATTGAACTTGAACTTGAATTGATTGAACTTGAACTTGAATTGAATTGATTGACTTGAACTTGAACTTCAATTAGCTTCAGAATGCTTTGGGATTCGTTAGGCTCACGGGTTTAGAATTTGTTTTTCGAATGTTTCAGGATTTACCCGAGTTTGAATTGAATTGAACTTGAACTTGAATTTCCTTCAGAATGCTTTGAGATTCGTTAGGCTCACAGGTTTAAAATTTGTTTTTCGAATGTTTCAGGATTCACTCGAGTTTGAGTTGACTTGAACTTGAATCGGCTTCAGAATGCTTTGTGACTCGTTGGGCTCACGGATTTAAAATTTTTAAATGCTTCAGGATTCACTCGAGATTGCTTCGATCAAATTTGTTTTTATTTTCGAATGTTTCAGGATTCAATTGAGTTTCCTTCGGTCAGATTTTTTCTCTCGAGTGTTTCATGGTTCAATCGGATTTGCTTATGTCAGATTTGTTTTTTTTCTTTTTCGAATGTTTCAGGATTTAATCGAATTTGTTTGGTTCAGATTTCATGCTTGGGTTGTGCTTTGGTAAGAGTGGTCTTGTTAGCTGGACATTTTTCGGTTCGTTTATTGCTGGGGGGCACCCGGGATTTTGAGGGTTGGACTTGTTTAAAATCAGCGGAGGAAAGAGGAATGGGTCATTCGTCTTAAAATCAAAACGCGCGGCACCCTTCGACTCAATCTCGCGTTCTCGACTTCATTCAACCGATTTCCGTCTCGATTTTCACCATATACGATTATGTCGACCTCGGGTAAGTGTTCTTGATTCACTTATTGTCGATTTGTGCTTAGTTAGATTGTGTGTGGGTCGATTTTGCTTAAACCCTAGGAATCGATTTGGGCATTTTGGTTTCGCTACATTTCGATGTTTATTCTCGGTCCCATTGTCAAATTAGGGTTGAATAGAGCTTGATAGGGTGGTTATTAGCTTGATATGAACTTTTGAGGTGCTCTAATGGCTTTCTATGGGGGAAATTCGAAATGCTAGGGTTTAGGGATCATTTCCCGGTTATTCCCGTACTTGACCTTTGAAATTTCGTTCAAATAGCATTTGTGACGTTATGGGTGACTTCCATGTCGACCTTTATGAGTCAGGATGCACTCTAGAGCATTCCGTGAGGGTTTGTGTGGCTTACGAAGGGTCAAATGATACTATGACGATGTCGGATTTTCTCGAAACCACTTTTATTGCGACCAGGGTCGAAAATGGGTGCTAGTGGGTCTTTCGGAATTTTGATATCTACGTCCAAAATTTTGAATTTATTTTGACTTGTTTGTGCTGTTTTGACCTGACCCAAGGCGTACTTTTGTTTTGTTTTGCAGCTAGAGATAACACTGAGTGTCCCGAGGAAGCTCCTTTGACTAGCACTAGTGGTGTGGTCGCCGAGACGAGCTCTCAGAGTCCTCGAGGGGTTCGTAAGAGGCGACAAAGCGTTCCTTCATAGCGTTGTGAACCAGGGGCCATAAATGAGGCTGACTTTGATAGGGTCACGAGGCATAGACAGCATGTGACGGTTGTCAGGAGGGCCCATGTCCCAGGGATTGCCAACGAGGGTGAGGAGGTTGGTTATGATGATCCCCCTTGGGATCGGGATTGACACGATTATCAGTTATTGTTTCGTCCCGACTTGCACGTCTCTAGCCGTATCGTGAATGGCCTGGTGAGTACCTTGACTCGTGCTTATTAGTTTACGCTTTAATTTTGGTTTAGATTGGTTTGCTTTGTTTATGCTGGTATTATCTCGTTTTGCTGTCCCCGGGTACGATGAGGACCTTCTCGGGTTTTACGACGTGCTTGGAGATCTATTCTTAAAAGCTTAGCCCTGCGGCAAAGGAGATTATCGCGGGGATGGCTTTAGGTGCCGTGGTCGGACACTGGGTCCGATTAGTAGGTTGCAAGACCAAGTGCAACCTTATGGTGATTAGTGCGATGATGGATCACTTTCACGACACTACCTGGACTTTCCATATGTCTTTTGGGGAGGTCGGGATGACTTTGGAGGACTTCGGGGTTATTATGGGTTTGCCTTGGGGCCCGGAAGTGATTAGATGGGCTTCTGAGGGGCCTATGCTAGATAGTGACAAGATCCGGGGATGGATCGGGGATTGTTTGGAGCGTGAGGCATACAGTACATCCCATGCTCTAGTGAACTCGCACATTACCGACCACTTCGAGAGGGTGACGGTGCTAGAGGGTCAAGTACCCAACACACCGGTGCAGGATGCCCATCTGTGGTTGTGGTACTTCCTAGGATCGACCCACTTCTCGGATAAGGGTGAGAGGTTTAGTACTAGGATTTTGCCTTTGCTGGCTAATTTGGATCAGCTGGGACGTTTTGATTGGGTGACCGCGGCTTTCGCGGAGATGACCCGTTGCCTACAGGTCATGGTGAGGCCGTAGAGGGTGAACTCTAGCTCGAGTTTACCTATCGTGGGTCCAGGTCTCGTGATGGAGGTTAGTTATTGTCCCTTGTGCTTGGTTTCAGGATTTACTTAGTTCGGTTTGGGTTTGCCGACGATGTTTTCGGGTTTTGCAGGCTTGGATCTGTTCTTACTTCTCTCGCCTGGCACCTAAGATGGTGCGCGCTCGTCCGGTTAAGTTTCCGGCGGGGATAGAGTGGAGGTTGGCTCAAGCTAAGATCACGACGAGTCACTACTCACCGGAGAATGTGCTGGTGAACCAGCTGCGCCCCGAGGATGTAAGTTTCCTTCTTACAGTTTATTTTCCTTAGTAGCCCCCAAGATTAGGATTATTTAAATGCCTATTTTGTTTATGCAGTTCGTGGCCCGTCCTTGGGCCGACTATGAGGGTCTGCCCGAGTATGTGGGGGAAGAGTTTAGGCCTAGGAGCTATAGGATCGAGGATGCTCCTTCCTGCGTTGTTTCGCCCGGTGTGGTATCTGGGCGAGAGGTTCGTGCGTCATTGCTTATATGACGAGTTCAGGTTGCCAGTTGATCCTCCCCTGACTATGTTTAGATCACCGACCACCGTAGAGGCTCGCGAGGGTAGGGATGGAGAGGGAGGCGATGCACTACTGGTGCCTAGTGCCCCCTATCTCTCTCACGTCTGCCAGCAGCTAGCTTGCCACCGCCTCTTGGTGAGAACTCGATTTCTGGTTTTATTGTTTTTTTTATTCTATGGTTTAGTGTTTGCTTTCATTTTGAATGGTTTGCCTTTCCTTCAGTTTGCTGATCCGGCTGATGTTGTTCAGCCCCCAGACTTCCCTTTGATGTTGCTTAAGGTCGATGCGGTTGGGTTACTCTTTACAGAGCCTCTTCCCCCCGTGTCTGCTGAGGAGATGGAGGCTGGGATGGAGTGGCGTGACCAGGTATACCGGGTAAGTTTCAGGTTTTGCCTTGAACTTGGCTCTAAGGGTTAGGTTTTGTTTGACTAATTGGTTTGGTTTAGTCTTTCAGGTTTTGTCGATCTTCCATCCGCGGTTGTGGCAGGCCGCCAACTGCTTCTGGGCCTACGCGTCGAGGGCGGCTGCTGCCTCATTCCGTGATACATCGGGACCTCGATCGGTAAGTATGCGTTTTCTAGGTTTGGTTTTCTAGGTTAGTTGTGTCTTTCCCTAAAGTATGGGTCTATTTGTAGGATAATCCGGATATAGTGAGGCAGCTGGCGACTCGGGTGACAGAACTCGAGAAGGAAGAGGCCAAGTTGCTTCAACTCCTGCGATCTCGGGTTGATGAAATTGCTACGCTTAAGGAGCAGCTGGTTCGGACTCAGGGCGAGACCTTGGCGGAGGGTGAGGCTAGGTTCGGAGCCGAGGCAGAGACAGAGGTTGAGGTTGAGGTTGGGGGTCATGCTACGGGTGCTACCGAGGATGTCGGAGGATTTCCCGAGATAGCTACTCTTGATATGTTGTCGGGCATGAACGGTACTGAGTCTCCTATCCTTGATCTAGAAGATTTAGATCTAGATGAGGATATAGGTGAGTATGTGCTGGCCAAAGGCGCAACCTCTAGGGGTCCTCCCTTGTTTATGAACTCGGTTTATGTTCGCATTTTGTATAGTTTGTATATTTTGGACTCTTAGTATTTTGATTGATTTGTTAGTATTGCGTTTTTCTTTTTGAAATGTTAACTTAGATGACAAGTAATCAATTGAAGTTTGGTTTGTTTGCGATTTCGTCGTAGTTTAGGACGTTTTAGATGTGTTAGGATTGCACGAGAGTACGAAAATGATTTTCGGAATTTTTGAAATGCGTTAGTTTGAGCCAGGAGTTCTATCAAGTAGTCGTCGAATAAAATGTTTGACTTGAGACGTGCAAAAATGTAAGAAATGCTTCGTAGCTAAAGTGTTCGACCAAGTATGTGTTCGGTGCTGGGAGACAAGTGTAGTTGTCTCGACATTCAAGTTTAAAATGAGGCAAAAAGAAAAGAGTTAGACCACTTTTGAAAAAAAAACGTTAGACCACTTTTTTATATCTTCATGATAATGTCGTACTAGGCCACAGACGAGGATTGACGATGTCGCTCGGGGCTTGCTTCAACACACCTAGGTGGGGTAGCTTATCCCCTTAAAAAGAAAATTAAAAATGTCTAAGTCTGGTGGGTCTGACGAGCGAAATATGTCGTCCGTATGGCCCTGTTGCTCCTGCGCGGGCATTTCGGCTTATGGAAAGGATGTTTAGCGACTTCAGGAGGTCGTTCTCGACGTCCGGGGTTAATAAGTGATAGCCGATGGGGTAATGCATGGCTGGCTGCATGGAATTCGGATGCTCGGGAGGTTAATGGCCCAGGGCTTCGACGCCTGGGCCTGGGTGGCTTGAATCTGGGTTGCTTGTGTTTGGGCGGCCCGATTTTGAAGCGCTTGGGCACAGACGGCCCGATTCTTGATTATGGAAATTTTACGTAATATCCTAATTGTTGTGGGATTAGGGCTATATATGCGGGTTATGGGCGCTCGTTTTAGACATATTAGATCTTCCATAGTGTCCTTATAGCTTCCTTGTATTATTTTGAGTCATGTCGGGTTTTGGGAGTTTCTTAACCGAGTGGATGGGTCATCTTAGAAAATGTGACCTTGAGGTTTGTCGAGGTGATGGTTTGTCTGTGGTTACCGCGCTAAGGCAGGTAAAGGTGAAAGATGACTTCTTGTTAACGTGTTCTAGTTTTTGGGATGTTAAGAATCATGTTTTAGCATTCCCGGGAGGTAATGTTTGTCCCCTTCCCGAGGAGCTAGATGCTATAGATGGGTGGTGTTCGGTTCAACCTTTTATACCCTTAGGAGATGATACCCTCGTAAAACGATTCCGTCATTTTTTGGATAATTCTTTGGAGGCGGCTGAGGCTTTCTTTGGGGTAGGTGGTGTTGACGTAAGGTTGCTATTAAGGACATTCACACGTAAAGTCTCTTCTGATATTTCGCCTTTGGCTTATAAACGGGATCTTAATATTGCGGTGGCATACTACTACCTTTTTGAGGATACGTCGGTGGATGAAGGTTGGGGTAGTCCATGGGTTTTGGATGTTGTAATGGGAATGGAGTATGGGAGATCGCCCTCCTTGCTTATTCTAGGTGAGCTCGTCACGTGTCTCGATGCTCGTGCACAGATATATCGTGCTCCGTTTCGGGGTTCTAGGATCATTTTGCATGTATGTTAGGGTACTACTTTCCTATTTCGAAACTTGCCTTAGTTCAAAAGTTTGACATTGTTTTGTGTTTTAAGTAGGTTCGGCTACAAGAGAGGCTTGGTTTGATCGAGCCCCTCCGATCCGTTAAAGGTTATAGCTATAAGAGCTTCACGGGTCGTAAGATGGCGCAACCATGGAACGACGGTTATACTGAAGAAGGATGGTGTTCCTACTTGCAGGCTAAAGGGCGGGTTGATATTAGGTGGACAGTCCCGTGGTGGCATAATAGTGGACCGGTTGGGTTTCCGTTCTCATCGTCGATTCATACTATGCAGATATTGTCCTTAAGGGACCAGGTTTATATTTACCCGGGGGAGTTATCGCGCCAAATGGGTGTGAAGCGAACTGTATCAGACGTTACTGATGGTGAGGCCTCTAAGTCTTATCCGTGGACAGAAATTTCTCTCAGGAAGTTTGGAATGTCTTGGAGACAGAGGTTCTCACGTCGTTACTACAGAAAGTGCTCGACCAGCAGACCCTACTCGTTCCCGGGGAGGATCTTACGGATGTCCGCCAAGGCAGGGCAAGTGTAATGTTAGGAAGACAGTGATGCTAAAGGATAAGGAGGCGACTCGAGTTAACGTCACTAAGTACTCGACCAAAGACAGTGTTACCGATCCTAGTGCCGTCAGTTCATCTAAACGGGCCAAGACTGACAAGACCTATATTGAAAATGTGAGTGAGGAGGGAAAGTGGGATTGGTTGGACTCGCCTTTTGCTAGGGTGGTCGAAGCTTGTTTTCAGAGGGTCTATGGTGAGAGACCTATGTAAGCACACCGAATGGCAAGGGAAAAGAAAAGTTGGACAGGTAGAGCCCACCCACTGAGTATTATGTTGTGTTAATTGATATTATGTGGCGTATTAGTACTAGTTTTGGTAGGGTTTGCTTGACATGTTGTCATTTTTCAAGGTAGCCGGGTATTAGATGCTCGATGTAAAGGGCCTCGGCAAAGGCTTGATTTAACTGATTTTTGTATTAATGAGAAGCACATATTTTTTTTTTGTGGTGGCTCGCAACTCGATTCTTCATTTTACCCGAGCGTCCTTTCGGGTCTTCACACCGTCCTCGGCTCACCTTCTTTTTTTTGCCTCCTTTTTTGCTCTTTTTTTACGGCTCACAACTTGATTCTTCATTTTGCCCGCGGCGCCCTTTCGGGTTTTCGCCCTGTCCTCGACTCGTCATTTTTTTTACGACGGATCATAACTCGTTTCTTCATTTTGCCCGGGACACCCTTTCAGGTTTTCACCCTGTCCTCGGCTCGTCGTTTGTGCTTCGTCATTGAAATCACTCGTTAATCGGAACATAGGGGTGGTTCCGATTTGCATGTGAAACGAGTAATCGATTTGGTTATTTTTGGTGGTTGTACCCTTGGAGTGGTTGCCTACGTATCCGTGCTTAGAAGGAATCAAACCATGTTCGTAGTTCATAATATGATGCGAGTGATTTTTCTTTAGACTCGTTATGCCCATTATCGATGAATGATGTTTAAAGTGTATTCACCCTAGTTAAAGAACTAAGGTGGAGTGATTGGGTGTGACCCCTTGGAAGTGACGATTACCGAGATACCGCGTTTAGGTCAAGGTGACGGGCTTGGATGGTTTTGGAATGTGGAGCTAGGTGGTGAGTGGCTTTGATGAATCAATATCTGGAGCTTGATTTTTGTGGAGTTAAGGCTATGGGGTTACGGTTTCGTGATGTGGTAGGAAAGGAAAGCTGAGTAAAAATGACTTAGGCTTCAATCGGGCGTGATGTAAATTACGTGGGATCTGATTTCCATGTCTGGCCGTAACGGTTGAGGTTATCCTATTGAGCTTGAATCCTCAAAATTCTGGACTGTCTCCTAAGGTGCCGTATGGTCGAAGGTGCCGTAGTCCCGTCTGTTGGGATGTTCCCGGTGAAGTAAAGATTTTGGGCCCGGATTTGTTGGCTCAGACTATTGACGTTGTGAATGTGGTCCGATCTAGGATGAAGTCTGCCCAGGATTGACAGAAGTCGTATGCTGATGTTCGTCGCCGACCTTTGGAGTTTTCGGTTGGTGATCTTGTGTTCCTGAAGGTATCACCTATGAAAGGGGTGAAACGGTTTGGGTTTAAGGGCAAGCTCAGCCCTAAGTTCGTTGGCCCGTACCCTGTGATCGAGAGAGTGGGCGAAGTTGCTTATAAACTGGAATTGCCTGCATCTATGGGTAAGGTTCACGATGTTTTTCATGTTTCTCAGTTAAGGAAATATGTTAGTGATCCCGAGCACGTGTTAAAGCCCGAGATTGTGGATCTCGAGCCGGATTTGACTTATGAAGAAAGGCCGGTGAAGATCACTGATCACCGCGAGAAGCGTTTAAGGAGCAAAGTTGTACCTCTGGTAAAAGTTTTGTTGCGCTGTAATCGGTTTGAGGAAGAAACGTGGGAAACCGAGTCTTCGAAGCGAGCTAAGCATCCTCAACTCTTCGAGTAAGGTAAACCTCGATTTTCTATCTGCTTATTCTTAGTTTCGAGGACGAAACTTTCTTTTAGTGGGGAGGATTGTAACACCCGCTATTTTTCCAAAGCATTTTTATTTTTTCCGTTAGGACTCCGTCTTAACTCTGTCACTTTTGGCCTCATATTTTATCATTTTACTAAAGCTCTATTTTAATTTTTGAGTTTAATAATTTTTATTTTCAATTTCAAAGATTTAAATTCTTTTTAAATCCATTTATTTGGTTTCTTCGTCAACTAGTTAATTTTTCCGCAAGGAATTCTATTTCTCTTCGAATTGACATTTTTAAGCTTGGATTTAAGTTATTCCTTTTCCTAAAAATGTTTGGATACGTTTCTATAGTATTTCCAACTAGTAAATATTTTTATTTACAAAAATTAGTTGTTAATGATTTTTATTACGAAGCTTCGCGAATAATTATTTTCTTACGCGAGGTTTACTCGAATTACTTCGAAATGTCTTTAACTATTTTACGATTATACTTTTTATTAAATTATAAATTATTTGAGACAATTTACTCACATTTTGGACCGATTAAGCTCTTGGTCACAAGTTTTATTACGTTTTATTTAAACGTTTCATTTTATCACGTTAAAACGTAAACATAAGATATTTTTTTTTCATTCAATTGTTGCATTATTATCAAAACTTTTCATGCTCCTCACCACATCATTTTGGCCGGCCACTTCATGTGGATATCACATAGTTTTCATCAACAATTTATTCTCATTTATATTTTGAAAAACCATCCATTTCCATACTACACTTTATTCATTCATCAAGTAAAAAAATCTATCTTCATCTACACTTGGCCGTGGCACTCTCCCTCCATTCTAGGATTATTTTGCTTCAATTCTAGCCCTAATCGACTCAAATTCTTCGTCAAATAATCATCTTTCCGTTCTCTTCGTTAAGGTATGTATTAATCTACGTCGTTCCCGATCAATTTTTACATTGATTTTTTATTAGTTTTCTCATGGTATTTTTCTGCCATGATTTTTGTGTTTGGTAGGATTTTTGGACGATCCCGAAGCCGACGAATATATTATCGACTCAGACTTGGAGTAGAGGTAACGTCGATGTTACTCGGTATTTCATGATTTTAATTGAGTATTTGCATGTATATATTTTTATGTTTTATGTTGGCAATATATGTATGTCACGAATTCTGGAAAAATTTTAAAAGTTGAACATTTGTATGATTCGGTATTTTTATCGCTTTTACGAGATTAACGATTAAATCGTCATATTAATTTGTAAAATCGTAATAATCGGCCTAAACATGCAATATATGTTTATATTCTGGAAAAATGTTGCTTTTGATGATTTTTATTAATTCAGTATTTTTCTGATATTTTTGATATCGATTATTGAATTATTACCGTTTTCGGACAAAAACGATTAAAAGCCGATTTTTAGTTCTAGTACTTAAACATTTTATTTTAATCTGATTTTTGACGTGGTGAAACTTTCTGGTGAAATAGAAGTTTCTGAACTTTTTCATAATTATTAGGAATTGTTAAGTGGATGAATTAATTGATCACTTTAAATCATCGTTTATCGTTAAAACCGTGTTTGTTATTTAAATTCTCGATTTCTGGTCTTTGGTTTAAATCTGGAAAAATTATGATTCTGATGATTTCATGTTAAAATGTAATTTTATGATTTTTAGTGCCTTAATAAAATGTTAAGAACGATAAGTTTTATTAATGGAATCGTTAATTGTGAAAACGGGTTTTAAAGACGGTTTTGACGGGATTTATTAAATCTGGAATTTTTGGAAATCTGGAAAAATGGTAGATTCTGGAAAATCATGATTATTAGGTTTAATAATAATTTTTGGATATTAATACTTAAATCATTTTGTAATTACTATTTTATTTATCGTTATTGTCGAAATTGGACGATTAACGAGAAAACACTTTAAAAACTGAGTTTTAGAATTCTGGAAAATTTTCTTTTCTGGACCTAATGTCGATTAATATATTTTAACTATTTTACATAATTTTTGTACTATTTATTAAATTCTTTAATTAATAAGTATTGATTTTCGGACAAATTGTGATTTATCGTTAAAATGCTTCGTCTTACCTAAAAGAATTATTTTTCCAGCAATTTTGAAAGTATTTAAATCTGAAACTTTAAGAGTTAAATCATCACTTAACATACTCCAAATATATTTGTTGGTTTAATTAAATAAAGACGTTCAAATATTTAATTCGATGTTTGCCGTAAAATCCGATTTATAATTCTATTGTCGAAACTAATAATAATTAGGGAATTTTAGCTTTTTAACTTTTGAAAACACCCTAATTAGTAATATTAAAATGTTTAAGACATTTTTAATCATTTTATAACACTTACACGATATTTTAATAATTTCATAAAATCAAATGATCTTACTTTAATAATTAATATCGTTAAGGCCGGAAGTATTAGTTTTATAAATCTATATCGTTTACTAAAAATGTGGTCTTAGTATGAACTAATATTTTCACTACTTTGATATAATGCTATTTTTAGTAAAGTTTCTAAAAATAGAAGTTTCCTAAAATAGAAAGTTTCCTCTTTTAGAATATAAATGTTTACTACTTTTATCCTCATATTATTTATATTGATTATATCTTTTTGAATATCGATAATGGCTTTGTTTTGGAGTTATGGAATAAGGACAAGTGTGAGGTTAGAGTAATATATTCTAGGGTTTACGTTTTTGCCATCAACTATAAGGCTAGTGTATCAGGAATCGGTACATTGGTTGTTGAACCGGGTGACAGGTATCCCGGGAGTTTTGTACATTTTGACCTTAAGCTTAGGCCTCGCAGTAAGTCACCGTCATAAGTTGAACTGGGGGACAGGTAATCCCAGGAGGGGTGTGCATTATCTTAAACTAGGGCCACGCATTTATAAGTCGCCGCTCTATTATGGTTGAGTAGCCTAGTTAGAGACCGAAGTTTAATTTGTTTGAACTAAGTTCTCGAAGCTAGTTTTTAGTATTCTCCTAGCGAAAGTCTAGCCGTCTACACTACTCCTATCCATAACGCTATTTTGATTATTTTATTTATTATCGATACAAATTGGTTTGCAGGTTGGCAAATATTTTTATGTTTCTTCGGAAACCCTTTTGATTAATTTGTTTTACGCTAAAGCTTATTTTAATATGTTGTTTTACTGTTTTCCATTTTTACTATTTTTCCTATATTAGTAATTACTGTTTTAAAATCCTGTTATACGGCTGGGAGAACGTTGACGTTGCTCCCCACTGATTGTGGCTGTTATGTTTTAACATGGCAGGTATACGTGTTTATTTTCCGGTGGGTGTGGGCTAACGAGCGGTCTTGGATCCTGCTTGATCTTTTTAATAATTGTCTTAAGGATTGTTTAACCTCATTGTGGATTGTTTTAATTTTTAGCCATTTTTATGTATGACATACGTTTGACTTTACCAATCTAATTTAATAAGACATAGTTACAGTGTGTTTTTAATCCCGACTCTACAGTGTTTCCGCCACTGTATCGCGTTAGAATTTCTAGGGGATTACAGTTGGTATCAGAGCATCACTGCTCCCGACGCTTACACACCTAAATTTAGGGAAAAATACCAGTAAATTATTTAAACAGTAAATAAAGATATTATTAGAAATGGGTAGAAACAGATAAGGACTTAACTGTTATGATTATCTGTTCCTGAACTCGATGATTAGCATTGATTTTATGTTGTTATTTGTGAACTTCAAGATGGCCGGAAGAGGTAACCGAAACAACAACAACAACAACAACAACAACAACAACAACAACAACAGCAACAATGATCAGGGAGGTATCGAAGCTCTGGCTGACACGCTACGCAACATAGCGCAGGCCATGTACGAGATGAACAACCGGAACCAACAGAGGCTCTTCAGCTTCTCTCACGCAGCAGAAGGAATGGCTAAAAGCATATTGGACTATTATGACGGTTCCGTGGATCCCGAAGTCATGAACCGTTGGTTTCGAGTGATGGAAAGACAGTTTGGAATTTACTCCGCCCCCGAGAATCAGAAGGTGGGCCTAGCTGTGCTGTACCTGTCAGATGATGCAGACAGATGGTGAAGCCAGGTTGGCCCGACTGCACTTCAGACTCCAAGATTCAACTGGACTCAGTTCAAGACTCTCTTAGAGCAGAGATTTTATCCCGAGGAGCTGAGGCATCAGAGGATGACTGAATTCAACGCTCTACGCCAAAATACCATGTCGGTTGAAGCTTACACCACTCGGTTCCACTTTCTGGCGAATTATGCTGGAGATCTGTTACCCAATGAGAATTCCCGAGCTTTCTTTTACCGAGGAGGACTTCAATCCGATATCAATCTCAACATGCCCCGGAGTCTCTCAACTGTTAATGAGCTCTATAATGCCGCGCTATACGCGGAGTCTTCGATTAAGCGGGTGAAATCTATGAACCCATCATCTGGTTATAAAAGACCTTTCACCCATTCTGGGAATAACTTTTCATCTTCTTCTAAGAAGTTCAACTCTGGAGGTTTGGATTATTTTTCCTTTCTCTTCTTCTTTTACCTTCTTTTCTTCTAATATTTCTGACTCTATTGTATGCTATTACAGGTAGTGGTTTCAAGAAAAACAATTTCAACTTGAAGCCCAACAACAAGAAGGATTCAGCATGCTTTAGGTGCAGACAACCCATTCACCCCGACAAGAACTGTGATGGTTCCCCTATTACCTGCTTTACTTGTGGAGAACCGGGTCACCGCTCCCCTCAGTGTCCAAAGAAGCCAACTGCCAACACCGCTACTGCAGCTGGCGCTGTCTCTACTTCTGCTCCTCGTAAGGGACGCATCTTTGTGATGAGCCGTGATGATGCTGAGGCTAATCCTGATGTGGTTACGGGTATGTTTCTGATTTCTGGTGTTAGTGCTTATATATTATTTGATACTGGCGCTTCCACATCTGTAATATCTTCTACTCTAGCTCCAAAACTATCCTTAACCCCCTGTCTAGCTGAACCAATAGCTATTTCCCTTCCTTCTGGTGAAGTTGTTGACTGTTCTAAAGCTTATTAGAATGTACCTATTCTCTTTGCTGGTACTATTCTTCCTTCTACTCTCCTTGAGTTCCCTCTCGCTGAGTTCGACGTTATTTTGGGAATGGACTGGTTAGCTCAGTATGATGCAAGATTTCAGTGTCGAGATCAGAAGATTTCTCTGAAGACCCCCGAAGGTGTTCGAGTGTCTTACCGTGGTGGTCGAAGACAGAAGGGTATCAAGATTATTTCTGCCATGAAGGCTATCAGAATGCAGAGAAAAGGTTGCCAAGCATTTCTATGTACGGTAACTGTAACTGCTGAACTCCCTAAACTCGAGGAGGAGCGCATAGTGTGTGATTATGCAGATGTATTTCCCGAGGAGTTACCAGGTATTCCACCCAAACGAGATATGGAATTCACTATTGAACTCGTGCCTGGTACTGGCCCAATCGCCAAAGCACCTTATAGAATGGCTCCTGCTGAGTTGCAAGAGCTACGCAAGCAATTGGATGAAATGATTGAGAAAGATTTCATTCGTCCAAGTTCTTCCCCTTGGGGCGCTCCTGTACTTTTTGTCAAGAAGAAAGACGGTTCGATGCGCCTGTGTATCGATTATCGTGATCTCAACAAGGTTACGATCAAGAACAAATATCCTCTGCCCAGAATTGATGATCTCTTTGATCAACTTAAGGGTGCTTCTGTGTTTTCCAAGATCGATCTAAGGTCTGGATATCACCAAATCCCCGTCTGTGAATCAGACATTCCAAAGATGGCTTTCAGTTCGAGGTATGGACATTATGAATTCAAAGTCATGCCTTTTGGACTAACCAATGGTCCTGCTGTTTTTATGGATCAAATGAACAGAACTTTCAGGGAGTATTTGGATCAGTGTGTTGTTGTCTTTATTGATGACATCCTGATTTATTCCAAGTCGAAGGTTGAACATGCAGAACATCTCAAGATTATTCTTGGCATTGTACGAGATCAGAAGTGGTATGCTAAGTTTTCCAAGTGTGAATTCTGCCTTTCCGAGGTAGCTTTTCTTGGTCATGTTATCGCAAAGAAAGGTATTAAAGTTGACCCTGCTAAGATTTCAGCTATCGAGAGCTGGGCAAGTCCCAAAGATGTTGGCGAGATCCGAAGTTTTCTAGGTCTTGCCGACTATTATCGAAGATTTGTGCAAGACTTTTCTAAGTTAGCACGACCTATGACTCAATTACTCAAGAAAGAGAATAAATTTCTGTGGAGTCAAGCCTGTGAAGATGCTTTTTCTGAGCTCAAGAGAAAGCTCACTTCTGCTCATATCCTGACCCTACCTGAAGAAGGCGTTGGTTTCGATGTGTATTGTGACGCTTCTAAGAACGGTCTGGGTTGTGTCCTGATGCAGAACGGTAAGGTGATCGCTTATGCCTCTAGACAGTTGAAAGTTCATGAGGTGAATTACCCTACCCACGACTTGGAGTTAGCAGCTGTGGTGCATGCCTTGAAAGTTTGGAGGCATTATTTGTACGGAGTAAGATGTAAGGTTCACACTGACCATAAGAGCCTGCGATATCTCTTCACGCAGAAAGATCTGAATGTGAGACAAAGAGGCTGGATCGAGTTAGTGAACGATTATGACCTGGAATTGGTGTATTGTGAGGGAAAAGCTAACGTGGTTGCTGATGCCCTTAGCAGAAAGACCCTCCATTCCTTGTCTCCGTGTTCTGGCTTGCCTGAGAAGTTGGCCCGAGATTTTGCCAAGATGTCTATTGATGTTGTTGATGAAGGTTATGATGGTCGCCTTAATGCCCTAGTTGCTGAACTAACTCTTTTCCGTGAGATTCGTGAGAAGCAGTTGGGTGACCCTTTTGTAGCCGGTATCCGAGAAAAGATGAATCTTGGTAAGGCGCTAGATTTTTCTGTGGATTCCAGTGGAGCACTGAAATTTAAGAACCGCTGGGTTGTCCCTGGTGATGCTGAGGTGAGAAAGCAAGTTCTAACCGAGGCACATAAGACGAGGTACTCTATTCATCCTGGTGGTGACAAGATGTATCGGGATTTGAAGCTCCATTTCTGGTGGCCTCGTATGAGAGAGGACATTGCAGAGTTTGTAAGTAAGTGCTTGACATGTCAGCAGGTGAAATTCGAGCACAAGAAGCCTGGAGGTTCGCTACAACCACTCCCTGTTCCAGAGTGGAAATGATGGCAGTGCATATCGATGGATTTTGTAATGGCATTACCAAGGACCGTGAATGGTAGAAACGGTATTTAGGTTATTGTGGACCGCTTGACCAAGTGTGCACGATTCGTCCCTATTCGCGACACTTGGAGTCTGGAGAAGCTCGCAGAGGTGTATGTTGCCGAAATCGTCCGTCATCATGGTGTACCGCTCGAGATTGTTTCGGATCGAGACCCGAGGTTCTGCTCTAAATTCTGGAAGGCTATGCAAGATGCTTTGGGAAGCAAATTATTGATGAGTACCGCTTTCCATGCTGCTACAGATGGACAGTCCAAGAGAACGATCCAAACTTTGGAGGATATGTTGCGGGCTTGCGCCTTGGATTTCCAAGAGAGTTGGATCTGACATCTTCTGCTTGTAGAGTTTTCCTATAACAACAGCTACCATGCTTCTATTAAGATGTCCCCGTTCGAAGCACATTATGGTCGAAGGTGTCGTAGTCCCGTCTGTTGGGATGTTCCCGGTGAAGTGAAGATTTTGGGCCCGGATTTGTTGGCTCAGACTATTGACGTTGTGAATGTGGTCCGATCTAGGATGAAGTCTGCCCAGGATCGACAGAAGTCGTATGCTGATGTTCGTCGCCGACCTTTGGAGTTTTCGGTTGGTGATCTTGTGTTCCTGAAGGTATCACCTATGAAAGGGGTGAAACGGTTTGGGTTTAAGGGCAAGCTCAGCCCTAAGTTCGTTGGCCCGTACCCTGTGATCGAGAGAGTGGGCGAAGTTGCTTATAAACTGGAATTGCCTGCATCTATGGGTAAGGTTCACGATGTTTTTCATGTTTCTCAGTTAAGGAAATATGTTACTAATCCCGAGCACGTGTTGGAGCCCGAGATTGTGGATCTCGAGCCGGATTTGACTTATGAAGAAAGGCCGGTGAAGATCACTGATCGCCGCGAGAAGCGTTTAAGGAACAAAGTTGTACCTCTGGTAAAAGTTTTGTTGCGCAATAATCGGTTTGAGGAAGAAACGTGGGAAACCGAGTCTTCGATGCGAGCTAAGAATCCTCAACTCTTCGAGTAAGGTAAACCTCGATTTTCTATCTGCTTATTATTAGTTTCGAGGACGAAACTTTCTTTTAGTGGGGAGGATTGTAACACCCGCTATTTTTCCTAAGCATTTTTATTCTTTCCGTTAGGACTCCGTCTTAACTCTGTCACTTTTGGCCTCTTATTTTATCATTTTACTAAAGCTCTATTTTAATTTTTGAGTTTAATAATTTTTATTTTCAATTTCAAAGATTTAAATTCTTTTTAAATCCATTTATTTGGTTTCTTCGTAAACTAGTTAATTTTTCCGCAAGGAATTCTATTTCTCTTCGAATTGACATTTTTAACCTTGGATTTAAGTTATTCCTTTTCCTAAAAATGTTTGGATACGTTTCTATAGTATTTCCAACTAGTAAATATTTTTATTTACAAAAATTAGTTGTTAATGATTTTTATTACGAAGCTTCGCGAATAATTATTTTCTTACGCGAGGTTTACTCGAATAACTTTGAAATGTCTTTAACTATTTTACGATTATACTTTTTATTAAATTATAAATTATTTGAGACAATTTACTCACATTCTGGACCGATTAAGCTCTTGGTCACAAGTTTTATTACGTTTTATTTAAACGTTTCATTTTATCACCTTAAAACGTAAACATAAGATTTTTTTTTTCATTCAATTGTTGCATTATTATCAAAACTTTTCATGCTGCTCACCACATCATTTTGGCCAGCCACTTCACGTGGATATCACATAGTTTTCATCAACAATTTATTCTCATTTATATTTTGAAAAACCATCCATTTCCATACTACACTTTATTCATTCATCAAGTAAAAAAAATCTATCTTCATCTACACTTGGCCGTGGCACTCTCCCTCCATTCTAGGATTATTTTGCTTCAATTCTAGCCTTAATCGACTCAAATTCTTCGTCAAATAATCCTCTTTCCGTTCTCTTCGTTAAGGTATGTATTAATCTACGTCGTTCCCGATCAATTTTTACCTTGATTTTTTATTAGTTTTCTCATGGTATTTTTCTGCCATGATTTTCGTGTTTGGTAGGATTTTTGGACGATCCCGGAGCCGACGAATATATTATCGACTCAGACTTGGAGTAGAGGTAACGTCGATGTTACTCGGTATTTCATGATTTTAACTGAGTATTTGCATGTATATATTTTTATGTTTTATTTTGGCAATATATGTATGTCACGAATTCTGGAAAAATTTTAAAAGTTGAAAATTTGTATGATTCGGTATTTTTATCGCTTTTACGAGATTAACGATTAAATCGTCATATTAATTTGTAAAATCGAAATAATCGGCCTAAACATGTAATATATGTTTATATTCTGGAAAAATGTTGCTTTTGATGATTTTTAATAATTTAGTATTTTTCTGATATTTTTGATATCGATTATTGAATTATTACCGTTTTCGGACAAAAACGATTAAAAGCCGATTTTTAGTTCTAGTACTTAAACATTTTATTTTAATCTTATTTTTGACGTGGTGAAACTTTCTGGTGAAATAGAAGTTTCTTAATTTTTTCATAATTATTAGGAATTGTTAAGTGGATGAATTAATTAATCACTTTAAATCATCGTTTATCGTTAAAACCGTGTTTGTTATTTAAATTCTCGATTTCTGGTCTTTGGTTTAAATCTGGAAAAATTATGATTCTGATGATTTCATGTTAAAATGTAATTTTATGATTTTTAGTGCCTTAATAAAATGTTAAGAACGATAAGTATTATTAATGGAATCGTTAATTGTGAAAACGGGTTTTAAAGACGGTTTTGACGGAATTTATTAAATCTGGAATTTTTGGAAATATGGAAAAATGGTAGATTCTGGAAAATCATGATTTTTAGGTTTAATAATAATTTTTGGATATTAATACTTAAATCATTTTGTAATTACTATTTTATTTACCGTTATCGTCGAAATTGGACGATTAACGAGAAAACACTTTAAAAACTGAGTTTTAGAATTCTGGAAAATTTTCTTTTCTGGACCTAATGTCGATTAATATATTTTAACTATTTTACATAATTTTTGTACTATTTATTAAAGTCTTTAATTAATAAGTATTGATTTTCGGACAAATTGTGATTTATCGTTAAAATGCTTCGTCTTACCTAAAAGAATTATTTTTCCAGCAATTTTGAAAGTATTTAAATCTGAAACTTTAAGAGTTAAATCATCACTTAACATACTCCAAATATATTTGTTGGTTTAATTAAATAAAGACGTTCAAATATTTAATTCGATGTTTGCCGTAAAATCCTATTTATAATTCTATTGTCGAAACTAATAATAATTAGGGAATTTTAGCTTTTTAACTTTTGAAAACACCCTAATTAGTAATATTAAAATGTTTAAGACATTTTTAATCATTTTATAACACTTATACGATATTTTAATAATTTCATAAAATCAAATGATCTTACTTTAATAATTATTATCGTTAAGGCCGAAAGTATTAGTTTTATAAATCTATATCGTTTACTAAAAATGTGGTCTTAGTATGAACTAATATTTTCACTACTTTGATATAATGCTATTTTTAGTAAAGTTTCTAAAAATAGAAGTTTCCTAAAATATAAAGTTTCCTCTTTTAGAATATAAATGTTTACTTCTTTTATCCTCATATTATTTATATTGATTATATCTTTTTGAATATCGATAATGGCTTTGTTTTGGAGTTATGGAATAAGAACAAGTGTGAGGTTAGAGTAATATATTCTAGGGTTTACGGTTTTGCCATCAGCTATAAGGCAAGTGTATCAGGAATCGGTACATTGGTTGTTGAACCGGGTGACAGGTATCCCGGGAGTTTTGTACATTTTGACCTTAAGCTTAGGCCTCGCAGTAAGTCACCGTCATAAGTTGAACTGGGTGACAGGTAATCCCAGGAGGGGTGTGCATTATCTTAAACTAGGGCCACGAATTTATAAGTCGCCGCTCTATTATGGTTGAGTAGCCTAGTTAGAGACCGAAGTTTAATTTGTTTGAACTAAGTTCTCAAAGCTAGTTTTCAGTATTCTCCTAGTGAAAGTCTAGCCGTCTGCACTACTCCTATCCATAATGCTATTTTGATTATTTTATTTATTATCGATATAAATTGCTTTGCAGGTTGGCAAATATTTTTATGTTTCTTCGGAAACCCTTTTGATTAATTTGTTTTACGCTAAAGTTTATTTTAATATGTTGTTTTACTGTTTTCCATTTTTACTATTTTTCCTATATTAGTAATTACTGTTTTAAAATCCTGTTATACGGCTGGGAGAACGTTGACGTTGCTCCCCACTGATTGTGGCTGTTATGTTTTAACATGGCAGGTATACGTGTTTATTTTCCGGTGGGTGTGGGCTAACGAGCAGTCTTGGATCCTGCTTGATCTTTTTAATAATTGTCTTAAGGATTGTTTAACCTCATTGTGGATTGTTTTAATTTTTTGCCATTTTTATGTATGGCATACGTTTGACTTTACCAATCTAATTTAATAAGACATAGTTACAGTGTGTTTTTAATCCCGACTCTACAGTGTTTCCGCCACTGTATCGCGTTAGAATTTCTAGGGGATTACAGTTGGTATCAGAGCATCACTGCTCCCGACGCTTACACACCTGAATTTAGGGAAAAATACCAGTAAATTATTTAAACTGTAAATAAAGATATTATTAGAAATGGGTAGAAACAGATAAGGACTTAACTGTTAAGATTATATGTTCCTGAACTCGATGATTAGCATTGATTTTATGTTGTTATTTGTGAACTTCATGATGGCCGGAAGAGGTAACCGAAACAACAACAACAATGATCAGGGAGGTATCGAAGCTCTGGCTGACACGCTACGCAACATAGCGCAGGCCATGAACGAGATGAACAACCGGAACCAACAGAGGCCCTTCAGCTTCTCTCACGCAGCAGAAGGAATGGCTAAAAGCATATTGGACTATTATGACGGTTCCGTGGATCCCGAAGTCATGACCCGTTGGTTTCGAGTGATGGAAAGACAGTTTGGAATTTACTCCGCCCCCGAGAATCAGAAGGTGGGCCTAGCTGTGCTGTACCTGTCAGACGATGCAGATAGATGGTGGAGCCAGGTTGGCCCGACTGCACTTCAGACTCCAAGATTCAACTGGACTCAGTTCAAGACTCTCTTAGAGCAGAGATTTTATCCCGAGGAGCTGAGGCATCAGAGGATGAACGAATTCAACGCTCTACGCCAGAATACCATGTCGGTTGAAGCTTACACCACTCGGTTCCACTTTCTGGCGAATTATGCTGGAGATCTGTTACCCAATGAGAATTCCCGAGCTTTCTTTTACCGAGGAGGACTTCGAGCCGATATCAATCTCAACATGCCCCGGAGTCTCTCAACTGTTAATGAGCTCTATAATGCCGCGCTATACGCGGAGTCTTCGATTGAGCGGGTGAAATCTATGAACCCATCATCTGGTTATAAAAGACCTTTCACCCATTCTGGGAATAACTTTTCATCTTCTTCTAAGAAGTTCAACTCTGGAGGTTTGGATTATTTTTCCTTTCTCTTCTTCTTTTACCTTCTTTTCTTCTAATATTTCTGACTCTATTGTATGCTATTACAGGTAGTGGTTTCAAGAAAAACAATTTCAACTTGAAGCCCAACAACAAGAAGGATTCAGCATGCTTTAGGTGCAGACAACCCATTCACCCCGACAAGAACTGTGATGGTTCCCCTATTACCTGCTTTACTTGTGGAGAACCGGGTCACCGCTCCCCTCAGTGTCCAAAGAAGCCAACTGCCAACACCGCTACTGCAGCTGGCGCTGTCTCTACTTCTGCTCCTCGTAAGGGACGCATCTTTGTGATGAGCCGTGATGATGCTGAGGCTAATCCTGATGTGGTTACGGGTATGTTTCTGATTTCTGGTGTTAGTGCTTATATATTATTTGATACTGGCGCTTCCACATCTGTAATATCTTCTACTCTAGCTCCAAAACTATCCTTAACCCCCTGTCTAGCTGAACCAATAGCTATTTCCCTTCCTTCTGGTGAAGTTGTTGACTGTTCTAAAGCTTATTAGAATGTACCTATTCTCTTTGCTGGTACTATTCTTCCTTCTACTCTCCTTGAGTTCCCTCTCGCTGAGTTCGACGTTATTTTGGGAATGGACTGGTTAGCTCAGTATGATGCAAGATTTCAGTGTCGAGATCAGAAGATTTCTCTGAAGACCCCCGAAGGTGTTCGAGTGTCTTACCGTGGTGGTCGAAGACAGAAGGGTATCAAGATTATTTCTGCCATGAAGGCTATCAGAATGCAGAGAAAAGGTTGCCAAGCATTTCTATGTACGGTAACTGTAACTGCTGAACTCCCTAAACTCGAGGAGGAGCGCATAGTGTGTGATTATGCAGATGTATTTCCCGAGGAGTTACCAGGTATTCCATCCGAACGAGATGTGGAATTCACTATTGAACTTGTGCCTGGTACTGGCCCAATCACCAAAGCACCTTACAGAATGGCTCCTGCTGAGTTGCAAAAGCTACGCAAGCAATTGGATGAAATGATTGAGAAAGATTTCATTCGTCCAAGTTCTTCCCCTTGGGGCGCTCCTGTACTTTTTGTCAAGAAGAAAGACGGTTCGATGCGCCTGTGTATCGATTATCGTGATCTCAACAAGGTTACGATCAAGAATAAATATCCTCTGCCCAGAATTGATGATCTCTTTGATCAACTTAAGGGTGCTTCTATGTTTTCCAAGATCGATCTAAGGTCTGGATATCACCAAATCCCCGTCCGTGAATCAGACATTCCAAAGATGGCTTTCAGTTCGAGGTATGGACATTATGAATTCAAAGTCATGCCTTTTGGACTAACCAATGCTCCTGCTGTTTTTATGGATCAAATGAACAGAACTTTCAGGGAGTATTTGGATCAGTGTGTTGTTGTCTTTATTGATGACATCCTGATTTATTCCAAGTTGGAGGTTGAACATGCAGAACATCTCAAGATTATTCTTGGCATTGTACGAGATCAGAAGTGGTATGCTAAGTTTTCCAAGTGTGAATTCTGGCTTTTCGAGGTAGCTTTTCTGGGTCATGTTATCGCAAAGAAAGGTATTAAAGTTGACCCTGCTAAGATTTCAGCTATCGAGAGCTGGGCAAGTCCCAAAGATGTTGGCGAGATCCGAAGTTTTCTAGGTCTTGCCGACTATTATCGAAGATTTGTGCAAGACTTTTCTAAGTTAGCATGACCTATGACTCAATTACTCAAGAAAGAGAATAAATTACTGTGGAGTCAAGCCTGTGAAGATGCTTTTTCTGAGCTCAAGAGAAAGCTCACTTCTGCTCCTATCCTGACCCTACCTGAAGAAGGCGTTGGTTTCGATGTGTATTGTGACGCTTCTAAGAACGGTCTGGGTTGTGTCCTGATGCAGAACGGTAAGGTGATCGCTTATGCCTCTAGACAGTTGAAAGTTCATGAGGTGAATTACCCTACCCACGACTTGGAGTTAGCAGCTGTGGTGCATGCCTTGAAAGTTTGGAGGCGTTATTTGTACGGAGTAAGATGTAAGGTTCACACTGACCATAAGAGCCTGCGATATCTCTTCACGCAGAAAGATCTGAATGCGAGACAAAGAGGCTGGATCGAGTTAGTGAACGATTATGACCTGGAATTGGTGTATTGTGAGGGAAAAGCTAACGTGGATGCTGATGCCCTTAGCAGAAAGACCCTCCATTCCTTGGCTCCGTGTTCTGGCGTGCCTGAGAAGTTGGCCCGAGATTTTGCCAAGATGTCTATTGATGTTGTTGATGAAGGTTATGATGGTCGCCTTAATGCCCTAGTTGCTGAACTAACTCTTTTTCGTGAGATTCGTGAGAAGCAGTTGGGTGACCCTTTTGTAGCCGGTATCCGAGAAAAGATGAATCTTGGTAAGGCGCTAGATTTTTCTGTGGATTCCAGTGGAGCACTGAAATTTAAGAACCGTTGGGTTGTCCCTGGTGATGCTGAGGTGAGAAAGCAAGTTCTAACCGAGGCACATAAGACGAGGTACTCTATTCATCCTGGTGGTGACAAGATGTATCGGGATTTGAAGCTCCATTTCTGGTGGCCTCATATGAGAGAGGACATTGCAGAGTTTGTAAGTAAGTGCTTGACATGTCAGCAGGTGAAATTCGAGCACAAGAAGCCTGGAGGTTTGCTACAACCACTCCCTGTTCCAGAGTGGAAATGGCAGTGCATATCGATGGATTTTGTGATGGCATTACCAAGGACCGTGAATGGTAGAAACGGTATTTGGGTTATTGTGGACCGCTTGACCAAGTGTGCACGATTCGTCCCTATTCGCGACACTTGGAGTCTGGAGAAGCTCGCAGAGGTGTATGTTGCCGAAATCGTCCGTCATCATGGTGTACCGCTCGAGATTGTTTCGGATCGAGACCCGAGGTTCTACTCTAAATTCTGGAAGGCTATGCAAGATGCTTTGGGAAGCAAATTATTGATGAGTACCGCTTTCCATGCTGCTACAGATGGACAGTCCAAGAGAACGATCCAAACTTTGGAGGATATGTTGCGGGCTTGCGCCTTGGATTTCCAAGAGAGTTGGATCCGACATCTTCCGCTGGTAGAGTTTTCCTATAACAACAGCTACCATGCTTCTATTAAGATGTCCCCGTTCGAAGCACTTTATGGTCGAAGGTGTCGTATTCCCGTCTGTTGGAATGTTCCCGGTGAAGTGAAGATTTTGGGCCCGGATTTGTTGGCTCAGACTATTGACGTTGTGAATGTGGTCCGATCTAGGATGAAGTATGCCCAGGATCGACAGAAGTCGTATGCTGATGTTCATCGCCGACCTTTGGAGTTTTCGGTTGGTGATCTTGTGTTCCTGAAGGTATCACCTATGAAAGGGGTGAAACGGTTTGGGTTTAAGGGCAAGCTCAGCCCTAAGTCCGTTGGCCCGTACCCTGTGATCGAGAGAGTGGGCGAAGTTGCTTATAAACTGGAATTGCCTGCATCTATGGGATAAGGTTCACGATGTTTTTCATGTTTCTCAGTTAAGGAAATATGTTACTGATCCCGAGCACGTGTTGGAGCCCGAGATTGTGGATCTCGAGCCGGATTTGACTTATGAAGAAAGGCCGGTGAAGATCACTAATCGCCGCGAGAAGCGTTTAAGGAACAAAGTTATACCTCTGGTAAAAGTTTTTGGCGCTGTAATCGGTTTGAGGAAGAAACGTGGGAAACCGAGTCTTCGATGCGAGCTAAGCATCCTCAACTCTTCGAGTAAGGTAAACCTCGATTTCCTATCTGCTTATTCTTAGTTTCGAGGACGAAACTTTCTTTTAGTGGGGAGGATTGTAACACCCGCTATTTTTCCTAAGCATTTTTATTCTTTCCGTTAGGACTCCGTCTTAACTCTGTCACTTTTGGCCTCATATTTTATCATTTTACTAAAGCTCTATTTTAATTTTTGAGTTTAATATTTTTTTTTTAATTTCAAAGATTTAAATTCTTTTTAAATCCATTTATTTGGTTTCTTCGTAAACTAGTTAATTTTTCCGCAAGGAATTCTATTTCTCTTCGAATTGACATTTTTAAGCTTGGATTTAAGTTATTCCTTTTCCTAAAAATGTTTGGATACGTCTCTATAGTATTTCCAACTAGTAAATATTTTTATTTACAAAAATTAGTTGTTAATGATTTTTATTACGAAGCTTCGCGAATAATTATTTTCTTACGCGAGGTTTACTCGAATTACTTTGAAATGTCTTTAACTATTTTACGATTATACTTTTTATCAACTTATAAATTATTTGAGACCATTTACTCACATTTTTGACCGACTAAGCTCTTGGTCACAAGTTTTATTACGTTTTATTTAAACGTTTCATTTTATCACGTTAAAACGTAAACATAAGATAATTTTTTTTTTCATTCAATTGTTGCATTATTATCAAAACTTTTCATGCTTCTCACCACATCATTTTGGCCGGCCACTTCATGTGGATATCACATAGTTTTCATCAACAATTTATTCTCATTTATATTTTGAAAAACCATTCATTTCCATACTACACTTTATTCATTCATCAAGTAAAAAAAATCTATCTTCATCTACACTTGGCCGTGGCACTCTCCCTCCATTCTAGGATTATTTTGCTTCAATTCTAGCCTTAATCGACTCAAATTCTTCGTCAAATAATCCTCTTTCCGTTCTCTTCGTTAAGGTATTAATACACGTCGTTCCCGATCAATTTTTACCTTGATTTTTTATTAGTTTTCTCATGGTATTTTTCTGCCATGATTTTCGTGTAATATATGTTTGTATTCTGGAAAAATGTTGCTTTTGATGATTTTTAATAATTTAGTATTTTTCTGATATTTTTGATATCGATTTTTGAATTATTACCGTTTTCGGACAAAAACGATTAAAAGCCGATTTTTAGTTCTAGTACTTAAACATTTTATTTTAATCTGATTTTTTACGTGGTGAAACTTTCTGGTGAAATAGAATTTTTCATAATTATTCGGAATTGTTAAGTGGATGAATTAATTAATCACTTTAAAACATCGTTTATCGTTAAAACCGTGTTTGTGATTTAAATTCTCGATTTCTGGTCTTTGGTTTAAATCTGGAAAAATTATGATTCTGATGATTTCATGTTAAAATGTAATTTTATGATTTTTAGTGCCTTAATAAAATGTTAAGAACGAAAAGTTTTATTAATGGAATCGTTAATTGTGAAAACGGGTTTTAAAGACGGTTTTGACGGGATTTATTAAATATGAAATTTTTGGAAATCTGGAAAAATGGTAGATTCTGGAAAATCATGATTTTTAGGTTTAATAATAAGTTTTGGATATTAATACTTAAATCATTTTGTAATTACTATTTTATTTATCGTTATTGTCGAAATTGGACGATTAACGAGAAAACGCTTTAAAAACCGAGTTTTAGAATTCTGGAAAATTATCTTTTCTGGACAGAATGTCGATAAATATATTTTAACTATTTTACGTAATTTTTGTACTATTTATTAAAGTCTTTAATTAATAAGTATAGATTTTCGGACAAATTGTGATTTATCGTTAAAATGCTTCGTCTTACCTAAAAGAATTATTTTTCCAGCAATTTTGAAAGTATTTAAATCTGAAACTTTAAGAGTTAAATCATCACTTAACATACTCCAAATATATTTGTTGGTTTAATTAAATAAAGACGTTCAAATATTTAATTTGATGTTTGCCGTAAAATCCTATTTATAATTCTATTGTCGAAACTAATAATAATTAGGGAATTTTAGCTTTTTAACTTTTGAAAACACACTAATTAGTAATATTAAAATGTTTAAGACATTTTTAATCATTTTATAACATTTATACGATATTTTAATAATTTCATAAAATCAAATGATCTTACTTTAATAATTAATATTGTTAAGGCCGAAAGTATTAGTTTTATAAATCTATATCGTTTACTAAAAATGTGGTCTTAGTATGAACTAATATTTTCACTACTTTGATATAATGCTATTTTTAGTAAAGTTTCTAAAAATAGAAGTTTCCTAAAATAGAAAGTTTCCTCTTTTAGAATATAAATGTTTACTTCTTTTATCCTCATATTATTTATATTGATTATATCTTTTTCAATATCGATAATGGCTTTGTTTTGGAGTTATGGAATAAGGACAAGTGTGAGGTTAGAGTAATATATTCTAGGGTTTACGGTTTTGTCATCAGCTATAAGGCTAGTGTATCAGGAATCGGTACATTGGTTGTTGAACCGGGTGACAGGTATCCCGGGAGTTTTGTACATTTTGACCTTAAGCTTAGGCCTCGCAGTAAGTCGCCGTCATAAGTTGAACTGGGTGACAGGTAATCACAGGAGGGGTGTGCATTATCTTAAACTAGGGTCACGCATTTATAAGTCGCCGCTCTATTATGGTTGGGTAGCCTAGTTAGAGACAGAAGTTTAATTTGTTTGAACTAAGTTCTCGAAGCTAGTTTTTAGTATTCTCCTAGTGAAAGTCTAGCCGTCTACACTACTCCTATTCATAACGCTATATTGATTAGTTTATTTATTATCGATATAAATTGGTTTGCAGGTTGGCAAATATTTTTATGTTTCTTCGGAAACCCTTTTGATTAATTTGTTTTACGCTAAAGCTTATTTTAATATGTTGTTTAACTGTTTTCTATTTTTAGTATTTTTCCTATATTAGTAATTACTGTTTTAAAATCCTGTTATACGGCTGGGAGAACGTTGACGTTGCTCCCCACTGATTGTGGCTGTTATGTTTTAACATGCAGGTATACGTGTTCATTTTCCGGTGGGTGTGGGCTAACGAGCAGTCTGGGATCCTTCTTGATCCTTTTAATAATTGTCTTAAGGATTGTTTAACCTCATTGTGGATTGTTTTAATTTTTAGCCACTTTTATGTATGGCATACGTTTGACTTTACCAATCTAATTGAATAAGATATAGTTACAGTGTGTTTTTAATCCCGACTCTACAGTGTTTCCGCCACTGTATCGCGTTAGAATTTCTAGGGGATTACACCCTAGGCATATTTTAGACTAGATTAGTGTAGATTAGTCTTTAATTACTCCTTAATCTTAGTTTAATCTAGTTAGACTACTCTTGTATTATTGGGATTCTGGAAGAATCTACCAATCTTGACAACATTGGTGGATGTTTGGTATTCTTTTATGCAAGTGTTCATCTTTTCCATTCCTTTCTAGTTGGTATAATCTTTCTTCTCCTTTTTCTCTTAATCTTTCATAGTTAATCAAGTTTTTATCTATGTTTGTGTTTGTTGTTCATCCCTTTTGTTCTTCATAATGGAAGTTGTTGTTCTTGTGCTTGTTTCTCTTGTTTGTGCTTGTTCTAGTTTAGTTATGTGTGAATAGTTATCCCCTAGGGTTAGTAGGGGGATTGGGTGTTGATTAGGGATGATTAGGGTGGAAATTGGTGATGCTAGATGTTGTTTTTGTTGTTTCCCATTTGCTTTGCACTCCACATGTTTGATGTAATGCTTGTGAGACTCGAGACGATCAATCCTTGTTTTCCTTGCCTCTTCTCTTGTATGTGGTTGTTTGGTTGGTTGGTTTGGTCCCTCATTAGTAGCGAGAGCGTGGTGAGGATGACCCCTAGGCCGTTCAAGTGGCGAGAGCCCGACCATAACCTAGGCTACGAGAGCATGCTAGTGACCCCCGTTTCCTTCTTTTGATCCCCTTAGCATCCATGAACCCGACCTAGCCCTAGCTTCTTCTTATTGATTTTTTAGCTTCCATTTATCATTAGTTATTTGTTTAGCTTAGTTCTTAGTCGACCTTAGCCATAGTTTAGTTTGTCTCGAACCTAGTCTAGGACCATAGCACCCTCTTGTTTTGAACTCCCGTCCCTGAGGATCGACTTGACTTGCCCTAGCTACCTAGCTTAGGTTAGTTGGTTATTATTTGGTGGTGGGACCCACGGCAAAATCCTCCCGTCAAATGGGCGCCGTTGCCGGGGACGGCGTAGTTTAGAATTTTGTGTGCTTAGTTTTAGACTTTGTTCTTGATTTTTGTGTTTTCTTCTCCTTGTGTATTTCCGTTCTACATCTTGTGTGTTATTCTCTCTTCCTATTGCCTCAAAAGCACTAGGCTACTAACGTTTGCTCAAGTGCTTCTAGTGCATCCAATATATCAAAGCAACGTTACGATAATGTGGCATCCAAGCTACCATCAATCATGATGGGACAATCATGGGGCTAATTGCCAAGACCCACAACTTTACCAACTATACCAATCTCATCAACAATCTTATGAACCCTCTTCATATGACTACCATGAAAGTTGTCAAGGATCATTCCAACATCCTAACAACTACCAAATACCCTCACATAACCCACTACCAAAAATCCCCAAATTTGAGATTTGTCAAATGATGATTCAAATGCAAAAGACTCAACAAGAGATGATGGTTCAATTGCAAAAGAGTCAACATGAGATGATGATTCAAATGCAAAGGGATAAAGAGGAGTTCAAGGCCCAAATAGAGGTGCAAGATGCTCGAATCAGTGCACTCATGGCTCGTTTCACGATGTTGGCCACTCGAGCTCCACAATTTGTTGAGGAAGGTTCATTTGGGCAAGAAGATCGGTTGTCTCCACATGGATATCAACCCGATCATGAAGCCACGAATGAAGAAGAGAGGGTAAATCAAGAATCATTGTTGAGTGTTGCTTGGATGGTGAAGATATGGGAAGAATGGAGGAAGTTGAAGCTTCAAAGGTCGACAATGAGGAGGGATTTGAAAATGATTATCAAGGTAACTCTTGGGTAGCCAATGTATTGGCTATCAAATTGGATTTGTATGATTTTCTTCGTGATGAACCGGATCTTGACAATCCAAAGCCAAGTGAAGACAAGACTCCTCTAGGCCAACTTGACAAGGTGAGTGAAAAGAAAGGTAATACTTGGGAAGAAGGGATAGATGCCTTAGAACTTGCCTTGAATGGGAAATTGGAGGAGCCGATTAGGGGATTTGGAGATGCTATGCTAGACCAAACTGTCGAAGAAATTGAGGCCGCCATCAAAGGCCTTGAGTTTCTTCATGGTGAGAATTCTAGTAAGAATGACGATGAGGTCCCCCTAAAGCCTCCAATGAAGAAAACTTGATATCATCACATCCTTTACCGCAAATAATTTCGAGTCCCTTGTCTTGTGAGACGGTTGATGAAGAGGATCCTTGTCGGACGGTGGAAAAGAGTGCTACTCTTGACCCCGTAGAAGAAGCAACACCCCAAGGGTGTGATCTCCCGAATCATAACGCCGAGCATGACTCTAGACCACTATACCTACCGGATGGTCATAAGAGTCGTCGCAATGTTGGTTGGAAAGACCCGGAAGATCACGAGAACCCCAAGCATAATGAAGATGATCGCTTCTTGACTCCGACTTAGAAACTCTTGTTGATGGCTAGGATCGGCCATATGAGCATTAATGAAGATGTTGCTAGGGCATTTGACTTACTCCTCCGAGCTCTTGATGGCTATGGAGGTGTAGATGGTGAGAGTATCTTTTTGTAAATATCTTTTTCCTTTTCTTTTGTTTTTGTATATGTTTGATTGGATAGTTTGGATTCTAGGATTTGTTAGTCTTTGTGGAACTCTTGTAATTTGGAATTTTCTTGAGCGATGCGAGGGAGGGATTCTTGATTGTGGTTATTGAGCTTACTTGATAGGTTTGAAGTGAAGACGAAGAATTAGAAAGGGTTATGGATGATAGAAGCTTCAAGGCTTAGTGGAGGAAGTCGGTTTTTGAGCTTAGTACAAGCTTTTGGGGACGGGATTCTAAATCCCGATGTATTAGTTGACTTGTGGGTAGAGATTTCAAGAGGAATGAAGGGCAAGAAGACTCATCCCGACCGGGAAGGATGTCATCCCGATCGGGATGAGTGTGCTGAAAAGTAGGTTCCATGATGTGCCATCCCGACCGGGATCAAGTCCATCCCGACCAGGATGGTGCCCAGCTCCTCCTTTTGCCTCTTCTTCGACATTTGAGCCCACCTAACCATTTTATACCCCCTCCCAACCTCCCTACCTACCCTTGAAACTATCTATGACTCATATACTTCATATATACACCTTCACCTCATCTTTTCTTCACTACGCACCGAGTTTCACACCAAATCCCACTCTCATTATACCATAGCAAGCCTAGTACTTCAACCATGCGACCATATTGAGAATGAAGAGGAATAACAATGATGGAGACAAGTAATGTGCCGATATCGATCATTGAGACGATTGAGTTAATGGAGTTGCTAACCGTTTGGTAAGGCGACTCTCCTTTATTTTCCGTGTTTTATTGCTTGTCTCCCTTTGTATGTTCCCCTTCCCCTTATCATTTTTGTGTCATGGTGGCCCTCGGGGCCTTGGTAGTCTTTGCTCCCGATTCTCGATGACGTGACTACATCGAGAGTCATTTCAAAAATCCAAATTTACAAGCCTTTTCGCTTTTTCTTTATTTTTTACTTTTTGGTAGGATTTAGTCGGATTTAGGCGGAATCCGGGCTAGGTGACTTGATTACACCTAGCCCTCCCCTCCCATTTCCTTTTATTTTCTTCTTTTTATTTCTCCCCCATCCATATCTTTTCTTGTCTTGGCCCTTGGTGACTTGATTACACCCCGGTCGGACACATTCTACCCTTTCTTCACTTTCATTTTTCATTTTTTAGCTTTATTTTCCCATTTCTTTTCTTTTTAGTGTCTCCGCACACACTACCGATCGAGCATGAGGACATTGCTCGGTTTAAGTTTGGGGGAGCGATATATTAGTCTAGTTTTGCTTTATTTTCATATTTTTTTAGAAAAAAATCTTAAAAATACCTAAAAATTTGAAAAATTTCATAAAAAATCAAAAAGATTTTCCTTTGTGTCTTTTCCTTTTGTGTCGTATTTTTTGTTGTATTGTGTGTGTTTCGCCTCCCGATTCCCTTGTAGGTTCCTTGATCGCCGTAAGTTTCGGAAAGCTCTTGACATCCGGTAATGTCCTTCTATGTCCTTCTTCTTTTTCCCTTTTGTGGAGTTTGGAGGATGTTGTGTGATGGTGTGTGCTCGGGTGGAGCTTTTTGGAGTTAGTGGTTGATATGGTGGCTTGTTTGGATATTTCGGGGTGGTGATTGTTTATATGGTGTGTTTGTTTTGTTTTGTTTGTCTCTTTTGCTTTCGTTTTTGTTGTGTCTTTGCTTTGTCTTGTTTAGTTGTGTCTAGTGTCTAATAAAAGGGTTTCGAAAACCCGGTTTTGAGGCTAGTGCGCAAGTGTTTACTTTCCCTTTCTAGTGATGTGAATCGAATCTTGGACTTTTGTCTAGTAGAATGACTTTAAATCAATGATTTCGTTGGTTTCTTACCTTGAGTCCACCTAGTCTACTAGGGATTTACTACGGGATTTGCATTTTGACCATTTTGACCACCCACGGAGTGAAAAGACCTTGGTTGCCGAGTCCCGTCCCTTAGGTGACCGTGTTCGAGATAGTTTGATTAGTTCGAGTTTCCCCTTTTTGTTGGTTTGAAGGGAAGGATGCTCCCCGACTCACCCATTTCCCTACCTCCTACACATTTCCACAAATATGTTGCAAATTGTCTAAGTTCTTACTTGGTTGCAAGAAATGCCTACAATACAAGATTTATCCAAAAGGCAAGCCAAGAAAAGAAAGAAAAAGGAAAGAAAAGATAGAAAGAAAAAGAAAGATAAGAAAAAAGAAAAAGAAAAAAAAAGGCACAACAAATGAAAAAAAAAACACAAAAGAAGAAAAAGAAGTGGCATAGAAACTCAAAAGGCAAAATACAAAAGAAAAATGCCAAAGAAAATCATTTCACAAAAATATTCTTACCCCCTCAAAAATAAGCCTTTTACCGACCGTTATCGTGAAGAGCCTACCAAAGGACCGATTCCCTAGGAAGGATGATAGCGGTAATGGTCGGTCTTCCCTCATTTTGCAAACCATATCCACCTTTTTACTTGGACTAGTTAGGCTATTTTGAGCATGGGACGACCCTCTTGGCTCATCATTAAAGGGGGCGAGGCTTCACTTACCTACAGTGTCGACTAACTCCGTGGTTCATCATTTTTCCATCCCGCCTATCGTCTCGTAGTACGTTCTTAGAAGGTTAGGAGGAACCTAGGTAAGTTACCAATGTTTTTGTTTCTTTGTCGTCATACTATTAGGGTTTTGTCCATTTTGGTTTGTATTGCTAGCTTGGGAACGTTGTCACTTGCCTTGAGTCCTTAACCGGTGTCTCTTTCACCTCTTTGTTGAGGGAAGCGGTATTTGTTTTGTCGTGGATGCAACCGTTTGGTGTTTGTTTGTTTGTGTGTTTGTTTGTTTGTGTGTTTTCGTGTCCGGTTGCATCCACAGTTTTGTCGCAAGACCTCACTTGCCTTGCGGAGTGCACTTTTCCTTTAAGTGTACTCGCGTGAGTTGAAAGGACGTAGGGTGCGCTAATACCCGCTCGGATTAGTAGTCTAGTTTCTTTTAGTTTTTAGTGGTTTGTGCTTACTTGAGGGCGAGTAAGGGTTAAGTGTGGGGGAGTTGATAAGTGTGGTTTGTAGTGCCTATTTCTTGTGTTTGGTCCCGGTTTCTCTTGTGAAATCGCTCTTTGGAGTGGTTTTCGAGGCTACTTACGCCCCTTCTAGTTTGTTTTATGTTCCTAAGACCAATCTTGGAGATATGGAACGATTCCGACTTGTTTCCGACACATTTGGAGCCAACGAAGAGAAGCGACGATCACTCGGTAGCTTAAACTCGATCCCGAGCCTTTGGGACCCATTCCCGAGCCCTTGGGACCCATTCCCGAGCACCGAGAATCGATGAGAAGCCTATGCGGAGCAAGTAGGGACCTTTGAGATCATATTGGAGGCCTACAAGACCCATCCCGGTCGGGATGCGTGGCCATCCCGGTCGGGATGAAGAGCAAACAAAGCAGCGACTCTGACCAGCCATCCCGATCGGGACCAAGTCCATCCCGGTCGGGATGAAGTGCAAACAAAGAAGCCATACTGAGGAGCCATCCCGGTCGGGACCAAGTCCGTCCTTGTCGGGACCTACCCATCCCGGTCGGGACGACCCTCATCCCAGTCGGGATGAACCCAGTTCAGGCCCGCGTCACTCCTTTCTATTCCTTTGCTTTTGTAACCTTATAAATACCCTCCCTTTGTATTATTTAAGGACCATACTCTATCTTATAAAACCCTAGGCAAATTTTAGACTAGATTAGCTTAGATTAGTGTAGATTAGTCTTTAATTACTCCTTAATCTTAGTTTAATCTAGTTAGACTACTCTTGTATTATTGGGATTCTTGAAGAATCTACCAATCTTGACAACATTGGTGGATGTTTGGGTATTCTTTTATGCAAGTGTTCATCTTTTTCATTCCTTTCTAGTTGGTATAATCTTTCTTCTCCCTTTTCTCTTAATCTTTCATAGTTAATCAAGTTTTCATCTATGTTTGTGTTTGTTGTTAATCCCTTTTGTTCTTCATAATGGAAGTTGTTGTTCTTGTGCTTGTTTCTCTTGTTTGTGCTTGTTCTAGTTTAGTTATGTATGTAGTTATCCCCTAGGGTTAGTAGGGGGATTGGGTGTTGATTAGGGATGATTAGGGTAGAAATTGGTGATGCTAGATGTTGTTTTTGTTGTTTCCCATTTGCTTTGCACTCCACATGTTTGATGTAATGCTTGTGAGACTCGAGACGATCAATCCTTGTTTTCCTTGCCTCTTCTCTTATATGTGGTTGTTTGGTTGGTTGGTTTGGTCCCTCATTAGTAGCGAGATCGTGGTAAGGATGACCCCTAGGCCGTTCAAGTGGCAAGAGCCCGACCGTAACCTAGGCTACGAGAGCATGCTAGTGACCCCCGTTTCCTTCTTTTGATCCCCTTGGCATCCATGAACCCGACCTAGCCCTAGCTTCTTCTTATTGATTTTTTAGCTACCATTTATCATTAGTTATTTGTTTAGCTTAGTTCTTAGTCGACCTTAGCCATTGTTTAGTTTGTATCGAACCTAGTCTAGGACCATAGCACCCTCTTGTTTTGAACTCCCGTCCCTGAGAATCGACTCGACTTGCCCTAGCTACCTAGCTTAGGTTAGTTGGTTATTATTTGGTGGGACCCATAGCAAAATGCTCCCGTCATCGCCATACTGTGGACGCCCGTCCGCACCATCAAGCGCCCCGCGCGGGACCTCTAAGTTTGTCGCGGCAGCCACCCATGCGGCCCCCTCCCGATCGGAGGCCGGTCTGATCTCGTGTACGGGGCGAATGTGTCGGACCTCGATTTGGTTGACGATTCGGATAGTACTAGACGGATGCGGGCACCTATGTTTCCATTAGAATCAATCGAGACGTGGTTGTAAGTTTTTAAAGGCCGATATTGTAACACCCCTAATTTTATAAATTAAATTAATTTATAAAATTAGGGGTGTTACAATCTTCCCCACTAAAAGAAGTTTCGTCCTCGAAATAAAATCGATATTATTTAGTTACTAGTGTCACGATAACCAACGAAATATTATAACGATCATAATTTATAAAATTATTAACGATTTATAAAACGATATCGAAAGTTATAAAAATATAGAAAGGCATACGATTTAAAATTAATATAATTAGCAATAATATATAGCTAAAATAGAAAACCGAAGTTAAAATATTTACTACATACTACTACTCAAACATACGATATAAGATCGAGTAACGTCCTAAAGTTACCTTGTGTCGAAAAGATAACCTCTGATCGTCAAACAGCCCGAGCTCCAATCTCGAGTTCCAAAGTCGTCTTGAACACTCGTTCTAGTAAAGCTTCATACTCCAACGGTATCGGGAAAGAAACAGAAATAAAGGAATCGGATTAAGGATCGATAAAAGAATAGAGAAATGAACGAGCCACAAATCCGCAGGAAACAACGGCAGTCGAACAACTTTTCGATAAGAATTAAATTAAATGTGTAAAATAAATCGAAAAAGAATTAAAATATGTTTCCGAGATAAATAGAATTTTAGGAGTTTGAAACGATTGAACGATAAACGCGTTTTATAATAATTTTGAGAATTTACGAGTTCAATCGTAAATATAAAAGTACGAACATAATTTTAAATTAATTTAATTTATAAAATTAGGGGTGTTACAGATATGTTTGGTAAGACGACCTGTTTAGTGAACCAAATTTGTTGCCGATTTGTGGAGTCGCCACCGAGTCAATTATGGGGACTCAGAAATCGTTCAAGTCAACTTTGATCCTTGGCCGTTACAAAGCTGAGCGGCATGGCACCTAAAGATAAAAAACTTGTACCCTTAAGCACTCCATGCCTGGAATGACTCTCATTGCCAATGGTGGACATCCGAAACCGTCGATTCTGGGTAAGGGGTGAGTGTACGTATTGGGAAGCCGACATTCGATGGACATCGACACCCAATCCCGCCCGCAGATGGTGACCTCTACTAATCTATCGTTGGGCTGATAACATTGTTCCTTAATTGTGGCGGAAGTACGATAACGTCCAGTTTTTTAACCCTATGCCTTTGCTATGTCGGTTGTTTAAGAACAACTGGGTTTTTATCGTCGAAGTAGTTGTGTTTACATTCTTTCCATGCGATTTCACGTGACTAGAGGGCCATGAAAACATGCACGTAGGAGAGTGGAGAATACTAGATATTATACGTATTATGTAATCCCATAGAAATTCTAACGCAATACAATGGCGGAAACACTGTAGATATGGGATTATAACACACTATAACTATGTCTTGATTAAATAAAAATGGTAAGTTAATATATAAGCCATAAAATAAAATTGGCTACAGACTAAAAATGAAATAAAATCCATAAAAAGAGTTTTCTCGTTAATCGTCTAATCTCGACAATAACAATTAATAAAAATAGTAATTATAAAACGATTTAAGTATTAATATCCAAAAATTATTATTAAACTTAAAAATCATGATTTTCCAGAATCTACCAACTTTCCCAGACTTCCAAAATTCCAGATTTAACAAATTCCGTTAAAACCGTCTTTTAAAACCCGTTTTCACAATTAATGATTTCCTTAATCAAACTTGTCGTTCTTAATAATTGATTAAAGTACTAAAATCATAAAAACACAATTTTTCCAAGAATCATCAGGAACACATTTTCTTCAGATTTAAAACACAAACCAGAAATCGGAAAATTAAAACGACAAACACGATTTTAACGATAAACGATGATTTAATAAAGTGATTAATTAATTCACCTACTTAAAAATTTCGAAACATTATGAAAAAATCAGAAAGTTCTATTTCACCAGAAATATTACCCACGTCAAATTTCAGAATAAAATAAAATGTTTAAGTGCTAGAACTAAAAATTGGTTTTTAATCGTTTTTGTCCGTAAACGGTAATAATTCAATAATCGACATAAAAAATATCAGAAAAATAAAAAATCATCAAAAGTCATCAAAAAGATCATTTTTACAGAATATATTCATATATTACAAGTTTAGGCCGAATATACGATTTTACAAATTAATATAACAATTTAATCGTTAATCTCGTAAAAGCTATAAAAATACCGAAACATGTAAATTTTCAAATTTTAAATTTTTTTCAGAATATATGACATACATGTATTGTCAAAAATAAAATATAAAAAATATACATTCAATTACACAAATAAAATCAAGTAATACCGAGTAACACCGACGTTACCTCTAATCCAAATCCTAATCGATAATATATTCATTGGCTTCGGGATCGTCTACAAATCCTACAACACACGAAAATTATGGCAGAAAAATACCATGAGAAAAACCAAGAAAATTAAGGTGAATAACGATCGAAAACAACATCGATTATTACCTTAACGAAAGGATCGGATTAAGGATTAATTTGACGATGAAAATGAGACGATTATGACTCGAATTGAAGCAAGAATCAGCCTTGAGAGGCAGGAGGTGATACAGCCAAATGAAGAAGAAATAAAGGGTTTTTGTTTTTGATTAAATGTAAAAATTGATGTAAGGAATGGATGGTCTTTTCAAGAGTGAATGCAAATGAAATTTTGATGAAAACAAGGTGGAAATAAGCTAAAAGTGCCAGCCAAATAAAGAGGGGAAGGAGTATGAAAGGTTTGATCATTATGTAATGAATAGATGAAAAGGAAAGAATTACGTAATTACGTTTTAACGTAATAAAATGAAACGTATTATGAAAACGTAGTAAGGGTGTGACAAGAAGGTGCGTCGGTCCAAAACATGGGGAAAAGGTCTCAAATTATTTGTAAGTTGATAAAAAGGTGAAGGATATTAGTATAAAATTATACCAAAAATGCTAACCTAAATATGGAGGCTATGACTCACGTGTTTAAAACAATCAAACCTTCATGATATGAATCGAGTATTAATTTGAATCTATGCTGTGAATTATGCTTCATGAAATTTTTTAGTTGAATGTGCATCTCTCTCTATATATAAGGAATTTTAATAACTTCTTATCAAATAGATTGATGGAGCAGTTTCTATTCATGCTAACAAAAACTGATTCACATAGTGGTTCTTTACAGTAACTGCAAAGCTGGTTCTTCACAGTATCTGTTTTGTCTTTGCCTTGCATGAATTTAAACTATTTACTAAACCTGCATACTTCAAGATAACTTTTTTTTTTACTGAAATAGAGTGTTTAACATTAATGTTTATCACAATAACTGCAAAGTTGGCCACATTAAATCTTAACAAATATCTATACTGGATTTATTAATACATTTGTTTTCTCATTGCCTTGCAAGATCTGATCTGGATTTTCTGACTGAATGACTTTACACAAACTTTAAAAGTATAATATACGAAGCAATGTTCATCAGAGTGATTTCTGGGTGAGCGGTGTCAAAGTTGGTCATACTAAATCTGAACTGCCTTTTAAATTACTGCCTTTATTCTGACTGCCTTGCATGATCTCCACCTTAAATTTTAACGTGAATGAGTCTCAACATAATCTAATGCTGAAATTATGATGTGAGTTGATCTGAACTTTGAAACAAAAATGTGAAGGATATTAGTATTCTGAAATGGAACGTAAACAAGTAACCAAAACAGAATGAAAGGATAGTTTTAGGGATGAATGAACTGTAACCAAGGATAGTATGCTAGGTGAAGTAGACCTATACTTCAACGAAGCGGTTGCTAGATCAAACACTCGATTGAAATAGCGAGTTTAGAGCTTGTAACGCGACTAACTCTAGACTTTGTCTTGTAAACAACAAGGACGTAAAAGAAAGCTTAGCTTTACTCAGGTTTTTGATATGCAAATTGGATGTCTTATTCCTTTAACAAGATGGCTATATATAGCCTACAAAAGGACCCTTACACCGGCTGGTTTAGGGTGACAAAAACAAAGTTACAACTATGTGAACATGGAGCTAATAACAAAGCTTGAACGAGGAGTAATGAGGCGCGACATCTATGTGAACATGGAGCCACAAACAAAGCTAACAAGGGAGCCTTTTAACCGTGTACACCATGTGAACCCAATCAGCCTCAAACACTTTCATAACTTCAGTACACTTCTCATGCTTGAATGAGTGTGAACCCAAGTTAATGTCTCCTTATTACCTTGCATATTTGCTCCTTTATTTAGCTCACATACGAGCTAGCTCACCCCTTGTAGTAGGCACACTACTAAGTTGGTAAGAAATGCTAGTGAGGCTGGACTAAGACCATGAGGAGCCAAGGTGACCTTATTGAACTCTTTAGTAACTCCTTGATTCGGATCATCTCCTCCCCCTTGAAAAGGAATTGTCCTCAATTCAGAAAAACCATCTTCATCAAAATAAAGAGCAAAATCTCCCACTTTGGACGTAGTATGAACTTCATAACTATCCGGCAACTTCATCTTGCAACCATGGTTGTTTCCCTTGTATGGAGCTTCTGCTTGGGACATTAATCTGGTCTTTCTCCTGATAGCTTCATCTGTTGTGTAACAAGTACTTAGGTGAGTCACTAAGGAGAATGGCAAGTACTCGCTTGGTTGGAGGGGACTCTTTGGGAAAGGACTTGTTAAGTATTTGCTCATGAGGCTTAGATTACTCCCTTGTGTCTTTAGCAAAAGGAAGTGCTCCCTCAACGCCTCTAAGGCCTCGGTTATGCCATAACATCCAGCTGGTCCTCCTTCTTGAGCTTCTCTAGTTATATACTCTGAAATGGGATGTTTTGGGACACAAAGATGGACCCCTTTAAGAGGAAGATCGTCCTGCAAAACAACTTTATCAAAAGTATTAAGAGTAATAGCCTTGCATTTGGTGGGTAAATCAACCTCCATGTAGTAACAGCCCTTCAAAGTATTGGGTCCAAGCGTGCTTGCATCTAAGGATAGAGCATTGGTCATGACGTTGTTCTTAACATCTCCATACCTTAAGACTTCATGATCCTTGCTAGGCGTTAAACAGGCTGGTATTCCATTAGAGATAAAAACACCTAGTTCTTTTTGCCACTCCTCAAATCGTTTCCCTTCATAACCACTATTAACTTTTACTGATTCCTCTTTAGGAACCATGATGGCACCACACTTCCCCTCTTCTATGGCATGTTCTTCCACAATCTTACTAGCAAATATTGAGAGGTTGGGTTTTCCAACTCGATTGGTTAACATGTTACAAACGTTTTGAGGTGTCATGGGCTTGAGTACAATTTTCCTTCCCTTATCACTCAATTCATACTCATTTCTTCTCCCATGGTGAACTACGTCCCTATCAAACTGCCAAGGACGGCCTAATAGTATGTGACAAGCATCCATAGGAATAACGTCACACAAAACCTCATCAACGTAGGAACCCATAGTTAAGCCCACCCTGACTTGTTTAGTGACCCTTACTTTGTTCCCGTTGTTTAACCAATGTAATGCGTAAGGGTTAGGATGATTAGTAGTAGCTAGACCTAGTTTGTCTACCATTTCAGTTGAGGCAACGTTGGTACAACTACCTCCATCAATGATTAAACTACACCATCTGTTTTTTAACTTGACACTTTGTATGGAATAGTTGGTCTCTTTGCTCGGTGTCATGTTGAATGGGGTTAGCATGTAGAGTACGTAGTACTAAGAGGGTGTCATAGCCGGAGGTTCATAAGCCTCAAACTCCTCTTCTTCCTCTTCCCCTCCCTCATTAACATTAAAAACAGCTCCTATACGTTGTTCTTCTTCCCATATCTCATCCCTAATGGTGATTACTTCTCTTAAGGTCACAACTCTTTTATTGGGACAAGCGTTTTTGTAGTGACCAAACCCTTGACACTTGAAACAACGTACCTTGGATAGGCTAGTTTCAGTGGGTGTTTTGGGAGTAGATTGGGGTGGGGCTGCGGGGTTGTTCTTATTAGTGAAAGGTTGATTAGTATTAGTAGTATTGGCCTTACACACTTCATCCGTTCGTGACCAATTATGACTCTTACTAGACTCACCCTCGTGCTTTCCCTTCCCTTGTGCCTCAATTTTTAGACACAACCCACACAAAGTATCAAAGTCGGAATATGGACACAAATCAACCGTATTAGAAATACTACGATTTAGCCCACGTAAGAACCTAGCCATTTTAATCTCTTCGTTTTCTTCTATTTCTCCCATTAGAACCAAGTTTTCAAATTCTTCAATGTACTCACTAACACACATTTTTCCTTGTACAAGGTTAGCAATCTTTTTGTATAAGGATAACTTGTGTGTAGTTGGAACATACCTCTTACGTAGTTTACGTTTTAAGGACTCCCAAGAAGAAATCTTACCCTTCCCATTCCTGGTGCGTTGTATCTTAAGCCCTTCATACCAAAGCGAAGCCCCTTTGTTTAGCTTTAGGATTGCATATTTGCACCTCTCTTCGTCCCCCAAGTCCTTGAAGTCAAAGAGCTTCTCCATGCTTCTCGCCCATTCCGAGTAGACTTCAGGATCTGTACCACCGTTGAACTCAGGAAGTTCGTTCATTTTGCTCTTGTCCACCGGTTCCCTTCTTGCTTGGAAGCGAGAGTTACTGGGTTGGTAGTTCTCCCATGCCCTCTTTAGGTGTTCCAAGAAGTTAGGGTCTTCAAAGTTCAATACTTCTGCCATTTTACGTCTAAAGGATGACCAAAGCTCTGATACCACTAATGATGTGAGTTGATACGAACTTTGAAACAAAAACGTGAAGGATATTAGTATTCTGAAATGGAACGTAAACAAGTAACCAAAACAGAATGAAAGGATAGTTTTAGGGATGAATGAACCGTAACCAAGGATAGTATGCTAGGTGAAGTAGACCTATACTTCAACAAAGCGGTTGCTAGATCAAACACTCGATTGAAATAGCGAGTTTAGAGCTTGTAACGCGACTAACTCTAGACTTTGTCTTGTAAACAACAAGGACGTAAAAGAAAGCTTAGCTTTACTCAGGTTTTTGATATGCAAATTGGATGTCTTATTCCTTTAACAAGATGGCTATATATAGCCTACAAAAGGACCCTTACACCGGCTGGTTTAGGGTGACAAAAACAAAGTTACAACTATGTGAACATGGAGCTAATAACAAAGCTAGGAGCTAATAACAAAGTAATGTAAACATGGAGCTAATAACAAAGCTTGAACAAGGAGTAATGAGGCGCGGCAGCTATGTGAACATGGAGCCACAAACAAAGCTAACAAGGGAGCCTTTTAACCGTGTACACCATGTGAACCCAATCAGCCTCAAACACTTTCATAACTTCAGTACACTTCCCATGCTTGAATGAGTGTGAACCCAAGTTAATGTCTCCTTATTACCTTGCATATTTGCTCCTTTATTTAGCTCACATACGAGCTAGCTCACCCCTTGTAGTAGGCACACTACTAAGTTGCTAAGAAATGCTAGTGAGGCTGGACTAAGACCATGAGGAGCCAAGGTGACCTTATTGAACTCTTTGGTAACTCCTTGATTCAGATCAAATTACCTGCATATGTAAATAGAAACAGCAAAGTAACAACTTTGATACATAACGGAAATCAATCTTACATAAACTATAACATAACAAACTGCAATGCAGAAACCAGTGACTGCTCTTTTTACGGAAAATTAAACTCAAACAGCTGAGAAAACACGATTGTTCGTTTTAGGGAACTTAAATTGAAACCAATGGGAGCCATTGCTTAATGACAACTACTTAATGTTAACTATGTGACCACAGACCTCCACAATTTGTCTTCATTTCTTCTGCATGTTTCGAGCATCATTTGTGGCTGATTGCTTACCTGATTCCTTTGGTTTTGTTTCACATGTGGCATCAATGCTTGAATAAACTCTCTTACGTGGGAACTTGCTCACCAGCGTCACCTCACCTTCATTTCCAGAATTTGGACCCAATGCAGAGGAATTGCACACATTATACCTACATGGTATGACATTTTGCACAATAGTCCCCTCAATATATTAAACCACAACTTTTGTAGATGAAATACAGAAAATATATTTTAATGAAGAGATTAAAACTTCACTAACCAAATACGAGTCATTTGACATTGTCGATCCACTTGTTAGTGTACTTTGTGAACAAGGGGAAACAAAAGAAAGAAACGTGACAATAAGAATTTCAATACATAGTCCAATTTTAGTTTTCTGTGTTTTGTCAAGTTATTCTGCACAACAGTTTATATATATGTAAATATGAAATTTGGAAGTAAGTTTAACAAAGAGAATCTAAGAGGCAAATTAGAAATTTGTGCTTGTGCATCATCACTGTAAATTTTTATTGTGAATTCCAAGTTCGACAAGATTATATCATTAATTTAAATTACTGCAAATGTAAGCTACTTAGTGTTAACGGAGTTAGATCTACAAAAAAAATCATACTTAACCCAGAAACCCTAATGATGTAAAAACAAAGAACTCTAAGACAATAAGATTACTGTGTACATTCATTTGTAGATGATGAGGGTCGGCAGCCTGCTCCGGACCGCCTGCTAAGCAGGCTCCCAGAGGACTCTACCCAAGGAGCCCGGGAACCGACTTGGCAGACAATTAGAGCAAAGTCACTAAAAAGAAGCCACGGGGAACTTCAGGCGACCGCCTGCCCGACAGGGAGGGGTGGTCTGCCAAACCCTGTCTTCACATAAACCCAACCTGCCTGTCTTCTGGCCATTCTCCGCAGGCAGGACAGGGATCACCAAGGGACCCCCTCGTCATTTCGCCTAAGGTAAGCGAGAATGGGTGGATGAGGTGAAGCCACTTGTCACCTCCTCATCCACCCATCCTCCTTCTACTTCCCTCTCTTGTGGGAAGGTCAAAATACTCTCCCACTTCCCACAAGGAGGGGATTGGAATTTCTCTCTCTAGAACTCTTACTCTAAAACGCCACCTAGTTCCTCACGAGCTAGGTTCTTTAAGGCATTCACGGACTGACTTAGGCATCAGAGAGGGTTTCCTCGGACAATCTCCGAGGCCCTGTGCGTTCTGTGTGCAGGGAGCCAGCCCATTCCGCCGGGAAGGTCCGACCAGTGGAGTAGAAAGAAGGAGAGGTCGGCAGGATTCACCGATTGTTAATTCAAAGCAGCATCGAACAGTACAAACCCGAATCCCGAAACGGGTTAATTGATTCCAATACCGGAACAATTTGGCGCCGTCTGTGGGGAAGATCTGGTTGTATCAACGAATTACCCAGAAAAATCAACCATTCCCAATTACAAAAACTAACCAATCAAAGTAATCATGCCTGAGATCGTGGACACTAGTGTAGGGATAGGTCCGACGGTCCAACCGGTGACCCCCCTATACGGCATGCCTCAGCCGGAGAGGGCTCCTACCGCCACGATCCCCAGGGTAGGAGGAACCAGTCTCCTGGGCATGCCAAATGCAGCTGTAGCACCAGGGCAGGGGGCACATCCAGGGCACACCCTGAACCTAACCCCAACTCAGATGGTACAGACAGCTGCCTTCTTCTCCGCAATGCTTAACCAGGAGTTCACTCCTGAAGACCTGGTGGGCCGGGTCGCAGCGACCCCCAGACAGCACTGCTCAGTAAGCAGAGAGGGAGCTGGAGGTACGAAGCGAACCGCCGCCAGAAACGCCCAGCGGAAGGCAAGGAGAACAGCTCAAAGCACAGGTGCAGAGGCGTATCACAGCAAGCAGCCAGGAACCGCCTGCTCAACAACAGGCATTCTTTATACACACTACGGAGTCCACGTCCCAGGAGAAGAGAGGTTTGTCTCAGGGACTGAAGGATTGAATGAAGCACAGGGAGCCCGCATCTAGACGCCTGGGAGAAAAGCAGGGCGGAGTCTTTTCCAGGTTAACACCGGCAGCAAAAGGACAACCAGCTCCAGGGCTGTCCCAAAGCCTGCAGTCTAGGCTTAACCGGGGGCAACCGCTCGAGTCAAGGTATCACCAGGATGATAACCTTTGTCAATCCCGGAGAAAGCGGTCCAGGCAACCCTCCCTAGACGCAGAGGACCAGGCGACCAGCAGATTACCACCAAAGCATCGCTCCCCCAGTACGAGGAAACCGGCCCCTAGACAATGGGATGTTCACGGTAATCAGTCTGGGGAAAGCAGGTCACGGATGGTAGGCAGGCCCACGAAGACCCCTCTCCATCCTGGCGTACAAGAGTACCCCATCCCAAAGATTAAAATGCCCACAGTCAAGTTTGACGGGACTGCAGATCCAGAGGACCATCTGGCGGCATTTGAAAGTCACATGGGCATGTATGATGTGGATGATGCGATCTGGTGCAAAATCTTCCCAACCACCCTTGTAGGGTTTGCACAAGGATGGTTCAGGGACTTTCGCCAGGGGTCAATCAGTTTCTTTATAGAGTTAGCCGAGGCATTCCTTGAACAATATGCAGGGAACAAGAGGAGACGACTCACTCGTTTTGACCTTATGACCCTAAAGCAGAACAAAGGCGAAAGCGTCAGGGAGTACCTAAAGAGATTCGACTTGTCCTACCAACAAGTCAGAGAGATTGATGATTCAATTGCTGCCTACGCCCTGACAATCTCCCTGCTCCCAGGGGAGATGAAGAACCAGATGATCAGGGCCCAGCCTGAAACCTTGGCAAAGACCAGAAAAATCGATGAAGGGTTCATTCTGCAGGAAGAGTTTCACAGCCTACCGACACCCCTGCAGGCCAAGCAAGGCCGCACGGGGGACCGCAGGGTGGACGTGGCAGGAACGAGCCAGGCAAGCAGAAGGAGGAGGGGGATACCCCCAAGAAAGAACGCACAACTTACCAGCCAAGGTTTGACAGCTACACGGCCCTCAACAGGCCGAGGGCAGAAATCTTTGAGCTGGAGAAGGAAACTGCGAAATGGAATCGCCTGAATAAGCCGCGCAGCCCAAAGGGAGATCCTAAAAAATTCTGCACGTTCCACGACTGCATAGGCCACACCACTGAAGAATGCCAACACTTAAAAGACGAGATAGAAACACTCATAAGAAACGGCTGGCTGAGCAACTATGCAGCGAGGAACAAATCCCAAAAGGAGGCGTCGGACAAACCTGAGGGTTCAGCCCAAAATCGCATGATAATTCATGTGGTATCAGGGGATGCAGAGGGACGAACAAGCAGACGAAGCCAGAAAAAGCAGATCCGCAAATTGCGAAACCAGATTTGCTACGCCGAGAGGGCAGGAAGCCCAAAGGGCACGACCCTGAGCATCACCCCTGAAGACGCAGGAAGAGTCATATACCCGCACAGCGACCCTTTGGTCTTAACTCTTGAAATTAGCAATCACATTGTCAAGAGATGCATGGTGGACACCGGCGCCTATACAAACCTCTTGTACAAGGACGCCTTTGAAAGGATGAACTTAGAGAAAAGACATCTGAAGCCAGCCCCTGGATCTTTGTATGGGTTCAGTGGGCAGGAGTACTTCCCATGGGGATTATCGACTTACCGGTAACATTCGGGGAGGGGGCCTCTGCCAGGAATGTCAGGGCGTCATTCGTTGTAGTGGATGCAAAGTCTGCATACAACGCCTGATAGGCCGGGCCACCCTTGACGAAATCGAAGCCGCTGTGTCAATCAGGGCCCTCACCATAGCCTATGTGACAGACTTTGGCATGGAAGGGAAGGTCCATGGGGATCAGGAGTCGGCCAGACACTGTTATTCCGTGGCCCTGCAAGCCCATGAAACAGAAAGGAAAGGAAAACGAAAAGCCGAAGGTTCCCCCAGCAGGGAGGGTGAAATCTCGGCTGCTCAGCAAAAAGCAGCCCACTTAGAGCCTGAAGGGGAAACATGCTGGTGGACTTAGAACCAGGGAGGCAAGTCCTCATAGGGGCCGACCTGAAGGAGTCCTACCACAAAGAGTTAATTGCAGTCTTGAGAGAAAACAGGGACGTATTTGCTTACTCTGCAGATGAGATGCCAGGGGTCGACCCGACTTTTATTGTTCACAAGCTGAACGTTAACCCGGAGGCTCGCCCTGTAAAGCAGAAGAAAAGAAATATGTCCGTAGAAAAAGACGCGGCGATAAAAGAGGAGATAGAAAAACTTTTGAAAGCAGATTTCATTGAAGTCTGTGATTACCCTGAGTGGTAGGCGAACGTTATGATGGTGAAGAAGTCATCGGGCACATGGAGAATGTGCGTAGACTTCACAAATCTTAACAAAGCCTGCGCAAAGGACTGCTACCCCCTGCCCAGGATAGACCAATTGGTGGATGCCACTAGTGGATATACCACGTTAAGTTTCCTGGATGCATTCTCAGGGTACCATAAAGTGTACCTCTGGCAGCCTGACAGGGTGAGGTGCGCCTTCATAACCAGGCATGGAACATACATGTATAAAATGATGCTATTTGGACTGAATAATGCAGGCGCTACCTATCAGCGACTGGTGGACAAGGTCTTTGAAAATCAAAAAGAGAGAAACTTGGAAGCCTATGTCGATGATGCAATTGTCAAAAGTAAGGGGGACAGGGAGCACCTGGCGGACCTGCAGGAAACATTCTCCTCCCTGCGATCAAACAAAATGAAGTTGAATCCAAAAAAGTGCACGTTCGGAGTCCGATCTGGCAAATTCTTAGGATTCTTAGTCAGCTCCAGGGGGATAGACGCCAATCCCGAAAAAATTCAGGCGGTCCTAGACCTCCCGGAGCCCAAAACCATAAGGGACATTCAATGGCTCACAGGCAGGATGGCTGCCCTGGCTCGCTTTATCGCCAGATCAGCAGACAAGTCGACCTCTTTCTTCAAAGTATTAAAAGGCAAAATGCAATTCAAATGGGAGGATGACCAAAAGAAAGCCTTCGAACAATTGAAAGAGCATCTGAAAAAGCTCCCTACCTTGGCGAGACCAGTGGCCGGAGAAAAACTGTACCTATACATTGTTGTCACCAACTCAACGGTGAGCGCAGTCATCCTGAAAGAGGAAGCAGGCTCGCAGCAGCCCATCTACTTTGTAAGTCATGCCCTGGGGGCAGCTGAAAGAAACTATCCTTTGGTGGAAAAAGCCGCCTATGCAGTTGTCATAGCAGCCAGAAAGCTCAGGCCCTACTTCGACGCACACCTTGTGGTAGTCCTCCCCGACCAGCCACTAGAAAAGATATTGGAGAAATTTGAAAAATCAGGAAGACTGCTAAAATGGGCAATTGAGTTAAGCAGACTGGGGATATCATACCAACCCAGGACAGCCATCAAGGCACAGGCCCTGGCGGACTTCCTGGCTGAATGTTTTCATTCAGGAGAAGAGGAACCTCCCGCCGAAGAATGGATAGTGTACACTGACGGGTCCTCAACGGCCAATGGTGCAGGGGCAGGTGTCGTACTGACCAGCCCTGAAAGAGTGGATTTTGAGCATGCACTCAGATTCACCTTCCTCGCATCAAACAACGAGGCAGAGTATGAGGCCGTACTTGCGGGAATAAATCTAGCTAAGGCTGCAGGTGCAGAGCGGATTATACTAGCAACTGACTCCCAGCTCATTGTCAATCAAATCAGCGGAGAATACGAGTCTAGGGATCAGGCCATGGCCACCTACCTAGAAAAGGTGAGGCAGGGATTATCGAGCCTAAAATCCTATGAAATCAGGCAAATACCCCGATCACAGAACAATCGGGCTGACGCCCTGTCAAAACTGGCCAGCTCCAGCCTACAAGACATAAGGAGATCAGTTTGGGTTGATGTTGTGCATGAGAAATCCACTACTGCCTTTCAGACAGTCAACATCGTCGAAGAAGAACAGGAGAACTGGATGACCCCCCTCACTCAGTTAAAAAAATACGGCATCCTACCGTCTGACCCAATACAAAAGAGGAAGATACAGACCAAAGCAGCATGGTTCATGATAATTGATGAAGAGCTATACAAGAAATCCTTCACCTTCCCCCTGCTCAGATGCCTGGGGGCAGAGCAGGCCGCCGAAGTTTTGGATGACATCCACTCAGGGATCTGCGGGCATCACATTGGGGGAAGATCGTTGGCCCACAAAGCTCTAAGAGCAGGCTACTACTGGCCTACCATGCTAGCAGATGCAAGAAGCCTAACTCGGAAATGCAGAAAATGCCAACTCTTTGCTCCATCAATTCATGCCCCAGCCCAGGAACTCAGTCCAATTTTATCTCCCAATCCTTTCGCTCAATGGGGGATGGACATACTGGGTCCCTTTGCTACAGCCACAGGGGGACGAAAGTTTCTGATCGTGGGGATTGACTACTTCACAAAGTGGGTTGAAGCCGAGGCAGTCCCAAACATCACCGAGCCGGCAGTCAGGAGGGTCATCTGGAGAAACATCATAACCAGATTCGGCCTACCAAAAGTGTTAGTGTTTGATCATGGGAGGAAGTTTGATAATGACCCCCTAAGAGCCTGGCTGGAAGGGCATGGAATAACCGTCGCCTATTCCGTCGTCTGCCACCCGCACCCAATGGGCAGGCCGAGGCCGCTAACAAACAAATCCTAAATGGGCTCAAAAAGATGGTGGATGATCTCGAAGGAAGATGGGCAGACGAGCTACCAAGTATACTCTGGTCAATAAGGACCACCAGAAAAGAATCAACAGGTCAGACGCCATTTGGCCTGGTGTATGGAGCAGTAGCTTTACTACCCATCGAAGTGCGAATTCCTACCCTACGGTCTCAGCAATACAACAAAGCTGACAACGACGCAGCAATGGCCGAAGCCCTAGACCTGGTCCATGAAGTCAGGGAGGAGGCCAGCATCAACATAGCCGCCTACCAGCAAAGGATGAGAAAGGCATGCAGCAAAAAGGGTACATGAGAGAAGGTTTCAGATAGGCGACCTAGTCCTAAGGAAGACACAGGCTGTAGGAAAATCTAGGGAGCATGGCAAACTAAGTGCCAACTGAGAAGGCCCGTACCAGGAGACCCAGATTTTGGGAACAGGCACATACAAAATCCCCAACCCAACAGGCCAAGAGCTGAGCGCACATTGGAACGCCGACACCCTGAAAAGATACTATGTTTAGCCAAACCTTAGAAAAATCTCGCCTCTAAGAAAAAGTACTGGCGGAGAATGATCAGAATGAAATGTCGACGGCTCCGACCACCCTTATGTTCTAACAAAGTTTTTATATATAATACTTAAGAATTCATACTCGTTGTCTGTTTAAGCTTGCGCTCTCACACACAAACGAGCAGGGGGCAATAGGGGGAGGCCCCCTGTTACCAAAACCGAGAAAATGGACCCCCCAACAAAAATCTTAAAACCACTACCTACCTCTGAGCAGGAAGGGTGCAGGCTGCGTACAGCTAACAAGGACTGGGGGCAATTCCCCCAACCTTGTATAAAAAACGCAAAAGCCCCCCCCCCCCCCCCCACCCCCCGCCTACTTCTGGGCAGGCAGGGGGCAGGCCCCCTGGACTCCAAGCAGAGGCCAGGGACAGGCCAGGCTACGCACAACTAACAAGGACAGGGGACAATTCCCCCAACCTTGTATAAAAATCGCAAAAGCCCCCCCCGCCTACCTCTGGGCAGGCAGGGGGCAGGCCAGGCTACGCACAACTAACAAGGACTGGGGGCAATTCCCCCAACCTTGTATAAAAAACGCAAGCGCCCTCCCTGCCTACCTCTGGGCATGCAGGAGGCAGGCCCCCTGGACTCCAAGCAGGGGCCAGGGACAGGCCAGGCTACGCACAAGCTAACAAGGACTTGGGGCAATCCCCCCAACCTTGGATCAGGCCATACCTTAAGGAAGAAAGAAAAAAGCAGACCAGAAAAAGCATTCTATAACAAACCCATGAAGAGTAAAAAGTTTTTACAATGTGTCAAAAGGCAAAGATCCGAAAAACTAAATATTACAAACAGCTGGCCATAGCAAGGCTCAGCGTAGAGAATAAGGCTATTTCAAGAAAGGATAAACACTATGGAGTATCCTGGCTTGGACCGGCCGTCGCCTCAGGGGGTTTGGCCGCCCGAGCCTCGTTTTTAGCAGAGTAGAGGCTTCGGAAGGCCTCTTCATCAAACACAGGGAACATCTCCCCAATCACCTCCATTACCAACTCCAAAGAAGAATTGGCCCCACTCACAAAGCTCGCGTCCACTGCAGCATCGGACTCCTCCACAAGGGCATCCATTTCTTTCTTCCATTCGCTCTTGGCCTGCTCAAAAGCCGAGTCATCTTTAGACAGGCGTTCCTCCAGATCAGCCGCCTTCCTTTTTAGGTGCTCCATCTCAGTCAGAGAGAGGGTAGCCTGCTCCATCGCCAAGCGACTCTCCTTCATCTCAGCTTCAAACTTGGCTGCTTCCCTCACAGCTCTCTCTCCCTGAAGCTTCCACTGGCCAGCCTCACTCCTCGCCTCTTGCAGTTCATCCTCCTGCTTAGCCAGCTTATCTTTCAAGTTATTTATCAAAGTTATGTCCCTTTCCACCATAGCCAGACGGTCAGGAGGGGGAGCCCCGGGTGTGACAGTCAACTCTTCGTCGCTCAAACGGCTTAGAGCCGCCAGCTAAGCAGACGCCAGCAACACCTTGGAGGTACGCTGGATATACTGAATCACTTGGTGAGAAGTGGAAGTTACAGACTTTGTGAGACGGTCGGCCAAAACGGCGCCAGAATCGGAGAGCATGCCCGACACGTCTACGCCGTCGCCAGCAGTATAATGAAACTCCGTATTCTCCTCCTGAAAAAGGGTGCTCGGAATATCACGAGCAGGGCGTTTTGCCTCAGGAGTACAAACGTCAGCCTCCAAGTCCACCACAGGAGTAGCCCCTGAGGGCTCTCTATCCCTCTTCCTTCTCAGCTCCAGGGGGACACTCTCCCCAGTCCCCTCAGAGTTCGCAGGACGCGTTCCCTGGGGAACACGAGTCCTGGCTGGAGAGTCGCCTTGCCCACCTCCAGGGGAAGGAGTGGCCCCTGAAGTAACTTCGGCCTCCCCATCCTGGATGCTGGGGGAAGGAGTCGTGGCTTTGCCGACGGCAGACGAGGGGGAAGAGGCAGCCTCCGGCCAGCAGCGAGATCCTTGACGAGCCTCATTAAACTTTTCTCCCCTTTCTTGAAATTCAAAGGGAGAGAAGGACGCTTCGAGACGATGACAAACTCCTCACTCAAACCTAACCTCTTAACCTGCTTCCTTGTCCAACGACGAGAAGCGGAATCTACAGAAAAAGAAGGGCAGTCAGCTAAAAAGCAAAGAAATAAAAAGTCTCAGAAAAATTGCGCCAGCAAAGGCCCCCTAGAACTACCTTCAAGGCTAGGGATCAGGCCCAATGGGAGCAATTATTCGTCTGTCGCTATAAGCTTCGCGTGGGGGAGCCAGAAAGCAGGGCCAAAAACACCCGACTTATCCGCAACAATTTCAAACTTCTTGACTAAAATCTCTTCTTTCTCACTCAGCTTTACCTCCAGGGCCTTCCCCCCGACGCCTGGATGATACTCTTCGCGGGTTTCCATGCGGGTATGAACGTGATTCCTAAAATGCCTAGGAATCCGCCACCCGGACGCGCTATGTACATACAAGAAATTATTCTTCCAGTCCTTCAGGCTGCTTAAAGCCGGCCAGACTAGAGCGTATTTCTTCTCTCTCTGCAGGGACCAGTACCCAGGGGAACCGTCTCCCCCTGACGAAGACACCATTTGCAGCCCCACCATAAAATGAAGGGCGTCAATATAAGGCCCCTCACCGTGAAAAAGACAGGTCCAGGTGTAGGCTATCAGGGACCTAATGGCTGTGGCAGTCAGTTGGGCTATAGCCACATTCATTCTCCTGAAGGTCTCCTCCAGGAAGGGGTGAAGAGGGAATCGCAGGCCGAATTCCAAGCTCTTGTGGTAAACAGCCACACAACCTTCAGGGGGGCAGCATACTGTGTCCTTTTCCCCTGGAACTACGACTGTATACCCCTCCCCAAAATTATAAAATTTCTCGATCTCCTCGGCAGCGTTACTTTCTAAAATCAAATCCCTATTTTTGGCTTCAGGGTAGGTTTTTAGAGGAATCAAGTATTTTTTCTTATCCAAGTAATAAGTTTTTCCTCTCTCCCTGCGAATGAGGGGACCGGCAATCCTGGAGTGGTCCACCTACAGTGCCTCGTTGTCTGAATCAACAACGTCGAAGGGAGTGGGTTCGGGGGATTCAGCACCTTCCCCCCTGTCAAAGCGATCCTCCTCCCTGGGCCCAACCCCAGAAGAGGAGGCTAGATCGCGTCCACTCTCGTCTCTACCCTCAGCCCTCTTAGACAGTGAACTAAAAGAGAAAGCCCGAACTCGAGACATACTGGTTTATAAAGAAAAAAGTATCAATGAAAGGGAAAAAGGGCGAAGAGTCAAAGAGAGATCCTAACCTAGAACGTTGGTCGTCTCCGGAAAGTGTGATAGTAAGCACTCCTTGGTCTCACGAAGTTCTCAGCAACAAAGACGGTTTGAGAGTAGGAGAGGGATTACGAGTTTCGAAAAATGTAAAAGAAAGAAATGGAGGAGGGGGAGGGCTTATATAAAGCCTAGGAAGCCAAAAAGGCCGCCTCTCTAACAAAATGTCCCCAACAATCTACCCCACGTGTCACACTCTGAACATGGGCCGCTCACCTCTTCCCAAGAAGGGCCTCGAAAAAACAAAAGTGTCAGAGGAACGGTCAGCTGGCAACGTCATCCCCGCATTCAAAAAAAAAAGAAAAAAAAAAGAGAGTAACAAAGTAGCTCGGATTTTTTCATTAACTTTGATGGAAAATGGACAAGTTACATGTCGTGCCTGACAAATAAAGAAAATACATAAGGAGCCTGAATTTCCGGCTCAACACGCCTATGCTCTGCGAGCAGGCCTAGTCATCACCTAAATCTGTAGAGTAGTCTCCAGGGCTGCCTTGACCTCCAAAGTCCGATCCCCAATCCCAGTAAGAGGAATCCTTGAAGGGATCGTTAGGGAGTCTGTCCTGATCTCTGTCACTCAAGCAGCCCAGACCCTCACTGTCTTCAGAGTCCCGGCTACTGACATCCCAGTCCCTGCCATAGAGAACAGTCTGGGATTCATCACAAGTACGGGAGCCTGTTTTCTTCACTGGAGAGGAAGGGCCTGACCCCAGGGAAGAGTCTGCGTCAGAACAGTTGGGGTCGAATTGTTCAGGGTGCAATCATGGGAAACACTCATGGCAACCCCGATCAAAGCACCCTCCTCCCTGAAGGCAGCGCTTGAACCTGGAAGCAGCAGGAGGCGAAGATCTTCTAGGGCGCTTGCCCGCCCTAATGGTAGCCTTTTGAACACTCCGACGGGGATGTGGTCTTGGACGACGGCTGTGGCGAAGGGCCCGGTAAGCCGCCCGAGCATACCTGAGTCTCCAAAATCCCTTAAAAAGAAAGGTAACAGTGCGAACTCCATGGCGAGTAATAAATTTCTTAATCCAAACCATGATTCAACAAAGAAAAGTGGAAGAATTGAGGATGAAATAACAAAATGGCGAAGGGAGCTAGAATTTATACAAAGGAAATGAAGCATTAAATGGCATCCCAACCGTCTTGGTAGGGAATGCCACCAATTGCGAAGTCCTCACACTGCCCGAAAATCAACCAAGCATGAAGGGTAATAATTGCAAAAGACCTCTCAACTCTTTGCATACCTGACACAATTAACACTTCTTTCCTCGGGAAAGTGCAAACGCATTAAAAGCAGCAGTGAAGCCGAAAATAAGTCAACCTCCCTCCATCTGAGCAAAAGTCGCCAGCCGGAAGGAAGCCTTGCTCCCTCCCAGCTTGCGAGGGCCAATTGATGAGGGTCGGCAGCCTGCTCCGGACCGCCTGCTAAGCAGGCTCCCAGAGGACTCTACCCAAGGAGCCCGGGAACTGACTTGGCAGACAATCAGAGCAAAGTTACTAAAAAGAAGCCACGGGGAACTTCAGGCGACCGCCTGCCCGACAGGGAGGGGTGGTCTGCCAAACCCTGTCTTCACATAAACCCAACCTGCCTGTCTTCTGGCCATTCTCCGCAGGCAGGGCAGGGATCACCAAGGGACCCCCTCGTCATTTCGCCTAAGGTAAGCGAGAATGGGTGGATGAGGTGAAGCCACTTGTCACCTCCTCATCCACCCATCCTCCTTCTACTTCCCTCTCTTGTGGGAAGGTCTAAATACTCTCCCACTTCCCACAAGGAGGGGGTTGAATTTTCTCTCTCTAGAACTCTTACTCTAAAACGCCACCTAGTTCCTCACGAGCTAGGTTCTTTAAGGCATTCACGGACTGACTTAGGCATCGGAGAGGGTTTCCTCGGACAACCTCCGAGGCCCTGTGCGTTCTGTGTGCAGGGAGCCAGCCCATTCCGCCGGGAAGGTCCGACCAATGGAGTAGGAAGAAGGAAAGGTCGGCAGGATTCACCGATTGTTAATTCAAAGCAGCATCGAACAGTACAAACCCGAATCCCGAAACAGGTTAATTGATTCCAATACCGGAACAGTAGATATATCATAACTGAAAATATATGCCAAAATAAGTTACTCAATCAAGCCTTAAACACCCAACCCAGAAAAATGGACACATTTAAGTCATTTCAGAAATGGGATGCAAGATAAACTCGAAATGAAAGGACAAATTCGAACCACATGCATTATAGGTCAGATAAACTCGAGACAAACACAAGAATTACATAATGAACCACATGCATTATAAGTAAGATAAACTCGTAACAAACACAAAAATTATAGGACAAACCACATGTATTATAAGAGTTCGACATATCAAGTCGAGAATGTTAAAAAAACAGAAATCATGCCATGGATACTGAAATATTAAAAAAATTACTAAAATTTCATTTGTAGATATATCATAACTGAAAATATATGCCAAAATAAGTTACTCAATTAAGCCTTAAACACCCAACCCAAAAAAATGGATACATTTAAGACATTTCAGAAATGGTACGCAAGATAAACTCAAAATAAAAGGAATGATTCGAACCACATGCATTATAGGTAAGATAAACTCGCGACAAACACAGGAATTACAGAACGAACCAAATGCATTATAAGTAAGATAAACTCGAAACAAACACAGAAATTGTAGAACGAACCACATCCATTATAAAAATTCGACAGATCAAGACGAGAATGTTAAAAAAAATCATGCCATGGATACTGAAATATTGAAAAAATTACTAATATTATGACCATTATTTTGAGCATATATAGGGCATATGATGAAGAAGAACTTACAAATCTTATATTTGTTCAACCTTTTAGAAATATGTAAGATAAATGAGTCAATAGACGCCGATTTACCTTTTTTTTGGGCATAAAGAAGAACAGATCATCGAAGGTTCTGCCTTTATCTGTAAGCCAACCCAGATCAACACCCAACCGTAGGACTGCATGTAGACAATATTCGACTCTCATCAACATTGAAGCTGAGATCCATTGTGTAAATAGCGTGCTTAATTGATGAACGCATAAATTAAAATTTAATCATGTGCTTAACGCAGAAATGCGTGCTTAAGCGCGTGATTTCAGCATGCTTAACCCAAAAATCATGATTCATTTTGTGTAAAATTGAAGGGAGTCAGATTCTTGTAGTAGTTTTTAGGGTAAGTGAATTGAGAGTGGGAGTAGGAGTACGAGTAGGAGTGAGAGTGAAGGTGAGACTGAGAGTGTAAGAGACTGGGAGGAGAGGCGAGGCGTGGATTTAGGGTTTCAGGTTCAACTAGGATTTGAGGGGGTGCGGTACGTATATGGGGTTATATATTAAGTTGGGTGTTAGGGTTGGTTGATCGACATCCCCTCTGGGCCCTATCATTTTGGGTTGGGTTGGGTTGGGTGGGGTGTTAGGCTTGGTGGGTGGACATACCCTTTGGGCCTCTATCACTTAGGCCTGTTGAACGGGTTGGTCTATCGGGTGTCGGGTTTGGTCATTTCGGGTTTGGGTAGACTACGCGTCGGGTGTATTTCGGGTTGAAAAACATGGTTTTTATATTGGATAGGTTTATATAGGCTTTGGGTCGGATTTCGGGTCAACTAAGGTTTATTACCGCACTTTAAAAACATTAGTTCTCTTTACCATTTTTTATTATAAATACAATTTTATTCTTAATTTTCTTAATCATCTCATTTAGTATGGGGTATAAGATAATAGTGAAAATAGACATGTTTTAATTAATACAGTATATTTTTCAGTATACATCGATATTTTATTTCTATAGGAGGTACGAATATATATGACGAACTTTGATTCGATTTATTGATTTGATTTTTTGATTATAATAATCATGGAATCAAAATATGATTTTAAAGATATATCTAAATATTATTTCCTAAAATTTTGAAAATATTAAAATATTTCGTAGTGTTTTTTTAGAAATATTAGTGTATAATAACAATATTTTTTAACCTTATCTATTTTTGGGTGGGCAACGGGTTCAGGCGAGTTTTAATCCAATATATTCGAGTTATTATCAGGTCGGGTCATTTTCGAGTTTCGGACATTTTTGGGGTGGGTTTTTCCGGGTGTATTTTCGGGAGGTTTCAGATCGGGAATTCGGGGCAGATCAGTTTTTGACGGCTCTACTTATTCTCGATACTAGATTAGGACAATTGGGTGGTGCGTCCATTTTGGTCGATAATGGTTTGGTCCAACTTACCAAAACGGGATGGGGCAATTGTGTGGGTGTTATTTGCTTTGTAGGGGTCAAAAAGTGTTGGGCTGATTCGGACCAGTACCAGATTCTAAGTGGACCGGAAGTGGCTGTCAGCGATGTGTTATGCTATCAGATAGTGGTCGGGGTGCTTTCAGCAACTTACTTCTTTGATTTCATTTCAGTATTGATGGAAATACATCTCTGTCGTCATACGAAGACTGTTACGTTGTGCCTTTAGCCAACATAATTCGATATTTCGTAACATTTTAGGAGTTTTTCTTTGTTTTTATAGTTGGTGTCGTACATGTGTACTCATTGTATAAAATTCATTATTGGGTTTTGACAATTTAGCTGTTCGAAGGTGTAGACTCCCACATTACATTTTGACCGTTAGGTGTCTATAGTAGTTTCCAAAAAACACCCGATGATGATCGGACGTAAACATGTCTAAATACGCTTGATTATGAACTCAGAATCAATAGTAATTGGCGTGAGCTTTTAACGGAGTAAAAATCTCACAAAACAGACCTCAAATTTTTCGTTCCTCCTGGGCGAGTCGCGCGGATCCCTGAAACTGTGACGTTTTTTACGTTTTTCTTTCTTTTTTAAGTTTCTCAAAATAGCGTCTTTCTCGGCATATTCCAAGCTTTCAATAAATATTTTTGACCTCGGTCAACGCGTGTTTAATCCATCACGTGTCACAAATTTTTTTCAAACCATGCATTAAGTTTACTTTTTTTATTCAATTTATCAATTGTTACTAACCCGTTTGTTCATGCCTTTAGCAATTTCTTTTTCGTTTGTTTTATTATATTAAAATGAACCTCGCATGCTAAAATACAACCTTGACGTTAATTTTTAGATGCATTAAAACGACCTAGCAAACAAAATTCACATGTTTAGTCTAAAAATACTCTTTGCATATCATTCACTACTACAATAAAGGTCTATTGCAATGCACAAAAAATGTTGCATATGACCTTTAAAATGTTGCCTTATAGTTTATGCAACATTTTTAGGTGTGCTGCTTAAAGCTCCGTTGCAATAGCCTAATGTAACACTTTGTCCAACATTTTCTACTCAAATGCAACATTTTTGTAAAATATTGCAACTATAACCTAATGCAACACATATCTTGAGAAGCTATTGCAACACTTTAAATATATATATGCAACACTTTATCCCTTTGCCTCCGAAATTTTGCAACACTTATTTCAATGTTATGCAGCATATTTTTGTCCAAATGAAACAAAATGACAACATTTGTTTGGTGCTATTGCAACATATCCAATTTTATCAAAAGCAACACTATCATAATTCTAATGCAACACCCTTGTATGAAAATGTACATTTGTTTTATTTTTTTACCACCTATTTAATCTAATCATTACAAATAATATCAACACATACAAGATATATGATCATAAAAGAATAATTAATTGATCTACAAAAGACATGTTCATTAGTAATCCATAAATTAATATTCATGTTCCGTAGTACATCTTAGTGGAAAAAGTCGAACTGAAAAAGAGTTATCAGAAATCAAAACACTATTTGGATACATAAATAAATAAATATCGTGCACACGTAAGTCTTTAGTGAATCCAAATTTGTTCCTACCGTTGCATTCTTACGTAACCCAAAAGGTGGCCTAAGACAAGAAAAAAAATAATTAATCACATAAAGTATAATGCCACAAGATATTTAAACATTAAAAAAACTAAGGAATAAAAAAAACACGTACCTCTAACTTAAGTATTCGTTTGCAATTTCTGGAGGTTTTTTTCCAAGAATTTTACACAAAATTATTTAAGTAAATATTTCAAAAAATCTCAAATAACTTACAATCTTATTGACAGTATCAACATACCAATCAGCATATTGCTTCCCCTTAGTCCTTTAAGAGTTTGCTCAAACATTTGAACTAAAGAATGTCAATCATACTTACTCTATCTGCATAAGCATCTCCATCGAGATGTTTCTCAAAGTGAGATCGTCATTTTTGACTTCGTGTGGCGGAGCTAGAGTTGTTTTTCATTGATCTATCTGGACTAAATCGCGCTTATCGTCGACCACCGTAGTGGATGACATGTATAGTCAAAACAAAAAGCATCTAGTTATAGTTATTTTTCATTAACTAATTTTTTATTATTATGATACGATAATAGAAAGACAGAAACTACGACACAACAGTTTAGAAATAAACTCGAAGTTTAAAGGATCAAGTTCTTCGTCACCGTCGCTATTATAATTTAGAGTGTAATCATTGTCTTTCTTAGTAACATTACTTTTGTCTTTTGCTTTCTTCTTGTTGTTCTTGTTATTGTCCACCATACGTGTCACTTTATTTATCGAGGTTAAGGGATACCTGAAGCCTTGGATTAGTTTGTGCAATCCTTTCATATCAGATTCTTTCATGCATTGATACCATGTCTCATATCTACTATTCCACTTTGAATCTTTGAGCATAACAATAAAGGTAGTTAAACGCTTACAAAGAAACTGTATAAAACATACCATCATATAAAGGAGAAAAGTGAGCTGAAAAATTATGAGAAGAGAGAAAGATGGAAGGAATCTAACAAAATGTGTACAATATTAAACGTGATACGTTACGCTAAATGATGATATGTGAATGCCCCTGGTATAATAGGTGTACTTGTATTGTATATGAAAAATTCTTGTTTAAGACGGGTATATCCGTCTTTATCCGTCTTAAGCTTATAACAGGTTAAATACTTAGGATAAGACAAACTCATGTGTCTAGGTTGGAGGAAAAGGTTTTTGGCATTTTCTTCCTAGTTGGATATATTTGATCCGTTTTAACGTTATGACGGATACGTCCGTCACAAGTAAAACGGACTGAATATGTATTGCCTCCAATATTAGCAGAATGCAAGTGACGGACACAAAAATGTAGACGACAATTCTTCACACAACACGAACAAGCAAGGAATTAAGACCCAACTCCTCTGAACAATGCACATGGTCTACTGAACTCTTAGTCCTTTTTTACACCTAATTGTTGAGCAAGTATGACTTGTGTTCTCAATAGTTTAGTTGTCCTATATATGCTAATAATATGCCATTAAGTAATATCACATGAAATCAAGCACAAAACAATTTCTTAAAGATGTGTTTTTTGCTGAGAATGTGCATGATAAGATGATCTTAAGGCAATGCAATAAAAGAGTTATCCATTGACAGTGTAATAATGAGTACTTTTCTCAATCTAAAATTTAAGTTAGATTGTTAAATAAACACTAATACTACCTAGAACACTAGCCTTACTGCTTCAGAGCTAAAACTTTTACGACATTTGGTTTTTAAGACTCTTCTCATGTCTCATTGTACTAATTTGAGCCATTGGTATAACTAAACTTGATAAAAAAACATTATGCTGTCTTTGTGAGGAATCGGAGGATAACGATAAATAATATCACTGAGTCATTGAATCATCTCGATCTTCAAGCTCCAGTTAAGATAATAACATTTTAATACAATAGAATAATCAAAATAGCAAATATCATGAATTCTGATTGACTTTCGTTTTTTAAACTGCAATCATATAAAAACAATATATGAAAGTTAGGCTGAATAGCTTAATAGATGTCAGTTAAATAATAAGTCGAGATGATAAAGAGCCTACTGCAAATAGGAAGTGAACTAGAAGATATGTACAAACCGGTATACAATACTTATCCAGAAGTTTTCACAATTCAATGAAGAGATTCACAATCAAGCATCTCAATTTATAATAACTGAATCAATCATCACAATCGAATGATAAAAAACAGCAAATAATATCATGAATTCAGACTTTCGTTTTTGAGATCACGATAGATTAAATAATGAGTCGAAGAGCATTCTGTGAGTAAAAAGTGAAGTAGAATAGAAGATCGAACTAACATTAAACAATTAAGATGGAAAAAAATGGGAAATTAACCAGAGTACAAACCTGGTCACCCAGTTCTCAAGATAGAATTAGTGCAAACTATATATCGGCAGCAATTAACAATGGAACCTGGTCACTATTAACTGCCTGCACAAGCAGTATATACAGCACGTACAATATTGGTTTTAGAACAGAATTATGAATTAAAAATATACCTGTTTCAAAAGAGTAATTAGGGTTGATGAAGAATTGAATATTGCTAGGGTTGACGAAGAATTGAAGATTTCTAGAGGTGCGTACGATCCTATTGAGGTTTAGAAGAGTAATCCTCTATATATTAATACAGAAACCACTTCCCATTTTTTGAGACAATGTGAGGCTCCCATTTTGAAATAAGTCTCATTTTTTACACTTTCTACTTTAAAGGCCGATGACAGGTTTCGAACCCGCGACCTTTGAGACAATTCCCAACTTACCGCGCCACTGGGCCACTTTGCTGATTGTGGGAAAATAGTACAAACAAAATATACTACCTTCCACAGTTCCCCCTTAATCCATCAACAGCCCGCCTCTTCGTCTTCCCCATTCCTCATTTACTGATCATTCAATTCATCAATTACACTCCATTTCCGTCAATCATCCATTCTACTCATCCTCTTCGAAAACTCATCCATCATTCATCTCCTCGAATACCTTAATCATCAATTCATCCCCCCTCCCTCGGAAATCTTCATCTTCTTCAATGATTCCTCGCTGGAAGTTGTGATGCCATTTAAACCCGTCCCATGGTCTCCACAAGCCCCTTAACTTACTTCCGCCAGAGGTAATATATATCTGTTCAAACCGGTAATTGCATTTCCCTATCAGCCATTAATTCTTTTCTGAACTCCTCTGCTCTTTTTCTATTACTACTGTTATCTTTCCCCGCTTTAGCCACCATGTCTGTTATACGTCGTGACTCCATTTCAACATTAAGTGAGGGTGTGCGAGTGAGGGATCTAAATGTCAGGGTGATCAATCGATGGAATAGACTAAATTTTAATGACAAATCCGTCACCGACTCAATTGAGTTGCTGCTTATTGACGAGAAGGTTGTTTCCCAAGTAGTATTGATGTATAGCTGTAGACAGTGGTTATGATGTTTTATTTTGTTGATATTTTAGCTTTTTTTTATATATCAGGATGATTTGGTCCAAGCTACTATAAAGAAACCCTTGATTAGCAAGTTCATTGACAAATTCATAGTGAAGGAGGCTTATAACATTCGCAGTCTCACCATGACGACTAACACTGGATCGGAGCGAGCCACCTGCCATGCCTGCAGGCTTCAAGTTGAATTCTCGACAAGGGTTACTCATTTGCCCAAATGTTCATCAATTCCTTTCAACATATACCGCTTTGCGAGGTTTGATGACATCGTCAGTGGCAAAGTACCAATGAATCAGTACATAGGTCTCCATTATGTTACCTCTTGGTTGCATTTACTTACACAATGTCCAGTCTGAAAATGATTCTGAGCTTTTTCATGTTTGGTAATGGTTGATTTGTTTTGCAGATATTGTTGGCTAGGTGTACGAAATTGGTCCAATGCAGGAAACGAAGAGGGCTTACAAGTGCAGAAAAATTAAGCTTGAAGATATTGAGTATGTACCCTTATTGAATTCGTAATTAAGTAAATTAGTTTTCATTCTTTGACCCATCAACCGCTTATTGTTTTCTTTGTTGATTTCAGGGGTGTTGTTCTTCAATGTACACTATGGGCTCCTCATGCCACCGAACTTCCGGAGGTTTTGCAGGTTCTTCCGTCCCCGCAACAGTCTAAAGTTGTTGTTCTCAGAGGTCTTGAGACGAGGCTGTTTGACAGTAAGCTACTTCTGTATTATTGAAGTCATCTACTCCCCTCTAACGCGAGTATTTAGTTTATTTGATATATATTTTGGTTGTTCGTTTGATAGATACCTGGATTGTGCAAACCACGTTCAACGCCACAACTTTTGAGATCAGTCCAGCAATACCCGAAGTCGAGGCTTTTCAGGAGAGGTTTAGTATTGCATCTTCATTTGTACTGTACACTCTGAAATCTTGCACCTTTATTGTGATAACAGTTTTGTTGCTTTTCAGTCTATCATCCAAGCCCCTAGCAACTCTCTCCAAATAATCGAGGAAGGTGGTGAAGAAGAGAGTTTCAACTTGCCCGTTGACAGTGTTTTATCAATTTCACAGATTGTTGAAAATGAGAAGGTAGAATCCCAAACATTGAAACGGAACGCTATGACATGCTGTTTTTCTAACTTTCCATTTTTTTACGGTGTTTACTCCTTAACAACCAGGCTGGGTCGTTCTACACTGTCGCAACGATTGTCGACATAGATTCAACTGCGGGTTGGTACTTCCGTAGTTGCAGGTCTTGCAGGTCGAAAACAGCGAAGAACGACAAGGGTAGGTGGGTTTGCAAGAACACGGGGTGTGATGGAAGCAAAAATGGATACATGACCTGCAATTCGAAGTAATTCTAATACTTGCACTTTCGCTATATGTACCATTTACCCCCCCCCCCCAATTTAACTTTTCCTGCGTCTAAATATTTTATTATTTGCCACAGATTTCAGTTGAAGTTTGTCGTCCAAGATTTCACCGACACAGAGTGTAATTTTGTTGTCTTTGATAATCAAGTGGAGCAGTTCCTTGATACCACGGCTATTGAACTTATTGCTAAGATGGAAAAGGTACGTACCATTTGCTAAATGATGCCCCCTCATTTTTATTTCTTTCTTCTAGGTCAAGTTCTTCATTCTAAATTTCACCCGAGTGTTACTCTTAGGATGGACAGGGCCATTCCATGCCTGAAGAGCTCTCCATTTTCCTTGATCAACGTTATCTGTTCAAGATAAAAATAGATGACAACTTCAATGTCAAACAATTCTCCAAGTCATACACTGTGTCGTGGATGTCCGACGACGTTGACAAGATCCACAAGTGGCACATGACATACGATCAAGCCCTCAAGGTATTCACACGCTGGCCTACATAAACATTTCAAGTAGTATATATGGCCTTTTGAATGCCTCAGTTGAACGCAACCTTCTGACGGGAATTATAATGTAGGTTGAGATGGACGCATATACTTCGATGACAAAGAATCTCCGGCGTAAGTCGACCACTTCAGGCAGTCAGAGCTTTGAAGATGTTCCTGAAATTGAATTTAGTGGTTCTAAAGACGTTCACGCAACAACTACTGAACCGGTTTGTTCTTCATATATTTTTTAAATTACATTTAACTTTGTTACTACAACACAAATCTCACGGTTTGTTTACACCTCATCTGATCGCATTTGTACTCTGTTTGGAATCAGGTCATCGATTGTGAGACCGCCTCGACGTCATCTAGGATCACACCTTTGAAGAGGAATGGAGCAGCGGTCGAATTGCAGTCTTATGATCTAGATGCCCTTGCAGAAGACGCCGCATCTGCTACTAAGCAGATCCTGTCTATAAAGAAGGAAAAAATTTATGATTGATGTGTTTGTCGTTTGTCCGGAAAAACTGTTAACCGTTGTCTCTTCTTTAAAAACTTTTTCCATTTGTCGATTGACGCTTAAGGGCTATTCACCATTTCAATGTGGTGATATTATTTGTCAGATGAGACATTATTATCTGCCAAATTATCTTTGATGAGGACTCTACATGTTTGGTTTTTGTTCACCGAATGATTTGAACCTCTATGGTAGAGGTTTTTACTTTTATATCCCTAGCATGTTTCGTCGTCTGATTGCTTTTGCAGGTTACAGGTTGATTTCCATATTCCGGTTTTGCTCTTCACCAGGCTCACCCATATCCTCATCAGTGTCGAGTAACACAGAAGTTTGTGGCTGAATTGATACAGTTTTATTCGAGGATGGATTTTTGTCGATTTGTTTTCATCACCTTCCTGTTTACTATGTATTGTACTTAAATGATATTTTAAGACCTAAGTTCATATATGTAAACATTTCAGTGCCTTTGATTTAAACATCTGTGTAGAGTACTCTTATTTTGAACTTTATATACCTTTCTATCGTCATTCCGTTTGCAGCTTTTGTTTCCACTTTACAACTTTGTCATCATATGTTCATCTTATGGAGAACGTTATGAAAATGTAAGCAGAAAGGAGGTTAAGTTAATTGAAATGAACATACGTACAATATTTGAACTCATAATGGAAATTTAGATAAAGGACTACAATGGTCGCAGATAAATGAACGCAGTACGTTAGCGTTGTTCCAAGGTACAACGTTTATTTTTTTGACTCCATTATGTGAGCATCCTATACTACAATCTTTACTACGCTACAATTTCCCAGTCTCTTTACTCCAGCGTCGTAATCCCCAAGTTACAATTTAAATTTTTTTCCTTAAATCATGCGCATTATAATGCCCCATTTGCAATTATTTGTACTAAACTTGGACATTAAGAGTAACTTGCCCTCTCATATTTTGACTTAGTACAATGTCTCTTCATCATCTTTGATAATCATGTCTATATTACATATTGGTTCCCGGATCACAAATCTACTTCGTTAAATTGTGCCTCTCCAAATTATACTCTCACTACTGTTTTACAGCTTCGTGAAATTCTATTCTAACACATATAGTTCCCTATCTCTATCTTCTTTAACAATTACGATGATTTGCATTAACTTGCCATGATTTCAATTGAATCCATGACCCCTCGACTTCAGAATCTCATTTTCCTGAACAATTAAATATGTTCCACAACTTCCAATTATGTATTGTTGTATAAAACTGTTGTGTTTCATTTTTCTTCCACATTAGTATCAAGTAAAGTAAGAACTATGGATGGTGATATGAGTTTAAATGCAGATAAAGTTAAGTCGGCTACTTCGAAGCGAAAGTCTACTAACGTCTGCGAAAATGCAGGTATTGAGAGTAACTCAATACGGAGGAAGGCCCTTAGGAATGGTAAGCACATTGACCGAAGGTTTCAACTATCTCTACAGTTTGTTTTCTGCCTGTTAACCACCATTTCGTATTTCTGTTAACGATTTTTTTAATTTCGTTAACAATTGTTAGGTCGGAGGTCTTCTTTAAAGAATGTTACAAACACAGTCAGCAGTCCTGCAACCGGTCATGACTCAGGAACACCTAGGTGCAATCTTAGTTTTGATCAAAGCACACCTCCGAATCATAGTTGCAGGTCTTTAAACCTTGAATGTAGACCTTCGGGATCGCTGCCAGGTAAGCGCATGTTAGCAGAGTTTCCAAACCAAACAACCTCAGCCGGAAATGACGCCTCAGGTACAATGCTGTGACATTATGTTCTCTTAATGCGATTATCCACTAAATGTATCCTAACCGTGCCCTACAATTAAAGTTAGTGTCATTCTCCAAATTCATATTTAGGTTCGTCGCCCACCACAGCCCCAACAGACGAGCTTGAAACATTTGATCGGGATAAAGTTCTTTATGAAGATGGTACTCTGTTTTCACTGATAAGTATTATTTGTTAATGCGTTTTCCTGTATATCCTTTCTTTTCATCTGCAATGTCCATTCATGAAACGTGGAATACTGAACTGCGCAGCAATTGGTCTTGAGAAGTACCTCATTAAATATCTCACAGCACAGCAAGCACGAAGGGATTTGAAACATATTTTGGCTGACAGGAGGGAGGGCCATAATGCATATCAGGATGCCATGTACACTGACAAAGATCCTTATTGTGAGTGGCGTACGAAACTTGCGCGTCGTAAACATGTCGTCAAATTCAGGGAGCGTAGGGATCGAAACTTGCTACAGACTTCGCCGGAGACAATTTCCTCTTCTCCTCTTTCTGAACTTACGGGGGGTAACCTTCCTAACTCAATTGTAGTAGTCATTTTTTGCTCTTTGGTTTTCTATTTTATTAAATCCATAATTAACTAATGTATACGTTTATGCGTTAAATCTGTCAGCCTCTATTGGCCGTGTAGTTGATGTTATACGTGAGTCATGCGTAACTGAAATCAGAACGCCACAGAATATAGTGTCCACCGGGAGGTTTACCCAATCGAGTTATCGTGATATAATAATCAACAGCTTAGCACGTGACATATTTGGTGGCCCATCCACCGAAGAGAGCCAAGCAATTACAGGTTTTCAAAAGACGCACAAAATTTTGCTGCAACTCATATATTCTTAGCTACTAACAGTTATTCAATCTTTGCAACTACGTGCAGGGTGGGAAGGCTATGAGGACATAGGAGACCCTGTCTACAGCTGTCAGAGGTGTTCTGCGCAGATGTGGTACGGAGAGCGCGACAGGATGGATCGAAGACCGTTGATACCAACATTTCGTTGTGCTGCAAAGACGGTGTGGTTGAGTTACCATATCTTACGGACCCCCCTCCGCTAATAAAGCATTTACTCCACGGTGATCATCCCAAGAGTCGACATTTTAGGGATAATATTCGGATGTACAACTCCGCTCATGCATTCACTTCAAGTGGAGGCAAGATAGACCATTCTGTCAACAATGGCAGGGGCCCTTACACGTACAGGATTGGGGGTCAAAATGGTCATTTCATTGGCAGCCTACTTCCGGGTTCTGATGAAACTCCAAAGTTCTGTCAGCTGTACATTTACGATACCGGTGAAGAACTTAACAACAGGAAACGAGCTTATAGGTAATACACTTTAACATCGCTGCTTGATAATTTCGTTGCAACACATTTTGAAAGAGTCACCTAAAAATGGTCACCTAAAAATGTTACCTTGGAATTGTTCAATTTGTAGAGGGCAGTCGAGTAGAGCGGACAGGTTTGATGACGACCTTATGCTTGATCTGAGGTCCATGATTGATGAGTACAATCCGTTAGCTAAGTCCTTTCGAATGGCGAGGGATACTATATTGAGCCGGCAGGATAGCGTTGAGGTTAGTCTACGGCTTATTGATGGACGGCACACGGAAGGTCGCACATACAATCTCCCGTCCGTGTCTGAAGTAGCTGCGATTATTGTCGGTGACATTGATGAGGCCATTGAGAGCAGAGACATCGTCGTTGTTGAAAGGTGCGGACGTCTTCAGCGAATTTTTGAACTTCACCCGTCTTATCTCGCACTTCAGTATCCACTCTTATTCCCGCATGGGGAGGACGGTTACCGTCTTGGAATTAAGCATTGCCAGAATTCTATCGAAACCAGTCGTAACCCAGAGACAGCCCATAATACTCTTACTTTGAGAGAGTGGTTTGCATTTCGTTTGCAGGATCGTCCATCAAATGTAGAACCTGACACTTTGTTGCGAGGAGGTAGGTTATTCCAGCAATTGATTGTTGATGGATACACAATGGTCGAAGCCCAACGAATAACTTACCTGAAATTCAATCAGCCTAAACTTAGATCCGAGAATTACAAGCAGTTATGGAATGCTGTCGATAATGGAGAAACAGACACCTCATCTCAAGGTGTTAAGTACATTTTGCCTTCAAGTTTTGTTGGGGGTAAAGGTTACATGAGGGAAACGTATCAGGATACGATGACGATTTGTCGCTGGTGTGGCTACCCCGATTTGTTTATAACGTTCACGTGCAATCCGAAGTGGCCGGAAATTGCACGTTTTGTTAAAAGTAGAGGGCTGCAGCCCGAGGATAGACCCGATATAGTTTCCCGTGTATTCAAGCAGAAATTGGATCTTCTAATGAAAGACATTAGGGAAAATCACGTCTTCGGACGAACCAGGGCAGGTATATTCCATCCCACATCCATACTTTCCAATTTTAAATGTTATTCTATGTACTTTATTATTGTGATGCCAATTTACTTTGATGATTTGCAGTTGTGTACACAATAGAGTTTCAGAAACGAGGTTTGCCCCATGCTCACATACTTTTGTTTCTCGAGAGGGAGGACAAGTTCCCCGAGGCGTCGGATGTCGATGCTGTTATTTCTGCAGAAATCCCAGATCCGTCGGAAAACCCATCACTATATGAAGCAGTTCAGGATTTAATGATTCATGGTCCCTGTGGCCTCGCGAATCCTAATTCACCGTGTATGGTTAATGGTGTATGCACTAAAAGATTTCCTAAGGCATTTTGTGAACGTACAACTGTCGATGGTGACGGTTACCCGATGTACCAGAGAAGAGACAATGGCATTAGAATTGACAAGGGGGGTGTGAGCGTTCACAATGGTTTTGTTGTCCCTTATAATGCAGATTGGCTGAGCAGGTATCATGCGCACATAAACGTCGAGTGGTGTAATCAGGCAAGATCCATCAAATATCTATTCAAGTATGTTAATAAAGGGTATGACAGGGTGACTGTTGTTGCATCTTTTAGGACAAAACCCGACGAAGTGGATCACATCCAGGAATACTATGACTGTCGGTACGTGTCGCCGTGTGAGGCCGTATGGCGTATCTTTTCATTTGAAATACACTATAGGACTCCTCCAGTCCTTCGTCTGGAGTACCATTTGCCGAACGAGCAAAATGTTGTGTACAATGACAATGACCCACTTGAAGAAATTGTTGCAAGGTCGAACGGTGCTAGAACGAAGTTCACCGCTTGGTTGGAGTACAACGCAAACCATCAGGAGTCCAGGGCACTGACGTACACCGAGTTTCCAACCAAGTACGTTTGGCAGAGAGAGGGTAGGTGTTGGACCCCCCGTAAGAGGGGCTTTAGCCTTGGCAGAATGTACCATATGTCTCCAAACGGGGGTGAACGATACTACATGAGGTTATTACTGAATTTTGTCAAAGGTGCTACATCGTATGAGGACATTCGTACGGTGAAGGGTGTCTTATACGAAACATACAAGGATGCTTGCTACGCTCTAGGTCTGCTGGGTGAGGACAAGGAGTATATCGACGCAATAGAGGAGGCCAGTTTTTGGGGCACCGGTGTGTATTTAAGGAACATGTTTGCAACCCTTCTGTTTTCCGGAAGTTTGGTAAAACCAGAGGAAGTTTGGGAGAAGACGTGGCACCATCTCTGCGATGACATTCTATCTAGGCGACGGAAGGAACTTCTCAATTTTGGTTTGTCTTCTACAGCTTTTATACTAACATATACTGTTGTTAGCTGTTCAATATTGCAATTATTCGAATTACACCGATGACTCACAAGTATTGAATCCGATCTAATTTATGTGTATTGCAATGCAGAATTGCAGATGACGGATGACCAATTGAAGAACTACGCCTTATCTGAAATTGAAGCTGTACTTCTTGGTAATGGTAGTTCGCTTTCGAAATTCCCGAATATGCCACAACCCGACAACGAACTTTTTCGTGTCGATTCGAATAGGCTGATTTCGGATGAATTATCTTACGACCGTGACAATATGCAATCTGAGCACTTATCATATATGTCAACTATTACTGCTGAACAAAGGTCAGTGTATGACTCGATTATTGGTGCAGTTGAATCTGGTTACGGTGGTCTGTTCTTCCTGTACGGCCACGGTGGTACCGGGAAGACATTTATCTGGAAAACTCTGTGCGCTGCTCTGCGAAGTAAGGGCGAGATAGTCCTGCCTGTAGCATCAAGTGGAATTGCTGCCACCCTGCTGCCGAGAGGTCGAACTGCTCATTCCAGGTTCAGTATACCTATTAATGTGGATGAGAAGTCTATGTGTCCCGGAATTAGGCCTGGATCTGACTTAGCTGAACTACTCACTAAAGCTAAGCTAATAATATGGGACGAAGCCCCGATGGTTAGTCGATATTGTTTTGAGGCTCTTGACAGGAGTCTTAGGGATATCATGCGCTTTGTCAACCCTATGTTTGCGGAAAGCCCTTTCGGGGGCAAGGTGGTTGTACTGGGTGGAGATTTCAGACAAATTCTACCGGTTGTGCCGAAGGGTAGCAGACAGGACATTGTGTACGCCACAATTTGTTCTTCACCAATTTGGAGAGATGTAAAGGTCAGGCCTTACGTGATATTTCTGTGCCTGACTCATGCATTGAACCTGGAACATCTAACGAACTTTATTTACGTTATATGTTACTGACTGGAATTGCATTCTCACCTGCAGGTCCTTCGGTTGAAAACAAACATGCGCCTTCAATCTGGACGCTCCGGAGACGATGTTGATGAAATTCGACAGTTCTCATAATGGATATTGAATGTAGGGGATGGGCTCGAGGGGGGTCCTAATGATGGTGTAGCAACCATAAAAATACCAGACGAGTTCCTAATAAACCCCGGTGCAGATGCCATTGCAGCAATTGTTGATAGCACATATCCAAATTTGTTAATAAAATACAAGGACACTGACTACTTGCAGGAAAGAGCTGTGCTTGCACCAACTCATGACGTTGTTGAGAAGGTTAACGCTTATGTATTGTCAATATTACCCGGAGACGAAGTTGTCTACCTAAGCTCATACGAGATTAGCAGTGATGAAACAAGTATTCCTATTCTGGAGTTGTACTCTACTGAGTACTTGAACACTATTAGATCTTCAGGGCTCCCAAATCACCGCTTAACTTTAAAAGTTGGGGCAATTGTCATGCTATTGAGAAACCTAGACCAAGCTAACGGCCTATGTAACGGGACAAGATTAGTTATATCGAAACTCGGAGATCGTGTAATTGAAGCCAAGGTTATATCAGGGGTGAGAAAAGGGGAAATGGTGTACGTACCAAGGATTAAACTGTCACCTTCAGATGATAACAAGTTCCCCATCAAGTTCGAGAGAAGGCAGTTTCCAATAACTGTGTGTTTCGCGATGACCATAAACAAGAGCCAAGGTCAGTCCCTATCTAATGTCGGGTTGTTTCTACAGCGGCCTGTGTTCACCCATGGGCAGCTCTATGTCGCGTTATCAAGGGTGACGACTAAGACGGGTCTAAAAGTTCTAATCCTAGGCAAAGATTCTTTCGACACGGACTCCACCACAAATGTCGTCTATAAAGAGATCTTTTCAAACACTAGATGATAGCTATGTTGTAATCTACTCAAAGTGTAGGAAACAGGGTAGACTGGGTTACAGAAAATGTGGAACCGTTTCATGTATCGCTTATTCGACCTACAATTAATATTCCCCACAGTTATTTGGGTGATGTTCCGGCTTACAGATCCGTCCCCAATACGTCCACCATGAACAACTGCCAGTTAGTGTAACACAACTCAATTGATAGAATTCAAACGCAGATCAAGCATCTGCATCGTAATGAAACTGACTAGATAGTCACATAGTTGTATGTACTTCATAATTCAAGGTGAAAATATTCATTGTCGCAAACAAAATAGGGCAAAATAGTAACAATTCAGACCACTAATCCATTATAGACAGTTTAAAATTTAACAACAAATTAACTGACAAAGAAGAGTCCAGCAGTTAATTGAGTGAGATAGTTCAGTAGACAATTGAAAAAGGTCATTGCATTGAGTCAGGGGGAGTTACCTTTCAGACATAGAACCCGGGGCGATGCTGCTTCAGCTGATTAAACACGCACACGTATGTCGATAGGCTGTCCGCGTCCGCGTCCCCGTATCCCAGCCTCTTCCAATCAGCTGACAGAGCAATGCAGTTCATCCCCTCCTTCACCAGCCCAAGATCTGCATTAGTTGCAACCCACAGGTGAGGACCCGACGTTCTGTCTGAAGTCTTATCGAAGTCCGACCTACCCCTACCGACTCTCTCAAAGCATTTCTGCAGTCTGAATGCACTCCTGAATCTATGCTCGCCCCTTGAGAACTCAATTGCAATGGCCCTCTTGAAGTTCCTGGGCTTCCCTTTCCACACATGGAAGACCTTCCTAACAGGGTACCCCAAACTGATCAGTTCGTCCCTCACAAAGTTGAAACTCTGGCCAATTACCCTCCCCTCACCTTCGATTTGAAAGGGCAGGTTGTGCGTTATGACAGTAGGTGGGTATACATACGTTTCAGCCATGGATACCAGATTTCGACTTTGTGAAATTTGTTATATGTATTGCAGTTGAAGATGGATTCTTATTTTGGAAATGATCGGATGTTTTTTTTTTTTTGCATGCTAAAGACTTCCCTCAGACGGTTATTGATTGGTAGTAGTTTTTTGTGATGTCATTATTACCTCAATTTTGATAATGAGGCAGCAGTTAATTGGTAAGTATGCTACTTGGAATACGTAATATAATGTGACCCTTTGCTTGCCAATTTGGTTAAGCAGTCATCATTACTCTTTCTTCCAATTAAGCTCCCTCCGTCTTACTGCTTGATCTTAATGTATCGTATTATCCTTTTGTGTAGCAGTCCAAACGTATACAGTCGAGTGTTATTTCTTTGGCAAAACGTATTCCGTATTAGATCTATTCACTTTAAATGTACGGTAACAAAGGTGATTGGTATAGTCTACGTAACATTCGCTCATTCGTGAAATTCTCTAGACAACAATTTTGTTTTTTCTTATTCAACAGTAGTTCACTATTTTTGATTAGTTAACCTATTTACGGACAACCTCGAGTTTACGTTTGTGTTACGATTTTCGTACAAAATTAAGTTATTTTGTTACTGTGTCGAGTCCCAACGTCTTAGTGCACAATTAGTGCTTTCACCCGTTACTTTTTTGACACACTCTGTTTATACTACCTACCCAATGGCTAAGTGTCAATGACGACAACTGTGGAGATTCTTCATCGAAAAGAAGATAATTCCATATAACGCACCACTTAGCCAATATTTGATGAAATATTTTATAACTAACACCGTAATCAAAATATATGAATACCGAGGTCCAAGTTCTTAACATTCAAGCTGTTTACATATATAAAAATTTAGTTACAAACACATACGTACATCTTTCAAGCTACATATGTTACTTCTATTTACATCGAAATCAGTCAACATACTTACATCCGTTGCCATGCATTCAATCGACGTAGAAATCCCGGTATATTTCATTCAAAGCGTCCATAACATGTCCATAGGTCCCAAATTCCTCGGCCTCACCCAAGTACGTTCCAACGTAACGGCACCAAATTGGCACCATACGGTAGTTCGTGGTCGTTGATAAATACTTTTCACCCTCCCAAGAAGCGACCCAACAATGTGGACCGGCCTGGTGATCTCATTGGTTGGCCATTGCTTCCTTGGTCATCCCTTCATTTTCAAACTCCCTGTGAAGTTTGAATGCTTGAAAGTAGTTTGGGAGCCTCGCTCCAAACTCAACTACGACCGCCCTTTCGAAATCAAGCGTAGGCGATATACAAGGATCTAACCCAACCACGTTATAGCCTAGGTAGATTAATCTCATTTTAAGAATATGCAAATTCTGGCATATATACCACCCGTCTTGCACATCGTATGGCATGTTGTCGAGAATGCATTTAGGCGGCCACATCAACTCTCTATACATGTCGATTGATTAGAAAACGTTGGTTGTTGGATTGTGCTTTTTAATGGATGTAGAGGAGCTAGATTTGCATGCAAGTTTAAGTTTTCTCTTAAAATGCTCAAATTGGTAGATGTCATGTGTACTTTGAATATATATATTTGAATGGTAATAACTCTTCGACTTCCGGTTCGCGTGATTTACTTACGACTTCGACCAATATATATATACACTGATTAGAACATGTTTTCACTACTTTTTACCACATAAAGTTCGTTCTAATTACGACTTCTTAATACCGTCAGGAATGGTACTTTTAAGTTGCGGCTCCGTTAGCTTCGTGTCAATCACATTATACTCGATGTTCATCAATTTCTCGCTGGACTGTTGCCCCCAATTGTGGACCAGGCGGTACTTTCTGGCCCATAACTGGTATTGGGTGGTCACACATTTCTATTGGACTGAGGAATCCAAGCAACCCGAGATAGTTGGGCCATGAATCAGCCTTCTCCACTACACTTCCAGCAGTGAAAGTCAGCCCAATATATACAAGGAAAATGGCCTATTCCAAATTTTGATCCCGTACTCCGTTATGCATCAGAAAATCGAGCAGGTTTCATTGCGTTTAGCCTTAAGTTAAGTGAACCCAGTCCACCCAACGAATAGCGTTTGTCATTTCAGAAATGTTGCGTGCAATTTTTTTTCCACACCAAATTATCTAATCTTGCTGTCATTGACACAGATCAGGGAAAAAAAAATCAATACAAATTTCTTTTGTACAAAAACGTTCTTTTTAATTTGAAGTTACAACAAACGGACATCCGATACGAACTTCAGATTATAAGAATGCCAAAACTATATCAATATTTACCGCTGCGATGCTTACTTTGAACATATATGATACGTGGTAGCTGCTGATGACCGGGTAGCTATGGGATTCTATAATATACTAATTAGCCGTGCTGTAAGACGCGTTGACATCGCCCTCTTCGTTCATATGCTTAACTGTTACATAATGAATCTATTCAAGTACTCTCAACATGGAGTAGAAAGTTCATGATGATGTCATCTTGAATAGATTGCTTACTTTTTAATATACATTGTTGATTGATATCGTCAGAACTTTATTCACCGTCTTACTTCATTCCATCTTTCATATAATCACAAGCGAACAACCCGTGAAATTTTTCACGGGTAACACACTAGTTAGGGTTGAATTATATTGAGATGAATTTGTTTAGTCATTTGAGAGGTGCGTACGGTTCTATCCTTCTTCGTTTAGTTATTTGTTTTTTTTATTTCACTTAAGCGGTATCGTTATGCATTTTTTAAATTTCAAGTTGATCAACATGACTCGAACCATTTTTCTAAGTCACGACTACACTTGAGAAAAATAATTCGAATATGGCTTGAATCAAAAATATGTGGTCCCGATTTTCATGTCCCAAAAATGGCCGACTCGAACCAAACCAGGTTGACTTGTTCGTTAGGATGACTAATCACGACGACCCAAATATTTTGATATGTGACGACCCAATGACGTAGAATTAACACTAACTCATAAAATTAAATGACCCCTAAAAAATTTGCGCAGCTACTTTTTACCGTCGGCGCTTTACTTCTTACCGTCGGCGTTAATTACGTAAAATGACGACTTTGTCCTTGATATTTATTCTCGGAATAATATTACTTTAACATTTTATAGATTATCGATTTATTAAAGCTCGATACTAAAACCGTCTTTTTTTATTATCGTAATAAACCAAAACCGACTTCCTATATAATTGTGGACATGACATAGGTCCACCTCGACGCGGCCACGCGCGGATTTGGGGAGGCGAATGAATCTCCATGAGATGGTCAAATGGAAATTTAAATCGAAGTCGGAGTCGCCACTGATTTTATGGTTATTCGGAACCGTTCGAGCCCACTCTATGTCGTAGTGGGCCGTGTAAAAAAATACGGCCCATTTCCGATGTCAGAGTTTATTGGGCTCGTCCCTTTGCATATCGATATAGATGCCGACTTGAGCGGTTAATCGTATATTGAATGACTCTCGTTGCCAATGGTCTCGGACATCCGGAAACCACGGTTCTGAGTAAGGGGTGAGGGTACGTGTTGGGAAGTTCACTAAGAACACCCAACCCCGCCCGCACATTAGCGGCCTCTACTAGGATATCGAATGACGTTTTAATGCGCGCGTTAGTAATACGATGAATGATATGCAAACATTGTTTTCCTAAGCATTTGAGGAATTGAATGGGTTGCTAAGTCGTTTAATGCATGAAAAATTAATTAACGTCAAAGTTGAATTTATCATGTGAGATTCGTTTTAGTATAATAAAACAAATGAAATAAAAAAGGATGAATTTTGCTACAAGATGAACAAACGAGTTAGTATCGATTTGTAAATAATAATAGCAAGAAATAAATATGCGAAATCGGGAAAAATCGAAATCTGAAAAATATCGTTAAAAAGACGTTGTTTTGTATAAAAAAACGATGTTCGAAAAAATATAAAAAAGAACGAAAAGGGAGCGTCGGGACAGCCGGCCGCACGACTCGCCCGGGACGCCGGCGAGTCGCGTGTCGGGCTGGTTTTGGACGCGGTTTTCTGAAAATTCGATTTATTAAATCGCGTACGAATATTGCATGATTCGTACTCGAATTAATATTTTCGATATTCGCTATATTCGATAATTGATTATGAAATCAATATCAAACATTTGGAATAGTTTTAGAAAAGGTGCAAACTTTAGAAATCGTTTCGAAAAATAAATAATAAAACGAACGAAAAAGTTGAAAAAGGGAGCGCGGGTTTCAGACTCGTACGCGAGTCGCCTGTGAGGGGCGCGACTCGCGTGCGGGTCTGTCCCGTTTTCGCTCGTTGTTCGAAAATTGTTATTTTTGATAAATCGCGTACAAAATATGAATTATTTTGTATTCGATTTATGTTTTCGATATTCGTCGTATCCGATATTCGATTATGAGATCGATATCGGATATTTAGAATGAGTTTTAAAAAAAGGTTTTGTAAAATTGTTTGTTTTGAACGAAAAGTAAAAGAAAAGAATTTTGAACGAAAAAGAATGTAACGATTTTTGATATCGTCGAGATCTTAATATAATTCTTTTCAATACAATATTCGATTATAGAAAAATCGATATCGTATGTTTAAGAATATTCGTTATGAAAATAGTTTTTCGTTAATAACGATATTAGAGAAAAAAAATAAAAAAACGACTCTTGACCCATAAGGAAAACGGACGAAGAGAAGGAAGGAGAAGAAAGGAGAGATGGGGTTCGGTACACCCTCAACCTACATGTTTTTGTTGATTCGGATCGGGGCTCGTCGGAATGTGGCTAGGCACGGGAGCGTCGAGTGATGTTTGGTTCGGCTAGGGGGGTTCGGTTTGGACGAGACGGGTGAAGGGTGTCGGGAATCGGACCGGTTTCCTTCGGGTTTGTATTATCGGTTTCTCGATGTTAAGTGTAAGGATGATTGATGTGAAAGGTTCATGTCGATAATGAATGTCTTGCTAATTATCGGTTGGTAATTGTTGGTGTTTCGTGTTTTAAGTGTTGAATGGGAGGTCCTATTCATAGGGGTTCCCGACCTTGACTTAGGAGAGATGTGCCTGTACTAGAATTACCGCTTGGGTAAGAAGCTGAGGAGAACGAGAATTCCATTTTCTTGTGAAGGAAGAAAGAGGAGTCTCGGCTGGTTCATGCTGCTCGGCCGAGTGTTTTACACTCGGTTGGGTGTTTGAATCGGTTTTCGGATAGGATTCCTACTTGAGATCGAATTCTACCCTTAAACGAACTTGTTTATTATTTTGTGTAGCTGATTTTGTAGAGTTGGGGTCCGAATTGGACACGTGAGACATCACGGTCAGTCCACAAGTCTCGGGAAATATCTTTGACCGAGTTTTGACTCGGTCGCTAAAAGACGGTTTTACCCCCGGTGTCGGATTCGACCCAAATTAGTGTTATTTGACTCGAAACGACCCACTGGGCCTGAATTTGAGGTTGGTTTTATGAAATTTGTACTCCGTAAAATGCCTAGGCCAAATGCCATTGATTTCGAGCCCATTTCCGAGTACGTTAAAGCACGTTAGCGTCCGATCATCATCGGGTGTTTGTCGGAAACTACTATAGACACCTGGCGGTCAAAATGTGGGTGTCTACAATAATTAATATACGGAATTACGCAAAATGACAAGTTCTCATTTGCAATTAATTTTCGAAATATTATCATATTTACATTTTATAAAGTATCGGTTTATTAGAACTCGATAATAAAACCGTTTTTTCAATTATTGTTACGCCTCTGATTTTAAACTTTTAATTAGATTAATTAACGACTTAATACAATTTAATAAACATAATTAACAAATACGAGTAATAAGCAAATTCAATCCTAATTAATCTACGACAATCAAGATTTATTATACATATCGATGCAAATTAAAAGAAAAAAATTCGGAAATGGGTCGGGTCGAGTAGCTTTTTCGTCCCACTCAAGGGTCGTATTATTTTCTCTATAATACTTGAAAGTTTTAAAAAATAATTCAAAAAACAAATTGCTATTGGGAAGGATCGAACCCCTGACCTACTGCCAGGGAGCCAAATAAACAAACCACTGGACCAACATCAACATACTGATATTTTAAATGGTTGAAAACTACTTGTTTCGAAAAAAAATCCCGGGAAAATGAACTTAGTCGAAAAAATTTGTCGACCCGCGGATGAGGAAATCGACTGATTTTCTCGACCAGCGGATCGGCAAGTCGAGAAAATCAATCGACTCCTCCATTCGCGGGTCGACGAAGTTCTTATTGATGTTGGTCCAGTGGTTTGGTCATTTAGCTCTCAGGCAGTAGGTCAAATGTTCGATCCTTCTCAATTGCATTTAGTGTAAACAAGAGAATTCGAACCCGGGTCACTTGTATGAAAGGTTGTCCCTATAACCAATTTCACCACCTTATACTTCATGTTTCATATCAAACTTTCAAGTATTATAGAGAAAATAATACGACCCTTGGGTGGGTCGAAAAACCCACTCGATCCGACCCATTTCCGGATTTTTTTCTTTTAATTTGCATCGATTTGAATAATAAATCTTGATTGTCGTAGATTAATTAGGATTTAATTTGCGTATTACTCGTATTTGTTAATTACGTTTATTAAATTGTATTAAGTCGTTAATTAATCTAATTAACTGTTTAAAATCAGAGGCGTAACAATAATCGAAAAAACGGTTTTATTATTGAGTTCTAATAAACCGATAAATATGATAATATTTCGAGAATTAATTGCGAAGGAGAACTTGTCATTTTGCGTAATTCAATATATATTAATTATATAGGAAGTCGGTTTTGGTTTATTACGATAATCGAAAAAGATAGTTTTATGATTGAGTTTTAATAAATCGATAATCTATAAAATGTTAAAGTAATATTATTTCGAGAATAAATATCAAGGACAAAGTCGTCATTTTTACGTAATTAATGCCGACGGTAAGAAGTAAAGCGCCGACGATAAAAAGTAGTCCCCAAAATTTGGTTGACAAATTAATTAACAACTCGTATGACCCAAATAATTGTGTTTGTGACCAAACCTGCGCGACTGATCCTGTTTCACATGCCTACTTATTAAATGAGCAATTACTTATCGAGAATATAGAAGAGACGTTGGTTTCATAAAATTAAGATGTAATTGTTCTAAAAGTAACTGAGATTTTTATTTTAGTTTTGTATTAAAAAAGTGTTGCTTGATGTTCCACTAAATGCAACAATTAATAAAAAAAAGTTGCTAAATCGTGTTATAATTGCAACATTTTTGTAAAATGTTGCATTCTTTTATTAAAAGCAACACTTTTTAAGTAAGTGTTGCATAGGTAATATCACTATTATAAATTGCAACACAACAAGAAAGTGTTGCATTGAAAATGTTGCAATAGACCCTTATTTTAGTAGTGATTCAATCGTCGAACTAATGCGCGTACATAAAATTCGAACGATATCTTAGTAAAGGCCGCTAAGTGCGGGCGGGGATAGGTGTTCTTTGTGAACTTCCCAACACGTACCCTCACCTCTTACTCAGTACCATGGTTTCCGGATGTCCAAATCAATTGGCAACGAGAGTAATTCAATACTCGATTACCGATAATGTCGGTATCGGTATCAAATGCTAATGGACGAACCCAATAAACTCTGACATTGGAAATGGGCCATATTTTTTATATGGCCCACTACGACATAGAGTGGGTTCGAACGGGCCCGAACTCCCACAAAGTTCGGTGTTGACTCCTACTTCGATTTAAATTTCAATCTGAGATCCATCTCACATGAGATTCATTCGCCTCCCCAAACCCGCGCGTGGCCGCGTCGGGGTGGACCTATGTCATGTCCACAGAAGGTTGTCGTTGTGGAAGAATCATGACAATTGTTATTCGTGCTTTTATTATTAAGTTATCTCATAGCAACTATATATCCGTTATCTATGTTTTTATTGGACTCTATTATATTTCTATGTTATGTGGAATTAATTTTATGCCATTTCATGGATTATTATGGTGTGGCCACCCCCTTTTTCAGGTGGTGGAGGTAGTAGATTGGTGATGGGCCATTCCAGTTCAGGTCAACAGAACGTGACAGTCGTTCGTACTCCATTAGCAGATATTAGCAACGGTATTCGTCTATGTATAGTTTTGTTATTATATTAACAACATATTGCTATGGATCAATATAGTCGTTTCTCTTTATGTCGTTTGGATAGTCTCAAGAACAGTTTGTATTGCATTTCTTTGTAGGTGCACGACCACATGAGGCTTTTGCACCATCTTCTTTCTTTAATACTACTTCAGACGATAGGTTTCCGTCTTCAAATTTAGTTATGTCAACACCATTATCCACAGTCACGTTTGAAACAATTGTCCTTACGCCTACCCAGCAACATGCGAAGTTAAACAGAGCCAGGAGGAAATTTCTTAATGCCCAAAAAAAGGGGAATCATTGACAGTGGACGGAAATAATACTGGTGTTTTTCCATGTTTTATTACCAATAACAATTAAGACCGCTTATGTTCTTTCATTGGCATCCACCAACAATTATTGTGTAGCCATTTTTGGAATTCATTCTTACTACATTTACAATTATTTTCTCTTGCGTTGTTCCATCATTTGTCGTCTTACCATTTAGGAGAAAGTTTGTCTGCGACACTTTGCCCTGATGACGAAATACCCTTGAGTACTTTTTCAGCGGGTACACATGGTGCAGATGATATAGGCGTCTACAACCCTTTATCATATATTATAAACGGTAATTCTCTTTCGTTATTCGTATGTTTATGCATGTGTTGTTTGTATGTTCATGTAATATTACTTCACACATTAGGAGACGCGTTCATCGGTACTGATTGTATGTTTGTTTCTTTACATTTTTCTCTGTACATAGACATGCATCTGTGTGTGAGCATTCAATAAGAGTTGTTGAATCTTTATTACATTGGCAAATCCTCTATACATGGACTTAGTATAGATTGTTGTTTAGTTCTACTTAAATATTTTCTAATTTCAGCTCATTATGCCCACTGAAGATGCTCAAGTAGAAGCTGCCGTTATACCATCTTCTTCATTGAATGTACTTGAACTACGTCAATTGTTATTCTACAATTCGTTTTGTGCATCATAATTGCCACTCCCAATTGAACCAGTTGCTCGTAGCGCAGGAAATGGCCAAGATGAGAAGGGATATGAGAAAAATATTGAACGCCCAGAAGAAAAGGTCATCCTACGTGCTTAGTTCTATCAATAATGGTACTAATCTATAATCCCCCCCCCTCCGTGTCAACTTACCTTAGTCACTTCAGCCATTGTCACGGAAGTTTCGTTGTTGTGATAGTTTTTGCAGTGTCTCTAGCACAAATTGTTGTCACTTCTATGTGCGTTCTACTTTACGATTGAGTTTGTTTGCAGCAATCGGCCCCGATTATGTAAGGGACTTATGTCATGATTTTGAGTAGGCGGTTGATGGCTCTGGTCCAACTCCTTCCATGCCAACAAAAGAACATGGAGTGGGGCATGAATTTTAAGGTGTTCATTTCCAAGTTGGAACAATTTGTGGTGGCACAACAATTACTGTAACTTTTGATGAAGGTTTGCATTCACTACGTGCCTCACTTGTTACTTTCATTGTTTATTTTGAATTGATTTATTATGCAATTAGTGTTTATGGTGTATAACTGTGACATTAAATGCTACTATTTACGGTTTTAAATCTCCGGACATACAACGTCTGTAAAGTACCTGGATATTGGTGACCCCGAGTACCAGTGTGGAAGGTGTGGTGCACAAATGTGGTATGAAGAAAGGATTGGAAAGGGTTGGGGAACAAAAGATCCTCGGTTCTCTCTATGTTGCTCAGATGGGAAGGTAGTGTTGCCATACTTGAGTGACCCCCCCCCCCCCCCAGAGTTGTTGAAGACGCTTTTAAATCGTGAGCATCGACTTAGTTCGCCGTTCATCAGCAATATCAGGGGGTAAAACTGTGCTTACTCTTTCTCATCCACTGATGGCATCATTGATAAAACCGTCAATCGCGGACGAGGTCTGTATACATTCCGAATGGGTTGTCAAAATGTACATAAAATTGGTAGTTTGTTGCCCGCCAGAGAGTCTATTCCTAAGTTTTGCCAGCTGTACATTTATGATACGCATGACGAGGTCAACAATTGAATAAATGCCTTGAGGTGATTTGCTCCCCCTTTATTTTACGTTATTGCTTATTTTGTTCTATCGTGCGACATTGTTTTTCTTATTGTGCATCACATTTAACGTACTTTACTTTCCACTTACTATTCTTATATCACGTTTTCGGGTTATGGTTTCGTAGTTCCGGGAGACAAAGATGATTCAAAACGGAGCTTATGACGTTGCTAAAGGACATGATAGATCGGCACAATCCTCTTGCAAAGATCTTTAGGAGGGCAAGAGATAGGCTTTCATCATATGTATCAGGTGATGTCAATATTTGTTTAATTTCACGAAGAGTCACAGATGGCCAAACTTATAATCATCCAACTGCTTCTGAAGTTGCTGCATTGATTAAAGGTGACATTGGGCCGGATATGGAACAACACGACATTATAGTTCAAAAAATTTGTGTCTCACTGCAACGCATTTCAGAGCTACATCCATCATACCTTGTGCTCCAATACCCCTTACTTTTCCCATATGGTGAGGATGGATTTCGTCCGAACATATCACACGGTGAGGCATCTCTTGGTATTAGCCAAAGCTTAAAACCGCGTGAAGAGCTGACACTACGTGAGTTCTTTGCATTTCGCTTTCAAGATAAGCCGCTTGAGTTAGAATACCCAACATGGTCGAGGGCTTGCAACTTTTTCCAACAAATATGCGTTGATGGGTACACGATGATTGAGTCTCAACGCTTAGCATTCTTGAGATTCAATCAAAATTTGCTAAGGGTTGAGAAGTTCAAGAATATTGATGATGCAGCTGCAGACGGAAATGTTGAGTTATCTTCCACTGGTGGTCGTTTTGTTGTCCAGGCTTCCTTCACGTCCGGAGACGCTTTTATGAGGGGGAAGTATCTTGATACATTGGCTGTTTGTAGGTGGTGTGGTTACCCGAACCTGTTCATAACGTTTACTTGTAATCCAAAATGGCCAGAAATAGCTCGATTTGTTACTAAGAGAGGTCTCCGCACAGAAGATCGTCTAGATATCCGATCTTGCGTGTTCCAAATCAAGTTTGATGAATAACCAACGACTTAAGAGTGCGTGAAATATTTGAAAGAACGAAGGCAGGTGCGTACATTGATCTTCGACGGTTGATATTCATTGTCCTTTTGCTGTTCTACAGTATTGTTTTGACGTTATTCACATTTTGTTCGTATCACTTGCAATTGCGTACACAGTTGAATTCCAAAAGCGCGGTCAACCTCATGCTCAAATTTTTTTATTCCTTCATCGAGATGATAAATTCCAGAGGTTTGCAACGTTGATAGGATAATATCCGCAGAGATACCCGATCAAAAGGAGTACCCTGTTTTGCACGTCGTTGTGTTCGACTTGATGATCCACGATCCATGTGGTGCAGCCAATCCTAATTCTTCATGCATGTTAAATGGGTTATGCATTAGAAAATTCCCAAAGCACTTTAACCCAGGGACAATTGTTGACAAGTATGGTTTTCCTGTTTACCAGCAAAGGGACAATGGGAGTGTTATTCACAAGAATAGTGTGCCAGTTGACAACCCATATGTTGTCCCTTACAATCCGGAACTAATTGTTAGGTATCAGGCTAATGTCAACGTGGAGTGGTGCAACCAAGCTAGGTCAATTAAATATCTCTTCAAATATATTAATTAATAAGGGGCCTGACCGCGTTACTATGCAATCATCTTACAGTCGGTCCAATGCACAAAATCAGCTTGATGAGATTAAAAAATTGTATGACTGTAGATATGTCTCTGCGTGTGAAGCTGTGTGGAGGATATTTGCTTTTGACATCCACTACAGGACTCCTGCTATAGAGAGGTTGCAGTTCCACTTACCCGGAGAGCAAGGTGTGATATTTGAAGACAACGAACCAATTGATGAGGTGCTTGAGCACCCAAGTGTTGGGATGTCAAAATTTGCTGATTGATTACAGTTGAATCAAAGAGATTCTGAGGCACGTGACCTGCTGCTTTGTGAATCCCACTAGAATATGTCTGGGATAGGAGGAAGAAGGGATGGAAGCGTAGGCAAAGGGGATTTGCTATTGGTAGGTTGCACCATGTGCCCCCAAAATGTGGTGAATTATACTACATGAGAGCAATGTTAAACCGCGTTAGAGGTCTTACGTGTTATGAGGATATTCGAACGGTTGGTGGTGTTATTTATCAAACTTATTGAGAAGCGTGTTATGCCCTCGGCTTGGTTGGGGATGACATAGAGTATATTGATGCCATTAAGGAAGCGCAATATTGGGAATCATGTAACACCCCTGATTTTTATATATTAAATTTTATTAATATTTTATTTTGTTTACGATTTAACTCGTATTTCTTAAATAATTATAAAACAAATTCATTTTTCAATCGTTTGAACACGTAAAATCCTATTTACCTCGAAAACTCATTTTTATGCTTAAAATGTATCTTACTTTCGTTTCATTCGATTTACTCATTTTATTTCTATTCGAGTTTCCGTTTCGACGGCTTATATTCCCGAGTTTATATTTATATAACTTGAATTCTTATTTTAAACTCGAAACCCATTTTAATTACCTCATTCACAAGAATTTTTATTAATATCGAGAAATTGCTATTTAATCCTTTTCTACGCGATTTCGTACATAATTATTTTTGAAACGTGATTTTAATACTACTTACTCGTAAACACGTTCTTATACGATTTTTGTCTACTTATTTTTTTTTAAGTGATCCATTTATGATTTTAAGCGCGAATCGGGCTCTGATTGTAGCAGACCCGACCATTTCCTTCATCAGACTGTGATATTGTCGTAGTTCGGTTGAGAAAGTCAAAACCGACTCCTCTTTTCTCTTCTATTCCTGTTGCACGTTCTCCTGACTGTTTGTGTTCTCCCCAACTCCTCTTAAACCTCCAACACAGTACCCCCACCTCTCCATCTTCTCTAAAAAAAAGGCAACACAGTAAACTGTTCTTCAATATTTTTCTCAATCCCGATCATTCTCTTCATCCCGGTTCATTCCAATTCCAAGAGTAATTTAATTACTCTTGTTCTCCGTCTTGTTTCTCCTATTTTTATTAACTTAATATGGTTTCGATACCATCGCTTTAATTATTTCCTAGGCAATTGTGCTACTTCCGACGAGGATGATTATTATAATTGGCTCGGATCTCAATGAAGGTAACACATGATGGCATGACTCGGTATTGCATGATATATATGTTGTAGTTGTTTGTAGTATCGTTTTAAAATCGAATTTTTATACGAATAAGCATGTTTTAATTATATTGCGATAATATGCTTAAATCGATTTCGTGTTTCTATCGCTTTTAATCTTCTCAATTTATTTCACATTGGATCTTCTAAAAGTATTATAAGGCCGACACTAAAACATACAAATAAGACTTTATTTTTAAATTTTCGTGATTTTAATATAAAGTAGCAAAGTGAAAGCTTTTATTATTTTTAACATAATTACTGCATGTTTCAGAATCGATTAGTGTTTTTGAACGATTTATTACTCCTGTTTAAAGACTTTATTTTCGAAAAGTTTGGAAAGAGACTACTGTTTATTTTAAGTCTATTATATGTCTCAAAAATATCGTAAATTGATGCCAAGTATTTTTGTCACAATAAAATGTTTACGAACAGATGTCGAAATAGTCCGCGAATCTGTCAGTTGTTGTAAAACTAAATTAAAACCATTGATACACTTTGAATTTAATTTGGGTAATTTACCTACATAAACTTCGAAGAGTTTGGTTAATGTTTCCAATTGTTTTTGATTTAAATTAAATTATTAAACGTATTTTATTAATGAGATACCATCGGGTGTCGAATTCTATCAGTTTGCGAGAACACAAATAAAAACCCATGTTTTATTTGGAATTTGGATTTGCTCCAGAAATAAAAGTTATAACTAAGTTTCTAAAGTTTTCAACCCCACTGGTCTTACGTTGTTTTGATTTTTAATGATTTAATTACGAATTTTATAGTAAGACAGTGCTATTCCGGAAAATCTGTAAATTTGTAATTTAATACTTTTAATTATTTATATTTCAACCTTTTGAGAAATAATTATGATTTTGAATTTCGTTGACTTTTGATCATTAAATATATATTTATAAAATAAGTATAATGTTTATGTCTCGAGTCCTCATATAACTATTTTATATAATTCATATGTTAAACGATTTCTAATTATAATAATACCTATTTTGGAAAGTTAATATTTGAAGAAAGTTTCCCAAATTAGAAAGTTTCTTTTTAAGAACGTTTTGAGAATCCTATCGAATTATGACAACGGCGTTGTTTTGGAGTTATGGAATAAGGACAAGTGTACGAGTAGAGTAATACAATGTAGAGTATACGTTTTGCCATCAACTATAAAGCTGGTGTGTCTATGTTGAGACACATTGGTCGTTGAACTAAGAATGGTTTGTGTTCTAGAGTGTGTATATTTTGACCTTAAACTTAGATATCGCATCGTGTAAGTCGCCGTCGGGTTGAACTGGATTACGGTTGGTGTCCAGGAGGGGTGTACATTACTTAAGTCAGGACCTAGCTGCACGCAGTCCTGTTATAGTCTGAGTTGCCTAGTTAGAGACTGAAGTCTAATTTGTTTTGACTGAATTCTCGAACTTAGTTTAGTATAATCCTAGTGAAAGTCTATTCCGTTACACTAATTGATTTCTATAACGTCGTTACTATTATTGATTGACATTGATTTGCAGGTTGACAATCATTTTGAAGTATTTTACCGTATCATTTTAAATGTTTTCCGTTTTCAACTATTTTGATATAATAGTAATTATGTTTTAATATTATGTAATATGGGTGGGAGAACTGCTTGAGTTGCTCCCCACTGAATTGTGGCTGTTATGTTTATAACATGACAAGTATTTTGCCGCTGGGTTTGGGTGTGAGCTAGCGAGTGACATGGATCCTACTCTGCTTCATTTATGTTTAATTACGGATTGTTAAACCCATTTGGAGAATTTTTATTTTTAGCCCTTTTGTAAAAAGTGGCCTTTGTATTGACTGACCGTTCTTTCTGTAAAATATAGAACATCAGTGTGTTTTAATCCCAAATCTACAGTGTTTCCGCCACTGTATTGCATTAGAATTTATAGGGGATTTCAGTTGGTATCAGAGCATAGTTGCTCCCGACGCTCACACCTGATTTTAGGAAAAATACCCGTAAACGATTTGAATATTAATTGAATAATAGTGAGTGATGGGTAGAAACCAAATTATTAATTGTTAGGTTACATGTTCTTGTAACTCAATGAATAACATTGAATGTTTGTTTTATTTGTCCAAGAAGAACACGAGTGGAAAAGATGTTTACATGATGCTGCTCCAGATCGGGACAAAACCTACTTAGCACTTCTAAGACCTGATGACTCGAGTGGACGACTTGACGCTACGAGGAAGATACAATGGTGACTTTCCAGCCCGGATTCAGTTTGCTCAAGCTACAGGCCAGATGATCAATAGTAGATTCCAGTCCGCGATGGTGGAGTAGAACCAGATGTGATTTCACTCTAACCAGATGCAACTTCATTTCAGTTTCGATCCAGATGGAGCGACCGAAGAAGACTAGTGTGCTCGTTTCTCTACAAAAAGATGAAGAGATCTAACGAGTTCCCTTGTGAACTCCGGTGACACGAAGACTCCTCTCTGGTTACGTTCAAGACCTTAGTTGTCTAGGATCCTTGTTCTCTTCTTCTTCCTCTTCTTTCATTCTCTTACTTCTTTTCTTATTCTCTTTCTCCTTACTGATGTTGTTCTATGCTGCCACTGCTCTCCCTGTCAGTTTCTCTTTTCTTCTTCCAATCCTTGTCATATAATGGTCATTTTCTGTCTCGTGGTGAATCCTTGTTTTATTCTCTCATTTTACCCTCTATCCTCTTGAGATTTTCTGGTTAGACTCTTGTCTTAATGAACCCCGCGATAGTTAAAGATGTCATTTGAGGTTTAGTAAACCGCTTGTTACATGGTTTAAGAGTTGTAAGTTGTACCCTATTTCCTAAGCAAGTAAGAGCTTTTTGAGGATTAATTTCGATGGTATTAATTGATTGATGGAACTAGGATTGTACCTTAAGTTTTTAGCTTGGATTATAATTTACTTGATTATATAAAGTACTTAAAGAGAATAAGCTTTTGGATAGTACAGTTATATTTTATTTTGGTGGATATCTAGTACCTAACCTAAAACTGAACTTAGAACCGAACTATGTGTAATTGGTAATATTACTTTGGAAATCCCACTTAAGGTTGACTTAATGGACTAGTCGTTGACTATTGAGGTTATAGATCATCGTTTAGAATTTCAACCTAAGTGTTGTGGTACCATTTCAGGTTCTCGTTAAGGTCTTCAGTAATTTTGGTTGACATAGATCATTGAGTCTGAGAAGATTTTAACCTATGAGCTTTGGAGTTGAGTGATCTAAACTTGGATGAATTGTTGTTAACCTTGAGAAAGAGAAATATTATGCAGAATCACGGATTGTACTTATTGTGTCATTTTGAGGAATACTTTAGTGCCAATCATCCTAATGGAATTTTCAATACCTGTGCACCAACGAGATTGTGGCTTCGTTGGGTGATTAAACATATTGTGGTTGCACCATTGCGATTAGAATCGATGGATTTCTTAGAGACCTTATTTAGATGACGTGCTTGAAAATGTGAGTGTCTGTCATTACATTTGAGGTCCAGTGTGCCTAGGTTTGGCTTACTTTCATACCTTTTGTGAAGTGGTGATGTTAAACATGTTGGTATAATCATTTTTGAGGACTTAGTACCCGAACTTTGTTAAATTGGTAGATTTTGTTTAGTGTCCCTTACTCGAGTACCATGCAGTGTACCTCGAGTATAATCCGGTGAATCTTGAATAATTTTAGAGCATTATTGGTTGGTTTGATCGTATTGTGGTTTATGGAATTTCGGTAGCATGTTTTGGTTCTGAGTCATTTGAGGATTCTTACCCTGTTGATTAAATGATTGAATAAGTATGTGAGACTTCATATAGGGAATTATGGTATTTGATAATTTTGGAGGCTGTAGATTGTGTAAGACAACCCAACTTTCTGATATTAATGGACTTAGTATTATTTGGTGGAAATAGAACTCAGAGTTGTGGGAGTTGTACTAGAAGTCTCGAGAATCATAAACTTGTCTATAATCTTTGAGAGTTCTGTTTGACTCTCGATTTCGTCCTCACCTCCGCCTATCTCAAATTCTACTCCTACAACTGTTGTTTGTATCCCTTTTACCCTTTATCGAGCTTGAAAATTTTTGGTTTCGATTTAATCCTTAAATTTTTAACCCAACTCCACGTTTTAAAAAAATATTTGACTAATTTAAACTTTTAAGGTAACATTTTCAAGTTACAAGTTTAAGCTTTAAAAATTTTGCTTTGTCGTTTTTTGTTGAAGTTATATTTAGTTATTTTTAAAATATCTTAAAAACCTGTTTGAAATTTATTCAAAATTATTTCAAATCTTTAATTTTGGGATGATAAGAGTTTTATGAATATTTTCGTTAAGTACAAATACTTGTGTTTCTGCGACAATTGGATTGTCTGAGTAAATTTAACTTTTGAAAATAATTTCATAAATTCGGGCTTTCATTTTATTTTTGTTGGTGGACTTTAGGATCTGTTATTGGAAGCATCTAATGACTGGTTCGAGATTTCCCAACGCTAAGTTTGATTTCTCAAATTTTGATTTTGTTTTGTCTTAAATCGATTTGCCGAATTTCTTAAACCAATTGTTTTACTGTTGTTTTGAAAATGTTTTGGTACTCTTTTCCCTCGAGTTCGTTTAAAAATGTTATTTAAACATCGTTATTTTATCAAATAACTTTACCTTGCGTTTTTAATAATTTGAAAAGTTTTCAAGTTTTGGGAAGCTTAACTTAGTTAATCTTGAGATAAATTTGTGCATTCGACTTCATATCTCGTTTGATGTTTTAAAATTTCCTTTTTAAATAAAGATTTTGATGCGAGTTAAGCATTCTCATTTTGTTCAAGTGAAATAACTTTGTTTTGTGTTATATTTTCGTGTTCCTGTAAGTTTCGGGGACGAAACTTTTTTTTAGTGGGAAAGGTTGTAACACCCCTGATTTTTATATGTTAAATTTTATTAATATTTTATTTTGTTTAAGATTTAACTCGTATTTCTTAAATAATTATAAAACAAATTCATTTTTCAATCGTTTGAACACGTAAAATCCTATTTACCTCGAAAAGTCATTTTTATGCTTAAAATGTATCTTACTTTCGTTTCATTCGATTTACTCATTTTATTTCTATTCGAGTTTCCGTTTCGACGGTTTATATTCCCGAGTTTATCTTTATATAACTTGAATTCTTATTTTAAACTCGAAACCCATTTTAATTACCTCATTCGCAATATTTTTTATTAATATCGAGAAATTGCTATTTAATCTTTTTCTACGCGATTTCGTACATAATTATTTTTGAAACGTGATATTAATACTACTTTCTCTTAAACACGTTCTTATACGATTTTTGTCTACTTATTTTTTTAAAGTGATCCATTTACGATTTTAAGCGCGAATCGGGCTCTGATTGTAGCAGACCCGACCGTTTCCTTCATCAGACTGTGATATTGTCGTAGTTTGGTTGAGAAAATCAAAACTGACTCCTCTTTTCTCTCCTATTCCTGTTGCACGTTCTCCTGATTGTTTGTGTTCTCCCCAACTCTTCTTAAACCTCCAACACAGTATCCCCACCTCTCCATCTTCTCTAAAAAAAGGCAACACAGTAAACTGTTCTTCAATATTTTTCTCAATCCCGATCATTCTCTTCATCCCGGTTCATTTCAATTCCAAGGGTAATTTAATTACTCTTGTTCTCCGTCTTGTTTCTCCTATTTTTATTAACTTAATATGGTTTTGATACCATCGTTTTAATTATTTCGTAGGCAATTGTGCTAGTTCCGACGAGGATGATTATTATAATTGGCTCGGATCTCAATGAAGGTAACACATGATGGCATGACTAGGTATTGTATGATATATATGTTATAGTTGTTTGTAGTATCGTTTTAAAATCGAATTTTTATACGAATAAGCATGTTTTAATTATATTGCGATAATATGCTTAAATCGATTTCGTGTTTCTATCGCTTTTAATCTTCTCAATTTATTTCAAATTGGATCTTCTAAAAGTATTATAAGGCCGAGACTAAAACATACAAATAAGACTTTATTTCTGAATTCTCGTGATTTTAATATAAAGTAGCAAAGCGAAAGTTTTTATTATTTTTAACATAATTACTGCATGTTTCAGAGTCGATTTGTGTTTTTGAACGATTTATTACTCCTATTTAAAGACTTTATTGTCGAAAAGTTTGAAAAGAGACTACTGTTTATTTTAAGTCTATTATATGTCTCAAATATTTCGTAAATTAATTCCAAGTATTTTTGTCACAATAAAATATTTACGAACAGATGTCGAAATAGTCCGCGAATCTGTCATTTGTTGTAAAACTAATTTAAAACCTTTGATACACTTTGAATTTAATTTGGTTAATTTACATATATAAACTTTGAAGAATTTGGTTAATGTTTCCAATTGGTTTTGATTTAAAATAAATTATAAACGTATTTTATTAATGAGATACCATCGGGTGTCGAATTCTATAAGTTTGTGAAAATACAAATAAAAACCCATGTTTTATTTGGAATTTGGATTTCCTCCAGAAATAAAAGTTGTAACTAAGTTTCTAAAGTTTTAAACCCCATGGTCTTACGTTGGTTTTATTTTTTATGATTAATTACGAATTTTATAGTAAGACAGTGCTATTCCGGAAAAGCTGTAAATTTGTAATTTAATAATTTTAATTACTTATATTTCAACCTTTTGAGAAATAATTATGGTTTTGACTTTCGTTGACTTTTGATCATTAAATATATATTTATAAAATAAGTATAATGTTTATATCTCGAGTCATAATATAACTATTTTATATAATTCAAATGTTAAACGATTTCAAATTATAATAATACCTATTTTGGAAAGTTAATATTTGAAGAAAGTTTCCCAAATTAGAAAGTTTCTTTTTAAGAACGTTTTGAGAATCCTATCGAATTATGACAACGACTTTGTTTTGGAGTTATGGAATAAGGACAAGTGTACGGGTAGGGAAATACAGTCTAGAATATACGTTTTGCCATCAACTATAAAGCTGGTGTGTCTATGTTGAGACACATTGGTCGTTGAACTGAGCATGATTTGTGTTCTGGAGTGTTTATATATTTTGACCTTAAACTTAGATATCGCATCGTGTAAGTCGCCGTCGGGTTGAACTGGATAACGGTTGGTGTCCAGGAGGTGTGTGATAAGCTAGTCGTATACCTATCAAAGATAACCAACTTAGGTCTAACTAAAAATATAGCTAGGGAAGTCAAGTCGAATCTACAAGGAGACAAATAAATTCTACTTGCAATTGAAGTCTATCTAAGTAACCAAATTGGGGGTTTTTGTGTTTTGTTTTTATCTAAACTAAAGTAATGAAAGAAAGAGAATTAAGAGAAAATAAATAACTAAAATAAAATAAGACGAATGAAGATGAATAAATATATGGAGAGAAAACTAGGATTGTCGGTTCACTACGAATCTCATATGGTCACGGTCTAAGTCACAGGTCTGTCGCAGATATTGGTCGAAGGGGTATTGAAAAGGTCCTTCCGGTCCGCTATTCACCCTAGCATGCGTCTAAAGGCTTCCGATCTTATTAGGGCAAACTAATGTGTTGTAGCAGGTCTAACTTTTACCAGGCTTCCGATCTTAGGTTCAAGTTTACCAGATTCAATTAATCAATCATGCGCATTAACTGACTAATCGCGATTATATGCTACAAGTGACAACTCAGACACAATATCATTGACAGATCTATAAATTATTTAGCGACCACATTCAATTCGCAGATCCCCTAAATCCTAGCGAGGGAAATTAGCTACTCATAATTAATTCAAGAACAACAAGATTAATAAAAGAATTCACTAGATTAAACATCACGAATAATAATAAATTTACGACAAGTATAAAACAATAATTAAGTATAATTAAATATGAAGAAGAAAACAATCAAGAACAAAGAAGAAGGAAGGAAGATTAATAAAATTACCGAAGGAATGAAGGCGATTCGAATCCAAAAGTTCTTACAATAACCGAGTTTTGGGAAGGAATTAAACTAGAGAGAATAAAAGTAGAGAAGAAGTCTAAAAGAAATCTAAAGAGAAGTAAAAGAGAATAAGAGAGAAGTTGAGAGATGTTAAGAGATGTTAAGAGATGATTTCTAATGTGGCTCTCAAAGCCCTATTTATACAAATTGAATGGGTTAAAAACTGTTTAGGAAACTCTTGCGTTTAGGAAATTCCTTGCTGATCACGAAACTTGCTCGCAGTCCAGGAAATAGTCGGCCGACTATTGTAATAGTCGGTCGACTAATCACTCATCAAATTGATCTCTGCAGCTCCAGAATAGTCGGTCGACTATCGTAATAGTCGGTCGACTATCATCATGGTCGGCCGACTATTTTGATAGTCGGTCGACTATTGCCCGTTTCAGCGAACAGCAATCTTTCCAGCTTCGTTTTGGCGTGGTTTTGGTTCGTTTTAGCTCCTTTGTCTTCCGTTCCTGCAAAAGGACAATACACACCACAAAGTAGCCAATTCGGGGCAAAATAATAGTTTTCACTATTCAATAAACACGAGAATGCGCGTAATAAGAGCATAAAAAGTGTATATAAAATACGCGCATCAAATCTCCCCAAACCAAACCCTTGCTTGTCCCCAAGCAAGCACAAAACTCTAACCCAATCCTAATGGAATGTATATAACTCATAGCGGAATATGCTTCAAAGTTACCCAAACCAATGTGCAACGACTAAAATCAATGTAAACAACCACATACAACAAGCTTGACCAATGACAACAATACTGAACCTTCAACCTTGCAAGACTCGTCTATGTCGGACTCTCACGGATCGCTCATCACACAAAAGGGGTGATATTGTGAGTTTATGTAAAAACGGAAAGACAAAGCACTCACCTAAACTGCGACCTACAAGAACATGCATGCAATCTAACATGAAATTAATCTCTAATAGCCGTACATACGCATTCTGTCGGGAAAAACACGTGCCAAGGACTTACATTTGGTATAAAGTGAGGGTAATCGGGTAAGAAGGGGAAAAACGATATGGATATGTGGAGTTAAAAGCCAAGCTAGTATTCCTTAAACCCATCAATAATAAACATCCCGTTCTCACCAAATTCTAGTCGAAGAAATTAGGCATAGCAAAAAGCGCCTTATCAAAACCGCTTCCCACTAATAACTATGAAATTAGAGAGATCAATTCTTTTCTCATAGCAAAAACACATTTTTCTTCTAGTTTCACTTCATTTTTTTTCTTCTTCTTCTTTCCTTTCTTTTCTTTTCTTTTTTTTTTCATCATTTTTTTTTCTCAATTCCCTTTTTTTTCAATCATCATGGTACCAAAATTAACCCGAAAAAAACAATTCCGTCCAATTCAACTACTAGCTTGACTAGGGTAGGCAAATTATGGCATGTAGTTAATAAACGGGTCAAACAGGTCAATTTGACTATGTGAGGCTCATGCGAATTAATTAAAAGAAAGGATTTGCCTTTTTCGCACATGTCAAAATCACGAGTCAAATGCATACAGGTATCAAGAGACGAATGTCATGCTTATGCAATTTGATGTTACATGTCTTATAAGGAGTACTACTCTCAATCCTAAAAGAAACTGATCATGAATGTCATCAGTTAAAGGCTCTAATTCCTTACAAATATGAGTAGTTTGCCAACAATGAGTCAAGTTTATTCGTTCAGTACAGTTAACCAAAGATGCAAGAATGCCACATGTAATTATATACAAAAATTCTAACGACGCACTAGCATAAGCAACTAAATGAAGACATAGAAGCATTATCATCATCGCTACATAGCATTCCGACTCAACTAAGACTCGACTAAATGCAAAAACGTATTTTTGGGTTTTTTTTTATTTTTTATGCATGCGGAAATGCAAGAAATATGCAAATGGATGAAAACAGACAGAAGCATACCCTCCCCAAACCAAATCGTAAAATGCCCTCATTGTGTACAGCATACAATAAGAGACAACAATAAAAACGGGGAAGGAATGCAAAACGATGGAAGTGCAAAAAGAAAAAGAAGAACTACTTACAAGATGTATATACAAATGGAGACCTCCCCAAACCGTCCTAATCGGAGCTCTCGTCACCGCTCTCCTCCTGACTGTCACCATCGTTAGCTCCATCGTCGTCATCTCCCTCCCCGTCATCTCCTTCTCCATTATTTCTCTCCGCATTCCCGGCATTGTTACCATAGCCTCCCTCGGGATAGGTGTAGTAAGTCGGATGCCAAGCTGTAAGAGAGATTAGGTCGACCTGCACTCCATTGTTGTAACAATGAAAATCGGAAAGTGCCTGATTTAGTTGCACCGTGGCCATTCGGTGGCATAACTCATTAAGCATTCCCGGGACCGCCGCTTGGTCGAGCACCGCCGGTGTAACATACGGTGGAGAAGGCACAAAGTGAGCAGGAAAAGCAGGCACATTAGAATAATCAGTATGTGGAAATGCATAAGGAGGCCATGGTGGGCCCGAAGGTCCAGCCGCAAAAGATGGTGTATGTGAAGCACGGCTGGTCGATCGGCTACCACCTCCTCGAGATTGTCGAGAAGGTCGAGATGGTTCACCCGTCTCGGGTGCGAAGTGTCTGGGGGTCTGAAGATCCCTCCTAAGTGGTAGCAAATAGGAGGGATACGGTGGTGGGTCCCGTTCAGGACCAAAGGGGAGATATGGGAAGGGGGTAAGAGGTGGTAGATTGTAAGGGAGGATAACCGACTCATCCTTTGCTATGCGCCAACGCAAATCGGGACCTAGCCAATGAAGACCCCTAAGGACAGAAAAGTTCAAAAGGCGACTATTGAGTCGCTCGGCAGATGGGAGCTCGTGTCCTATAGGTTCCTCCGCGTACGGGAAGTCCGGAAATAGCCTACGACCGATGTGGGAAACGAGGCCCCCACAATGAATGACAGAAATAAGCCCATTCCCGATATGTTGGAAATGGTGGGCAACAAGGGCGGCCACATTCATGACATATGGCCGCTCGCTATCGATGTTTAGATAGCCCGCTAGACTCTCTAATTCATCCGCATTAATATTATTCGGCTCAGTACGTCCATAAATAGTGCACCCTATTAGACGAAGCCAGTATCGGATGGCCGGGTGGTGGACTTCGTTGCCCCGCTTACGACCCGTGTTACGATCAGTAATGCAAGACCAGATTTCATTGGCTAGACGGCGAGGGGGATGAATTGAATCCCTTCGCTAGTAACACCTAAAAGCTGACCGAACTCACGAACGGTCCTAGAAAAACTCGTGTTAAAGAGTCTAAAAAAAATGCAAGGTGTGTCCCAGTTCAAGTCACTAAAAAAATTGAAACTATTAAAAAACTCAAGAGTAAGACCCTTATATGTGAATTCTAGCATATAAATTAGCCCACTCATACCGGTACCATTAAGTAAGTCAACAACAGGCTGATAAATGCCTAACCTGCCCAAGAGCTCACGGTCTAGAAACCGTGTCGGTGTTACCTTAAGAGCTGCCAACTGGACAAAACGCTCCCTCTGATCAGCTGAGGCAAACTGAACGTTTGGATATTCCGGTATGCTCTCCTCGGGAAATGGAACGAGGTCTTGACTTGGCATTGACTCCCGGCTAATGTCGACTCGACGTCTTGTGCTTCCCTGGCGTTGTCTTTTTCTTGCATCCATATTGACCTGAAATAGCTAAAATCAGACTTGGTGTATTACTCACACAAAAAAAAACCCAAATCAATTGAAATCAAAACCCTAGTTTCAAAACTGAAATTTGGGTAAAAACATTATTATGTGGATGAAATCAACAAATTTGGGTAAATATGTAATCCCCTAGAAATTCTAACGCAATACAGTGGCGGAAACACTGTAGAAGTGGGATTATAACACACTGTAGCTATGTCTTGATTAAATAAAAATGGTAAGTCAATACATAAGCCATAAAATAAAAAATGGCTACAAAAAAAAAAAAAAAAAAATTAAAATCCATAAAAAGGGTTTTAACAATCCATAATACAGTGATCTGATTAAAACAAGCAGGATCCATAACTGCTCGCTAGCCCACCCAAAGGAAAACATATACCTGCCATGTTAAAAACATAACAACCACAATCAGTGGGGAGCAACGTCAACGTTCTCCCAGCCGTATAACAGGATTTTAAAACTGTAATTACTATTATAGAAAAATATTAAAAATGGAAAACAGTAAAACACATTATAATAAAAATAAACTTTCAGTGAAAAACTTCACATATCAAAACAATATAATAAAAATGAGTTTTCCGAAGAAAACATAAAACATTTGCCAACCTGCAACCAAATTATATCGATAATAATAAAAATATTCAAAATGGCGTTATGGATAGGAGTAGTGTAGACGGCTAGACTTTCACTAGGAGAATACTAAAAACTAGCTTCAAGAACTTAGTTCAAACAAATCAAACTTCGGTCTCTAACTAGGCTACTCAACCATAATAGGACGGCGACTTATAAATGCGTGGCCCTAGTTTAAGATAATGCACACCGCTCCTGGGATTACCTGTCACCCAGTTCAACTTATGACGGCGACTTACTGCGAGGCCTAAGCTTAAGGTCAAAATGTACACAACTCCCGGGATACCTGTCACCCGGTTCAACAACCAATGTACCGATTCCTGATACACTAGCCTTATAGTTGATGGCAAAACCGTAAACCCTAGAATATATTACTCTAACCTCACATTTGTCCTTATTCCATAACTCCAAAACAAAGTCATTATCGATATTCAAAAGATATAATCACTATAAATAATATGAGGATAAAAGAAGTAAACATTTATATTCTAAAAGAGGAAACTTTCTATTTTAGGAAACTTCTATATTTAGAAACTTTACTAAAAATAGCATTATATCAAAATAGTGAAAATATTAGTTCATACTAATACCACATTTTTAGTAAACGGTATAGATTTATAAAACTAATACTTTCGGCCTTAACGATATTAATTATTAAAGTAAGAACATTTGAGTTTATGAAGTTATTGAAATATCGTACAAGTGTATAAAATGATTAAAAATGTCTTAAAATTTTTAATAATACTAATCAGGGTGTTTTCAAAATTTACAAAGCTAAAATTCCCTAATTATTATTGGTTACGACAATATAATTACAAATAGGATTTTACGGCAAATGTCAAATTAAATCTTTTAACATCTTTGATTTAATTAAACCATTGAATATATTTAGAATATGTTAAGGGATGATTTAATCTAAATGTTTCAGATTTAAATATTTTCAAAATAGCTGGAAAAATAAATCTTTTCGGTAAGACGAAGCATTTTAACGATAAATCGTAATTTGTCCAAAAATCAATACTTATTAATTAAAGACTTTAATAAATAGTACAAAAATTACGTAAAATAGTTAAAATATATTTATGGACATTCTGTCCCGAAAATAAAATTTTCCAGAATCCTAAAACTCGGTTTTTAAAGCGTTTTCTAGTTAATCGTCTAATCTCGACAATAACGATTAATAAAAATAGTAATTACAAAACGATTTAAGTATTAATATCCAAAAATTATTATTAAACCTAAAAATCATGATTTTCCAGAATCTACCATTTTTCCAGATTTCCAAAAATTCCAGATTTAATAAATCCCGTCAAAACCGTCTTTAAAACCCGTTTTCACAATTAACGATTCCATTAATAAAACATATTGTTCCTAACATTTTGTTAAGACACTAAAAATCATAAAATTACATTTTAATATAAAATCATCAGAATCATATTTTTTTCCAGATTTAATCATAGGACCAAAAATCGAGAATTTAAACGACAAACGCGGTTTTAACGATAAACGATCATTTAAAGTGATTAATTAATTCATCCACTTAACAATTCCGAAAAATTATGAAAAAATTCAGAAACTTCTATTTCATCAGAAAGTTTCACCATGTTAAAAATAAGATTAAAATAAAATGTTTAGGTACTAGAACTAAAAATCGGCTTTTAATCGTTTTTGTCCGAAAACGGTAATAATTCAATGATCGATATTTAAAATTTCAGAAAAATCCTAAATCATTATAAATCATCAAAAATATAAATTTTACAGAATATAAACATATATTACATGTTTAGGCCGAATATTATGATTTTACAAATTAATATGACAATTTAATCGTTAATCTCGTAAAAGCGATAAAAATATCGAAACATGCAAACTTCAACTTTTAAATTTTTTTTCCAGATTATATGACATACATATATTGTCAAAAATGAAATATAAAAATTATACATGCAAATAAACAATTAAAATCATGAAATACCGAGTAACATCGACGTTACCTCTAACCCAAATTCGAGTCGATTATAAATTCGTCGGCTTCGGGATCATTCAAAAATCCTTCAACACAAGAAAATTATGGTGGAAAAATACCATGAGAAAAATGAGAAAATCAAGGAAAATAACGATCGAAAACAACATCGATTGTTACCTTAACGAAGGAATCGGAAAGAGGATTATTATGACGATAAAAACGATGCGATTGTGACTCAAAATGGAGAAAAGATCAGCCTAAGAGAGAGGAAGAATGCCACGGCCAAGAAGGAAAAGAGATGGTGATGAATATATTTTTTATGACAAAAAAAAAGTATGAAGAGGATGGAAGGGTTTGATAAGAATGAATGACATTAATATTTAGATGAAAACTAGGTGAAGGAGTCACAAAACAGACAGCCAAAAATAAGTGAGGGGGAGTATGAAGAGTTTGATAATAATGCATGGAATAAATGGAAGAAAAATAATCATACGTTTAAGGTTTAACGTGATAAAATGAAACGTATTAATAAAACGTAGTAAAATTTGTGACCAAAAGCTTAGTCGGTCCAAAATGTGAAGAAATGACCTCAAATAATTTATAAGTTGATAAAAAGTATAATCGTAAAATAGTTAAAGGCATTTCAAAGTAATTCGAGTAAACCTCGCGTAAGAAAATAATTATTCGCGAAACTTCGTAATAAAATCATTAACGACTAATTTTTTGTAAATAAAAAAATATTTACTTGTTGAAAATATTATATAAACGTATTCAAACATTTTTAGGAAAAGGAATAACTTAAATCCGAGTTTAAAAACGTCAATTCGAAGAGAAATAGAATTCCTTGCGGAAAATAAATTAGTTTACGAAGAAACCAAATAAATGGATTTAAAAAGGATTAAAATCTTTAAAATTAAAATAAAAATCATCAAACTCAAAATTTAAAATAGAGCTTAGTAAAATGATGAAATATGAGGCCGAAATTTGACAGAGTTATGACGAAGTCATAACGGAAAGGATAAAACTCAAGGAAAAATAGCGGGTGTTACAATCCTCCCCACTAAAAGAAAGTTTCGTCCTCGAAACTAAGATTAAGTAGAAAGAAACTCGAGGTTTACCTTACTCGAAGAGATGAAAATACGTATTCCGCACAAAAACAATTTTGATTTTAAAAGAAAATATTACAACTTTTAAAGTGATATGAAATCGAATACAAATATTTATTCCAAGAAAATTAAAATATTTTAAATTAATGAAATCATAAAGTAAAGTTATTTGATAAAATATTGACGTCAAATAACATTTGTAAACGAACTCGAAGAAAATTGGGTAACCAAACATTTTCATAACAAAAGTAAAACAATTTTTGCTTAAGAAATTCGATAATAATTCTTTTTATGATGAAACAAAATTTTGTTTGGAGAAATCAAAATTTGTAGTTAGTAAAAATCAAACAAGTCGTCAAACATTTTCAATAACAGATTCAAAAGTCCACCAACAATAAAGTGAAACTAATTCCAAGTTGTTAAAATTTCGGAAATGTTATCAAAGTAATTAAGAAAGTTTTCAAAAATGTTATCAAACTTGAAAATTCAAAATAATTTCGACAATGTTAAAACGCTTTACATAATAATCCTATAAAAATTGAAGTATTTGGGAATATGAAAGTCTTCATAAAATTTCGATCGCTAAAAAAAATCAAAAATTGAAATAATTTAAGATAAATTATTAAAGCATTTTGGAACAGATCTAAATATAAATATCAACCAAAGATAAAACAAAAGTGAAGTATAAAGTTCTTAAATTATAATTCAAAAATGTTAAATTTCACGATAACCCAAAATGTTAAATTGTTCAAAGTTTTTACAAAATGGGAAGTTTTAAAATTTGAAATTATGCTTCAAAATGTTAAAATTTCATGAAAATCAAAAATTTGTAGATTAGTCAAACTTTTCATAACACAAGTTTGGGGAAAAATAATAAATGGATAAATAGAGTCAAAGTCAACGACAAATCGAAACAAAAGTTTTCAAACCCGATAAATAAGTCGAAAGGGATTGCCTGAAGAAGAAGTGGAAATTCAAGAGAAGCTAAGGGGAGAACGAATTTGAGAGTCAAATAGAACTCTCAAGGATTGAAGAATAAATTAACCATCTCGAGATTCCCGGTACGACTCCTACAACTCGGGTTCCTAATTTCCATCAAATAACGTTAAGTCCAATATTAGGCACTAGGTGGTACTACTCGATGACAAACTCCAAAAATGTCTTACGTGACTATCCAATCGTTCAAGCGACACGATACTAATCCACAAATGCTTTAGAATCAAATCCACAAATGATTTAGACTAATCCTTAAATTAAGATTCCAACGGTTATCAAAACTTACCCTAACTCGTAATCACTAAGGTTCATAAATTTAAAGCTCATAAGGTTTGAACTCGAGGTATACTTCAAATTTCTAGAGTAAGGAAGACTAAATAAATCCCACCAATTAACAAAGTTCGGACACGAAATCCTCAAAAATGATCACCAACATATATATAATACCCCAAGTACAGAAGTTGGGGAAGTACAATAAATCCTCAAACACGCTCAAACCTATAGGTAATGGCGCAAACACTCACATCTTCAAACACGTCATTGGGCTAAGGTTTCTAAAAATTCCACCAAATTTCATATTGTATTAGCGAAACCACCAAAATATTTATTAACTCAACGAAGCCACAATCTCGTTGGTCTAAGGTTATAACAGTCCCAATAAGATGATCCGTATAATAGTATTCCACAAAACAGCACAATAAAAGCAAATTGTGATTGTGCAAGATAGTTCTCTTCTCCAGGGACAACAACAATTTATCCAAGTTAGATCACTCAACTCCAAAGTTCATAGGTTACAACCTTAAACGACGATCAACGATCTAATCCTTAAGAAATACGGGTAATCTATGTCAACCAAAATTTCTAACGACGTTAATGAAAACCTTCAATGGTACCACAATACTCAGGCTAACACCTTAACAATACTCTATGATCCCAAATATTCTCGATGCATCCTTTAAATAAGCATTAGGTAAGAATCCAAAGTAATATTATCAGTTACACTTAGTTTGGTTCTAGGTTAGGTACTAGGTATCCATCAAATATGGCATACCCTTACTACTCCCAAATATATCAAACTCTAAGTACCCCAAAATAATCAAGGTAACCTATAACCCAAGGTTCAGTGTCTAAAGTATCATCCTAATTCCATCAAGCAACATTTTGCTATTCAAATTAATCCTCAAGAATTTCTTACTTGCTTAGAAGGTAGGGCTGACTCAAAATCCTCAAACCAGGTAACAAGAGTTTACTAAATCTCAAACATCCATAACTTTTAACGGGGTTCACTGAGACGAAAATCGGTCAAACCAAAGAATCTCAAGAGGAAGATGGTAAAGTGGGAGAATTAATCGGAGACTTATCACAAGAGCAAAGACGAGAGTTTATAAGAGAAGAGTTAGAAGAAGTAGAGGAAAGAAGGAAGAAATCGATGATCCAATAATACTAAGTTCTAGAACCAGAGGAAAATCTTCGGGCCTCCAGAGTTCACGAGGGAACTAAAAGGATTACTTCATCTTCTTGTAGAGGAACGAGTACACAAGTCTTGGGTCGCTCCATCTGGATCTACTACTGAAACGTCACGGAACATGGATCTACTCTTGATCATCTAACCTGTAGCTTGAGCAAACTAAACCGGAGCTGAAAAGTCACCATCGACATCTTTCTTGGAGCACCAAGTTGTCCACTCGAGTCAGCAGGTGTTGAGAGTGCTAAGCAGGTCTTGTCCCGATCTGGAGCAGCATATCAGCATCTTGCTCTTTCATCTTCCTCTCGATAAAAGAAACAAATATTCAATGCTAGTCATTGAGTTACAAGAACAAATAATCCTAACAGTTAAGTCCTTATTTGTTTCTACCCAATTCTAATAATATTTTTATTTACTGTTTAAATGATTTACTGGTATTTTCCCTAATTTCAGGTGTAAGCGTTGGGAGCAGTGATGCTCTGATACCAACTGTAATCCCCTAGAAATTCTAACGCAATACAATGGCGGAAACACTGTAGAAGTGGGATTATAACACACTGTAGCTATGTCTTGATTAAATAAAAATGGTAAGTCAATACATAAGCCATAAAATAAAAAATGGCTACAAAAAAAATTAAAAAAATTAAAATCCATAAAAAGGGTTTTAACAATCCATAATACAGTGATCTGATTAAAACAAGCAGGATCCATAACTGCTCGCTAGCCCACCCAAAAGAAAACATATACCTGCCATGTTAAAAACATAACAGCCACAATCAGTGGGGAGCAACGTCAACGTTCTCCCAGCCGTATAACAGGATTTTAAAACTGTAATTACTATTATAGAAAAATATTAAAAATGGAAAACAGTAAAACACATTATAATAAAAATAAACTTTAAGTGAAAAACTTCACATATCAAAACAATATAATAAAAATGAGTTTTCCGAAGAAAACATAAAACATTTGCCAACCTGCAACCAAATTATATCGATAATAATAAAAATATTCAAAATGGCGTTATGGATAGGAGTAGTATAGACGGCTAGACTTTCACTAGGAGAATACTAAAAACTAGCTTCGAGAACTTAGTTCAAACAAATCAAACTTCGGTCTCTAACTAGGCTACTCAACCATAATAGGACGGCGACTTATAAATGCGTGACCCTAGTTTAAGATAATGCACACCCCTCCTGGGATTACCTGTCACCCAGTTCAACTTATGACGGCGACTTACTGCGAGGCCTAAGCTTAAGGTCAAAATGTACACAACTCCCGGGATACCTGTCACCCGGTTCAACAACCAATGTACCGATTCCTGATACACTAGCCTTATAGTTGATGGCAAAACCGTAAACCCTAGAATATATTACTCTAACCTCACATTTGTCCTTATTCCATAACTCCAAAACAAAGTCATTATCGATATTCAAAAGATATAATCAATATAAATAATATGAGGATAAAAGAAGTAAACATTTATATTCTAAAAGAGGAAACTTTCTATTTTAGGAAACTTCTATTTTTAGAAACTTTACTAAAAATAGCATTATATCAAAATAGTGAAAATATTAGTTCATACTAATACCACATTTTTAGTAAACGGTATAGATTTATAAAACTAATACTTTCGGCCTTAACGATATTAATTATTAAAGTAAGAACATTTGAGTTTATGAAGTTATTGAAATATCGTACAAGTGTATAAAATGATTAAAAATGTCTTAAAATTTTTAATAATACTAATCAGGGTGTTTTCAAAATTTACAAAGCTAAAATTCCCTAATTATTATTGGTTACGACAATACAATTACAAATAGGATTTTACGGCAAATGTCAAATTAAATCTTTTAACATCTTTTATTTAATTAAACCATTGAATATATTTAGAATATGTTAAGGGATGATTTAATCTAAATGTTTCAGATTTAAATATTTTCAAAATAGCTGGAAAAATAAATCTTTTCGGTAAGACGAAGCATTTTAACGATAAATCGTAATTTGTCCAAAAATCAATACTTATTAATTAAAGACTTTAATAAATAGTACAAAAATTGCGTAAAATAGTTAAAATATATTTATGGACATTCTGTCCCAAAAATAAAATTTTCCAGAATCCTAAAACTCGGTTTTTAAAGCGTTTTCTAGTTAATCGTCTAATCTCGACAATAACGATTAATAAAAATAGTAATTACAAAACGATTTAAGTATTAATATCCAAAAATTATTATTAAACCTAAAAATCATGATTTTCCAGAATCTACCATTTTTCCAGATTTCCAAAAATTCCAGATTTAATAAATCCCGTCAAAACCGTCTTTAAAACCCGTTTTCACAATTAACGATTCCATTAATAAAACATATTGTTCCAAACATTTTGTTAAGACACTAAAAATCATAAAATTACATTTTAATATAAAATCATCAGAATCAAATTTTTTTCCAGATTTAATCATAGGACCAAAAATCGAGAATTTAAACGACAAACGCGGTTTTAACGATAAACGATCATTTAAAGTGATTAATTAATTCATCCACTTAACAATTCCGAAAAATTATGAAAAAATTCAGAAAATTCTATTTCATCAGAAAGTTTCACCACGTCAAAAATAAGATTAAAATAAATGGTTTAGGTACTAGAAATAAAAATCGGCTTTTAATCGTTTTTGTCCGAAAACGGTAATAATTCAATGATCGATATTTAAAATATCAGAAAAATCCTAAATCATTATAAATCATCAAAAATATAAATTTTACAGAATATAAACATATATTACATGTTTAGGCCGAATATTATGATTTTACAAATTAATATGACAATTTAATCGTTAATCTCGTAAAAGCGATAAAAATATCGAAACATGCAAACTTCAACTTTTAAATTTTTTTTCCAGATTATATGACATACATATATTGTCAAAAATGAAATATAAAAATTATACATGCAAATAAACAATTAAAATCATGAAATACCGAGTAACATCGACGTTACCTCTAACCCAAATTCGAGTCGATTATAAATTCGTCGGCTTTGGGATCATTCAAAAATCCTTCAACACAAGAAAATTATGGTGGAAAAATACCATGAGAAAAATGAGAAAATCAAGGAAAATAACGATCGAAAACAACATCGATTGTTACCTTAACGAAGGAATCGGAAAGAGGATTATTATGACGATAAAAACGATGCGATTGTGACTCAAAATGGAGCAAAGATCAGCCTAAGAGAGAGGAAGAATGCCACGGCCAAGAAGGAAAAGAGATGGTGATGAATATATTTTTTATGACAAAAAAAAAAGTATGAAGAGGATGGAAGGGTTTGATAAGAATGAATGGCATTAATATTTAGATGAAAACTAGGTGAAGGAGTCACAAAACAGCCAGCCAAAAATAAGTGAGGGGGAGTATGAAGAGTTTGATAATAATGCATGGAATAAATGGAAGAAAAATAATCATACGTTTACGGTTTAACGTGATAAAATGAAACGTATTAATAAAACGTAGTAAAATTTGTGACCAAAAGCTTAGTCGGTCCAAAATGTGAAGAAATGACCTCAAATAATTTATAAGTTGATAAAAAGTATAATCGTAAAATAGTTAAAGGCATTTCAAAGTAATTCGAGTAAACCTCGCGTAAGAAAATAATTATTCGCGAAGCTTCGTAATAAAATCATTAACGACCAATTTTTTGTAAATAAAAAATATTTACTTGTTGAAAATATTATATAAACGTATTCAAACATTTTTAGGAAAAGGAATAACTTAAATCCGAGTTTAAAAACGTCAATTCGAAGAGAATAGAATTCCTTGCGGAAAATAAATTAGTTTACGAAGAAACCAAATAAATGGATTTAAAAAGAATTAAAATCTTTAAAATTAAAATAAAAATCATCAAACTCAAAATTTAAAATAGAGAGTAGTAAAATGATGAAATATGAGGCCGAAATTTGACAGAGTTATGACGAAGTCATAACGGAAAGGATAAAACTCAAGGAAAAATAGCGGGTGTTACAAAATAAATGAAGTAGTAGCAGAAATCCACAAAAAACCCCAAATCAATTGAACTCAAAACCCTAATTTCAAAACTGAAATTAGGATAAAAACATGATAATGTGAAAGAATTAATTGATTTGGGTAAGCAAAAGAGTAATAACACAAATCTGAGAGAAGCTAAGCCGAAAATCAGAAACTCAAGCAGCCCGAAGCGTCGCGACATAAACCCAGAAATCGCGCAAAAATCGCCTGACAAAACAATGGTCGTCCGACTATCGGAATAGTCGTCCGACTATTGGAATAGTCGTCCGACTATTCGGATGGTCGGCGACTCCGGCGGACAGTAGAGAACGAAGCAGCGAAAGGTAAACGACAAGTTCTAGACGGAAAACAGAAAATGAAGCACAAGAAAACTTACTTGAATGGTTGGAAGGTAGTTGCAACTTCAATTAAGACAAGAACTTAGCAAAGGATGAAAAGATTAGAGAAGAAAAAGGAATGGAGAAAAGAAGATGGGTAGGGATTTGAGGATGAAGATGGTAATTTGAAGAAGATGGAGATTTGAAGAAGATGAAGGTAGGGATAGAAGTAGATGGGAAAAGTAAAAGAGAAAATAGGGTTTAGGAGTTAAAAAGTAACTGAAGTAGAGTAAGGAAAGAAAAACTTATTTGACGGAATTTGTCAGCCAAGGTGCGCGATGTTGGAATTGTCGACCAACTATTGGAATAGTCGACCGACAAAATAATAGTCGGCCGACTATAAAAATAGTCGATCGACTATTGTTGACTCATTCCAGTTTTCCGTCAGCAGCCTGTTCTCTGCAAAACTCAATTCAAACCTTTAGACCCTCGTTCTCACCCTCACAAAATCTATAATGCAGAAAAGTAAATATGCTCTAACTAACTAAATGCAGGTACAAATGTTTTACAACCCGGGTTGCCTCCCGGTTAGCGCTGGTTTAAGGTCCCGCACGACCGTAGTCACCTTGCTCAGTTAGTGACTGTTTCGAGGTACAAAACCTCGACTTCTCCTCCTGTCTCACCTTTCTCGTAATAGTGCTTTATTTGGTGACAATTAACCTTAAAGCGATTTCCCGTTGAAGAATTTTCAAGCTCGACCGACCCAAATTTAGAAACCGAAATTACCGTATAGGGGCCGGACCATCTGGATTTTAATTTTCCAGGAAAAAGACGAAGACGAGAATTAAACAATAATACCTTTTCGCCCGCTTTAAACTCTCTCGGAATGATACGCTTATCGTGCCACATTTTTGTCTTTTCTTTGTAGATACGGGCACTATTGTAGGCATTCATCCTGAACTCCTCGAGCTCCTCTAGTTGTAAAAGTTGATTTTCGCCACACAATTTTGGGTCAAAATTCAGCTCTTTAACGGCCCACCAAGCTTTATGCTCCAACTCTACGGGTAAGTGACAGGACTTCCCATAAACCAACCGATAAGGTGATGTACCAATCGGTGTTTTATAGGCGGTCCTATACGCCCATAGAGTGTCATCTAGTTTCAGGCTCCAATCTTTTCTTGACTTCGAGACAACTTTTGCCAAAATATCCTTCAGCTCCCGGTTGGAAACTTCAACCTGTCCACTAGTTTGGGGGTGATACCCCAAACCTCTACGATGCATAACACCATATTTAGATAATAAGGCAATAAGTTGTTTTTCCTTAAAGTGCATACCTCCATCACTAATGACGACTCGGGGAACGCCAAAACGTGGAAATATAATCTTCTTGAAAAGTTGGATGACGGTCTTAGAATCACAATGGACCGAGGCAACGGCTTCTACCCACTTAGATACGTAATCCACAGCTACTAAAATGTACCTATTACCTCGACTTGTCGGGAAGGGACCTTGATAGTCGATGCCCCAAACATCGAAAATTTCTACCTCCAAAATACCGACCTGAGGCATCTCAGGCCTCCGGGAGATGTTTCCCGTCCTTTGACAAGCATCACATCCTGAAACAAACGACTTGGCATCAGAAAACAAAGATGGCCAATAAAAACCTGACTGAAGTACCTTAGCCACGGTCCTAGCGGGACCGTGGTGACCACCATAAGACGAGGAATGACAGGCTTCCAAGATGGCATTGGTTTCCCATTGCGGTATGCATCGCCTAAAAAGTCCATCGGCACACTCCTTGAAAAGATATGGATCGTCCCAAAAATATTGCCGAACATCATGTAGGAACCGCTTCTTTTGTTGATATGACAAATCAGGCGGCATTATTTTACCTACAAGAAAATTAGCATAGTCAGCATACCATGGAGTATCCATTATACCAATAGCCATCAAAATATCATCAGGAAGAGAATCATCTATCGGTAAAGTATCGCCTCCGTCCTGCAATGGAAATCTAGAAAGGTGATCCGCCACAGAATTTTCAGCGCCCTTCTTGTCCTTAATCTCCAAGTCGAATTCCTGAAGTAGAAGGATCCATCGTAGTAATCTCGGTTTGGCTTCCTGCTTCGCGAGGAGGTACTTGAAAGCCGCATGGTCCGTATAAATTGTGAATTTCGATCCTATTAAATAAGATCGAAACTTCTCCAGTGCATAAACCACAGCTAGAAGCTCGTTCTCCGTCATAGTATACTTCACCTGAGCCTCATCCAGAGTTCGGCTCGCATAATAGATGGCATTTACTGCCTTTTCCTTCCTTTGACCCAGCACCGCTCCGACCGCATAATCACTAGCATCGCACATAACTTCAAACGGTAACTCCCAATCCGGGGCCTGAATAATAGGTGCTGTGACCAAAGCCTGCTTCAACCTGTTAAAAGCAGATAAACATTCATCAGAAAAAATGAATGGGGCATCCTTAAGAAGCAATTGTGTAAGTGGTTTAGCAATTTTAGAGAAATCTTTTATAAACCGGCGATAAAATCCGGCGTGTCCAAGAAACTCCTAACCCCCTTCACGTTAACGGGAGGAGGTTATTGCTCGACCACTTGCACCTTTGCTTTGTCTACTTGGATGCCTCGGTCTGAAACTAAGTGCCCAAGGACAACTCCCTCGTTGACCATAAAATGGCACTTCTCCCAATTCAGCACTAGATTGACCTCAATACATCGCTGCATCACTTTATCAAGGTTAGTTAAACAATCAGCGAAACTACTACCGTAGACACTGAAATCATCCATAAATACCTCCATAATAGACTCGATATACTCGGAAAATATCCCCATCATACACCTTTGAAAGGTGGCAAGGGCATTACACAACCCGAAGGGCATCCTGCGATAAGCAAAAACACCATGGGGACAAGTAAAGGTAGTCTTTTCCTGATCATCAGGATGGATCGGGATCTGAAAGAACCCTGAATAGCCATCTAAATAACAGAAAAACTTATGTGAGGCTAACCTTTCTACCATTTGATCGATAAACGGAAGAGGGAAGTGATCTTTTTCTGTGGCGGCATTTAATTGTCTATAATCAATACACATCCGCCATCCCGTTACAATTCTAGTAGGTATTAATTCATTTTTGTCGTTTTTTACCACGGTCGTCCCGCCTTTCTTCGGGACGACCTGAACAGGACTCACCCATTTAGAGTGACCGACAGAATAAATTATACCGGCGTCTAATAGCTTCATCACTTCTTTCATTACTACTTCCTGCATTTTCGGGTCCAACTTACGTTGACCCTGTCTAACAGGTCGGCGATCCTCTTCTAGTTCAATTCGATGCATGCAAATATCGGGACTAATTCCCTTAAGGTCATCTAGACTGTAACCTAATGCATTCTTGTTCTTTTTAAGAACGACCAACAAAGCAGAAAGTTGGTTCTCATCTAATTTATTACTTACGATGACGGGATAAGACTCAGAATCGTCTAGAAATACATACTTAAGATGAGACGGAAGAGGTTTCAGGTCGGGTTTGGTTACCTCTACAGCATAAGAAGTATCTACCAACCTATTTACCACTTCTCCGTCGATGCTCGTCAGTTTCTGTGTATCTCCTAAAATATCCCACACAGCATCATCGTTAGTCTTATCACGTGCACAAGTGTCTAAACATGTCAACGCCTCGAGCAGGTACCTACTCAGGGAACCCGTACAAACATCAAGAATAACTTCATCGATAATATCTAATGAATAACATGTATCCTCGATCATAGGCTTAGCTAATGTGTTGGCCAAATTAAAGGTCACTTTATCATCCCCCACCTCTAAAGTCAAGCGTCCGTGCTTGACATCTATAATAGCCCCTGCAGTATGTAGAAACGGCCTACCCAAAATTATAGGAATTTGAGTATCCTCAGCCATATCTAAAACAATGAAATCGACAGGTATAAAGAATTTACCTATCCTCACAGGGACATCCTCTAAGACCCCTAGGGGACGTTTAACTGACCTATCAGCCATCTGAAGAGTCACACTCGTGACTTTAAGCTGACCCATATTCAGTTTCTCGCAAACTGAATAGGGCATGACACTGACAGTTGCACCCAAATCACATAAAGCTTTATCGATTACATGGGTGCCTATGGTGCATGGTATGGAAAAACTACCCGGGTCTGTCAGTTTGGGTGGAGACTTACTCTGAATTAGAGCACTACACTCAGCAGTAAAAGCAATAGTCTCATGTTCATTAAAGTTCCTCTTACGGGTCAGAATATCTTTCATAAATTTTGCGTAAGAGGGTACCTGGGTAATTAATTCCGTGAAGGGAACGGTTACCTGGAGATTTTTGACGACCTCCATAAACTTACTGAACTGATTCTCGATCTTCTTGTTCTTCAAACGGCTAGGAAAAGGAACTTGAATGTTGATCTGTTCAGTAGCTTTATCTTGTAGAACACCCGTTTCCACTTCAGCATCAGACGGCTTATCAGCAGCGACCGTCTCGGATCTGGATCCTGTCTCTGGAATAGTCGGTCGACTATTATCAATAGTCGGTCGACTATCAGGGATAGTCGGTCGACTATTTTCCTCCTCACCTGAAATTTCTGTTAATCTGTCAATGATAGTCGGTCGACTATTTTTAATAGTCGGTCGACTATTATTGACCAGTTCGTCATTCACAGCAGTTTCAGCAGTTTTTAACGATACATCATCAACTATTACATCCTCCACATTAACAGAATTATCATAACTAGGCATCTGGGGCTCGTCATAAGTAAGGCTGCTTCGAAGCTGAATCGCGTTGGCCGTATCATGCTGTTTTTCCGGCTGTGACGGTAGTGTGCCTGGTTGCCTAGCAGACTGATTTGTGGCAAGTTGCGCCACCTGTGTCTCCAACATCTTGATCTGTGCATCTTTAGATTGGTCACTTTTCTGCATCTGGATCATGAGAGATTGCATCATACTCTTCAATTCCTGATATTCACTAGGAACTGGAGCCGGAGTCACAGGTGGTGGAGGAAGAATAGAAAGAGGTTGAGTTGGCGGTGGAAGAGCTAGAGGCTTTTGGAAGCCTTGTTGTTGTCCGCGATGAGGTGGAACATAAGCTTGTTGCTTTGGCTGAGGAACTGGGTTCAACACATTCTGACTCGTCCAACTGAAGTTTGGATGCTCTCTAGTCCTCTCATTGTAGTAATTAGAATAGGGATTACCTTGCTTGAAGTGTTGAAAAGCTAGAACTTGTTCCATCCCGGTCATACATTCCCCCGCGCTATGGCCTTCTATACCACATCGCTCACACATTGCCTCCTGTTTGATCATGGCATGGACAGTTTGCTGATTCGACTCGTTTCTATGAGGCGGATTCTGAATTTTGTCGAGACGGGCATGAAGATGATCAAATTGAGCCATAATCTCACTAGTTTCCGCCGCGGCTACCCGAACACTACCCCTCGGATTTCCATATTCGGCTCGATGCGTGGCCATCTCCTCGATCAATTTCCAACCCTTGTCATCATCAACGTTGTTTTGGAAACGTCTGTTAGCTGCACCATCAAGAATAGCACGATTATCATCAAATAAACCGTTATAAAAATGATTACATAAAAACCATGGTTCAAATCCGTGGTGAGGAATAGAGCGGACTAGATCCTTAAATCTAGTCCATGTTTCATGTAGATCTTCCAATGGTCCTTGCATAAAACTGGTTATTTGACTCCGTATCTGATTAGTGCGCTGAGGAGGGTAGTAATGCTTATAAAAAGCGAGCGCCAATGAATTCCAGTCATTGATGTTGGCTGCATCTTTGTCCACATCTCGATACCATCTACGGGCTGGACCTGCAAGAGAAAATGGAAATAAGGCCTCCATTACTTGTTCTTGCGTTACCCCGGGAGCAACTGGAATTGAACAACAATAATCAGTGAATATTTCCATATGCTGCCCGGGGTCTTCGTTTTTATTGCCCGAGAAGGTATTTCGCTCCACTAAATTGATATAAGCGGGACGAATCTCGAAAGAGCCGGTGGTAGGAGTCGGTAGCTTCCATCCTTTTGGGATGTTAGCTTGAGTCGGCTCGGAGTGAGTGGAAAGCTTCGGCGGCATGATCGGAACTGAGATATCTGACTCGGCGTCTGACTTGGTGCTTGAGTTGTCCTCTTCGTGGGACGAATATTCCGCTTCCAGATTAGCGAAAACTGGGTCAAGCGAATTAGATTTTTCCGCTTGACGAATTTCCCTCCAAAAACTCTGTCTAGCTCGTAAAGTCTTCTCAGGTTCGGGATCAAAAGGATGAATCTCGGACCTGTTAGACCTGGGCATACACAGAACTAAGAAGGAAAATATGAGAACCGTCTCAAGGAACGTAAGTTCCCTGAGACAAAAGATAAACTAAAAAGACAAGTAAAATTAACCGTCTCCCCGGCAACGGCGCCAAAATTTGATAAGCTAGTCGTATACCTATCAAAGATAACCAACTTAGGTCTTACTAAAAATATAGCTAGGGAAGTCAGGTCGAATCCACAAGGAGACAAATAAATTCTACTTGCAATTGAAGTCTATCTAAGTAACCAAATTGGGGGTTTTTGTGTTTTGTTTTTATCTAAACTAAAGTAATGAAAGAAAGAGAATTAAGAGAAAAGAAATAACTTAAATAAAATAAGACGAATGAAGATGAATAAATATATGGAGAGAAAACTAGGATTGTCGGTTCACCACGAATCTCATATGGTCACGGTCTAAGTCACAGGTCTGTCGCAGATATTGGTCTAAGGGGTATTGAAAAGGTCCTTCCGGTCCGCTATTCACCCTAGCATGCGTCTAAAGGCTTCCGATCTTATTAGGGCAAACTAATGTGTTGTAGCAGGTCTAACTTTTACCAGGCTTCCGATCTTAGGTTCAAGTTTACCAGATTCAATTAATCAATCATGCGCATTAACTGACTAATCGCGATTATATGCTACAAGTGACAACTCAGACACAATATCATTGACAGATCTATAAATTATTTAGCGACCACATTCAATTCGCAGATCCCCTATATCCTAGCGAGGGAAATTAGCTACTCATAATTAATTCAAGAACAACAAGATTAATAAAAGAATTCACTAGATTAAACATCACGAATAATAATAAATTTACGACAAGTATAAAACAATAATGAAGTATAATTAAATATGAAGAAGAAAACAATCAAGAACAAAGAAGAAGGAAGGAAGATTAATAAAATTACCGAAGGAATGAAGGCGATTCGAATCCAAAAGTTCTAACAATAACCGAGTTTTGGGAAGGAATTAAACTATAGAGAATAAAAGTAGAGAAGAAGCCTAAAAGAAATCTAAAGAAAAGTAAAAGAGAATAAGAGAGAAGTTGAGAGATGTTAAGAGATGTTAAGAGATGTTAAGAGATGATTTCTAATGTGGCTCTCAAAGCCCTATTTATACAAATTGAATGGGTTAAAAACTGTTTAGAAAACTCTTGCGTTTAGGAAATTCCTTGCTGATCACGAAACCTGCCCGCAGTCCAGGAAATAGTCGGCCGACTATTGTAATAGTCGGTCGACTAATCACTCATCAACTTGATCTCTGCAGCTCCAGAATAGTCGGTCGACTATCGTAATAGTCGGTTGACCGACTATTTTGATAGTCGGTCGACTATTGCCCATTTCAGCGAACAACAATCTTTCCAGCTTCGTTTTGGCGCGGTTTTGGTTCGTTTTAGCTCCTTTGTCTTCCGTTCCTGCAAAAGGACAATACACACCACAAAGTAGCCAATTCGGGGCAAAATAATAGTTTTCACTATTCAATAAACACGAGAATGAGCGTAATAAGAGCATAAAAAGTGTATATAAAATACGCGCATCAGTGTGTACATTACTTAAGCCAGGACCTAGCTCGCTGCACACAGTCCTGTTATAGTCTGAGTTGCCTAGTTAGAGACTGAAGTCTAATTTGTTTTGACTGAATTCTCGAACCTAGTCTAGTATAATCCTAGTGAAAGTCTATTCCGTTACACTAATTGATTTCTATAACGCCGTTACTATTATTGATTGACATTGATTTGCGGGTTGACAATCATTTTGATGTATTTTACCGTATCATTTTAAATGTTTTCCGTTTTCAACTATTTTGATATAATAGTAATTATGTTTTAATATTATGTAATATGGCTGGGAGAACTGCTTGAGTTGCTCCCCACTGAATTGTGGCTGTTATGTTTATAACATGACAAGTATTTTGCCGCTGGGTTTGGGTGTCAGCTAGCGAGTGACATGGATCCTACTCTGCTTCATTTATGTTTAATTACGGATTGTTAAACCCATTTGGAGAATTTTTATTTTTAGCCCTTTTGTAAAAAGTGGCCTTTCTATTGACTGACCGTTCTTTCTGTAAAATATAGAACATCAGTGTGTTTTAATCCCAAATCTACAGTGTTTCCGTCACTGTATTGCATTAGAATTTATAGGGGATTACAAATCAGGTGTGTACCTTAGACATCTTTTCACATCATTGCTGTTATCTGGCGCGATGTCAATGCCTCCTACGGTTTGGGAGGAATCATGGACCCTTCTATCTGATGACATTCTCCATAAGAAACGCAGGTTTTTGATGAATCCAAGTTTGTTAAGTGGTTTTCCTATTCTCTTTCATTACGTGTTCATGTGTTATCGAACAAGATTTTGATATTTGTTCTGAAATTCATTTTGTTCCTTTATTCATGATACATTTAATGCCCCACTGCAACATTAAAGATGTTATTTTCATAACTTTATTATTTTGATACACACCTCAGATCTTGAGTTGTGGGACGACCAGATTCAGAACTTAGCACTGATTGAAATCGAGGCAGCGCTACAAAGCAATTTCAATAGCTTAGATAAATTTGAGGGTATGCCTTCTCCTGATGAGTCAACTGTCGCTTATTTGGGGAATACTTTGATACGTGGCGAGCTTGCGTACGATAGGGAGGCCCTGCGATGTGAAAATGAAAGAGTGTTGCCTTTGTTGACTATCGAGCAACGATTAGTATATAATGAAATAAGTGTTATGATTTCAACTAATCGAGGTGCCATATTCTTTGTATACGGTTTTGGGGGAACGGGTAAAATATTCATTTGGCGTATTTTATGTGTTGCTTTGCGTAGCAAGGGTAAAATTGTTCTCCATGTTGCATCGAGTAGAATTGCTGCCACGTTGATCCTTGGCGGTAGGACAGCTAATTCCACGTTCGGGATCCCACTTAATGTGGTTGAGACTTCCACGTGCTCTGAAATTAGGCCAGAGACGGACTTGACGGAGTTGATAATAGAAGCAGGTCTCATTATTTGGGATGAGGCGCCAATGATACATAAGCATAGCTTTGAAGCTCTTGATCGTAGCTTGAGAGATGTGATGCGTGTTGTTTGTCCACATAATGCTGACCTACCTTTTGGTGGGAAAGTTGTTACGTTTGACGGAGACTTTAGGCAAATACTCATAGTTGTCCCTAAAGGTAGCAGGTCCAATATCGTGCATGCAGCCCTATTTTCATCGTCTTTATGTTCATCATGCAAGGTTTGATTTCCCTTATTTATACAACTCATTTTGGATTTCCTTCCAAACTCTCATATGCATATTAGTCCATTAATTTATTTGCGATTCCATAAATCTTTTGTCAATTGAGAAATTATTACCAAATTCACAGAGGTCTTCCAATTGACTCAGAACATGCGCTTACAAGTTGGGAGTTGTCCCGATCGGGCACGTGAAATACGCGAATTCTCTGACTGGATCTTAAGGGTTTGTGATGGAGTAGAAGGCGGTGAGAATGACGGTGAAGTTGATATCCAGTTTTCGGAGGAAGTAGTTATTCATAATGTCGACGATCATATTGGATCAATCATAACATCCACATACCCTGACCTTCTAAGGCGCATGAGGGATGATGACTACTTTCAACAGAGAGCGATCCTAGCTCCTACCCGTGAATTCATGGAGTTGATAAACAACTACGTATTATTAGTTATTCCTGCGCAAGAGATACTATATCTGAGCTCTGATGACGTCTGCATGGATGAAGCACCTGCACGTGAACCTGACCCTCCATCAACTGACTCACCTGTACTGCAGCTAGAGGTTCACTCAACTGAATTTCTAACTAGCATTAAGTGCTCTAGGGTGACTAACCATGAACTTCGATTAAAGGTGGGTGTTGTGGTCATGCTCATCAGAAACATTAACCAATTCTGTGGGTTATGCAATGGAACACGTTTGATCGTTACTGACCTAGGGAAAAGAGTGATCCATTGTACTGTGCTAACCGGGAGCCATAAAGACGATATGGTCTTCATCCCTCAATTCTCTCTATCTCCCTCTAACTCAAGCAAGTTTCCAGTACGCTTTACAAGACGACAGTTCCCTATTTCAGTATGCTTCACGATGACCATTAACAAAAGTCAAGGGCAGTCATTGTCCCATGTTGCTCTGTATCCCCCGAAGCCTAGTTTCACTCATGGTCAACTATATGTTGCATTATCAAGTGTGACAAACAAACGCGGCTTGAAGATCCTAATTTATGATAAGGAGAAACACACTTCTAACACTACAACCAATGTGGTCTATTAAGAAGTGTTCCAATATTTGTAGTACTTTTTTTTTGTTTCTTTCTCTTTGCATTATTTATGTACACTAATTTGTATCCCAACATATTTTTCTACCAGAATAAGAATAATTTTTCTGTACACCTTAAACCAGCATTTTAAGACCACCCGTGCAATTTTGCATGAGTCAAAACTAGTACTCTACAATAAAATAACAGAATTACTTTTTTCATAACGAGCCTTTACTCATCCAAACGACATCTTACCACTTTACCCCTCTCATTAGATCCCATTAAAAAGTTAATTATTTGATTTTCTCTCTAAATAAATATAAAAAACCATAAACTCACCATGAACCACCACAAATATCGAGACTGTCCAGGATCGTGGCTGGAGTAGGTGGTTGGGATCGGGTCACCGGGGGCTGAGTGGGTGGGGTCGGATCGGAGCTGGGGATGGGTTGTGGAGTGGATGGCAGGTGGGTTGGGTGGTGGGTGGTGGTCGGATGAGGTCGGGCCGGGTGGGTGAGGGTGGTGGTCGGTGAGGTGGGTGGGTCATGGGGCAGGGTTGGTGGGTCATGGGCTGGGTGGTATTAGGCGAGGAGGTTGTGGTCCGGGTTGGTGAGGGTGGTCGACGGTGAGGGTCGGATTGGTGAAGGTTGTCTGCGGTGGGTTCGGGTCGGGTGGGTAAGAGTGGTCGACGGTTAGAGTTGGGTCGGTGATGGTGGTTGGCGGTGGGGTCGGGTGGTTGATGGTGGTGGAGGTTGTGGCCGTTATTGCTGGACATTATTTCTGTACTATATTTCTTTTTATTAGTTAATCTATTTATTTATTTTTTTGTTTTTTATTTGCTGTTTTACGTTGTTGCAGTTTTATTTGTTGTTTTACTTTTTTTTTCTTTGTTACGTAAACTATTTAGTTTTTATATATATGGGTATGTTCTCATAAGGTCAAGAACTCTTATAAGTTCATAAGTTCCAGTGTTAAAGTTACACAAAAAGTGCTTAAACATACACGAGATGAGTGATAAAGTTGCACTTTATCACTTGAAGTGATTATAGTGTTGAATGTTACAGTTACATATAAATTTTTTACAAATGCAACTTTATCATATGTCATCTGTAACTTTGATATAGACTTAACTACATATGAAGAACTTACTTGATCTTCTCTCTCTCTCTCTCTCTATATATATTAGTCGTGTAAAGAATACAATAAATTCAATCATATATGATTATTACTAATAATTATCGTTATTTACATATTATATTCAAAGATTATTATTATTATTATTATTATTATTATTATTATTATTCAATCACCATTTGTAGTTAAAAAAGCAATAAAATTACGAGTAAAAAAATGAAACCAATATGTCGCCGTGATTTATTGAAAAATATGTTCCGAATAACAAATAACTACGCAAATTTGTTTGAAATTAATACAAAATTAATATCTAATTACTATTAGTCGTCGCTAATAATCTGAATGGGGGGTTCCTTCTCCTGCGAAAAATTATGATAAAATGGCGTGCACGGATAGAGACCTTTATAAATAGCTAATCTTTCGTCAATCTGACTTGTATCAACACCACTTTTACAACAAGAGTAAAGAGGTGGTAATGGACAATCGCTTTGGAGTCGTATCTACAAAAAAAGCATGATTTATAATAAAACATGGTGTTAAATTCCAAATTAAAAAGACCAAAAAAACGGAATCGATGACTTACCCATACAGAATGATTCATAGACTCGAGAAGAACCATTGACACAATCTTTGTGGGGAATCCTTCTTTTTCTTGAACTGATGGTCGTGTTGGTAAATTTGTGGGATTTTGCACCATCGATATGCACAGAAAAAATGATTCATAACGGTTTGCAGCGATAATACTCAACATAGCTTCAAACCATTTATTTTGTGGAGCAAAACCATCGTCGAAATGGTTTGTTTGATTGCAAAGGGCATCAAATCCTGCATCCGTGTTCATTTCAGTATAAAACTCCTTGTTTTCCCGCAACTCGTCCAACAAATCATGTATAACTTGTCGCCAATTGTTTTCATCACGGTAGATATCATGTGCAATGCATCGAACCCACAATTTCCATCACCTATGACATTCACACATTCAGGTACAGAGGGTACCAAGAAACTATGAATGTGTGTAAGGTACGGGAAAGCTTGGTTATCCTTTACAGGTGAACTCTATGTCTCCCTCTTTTACGCCTTGGTTTTGGAATCCCATCCGTTTTTGCTTTTGGAGTTTTTTTTTATTAGAGGGAAACTTATTCTCAGCATGTTCATACTTACTGGGATCTCTTTTTATCAAGTACTTCGATGGCTGTCCTTTTGTCTTTTTAACTTGTGGATCGACAATATTAGGTGGATGCAACATATTCTCAATATACTCAGAAAGATTTTGCATCATTTGTATACCACCATTTACCAATTCATCGAAAAGCCTACGTAACCTCTCTACTTCTTGTAACTCCTTATCCACGGCTCCGTCTTCGACCCCAACCCTAATATTTAAAGTCTTCCAAAACGGGTGAATAGAGTCTAGTTCTATACAGCTATCTACACGTTGTAAAATATAACTGTAAATATCATGATTACCTATATATTAAATCAATACAATTGAATAAGTTTTCTTTTAAATTAAATACCTGCATTCGTAACCTCTTTCATGAAGAATACAAATGGTAAACCGCATGTTGTCTTCATTTCGCAGTTAGTACACTCTCCTCTCATGAACGCTTTATCTATTGTTTTGATGGCGAAAAGGCTTAGATTGTAACTCAATCTTTGATAGGTATTCATGATTTCACAAACATGATAGCGAGTAATCCTTGAGCATGCTAGCTCTTCTAATATTTCTCGAATCTGCAATTCTATTGCGTAATTAATTGTTTCAAAAATAGTGTCAAACCCGCCGACAGTTGTTCGTAACAACCGCTTATGCCTCCACATGTGCCCCTTCAACTCTACAATTATGAAATAAAAATAATCATAATTTCCATATATTCTATTCATCTCTAACTCTAGCTGGTCTTGGCGCAAGATATGTTGGGTTAAAAATACTTTCTATGCAAATAATCTGTTCCCTACATTGCTTGCTCAACGACAGAATTATACCACAGCTGAAGGCTATTCCTGGTTGATTACTCGGGGACAAAGGGTTCATTGGGATAAATTAGTCTGGAATAGGGTTAGTATTCCAAAACATGGATACATAGCATGGCTGATCTGTCACCAGAGGCTACTGACTAAGGACCGTCATCAAAGAATGCAGATCGTACATGATCAGACTTTCTTCTTGTGTGGAATGTAGGATGAGTCTCATGATCATTTGTTCTCACGCTGCAGGTACGTCATGAAGTGCTTTGATCTGGTATCTGAGTGGCTTTCGGTGCATATCCCTGCTCAAGAGACTTTCAGTTGGTGGAAGAAGCATAGGCATAAGTCGCTCCTGTACAAAGAGATTATTGCGGCTGGCATAATTGGTGTTTGGTACTATACATTGTGGATGAGGAATCATTGCAGACTACATCATTGCCTATTCAAACCTCAATTCATTCTAAATTCTATTCAACAAGAGTTACAGCCTAGATTATGATTTTTGCGTAAAAATATCAAATGTAAATGTATAGTGCTGCTAGATAGGCTTATGATATGAAGTACTGTATAGCATACCAAACTTTTGTAGTTTGGTGACATGAGCAATACAATTCTTACATTTTCACCAAAAAAAAATTATTCTATTCATAATAACCTAATTAATTCATAATTATAACAAACAAATATTAATCCAAATCTTACCTGTTTTTGGTAACATTCCAAAAGTGTAGGACCTTGTTTGTCCTGACGAACACAAATCTTTCTTTGTACTTATCGATCCATGTGTCCCTCAGATATTCTTCTAACCCCGGAACATGACGCCATTGCTTCAACAATATTTTCATATTTTCCAAATATTCTGCTTCAGTTGCATAATGCATAACCTTTCTCCACCACCCTTTCGCTAATGCATCACCAATCCGACCACTATGCATTTTGTTCTTTACCCAAGCCTCTACATCCTTTTCTATATGACGTTTACATAAAAGGTGCGTCGCATTGGGAAAATATTTCTCTATAACATTCATTAAAGCTTTCTCTTTATCGGTAACAAATACTATGTTATCTCTATCTAATACCTCCCTAATACGCCTTAGAGCCCAATCATATGAAACTTCTTTCTCATTCGGTAGGAAGGCATAAAAAGCATTATAATTCAAATTTACGGGTTTCATACCAACAACTTGTAACAATGGCATCTTATACATGTTGGTCTTATATGTACTATCAGCAACAGGGACATATGGGTAGCGCCTCAAAAGATAAATAGAAGTTGGATGAGCGAACAAGAGATCGGTTAGCACGTGTACCTTTTTATTTTGCGGGAACCGTTCGATGAAAACATGTATACCCATGATCCGCAGCAAGTTTAAGCAACTGTTTAGATGTTGTACGATTCTGTCTTACCTTCTGTCTATTCCTAGCAGTAACATTATAAACTTGTTTCTTAGTAACGTAAATTCCTTTATTTCCCAGCTCAATCAATATGCTAGATACCGTAGTTTTACTTGAATACAGTCTAAGAATGATCTCTTTCACTTCAGGTGTTATCATACTAGGTTTTTCGATAAGCTCCTGATTGTGAGACCCGTTCACTACAATTACCTTCCAAGTGCCATCAACTTCACCGACGAGCTTTAATCGAAAGGGACAATACTTTTTTTTTGAAGCTGTCAACGAAATGGTAACTTGAATGTCAATTTTTGATTTGCATGTGTGGCCCTCAGATCGTTCACACATTAGCCACTTTTCTCCAAAATCACTACTACGGTAATTAGAATTTCGAATGTGAATATTGTTCAATACTCCAATTCCCTTAATTTTTGAAATGCAATTCTCTAAGTTTCAAAAAATTTCATGAAATTGGAATAACCCTTCAGTGTTAACAACTACTTCTTCAAGAACTTCTCCATAAAAATCGTCTCCATCAAAATCATTCTCCTCAAGATCTTCTTCATCAAATACTTCTTCAAAAGACTCATCATCCTATCATAATACAACAAAATATTAGTAGGATAATACATAAAAAAGAAAAATAAACTAATTCATGAAATTTCAAAGAATTAAGCTATAAAAAAATATGATAAATTAGTGTGTAGGAAATAAAACTAAATTAACTCATCGAAAATATATAATAAAAATACAAAAATATATGATACAAAAATACGATTCATAAATTACTTTTAAAAAAACTTCATTCAATTTAATAAAAATACACTAATTCATTGAATATAAAAAATATGTAATACAAAATATAAAAATATGATAATCCATTAAATTTAAGGAAATTGAATTTGACATTAAAAAAAATTGAAAAAAAGAAAGTAATTTTTTATTATTAATACCAAAATATAAGGAAAGGAAAAAACATTTATTTCTTTACAAAATAAAAGGAAAAAATACATAAAAATATAATATAAAACTAAAACTAAATTTACATAAATAAGGAAATAAAGAAAATATAATAACAAGAAAAGAAAAAAGAGAAAAAAAGGAAGGTAAATAGAATAACCAAAAAAGGGAAAAATTTACATTTTAAAAAAAAACTAATCTCATTCGCGACCCTATCCAACCACGATGAACCCTCAACCTCACCCTGTCTCAGACAGATCCGACCAAACTCGTGCAAGCACCACCCACCCACCGCAAGCCACCGAACTGACCCCAAACCCACAGCGAACCACCACGACCCACCACCCCTACCGGCGAACCACCACTACCTCAGACACACCCTACCCATGCAGACATCACCCACCCACGACCCACGACCCACCACCATCAACATCACCCACCACTACCCACCGGACTGACCCGAACCCACAACAAACAACCACCACGCACCACCTCCTTCCGGCAGACCACCACGACCAATCACCCCTTCCAGCGAGCCCGTCCTCACGACTACGAGGCCAACCACCAACTTATTAAAGCACCCTAAAGAGTTAACCTAAACAACTAATCAAACAATTTTAAAAAATCGTAAATAAATAATCAATTTTACGTCATCAGTAATTGAATTAGAAGTCATAATTGAATTCGAGAATAATTGATTATCTAAATTGATGGAGTAAACCGAAAGAATTGTAATTGAATCTCATTGACAGAATAAAGTTTATATAAGGGTGTAATGGGAATTTTTTAGGAAAATTTGTTGAGATTGAGTAAAGGCTCGTTAGGAAAAAGCACGACCCTAAAACAAAAACCAAATACATGCTTTTCGTTTTTTCCGGAAGATGATACATTTATACGTGGTGTATAACATTTTCCATACACAGCCAATAATAATGTGCCATGTGTCTATTTTTAGCTTAACCAAGGTTGATTAGCGTAGGGGTATGTTAGTCATTAACATGTTTAGTTAATCATTAACCTTAATCTAGTTAAGTCAATTTTAGAAACTTTTGTATTTGTGTTTTTATTTTGCATTTTTCATTTTCTTGAAATAATCATATAGTATTTAATATATTTTCGTTTTATTTAAAATGAAAAATTAATTTGGGATGAGGGTCGGTAATCAGACCGGCCAGGCATGCCCGGCCGCCGGCACCCTCTATGGTCAAAGATGGGCCTTGATCATCACTCAGAAAAGAGTCAGCCTGGTTAGTGTAGACACCCAAATTTGGACTTGCAGAAGTGTCCAGCAAACACCCAATGACGATAGGACTGCAACGCGACGCGGGTTCGCGATGTTTTAGATAGTTTTCCCATAGAACAGATCAAATAATTACTCGGAAAAATTAAAACTAACATGATAGCAGCCTTAGTCGTGTCGTTACGATCACATAGACACTAATTAGAGTTAATTCCAACACGGGGACCTCGAGTCGGTCCCGAAACACGAACCGAGTCAACACCGCGTCAAGCGAACCTCGGGATGAACACCCGAGGCCCAATAAACCCACGGCGCTAGGTTAAAACCCGGGGTAAACTTAATCCCCAAGAAACATATCACGTTCCTCCCACTCGGTTTTGGAAAGTATCAAAACCATATCCTCAGAACTCCAACCGCCCCACCTCACGTGCCTGGGTCTCCCCACGCTCGGACCCAGGCGCCTGAGTCTTAGCACACCCCAACTCGAGCGCCCATATGGGCGACGAGGGCCGAAAACACCTATAAATACCTCTCTTCACGCCCTCATTTCGACACTACATTCAATCTTCTCTTCCCCCTCAAAAACTCTAGCTAAGGGCTCGCACTCCGACACCCGAGGCAAACGATCCACTCGATCGTAGTTCCGATAATAAAAGCGACATCGACGCTACTCCTCACCTTCGAGCACTCTACTCGATACTGGGGTGCCTGTGATCGACTAGCCCAAAATTAGTACACAGATTCTGTCGGATTAGACGCAGAACTAGCAAATAGTAACAAAGCTCTGCCGGAATAGTCGCGGGAAGGTCAAACGATAACGGAACTCTGCCAGGGTAACTGGTCAAGCTAGGAGGATCCGCCTGTCGAAGTCGTATCGTCACTAGGTTGTCATCTAAACAAAACTTTCCATATTCGCACTTTCCATTATTATGCACTACGACAACACTAGATGTTGGCACTAGGCCCACAAGCATCTACTAAAACACGTAACGTCCCTACTTCAACCACAAATACCAAAACACACTAAATCGACCCGAGTAATTCCGAGATCCGTTCTCAAAACTATCTATGCATTGAGTCCCGTTTAGTGTATACTCCGAGGGTGCAACTCCTCACAATGTGATTTACTTACATTCGCGTTTACAGTTTTTCGTATGATTTATTGCTTTTACGACCTTATAATCGCATGCCAAATCACCTAACACGGAATTCAAAACCTAAAATAACTAAAACTGAACAAAGTGATGGTCGGGTTCCGTATTAGTCCGGGTGCTCGCCTTATTGGGTTCGACGCATCTCTATTATATTAATAGTGAACCGACGCATCTTAAGCAGAATACCAGGTAAGGTATACCACGAGAATGACTAATATCCGTATTATCACGTTTAAACTAATTTTTTAATACCTATAATATTAGTACTCTCTACTCTCCTACGTGCATCTTTTCATGGCCGGCTTATCACGTGGAATCGCATGCAAAGAATTTAAACACCACTACTTCGACGATAAAACTTACTTGTCCTTAAAACAACCGACGTAGCAAGAAACATAGGGTTAAGACAAGGATGTTACAGTACTTCCACCACAACAAAAGAATTAGGAAATCAGCCCACCGATTGATTAGTAGAGGCCTCTATAGTGCGGGCGGGATTAGGTGTTGACATCTATCGGATGTTAGCTTCCCAATACGTACCTTCACCCCTTACTCAGAATCGACGGTTTCCGGATGTCCGGAACCATTGGCAATGAGAGTCATTCAAGGCATGGAGTGCTTAAGGGTACAAGTCTTTATCTTTAGGTCCCATGCCACTCAACTTTGAGCCGGTAAGGGATCAAAGTTGACTTGAACGGTTTCCAAGTCCCCATAATTCACTCGGTGGCGACTCCACAAATCGGCAACGAATTCAGTTCATAAAAAAGGTCGCCTTACCAAATGAATCGGCCTTTAAACATTTACAACCACGTCTCGATCGATTCCCAAACGGAAACACGGGTGCCCGCACCCGTCTAGTACAAGTCCGGATTGTCATCTAAATCGAGGTCCGACATTTCGCCCCGTATATATGCGAGATCGGACCGGCCCCCGGTTGGGAGGGGGCCGCGTGGGTGGCCGCCGCCACACATTGAAAATCGGGTCGGTCCCGCACGGGGTGTCGGGCGGTGCGGACAGACGTCCACAGTTTGGCGACTCCGCTGGGGAATTGGAAACAAGTTTCCAGCGGTGGTCTAACTTTAACGAGGTTGGTGAAGCTCATTTCTTAGTTCCTAGTTGTGGTCACTACAGGTTTTGGCTCTAAAAAGCCCACCCAAACCGATATCAGGACCAATCGACCTCTTCGCGGTAAGATCTCTAGAGACGCACGGAGAGATCCTTGGTTGACGCTCCGGCCGTCTAACGCGTAACCCGCGGGATTAATAAGCGGATAGTCCAAACGGACGGTATGAAACTCATCTCCCCAGATCATTGTCAATGCCTAAGTAAAGACTATTCGTGGGCGGTAGCCTACCCTAACCTACCCGAGTCTGCATCCTGCATGAGTGTATGCATTCCTAGTTATGTGTAGCGTGTTTGAACAAGACAACCCAAATAAAACACTAAAATCTGGATTCAACCACGCCAACATATTCAACCGCGCCCAATTTTATTTTTGAAAATACCTCACTTTTCAAAATGACCATTTAAACATCAATACTCTGACCAAATCGTGGTTTCTAAAAAAAAAAAGAAAACGTTTTAAATGCCGTTACCATGGCAAAATTCACAATCAGTAATTTTTTTTAAAAAAAAGTTTTTAAGTGTCACCACCTTGGCCAAATTGAAATCTGTTAACAACAATAATTACTGTTGATGCAACCAAAACTCCTAATTAATGGGGTTCAGGCCACCACGCGGTCACATTATATTTAAAAAAAAAAACTTTTTGCACACATACCGTTAACACAACCAAAGCTTCAATTAATGAAGTCAAGGAACCCAAAACGGCTACACCCTCAAAACACTTTTCACAATACACCTCCCACCGTCAAATGCTAGTTAATGCGACCGACGAACGAGGGTCACTAGTTTTAAAAGTTTTCTAAAAACACTATTTGCCACCTAAATCCCTCACCAAGGATTTAGTCACACCTTCATAGAGACTGTCATCACACTCTGTCATAAATATCACGCACCCCGCGAGTATCGAACTGACTAATTAATAGTAGTTTCGATAGAAGCATCACGTAATTATTTTTAAAAAAAACTGGTTCCCCTAAAAGAAGTGCACTCGTTTCAAAAAAAAAATATTTAGACTTCGTCATTATTTCCGATGCACACACATAGCGACGCACTTACACTCCACAAGCGATGTCGTCGCGCCATTGTTGCACTATTTCTATAAGCCATCCCTTTCAAAACTTTTGCAAAACTGGTCGTTTTCGAAAGAAGTATACATCTAAATTCTTTGATCCTGAGCCGGGATCGTGATCAACCTCTTACGTCGTACAACTGTGTGTTTAACTGTCTATGCTAGCTATTAGGATCATCTTTACTCAAGGTCTTACATTTTTTTGGGTCGTCTCGTTTCGAGAAGTCCTCCTTAAACCTCACCTCCGAGGTTTGTGTCAAGTCGTCTCGTCACAGAGATTTTAAAATTCATTAGGAGTCTCGCCGAACACACCAAGAGTCTAAAGCACCCGAGTCCCTGAACCAACGACCACACACACGGGTCAAGGGTCTCATTTCCGCGTCGCTCGATCACGAGCATTCCTCGAGTCTCTATGTCGTCCGGTGGATCCGATCTGACCTTTTGATCCTTCCCACAGAACCACTCCCCAACATGTCGGCAGATCCGAACTTCGTCGAAGGCATCCACAACGATGTCAATGCCCTAACCAAATTGGTTCGCAACATCCATACTTTAGTAACCCGTTTGACTTTATCCGTCCATTACATCGATAACCGCCTCAATTTCCTTGAGAGTAGAGACACCGAAAGTGATACAAACGCTAACCCAAGCGATTACCATGCCTAAAAGCCTACCCAGGATAGATTATCCCAGTGCTCCGCCCGATTGGGACTTCCTAAAGTCAATACGGAAGGGACACCAAGATCTTACAAGACCACACCCAACAAAGTAGGAAGGTCACCGAGAAAGTTTACCCCAATCAACTTATCTTACACCGAAGCCCTTAAGTGCCTAGTCCATCAAGGGTTACTCTCACCTTTTGGTTTCACTCCCGACCCACCAGTCAACAAACGAAGCAAAAGTTGGACCCCTAATGCTTATTGCCCATATCACCAAGGTAACGGGCATGATACCGAATCTTGCTTTTGGCTCAAACATGCCATACAAGATATGATCGAAAACAGGACCATTAGCCTCCCTCCACCCGAGAAACCAAACAATACCAGAAACCCTTTTAGCATTCACACCGTCCTTGACCACACCATCGGTTGTTCCCACCGCGACCCTATAGAGGAGAATGTCTGGAATATCGAGGAAAATCCTGACAACCCACGGGCATCCACCGAGACGAGTAAATCTGTGTCCCTGTCAGAGTTTAGTTCGTCTTAAGGCCTAAACCTAGTAATATAGCAAATGTCTTTTCATTTCTCGCATCGAGTCAGGAGGTGTGAGGGGGTCTGTCCTCCACCTCCCCGAAAACAATATCTCGGGCGCGTAGCCTACTTATTACTATCAATAAAAAGAAATAAACTTGTCTCCCTTTGTAATGCGCCTTGACAAACGCATGATTTAAAACATACATTTCTCGCTTACGACTCGATACTATGCCATTTATCGATAATAACCAAATAAACCTCAAAACAGCGAGGAGTTACAAGAACCGAGATCCCGTGTTCTTTTTTTACCTATTCCATGCCTGGTATAGAAAGCTACAAACTATCCCTTAGAACGAGCATTCCCGAATCCTATGACAAATCTAGATAGTTTCTTAGCTTGCGATCAAAGACGGAAGGCAAACCCATTTCCCACAATAAATATCCCTCAAATAAAGACCGACCAACCTCCACCATAGGTGCTAGTCTGGCAGAAAAAAAGAGTCTGAAATTGCCAAAAGGAGCCAAAGGAAAAAGTAAAGACAAGGCCAAGCTAAACCGGCCCAATTCAATAATCAAGGCGAAACTCAACGGTCAAAATGAAACCCCCAATAACTCAATTCGACTTTAAGTGCAAAGTCTGAACAAAAAGCAATAAAAAAGAGAGAAAAAGAAAAGTGAACAGGCCAGTCAGCTAGCCTCCAAATACTAGCCTCCCTACATTACAACCCTTAAGACCTTCTCGAGACACTTGTTAGGAGACAGTCCGGAATTTTGAGGATCCAAGCTCATTAGGATAATCCCAACCGTTAGGGCGAGACATGGAAATAAGATCCCACGTAATTTACAGCCCACCCAATTGAAGTCTGAGTCATTTTTACTCAGCTTCCCCTTTCCTACCACATTACGAAACCTTAGCCCATAGCCCTACCTCCACAAAAGTCAAGCTCCAGATTTTGATCTATCGAAACCACTTACTACCTAGCTCCACATTCCAAAACCATCCAAGCCAGTCACCCTGACCCAAACATGGTATCTCGGTAATTGTCACTTTCAAGAGGTCACACCCAATCACTCCGCCTCAGTTCTTTAACTAGGGAGAGTACGCTCGAAACATCTTACATCGATAATTGGCATAACGAGTATAAAGCAAAATCACTCACATCTATAAAAGAACTGCAAACATGGTTTGATTCCGTCTAAACACGGATACGTAGGCAACCCTTCTTCGGGTACAACCAACCAAATAACAAAATTGATTACTCGATTCACATGCAAACTGGAACCTTTTTTCATGCTCCGGTTAACGAGTGATTCCAATGATAAAGCACAAACGACGAGCCGAGAACGGAGTGAAAACCCGAAAGGGCGCTCCGGGCAAAATGAAGAAACGAGTTGCGTGCCGTCGTAAAAAAAATAACAAAAAAAAACACAAAAAAGAAAGAAAAAAAAGAGAGCAAAAAAGGTGAGCCGAGGACGGAGTGAAAACCCAAAAGGACGCTCCGGGGAAAATGAAGAATCGAGTTCCTAGCCACCACAAAAAAAATGTGCTTCTCATTAATGGAAAAAAAATCAGTTAAATCAAGCCTTTGTCGAGGCCCTTTACATCGAGCATCCGAAATTTGGCTACCCCGAAAAATGACGACGTGTCAAGCAAAACCCTAAAAAAAACTAGTACTAATATGCCACATAATATCAATTAACACAACGTAGTACTAAACGGCTGGGCTCTACCGATCCAACTTTTCCTTTCCCTCGCCTTCGGGTGTGCTTGCTTGAGTCTCTCACCATCGACCCTCCTAACGCAAGCTTCCACCTCCCTAGCCAAAAGCGAGCCCAGCCAATCTCACTTCCCCTCCTCACTCACATTTTCAATATGAGTCTTATCGGTCTCGGCCCGTTTAAATGAACTGATAAATACTAGGATCAGTAACGCTGTCTTTGGTCGGGCACTTAGCAACATTAGCCCACATAGCTTCCTTATTCTGTAGTACAATCATCTCCGCAATCTTTAATCTTTCTCTCACAACCGGCAACCCCGAACGTCGGGAACGACCTCCCGAAGTCGCGAAACCCTTTTCCAAATGCCAAAATGCCCGCGCGAGAGTAACAGGTCCGCGTGGATATCACATTTCATCCGTCGGAGCCACCGGATTTAGACGCCTTTTCATTTTTTTAGGGGGATAAGCTACCCCACCTAGGCGTGTTGTAGCCTTTTAACGGTTATCGTCAGGTCGCGTCTGTAGCCTAACAAGGCAATATTAAGAGTATGCAAAAAGTGGTCTAACTTTTTCATAAATTGCCCGGATTTAAATTCCGACTTCGCACAAAACTCGTTATACTCAGTCAAAACACACCAATGTTTACGCTAGCATTTTACATCTCGTCTGTCTCGAGTCAAAACATTTTAATCGACGTACTACCTGATCCGATTTCGGGCTTAAACTAATGAATTTCAAAAAATAATCCGAAAAAGCATTTTCGTACTCTCATGCAATATCAACGCATTCTAAAACGTCCTGAACTACAACGTCGCAAGCAAACCAAACTTGAAGTGATTACTTGCTAATCTAGGTAAACAATTCGCCAAACAAAAACACAAGGCTAATCCAGCTAATTCAAGTACTAAAATGTTAAAAACGAATATACAACATACACAAATCCACACGCAAATCGAGGCTAAGAAGGACCCCTAGAAGCCGCGCTGACGGCAATCACGATCTCAAAAAGCTGGTCATCTAACCCTGGGTCCTCCAGGTCTATAAGGGGAGACTCACTACCGTCCATCCCCGACAGCATGTCTAGAGTAGCTGTCTCGGGAATCCCTCCAACCGCCTCCGTGGCACCCGCAGCCGCAGCCTCAACCTCAGCCTCCCTTTCGATCTGATGCCTAGCCTCACCCTGTGCCGAGGTCTCTCCTTGGGATCGAGCCAGCTGCTTCTTTAGGAATGCGATCTCGTCATCTAGAGATTGCAAGAGCCGTTGTGCCTCAACCTATCTCGCCTCGAGCTCGGTCACCCGAGTCTCCAACTGCCCCACCATATCCGGAACATCCTGCAAATACACTTAAGCATTAGGAAAGTACATCAACAGCCTAGAAAGCCACCGTAGTCGCGTAAACTCACCGATCGAGGCCCCGAAGTGTCACGGGAGACCCTCGACGCATAGGCCCGGAAGCGGTTGGCGGCCTGCCATAACCGCTGATGGCAAGCCGAGGAAACCTGAGAATGCAACCATAAAAGTTAGGCAAACCGACCCTAATTCTTAGAACCCAAACGAAGAACACAAAAAAAAACTCACTCGGTCAGGCCATTCAATCCCGACATCCATCTCCTCAGCAGAACACGGGGGGAGGGGCTCAGTAAAGAGTATCCCAGCCGCATCCACCCTAAGTAATGTGAGGGGAAAATCTGGAGGCTGGATGTCGTCAGCCGGATCGGCCAGCTGAGAGGACAACAGATTGGTCGGTCAAAAGGCGAATAAACAATAAACCGTAAAGCAAATCTAGAACCCAAAATTAGAACCTTACCACGCGGCGGTACCAAGCTAACCGCCGGGTGACGTGAGATAGGTAGGAGGCACCTGTCACCAAGAGTGTGTCGCCTCCCTCTCCGTCCCTGTCTTTGAGAACCTCTGCGGCGGTCTGTACATGGTCCGGGGAGGGTCAACCGGTACCCTAAAGTCGTCGTACAGGCACTGACGCACCAACCGCTCGCCCAGATACCAGATTGGGCGAAACAACGCAAAAAGAAGCATCCTTCTAAAACTCCGAGGCCTCAGCTCCGTAGTCACATACTCCGGCACGCTCTCGTAATCAGCCCATGGGCGGGCCACAAACTACACAAACAAAACCAACATCTTAGAAAAACCCGAACCTTGGGGACTATTGAGAATTATAAGCCATAAAAAGAAAAGAAGGAAACTTACATCTTCAATGCGTAGCTTGTTCACTAACGCATTCTCCAACGGGTAATGGCTGAGCAAGCCTCCACTCAATCCCCGCCAGAAATCTCTTTTGGTGCACCCGCACCGTCTTAGGTGCCAAACACTGGAAGTAGGAGTAGATCCAAGCCTGAATTAATCCCAAAATAACCTTAGCAAAATCAAGCCGAAACTAAGTAGAACCTCAAATACAAGAGTGAGAAAAACAACTAACCTCCAGTATAAGGCCCGGACCCACGGTGGGCACAACAGAGGCCGACCCAATCACCAGCGGCCTCACCATGACTTGTAGACAGCGAGTCCTCTCCGCAAAAGCCGCAGTCACCCAGTCGTAGGGCCCCAGCTGGGTCAGCTCAGTCAGGAAGGGTAAGAGCCTAGTGCTAAACCTCTCGCCCTTGTCCGAGAAATGGGTCGACTCTAGGAAATACCACAACCACAACCGGGCATCTTGCTCCGGCGTGTTGGGCTCCCAACCCTCCAACACCGCCACTCGCTCAAAGTGGTCGGTGATATAAGAACTCACTATGGCGTGAGGTGCACTATATGCCTCACGCGGTAAACAGTCTCCAATAAGGCCCCGCACCTCATCGCTATCCAGGCTAGGGCCCTCAGCGGCCCACCTAATCCTATCTGGGCCTCAAGGCAGACCGCTAATCATTCCTAAATCCTCTAGGGTCATCCCAACCTCCCAAAAAGCCATGTGGAAGGTCGAGGTAGTATCATGAAAGCGAAATATCATCGCCCTAATCACCATAAGGCTGCACTTAGTCTTGCAACCCACCAACCCAGCCCATTGTCCAACCACGGGACCCAGAGCAGTCCTCTCGATAATCCCCTTTACCGTGGGGGTCAACTTCTGAAAGTAGATGTTGAGACACGTAGTGAAGCCCGAAAAAGTCCTTATCGGACCTGGGGGCTGCAAACCGAAACAATGCAAGGTAAACGAAACAAACCCACCAACCTAACCCGAGCCAAAAATATAATAGCAAATAATAAATCTGAGACACAAACCAATAAGCACGAGTAGAACACTCACCAGGCCCCGCACGATGCGGCTAGAAATATGAAGGTCAAGGTGAAACGTCAGCTGATGACCTTCCCAATCCTGAGCCCATTCAAGGTCCTCATAGACAGTCTCCTCTTTCTTCGGTACAGGAACCGGAACGTGAACCCTCCTAGCGACCGCCTCTGGAAGCTTACGCTTCTTCACTCTGTCAAATTTAGCCTAGTTAATAGTCTCGGGATCGCGCCGCTGAGACGAGACACTCCTATGTCTTCTACGAACCCCTCGGGCAGTTTGCAAACTAGCCCCGGCGGCCTCCACACTAACACCAGCCCTAGCACCAGCACCAACCGAGGAAGTCCCCTCGGGGCGCTCAGTATCATCTATAACAGTAAACAAAAACAAAAAAAAGGAAAATAACCATTGTCAGGCTAAATCTGCTTAAACAGGTTAAAATAAGCTCAAAATTTCGAATAAGAATATAAAAATTCCAAGAAAGCCTCTAGCACACATTTTCGATCCCGGTCATAATGGAAGTGGTTTCCGGAAAATCCGGCACCGTTACGGCACCTTTTGATCCGTCTTAAGACACACAAAATCTTACGGAACGTCCTAGAAGTCATCATAGCCCATAAGAGTCGACACGAGAGCTACCCACATCCTCATAAACGTTATTTGAACAAAATAACGCAAAATAAACACGAGAATAATCGAGAAACGATCCTTAAACCCTAGCATTCGAAACACATTCTTATAAGAGGCCATTGTCGCACCTCGAACATCCTTATCAAGGTTTATAACTACTTCAACGAGCTCTAATAAACCTTAATTTAACAATAGAATTGAGCACAAGCTTTGAAACTTAGTAAATAAAAAACACCCAAATCGATTTTCTAGGGTTTTGAACAAAACCAACTCATAATCAATCAAATCAAGCTAAACCGACATTAAACAAGTAAATAACACTTACCCGGAGTCGACATTGTCGTAAATAGCGTAAATCGAAATGAAATTTGGCAAGAAAAATCGAGAAAGCGGTTTTGGGACGAGAGGCTTGACGCGTTCGAATTTGGTGATATGAAACAATTGCCCCCAGTTTCTCGTTTACTTAGACGGACCCAGACCACGAAACCCCGACCGCCTTAGCTAACGCGTTTAAGTTCTAGCGTGCTGGGGGCTAGGCGCCTGAAGATTAGATCGGTGAAGGACGCGCGCCTAAACTGTCAGGCCCAGGCTGAAACAAAGCAAAGTAAACAAACTCAAAGGTCGATACAGATAAAACATGCAACCTTTAAAACAAACAAAATCACAATGAGCAGAATAATTACTAATCGGCGTCAATAATACACTCTCGATAATGAAACAAACATCAAAACCGCACTTAGCTTAGACACTGTACTCGAACAAACAATAAAGCAATTCAAACTAATCTAAACAAACTCTGAGCAAATTCAAAACAAATCAAGACCAAGAAAAAACAAACCGGAACAAGATAAGATAGGCCCGCAAAACAAAATTAACTGAAAAAATTAAACAAACAGCAATTTTGCCCGAGGGGTCTTAGTTATCCCGGAGGCACAGCAATTTTTGCCCGAGTGGTCTTAGTTATCCCGGAGGCACAACAATTTTGCCCGAGAGGTCTTAGTTATCCCGGAGGCACACCAACAACAATTTTACCCGAGGGGTCTTAGTTATCCCGGAGGCACAACAATTTTGTCCTAGGGGTCAGAGGCATTCCGAAAGACAGCTACTCGAGTGGAGACTAACGCCCTTGAGGAGTTTTACCCAGGGGATCATAGTGATCCCGGAGGCACAGCAACAACAATTTTGTCCTAGGGGTCAGAGGCATCCCGAAAGACAGTTGTTCAAGTGGAGAATAACGCCCTCGAATGGTTTTATATTCCTTTGTTTTGTCCTAGTGGTCAGAAGCACCCCGAAAGACAGCTATTAGAGTGGAGACTAACGCCCTCGAATGGTTTTATATTCCTTTGTTTTTTCCTAAGGGTAAGAAGCACCCCGAAAGACAGTTATTCGAGTGGAGACTAACGCCCTCGAATGGTTTTATTTTCCTTTGTTTTGTCCTAGGGGTCAAAAGCATCCCGAAAGACAGCTATTCGAGTGGAGACCAACGCCCTCGAATAGTTTTATATCTCTTTGTTTAGTCCTAGGGGTCATAAGCGTCCCAAAGACGACCGCTCGAGTGGAGACTAACGCCCTCGAACGCTTTGTTTCATCAAGGGTTCACATGCAGCCCAAAATATACTTGTACAAGTAAAAACCAACTTAATGCATTGCTAGCGCGCAAAAACACTTAAAATTAAACAAAACCTCTAAATAAACCGAAGAAGACAACGCGCGCGCGCACAAAGAATCAAGAGCAAGATGTCAAGCAACGGCCCGGGGCCCAACCGATCAACCACAAGCGAAGACGTCAGGTATGACTTCTCAGCCTTGGCCGGCGAGCCTCACCTCGTAGTCCAACGGACTTAAAACGACCCGACCGGACAACCACCAGGTCGTAATCCTTGATTGACCTGGATGGCTATACTTTGACTTTCGCCTTGTCCAAGCCTAAGTCAAAGTGGGGGCTTCTGTAGACACCCAAATTTGGACCTGGTGGCTGCAGAAGTGCCCAGCAAACACCCAATGACGATAGGACTGCAACGCGACGCGGGTTGGCGATGTTTTAGATAGTTTTCCGATAGAACGGATCAAATAATTACTCGGAAAAATTAAAACTAACATGATGGCAGCCTTAGTCGTGTCGTTACGGTCACATAGACACTAATTAGAGTTAATTCCGACACCGGGACCCTGAGTCGGTCCAGAAACTCGAACCGAGTCAACACCGCGTCAAGCGAATCTCGGGATGAACACCCGAGGCCCACTAAACCCACGGCGCTAGGTCAAAACCCGGGGTAAACTTAATCCCCAAGAAACATATCACGCTCCTCCCTCTCGGTTTTGGAAAGTATCAAAACTGTATCCTCAGAACTCCAACCGCCCCACCAGACGCGCCTGGGTCTCCTCACGCTCGGACCCAGGCGCCTGAGTCTTAGCACGCCCCAGCTCAGGCGCCCATATGGGCGACGAGGGCCGAAAACACCTATAAATACCCCCCTTCATGCCCTCATTTCGACACAACATTCAATCTTCTCTTCCCCCTCAAAAACTAACGCTAAGGGCACGCACTCCAAAACTCGAGGCAAACGATCCACTCGATCGTAGTTCCAATAATAAAAGCGACATCGACGCTACTCCTCACCTTCGAGCACTCCACTCGATACTGAGGTGCCTGTGATCGACTAGTCCAAAATTAGCACACCGATTATGTCGGATTAGCCGCAGAACTAGCAAATAGTAACGGAGCTCTGCCGGAATAGCCGCGGGAAGGTCAAACGGTAACGGAACCCTGCCGGGATAACTGGTCAAGCTAGGAGAATCCGCCTGTCGAAGTCGTATCGTCACTAGGTTGTCATTTAAACAAAACTTTCCATATTCGCACTTTCCATTATTATGCACTACGACAACACTAGATGTAGGCACTAGGCCCACAAGCATCTACTAAAACAACGTTGATAAGTCTTCACGAGCTGTGGGCACTAGGCCAACAAGCATCTGCTAAAACACCGTTGATAAGTCTTCACGAGCCAACCTGAAGACACTGCTAACGTTGGTAAGGCCGACGGAGGGAGAAAATTTGTATTTCTACATTGTCGTCACCAATGTCACGGTAAGCACCGTCAATCTAGAGGAAGACCAGAAGATCCAGCAGCCAGTATACTTCGTCGGCCACGCCTTGGGGCTGACGGGGAAGAATTACCCCATGGTAGAAAAGGAGGTATATGCCGTGGTAATAGCCGCCCGAAAGCTGAGGCCGTATTTCGACGCCCACCCCATCACCGTCCTGGCTAACCTGCCTTTGGAGAAAGCACTGGAAAAGTATGACAAATCAGGGAGGATGCTAAAGTAGGTGGTAGAGCTTAGCAGCCTTGGAATCGTTTACCAGCCCATGACGACCATCAAAGCGCAGTAGGCCTTGGTCGACTTCCTGGCGGAATGCTCACATTCAAAAGATGATGACTCCCCGACAGGTGTGTGGGAGGTCTTCACCGGCGGCTCGTCTACCAGTAACGGCTTGGGCACAGGCGTGGTATTAACCAGTCCTGATGGGCAAGAATTTGAGCACGCCCTGCGGTTTACCTTCCCAGCCTCCAACAATGAAGCAGAATATGAAGCCGTCATAGCCGGGGTCCACCTGGCCATGGCCGCCGGAGCAAAGAGGGCAGTCATATACACCGAATTCCAACTGGTGACCAACCAAATCAACGGAGAATATGAAACCAGGGAGCCGTACCTAATGCTATACCTGGAAAGAGTGAAGCAGGAGCTATCTCGCCTCAAGTCTTATGAAGTTAAGCAAATACCCAAATCGCAGAATAAACGGGCCGACGCCCTCTCGAAGCCGGCTAGTTCTAGTCTTCAAGACATCCACAGATCTGTTTGGGTAGACGTCCAGAAGGAAAAAAGCATCCGGGTCGAGGGGAAGTCAGAGGGCACTGTCCGTAGCATCGAGGCCGATGATGGGGAGGATTGACGGATTACCATCATCGAATACATAATCGACCGGAAGCTGTCGGAAGACCCATTCAAATCAAAAGGTATCTCGAACACTGGAGCCAGATACGTGCTCATAGAAGACCAACTCTACAAGAAGGCAGTCTCAACACCCATCCTAGGGTGCCTAAAACCCGGAGAGGCGGCATAGGTGTTGGACAACATCCACTGCGGGATGTGTGGCCATCACATTGCATAGGGGTGAGAAGTCTGGCACACAAGGCTGCGAGGGCCGGCTACTAATGGCTGACTATACTGGAAGATGCCAGAGACCTGACCAAGAAATGTCTTAACTGTCGGCTACTGTAGACACACAGATTTGTACCTGGTGGCTGCATAAGTGCACAACAAACACCCGATGACGATAGAACTGCAACACAACACGGGTTCGCGATGTTGTAAGTAGTTTTCCTATAAAATGGATCAAATAATTACTCGGAAAAATAAAAAACTAACATGATGGCAGCCTTAGTTGTGTCGTTACGGTCACATAGACACTAATTAGAGTTAATTCCGACACCAGGACCCCGAGTCGGCCCCGAAACTCGAACCGAGTCAACACCGTGTGAAGCGAACCTCGGGATGAACACCCAAGGCCCACTAAACCCACGGCGCTAAGTCAAGCCGTGGGAAGCCTTAACACCCAAGTAACGTATTATAAACCCGCCTCACGGTTTTGGAAAGTATCAAAACCGTATCCTCAAAATCCCAACCGCCCCACCCTACGCGCCTGGTTCTCACCACGCCTTAGCCCAGGCGCCTAAGTCCTGGTGCGCCCCAGCTCAGGCGTCCATATGGGCGACGAGGGCCGAAAACACCTATAAATACCCCCCCCCCTCCGCCTCATTCATTCGACACACAAATTCATCCTTCTCTTCTCCCTCTAAACTCTCGCAAAGGGCTCGCACTCCGACACCCAAGGCAAACAATCCACTCGATCTTTGTTCCGATAAAAAAAGCAACATCGACGCTACTCCTCACCTTCGAGCACCCCACTCGATACCGAGGTGCGCATGTGATTGACAAGCTCAAAACTAGTAACGAAGTTCTGCCGGATTAGCCGCAGAACTAGTCCTTAGCAAACGAAGCTCTGCCGGAGTAGCCGCAGGAAGGTCAAACGGTAACGGAGTTCTGCCGGAGTCACTGGTCAAGAAAAGGACCCGCCCGTTGATCGAGCCGTCACTAGGTTGCCATCTAAACAAAACTGTCCATATTTGTACTTTCTATTGTTATGCACTACGACTACACTAGATGTGGACGCTAGGCCCACAAGCATCTACTAAAATACGTAACGTCTCAACTTCAACCACAAATACTAAAACACACTAAATAGACCCGAGTAATTCCGAGATCCTTTCTCAAAATTATCTACGCATCGAGTCCCATTTAGTGTATACTCCGAGGGTGCAATTCCTCAAAATGTGATTTACTTACATTTGCACTTACAGTTTTTCGTATGATTTATTGCTTTTATGACCTTATAATCGCATGCTGAATCACCTTAAACGGAATTCAAAACGTAAAATAACTAAAACTGAACAGAGTGATGGTCGGGTTCCGTATTAGTCCGGGTGCTCGCCTTGTTAGGCTCGACGCATCTCATTTAATACCGAACTGACGCATCTTAAGCAGAATACCAGGTAAGGTATCCCACGAGAATGACTAATATCCGTATTATCACGTTAAAACTGATTTGCTAATACCTATAATATTAGTACTCTCTACTCTCCTACGTGCATCTTTTCATGGCCTGCTTGTCACGTGAAATCGCATGCAAAGAATGTAAACACCAGTACTTCGACAATAAAATTTGCTTGTCTTTAAATAACCGGCGTAGCTAAATATAGGGTTAAAACAACGGATGTTTCAGTACTTCCACCATAACAAAAGAACTAGGATATCAGCCCACCGATTGATTAGTAGAGACTGCTATAGTGCGGGCGGGATTGGGTGGTTACATCTATCTGATGTTGGATTCCCAATATGTACCCTCACCCCTTACTCAGAATCGACGGTTTCTAGATGTCCGAAACCATTGGCAATGAGAGTCATTCCAGGCATGGAGTGCTTAAGGATACAAGTCTTTATCTTTAGGTCTCGTGCCACTCAACTTTGAGCCGGTAAGGGATCGAAGTTGACTTGAACGGTTTTCGAGTCCCCATAATTGGCTCGGTGGCGACACCACAAATCGGCAACGAATTCAGTTCACTAAAAAGGTCGTCTTACCAAATGAATCGGCCTTTAAAAATTTACAACCACGTCTCGATCGATTCCCAAACGGAAACACAGGTGCCCGCACCCGTCTAGTACAAGTCCGGATCGTTATCCAAATCGAGGTCCGACACTTCGCCCTGTACGCGAGATCGGACCGGCCCCCAGCAGGGAGATGGCCGCGTGGGTGGCCGCCGCCACACGTTGAAAACCGGGTCGGTCCTGCGCGGGGCGCCGGGCGGTGCAGACGGACATCCACAGTTTGGCGACTCCGCTGGGGATTTGGAAATAAGTTTCCAGCGGTGGTGTAACTTGAACGAGGTCGGTGAAGCTCATTTCCTAGTTCCTAGTTGTGGTCACTACATGTTTTGGCCCTAAAAAGCCCACCCTAACCGATATCAGGACTAATCGAGCTCTTCGCGGTAAGATCTCTAGAGACACGCGGAGAGATCCTCAATTGACGCTCCGGCTGCCTAACGCGTAACCCGCGGGATTAATAAGCGGATACTTCCGAATGGATGGTACGACACTCATCTCCCTAAATCATTGTCAATACCTAAGTAAAGACTATTCATGGGTGGTAGCCTACCCTAACCTACCCGAGTCTGCATCCTGCATGAGTGTTTGCATTCCTAGTTATGTGTAGCGTGTTTGAACAATACAACCCAAATAAAATGCTAAAAATCTGGATTCAACCACGCCAACATATTCAACCGCACCCAATTCCGTTTTCGAAAATACCTCCTCTTTTCAAAACGACCATTTAAACATCAATACTTTAATCAAGTCGTGATTTTTAAAAAGGGAAAACATTTTTTAGGTGCCGTTATCATGGCAAAATTTACACTCACTGATTTAAAAAAAAAAAGTCTTTAGTGCCATCACCTTGGCCAAATTAAGACCCATTAACAACAATTACCGTTAATGCAATCGAAACTCCCAATTAATGGGGTTAAAGCCACCACGCGGTCACATTGTATTTCAAAAAAAAAAAAACTTTTTATACCATTAGCACAACCGAAGCTTCAATTAATGAAGTCAAGAAACTGAAAAAGCGGTTACATTTTCAAAACACTTTTTTACAATGCACCCCCCCACCGTCTAATGTTAATTAGTACAACCGACGAATGTGGGTCACTAATTTTAAAAGTTTTTTTTCAAAAAATCGAAAGTTTCTAAGAGACATTATTCACCACCTAAATCCCTCACTAAGGATTTATTCACACCCTTAAGGAGACTGTCATCAGACTTCACGCTCCATCACAAGCATCACGCACCCCGCGAGTATCGAACTAGCTAATTAATAGTAGTTTCGATAGAAGCAGCACGTAATTATTTTCAAAAAAACCGGTTCCCCTAAAAGACCACGCTCCTTTAAAAAAAAAGAACATATTTACATTTCGTCATCATTTCCGATGCACCCACATAGCAACGTACTTACACGCCGCAGACAATATCGACACGCCATCATTTTTTTCACAAACCATCCTTTTCAAAATTTGCAAAACTGGTCGTTTTCAAAAGAAGCATACATCCAAATTCTTTGATCTTGAGCCGGGATCGTGATCAACCTCTTTCGTCGTACAACCATGTGTTTAACTGTCTATGTTAGCTACTAGGATCACCTCTACTCATAGTCTTAAATTTTCGGGTCGTCTCATTTTGAGAAGTCCTCTTTAAACCTCACCACCGAGGTTTGTGTCAAATCGTCTCGTTGCAGAAACAGAAAACTCCATAGGCGTTTCGCCGAATACACCAAGAGTCTAAAGCACTTGGGTCCCTAAGCCAATGACCGCACACGCGCACAGGTCAAGGGTCTCGTTTCAGCGTTGCTCAGTCACGAGCATTTCTCGAGTCAGTAAAGCGTCTAGGAACTCTGTCCTCATTAGCATTGCCTTTTCACAGTCATGACGGGGGATTCAAGCGTAGACGCAAGCAACCACAGTGGGGATAACGCCGGGCAATCCACAGACAACACCATAGCAGCCCTAGCCGACCTAATCCGGGACTTACAGGCCACTGTCATCACGGTAAACGCGTCCGTAAACAGCATAGATTCCCGCTTAGGTCACCTAAAAGACAAAGCCTCAGATGAACACCACACCCGAATCCTCAACGAGGCCCTTTTAAATGCCACCCCGCTAGGTAGTGCGCCCGCTGGCCTCATCCCGAGCGATCCCTTTACCCCGCCTCAGGACGACACCCTCCAATCCGCAATGAACCGCATAGACTTCCTCGAAAACCAAATGCGCCTAAACCAAGAAAACAACGTCCACCTCGAAAATCATAGGAAATTCGAAATGGTGAACGACCAATTACCTGAGAACTTCTCCCTAGCCGACATACCCAAGTTCAAATGAACTGAGGACCCCCTCAACCACATCCGGGCCTTTAAGGATTACATGGCCATTAAAGGGGTCAAGCCTAGCCTCTTCACTAGGATATTCCCTTCATCCCTAGGAGACGCACCACGATCGTGGTTTTATTCTTGACCCTAAGAAGGTGGCCACCTGGGATGATATCTCCGTAGAGTTCGCAAAACAATACGCGGATAATGCCAAAACACAAGTCACCATTTGAAGCCTCGAGGTCCTTTCCCAGAACAAGAAGGAAGGCTTCTCAGAATTCTTGACCAGATGGAGGAGGGTCAGTACCCAGCTAATAAACCGCCCGGACGAAGCCACTTTGGTGGAAAAATTCGTCAATAACCTTAGGCCAGCTTACGCCTCCCATCTTAGGTACTAGAACATCCACACCTTTAAGGAGCAATCCACCTTAGGAATACGCCTAGAAGATGATATGAAAAAGGAGGTATTCTTCAAGATAATGGGAAAAGGTTACCAGGGGCCAACCACTTCCCCCGGAACCGGATCTCATGGAAGTAACAAAACCGAGGAAGTACACCGCGTTGAACAGACTACCCGGGGAAGAACAAACTTCACCCCTAGAACATTCTCCAAACTAGGCATCACATACACCGAAGCCTTAAAAAGATTAACCGAGCAAGGGAAACTCGAACTGATAGGTCCTACTGCGGACCCGCCAGCGGACAGGAGGGCAAAATCGTGGGAAACAATTAAGTATTGCCAATACTATCGTGGCAACGGCCACGACACAGAATCCTGTTTTCGGCTCGGACATACTATACAAGACATGATAGAAAACGGGACAATTCCTCTTCCCCCACCTGAGAAACCCAATAATACCACGAACCCCTTTAGTGTCCACGCCATCTTCGATGATACCATCGACTGCTCTCACCTTGTCCCCCTAGGGTAAGAGGTCTTAAACATCGAGGATGAACCAGACACCGATCCGGAACCCACAACCCTAGACCTCGTAACAACTATCGAGAGCCTAGTCTCGCAAATACACCCTATACTCCTGAGAATTGAGACTAGGATCACCAATATCGAGGAAAGACTCGAGGAACTCCCCAAACCTCCCGTTTCCACATGTAACGGATCGCTCAAGGGAGAGGGCATTGGCTCACCCGAGACTATCGAGTCCAAGAAGAAGTTCACCCAAATCGGGGTCAGCTACGAGGCTGCACTACGAAGACTAGCCTCCCTTCGCCTTTTACGACCCATAGAACCCATCGTCGATCCTCCACTTAAGCATAGATCCCGTCACTGGTCCAAGGCGAAATACTGCCACTACCACAGGGGCAACGACCACAATACGGAATCCTATACGTTGCTAAAGATAAAGTTAAGGGGTTAATAAAAACAGGGGTAGTTAAAACCGCACTACTAACAAAAAGGCCCATTCGTTTCTTAACAAATAACTCCGAGGAAAGGGATCTCAAGCTACTAGAACACCTCGGGTTATCCCATGATCAAGCCCTAACCATGCTAATATCTGACGGATTGCTCTATCAATGAAGTCCGACACCTGACCCACCCACAGATAAGAGGCCGTCACATTGGAATGGTGACAAATGGTGCCGATACCACTAAGGCCGAGGACATGACATTAGCGAATGTCGTGAATTTAGTCAACAAGTTCGCCACCTCATCCAGGAAGAAACATTCGGGGCGTATCCCGAGTACGAGGGCGCTAAGATGCCTATTGAGGCCAGCAAGTCCGCACCCGAGTTAGAGTCTAGTTCATCCTAGGGCCTAGGCTAATAATATAATAAAAGTTTTGTCTTCCTTTTCGTTATCAAGTCAAGGGAGGAGCGGGGGAACATGTCCTCCACCTCCCCCAAATAAAATCACGGGCATCTAACCCCTCTACTATTATCAATAAAACAGTTATCTTCTTTTTTTTACAAACATGCCTCGACAATCGCTTAACTTTCTTTCAACAATTTACTTTAAACGCTTAAAAAACTCGACTTTATGTCAATTATCGATAACAACTGACTAAAATGCAAGGGCTACCACAAACATCCCACTCAACTTCACCCTAAGAAGGAAATCGGGAATAACAACCTTAGACTCAAACAGCCACCGACCAAACAACAATAAACTTGGAAGCAAACAAACCGCCAGCCGACCAGACTTACCAACAACGCAGCCGAATACGAAGCCTGTCTAATAGGTCTAAAAGCAGCCATATCTCTAGGAGTCAAAAACCTTAGAGTCCACGGAGATTCATCCTTAGTAGTCAACCTAGCCACGGGTAATTGGAAGGTTTATAGCGAAAGCCTAACCCCATACCAAACTAAAGTAGAAGAATTGTCTAAGGAATTCACCGAGATTGACTTCATACACATACCCCGCGAAGAGAACCAATTCGCTGATGCATTATCCAAACTAGCCTCACTAATAAACATGCCCAATCACCTCTTCTCCATGCCTATCTGTGTAGAAAGAAGCGAACAACCAGCCTACATCCACAACCTCGAAACCGACGACACCACCAAAGAACCTTGGTACAAAGCAATCCTAGACTTTAAAACCCACGGGTCATATCCACACGACACTAATTGCAAAAACAAAAGAGCCCTACGAATACAAGCCACCCATTACGTCCTGAATCAAGGCCTACTGTACAAACGAACCCCACAAGGAGTCCTCCTTAGATGCATAAACAAAAACCAATCCGAGAGAGTCATGGAAGATGTACATTACGGAGAGTGCAGACCCCACATGAGTGCACACCCACTAGCCCGAAAAGTAATGAGACTGGGTTATTACTGGATTACCTTAGAGACAGACTGTCGACGTCACGTTCGACACTGCCACAATTGCCAAATATTTGCTAACATCCAACACCTACCTCCTTATCCTCTACACACTATAGCCACACCCTGGCCCTTCTCTAATTGGGGAATAGACATCATAGGGAAATTACACCCATCCGGGACCGGCGGACATTGCTTTATTTTAGTAACCGTAGATTACTTCACCAAATGGGTAGAAGCCGCCTCTTACACCGTACTAACCTCAAAACAAGTAGTCAAATTCTTGCAAAACAACATCATCTGCCGTTACGGTATACCTCATGAAATCATTAGCGACCAGGGGGCTCACTTCAGAGCCAACACCCAAAAACTCCTAGACAAATACAAAATCCAAAGACACAAATCCTCACCCTATAGACCACAAACAAACGGGGCCGTAGAAGCAGCCAACAAAACCATCACCACAATCCTTAAGAAAATGATAGACAACTACCGGGATTGGCCAAACAAAATCCCCTTCGCCTTATGGGGATACCGAACATCCTATAGAACACCCACTGGAGCCACACCATATTACCTAACCTACGGTTCCGGAGCCGTCCAACCAATAGAGCTAGAAATACCATCACTAAGAATATTAGCCGAAAGTGGTATCCCGGAGGAAGAATAGAACCAAAAACGGTACGACGAGCTAGTACTCCTAGATGACTGTAGAATACAAGCTCTATCCAACGTACAAGCCTACCAACAACGCATCCAACGAGCCTTTAACAAGCGAGTGAAATCCCGAAACATACACGAGGGAAATTTAGTGATCAAATCCATTAGAGCACCTCTTCCCGTCGACCCTAGAGGGAAATTCTAAACAAACTGGGCAGGCCCCTACCTCGTTAAGAAAATACTCTCGGGGGGTGACGTGATCCTCACCGACCTAGATGGTCAAGTGTTCTCAACCCCGACCAATATGGATCAACTCAAACGATACTACCCATAAACACCCTGGAAACCACGTCCCGACCTCCGGCTTAGAGGGAAGCAAAAAACGATAACAACAACAACACAAAACAAAAAGAAAATCAAGTTCGCATCGATAAATGGCATAAACGAGTCTAAAGCAAAATCACTCACACTTTTCTAAAAACTACGAACATGGTTTGATTCCGTCTAAAAGCGGATACGTAGGCAACCCGTTCCCATGGTAGAACCAAACAACAACAAAAACAAAAAAAGATCGATTAATCGATTCATGTATATACCGGGACTCCTTCTACGACCCGGCCCCCGAGTGATTTAAAATGACGAAGCTTAAACGACGAGCTGAGGACGGGGTGAAAACTCGAAAGGGCGCCCCGGGCAAAATGAAGAAACGAGTTGCGAGCCATCGTAAAAAAAAAGAGAAAAAAAATGACGAGCCGAGGACGGGGTGAAAACCCGAAAGGGCGCCCTGGGCAAAATAAAGAATCGAGTTGCGAGCCGTAAAAAAAAACAAAAAAAAGAAAGCAAAAAAAAAAAGAAAAATAATACAAAAAGGGTGAGTTGAGGACGGAGTGAAAACCCGAAAGGGCGCTCCGGGTAAAATGAAGAATCGAGTTGCGAGCCACCACAAAAAAAAGAAAAAAATTAATAATAAAAATGTGTTTCTCATTAATAACAAAATTCGGTTAAATCGAGCCTTTGTCGAGGCATTTACATCAAAAATCCGAAGTCCGGACATCCCGGAAGTTAATAACGTGTCAAAACCACACAAAAACTATTACTAATACGCCACATATTATCAACTAGTAATACATAATACAAATGGCAGGGCTCTACCGGTCCAACTCTTCCTCACCCTTACCGTTCGGGTGTGATCGCTCGCGTTCTTCCTCCGCGATTTTCTGAAAGCAATCTTCTAACGCCCTATCCAAACGTGAGTCCAGCAAATCCCACTTTCTTTGCTCTTTCACAACCTTAATAAGGGTCTTGTTGGTCTTGGCCCGTTCAGATGAACTGACTAAACTAGGATCGGTCCCGCTGTCTCTAGGTAGGCACTTGGTAACGGTCTCTCGAGTCACCTCCTCGACTCTTAGTGGTATTGTCTTCCTAACTTTTGAGTCAATCTGCCCCGACGAGTGTTCACAAACCCTTCGCCGGATAGGAGCATTGTCAATCGGTCGAACACCCTCAATAACAACGGGACGCAAGAATTTCTGCTCCCAAGAAATCCTGAACCCCCTAAGCGAATTCTCCGTCCATGGGTCAGAAGTAGAGACAATTTCAGCATCCTTTGGAATAGAAAGCGGGACACCCATTTGATGTGACAATATGCCCGGGTAAACACGAACTTGATCCTCATGGATAGTATTAGCAAAACCCATGACGAAGACGAAAATAGAAACCCGACACGCCCACTAGTGTTCCACCACGGGATAGACAACCTGATGACTACATCCCCTTCAGCCAAATAGGAAAGCCGATACTTTTCCTCGAGAATTTTACTCCACAACTGCACCATTTTCCGGCCCGTGAAACCCCTATAATTATAATCTTTGAAACACCGGGGAGGGACCACTAAACCAAGTCGTTCCTGCAGCCAAACCTGTACAAACCACTACAAAACATCAAAACCATAAAAATAAAACCAAAAAAAAGGGGGGAAATAATACAAAAAAAACAACACACCTGTAAAATGATCCTAAAACCCCGAGAAGGTGTCCTTTTTAGCCGGACACTAGCACCAAGACCCAGTACGAGCTCACCCAAAATAAGAAAAGAGGGTTACATACCGTCCATGTTCCATTGCCATCACCACATCCAAAACCCGAGGATTACCCCAACCTTCACGTGACCTCGAATCCTCAAAAAGATAATAACAAATAATAGCAATGTTAAAAGCACACCTACATGCCAAGGTCGAAACATGACGAGAGCCAACTTGTGAGAACGTCCTAGAAAGTAACTATAAGTTAAGACCGTTCGTACCAAAATAACTCTTAGTCTCTTCTAGCGAAGAAAGGTCCAAAAAAAGGTAAAACCGCTCCACATAAGCATCATCCCCATAAGGCACACAAGGTCGAACCGAGCTCCACCCGCCTATAGCATCTATCTCTTCGGACAAAGGACAAATTTTACCCCCGGGAAAGACAAAAGCATGGTATTTCGGATCCAAAAACCTAGAACATGCCCGCAAGAAGTTATCTTGCACCTTGACTCGACTAAGCGCGACAACCACTGATAAACCATCATTTGAACTAACCTCGGGGTCACATTTCTTAAAAGAACTAACCCACTCGGCAAGGATTTTCCAAACCCGACATGACGCTAAATATACGTGTGCTATACCCTATGGATACCCTAGTATGTCTAAAACGAACACCCACAACTTGTATATATAGCCCTAATCCCACAAGAATTAGGAAACAACGAAAATTTCCATAACCCGGGGCCCTGACTGCATCGGCCACGCGCCCGAATTTCCGGCCGCCCAAGCCCAGGCGGCTCAGAATCCAGTTGCCTCAACCCAAGCGCCTATAGTCATGCAGGCGACATTGCGAGCAACCCAAGGATAGAAATTCAAACCTCCATTATCACCGTAGCTATCATCCTCAACTCCGGACATCGGGAACGACCTTCCGAAGTCGCTAAAACCCATCCGGAAAACCGAAATACCCACGCAAGAGCTGCGAGAACGTGGATCTACCCGTCGGACGAACAAGACTTAGACGTTTTTTTTAGGGGGATAAGCTACCCCACCTAGGCGTGTCGTAGCCTTTTGACGATTACCGTCGAGTCACGTCTGTAGCCTAACAAGGCAATATTATGAGTATGTAAAAAGTGGTCTAACTATTTATTTTTATTTATTTTCAAAAGGAGCTCGGATTTTAAATTCTGATTTCGCACTAAAGCTCATCTCCTAATATATGTCGTCAAAACGCGTTAATGTTCTACGTTAACATTTCACGTCTCGTCCATCTCGAGTCAAAATATTTTAATCGACGTAATATCCGATCCGATTCCCGGCTCAAGCTAACGCATTTCAAAACCCCCGAAAGAAACCATTTTCGTACTCTCATGCAACGCTAACGCACCCTAAACCGAGTCACATCGCAAAACGAATAAACGCAAAAGTGATTAGTTGTCAATCTAGGTAAACAATTCGCCAAACGAAAACGCAAGTCTAATCAAACTAATTCAAATACTAAAAATCTAAAACAAATATACAAAATATACAAATCCTTATACAAATCGAGGCTAGAAAGGACCCCTAGAAGCCGCGCCGACGGCAATCACAATCTCACAAAGCTGGTCATCTAACCCTAGGTCCTCCAAGTATATAAGAGGAGACTTACTACCGTCCATCCCTGACAGCATATCTAGAGTAGCTGTCTCGGGAATCCCTCCAACCTCCTCCGTAGCACCCGTAGCCTCAGCCTCCCTTTCGATCTGATGCCTAGCTTCACCCTGTGTTGAGGTCTCGCCCCGGGACCGAGCCAGCTGCTCCTTTAGGAAGGCGATCTCGTCAGCTCGAGATTGCAGGAGCCGTTGCGCCTCAACCTCTCTCGCCTCGAGCTCGGTCACCCGAGTCTCCAACTGCCCCACCATATCAGGAACATCCTGCAAATACACTTAAGCATTAGGGAAGTACACCAACAACCTAGAAAGCCACCTTAGTCACGTAAACTCACTGATCGAGGCCCCGAAGTGTCACGGGTGACCTTCGAGGCATAGGCCCGGAAGCAGTTGGCGGCCTGCCACAACCGCTGATGGCAAGCCGAGGAAACCTGAGAGTGCAGCCATAGAAGTTAGGCCAACCGACCCTAATTCTTAGAACCCAAACGAAGAGCAAAAACCAAGACTCACCCGGTACACCCGGTCGCGCCACTCTATCCCGACATCCATCTCCTCAGCAGAACACGGGGGGAGGGGCTCAGTGAAGGGTATCCTAGCCGCATTCACCCTAAGTAGTGTCAGGGGAAAATCTGGGGGTTGGAGTTCATCAGCCGGATCGGCCAGCTGAGAAGACAATAGATTGATTGGTCAGAGGGGAAATAAACTGTAAACCGCAAAGCAAATCTTAGAACCAAAATTAAAACCTTATCACGAGGCGGTACCAAGCTAACCGCCAGGTGACGTGAGGCAGATAAGAGGCGCTAGGCACCAGGAGTGTGTCGCCTCCCTCTCCGTCCCTATCCTCGAGGACCTCTGCGGCGGTCGATGGTCTGAACATGGTCCGGGAAGGATCAACTGGCACCCTGAAATCGTCATATAGGCACTGATGCACCAACCGCTCGCCCAGATACCAGACAGTGCGGAACAACGCAGGAAGGAGCATCCTCCTATAACTTCTAGCCCTCATCTCTGTAGCCACATACTCCGGCACACCATCGTAATCAGCCCAAGGGCGGGCCACAAACTGCACAAACAAAACCAACATCCCAGTAAATCCCGAGCCTTGGGGGCTATTGAGTAAAATAAGCCATAAAAAGAAAAGAAGGAAACTTACATCTTCAATGCATACGTTGTTCACTAACGCATTCTCCGACGGGTAATGGCTGATTGTGCTCTTAGGTTGAGTAAGCCTCCACTCGATCCCCGCCGGAAATCTCTTTGGGTGCACCCGCACTGTCGTAGGTGCCAAACACGGGAAGTAGGAGTAGATCCAAGCCTGAAAAATCCCAAAATAACCTTAGCAAAACCAAGCCGAAACTAAGTGGAACTTCAAATACAAGAGTGAGAACAATAACTAACCTCCAGTATAAGGCCCGGACCCACAATGGGCACAGTCGAGACCGACTCTATCACCAGCAGCCTCACCATGACTTGTAGGCAGCGAGTCATCTCCGCGAAAGCCGCGGTCACCCAATCGTTGCGCCCTAGCTGAGTCAGCTCAGCTAGGAAGGGCAAAATCCAAGTGCTGAACCTCTCGCCCTTGTCCGAGAAATGGGTCGACCCTGGGAAATACCACAACCTCAACCGGGCATTCTGCTCCGGCGTGTTGGGCTCCCGACCCTCCAACACCGCCACTCGCTCAAAGTAGTCGGTGATATAAGAACTCACTATAGCGTGAGGCGCACTATATGCCTCACGCAGTAAAAAATCCCCGATAAGGCCCCGCGCCTCATTGCTATCTAGACTAGGGCCCTCGGCGGCCCACCTAATCCTATCCGGACCCCAGGGCAGACCGCTAATCATACCAAAATCCTCTAGGGTCATCCCGACCTCCCCAAAAGCCATGTGGAAGGTCGAAGTAGTATCGTGGAAGCAATCTATCATCGCCCTAATCACCATAAGGCTGCACTTAGTCTTGCAACCCACCAACCTAGCCCATTGTCCAACCACGGGACCTACAGCATTCTTCGCGATAATCTCTTTTGCCGCGGGGGTTAACTTCTGAAAACAGATATCGAGACACGTAGTAAAGCCCGAGAAAGTCCTCATCGGACATGGGGGCTGCAAACCAAAACAATGCAAGGATAAACAAAACAAACCTAACCTAACCCGAGCCAAAAAAAATAATAGCAATAATAAATTTGAGACACATAACTAATAAGCACGAATAGGACACTCACCAGACCCCGCACGATGCGGTTAGAAATGTGAAGGTCAAGGTGAAACGTCAGCTGATGACCGTCCCAATCCCGAGCCCATTCAGGATCCTCATAGACAGTCTCCTCATCCTCCAGTACAGGAACCGGAACGTGAGCCCTCCTAGCAACCGTCTCTGGAAGCTTACGCTTCTTCACTCTGTCAAATTCAGCCTCGTTAATAGTCTCGGGATCGCGACGCTGGGACGAGATGCTCATGTGTCTCCTGCGAATCCCTCGGGGAGTCTGCAACCTAGCCCCGGCAACCTCAACACTAGCACTAGCCCTAGCACTAGCACCGACCAAGGAAGTTCCCTCGGGACGCTCGGTATCATCTCTAACTGTAAACAAAAACAAAAAAGGGAAAAAATAACCTTAGTCCGGCTAAATCAGTTTAAACAGGTCAAAGTAGGCTTTAAATTTTGGATAAGAATATCAAAATTCCAAGAAAGTCTCTAGCACACATTTCTGTCCCTGGTCACAATGGAAGTGGTTTCGGGAAAATCCGGCATCGTTACGGCGCCATTTGGTCCGTCTTAAGACACACAAAACCCCACGGAAGGTTCTAAAAATCGTTCTAGTCCATAAAAATTAACAAGAAAGCTACCCACATCCTTATAAACACTATTTGAACAAAATTATGCAAAACAAATACGGGAGTAATCGAGAAACGATCCTTAAACCCTAGCATTCCAAACACACTCCCATAAAAGGCCATTGTCGCACCTCGAACATCCTTACAAAGCTTATAACTAATTTAACAAGCTCTAATCGATCCTAATTCAACAATGGAACCAAGCACAAGCATCGAAACTTAGCAAATAAAAATCACCCAAATCGATTTTCTAGGGTTCTCAACAAAACCAACCAATAATCAATCGAATCAAACAAAACCAACTTTAAACAAGTAAAGAACACTAACCCGGAGTCGACATCGTCGAAATAGCGGGAGTCGAAATGAAATTTGGCGAGAAAAGTCGAGAGGTCGTTGCTTGGGGCGAAGAGTATGACGCGTTCGAATTCTTTGTGGAAAGAACGGTCGCCCCAGCTTTCGAATTACTTAAACAGACCCTGATCACAAAAACCCGACCGCACCAACTGACGCGCTTGACTCCTGGTGCGCTGGGGGCTGGGCGTCTGAGTCTTGGGGAGCTGAGGGATGCACGCCTAAACAGCCCGGCCCAGACAAAAATGAAGCAAAGCAAACGAACTCAAAGTCGATACATATAAAACACGTACCTACTGAGACAAGCAAAACAACAGTAATGGGACAACTACTAATCAACATCGATAATACACTCTCGACAATAAAACAAGCATAAGAAACGCACTTAACCTAAACGCTGCACCCGGACGCGTAACGAAGCAAATCTAAACCAAACTAATCTAAGTAAACTCTAAACAAATCTCAAATGCATAAACAAACCAAAATAAGAGCAATAACAAACCTAAACAAAGTAATACTAGCTGCAAAACAAGATTAACTAAGACAAACTCACAAAACAAGCATTTAACTAAAACGAATAAACAAACAACATTTTTGCCCGAGGGTCAGAGTTATCCCGGAGGCACAGCAACAACATTTTTGCCCGAGGGTCAGAGTTATCCCGGAGGCACAGCAACAACAATTTTGCCCGAGGTTCAGAGTTATCCCGGAGGCACAACAACAACAATTTTGCCCGAGGGTCAGAGTTATCCCGGAGGCACAGCAACAACAATTTTGTCCGAGGGTCAGAGTTATCCCGGAGGCACAACAACAACATTTTTGCCCGAGGGTTAGAGTTATCCTGGAGTCACAGCAACATCAATTTTGTTTGAGAGTCAGAGTTATCCCAGAGGCACAACAACATCAATTTTGCCCGAGGGTCAGAGTTATCCAGGAGGCACAGCAATTTTGCCCGAGGGTCAGAGTTACCCCGAAGGCACATCAATTTAAGTCATAGGGGTCAAAAGCATCCCGAAAAACAGCTATTCGAGTGGAGACTAACGCCCTCGAATGGTTTTATATCACTTTAGTTTAGTCCTACCTGTCAAAAGTATCCCGAAAGACAGCTATTCGAGTGAAGAGCGACGCCCTCGAATGGTTTTATATCGCTTTGTTTCGTCCTAGGGGTCATAAGCATCCCGAAGATGACCGCTCGAGTGGAGACTAACGCCCTCGAACGTTTTGTTTCATCAAGGGTTCACAAGCAACCCAAAATATACTTGTACAAATAAAAGCCAACTTAATGCGTTGCTAGCGCGCAGAAACACTTAAAATTAAACAAAACCTTTAAATAAACCGAACAAGACAAAGCGCGCGCACACAAAGAATCAAGAACAAGATGTCAATCATCTGCCCGGGCCCAAGCAAGCAACCCCAAGCAAAGACGTCAGGTATGATTTCTAAGTTATGGCTGGCGAGCCTCAACACGTAGTCCACTGGACTTAAAACGACCCGACCGGACAGCCACCAGGTCATAATCTTCGATTGACCTGGGCGGCTATACTTTGACTTTCGCCTTGTTCAAGCCTCAGTCAAAGTGGGGGCTTCTGTAGACACCCAGATTTGGACCTGGTGGCTGCAGACGTGCCCAACAAACACCCGATGACGATAGGACTACAACGCGACACGGGTTCGCGATGATGTAGGTAGTTTTCCTATAGAACGGATCAAATAATTACTCAGAAAAATTAAAAACTAGCATGATGGCAGCCTTAGTTGTGTAGTTACGGTCACATAGACACTAAATAGAGTTAATTCTGACACCAGGATCCCGAGTCGGCCCCGAAACACGAACCAAGTCAACACCGTGTCAAGCGAACCTCGAATGAACACTCGAGACCTACTAAACCCATGGTGCTAGGTCAAGCCGTGGGAAGCCTTAACACCCAAGAAACGATTATACACCCGCCTCTTGGTTTTCGAAAGTATCAAAACCGTATCCTCAAAATCCCAACCGCCCCACCCTACGCGCCTGGGTCTCACCACGCCTTAGCCCAGGTGCCTGAGTCCTGGTGCGCCCCAGTGCAGGCGTCCATATGGCCAACGAGGGCCGAAAACACCTATAAATACCCCCCCCCTCCGCCTCATTCATTCGACACACAAATTCATCCTTCTCTTCTCCTTCTAAACTCTCGCTAAGGGCTCGCACTCCGACACCCGAGGCAAACGATCCACTCGATCGTAGTTCCAATAAAAAAAAGCGACATCGACCCTACTCCTCACCTTCGAGAACCCCACTCGATACCGAGGTGCCTGTGCTCGACTAGCTCAAAACTAGTAACGAAGTTCTGCCGGATTAGCCGCAGAACTAGTCCTTAGCAAACGAAGCTCTGCCAGAGTAGCCGCGGGAAGGTCAAACGGTAACGGAGTTCTGCCGGAGTCACTGGTCAAGCTAGGAGGATCCGCCTGTTGATCGAGTCGTCACAAGGTTGCCATCTAAACAAGAATTTCCATATTTGTACTTTCTATTGTTATGCACTACGACAACACTAGATGTGGGCGCTAGGCCCATAAGAATCTACTAAAATACGTAATTTCCCAACTTCAACCACAAATACTAAAACACATTAAATAGACCCGAGTAATTTCGAGATCCGTTCTCAAAATTATCTATGCATCGAGTCCCGTTTAGTGTATACTCCAAGGGTGCAATTCCTCACAATGTTATTTACTTACATTCGCACTTACAGTTTTTCGTATGATTTATTGCTTTTATGACCTTATAATCGCATGCTAAATCACCTAAAACGGAATTCAAAACGTAAAATAACTAAAACTGAACAAAGTGATGATCGGGTTCCGTATTAGTCCGGGTGCTCGCCTTGTTAGGCTCGACGCATCTCTATTAATATCGAACCGACGCATCTTAAGCAGAATACCTGGTAAGGTATCCCACGAGAATGACTAATATCCGTATTATCACGTTAAAACTGATTTGCTAATACCTATAATATTAGTGCTCTCTACTCTCCTACGTGCATGTTTTCATGGCCTGCTTGTCACATGAAATCGCATGCAAAGAACGTAAACACCACTACTTTGACTACAAAACTTGCTTGTCTTTATATAACCGACGTAGCTAAATATAGGGTTAAAACAACGAATGTTACAGTACTTCCACCACAACAAAAGAACTAGGATATCAGCCCACCGATTGATTAGTGGAGGCCGCTATAGTGCGGGCGGGATTGGGCGTTGACATCTATCGGATGTTGGCTTCCCAATACGTACCCTCACCCCTTACTCAGAATCGACGGTTTCCGGATGTCCGAAACCATTGGCAATGAGAGTCCTTCCAGACAGGGAGTGCTTAAGGGTACAAGTCTTTATCTTTGGGCCCCGTGCCACTCAACTTTGAGCCAGTAAAGGATCGAAGTTGACTTGAACGGTTACCGAGTCCCTATAATTGACTCGGTGGCGACTCCACAAATCGGCAACGAATTCAGTTCACTAAAAAGGTTGCCTTATCAAATGAATCGACCTTTAAATATTTACAACCACGTCTCGATCGATTCCCCAACGGAAACACGGGTGCCCGCACCCGTCTAGTACAAGTCCGGATCGTCATCCAAATCGAGGTCCGACACTTCGCCCCGTATGCGAGATCGAACCGGCCCCGGAAGGGAGGGGGCCGCGTGGGTGGCCGCCGCCACACGTTGAAAACCGGATCGGCCCCGCGCGGGCACGTGCGGGGCGCCGGGCGGTGCGGACGGACGTCCACAAGCGCACACCCCGATCATCCATGTGCCGGCTAGGATCTGCAACCCATCCTAAGCCCAACACCGTTTTCACAATGGGGAATGAATATCCTCGGCCCCTTCACAATGGCCACCTGTGGCAGGAAATTTCTAATCGTCGCACTGGACTACTTCTCCAAATGGGTAGAAGTTGAGGCTGCCCTAAACATCACCGAGACTGCTGTAAGAAGGGTGATATGGCGGAACGTGATAACCAGGTTCGGGGTGCCGAAGATGCTGGTCTTTGACCACAGCCGACAATTCGACAACCTTTCGATCAGAGAATAGCTCGGATGAGAACTGTAAGAAGAATTATGATCTATATTATAATGAGAACAGTGAGAACCTCTACTAGCCCTTAGGTTTAATCTAAATCAACGATGTAAATTAGTGGGGGCTGATAGGAAAGATACTTACCCGTCTCTCTTCTGCTATGATTTCTCTTTCACTAATCAAATAACCCTCGTCCCTCTTCCGCCAATCGCCTCAGATTCCAATTTGTATCCCTCTTCTCTTCCTCGTCTTCCCTCTTCATACTCGAAATCAAAGCACCAGCAATAGCAACAACAACAACAACAACACCAATAACAACAAGAACAAGAACAAGAACAAGAACAAGAACAAGAACAAGAACAAGAATAAGAATAACAAGAACAAGAACAAGAACAAGAACTAGAACTAGAACAAGAACAAGAACAAGAACAAGAACAAGAACAAGAACAAGAACAAGAACAAGAACAAGAACAAGAACAAGAACAAGAACAAGAACAAGAACAACACCAACAACAAAAACAACACCAACAACACCAACAACAACAACAATAAGAATTAATAATAATAATTAATAATAATAATAATAATAATAATAATAATAATAATAATAATAATATTAATAATAATAACAATAACAACAACAACAACAATGATAATAATAATAACAACAATAATAATAACAATAATAATAATAATAATAACAATAATAATAACAATAATAATAACAATAATAACAATAATAATAACAATAATAACAATAATAATAACAACAACAATAATAATAACAATAACAATAATAATAATAATAATAATAATAGCAACAACACAATAATAACAATAGTAACAATAATAATAACAATAATAATAATAATAATAATAACAATAATAATAACAATAATAATAAAAATAATAATTACAATAATAACAACAATAATAACAATAATAATAACAATAATAACAATAATAATAACAACAACAACAATAAAAATAAAAATAATAATATTAATAAAAATAATAATATTAATAATATTAATTATAATAATAATATCAATAATAATATTAATAATAATAAAAATAATAATAATAATAATAATAATAACAATAATGATAACAATAGTAATAATAACAACAACAACAACAACAACAATAATAATAATAATAATAATAACAACAATATTTGATAATATTAATATTTTTATTAACATTAAGTATTAAAAAGAATATTCTTATTAACAAGAATATTAATATTGAAAGTTCCGTTTAAAAAAAATAAAAATAATAATAATAATAATTTTTATTTTTATTATAATAATAATCATAATCATAATAATCATAATCATAATAATAATAATAATAATAATAATAATAATAATAATAATAATAACCTCTCTCTACTCTCTCTCTCTCTCTAGAGAAAGCTTTCTCTCCAAGCAATTGAGTTGTCCGATGCAAAAACCGACGGCGGGAACGGGACGGGGTCGAGGAAGGCCAAGAAAGCATAGGGAATTGGATACGCATAATCATGGAGATGCTATTGGATCAGGGTTAGACAACAATGGCGAAGAGGAAGAGCAACAATTTCCAAATCAGGGGAAAAAACAGGGTACTCCGAAGTGAATGAACTGATAGATCAAGTTATCTCAAACAAGGTGGTTCGTCTGGAGGTAGGAAATTGCAATTCAAGGAAGGGGATGCTAAGAAGGGTGATAGTAGTGGAGGAACTGTGATTTTGGAGCTAGTAGCAACGGAACAACCGGCTACTATAGGCTCGAATGAGGTAGCAACGGAACAGCCGGCTACTATACTCTTGGAACCAGTAGCGAAGGAACAACCGGCTACTATAACCTAGAATGCAGTAGCTACGGAACAGCCGGCTACTCTAACAAAGGATTCAGTGGCGACGGAACAACCGGCCACTAAGGAGCCAGCAAATTCAAGCTAGGCACATCAGGCGAAGAGCAAAAAAATTGGTATGGGACTTTTCTTTGATGAAATTAGTGCCAATACTGATGAAATTGAAATTGAATTAGACGATTTTATGGATGAATTAAAGCAATGGAAATTCACATTGATGGGCAACGTTATAGGAGCTAAGCCATCGCTGAAACAGATGATTGAATTTGCGAAGAAAAACTGGAATCATGCTTTCCCAATTGTTCAATACTTTAAGAAAGGATGGTTTTCGTTTAAGTTTCGTAATCAGGAAGAAATGGATCAAGCTCTTCGAGGAGGGCCATGGCAAATTGGGAGAAACACAATTATTTTAAAACAATGGAGTCCGCTCTTTTCTCAGGAGATGGATCGTGTCTCTGTTGTGCCTGTGTGGGTTTTATTTCCTGATTTGGATCCATATCTATGAACGGACATGGTGTTGAGCAAGATGGCAAGTAAGATAGGGCGCCCAATGTATGCTGATGCAACAACAACGTACAAAGAGCGTTTATCTTTTGCAAGAGTTATGGTAGAGGTTGATGTCTCACAAGACCTGCCTGAAACTGTCACTATCAATATCTCCCTGATTGGAAAATCAGTGCAGACAATAGAGTACGAGTGGCTTCCTTTCTACTGTCATGGCTGCGGGAAACTGGGTCATGTTCAAGCTACTTGTAAAAAGGAGAGGCTAAATACTAAAGGGGACGCTCAGGTTACTAATGGAGTGAGGTACACACCTAAGAAAAATGTGCAGGAGATGACAGTGCAAGCTCCTGCTCCAGTAATTACTGATCAGCAGATTGAAGCTGTAAGTCAGTCAGAGAATGGTTTTACCCCAGTGGTGAAGCGTTCAGGGAGCTCTGGAGCTAGCTCGAAAGGGAAAGGGCCTAGTCAAGACCATGATGAGTTGCGCTCAGAGCAGTTGATTCTGCTGCACACACCTAACAGATATGCGGTTCTGCGGGAAGGCCCGGAGAGTCCAGCAAGGGAAATGAGTGTTGAGGATCTGTTTTCTCCAGTAGAAGGAGCAGTCCCACCAGACAAGTTTGAATGATAGTTTTCTCTTGGAACATACGATGTGGGAATGAGCCACTTAAGCAACAAGATGTAATAAATTTGATGTGGAGTAGGGGTATTGATATGTTGGGGTTATTAGAAACCAGAATTAAGGAAAATAAAGCTAGGGGGATAATTAAGGAGATGTTCAAAGATTATGATGTAGTTTGCAACTATAAGAGTCATTATAATGGAAGAATTTGGA